>JAGIQG010000004.1:17921818-19301818 GCA_024679065.1 Sphyrna mokarran | reverse complement strand
CCATAGAGATATCCAAATAAATCCATGATGTTCAGACTTTTTTTTTAATCTGATTTAATCTGCACACTCTGGGTTTCAGATTACAGGGCTGCAAAAATCAGTACTGAGTAATTTTTTGGTTATTTAAATGGCCAGGTTCCTCCATGCCAATCCTCCCACTTTTGGTGAAAATAATGTCTAGTTCCAGTATTGCTTCCATTTTTCTCTTGATGGAGCATCACTCCAACGTGGCGAAAACTAAGAATCTTGTTTATCGAAACTCAAAGTACTGTTCATCATGGAGTTTTTTTATTTATCTGCACAGGCTATTTTGGGTAATTATAAATATTAACCTTTAGTTTCTCTATTCACCTACACCTTTCAGTACCATTCTTCACCCTCTTCTAAACACTGCTGCCTCTGCCTTAATTTATCCCAAGCCCTGCTCAGCCACCACCATTGAGTAAGATCAGCTCCACATTAAAGAACAATTCGATATTAAAGCTTTCATTTTATTTTCAAATCCCTCCATAGTTTTGCCTCACCAGCGCTGTCATTGCCTCTGGTTTCTTTTGTCTCTCTGATTTTACCATTGATTCCATCTGTTGTCAAGACACTAGAAGCCCTGGAATCCCTTCCCAAAACATCTGTCTGTCTGGAGTTGTTAAAACCACATAATATTTCTCTGTTTGCAGATGTCCAAACTATCTCATCTCTACTATTTAATGGTCTGCAGTATACACTCAGCATTGTATTTTTTTTGCTCTTACCCTGCATTCCTTAATTTTATCCTAACGGTTTCTGAATACAACGCCTGAGTACGTGCTTATGTTTTAGCACCTGATTGGAATCCTTCTCTATAACAGGCATCCTGTTTCAGTAATGTAGATCTGTTGTATGAAACTCTGCATGATACAAAGACCAAATATGTACATGACTTTTGGCATGATCTGTTACTTTATCGTCAGGTAATTGTCAGGACAACCAACTTCAGTAGTTAATAAGCTCTGTGACGCATGTATTTCCAGCTGGAGATTGTTAGCACAAATATTAGTCCCAAGATTCTGATATAAACATTAACTCCCTCTTTCCAATTGTTTCTGACAATATGCTACATGCAATTTGAACTTTATTTGTAAGTGTACTTGTAAGCCCTGATGATTTTCCACAGCTTGGAGCCACTTCCACATGCTATAGATTAAAAGCGATGAATGGAACGTCTTTGTGATGTAAACAAAATGAATGGAAGTGAGCTAAAACGAGGAAAAGCTGGAAATACTGAACCAATCCGGTGTCGTCAGTGCAGAGAGAAACAGAATCAGCATTTCGGGTTGCTGATCCTTCAATGGGTCATCGACCTGAAGCATTTAGGAATACCTGGATAACAAAGACGCCAGGCATACGTTCTTCCGCTTCTTCCATTAGGAAAAAGATACAAAAGCCTGAGGTCACGTAGCTATCGCTTCAAGAACAGCTTTTCCCTGCTGCCTACAGACTTTTGAATAGATCTAACTTGCATTCAGTTGATCTTTCTCTACACCCCAGCTATGACTGTAACACTTTATTCTACACTCTCTACTTTCCTTCTCAATGAATGGCATGCTTCGTATAGCACACAACAGGCAATATTTTACACTGTATGCTAATATCTGTGACAATAATAAATCATATCAAAACTCCCTATTTCTCTCTCCATTGTTATGGTCAGGTCTGCTGAGTATCTACAGTATTTTCTGCTTTTAGTCTGGATTCCCAGCATCCTCTGGCGTTAATGATATTGACCATCAGATGCAAGGGTTATTTGATTCTAGTTTTACACTTGTGTTCAGCAGAAATACCATATCATATAGTGCATGTCAGAGTTCTTAAGCAATTAGCTAGAGAAAACCAAACACCTATCCAGGTTCACCACTTAAGTTTAAAATGTTCTTTGTTCTTTATTTATTAGTATCACAAGTAGGCTTACATTAACGTTGCAATGTTAATGTAAGCCTACATTCCAATGTCTGTTTGGGATACACTGAGGGAGAATTTAACATGGCCACTGCACATAACCAGCACGTCTTTTGGACTGTGGGAGGAAACTGAAGCACCTGGAGAAAACCCACACAGGCACTAGGAGCAAAGCAGACTCTGCACAGTAACCCAAGCCAGGAATCGAATCCAAGTCGCTGGTGCTTTGAGGCAGCAGTGCTAACCATTGCTGCTCCCTTACTGTACACTGAGGAGTTTGAGTAATTATGAAAGAACTGCACATTTGCTTTTTCTTGGCCTACAGGATTTCTTCTCCAGTGAACTTTTATTGAGACATATAAATTCTGCCTTTTTCTCTTTACTGTATTTTTCACTGTTCTTCATTTTCTCCTGGAAGCATTGTCTGTTGGTAGGTTACAGTTCTCCATTCATTGGTATTATTTTGCTAATTTATCCAAGTATTGGATCATGTGTGAATGTTTGCAATAAATGTTACTCGGTATTTAATGACATTGGCTTCACTGGTTATGTTGACCTCACTGAAAGGTCAACCACTTTCCAAGTGCACCCTTTCATCCACTCTGGGCGACCTTGCCTTATCAACATAAGGAGGGTAACCATCAATTTGCTCCCTCACCCAGTTAGATTGAAGAATTCATTGCAGGGTTGGATGTTAATATTGCAGCTTGCTGAAGTGATGAGTCCAGTAGTAGGAAGGAACCCCGTGCAATGTATCTGCCTGTGCTATTTAACTGAGCCACTGCTTATCACATTAGATCCGTGTTTCTCAAACAGCTAACATCAGATTTTAAAATATTGCAATTTAGAGAAATTTTGATTGGGAAGCGAGGGACAGAAGGAGAATGATGGACTTAAAGGAATATAGGAAATAGCAGCAGGAGTTGAACCCTTGAGAGTGCTCTGCCATTCAATATGATCACAGCTGATCTTCTACCTGAACTTTACTTAACCATCTTTGTTTCCTGAGAGATCAGAAATCAATCTACCCCTGCCTTGAATATAGTTAACAACAGAACATCTATAAACCTCTGTGTAGAAAATTCCAAAGATCCACAAGTCTCTGAATGAACAAATTTCTCTCACTTTCATTGTTTAATTTTCAATCCTTTATCTAGAGGCAATACTCCCAAGTTCTGGATCCTCTGGCCAAAGTTATTAACTTCTGTACCATAAAGACTCCTCAGAATCTTGTATGCTTCAAACTCTGAAGAGTGTGGGTTTATTAATTCAGCCTCTCAAAAAAGGACACCACCCCCCCACACCCCCATGTCCAACCCAAGAACCCGTAGACTAAACCATTATCACCTCCAAGACAAGTATATTCTTCCTTAGATATTGCCCAGGACTCCAACTGTGGCTTCAATTGTAGCAATACTTCCTTTTTCTTGGACTCCAGCCCTTTTGCAAAGAAGGCTAACATGTCATTTGCTTTTCTCATTGCTTGCTGTATCTGTATGCTAACTTTGTCTGTTCCTTGTAAGCAGACACCCAAATCTCTCTGAGCATCAGCTTTTAAAAGTCTTATGCCTTAAAATAATTCTGCTTTTCTATTCTTATTATCAAAATGAATAATTTCACATTCCCCAAATTATATTCCATCTGACATCCTGGCCGGAACTCTACCACTTTGCCTGCCATGGAATCGGACAACCTGTGGGTCCAACAATGGATATCTCTGTTGACCTCACTTGAGGGAGGCCATAAAATCCCACTCTCTGTTCCTTAATTATTTAACCTTATCTGCTCCTCCTTCCTGTGTTTGAGTCCTCCTCAGTTTATATTCCTAGCTAGCTTTGTATTATCAGCAAACTTGGACAAATTATGCTTTTTGTTTAAGCCATTAATATAGACTGTAACTATCCTGAAAAAGCATTGATTCTTCCAGCACTCTATCAGTCACAGTCTGCCAACTTGCAAATGCCCTCTTTATTCTTTACTCTGCTTTCTGTCCACAATCAAATCCTCCATACATGCAAAATAAATCACCCCAACTCCAAATCCTTATCTTGCATATTAACTTTAAGTGGCATTTGGATTCCCTTTTGAAAATCCAAATATATTACATGATCAGATTCCCCTTAATCAACCTCATTAGTTGCATTCTCAAAAAAAACTCCAATAAATCCATCCATTTCCCTTTTGCAAAATTATGCTGACTCTGTCTGACCAGACTATGATTTCCTTAAGTACATTGTTAAACCTGAACAACTTCAGTGCCCACGTGGAAGAGGTTGGAATAGATAGGTGCTTGACAGACAGAATGGTTTGAAAGGTCTCTTTCTGTGCTGTAAAACTCAGTCATAAGGAAGGAGTGGGAAGCATTTATAACAAGATGAACACAGGCGAATGAGGGAAGCATTTTACAGAATAAGGAAAATGGAATAGAAAAGGTTAATCTAGAATAATACAAGTTAAACCTTGGCTGCAGAATGAAAGAACAAAAATATAAAGCAAACTCAGAAATGATGTCAAGAAGCAGTTCTTTATGCACTGAGTGATTAATACCTTTAATAGTATTTTGGGCAAGGTATTCTAAACAATACCTCAAGCTATTCTTGAAGCAATTGGATGCTGGAGAGGGAACCATTCACTTCTGTGATCCATAACTATTTTTGTCCTTTTATTCAAAGAAAGTTCATCTTGTTTTCATAAGTCCAATGGTTTCAGATCAATAATTTCCATTTCCTTTCAGTGGCTATTTTGAACACACCCACATCTTTTTTGTATCATAATCGATACACATTAATTTCTGACATCTAGGTTGCCTTTTTTGCATACTCAAATTGCATTGTCATTTAATGATGCGCCAATTGCAAGTTATTGCAGCAGTTGCTACTCCACTTGTTACAATACACTCAACAGCAGTTCGAAACATGTACCACATGGCTACAAGTCTCAAGAGAATTCATATTTCCTTTGCATTATGCATAGGGTATGAGATCAAAGATCTTAATACCTTCTCCCACTGGCCCGCTGCATTTGCCTTTAAAGCTTTCCTTATGCTGCTAGAGGCAAAATGGGAGTTTTGATACTTGAATTATTTACAGGATTATAAGTAATAACTCACATAATACAATAAAATTTCTGCAAGAGGTAAGCTGGCTTTTTAATATAAATATTTAAGTTCAGTCTGAAATTATTTTTTAAGAACTCAGCGTGTTATTGAGTATTGATATAGAATCACTGAACAAATGAACTACAAAGTGTTGTTTTTATGGTGGCATAGCGGTTAGCACTGCTGCTTCACAGCGTGAGTTCAATTCCCGTCTCATGTCAATGTCTGTATGGAGTCTGCATGTTCTTTTCATGTTACGTGAGTTTCCTCTGGGGGCTCCGGATTCCTTCCACAGTCCGAAATACATGCATTGGCCGTGCTCAATTCTCCCTCAGTGTAACTGAACAGGCGCTGGATTGTGGTGACTAGGGGATTTTCACAATTACTTCATTGCTGTGTTAATGTACGCCTAGTTGGGACACTGATAAATAAGTAAGTGGAGAGCTACTTTTGACTTTAGTGTGAATAATAAAACTGCTTTATTATTCTCACTAACACGTTTATTAGATGAGGCAGTCCAGTAGTAATTTTGCCTTCTGTGTTTGCGTTGAACAGGATTCTCTCTTTGGGCAGGTAAGATTGCACAAATACAAAACAGAAAGATTGTGTACTACATGGCAGCTCAACCATTCACAAGCTAATTGAATCAGATCAAAATAGCATGCTGACCACATGTGTTTGTCCATTAGTTGTTCAAAACCAGATTGGGGGAAAACATATGGAAGGTGAGTGAAATTTTGATGGAAATGCAAGTTTCCACTATAAAAGTGACAAATACTTATCGACGGATTTATTAAATCTTTTACCACCACTGGCAGAAAAGTAAATTATAATAGGATTGACTTTTGCTCCTTTGCAACTGCCTTGACAACCTCAGTATTGGCAGATCCCCCAGGCTTGCTCCGAGCTTTATGACTGAGTTTCCAGCTGCATCCCCCACACAACGGATTTCATCCTATTCTGTTTATTCTCCGAGGCCTGTAAAAGGATGCCAACATTTCACAATTGAACACGTCAGCCTCGTCTTCCAGGATTCAGCTCCTCCAGTCACATCTTCCCGACTTCTCACTCTTGTTGGTCATCCAGTCAGAGTTTAAAGTTTAAGTTTATTTATTTATTGTCACAACTAGAAGGCTTACATCAATGCTGCAATAAAGTCACTGCGAAAATCCCCTAGTCGCCACACTCCGATGCCTGTCCGGATACACTGAGGGAGGGTTTAGTATGGCCAATGTACCTCACCAGCACATCTTTCAGGCTGTGGGAGAAAACCGGAGCACCCAGAGGAAACCTGTGCAGATATGGGGAAAATGTGCAGATTTCACACAGGCAGTGACCCTAGCCAGGAATCAAACCCAGCTCCCTGGTGTTGTGCTAATCACTGTGCCACTATGCCACCCCAAGTTTCCCCCTCTGCAGGAGTGCTGGGACCTGCAATTGGACGAAATGCTGGGGTTGTTCGCATGGGAGAGTAGGGGAATGGGGGAGTGGCCATAACTTTAGGGAGATAGTGGTGCAGTGGTGAATATCACTGGATTAGGAATTCACAGGCCCAGATGAATGATCTTATCATTGCAAGAAATTACAAAGGTTTGTGGCCTTGGCCCAGTCCATCACGCAAACCACCTCCCAGCCACTGACCCTGTCTACACTTCCTCTTGCCTCGGAAAATCCGCCAACATAATCAAGACTCCATGCGCCCCAAACACACTCTCTTCCATCAGGAAAAAAAATACAAAAGTTCAAAATCACGTATCAATCTACTCAAGAACAGCTTCTTCCCTGCTGCCATCAGACTTTTGAATGCACTTACCTTATATTAAGTTGGTCTTTCTCTACACTCTATGACTATAGCACTACATTCTGCACCCGTTCCTTTCCTTCTCTCCTATGTACTCTGTGAACAGTATGCTCTGTCTGTTCAGCGTGCAAAAAACAATACTTTTCACTGTATCCCAATACATGTGACAATAATAAATCAAAATTAAAAACATGGTTAAATCCCACAATGGCAGCTGGTGGCATTTAAACTCAATTAATAAAATCTGTAACCAAAGGCTAACCTCAGTAATGATGTAAGCATCTTGTAATGATACACTTTCAAAGACTTCAGGGGCGATTCTTCCATGCTAATTTGCTAATGCAAAGTGGTGGGAGAATCTCATGTCTGGGCATTTGCGGGATTCATGCATGCATTCCCACTGTGCACACATCACCCTGCACTGGATATCCAGTGCTGTCGGATGCGCATTGGAACTTTGCATCTGATTTTAGAGTAAATTTAATTGATTAGCAGGCCTGGCACTGAATTCTCCAGACCAGCTCGCATCTCCCACCCCACTAGGGTATTTTGCTTAAATGGCGCTCAGACTAGCTCCCTACTTTCAGGGAACTAGCAGGACAACCGTGAAAGAGGAGCAATCGGTGCCCGCCAGGGGTTCGGGCAGTGGAGGGGGCTAAGGAGAGTGTTCATGCTTGGGGACAACTTGGCATTGCCCATCAGGCATGAGGCATTGCCAAGGGGGCAGAGTCTATTGGGGGTTTGGGAGGTGGGGGCGATCAGTAGGATTGGCGTTCCTACTGCCATTGTGATTGATGAGGAAAGCCAGCGATCAGGATGGGCTGCTGGGAGGGGGGGGGGGGGGGGGGGTGGAGGCATGGAGAGGGGGGATTGTCAGCTGGGGAGGAAGGGGAGGAGTCTGCCAGGGTGCTGCTGCTGGGGCAGAGTGGGGGATTGGAGGGGAGGAAGTGGGAGAGATCATCACTGCTGTGAGGGGGGAGTGGGGAGACTGGCGATCGAACTGGCCAGCAAAGCAGGAGGCTGATGGTTAAGGTCCACAGCGCAAGCACAGAGTTCCTGAATTATCAGCCTCCAGGGTAGGAATAGGACTCACCCTCTGAAATCTGATGATATTCACATTGATTGCAGAGTGTGTGGGATTCTAGTATGAACTCCCACTGAAAAAAAACATGGTTTACTCTAGTTTTCTCCCAAATTTGATACTTAGAACTTTTTTTGGGAGAATTGCAGTCTTCATTAGTGAACAAATAAGGATTGATTTTCAAGTGTAGCAGGATATTTGCAGCTAGCTCTGAAATATCCTTGCCTGGGAGATCTTCTCCCCCTGAGGTAATTCTCCACTCTGCTATGATTGGTGGCCCAGACCAAGTGAGCCATACTCCGCTGTGTTGCCCTGAAAGAGACAATCACCATACACATAATGCACACAAAGATATTGCTGATTGTCATAAAAACCCAGATGATCTAATAATGTGTTCGAGGGAAGGAAATCTGCTGTCCTTACCTGGTCTGGCCTACATGTGACTCCAGACCCACAGCAACGTGGTTGACATTTAACTGCCCTCTGCAATAGTTCAGCAAGCTACTTCGTATTTGGGTAGGCAACAGATACTGGCCCTGCCAATTAAAGCTCACACCGCAATGAAAGAATAAATTAAAACAAAGACTCCTTTCAGATTCTATCTCTCCTACTCTTGCTGCTTTTCCAATCAAACAAGTTCTCCTGTCAGTGCCTGTGTGTATCTGTGCAGTTGTTCAGTTCTGAACTCAGAAAATGTCACAATGTGAAGTAGTATTGTGTCATTGAATAATATTTCAAAGCTGATATATAAATGGCAGTTAATACTTACACAGTAAGATAAATTAAAACTACCTTGATTGGAGCAATGTGACTATTTCAATTCAAATATACTTATGTTACATATACTGGTTGCGACATAGAGCTACAGCTATGTGAAACTGTCAATGGCTTCATTCAATTAGTAGCACTCTTACCTCTGAGCCAGAGGATCAGCAATTTGTAATTCCATTCCATGGAATGAACATAATCTAGACTGATATTCTGGTGCAGTTCTGAGAGAGTGTTGCACTGGCAGATGTCCCCATCTATGAATTGAGACCTTAGACCCCATATTCCCAGGCCGCATATTCCACCTCAGCCGAGTGGCACAGTGTTAGCACTGCTGCCTCATAACTCTAGGGACCTGGGTTCAATTCTGGCCTCGGGTCACTGGCTGTGTGGAGTTTGCACATTCTCCCTGTATCTGCATGGGTTTGCTCTGGTTTCCTCTCATACTCCAAGGTTGAGTGACCTCGTTAAATTGCCTCTTAGTGTCAAGGGGATTAGCCAGGTAAATACACCTGGTTTTGTGAAGGGTAGGTCGTGCCTCACAAACCTTATTGAGTTTTTTGAGGAGGTGACCAAAGAGATAGATAAGGATAAGGCAGTTGATGTAGTGTATATGGATTTTAGCAAAGCGTTTGATAAGGTTCCCCATGGTATGCTACTGCAGAAAGTGCAGATGCATGGGATTGAAGGTGATTTAGCAGTTTGGATTAGGAATTGGCTAGCTGATAGAAGACAGAGGGTGGTGGTTGATGGGAAATATTCAACCTGGAGTGCAGTTACAAGTGGTGTACCTCAAGGATCTGTTTTGGGGCCACTGCTGTTTGTCATTTTTATAAATTTTTTTTTTAAATTTTTTTTTAAGCAACACAGCACGGGAAACAGGCCCTTCGGCCCAACGAGCCCGCGCCGCCGTCATACTATATAGTAGCAAATACATTATCCTATTTTAATATTCCTATATAATAATACATATATTATTCCTAATATGGAAAATTTTCACCATAGGGACAATTTGTTACCCAATCAGCCTAAGAGCGAATTTTTGGGTTGTGGGAGGAAACCGGAGTGCCCGGAGAAAACCCACGCAACCACGGGGAGAACGCGCCAACTCCCGCAGACACCAGCCCAATTCCAAGTGTCTGCACAGCCACATCGATAGTCTCTGAGCTGTCATGGTGCCCTTCAGATGGTCCACATAAAGCACTCATTTACAACATGAGGTACCAGGCAACCCATGAATCAACATCCAAGAGCTGTACCCGCACCACCTGCCAAATGCATGCTCAAAGTATGGACCGAATGACCTAGATGAGGGTGTAGAGGGTTGGATTAGTAAATTTGCTGATGATACTAAAGTGGGGGGAGTTGTAGACAGCGAGGATGGATGTTACAGTTTGCAGAGGGACATAGATAGGTTGCAGAGCTGGGCCGTGAGGTGGCAAATGGAATTCAATACGGATAAGTGTGAGGTGATTCACTTTGGTAGAATAACAGGCATATGAAATATAGGGCTAATGGAAGGACCCTTAATAGTGTTGTCGAGCAGAGGGATCTTGGGTACAAGTACATAGCTCTTTCAAAGTTGGCACCCAGGTTGATAAAGTTGTTAAGAAGGCGTACGGTGTGTTAGCTTTTATTGGTAGAGGGATTGAATTTAGGATCCGTGAGGTTATGTTACAACTGTACAAAACTCTGGTGCGGCCGCACTTGAGTATTGCGTACAGTTCTGGTCGCCGCATTATAAGAAAGATGTGGAAGCATTGGAAAGGGTGCAGAGGAGGTTTACCAGGATGTTGCCTGTTATGGTGGGAAGGCCTTATGAGGAAAGGCTGAGGGACCTGAGGTTATTTTCATTAGAGAGAAGAAGGTTACGCGGTGACCTAATTGAGGCGTAGAAGATGATCAAGGGATTGGATAGGGTGGATAGTGAGAGCCTTTTTCCTCGGATGGTGATGACCAACACGAGGGAACATAACTTTAAATTAAGAGGTGGTAGTTATAGGACGGATGTCAGAGGCAGGTTCTTTACACAGAGGGTGGTGAGGGCGTGGAATGCCCTGCCTGCAGCAGTTGTGGACTCGCCTACTTTGGGGCATTCAAATGTTCGGTGGATAGGCATATGGATGATATTGGAATAGTTTAGGTTAGAGGGTCCACTGGCCGGCGCAACATCGAGGGCCGAAGGGCCTGTACTGCGCTATAATGTTCTATGTTCTATGTTCTACGTACACGAGGTTACGGGGATAGGGCCTGGGTGGAATTGATGTCAGTGCAGGCCTGATGAGCTGAATTGTTTCCCACTATACTGTAAAGATTCTATGAGTGTGTAAATCATCAAAGTTGTAATTTTTGAAAGAAAGCAGGAGAATTCTGCTGATGCCCTGGTAAACATTTATCCCGGAACCAACACCAAAAAATGTTGTTTAATTATTTTAGCATTGATTGTAATATCTTGCTATGTGCAAATTGGCTGCTCCTGCATTACAATAGCAACCACATTTCAAAAGTATTTGACTATGAAGCACTTTGGGATGTGTTGAAAAGTTAAAGCTGACATATAAATGGTAGTTAATTTTACTCTTTTTTAAAAATTCTTACATGGGATGTCATTGGCTGGAGCAACATTTATTGCCCATCCCTAATTCCCCTTGGATTAAGTCATTTACAAAGTGACTTCAGAGGGTTTTCTAAAAGTCAACCGTACTGCTGTGGGTCTGGAGACACATGTAGGCCAGTCCAGGTATGGATGGCAGATTTCCTTCCCTAAAGGATACTAGTGAACAGAATTAGTTTTGACAACAATCAACAATGTATTTATGGTCATCATCAGAATGTTTATTCTAGATTTTTACATTCCATAAAATGGAATAAATTAAAAGTACTTCAATTTATTGTACTTTATGGAATGTAAATGTCAAGCAGCTCCAAGCTCCTGATGCAAAATGAAACTGTCTCTATTCTGTCCCAGCAATGCTGTTAAGAATATCTCTGTGTTTAGCAACTTTAGATGTACCTCAGAAGATTTCATCTAGCTTGTATTTTTGTGGTAAAGTTATAAACATGCTCTATTTCAATTCCATCAGGACAAAGGGACACAGGAATATGAGCAGGTCACTCAACACCTCAAGGCTCTCCAATGTTCTACAGCAGCACAGTGTTTAGCACTGCTGTCTCACAGTATTAGGGATCTGCGTTCGATTCCTGGCTTGGGTCACTGTCTGTGAGGAGTCTGCACATTCTCCCCATGTCTGCTTGCATTTCATCCAGGTATTCTGATTTTCTTCACAGTCTGAAAGACATACTGGTTAGGTGGCTTGGCCATGTTAAATTCTCCCTCAGTGTTCCTGAACAGGCTCTGGAGTGTGGCGACTAAGGAATTTTCACAGAGACTTCATTGTAGTGTTAATATAAGTCTACTTGTGACACTAATAAATTAACTTAAACATTTGATTAGATTATACTTCCAAACTCTACTCCTCTATATCTCTTACCATACTTATTGAATAAAAACAATTGATTTTTGATTTTAAATTATTAATTGAATTTGGGTGTATTTGTTGTAATGGGAGAGAATTCCTATTTTGGATCACACATTGTGTGAAGAAATGTTTCCTAAATTTTCTCCTGAATGGTCTGGATCTGATTGTAAGCTAATGTTAAATCAATGTATTCTAAAGTGAACGGTGAGTAAATGTACCCTGACTAACCTTGAAAAGTTGCAGTAACCCCTTTTAATTCAGGTGCTTACATGGTGAGAGATTTAAAGAGGACAAGAATCAGTTGAAAGTCCAAAACATCTTTATTGAACACATCAAGGAAAAATCATATTCAATCTCTTCACAGGACTGTTTAAAAAACAATCTTCACTCTCCAAGTAAACAGTCTCAAATCTACACTCGCTATCTATCTCTAATTCTTCCAAGTATTTGCTGCACCCTATCTACACCCTATCATTATATTTGAACTGTTTGTCTGAAAAGACTCTTAATACCCATTTAATAAGGCTGTAACAGGCTGATCCTCAGTCTTTGAGCGCTGGCTGAGATTTCAGGATTTGTAGTTGTTGATTTGGTGTTTTTCTCTCATCTGGGGCTGATTCTGGTCTTCTGGGTCTGGTCAGGCTGATGATGCTTGCCACCAAGGAGCTGGAGATGCTGTGATGCTCGGCTGCCAGTCAAAGGTGCTCTTTAGAGATGCCATTGAAGTAAAGTGCAAAAAGGTAGAGAGAGAGAGAGCGAGACAGGGAGAGCGAGGACTCCAGGTTGCTATCTTCATAACTTTCTCTAAGATTCTTTGCCATGTCACATTATACCTCTGACCTCCAACTGAGCTGGATGCCACCAAGTCTGTGTAGCATTTTTCTAACAAAAAAAGGTTAACTTGAGGTTTAAACAGCAGTTTGTTGTGAAATAATATGGCCATTAGCAGGCCTGTTTGGTTTCAATGGAAAGTTGATTGTCCTGGGCCTAACTGCATGAAAACTATCTGTTCCAGCTCTAGTGGTTTACAAATTGCAGAGTCTGGCTGTGTTTAAACTTGGCTTCCACATTTCAAGTTTTTATCTATGCTCATGAAAAAAAATCAATATTTTTGTAATAATCCTGGAGTCATGGGTCACAAGTGAACAAGGTTCCTCTTTCCATCTATCCTGTCAATTCCTTTCAGAATTTGAACAACCTTCACCCCTACCTTCTTTATCTGAGGGAATGCTAGCCCACTTTATGTGGTTTCTGTCTGAAATACGATCTGGAGAAAGATCTTCATGAGCATATAATCAATGCCAATACATAGAGAGATCAGAACCTAGCGTGCTTTCGCCTCAACCTCAGGGGAGAAAACAATTCTGCATTTGGGTAAATTTGTATGTATTTTCCACAGAAGCCAGCTCTTCAAATTCAATACCAACATGTTCTGACCAACTATGTGGGTTCGAAAACACTGGGAACTGGATCGAGACCAGCCAAACTAATGAGAGTGAAAGAGAGTTCAGCCAGGCTTGGATTCAATACCATCCCCAGGAACTGAAAGGACATATGTGCTAACTTTTGGAATCATCCAGTCTCCAAATAATAATTGGCCTAACGATTGGAATAAAATATATCTCCTTTTGTGAGTTCACACTGCATTTGAAGCTGTACAAGCAACATTGATCCCCTCAGTGAATTAAAATCGTCAGTGCGTTTTGGAAATGCTAAATATGTTATGGAGCATTTGTTAATTGTTAACTGTTGAGTGGATTGTTTCCAAATGTCGTATGGAGTACATCTGTGCTAAATATGTCTCCTTTTCTAATTATTTACTTAAGAAATTTTGGCAAAACTTCTTCTGTTTTTAGATTCATTCTTCCTTCATTATAATATGATTTCATGTAAACTTTGCTGTTTTTAAATAGAAAATTCATTTCTGAAACATTCTAAAGTTATACAAATGCTAGGATTTGTCATGCTGAGAAGAGATGAAGAAATGAAACCTTCAAAATTTGTTTCTTTCCCATATTCACTTGTTTACTTTTTTTTTGAGGGGACAATTTTTTTGAAGGGACAAATCGGCACGGATAGCACATCGGTTAGCACTATTTCCTCACTGCGCCAGGGACCTGGGTTCAATTTGGGCCTCAGATCACTGGCAACTTCAGACCCAGGGCCTGCTAAGAAAACGCAAATGCAGATTATAATATCGAAATCAGTTCTGCGCCGATTTCTAGTGGGTGCCTGGTCCTCCACACGAGGCCCGGAGGCCCAGCGCAAAGCAGGTGAAATGATCTCTGCTAATGTCTCCCAATTCACTGCGACCCACCCACCATCCCGCCCCATCTCCAATATTGTGCTAATGGTTCCACAGTTACTTGTTCAAAATACACTCGTTTGGTGATGGCCTCTGACAACCCTGCTTGATGTTGCTGTCTCTGGTTCTCCAACACTTCCTCGAGGTATTATTCCAGCGGCTCATCATTGGACTCAGACTCAGTACGGGCCTGTGCTCCTGTTTGTGTCAAGGACCTCAGTTGTCACTGCCTCCATCTACTGTGGATATATGCTCATGAGGTGATCACTGGATGGTAAACCCAAGCCTAGTCTAGAATTAAGTCCTGCTGAGGTGCGTGTATCTGGAGAGTGCAGGTGAATGCAATGACAGTTCTTCACCAGATAGTTCTTCAGCATCCTCATCTAAGATGATCTGCTGGTGCTCAGGCACTTTTTGGAGTTCTTCCTCTAGCCTATCATGCTGGTAGCTGGAATGGCGAGAGGGAAGAATTAATGATCAACTAGGCAGGTGCTAACATGATACATCGTTCAAGTCATTGTCTGCATGTGGCAAATGTATACTGGATGGTCCCTAACTAACCTATAGAGTATGCCGATCTTTCCTTCCAATGATTCTAGGAACAATCTCTGTCCTTATCAGCAAGATCTATCACTTGGTCCTCATGGGAGGAGAGTATCTTGAGCTCTGAAGTCCCCCCTTTTCTGGTCTTCATTATCTCCTGTCAGCTGGGTGCACTCTCTCCTATCTCACTTCCCCACAGAAGTATGACAGTGAAAACTGAAAGTAGAGGATGCGACCTTGCTTTTAAGGTCTACAATCCCATTTTAAGTAGGATTAGTGCCTGCCAGTAACTCTATGGAAAAAGCTTGCCAATCAGTCACTAAAATGAGGCCGGATCCCACTGGTGACATTTTGGGATCTTCTCACTTTTGCCATGTTCCTCAGCTCAGGGGAAATCTGGGGCACATCTCAGTAAGAGGTCTGGCAACACCAATTTTAAATCCAACCGATTTATTTGATAGTAAATCGGCTAGCTTTCGGGGTTTGTGCCTTCGTCAGGTGAATGAGGTGTTCTGGTCTCCAAAAGCACACATATCAGCACAGACAGTTTACAGATTGCTGATTAGAATGCGAATCCTTACACCTAACCTGCTATTCAAGTCTTAAAGTGGCTAACAAAGAAACACTGAGCACTGAGGTTAGAGAGATGTGTATTGTCTCCAGACACTAACAGTAAGTGAGGTTTTTTGCTAACCCGGGCAAGTCATGGGGTTACAGATAGTGTGACATGAAGCCAAGATCCTCATGTGTGCGGAACTTGGCTATCAGTCTCTGCTCAGCGACTCTGCGCTGTCGTGTGTCATGAAGGTCCCCTTGAAGAATGTTTACCCGAAGGTCGGAGGCCAAATGCCCATGACCACTGAAGTGTTCGCCCACAGGAAGGGAACTGTTTGGCCTGGTGATCGTCGAGCGATGTTCATTCATCCACTGTCGTAGTGTCTGCATAGTCTCCCCAATGTACCATGGTTCGGGACATCCTTTCTTGCAACGTATTAGGTAGACAACGTCGGCTGAGTTGCAAGAGTATGTACCGTGTACCTGGTGAATGGTATCCTCACGTTTGATGATGTCATCCATGTCGATGATCCGGCATGTCTTGCAGAGGTTGCTGTGGCAGGGTTGTGTGGTATTGTGGTCACTGTTCTCATCTCAGTTACAGGAAAACCCTCCCATTTCTCTGTGGCTCCAAATTCAGTCAAAATCTTTGCCTTGGTACAACAGTCTGTCAGACAGCTGCTATATGCATCGAAAAGTTGTACATCACTGTTGTGACTTTATTCCTACGCTTTCCCCCGCTCGTCATTTCCTGCCAAATTCTTTCACCGGATGGAAAGTCCCTGTACACTACAAATCATCGTCAGTATAAAGGGAAAGACTCTTAATGCTTGTTGCTCCATAGAGCAGCTGGTTTTGTTGATGCAGTGCTTGAAAAAGTAGGCAGGGTTTCTGATAATAAAAGTTCCAACTACTTTACACCAATTTTGGGAACTGGTCGTCATTTTGTGCTTGTGTAACAATCCAGCATTTAGATGTTCCAATTTAAATACACTGTCAGAGGGAGAATGATGAAGAAGAGAGACAAGATGATAGAATAGATACAGTGATGGCAATGGGAGAGGCACAGAGACAGTCACTTGTGTGTATGTGTGCATTTGTGTATGTGTGCATTTGTGTGTGTGTGTGTGTGTGTGTGTTGTGTGTGTGTGTGTGTGTGTGGTGTGTGTGTGTGTGTGTGTGTGTGTGTGTGTGTGTGTGTGTGTGTGAGCTTTTTTGATTTATTAGGGTGGCACAGTAGTTAGCACTGCTGCCTCACAGCACCAGGGACCTGGGTTTGATTCCCAGCTTAGGTCACCGTGTGGAGTTTGCACGTTCTCCCAGTGGGTTTCCTCTGGATGCTCCGGTTTCCTTTTACAGTCCAAAGACGTGCCGGTTAGATGGATTGGCCATGCTAAATTGCCCCTTTGTTTCAGAGGGACTAGCTAGGATAAATGCATTATGTTATGCGGATGAGTCTGGATGGGATTGTGGTCAGTGCAGACTTGATGGGCCAATGGCCTCCTTTTGCACTGTAAGGATTCTATGATTATTGTCACATGTATTGGGATACAGTGAAAAATACTGTACCCTGCGAGCTGCACAGAGAAAACATACCATTCATAGAGTACATAGGGGAGGAGGAAAGGAGAGTGTGCAGAATGTAATGTTATAGCTGGAGTGTAGAAAAAATATCAGCTTAATATGAGATAAGTCCATTCAAAAGTCTGTCGGCAACAGGGAAGAAGCTGTTCATGACTGGTGCAGGACCTCAGACTTTTATATCTTTCTTCCAGCAGAAGAAAATATGTCTGAGATGCATGGGGTCCTTGATTATGTGGGATGCTTTTCTGAGGCAGCAGGAAGTATAGTCAATGGATGGAAGGCTGGTTTGTGTGATGAACTGGGCTATCTTCACAACCCTTTGTAGTTTCCTGCGGTCTTGGTCAGAGCCATACCAAGCTGTGATCCATTTAAAAAGTTGGCTTACAACTCGGGAGAAAAAACTGCCAAAGTAAAAAGATAAATAATAGCATTGTGACTTTAGAACTTCAGAGTAATGAAGAAACAGTGATAATTTTTCACCTAAACCATGCACTCCCCCATCTCCCTCACCATCCGTACTAAAATTACTATTTAATTTCAAATCTGATTGTAGCATATGGAAATATTAATATATTCATATACGTTAATCCTTTTTTAACCTTTAACTCTGAGTGTGTACCTCAATCATTGGGCAGTAACAAACTCATTTCCTTGCGCATCTATGGACAAGCATTGAAAAACCATTAGACATAAAGTATTTAAAGCTTGTTCCTTAAGAAGACAAGAAAAATTTATTTATTAGTATCACAAGTAGGCTTGCATTAACTCTGCAATGAAGTTACTGTGAAAAATCCTCTATTTGCTACACTCCGGCATCTGCTTGGGTATACTGAGGGAGAATTTTAGCATGGCCAATGCTAAAATTGTGCCTCAGTGTGCCCAAGCAGATGCCGGAGTGGAGCAACAACACATCTTTTGGGTTGTGAGATGAGACCAGAGCACCCAGAAGAAACCTACACAGAAACAGAGAAAACATTTGATTTGTTTTGATTTGATTTATTATTGTCACGTACAATAACATACAGTGAAAAGTATTGTTTCTTACGTGCTATACAGACAAAACATACCATTCATAGACAAGGAAACGAGACAGTGCAGAATTGTAGTGTTACAGTCATAGCTGGGGTGCAGAGAAAGATCAACTTAATGCAAGGTAAGCCCATTCAAAAGTCTGACGGCAACAGAGAAGAAGCTGTTCTTGAATCAGTTGGTATGTGACCGCAGACTTTTGTATCTTTTTCCCAATAGAAGAAGGTGGAAGACAGAGTGTCCAGGATGCATGGGGTCCTTAATTATAATGGCTGCTTTGCTGAGGCAGTGGGAAGTGTAGATAGAGTCAATGGATGGGAAACTGGTTTGTGTAATAGATTGGGCTACATTCATGACATTTTGTAGTTCCTTGGGTGTAGCAGGAGCCATATCAAGCTGTGATACAACCAGAAAGAATGCTTTCTATGGTACATCTGTAAAGTTTGGTGAGAATTGTAGCTGACATGCCAAATTTCCTTTGGCTTCTGAGAAAGTAGAGGCATTGGTGGGTTTTCTTAATTACAGCATTGGCATGGGGGCACCAGAACAGGTTGTTGGTAATCTGGACACCTAAAAACTTGAAGCTCTCGACCCTTTCTATTTTGTCCATGTTGATATAGACAGGGGCATGTTCTTCTTTATGCTTCCTGAAGACAATGAGAATCTCCTTTTACTTTGTTGACATTAAGCGAGAGATTATTGCTGCTGCACCAATTCATCAGATTCTCTATCTCATTCTTGTGCTCTATCTCGTCTTTTTTTGAGATCCGACCCACTACAGTGGTGTCATCAGCAAACTTGAAAATTGATTTGGAGGGGAATTTGGCCATACAGACATGTGTATAAGGACCACAGTAGGGGGCTGAGAACACAGCCTTGTGGGGTACCGGTGTGGGTATGATTGTGGAAGAGGTGTTGTTGCCTGTCCTTATTGATTATGGTCTGTGAGTTAGGAAGTCCAGGATCCAGTCGCAGAGGGAGGTGCTAAGGCCCAGGTCATGGTGTTTGGAGATGAGTTTCATGGCAATAGTAGTGTTGAAGTATGCTATAGTCAGACTCCTCACAGACGGTGACCCAAGTCGGGAATTGGTGGATGGAGGCATTTGAGATGAGATCCACAACTGCACATTAAACAGTCGAGAAGCTTTGACAGTGCTTGGCGTCCCATGAATACCTGATGTATCCATATAAGGTTAACAAGTTTCATGTCATCAGCAAACCTGGAAATAAACATTTTGTTCCCTCATCCAAATCATTGATGTATATTGTGAATAACTGTGACCCGTGCACTAATCCCTACAGGATCTCACTAGTTACTGCCTACCACTGTGAAAAATACCTATTTCTTTCCTACCCTTAGTTTTGTGTTTGTTAACCAAGATTCAGTCGAGACCAATATATTATCCCCAATTCCATGTGCATTATTTTGCACACTATCCCCTCATGCAGGGTTTAATCAAAAGCCAAATACATCATGGGTGGGCAGGGTTCTCTGATCATACCTACGCTCTCCCCACTGCAAGTTGGAACAGAGAATTTGGCGTTTCAGCCAAAACTCCATTCACTTTCAGATGCATTAGAGAACCCCAGCCACTGTTTCACCATTATCTATTGTACTAATCCTCAAAAAACTTCAGTAAATTTGAGCAACATGATTTCCCTTTCATAAACCTATAAAACTATTGCCTAATCAATCTTTTGACCATCTGTCACAACATCTGTTGCTGTGGCTTGGTGTCAAATTTTACTTCATGCCAATCATGTGAAATGCTTTGGAATACTTCACGATGTTTCAGCTTCTGAATGAATGAATGTAGAATGCAATGTCGGATAATAGAATGCTTACAGTGCAGAAAGAGGTCATTTGGTCCAGCGAGCCTGCATCAACCTACCCAGGCCCTATTCCCGTAACCCCACATATTTATCTTGATAATCTCTTAACACTAGCATGGCCTAACTGCACATCTTTGGACTGTGGGAGGAAACTAGAGCACCCATGCAGACACGGAGAGAATGTGCAAACTCTATACAGACAGTGACCTGAGGCTGCAATTGAACCTGGGGTCCCTGGCTCAGTGAGGCAACAGTGCTAACCACTGTGCTATCCTGCCACCCCTAAGTATTCTGCTTCAGTCACCAATGACAAATAATGTTATCATATATGTTGAAATATTACTGCATTCCAGACACCTGGGTGCAATAATTCTGAGAAATATTAATTGCACAAGCAGATAATGAGTGGATCGCATGAAGTAACTGAAACCCTGCATTGCTCAGAACAGTTTAAATAACTCATCCTTGTGGGACAGTGTAGTAATGGATTACTATTGGGTTGGGCACAATAGAAGACTATATCATGGTGTAGGAGAAATCCATTGGAATCTTACTACAAGGACATTTATTTTACTGGAAGAAATTATGTGAAAAAAAGTCTCAGAACATTATGTCTTCATATTTTAATGTTTATGATTTTTTTTTTCAAACATAGAACATAGAACATAGAACACAACAGCACAAACAGGCCCTTCGGCCCACAAGTTGTGCCGAACACATCAAAACCTACCCAGCCATAGACCTATCTATAACCCCCAATCCCATTGGATCCCATATACTCATCCAGAAGTCTTTTAAAAGACCCCAGCGAGTTCGCCTCGACCACCACCGACGGCAGCCGATTCCATTCACTCACCACCCTCTGAGTGAAAAACTTTCCCCTAGCATCCCCTCTGTACTTGCTTCCCTGCACCTTAAATCTGTGCCCTCTCGTCGCGACCATTTCAGCCCTGGGAAATAGTCTCCGAGAGTCCACCCTATCTATTCCTCTCAACATCTTGTAAACCTCTATCAGGTCGCCTCTCAACCTTCGTCTCTCCAGGGAGAACAGTCCCAGCTCCCTCAACCTGTCTTCATAAGGCATGCCTCCCAATCCAGGCAACATCCTTGTAAATCTCCTCTGCACCCTTTCAATAGCTTCCACGTCCTTCCTATAGTGAGGCGACCAGAACTGCGCACAGTACTCCAAGTGTGGTCTGACAAGGGTCCTATAAAGCTGCAGCATTACCTCCTGACTCCTGAACTCAATCCCTCGATGAATGAAGGCCAGTACACCGTAAGCTTTCTTAACCACATCCTCCACCTGGGAGGCCGATTTGAGAGTCTTATGGACCCGGACCCCAAGATCCCTCTGCTCTTCCACACAGCTAAGACTCCTACCTTTGATAGTGTACTCATTCATCCCGTTGGATCTGCCAAAATGGACCACAACACATTTATCCACGTTGAAGTCCATCTGCCACTTCTCCGCCCAGTCTTGCATCCTGTCGATGTCATGCTGCAACTTCTGACATCCCTCCAGACCATCCACAACACCACCGACCTTCGTGTCATCGGCGAACTTACTCACCCATCCCTCCACTTCCTCATCCAGGTCATTTATGAAAATGACAAACAGCAAGGGTCCTAGAACAGAAGGGTCCTAGAAGGTCCCTGGGGCACTCCACTGGTGACCGACCTCCATGCAGAAAAAGAGCCATCCACAACCACCCTCTGCCTTCTGCAGGCAAGCCAGTTCTGGATCCACAAGGCCAAAGCCCCTTGGATCCCATGGCCTCTCACCTTCTCAAGAAGTCTTGCATGTGGGACCTTGTCAAACGTTGGCTGTCTTGTGTGTAATAGTGATGTGGGAAACAAGACTTTTTTTTCCTTTAGCACAGTTACTATTCTATTATTGCATTCTTGGTTAATGATTACATTTTATGACAAAGTTTGACTAAACTACCACTGAACCTCATCACAGCAGAATACTGCAGATGCTGGAAATCTTTCACAAAAACAGCTGAAAATCAGGTCAGGACTAGCTGTGGATAGAAAAATGAGTCAACAGAGGTGAAATTTCCCTTTCTGCCTGCCATGGGAATTGAAGAGGGTGAGGGGCGAATCATCGAGAGGTCCATTGACCTTGGTGGGGGGGGGTTTCCATTTTCTCGATAAGCGCAGTTGGAAAAATCCACCTAATGCCAAATCATGACCATTGATCAGATCTGGGAAAAATTAGCAATGTAGCAAAGGGTTGCAGGGGCCGGGATAAAAGGAAGGTCTGTGGAAAACAGGAGTGGTTGAATCAAAGACAGGAAATGCTGCAAAATCTCAGCAGGTCTGACAGCGTCTGTGGCGAGAGAATAGAGCCATATTTCCAATCCCCCCCACTCACGGATCACTGGCCTTCCAGACCTCCTGGAGCCAGTCCCTATGTTCCCCATCCCGGTCAATCTCGATCTTCCTGACACCCACCCGGCTATCCCCAATTTCCCCCTGATAGTCCCATTCTCCGAAAATTGACACAGAGTTCATGATGCCAGTGAGAATCCCGTGTAACAGTCGCCACTAATGTTTCCCGCCCCATAGCAGAACAGCGGGCTGGGAGAATCACCCTTATAATTTCTCTACACTCTGGTTAGAGTGAGGTAAGTAAAAACAACTTTCCATTGAGATACTTGTAAGGCTGTAAGTATACTCGTTCTCCCGATGGAGTTTTAAATAGAGGACATGGGGAAGAAGAAAACTGCCAAAGTGATAAATAGGAATGTTTATGCGGTATGAATTCAATTGGAACAGTGATACCTATAAAATATAATTTACGAATTAAAAACTAATGCAATGTGTGATTAGTATACTGTTGTTATAAACAAAGTAGACACAATCTGATACCTGGCATTTGCCTACATGAAATGGTTCTGTTTATCAAAGAACAAAGAACAAAGAACAAAACAGCACGGGAAACAGGCCCTTTGGCCCAACGAGCCCGCGCTGCCACCTCGATGTTCCCACTTCTACACGCGATCCCTGTCCATGTTTATAGATCTATGGATTAAAAACCAAATTTGAGACAATTTAGGGAGAATTTGTTTTGCCAATTAGCCTAAGAGCACATCTTTGGGATGTGGGAGGAAACCGGAGCTCCCGGAGAAAACCCACTGCATTATTGGGATTTTTGTTTGAAGTGTGATAGATTTGGGACTATGAATTAAAAATTGGTTTTGCACCTTTTTCATACTTTTGTTTATGCTTTCAGCCCAAGTTGCTTCATATTCAATGTAAAATCCTTCTCTTTCTAATATCTGACTTTCAAGAAAAGGAAACAACTTGTTGAGTCAATATCTTTTGGCTGATGCAGTAGCAAGATCTGTGAAAAGTATGCCAACTAATATTTTGCTTTGTACCACTGGAATCCTCAAAGTTACTAATCAAAACCCAAGCGGATTCAGCATTAAGGTTCCACAATATCTTATGGTATCATTAATGGGATCATCGTCAACAAACTAGCTTTCTTGCTTATCACTCAAGAGCAATTGCTAATGGATCCTGGTGCAGTACCAAAAGGGAATGACACTAAAGAGTTCATTGAAAGTGGGAAAACGGGCAACGAGCATCATAACAACATGACTCGGAAGGAAAATATTCTTATTTTATAATCTCATATTGCCTATCTTATTTGTTGTTTTTTATTTGCAGAAGCTGGGAGCAGCTATCTCGTTTTTGCTTGTCCCAGTAAAAATATGTCTCATAGAGATGTGTGGAATTTTCTTTATCAATGCCACACTCGATCCATTCACTTCCCTTCAGATAGCTTTTAAGCTACTCTTTACACTCCTCCAGGCAGCAGATTACATGGTGAGCACATCCTCAGTTTCTGATAGGATAGTATTTTCAAGCTGAAGGACTTGTGTTATTTCTCTGGTACTGGAGAGCATGCATTCACGTTTGCAAGTAGCCTGAGTGTGAAAATATAGCTGGAGTTCAAATGATGGTAAAATTAATGAATTCCAATCACTTTACAAACTTGAAAAAGTCATGGTTGATGCACATTATTGAAGCCTCTTGATTAAAGTTTTGGTTAATTCACCATGGATTCATATATAGATACATCACAATCACAATGAATAGGAGCAGTAAAAAGTGAAGCAGAAATTGTTTAATTAAAAGCATCACCAGAGTCACATTTTATGTGAGTCACAGGAGTATAAAAGGGAACATGGACCAGTCAGGAAAATCAGGAGAGCTTCAAATGTTTAGCTGTCCAGATCACCAACAACCTATCCTGGTCCCCCCATGCCGATGATATAATTATGAAAGCCCAATCACGCTTCTACTTTCTGAAGGAGACTAAGGAAATTTGGCATTATCAGCTACGACTCTCACCAACTTTTACAGATGCACCATAAAAAGCACTCTTTCTGGTGGTAGAAAGGACATAAGGAACTTTAAAAGGTTGTGAATGTAGCCCAATCCATCACACAAACCAGCCTCCCATCCATTGACTCTGTCTACATTTTCCACAGCCTCAGCAAAACAGCCAGCATAATTAAAGACCCCACGCCCTGGATATTTTCTCTTCCACTTTCTTCCATTGCGGAAAAGATACGTAAGTCTGCAGTCACGTATGAACCGACTCAAGAACAGCTTCTTTCCTGCTGCTGACAGACTTTTGAATGGACTTAACTTGCATTAATTTGATCTTTTTCTACACCCTAGCTATGACTGTAACACTGCATTCTGCACTCTCGCTTCCTTCTCTATGAACAATATGTTTTGTGTAGCGTGCAAGGAACACTTTTCACTGTATGTTAATACACGTGATAATAATAAATCAAATCAAATTCAAATCAAAAAATATATCAGATTAAATAGCTGCCATATAAATTAGACAAAGTGTTGTTGTCGTATATTAGGGATAGTTATTAAAGGGAAAATCTATACTCATAAGTTGGAATAAATTACAAATGTTTTCCACAAACATGAATGTTCATGGAAATTTTACAGCACAGAAGGGTGCTATTCAGTACATTGCACCTGTGCTTTCTTCCTGAAAGAACTATTCACTTAGTTCCATAACAGCATGGCTGGCACAGTGGTTAGCACTGCTTCACAGTGCCAGGGGCCTGGATTCAATTCCCAACTTGGGTCTCTGTCTGCGTGGAGCTAGCATATTCTCCACATGTCTGCTTGGTTTCCCTCCGGGTGCTCTGGTTTCCTCCCAGAGACCGAGTGACATGTTGATTAGATGCATTGACCATGCTAAATTTGCCCTCAAACAGGCGCTGGAGTGTCATGATTAAGGGATTTTCACTGTGTTAATGTAAGCCTACTTGTGACTAATAAATAAACTTTACTTTTACTCAGCCCATTCCCTTTCCTATTTCCAAACATTTTCTCACTTCCTTTTTAAAAATTACAGATATTACGGATTTTTGCTTCCACTACTGCTTATGGATGGATGTGTCACATCTTTACTAATCTTGACATTAGAAAATATATCCTAACCTTGATCTTTAGTGATAAAATTAAACTTATGCTCTCTGGTTATTGATCAATGGTAATAACTTTATCCCATTGACCTTATCGGATCTCTGTGTAAGTTTCAAATCCTGTATCAGTTCTCCTTCCTCTTTTAAAGCTGTTATGCATTGTTTCATTGAATGACAAATTCGTCAGTTTGATGATTGAAAACTGACTTCCCTGAACATTTTTCAAAATGTGAACGAAGCCTTGCTTTCTGCCTTTTTATATCAATTTTAATATAAACAGGAAAAGTAAACCTATCCCTATCTACCACAATGCATAAGGCTTTGGAACCACTAACTTGTATGCAACTTTTTTCCAGGAATTTCCCAGAAAAGAACCTCAATAGAAATTATAGAAGTTAAAACAAAATCATTTTGAACATTGGATACCCGAATCCATGAAATTGCCTCGGAAAGAATACGACAACCTTTTTCTTTACTTCAGGTTCACTTTTTTCCCTAATGACCCGGGGTGCGGTGTGAGATGTGATGTCTTCCTCAAGGATATTCTGTTTCATCCACAGTTTCCCAATCCACACTTCAGTTTGCCCCGACAGATTCACGACATATATTCACGACAAAGGTCATGAATGTAGCCCAATCCATCACAACAGATTCACAGCCCACATAGCCCAATCCATCATACAAACCAATGTTCTATCCATTGACTCTGTCTACATTTCCCATTGCCCCGGGAATAATTAAGGACCCCACACACACTCCGGATGTTCTCTCTCTTCCACCTTCTTCCTTTGGGAAAAAGATACAAAAGTCTGAGGTCACATACCAACCGACTCAAGAACAGCTTCTTCCCTGCTGCTGTCAGATTTTTGAATGGACTTACTTTGCATCAAGTTGATCTTTCTCTACACCCTGTAACACTACATTTTGCATTCTCTCATTTCTTTCTCTATGAACAGTGTGTTTGTCTGTACAGCACGCAAGAAACAATACATTTCACTGTATGCTGATACACGTGACAATGATAAATCAAATCAAATCAAATCAAAAATCAAATCAAACAGATATCCTGGTCATCTATGTCAATGTGAAGGATTTGCAAATGGAAAAAGGGTAAGATTTATCTGGTTCACCTTTTGCCTTCCTGGTATTTGTATGAGATAATATTAATAGAGTTATTGACTAATCATGTTATCAATTTCTATCAATTACACATAACAAATCCAGACTTGGCAGGTTTTGGGAATACAAGTCCAACTCGCCTCTTTGTCCAAATCATGCTGTATCTACTACATAGTCATCTTCTGGGACAATTTTACCCTAAGTCTCATTCTGAAAGAAAACTGGTGTGATTCACAACAACACGTCTAGTCTGAATCAGATTGCAATCAGCCCACGCTTAATGTACTGAAAAAAACTCCATTTTGGATCATGCTGATTAGAGTTCCCAGGCAATGTGATTTCGCCAAACTGGCTTGCAGCTGTGCACTACTAACTCGAGTGAGCTGCATTTAAACAATCCCTCTGCATTCACAGCCAGTCACGCCAGGGGAAGCTGCACGCTTCATGGAGGCAGACCTGGGAAGACTTCTGGATGCAATGGACGAGAGATGGGCCACCATTTACCCTGAGTGGATAGAAGACCCAGAGGCAGGGAAAACAATGCAGCCTAGGATGCAATATAGCTATGGCAGTCAGTGCTCATGGCCTGACAATGAGGACTGCCATCCAAAACTGCAAGGAAGTGAATGATCTTACTTCAATTGTAAGGATGAATTTCCATCAATCACATCCTGGTACCAAATCTGTCTGTCATACCTGGAATGTCCATATCAATCCATTCCCCAACACCCGTAGCTTTCCAACAATTACAAGGATGTTGCCTGGATTGGGAGGCATGCCTTATGAAGATAGGTTGAGGGAGCTAGGTCTCTTCTCCCTGTAGAGACGAAGGTTGAGAAGCGACCTGATAGAGGTTTATAAAATGTTGAGATATAGATAGGGTGGATTCTGGGAGGCTATTTCCCAGGGCTGAAATGATTGTTAGAAGAGGACATAGGTTTAAGGTGCTGGAAAGCAGGTACAAAGGAGATGTCAGGGGTAAGTTTTTCACTCAGAGGGTGGTGAGTGAGTGGAATTGGCTGCCGTCAGTGGTGGTAGAGGCGAACTCGCTGGGGTCTTTTAAGAGACTTCTGGATGAGTACATGGGATTTAATGGGATTGGGAGTTACAGATAGTTCTGTGGCCTGGTAGGTATAGATATGATCGGCGCAACTTGTGGGCCGAAGAGCCTGTTTGTGCTGTAGTGTTCTATGTTCTGTATAACTCACAATCTTACTGCTCTTAATGCTATCAGGCTCAAGTCATCTGGGCAGTCAGTGCATGAATTGCGACTTTTAACCCAAGTGAGTCAGTTGGTAGCCCCCTCTCCTGCACTCAGGATGTCTGTCCTGTCTTCTCTCCCTGAGTGACATGCTAGCAGGTTTCAGTCGTGGGAATCCCTCCCACCCAGATAAGGGCCCCGGATATCCCAGGTCTTTGGCAGCAACATGTGGCAGTGCCCTGGCACTCACAGAGAATAGGAGTGGCTGTGGGAGAGTCCACATTGGGGGAGCCTTGCGGTATAATTTCTGAATGGATCGACCACCTATGGTGCAAACTAGCTTGCAGGGATGGCATGCAGTTCACACAGAACCTTCTAACTTTCATGCAATTAGACACTACGGTGCTCATTGCAGGAAGCACTTGATAAAGTGTGAAGAGCTGTGTTAATATCTGAACAAGCTCCCCTGATTGAGGCAACAGCTGCCAGACCTGGTGCTTGTAGCAGTTAATGAGGCCTGAAATGGAATGTCAACAATAAACCGCAGAGTCCTCCGAGCAGAGAGAGAGTAGAGTATCTAGTGCAATGTTAGCGGTGCTTAAAATCGGCCATGTATGAATTCCCTCAAAGGTCTTTCAGCAGGCAGAGAGAATACTCACCACACGAGACCTAGCTCAGCAGTAACGCCCAACTTGAGGACCTTCAGCCCAACCACGGCCTCCCCCCAAGCTCGTGTACCTATGAAAGCCCCACACCCCCACCCTGCACCATAGTACTGGGTGACCTGACCTTTTGCACTCTGGAGGTTAGTGCTAAGAGATACTCACCTCTTTGCTCGCCCTCGCAATCCATGCAACCTGGTCCACACTTCAAGGTCCAATTTTGATTGATGCCAGTGTGATTTCCTGCTGGCAGGGGTGGGGAGTGGGAGGATGCAGTGAGGGTAACATTCTGGGAAGGGGGGGGATAATTGCCTGCCAAACTCGTTAATGAGATCGAAATCAAATCAATCTCATGCTATTTGGCCTTGCGCTCTTTCTGAGCGAGATCCGGTTAGGTCAGCAGAAGGTAGCAAACCTTTTGCTGCCTATGTTATGTGAACTTTTATAAGACAGCGACTGGATCTCATTGGGAGCACTGCATCCAATTCTGGGCATCATACATGACCAATCCACCTAACCTGCATATCTTTTGACTGTGGTGGGGGGGAACCAGAGTCCCTAGAGGAAACCCATACAGATACGGGGACAATATGCAAACTCTACACAGACAATCACCAAGACCAGAATTGAATCAGGGTCTCTAGCACTTTGAGGCAGCTGTGCTAACCACCGTGCCACCCAATGTAGCGCTTTGCTCAATGATTCACCCAAACTCATGGAATTCATGGAATTTTTTAGGGTGTACTTTACAGACAAAAGGAAATTGGGAGTGGGATATTTGATTGTGGGCAGGTCGATTATATAATGCCTTGTATGGTTTTAATTTCCATTGAACTCCACTGGCCTAAGTGAATCACAAGTTTATTTTCGGTTTCTGTAGCTGCTTTCATATTGGACAAGATCCAGATATGGCTGCAGAGATGTATTATCCTTTGCCCTGCTAACATTCGCCACAGATCCCCCGGTACAGGGCACTGCTCTCAAATGAGCATTGAACAACCATTGCTTGCTGGTCAAAGGCCCTTGAAAGATCCGTGGGCAGCTGTAAGCAGAATGGATGGCAAATGCCATTCCTTCACCACTGACTGTAAAAATCAAAGCCTTCTGATGGGGCACATTGAAAACACCACCTTCTTTTGGTTTAAATATCCAGGCATGTCCTAAAATCATCGAATCTCTAGAGTACAGAAAGAGGCCATTTGGCGCATGAAGTCTCTATTCACAACAATTCTACACAGTTCCTATCCCTGTAACCCCACATATTTACCCTGCTAATCCCCCTGACACGAAGAGACAATTTAGCATGGCCAATCAACCTAACCTGCACATATTTGAACTGTGGAAGGAAACCGGAGCACCCGGAGGGAGCCTATGCAGATATAGGAAGAACATGCAAACTCCACACAGTCACCCGAGGCTGGAATTGAACAATGCCAACAATGCTCATTTCTCACTCTTGTGCACATACAAGTGTGATCATCAATGTGTTGGAGAAATTGTGTGATAAGTGAAGTACTTAGAAGAAGTACTGAAGCAGTCTGTGTTGACTTTCTCAGCCTACATTTCTTCTTGCATATCAGAGTAGAAAGAAAAATTAGAACAACAAGAAAAATACAGAGTCTTGAAATCATTTTGGATTTTATTTTTAGAATCAAGAATTAAATACTATATAATAAATTGAAAATAACTTTCTCCTTCTATTTTGATATCTAAATAAACTGCAATAAATGGAACGCACTGCCAAGTAAAGTGGTGGAGGCAGGCACTCTGGAGTTATTTAAGAGATACTTAGATGGACACATGAACAGAATGGGAATGGAGGGATATAAAAGACTGATTTATGATAGGGATCATGAGCCTTAGGAGTTTCCTGGGAAGTGTGTAAATTGTCAATGATACTGTTGTATTTCTGTTTTATTCTATAGGACTTCAGTCCGCCTTGTTGTGTAACAAGAGGCATACACGCGATGGGTCATGAGAGGGCTGCTCTTGGATGTTTCAAGAGTAGCCTAGTGCTTCACATCGTTACTGTGCGCTTGAACTGGACCATTTGATGGGCAACACGACAGCTCAGTGACTATCGCTGTGCAGATAATGGATTTGGGCCTGTGTCTGTGGGAGTTTGCACGTTCTCCCCATGCTTGTGTGGGTTTTCTCCGGGTGCTCTGGTTTCCTCCCACCCAAAGATGATTGGCAAAACAAACTCTCCCTAAATTTTCTCGCATATTTGGTTCCAATGCACAGATCTATAAACATAGACAGGGATCATGGGTAGAAGTGGGAATATTGAGGTGGCGGCGGAGGCTCGTTGGGCCAAAGGGCCTATTTACCGTGCTGTTTTGTTCTTTGTTCTTTGCAACAGTGTAGGAACATAGTTGTAATTGCTTGATTGGGTTTCTTGATGCGGTAACAGAGGGTGTTGATGTAAGGTAGATACATGGCTGATTTGAAAGACACAGAAAGTCAAAAGTGTTTGATTAATGCCTTGTACAGGCTTACCAGCTAAATTGAAGTCCTTGGAATGAAAAGCAGCAATGGGATCGTGGATAAAAGGTTGGCTGAGTGAGAAGAACCTGAGAATATTGTTGAGTGATTGTTTTTTTCTGACTGGAGGGAAGTATACAGTGGAGTTCCCAGGGTTTAGTATGAGGGCCACTGCTTCTCCTGATATATATTAATGATTTAGCCTGGGATGGACAGAGTACAATTGCAAAAATTGCAGATGACACAGAACTTGGAAGTGTTGTGAATTGTGCGGAGCACAGTGTTGACTTCAAGAGGACATAAAGAGGAATGGTCAGACAAGTGGAAATCAAACTTGATATTTGGGAAATTGTACGTTTTGGTAGGAAGAATGAAGAGAGGCAGTATGAAACAAAAGGAGGTGCAAGAATGGACAGTCCTAGGAGTATACATACACAAACCATTGAAGGTGCCAAAGCAGGATGATAAATGAAATAAAGCACATGGGATCGAGAGCTTAGCAGCATAGTGAATATGTAATGTGAACTTTTAATGGACAGTGATTGGATCTCATTGGGAGCACTGTATCCAATTCTGGACACCACACTGAATGAAAAATGTGAAAGCTGATGTAGAAAAGATTGACAAGAATAGCTCCAGGATCCTCAGTTATGTAGATCGATTGGAGAAGCTGAGGTCTTCAGAGAACAGAAAAATTGAGAGAAAATTTGATAAAGGTGTTGCAAATCATGAGTAGTATGGACACAGCAGATAGGAAGAAACTTCCCATTTGTAGAAGGAGCAAGAACCAATGTTCTTGTGACTACTTATTAGTGTCACAAGTAGGCTTACATTAACATTCCAACGAAGTTAATGTGAAAATCCCTGAGTTGCCACACTCTGGCACCTGTTTGGGTACACTGAGGGAGAATTTAGGGTAGCCAATGCACCCAACCAGCACATCTTTCGGACCATTGGAGTAAATCGGAGAACCTGGAGGAAACGCACATAGACATGGGGAAAATGTGCAGACTCCGCACAGACAGTGACCCAAGCCAGGAATTGAAGCCAGGTCCCTGGTGCTGTGAGGCAGCAGTGCTAACCATTGTGCCACTGTGCCACTAATTTGAGGGGGCACCAATTTAAAATAATTGGCAATGACTTGAGGAATGAAAAACATTTACATGGCACATAGAACATAGAACATTACAGTGCAGTACAGGCCCTTTGGCCCTCGATGTTGCGCCGGCCAGTGGACCCTCTAACCTAAACTATTCCAATATCATCCATATGCCTATCCACCGAACATTTGAATGCCCCCAAAGTAGGCGAGTCCACAATTGCTGCAGGCAGGGCATTCCACGTCCTCACCACCCTCTGTGTGAAGAACTTGCCTCTGACATCCGTCCTATAACTACCACCTCTTAATTTAAAGTTATGTCCCCTCGTGTTGGTCATCACCATCCGAGGAAAAAGGCTCTCACTATCCACCCTATCCAATCCCTTGATCATCTTATACGCCTCAATTAGGTCACCGCGTAACCTTCTTCTCTCTAATGAAAATAACCTCAGGTCCCTCAGCCTTTCCTCATAAGGCCTTCCCACCATACCAGGCAACATCCTGGTAAACCTCCTCTGCACCCTTTCCAATGCTTCCACATCTTTCTTATAATGCGGCGACCAGAACTGTACGCAATACTCCAAGTGCGGCCGCGCCAGAGTTTTGTACAGTTGTAACATAACCTCACGGCTCCTAAATTCAATCCCTCTACCAATAAAAGCTAACACACCGTACGCCTTCTTAACAACTTTATCAACCTGGGTGCCAACTTTCAAAGAGCTATGTACTTGTACCCCAAGATCCCTCTGCTCGACAACACTATTAAGGGTCCTTCCATTAGCCCTATATTTCATATGCCTGTTATTCCTACCAAAGTGAATCACCTCACACTTATCCGTATTGAATTCCATTTGCCACCTCACGGCCCAGCTCTGCAACCTATCTATGTCCCTCTGCAAACTGTAACATCCATCCTCGCTGTCTACAACTCCCCCCACTTTAGTATCGTCAGCAAATTTACTAATCCAACCCTCTACACCCTCATCTAGGTCATTTATAAAAATGACAAACAGCAGTGGCCCCAAAACAGATCCTTGAGGTACACCACTTGTAACTGCACTCCAGGTTGAATATTTCCCATCAACCACCACCCTCTGTCTTCTATCAGCTAGCCAATTCCTAATCCAAACTGCTAAATCACCTTCAATCCCATGCATCTGCACTTTCTGCAGTAGCCTACCATAGGGAACCTTATCAAACTAACATGGGTTAGTGTGCGATGGGCACAGATTCAATTTAGCTTTCAGATATAATTGGATAAGCACCAAGAAGAGAATTGCAGGTCTACAAGGGAAATGATGGGGAAGTGGTTCTGAGTGAGTTGTTTTTGCAGAGAGCCAACGTAGATATGGTTACCTTCTGTGCTGTAAATTTTCTAGGATCCTATGGCATATGCACAAACAGTGGGATTTAAATCAGTTAAAGGTCACTCTAGATTATCTGCTATTTTGTAAAACCCATTTTTATTTTTATGAGAGGACAATGTACTGAAACTTTTCAAAGTTTGCAATTTCCTCCATTGCTAATTTTGGTTTAATTTCTGTCCTTTTGCAGGAATGCGTTGCCCTCTAGTGGTGAAAAACGGCTTTACAAGATACTGATAACTGTAGTTGGAATTTGATTTTAGTTCCACTGTTTGAATATATGCCATAGAATCATAGAACTTTGTTTTATTTCTTCATGGGTGTGGGCTTCACTGGCTAAATCAGCATTTATTACCGACCCCTAATTGGATTTGTTCAGAGAGCACTTAAGAGTCAATTGCACTGCTGTAGACTGGTGTCAAATGTGAGCCAAATCAGGTAAGGACGGCAGATTCCCTCCCCTTAAGAACTTAAGTGAACCAGATGGGCTTTTACAACAAGTGACAACAGTTCCATGGTTAATTCCAGATTTTTTTTATTGAATTCTAATGTCACCATCTATTTTCATGGGATTTGAACTCAGATCCCCTGAGCATTAGCCTCTTGGTTAAGTTTCGAATGATATTACCACAGGGCCATTATGTCCTCTATAGAAGGCTGTGTGGTATAGAGGACATGTTGTAACCAGGCTGGCTCACTGCAAGAGCAACTCACCCAGAACAACCCATTATCTTCCCAATTGGGAAATGTCCAATTCACTGAAAGGAGCATTTCCTTGACATTGGACTCCTTAAAACCAACTTGATATTATTGTATAATGATTGGGAAGAAAACCTTCAGCAGAATTTGGGCAGTGCCACAATCTCTATGACAATGACTACCTTTGTTTAAAAATCCAGCTGAGTCTTTATTATAGCTACTTTTTGGTGGGAGGGGCTGAATAGTTCCAGATTAAATGACATTATCCCTGAAAGTTAGCAATCAAGTTGATAAGGTTGTTAAGAAGGCATACGGAGTCTTAGCTTTTATTGGTAGGGGGATTGAATTTCGGAGCTGCAACATCATGTTGCAACTGTACAAAATTCTAGTGCGGCCGCATTTGGAGTATTGTGTACAGTTCTGGTCTCCGCATTATAAGAAAGATGTGGAGGCATTGGAGAGGGTACAGAAGAGGTTTACCAGGATGTTGCCTGGTATGGAGGGCAGGTCTTATGAAGAGAGGCTGAGGGATTTGAGGTTGTTTTCGTTAGAAAGAAGGCGGCTAAGAGGAGACCTTATTGAAACATATAAGATGATTAGAGGTTTAGATAGGGTGGACAGTGATAGCCTTTTTCCTAGGATGGAGAAAGCTAGCACGAGGGGACATAGCTTTAAATTAAGGGGTGGTAGTTATAGGACGGATGTCAGAGGTAGGTTCTTTACCCAGAGGGTGGTAAGGGTATGGAATGCCCTGCCTGCTGCAGTTGTAGATGCGCCAAGTTTGGCGGCGTTTAAGAGGTTAGTGGATAAGTTTATGGATGAAGAGGGAATGGTTTAGGTTAGAGGGTCATTGCTTTTTCTTAATTGGTCGGTGCAACATCGAAGGCCGAAGGGCCTGTTCTGCGCTGTAATGTTCTATGTTCTATGTTCTCGACCAATGTTAATTCAACGTTCTTGAGAAAAGGGGGTGAATACTATTATCTTAAGACTCAAAGCTGTTTCCACCTCTCATAAATCTGTAAATGTTTGTTGCATAGGATGAACTATATTTACAGCTGCACCTGGAACTAATTATCTTTGCAGAAATCAAAGACTCATTTCAATGTTGCTTTCCGATCGATCTTACCAAAAGAACCCTAAGTGCCGAACGAGGGTGAAAACACTATTTTTTTTAGGTGAAAGAAAAATTTAAGTTTTATCGCAGGTAGAAAAAAGAATGAGGTAAAGTGTGATTCTCACCAATAGGGAAGTGGATGGAGTCTGTTCACACCAGAAAGCCAGCTGCTGAATGCTAGAAGGCACAATTGCACATGCGCCATGATCTCCCACTGTACAATGTACAATAGTACATATTGCATAGGGAGATTGTTACTCTCTCAATCTTCCAGGTGTCACCTCCCCCTGACTTCGATTTGACAATTTCTTGGTTATAGAAGTTAGGGAGATACTATTCTGGAGTTAATCATATGGCCATTTCTCCCAGAATTCCTGAAGTTGGGGCAGGCACATGTCATAGTTAAACCTCAAGAGGCATGACCTGAAAACTTACTTATATGATAAATGCATCCTGCTTTCACTGGATCATCAGCCACTCTTCGATTAGAACATAGGACATAGAACATTACAGCACAGAACAGGCCCTTCGGCCCTCGATGTTGTGCCGACCAATATAAAAAGCAATGCCCCTCCAAACTAAACCATTTCCTTCTCTTCCATATACTTATCAACTAACCTCTTAAACGCCACCAAACTTGGCGCATCTACAACTGCTGCAGGCAGGGCATTCCACTCCCGAACCACCCTTTGGGTAAAGATTAGTTGCACATTAATCTGAACTGCAGCTTTGTAGAAATGCCTGGTGGTTTCGAGAGCTGTTTGAAGTTATTGACGTCAACAGGAAATGGTCAGGTGAAGAATTAAAGGTCAGACCTCTGGCTTGCGGATCTCATAGCAAGCAGTGCTCTTGGCTTGCAACATGAGGTAGAGATGCAGAAAAGGGAGCATAGAGGAAGGTCAGCTACTCACAGTAGGAGAAGAAGGAAAGGAGGTCTCTGAGTGGGTGGCCTATTTGCCCAAGCTCGTCAGCATGGTCATTGTCCAGCAATATGTTTCCTACTTCAGCCGAAGATAGTGCTCGTAGATATCTGCCATCTCTTATTGGCAAACCTTCAGGCTCACGGCAGGTCAAGGACGATGCCTCCTGTGACTGTCATGATGTGGAGATGTTGGCATTGGACTGGGGTGGGCACAATAAGAATCTCAGAACATCAGGTTAAAGTCCAACGGTTTTATTTAGACTCATGAGCTTTCGGAGCCTGGCTCCTTTGCCTGGTGTTCTTAGACTTCTGAGACTGTGTCCAGTGACTGTGAAAAGCGTACAGCAATGAAATCTCTGCCATCAGGGTAATTCCAAGCCGCAGCAGGTCTGTAACATCTTCTAGTCTGACATCCACAGTGAATGAGAGAGGTAATTGACGTTCGTTACTCCAAAGGAGTTTGTTATTTTGATCAGTATATGAGGCTTTGCCAGGATATCATGTTGTCCCACGGTACAGAGGCCAATCAAATGCAAATATGGCTTGGCAGACATTATATCTGAATGTCAAAATGTAACTGCAACCACAAAGAATTCCACTCCCTGAATGCGTACTTGGTGTGCAGCCATGCTTGGCACATCATGTTGGGGCATGCCTGCTATCCTGTCTGCGGTAATGATTCATTCATTAAATCCCTACACTGAGGAAGGAGGCCATTCAACTGCACCAGCTTTCCAGTAAACTTCCTTCCCAGGCCCACCCCCTGCCCTATTCCTGTAACCCTATGTATTTACTTCATAAATCCCCCTAACCTAAACATTTTGGGACACTAAGAGACAATTTGGCATGGCCAATCCATCTAACCTGCACATCTTTGGATTGTAGGATGAAACCGGTTCCTCTGGAGGAAACCCACACAGGCATAGATAGAAGGTGCAAACTCTACACCCAAGACACTCTGGAAGGTAGGAATTGAACTGGGTTCCTGACACTGTGAAGCAGCAGTGCTAAGCCACTGTGCCAATACCAATTCCCTCAGCCTTGATTCCACCATTATGAACCAGAGGTTGCTGTTGAGCAATAAAACAGTACTTAACATCTGATTCATGACTCTGCTGCATGCTTCACACATGACGAGTGTGTGTATAATCAGAATCATGCCGTTATAAGAAGAATCATAGAACAGTCCACCGGGGAATACAAAGAACAAAGAACAACACAGCATGGGAAACAGGCCCTTCGGCTCAACGAGCGCACGCCACCATTTTAACAGCATGAGTTCCCTCTTCCACCCATCATCCTCGTCTATGTTTATGGAAATCCACATTGGAAAGCAGATTGGGAGACAATTTAGGACAATTTGTTTCACCAATCAGCCTATGTGGTAAAGTGTGAAGTTATGCACTCTGAAGGAGGAATAGAGGCATAGACTATTTTTGAAATGAGAAAATGCTTAGAAAATCAGAAACACAAAGGGACTTGGGACCCCTTGTTCAAGATTCTCTTAAGGTTAATGTGCAGGTTCAGTCAGCAGTTAAGAAGGCAAATGCAATGTTAACAGTCAAGAGGGCCAGAATACAAGAGCAAGGATGTACTTCTGAGGCTGTATAAGGCTCTGGTCAGAGCTCATTTGGGATATTGTGAGCAGTTTTGGGCCCCATATCTAAGGAAGAAAGTGCTGGCCTTGGAAGGAGTCCAGAGGATGTTCACAAGAACGATTCCTGGAATTAAGAGCTTTTCGCATGAGGAAGGATTGAGGACTTTGCGTCTGAACTCATTGAAGTTTACAAGGATAAGGGGGATCTTCTTGAAACTTACAGGAAACTGCAAGGCCTGGATAGAGTGGATGTGGAGAAGATGTTTCCGCCAGGAGGACAAACTAGAACCAGAGGGCACAACCTCAGGCTAAGGGACGATCCTTCAAAACAGAGATGAGGGAGAATTGTTTTCAGCCAGAAAGTGGTAAATCTGTGGAACTCTTTGCTGCATAAGGCTGAGGAGGCCAAGTCATTAAGTATCTTTAAGACAGAGATAGACAGGTTCATGATTGATAAGGGGATTAGAGGTTACGGGGAAAAGGGTTGGAGATGGGGGGTGTGCGTGCTGTCATCCTGAGCGAGGACTGCAAGTTTGTATTCCATCAAGCCACTGCCACTCCCCTGAGGCAATATCTCAGCAATGCCAGGAAACAGCTGGAGGCCAGATGGCTGTGTTGTGAGAGCCTGCACTTAGAAGAAAGAACAAAGAACAAAACAGCACGGGAAACAGGCCCTTCGGCCCAACGAGCCTGCACCACCACCTCGATGTTCCCACTTCTACCCATGATCCCTGTCTATGTTTATAGATCTATTTATTGGAACCAAATTTGAGACAATTTAGGGAGAATTTGTTCTGCCAATCAGCTTAAAAGCATATCTTTGAGATGTGGGAGGAAATCGGAGCACCCGGAGAAAACCCACGCAAGCACGGGGAGAATGCGCAAACTCCCACAGACACAGGCCCAAATCCATGTACCTGCACAGCACAGCAATAGTCACTGAGCTGTCATGTTGCCCATCAAATGGTCCAGGCCAAGTGTTCACTAACAGCATGAAGCACTAGGATACTCTCGAAAAAATCCAAGAGCAGCCCTCTCACGACCCATTGCGTGTATGCCCCCTTGTTAGACAACAAGACGGACCGAAGTACCTGTAGGATAAAACAGAAATACATCAATATCATCGACAATTTACACACTTCCCAGGGACTCCCAAGGCTCATGATCCCTATTTTAAATCAGTTTTCTATACCCCTCCATTCCCATTCTGTTCATGTGCCCATCTAAGTATCTCTTAAATAACTCCAGAGTGTCTGCCTCCACCACTTTACTTGGCAGCGCGTTCCATACCCCCACCACCCTTTGTGTGAAAAACCTCCCTCTAACATCCAAATTATACCTTACCCCCCTCACCCTAAGCCCGTGACCCCTCATGCTATTTGAGTCCATCCTAAGAAAAAGCTTAACCCTGTTTACTCTATATATACCCCTCATAATCTTGTACACCTCTATTAGATCTCCTCTAAGCCTATGTCTTTCTAAGGAAAACAGCCCCATTTTGCCTAACCTCTCTTTGTAACTCAGATCTTCCATACTAGGCAGCATCCTGTAAACCTCCTCTGCACTCTCTCCGGAGTCTCCACGTACTTCCGGTAGTAAGGTGACTAAAACTGGACGCAGAATTCCAAATAGGTCTAACCAACATTTTATACAACTGCAACATTAAAGGCCAGCTCTTGTACTCTATACCCCTTCCTATAAAGACTAGCATATCATATGCTTTCTTCACAACCTTTTCCACCTGCTCTGCCACCTTCAGAGACTTGTGCACCTGCACCCCCAGGTCCCTCTGCATTTCTATACTCATAATAGGTTTACCCTTTATCATATACCTCCCCCCTACATTCTTTCTCCTGAAATGCATCACTTCGCATTTATCAGGATTGAATTCCATCTGCCATCAACCTGCCCAAGCTACCAGCCTATCTATCTCCTGCTGTATCGCCTGACAATGCTCCTCACTATCCGCAAGTCCAGCCATCTTTGTATCGTCTGCAAACTTGCTGATCACTCCACTTACTCCCTCTTCCAAGTCATTTATATATATTACAAATAGAAGAGGTCCCAGTACCGAGTCCTGTGGCACACCACTAGTGACTGACCTCCAGCTAGAAAAACACCCTTCCACTATTACTGTCTGTCTCCTATTACCAAGCCCGTTACTTATCCATCTGGCTATCTGTCCTTGTATCCCATTAGCCTTGACCTTTTCAACTAATTCCCCATGAGGGACTTTGTCAAACGCCTTACTGAAATCCATATAGACGACATCAACGGCTCGCCCTTCGTCGATCATTTTCATCACCTCCTCAAAGAATTCTACCAGATTCGTAAGGCACGACCTCCCCTTAAAAAAGCCATGCTGTCAAAAGGTACTTTTACTACTTCAAGTGCTATAAAACTTAATTGAAATTGCAGGAATACAAACAGCTCTGGACCTGATGTCTCAACTGAAGCTAAACCTCAGGTTTCACCTTTTTAACCAACAAATTCACACAAATTAAACTTGAAGCTATATATTGTTCCTAACACCCATAATTACTAATACAAGATATTTAATCAACCATCACTATTTCCTAACATAATTTCAAAAGTCTTTTTTTAAATAATTATGGGATATGGGCATTACCAATAGCCAGCATTTATTATGCATCTCTCGGTGCCCTTGAGATGATGCTCAGCAGCATTCTTCAGCTGTTGCAGTCTTTGAGGTGTAGGTACACCCACAGTGCTCATAGGGAAAGAATTCCAATATTTCGACCCAGCAACAGTCTTTGCTATCCCTGTCCTTCTTCATGCCGGTGTCATGGATTTGGACAGTGCTGCCTAAGAAACCTTAGTGTCGTGCATCTTGCAGATAGTGCATACTGCTGCCACTGTTCGTTGGTGGTAAAAGCTTTCAATGTTAGTGGAAAAGGTACCAGTCAAACAAACTCCTTTGTCTTATATAGTTTTGAGTTTTGAGTATTGTTGAAGATGCAATCATCTAGGCAAATGAAGATTTGAGCCTTTAGATATTGGATTTTGGCTTTGGAGAGACAGGAGGCAAATTGCTTGCCGTACCAGTCATAGCTTTTGACCTGTCCTGTAGCCACAGCATTTATATGACAAGTCCAGTTCAACTTGTAGTTAGTGATAATCTACACCCCCCTCCCCCCATTCTCTGTGCCACTGGGTGTTGATAGTGGCAAATTCAATGATGGTAATATGATTGACACGATCCTCTCTTAGTGGAGATGAACTGGGATTTGTGTGGTGCAAATATTACTTGCTAGGCCTGGATATTGTCCAAGCCCTGCTGCATTTGAGCATGGCCTGTTTCAGTATCCAAGGAGTCACAAATGGTGCTGAACATTATAGTCATCAACGAAGATCCCCACTTCCGAACTTCTGATGGAATGAAGATCATTGATGAAGCAGCTGAAGATGGTTTGGGCCAAGGAACTACTTGAGGAACTCTGCAGTGATGTCCTAAAACTGAGATGATTAACCTCCAACTACCACAACTATCTTGCTTTGTGCCAGGACACAGTGGAGGCATGCTATGGTAACTCAGTTGTTACAACGACACGACACTCGATTTGAGCTGGCCATGGACAGGAAGTTGATATTTCATGATCTTAATTGGAGGTTTCATGGCAGCACTCAGATGTTGGGCAGCTTCTGTCTATGCTGCAATAAGAGTAGAGATATCAGCTGTCAGACACTACATCATGGACAAAACCACAAGCGCTATCATGCGATTGGCCATCATTTCCACACTGAAAAGGATGGGCTCCAAGCTTTGTGTGGAGCTCTGCGTCAAATCAGTGTCTGATCCTTTGTAACAGTAAGAACAGGTCTTCTCGCTGGCCTGTCAAAGCACCCCATCACATAACAAATTGTTACTTTTTTTGGATGACTGAATCTGAATCCTATTCTGCGTCACATATTTATCCAGTTATTCTCTCGAAATGCCCAACATTAGCTGTTTTTGGCAGGGAGTCTTTTGTGTATTTAGTATTTGTGAAGTCTTCTCATGTCAAATCTTGTTTTAAGCTTGTTAATCTTGTATTTGACAATATCCCTTTCAAAACAGCAAAAAGGCTCTGGTACTGTTTTCTCAATTTGCACAGTTGGATTGACCCATGAGCATTTAAAGTATTATCTTTAGTCAAGTCTTCAATTTTATTGAGAATATTCCATTCATCAACCATATTGGGGCAGTCTCTCAGGGCTAAACACCCTTCCCAGCAGTGACAGTTTAGCAAACTTCCATCTGGATACAGCCATTTAATAATAATGTTATAAATATTGGGCAAATCCAGAGAACGGAATGTTCCATACCTTTATTGAGCATTAACCCAGATTCAGGATCTTGTTGGTGCCAAATCAATTTGAATGGTTTAATCTTTTGAAGAATCATTTGAAAAGATGACAAGTGGAACCAAAAAAAAATGTACATTTAAATTACCCCGAGAATTTCTCAATATTTTCCCCTCTTGTGAACTGATCACAAAATATAATCAAAGTAGCAAATTATTCTTCCTTGATTGGGATTAATCGAAGGCTGCTTGGTTTCTACCTCTCGTTATTGGCTCGTATCTGAAACAGATGCTGTAATGTTACATAATACTGTCGGGAATATGGGAAAATGTAATTTTCTTTCAGGAAGCCTAAATGAAAAGGCTGTTCCAGATCCAACAATCTAGCTGGGGCGACCCCTGGGCCACCAATAATTAATAGGATATTATTTGCCTAAAGCCTAAAGTCTATTCTCCAGATGTCTTAGAAGGAAATGTCTAGTTGTGTGTGAATCCGCACAGATAACCAAACAACAGATATGTCAGGAGTATCACAGTTAGGTCAAGACCAATGCCTTAGCTATCTTGGAAATAGGACTGTTGTAAAATAAAACAAATACTACAAAATGAAATGATAAACTAACAAAGGAAGACCCTCTACACAATTCCATTTTACTCCAAGTATAGATTGTCTTGATTGTCTGTTAAGTAGCCAATGAGAATGGCAAATAGCCTTCTATTAGCAGCTAAAACCTATTAGCAATAAATTCCAATTGGCCAAACAGGTAGGTTTTTCAATAAACCTTTGCTCCTTATAATAGACTACAAGCGGTATCCATCCATCATAAGAGATGATGGGTTGCACCTGGGATGTATGTCACTTCCGGATTGAACATTGCCTGTTGTGACTGTAGAAGTAAATTTGTGGATGGCTGTTCCTTCTGCAGCTGCCATAGATGAATCATCATTGAATCGCAGAATCCCTAAAGTGCAGAAGGAGGCATCGAGTCTGCACCAACCACAATGCCATCCAGGCCCCATCCCCATAAACACATACATTTACCCCAGCTGGTCACCCTGACACTAAGGGGCAATTTAGCATGGCCAATCCACCTAACCCATACATCTTTGGACTGTGGGAGGAAACTGGAGCATGCGGAGGAAACCCACGCAGACTCGGGGAGAATGTGCAAATGCCACACAGACAGTGACCCAAGTCAGGAATTGAACCTAGGTCCCTGGCGCTGCGAGGCAGCAGTGCTAGTTGCTGTGTTATCATGCCACCTCATAGATAAATAGCACTGGTCTGAGGTTAACTGATTTCTCTATCCTTTTGCTGGTTTCTCTTTTTCACCATCTCGTTATTTATTTTGTCCTCTGCTTGTCAATGCTATTCCTGACTTCTTGACTCCAGGCACTCCAATCAGTTGTAAAGGATTCCCATGCATTGACTCCAATCCCAATCAGCTTGAGGTCCCACTTACAGAAGTCCTTGTATCACAGACGTGGGTGACCTCCTGGTCACATGCCTATAACAAGCTCGTCTTAGAGGTCATCTTCCATTTTCTCTTTTATTCATTCATGGGCTGGAGGTATTGTTGGCTGAGCCAGCATTTATTGCCCAGCCCTGAGAACATTTAAGAGTCAACCACGTTGCTATGGGTCTGTGGTCATCTGTAGGCCAGAATGGATAAAGACAGCTTCCTGAAAGAACATTAGTGATGCAGATGGGTTTTTACAACAATCGACAATGGTTTCATGCTCATTATTAGACATTTTAATTCCAGATTTTTATTGAATTCAAATTTTATCAGCTGCCATGGTGGGATTTGAATCCAGGGTCTCCAGAGCATTATCGGGGATTTTTGGATTGCTAGTCCAGCAACAATATTACCACGTCATTTGGCTCACATGACCATGCCAATGGAGCTGCCACTGACTCAAATGGGCAAATTGGAGAGCCAGAGACCACTTTTCTTTTGCCTTCAAATAGCCCATCTTTTCTTTGCTCTGTTAAAAGGTACCCATTTGAAACACTCTGCCTCTCATTCTTGTTACCTAATCTCCAGAGCTCTTCCAGCATATTCTGTTTTAATTTTTGATTACCAGCATCTGCAGTACTGTGGTTTTGTTCAGAGATTGTATGAGGATGTTCAATATTGCAAAATATTACCATTACCATCAAAATCTGGGGGGTGGGGTGGGGTGAATACTGTACTTACAAACACAGATCAGAGACTGAGAGTGTATCAAATAACTTACCTCCTCATTCCCTAAAGTCTGTCCACCATTTACAAGACTCAAGTCAGGAGTGTGATGGAATTTTCCCACTTGCTTGGATGAGTGCAGATTCAAAAACACTCAAGAGGCTTGACACTATCCAGGGCAAAGAAGGTCACTTGATGGCTACTCCATCCATCACCTTAACCAATTAGTATCTCCATCACCAGTGCACAGTGGCAGTACGACGTCCCATCTACAAGACACAGTGCAGTGCAGTGCTAAGGCTCTTTAAACAGTACCTTCCAAATGCCCACCTGTATTGTCAAGGACATCAGATGCATAGAAACATCATAAACTTCAAACCATACACTATCTTGATGTGGAACTACATCATTGTCTCTTCACTATCACAGTGTCAAACATCTGGAAGCCCCTTGCTAACAGCACCAGATTGATTGAAACAAATCAAGAAGGTAGCTCACCACCAGCTTCACCAGGGCAATTAGGGATGGGCAATAAATGACAGTCTTGCCAATGACACTCACATTCCACAAACAAAGTAAAAACCTAGAAATAGCTGATATTAGTAATGAATAGTGGGACAAAATATCTGATTTACAATTCATCCACTGAGCTTGTGATTTACTGACAGTTGTTTCCCTTAATGCACTGATTAAATGCAAACTAGTCACTTTACATCAATCAGAATGTCTGGAAAATTTGTGTTCTCTACCAACATCTTTGATGGCTTGAGACAATTCACACCTCTTCAACCTGTGATTAACCCTCTCTCCGTCTGCACTGTCTGTCCCTGTAAAGACTTGATTATCTGAAAAGACTTGCATTCCAAACATTATCTTGAATTGTGTCTTCGTCTACATATGCTCTGTTTGTGAAACCTACCTCTCATCTCACCTGATGAAGGAGCAGTACTCTGATAGCTCGTGATGCCAAATAAACCTGTTGAACTTTGACCCGGTGTTATGAGACTTCTTACTGTGCCCACCCCAGTCCAGTGCCAGCATCTCCACAACATCTTTGATGTTCTATGTCCACCCGTCTGTGAAATTTCTGAAGTAGTGTTAGGACATCATTCAGACAGAAGGACTGTTAAATGTAGATGTTTCAGCAGGACCCAGATGTTTAGCCAATCTCCTGGAATACATGTGAAATTCCAGCCAGGAAAGTTGTTTTGTTTTCTACACAGTCTAATCTTTACAGGCATGTGTGTAAGAGCTCCTGGTCCATATGTAGAATTCCTCCAACCCAGGAGTTTTTTAATGCCTCTTTCCCTGAAACTATTTAACAATGCAAAGAGCATGATCGTGACATCTAGATCTGAAATTTGGGTATACACGGGAATATTTCAGATTGCTTTACCTTGTTTAACTGCGAGTCTAATAATGGTGAAAATTGAGATTTTCTTTCAAGTTTTTGTGTGACTAAATGTAGTACATTTGTGAAAATAGCTTTCTTAAATCAGATCATTTGGTTAAGGTTCCTGACTTGAATATCAGTCGATACAGTCAGCGCACTATATCGACTGATAATGATCTGAAACATTAGCTGAAGGAACAGGATGCATTCAGTTTCTGAAGCATCAGTTTAGCTCCCTCAGTCAGCAGAAAGAGGAACTACATGCAACACTGAAGATTATTTAAAGGGAACTGCTTACCTAAACAAAATACTGGCAAATCTCTTTTCTATGTTGATAGGTCCTTCACAAATGTTATAATGGTGCCTTCCAACTATTTGAGGCATTGATCATGTTTCTGTTTAACAGTGAAAAAGGTTGTCCAAAGATTCCGTCAGGTTGTATAGTTGCTCTGTTATTGCTGTGTTTGGTCTGGGGTGTGGTAGTCGTGATTCTAGACTTACAGATAAGGCTGGAGGGAATGCTATTAGCAAATTCTGGGTGGGATTTTCCAGCTCCACCTGCTGCAGGATCGCCACAATGGAATTTTGGCTGGGCAGCCAAATCTTCTATAGTGAGTCCTGCCGTGATGGGGCTGGAAAATCCCGATACTTATCTTCAATATTATACTAAATATTTATAAGGAAATTTCTTTACGAAGCTCAACATGTACTATCTCTCATCCATGCTCGACCATAGATTTTTTTTTGCTGCTGATGTGGATTATGGCTGGAATTTTCTGGTTGTTCACATTGGCGGGATCCTCTTTTCCTGCTTATGGGACGTCCCAGCAGTAGGTTTCCCGGTGGGTATGGGGTGAAATCAATGGGAAATCCCATTGAGAGTTGCGAGACTGGAAAATCTTGTCACCAGCAAAACACACACTGCCTCCCACCAATGAAGCATGCTGCGGGGAGGCCACTTTTTTTAGTTTATCTATTCGTGTCACAAGTAGGCTTACGTTAACACTGCAATGAAGTTACTGTGAAAATCCCCTAATCGCCTCACTCCAGCACTTGTTCAGGTATACTGAGGGTGAATTCAGCATGGCTAATGGACCTAACCAGCACGTTTTTCGGACGGTGGGAGGCAACCGGATCATCTAGAGAGGAAACCAACCCAGACATGGTGAGAATGTGTCGCCTCTGCACAGTGACTCAAGCTGGGAATTGAATCCAGGTTCCCAGCGCTATGAGACAACACGGTATCTACTATGCACTGTGCCAAAACACACAATAAGAAAGACTAATATATATAATGAAACTAAAGTATTCTAATAACTAAACATATTGTTTTATGTGAAATTATATCTTCTTCTCAAAATATACTCATGTTCTCTGAACTCACTGAAACTGCCCTTTTCCCAAACAACATTTAATTTGATAATTGTATAAGCCAAGTCCAGCTAAATGTTACCACGCAATACAGCTTAGATGACAAGTCTAGGAAGGTGTCCTTTCCTGGTTCAATGAAGGCACAAAACTCTGCAATCTTCCATAACTCTAATTGTTAGATGGAACATAATGGTAGGAAGGATTGGTGATGGATTACATTGGGTGACGCAGCTCAAAATCACGTCCTCTCATGATTTTGAAGTTCCTGACCACCAAACTGAATTTTGTGCCCTCATACAGAATATTGTAATGCCTAGGTCCTTATTGTATGCAGTGAAGGATTCTTGATTCAACTAACTTCTCATTATATTTTCATAAGTCATCCAGAATACTGTGATGACCGTGTTGCTCAAAATATTGTTATAGGATAATAGTGTTAGAAACATATAATAGCCAATTATTTGTGCATTATTCTGTTTTTAGCGTCTGATTTCTGTGCTTCGTGCATTTTGTATGGTTGTTGATAAGAATTTTGTTATGAGTCAGTTGTATGACTCTGTCTCCTCAACAAGCTTTATGTCTTCCAGTTTAGACACGGCACAGTGGCACATGGTTAGCACTGTTGCCTCACAGTGCCAGGGATGCGGGCTCACGTCACTGTGTGTGCAGAGTCTGCACGTAATCCCCGTGCCTGTGTGGGATTCCTCCGGGTGCTCCGGTTTCCTCCCACAATCCAAAAGATATGCTGGTTAGATGCATTGGCCACCTAAATTCTCCATCCCGAACAGAGGGTTGCACCTCAGGGATTTTCACAGTAACTTCATTGCAGCGTTAATGTAAGCCAACTTGTGACTAATAAACACACTTTAACTTTAGACCTCTCAACAAGAATATGTGATAATGCATCTGCTGTTAAGTGCTGCTTGATTTGTGCACATTCATTTGACTTCTTCACATGCTGTTCCAAAGAAATCGTCTGTTTGGTTTCTTCGAGATTTTTCTCCTCTGGTTTTCCATCCATCTCCTCTAAAAAGAAGCTGTAAATCTGTGCAAGTTTTCCAACTAAATAGTGAGCATTCTTGATTGTGAATTGCGTACAAGCTTTTACTTATTTCTCTTCCTTTATTCTGGAGTTGGGCAGTGAAATTTCAGTCAATGGTCTTCTGGGCCATGAGGTTTTATGGTCAATGGCTGGAGTAACTCTGGATGCAACCACTCTGCTGTACCTGACAGAGTTGAACACTTGGTTTTATGGCTATTGACCATATAATCATAAAACCCTACAGTGCAGAAAGAGGCCCTTTGGCCCATCGAGTCTGCACCGACCACGATCTCACACTGGCCCTAGCCCCATAACCATACATATTTTACCCACTAATCCCTCTAACCTAAGCAGCCCAGTATAGTAAAGGGCAATTTTACCAATCAACCTAACCCGCACATCTTTGGACTGTAGGAGGAGCACCTAGAGGAAACCCACGCAGACATGAGGAGAATGTGCAAACTCCACACAGACAGTGATCTGAGCTGGGAATCGAACCCAGGTCCCTGGAGCTGTGAAGCAGCAATGGTAACCACTGTGCTACTGTGTTACCAAATATAGTTTCCACTTGATCTTGTAATCTTTCGCAAGGAAGGTATTTCTGACTCCTTTTGTTCTTCAATTTCTCGGATGTCTTCAGTTTTCTGAATGGCACATGACCTTGGCTGTTTTTTTCCCTTTATTTGATTAAAAGGTACTTACTATAGAACAGTGATTAAAAGTGGCCTTGCTTCTTGCGTAAATGACACTCTGTGTTTTTCGGGGGCAATCTTCACCCCACCACAAGAACACAGAATCATGGTGGCTGCCATGTCCTCTTCTCTTTTTCTCTGCTTGCAGTTAGGTGGGCTGCAAATTGTTTAGGCTGTAAACTGGACTGTAACAGCCTGCTCTCTTTTTTTTTTCACCTTGGATGGTTCGCCTTTATTAAACTGATGAGGGAGAATCTGATTTAGTCTAGGTAAGATGTCAGGAAGTTGTTTTTTTTCCAGACAATAATAGATCTCTGGAACAGGATATCGATATAGCATTTAACCGAGTGCAGCATCAAGGACAAAGAACAAAGAAAACAATGTCACAGGAACAGGCCCTTTGGCCCTCCAAGCCTGCACCGACCATGCTGCCTGACTGAACTGAAGCTCCCTACCCTTCCAGGGACCATATCCTTCTACCAAGGAGTCATGGTAAAATTGAAGTCAGCGGGAATGAGGGGAACTCACTGGTTGGGGTCATTATCAGCATAAAAGAAGATACTTGTGGTTGTTGGAATCCAATCACCTCAGCCCCAGGAGTTCCTCTGCTGAATGTCAGCTTGCTGGATGGCTTCAAGCGTAAATTGGACCTCTTTCTTGTTGAAGTGGTCATCATCCCAACCAAAGGAATTCAGAGCTTGTAATCTTCTGGGTTAGTTTTCAATGCTTAGATGGGAGTTAGAGAAATTTTCACTCTCCACCCCCCCCCCCCCCTCCCCATACTCCCAAAAAAATTGACTTGTTTTTATTGACCCATTCAGGAAAGCGCATTGCTTCGAGTGGGAAGAAGATACACAAGTGATTGCAATTGTAAGGGGCAATGGATCCTTATCTGTTCGACATTGTTTATGTATTTATAACTGACAGAAGGTGAGGCTGGAGCTGTCCTCCCGTGAATATCCTCAACAATGACAGAGTAGGTAGTGCCAAGTGCACAATCCATCTCAGCCTCTCCCTGATATCCTCACCATAGTAGATGCTAGTCTTCAGTTGGGTCAATTCACTCCGCATGGTGATGATGCATACAGCAAAGGACAACAACCCATGCAACTGTGCTGAAAAATTAAGCTCCAGATCAGCCATCTCTTTAACTAAGCTGTTCCAATGTACTTACATCACTGAAATCTACCCAGCAGATGGGAAAACCGCCTAGTTATGTACTCTTCATAAAAACCAAGACCAATCTAATGCAGTCTATTCAATTTTTTATTAGTATTACAAATAGGCTTATATTAACACTGCAATGAAGTTACTGTGACAATCCCCTAGTCGCCAGACTTCAACACCTGTTCCGATACACTGAGGGAGAATTCAGCAGGCCAATGCACTTAATCAGCAGAAGGAAATCAGAGCACCCAGAGGAAACACCCGCAGACATGGGGAGAAAGTGAAGACTTTGTACAGATAGCGACCCAAGACTAGAATTGAATCCAGCCCCTGATGACGTGAGGCAGCAATGCTAACCACTGTGCTGCATTTCCCCATCTGTCTGTGCACAATCATCAGTAAAGGGAAAGAAAGTGTTCCCAATGGTATCAAGTGGCATTTACCAATAAAACGCTGCTGCTGGTTAGTTTGTATTTTGCCAAGAGAACTCAGTGCAAACTTCGTTGCAACCGTGGTCCAAACATGGACAAAAGATCTGGACTTCAGATGTAAGATGAAAATGTGAGTGGCTTGATATTAATATGGCATTTAATCGAGTGTAGATCAAGGGATCTCGGTAAAATTGAACTTCAGTGGGAATGAGCAGAAAACTCTTCACTGGTTGGAGTAAACCAGTAAAAATAAAGATGCTTGTGGTTGTTGGAGTCCAATTAGCTCAAACCCAGGACATCCCTCCAGAGTTCCTCAGGCCAATCTAGGCTCAATTATTTCAGCTATTTCATGTACTTCTTCATAAAGTTAGAAGTGGGCATGCTTGCTGATGATTACAAAGCTTTCAATACCATCCTCAACTCCTCAGTCAATGAAAGAATCTGAGCTTGTGCAGAAAAACTTGGATAACATCCAATCTTAAACCAATACATGTCTCTCAAATGCCAGGCATCGACCATCATGGACAAGAGAGTCTAACCACTTATCCTTGACATCCAAAAGCATTGCCATCATCAAAACCCCCACCATCGATATCCTGGAGTTAACCACTGACCAGAAAATTGACTAGACTAATGACGTAACTACTATGGCTGCTAGAGCAGATCCGAAGCCAAGAATTCTATTGTGAATAACTCACCTCCTGACTCTCCAAAGCCTAACTTTACAAGACAGAACTTAGGATTGTGACAGATTGCTCCTCACTTGTGTGATTGAATGAGGGCAGCTCCAACAATGTACAAAAAGGTCAACATCAGTTGGAACAAAGCAGCCTAATTGAACACAATTCACCAGCTTCTTCAACAGTACCTTGCCAATTCTATCATCTGGACAAAGTACACCAGAGCACCAGCACTTGCAAGTTCTCTTTCAAGTCACACATCTTCCTGAGTTGGCAATAAATCACCATTCCTTCACTGTTGCTGGGTCAAAATACTGGGGCACCTTTCTTCATGGCATTGAGGCAATATTTTCTCCACATAGACTGCAGTGGTTCAAGAAGCCCATTATTTTATCAGAGGCAATTAGGAGTGGGCAATAAATGCTGATCTTGCAAGCAATACTCACATCCCTTAAATGAATAGATATATAAATAAAGCATGATAGTTCATAGATTTGCACACAAACTGTTTAACAAGTGGCAGTCAAACAAGTCAGATGAATAACCAGTTAATCTGCTTTGTTGCTGTTTGTGCAGTTGGCCAGAATATCAGAAGAAAACCATATGAGTAGTGCATTCTAAAATACTCAAACTCAGTTTGACATTTGATTTGAAATGAAACTCTGGGAATGCAACATATTCTAAATAGTTCACAAGAACATCAAGTGCAATGTAATAATCAAGCTATGCAATAGTGTTTGAACTCAAGACCTTCTGACCGAGTGGTGAGAGTATTATCACTAAGCCAAACTAACATTTGCATTTCTAAGCTGATGGATATCAGAGGGCACTTACAGTAAATACACAGATCTGACATTACGGCATTGTTTTCTTTAGCCAGATACAAACTAACTTCTTTAACATGATCATGCTGGGTTTTTTTTAGCCAAATTCGGCTGAATTCAGCATCACTGGTTCAAAAGATTGCAAACTTTCAAGTGCAATTTGCAGTCAGTGAAACTTGAGATACTGCAGCTTTTGGCACTAAGTTTAAAAATTTAATGTTCCACTGCCGCAACCAGTGAGAAAGGAGAATTTGGCACTCAGCCAAATCTCCATTCAGTGCAGCGGGACTGGAAAATCCCAGCTGCAGGTGAGGTCAGAGGATCTGATCCATCACCTTTGAAATAGTCGCATCTACAAAATCGACCATTGTGAAGAAAACACAGTTCAGAATTTCTGCTTGTTATGCCAATTTGCAGGCCAGCAGGAAAATTAAACTTGTTCCTTTGGGTGAAAGAATACTAAAAGGAATACTCTAAAAACATTTAAATCTGTTTTCACTTATAATTTATCAGAAAGCTGAATAGTGTGCTCCTAACCCACTAACACCTTTACTTTCTAGTAAAGACTAAGGAAATTTGACATGTCAGCTACAACTTTCACCAATTTTACAGATGCAGCATAGAAACCATTCTTTCTGGTTGTATCACAGCTTGGTATGATTCCTGCTCTGCCCAAGATCATAAGAAACTACAAAAGATCATGAATATAGGCCAATCCATCATGCAAACCAGCCTCCCATCCATTGACTCTGTCAACACTTCCCCCTGTCTTGGCAAAGCAGCCACTATAATTAAGGACCTCACGCATTCCGGATACACTCTCCTCCACTTTCTTCTGTCAGGAAAAAGATACCAATGTTTCACATCATGTACCAAATGACTCAAGAACAGCTTCATCCCTGCTGCCAGCAGACTTTTGTGTGGACCAACCTCGCATTAAGCTGATCTTTCTCTACACCCTAGCTATGACTGTAACACTACATTCTGCACTCTTTCCTTTCCTTCTCTATGAACGGTGTGCTTTGTCTGTATAGCGTGCAAGAAACAATACTTTTTACTGTTTACTAATATATGTGACAATAATAAATCAAATCACATCAAAGTCAAATCAACATAACTAGAAAATAGGTCACTTTTTAAAAGTGAAATTTCAGTAACTTAAAATTAGATTACTGGAATAGTGATTAGCGCTATTGCCTCACAGTGTCAGAGACCTGCATTCGATTCTCGTCTTGGGTCACTGTTTCCCCATGTCTGTGTGGGTTTCCTCTGGGTGCTCCGGTTTTCTCCCATAGTCCAGAGATGTACAAATTAGATAGATTGGCCGTGTTAAATTGCCCCTTAATGTAGGGAGTCTAGCTAGTGTAAATGCATAAGGTTATGGGGATAGGGCCTGGGTGAGATTGTGGTCGGTGAAGACTCGATGGGTCGAATGGCTTCCTTCTGCACTGTAAGATTCCATGATTACTCACGGGTGGGGGATTGACACTCATTAAATATGTTTATTTGTTTGTGATAAACCTATTTTCAGTATTTTTAATCAAAATCCATCACTTGTAATAAATGAAGGGAATCCTTCAAAGCAAAATTTAAAAATAAAATTTAAAATGCTGTTTGATCGCAATGACTAATGGCAGAATTCAGTGGCATGCAAATGAGCTTGAGTGGAAATTCAGGGAAAATAGAAACTTCGCAACACAGGTGTAATATGCACTTAAATTGACAATTGTATCTAAAATGAAAACTCTATCCAAAAATGGGGCTGGAAACACTCAACAAGTTTGTCAGCATCAGTGGAGAAAGATACAGGGGCCAACTTTCCAATTCCGCTTGCCACAGGAATTGTAGTGGGTGAGGAGCAGACCATGGAACAGTGTGTTGTCCTCGGGTAGAATTTTCTCCTTTCGAGGCAAGCACAGCTGGAAAATCCCACCAACAGATTAATGCTGCAAGTCGAAAAAACTTCTTCAGAATCTTAAAGCAACTTTATGTATTTTCAATGACTCTGTTTAAGAAAACTAAATAGACTATATCTTCGTTGGAACCAAGCTTATTTCCCTCCAGAATATCTCCAGAAAGTTTGGCTTTCACTGAGGATGTGCCTTCTGTATGTTCTACAGGGAAATTAAAATGAATGCATGCTCTCAAGAAAAAATAGGATACAGATGTCAACAGGAAATGTTTAAACAGTGTCAGAAAAGCTAAAGGAGAACATGTCTTACAATAGGAAGTTGCAATTTGTCACAGTGGGTAATTATTCTTACTAAGGGACTGCATATCTGTAATTTCTTTCCTTCAAGCAAATTTTGTTATGGAAAGTACCAGGAAACCTAGGCATAAAATATAGGCTCAACATTCCATTGAAGTGCTAAGAGAGTATTGCATTGTTGGAGGTGCCATTTTATTTTTGGATGAGATATCAAACCGAGACTCCACGTGCCCGCTCAGGCTGGTGTCGAAATACAGTTGGCACTATTTCAAAGATGAGTAGAAGGGTCTGATGGCTGGACCTCAATAAACATCATAAGAACACTGCTTACTGTGGAAGACGGCTGTGTGCAAATTGCCTGTGACATTTCCTGCATTACAACAGTGATTATATATCTTTTTAAGTACTTCATTGGCTGTGAGGCACTTTGAGACATGCTGAGGCCATGAAAGATGCTACCTTTATGTTCGTAAAGGGTCTTATTATTATTTATTAGTATCATAAATAGGCTTACATTAACACTGCAATGAAGTTACTGTGAAAATCCCCTACTCTGGTGCCTGTTGGGGTACGCTGAAGTAGAATTCAGCATGGCCAATGCATATCTTTGGACTGTGGGAGGTAACCAGAGACTCCAGAACAAGGAGAGAATGTGCAAATTCTATACAGTGATCCCGGGCTGGAATTGAACCCAGGTGTCTAGTGCTGTGAACAATAGCGCCAACCATTGTGCCACCCTAAACAGCACAACGGTTGACCAGTAAGTGCCAATTACTGCATTACACAGATATTTCTTTAGCAGTCATTCGTTATTTAACCAAGTGAATTTGTTAATCATCAGTCTGGTTTCTGTTCATCATTGGAAACTTATCAACTCCCAGTCTGTCTGGCTCATCCATATTGTAGCACATATTTAGAAAAACATACCCATTCCCAAACCTCAATAGTCATCATCCTCTAACCACAGATTTTGCTTCCTTACCCATTTCCCCCCACAAAGACCATCTGCTCAAATATTCCCTCAAGCATATAATTGTAGAACAATAACTTTAAGAGGTTATTTCCGACCATGCTTTAAAAAATATAATCTTGCCCTGTTACATTACACATACATCAAAGTAAAGCAGAACTCATCGAACAAATACCTTCCAATCAGTTCAAGTTTGCTGTGACATTTGTTGCTAATCTGATTAACCCTTTCATCCATCAGAGATCTGCAATTCAGTTTCTAGGTCCGTAAAATTAACATTATTTGTTACTGCTTTCAAGGTGATCAGATGGATTTTCCAACAATTATTTCATGGTCATCAGTAGATTCCTATCTTTGCCACCCAACGCACATCATCCATTCTGATACAGCTGACCATATTTAATCAGTTGTCCTGTATTCAGGGTGATAAATGAACTGAGAAGCAATAACTTCACACCAGTATATGATGTCAAGCTTTCCCTATCCTGGACTCAAGCAGGCAAGGGGTTTTGTGAGAGGAATTGGCAGTTTCAGTGTTAGTGTTAATTGTTACAGTCCATTGAATTAAGTATTTTGAGATGAAATGGCAAATGAAAAACAAAATCAGCAAAAAAAATCCTAAAGTTTTAACCTTGAGAGAGTGGGCAGCGTACCCGAACAGGCACCAGAGCATGGCAACTAGGGGATTTTCATAGTAACTTCATTGCATTGTTAATGTAAGCCTACTTATGATACTAATAAATAATAATACGACCCTTTCTGAGCATAAAGGTAGCACTTTTCATGGCCTTAGCATGTCTCAAAGTGCCTCACGACTAACGAAGCACTTAAAAAAAATCAAGGATCCATGGAAAAGGAGATAACAGTGACAGTTCAGCCTATCTTGATTAGTGTCATGAGCGATCATTGATGTTTGGTTTAAACCTCAGAACAGTGATGGCTCAGTATGATGCTAAGTACAATTTCAATCCTGTAACTAGCAATAAACATATCCAAGAGTTAAGCCTTAGAACACTTATGTACATATCCATGCATATTTACCTAAAAAAATTCTATAATTATTCATTTGCAGGACATGGGCATCACTGGTAGGCCAGCATTTGTTGCCCATACCTAGTTGCCTGAGAGCCAATCACATTACTGTGGTTCTGGAATTATAAGTAGGCCAGGCCAGGTAAGGACGGTAGATTTCCTTCCCTAAAAGACATTAGTGAATCAGATGGATTTTCCAACAATTGTTTCATGGTCATCAGTAGATTCCTAATTCTTTTACTTAATTCAAATTCCACTACCTGCCATGGCAGGATTTGAACCCAGATTCCTGGAACATTAGCTGAGTTTCTTGATTAACAGTGGAGCAATAATATCACTAGCCACTGTCTTCCCCAACATCTCATGGTTGTTGAGATAACAACTCTACGTGAATCAGAGCAAAGTCAAATACATTTATTTGAAAGGAAATGTCTTTCTATTTTTAATGCAGAAAGAGGAAGAGAGAAAAAATGAGAGAGTGAAACAGAATGGAAAAACATCATGCAATGACAGTTTCTTCATCCCCTTCTCAAGCCTAGAGACAAATGAAGCACATGCATATACATGTCTACTTCCACAACTTGCTCTTCCTGGAGCAGGTTGCCACAGGCTATAGCTTGGGGTGGACAGTTGAGGGATGGGGGACAAGAAGGAAGGTGGGGAGGGGGGCTCCACTCCATATCAAGCATGGTTGGACAAGACTCTCCCACTAGTGTTGGAAGAAATAGACATATTGGAAGGAATTACAGATTGATAATCAGTCTGCTTGGCTGTGTAATGCACACATCTTCCTTGGCCATTGACTCAAGCCTAGAGCTTCTGGCTCAGACGCAAGGCCACTTGGAAGTTGGGGTAGGTGGTGAGGTCAGCAAATTTGCGGATGACACTAAGATGCTTGGATTGGCGGGTACAGAGGAGCAGTGCCAGGCAATACAACAGGACATAGATAGGTTGGTAGACGGGGCAGATAGATGGCAAATGGAATTTAATCCGGATAAATGCGAGGTGATGCATTTTGGCCGGAAAAATGTAGGAGAGTTATAGGATAAAAGCTAAAACTATTCGGAGTATAGAGACGCAGAGAGACTTGGGGGTGCAGGTTCACAAGTCTCTGAAGGTGTCTTCACAGGTGGAGAAGGTGATAAAGAAAGCGTATAGTATGTTAGCTTTCATAGAAAAGGGTATAGAGTACAAGAGTAGGAGTTTGATGTTGCAATTGTATAGAACGTTGGTTAGGCCTCATTTGGAATACTGCGTCCAGTTCAGGTCGCCGTACTATCGGAAGGATGTGGAGTCCTTGGAGAGAGTGCAGAGGAGGTTTACCAGGATGCTGCCTGGTATGGAAGGACTGTCTTATGAGGAATGATTAAATAGACTGGGGTTGTTTTCCCTTGAAAGACGTCGGCTTAGAGGGGACCTAATAGAGGTGTATAAGATTATAAGGGGTATAGATAGAGTAAATGGTGGTAAACTTTTTCCACCTTCAGAAATGGATAGGACGAGGGGTCATGGCCTTAGGGTGAGGGGGGCTATGTATAAGACGAATATTAGAGGGCAGTTTTTCACACAAAGGGTAGGGGGGGTGTGGAATGCACTGCCGAGTAAGGTGGTGGGAGCAGGCATGCTAGGGCTGTTTAAGGGTCTCTTGGACAGCCACATGAGCGGTATGCAGATAGAGGGATATAGTAGGACTGTTTAACTATGGCTTTTTTTCCACAGGTAATTTGGTCCATACTTGACCAAACAAGGAGCATGCATTCGGCAGGTGGTGCGAGGACAGCTCTTGGATGTTGATTCATGGGTTGCCTGGTGCTTCATGTCGTAAATGAGTGCTTTATCTGGACCATCTGAAGGGCACCATGACAGCTCAGTGACTCTCGCTGTAGCTGTGCAGACACTTGGAATTGGGCCGGTGTCTGCGGGAGTTTGCGCGTTCTCCCCGTGGTTGCGTGGGTTTTCTCCGGGCGCTCCGGTTTCCTCCCACATCCAAAAAATTCGCTCTTAGGCTGATTGGGAAACAAATTGTCCCTACATTGAGATTCTTCCATATTAGGAATAACCTAAAATTAGAATAGGATAACGGAATTGTTACAATATAGTTATGATGGCGGCGCGGGCTCGTTGGGCCAAAGGGCCTGTTTCCCGTGCTGTGTTGCTCTCTCTCTCTCTCTCTCACTATCTATTGTGCACGAACCATCAGATAAAGTGAAAGAGGGAAGAGAAGAGTAGATAAAGTCTAGATGGAATGATGCAAATTAGCAAGTTAGGATGAAACAGAGAAGCCATGATAAGATGATATAGGAAGATGCACTTGACTTTAGTTTGAGAAATTCAGATTGACTGGTTCTAACAATATATCATCATGCTACATGGTGTCTTCAGGAGTTATCAACACAAATACTCTGATCTCAACATTGTAACCATTGAAATTATAATGGGAAGATGAAGGAATGAAAAACAATCATACATAAATCAAACTTTAGTCTACCCTACCTAGAACCTTGGGCATTATTTAAGCATTTTACTCCAGTAACCTTTAAGTGCTCACCCACAATTATCCAATTACAGAGGATTGTGAACGTAGCCTAGTCCATCACGCAAGCAGCTACCTGTTCATTGACTCTGTCTACACTTCCCACTGCCTTGAAAAATCATCCAGCATAATCAAGGACTCCACGCACTGCGAATATTGGCGGGATTTTACAGCCTCACTCATCCTGAAACCGTAAAATCCTGCCTGAGGTCAACTGACACGTCCATTGTCCGTCCCTTGCCCACTCCGATTCCATGACAAGCAGGGCAGTAAAATACTGTCCATGCTTTCTTCCACTTTCTTCCTTCGGGAAAAGGATACAAAAGTCTGACGACACATACCAAACAGCTCAAGAACAGCTTCTTCCCTGTTGCCATCAGACCTTTAAATGGACTTATCATATTTTAAGTTTATCTTTCTCTGCACCCCAACTATGATTTACACTACATTCTGCACCATCTCCTTTCCTTCTTCCTTATGTACTCTATGAATTGCATGCTCTTTCCGTATCAGTTGAGGGGGGTACAATTTTGTCTATTAAAAACACACAGATAGTCACATGGGTAAGATGGGTATAGAGGAATCTGGGCCAAATGCACACAGTTGTGACTAGCTTAGTGGTAAAAACAGGACAGCATGCACAAGTTGGGCTGAAGGGTCTGGTACCATGCTGTAAATCTCTATGATTCTACAACAGCTTGCAAAAAACATTGCTTTTCACTGTACACCAATACGTGTCAATAATAAAACAATTCAATTCAAATAAAGCTTGATTTAAATGTCTGCAATTGACTCAAAAACAGCTTTGTCCCATTAGACTTTTTAATGGATCCACATTATATTAAGTTAATCTTTCTCTGCATCCTAGTAACACTATAACAGGATATTCTGCACCTTCTCCTTTCCATCTCGGTGCTTTGTCTTTATAGCACTAAGTACATCTGGCATGGTGGCACAGTAGCTGCTGCCTCACAGCACCAGGGATCGGGGTTTGATTCCCGGATTGGGTCACTATCCGGGGTTTGATTCCCGAATTGGGTCACTATCTGTGTGGAATTTACACATTCTCCCCATGTCTATTTGGGTTTCCTCCCGGTACTCCTGTTTCCTCCCATGGTCCAAAGATGTGCACGTTAGGTGGACTGGCCATGCTAAATTGTCCCTGAGTGTGAGGGGAACTAGCTAGGGTAAATGTAGGGGGAAAAGGCGTGGGTGGGATTGTGATCGGTTGCAGACTTGATGGGCAGAATGTGCTTCTTCTGCACTGTATGATTCTATCCCAATACGTGTGACAATAGTACATCAAATCAAATGACATTGGCACCTATTTCAATGTGAACATTGATGACTGGGGACTGGATAAAGACCTTTCACTGTTGAGGCAAGGGGCAAGTTCGCACCAGATGGCGCTATGCATGTGTCAGTGAGAAATCTAACTCTCTTCCAAGTGTAAACTAACGTACCTTTGGGCAGCTTCAGAGTTTTGCATAGATCACATCAACAGCACTTCCGGACCAAGATTTTTTTCAAGAAATTTCAGCCAACTTCCTCATACAGTTAAATTGCGGAACATGCAAGATCTTCGTTTTGCAGCCATGAAAAAGCTCACTAGTTCTGGCCATGTCTGTGTGCGCAAAGTGGTCCTCTCCAAGGAAAAGTCATTCTAATATTCCTTGACCCCTCGCTGCAGTCTCCAGATGATTGTAATCGCCTGAAATTGAATCTGCACCGTGCCCGAGGGAGCTGGGCACCCCACCGGCTGTCCCTGAGTCTGTTCGAAAGCTCAGAGAAATATCTAAGGAGGAGGGAGAGGGTTGAGTTCGAGAGGGAGAGAAAAAAATGTCTCGGAACAGAGACGGTCTGGATTGTATGTTGGAGCCGGAGAAAAGTCAACTGAAGAGGACTTTGGAGCTGGGCGCCGTTATGACAGTGTTCAGCCTCAAGAAGTCCCAGCCGGAGAGGAGGACCTTGCAGGTGATCATGGAGACCCAGCAACTGTCCTGGAACAGGACCGCAGACAAGATCGAGGGCGTCCGTGAGTACCGCTTGCCCGCTGCACCTTTCAAAGCGCCGCTCGCTGTCATCGCAGCGGGACTCCCACCCAGTGTGTTCCAGCAAGATGTGCAGAAGGGGTCAACATCACCCCATGCTCAGGCGGGCTTTTTTTAAAAATTAAGTTAGCTGCGCATTCCTTACTGCATCCTGACCATTGGACCATCATGGTTATTTCACAACTTTTTTTTTTAAGAAAAACTTAATTTGCAACTTTTTTAAAAAACTAAATCTTTAAACTGTGTAGCCAGGGAACTGCAAGGCAGGGTCTTGCCATCAGGATATTTGGAAATAAGGAGGAATTGTGGGGTAAGGGAGCAAGAAAAACCTTGAGGTGGGCACCTTCCACTCTCCCCTCATCATCCTTCCCTATTAGTTGAACCAGGTCATCAGTTTTCTCAATCTTTTCCTGTCGCTACTTCTTGGATGCAAGGGGAAACTCAGAAATTATAGGAGGTATGTTGAAATTAAGAATAGGATTGGGTTAGCCCTGGTGCCTCACAGTGCCAGGGATCTGGGTTCAAAAGAGAAAATGCTGGAAAATCTCAGCAGGTTGAGCAGCATCTTGTAAGGAGAGAAAAGAACTGATGTCTCAAGTCCAGGTGACTATTTGTCATCTCGCAGTGTCAGTGTGTGTTTCCTTCGAGTGCTCCAGTTTCTTCCCACAATCCAAAAGTGTGCGGGTTAGGTTGAGTGACCCTGCTAAATTGCTCCTCAGTAACACAAGATGTGTAGGTTATGTCGCAGTATATGTGCAGGATTACAAGGGTAGGATGAGGGAGAGAGCCTGGGTAAAATACTTTGTCAGAGAGTTGGTGCAGACTCAATGGGCCGAATGACCTCTTCTGCATTGTAATGATTCTATGATACTAACATTATATGGATTTCAAAGACATAAACATTTGGTTTATATAAATAATGAAAAACATTAAGAGGGTACTAAATGAAAATCGTACATAGATATCTTACACATTTATATAGAAAATGTGAATAGATGAACTTTTAAGCAAAATGATGGGACAGTTGAGACCTGCAGTGCCTATGCCATGCGGAAACTTCAAGATGCTCTATATGTATAAGAAGTGTAACCATGAGATGCAGCACAAGTTACGGCAGGGCATACGGGAGACTGAGAATTTCCAAGATTCTCAGTCACCCCTCAGCCACACAGGGTTCAGGGGGAAATTAAGTGGGAGACTAGCTGCCAGGATAGGAGGAGGTAGATGGTGCAGACAAACATCAGACACATGCTAACTTCAAACCGACTTTCAGTGCTAATTCCCAATGGCTATGACAGCACCCCAGAGGGAGGGCAGTCCGGAGCATATGCAGAACAAAGGCACAATGTTGCACAGGCAATATGTAGGAATGCAGTGGTCAAGAGCCAGAGCAAAGGGTATCATTGAATGACTGCAGGGCATTCTACAAGGGGAAATGCCAGGAATCGTGGACTGTGTTGGAAGCAATGACATAGATTGGAGAGTTTCAAGAATTAGAGAGGAAGTTAAAAGAGCAGAACCTCAAAGGGAATAAACTCTGAATTATTTCTATTTCCTGCTGCAAGTAATCAATTTTGGCCAGTTCTTTTCTACCCCAGAACTGGCCCCAGGATTTGAAGCCCTCTCTCTTGCAGTATTTCCTTAGCCTTGCATTAACTTCTTTCATTTTTTTGCTCCTTTGCCCACCATTATGCAGCACAAAGAGGAGACCGTATGTTGCTGGGAGTATACTTTAAGTTAGAAAATGATGTGAGCGAAATGCCGGAGCAAATTTATATGCAAGTGGTAGAATATATAGACTGAATTTTCTGGTGGGTTCAGAACAATGGGATTCTCTGGTCATGTTGCAATGAACAGAGATGATTGCCAAATTCTGCGTTCTCCCTTACAGCAGAGGTAGGGTGTGAGCAGCTGAAAGATTTGACCATGTCTTTTCCTTCAGGGGATGTCGGCATCATTGGCAAGGCCAGCATTTGTTCCCCATCTCTAACTGTCTTTGAGAAGTTGGTGGTGAGCTGCCTTCCTGAACTACTAGAGTCTGTGTGATGTAGTTACATCTATAGTGCTGTTAGGAAGAGAGTTCCAGGAGTTCCTGGACTTTGACCCAGTGAAGGAACGGCAATATATTTCCAAGTCAGGATGATTTGTGTTTGGGAGGGAATTTGAGGTGAGTGTATTCCAAAGGATCTGCTGCCTTTGCCCATCGAAGCTGGAGAGATCATTTGGAAGGGGCTGGTGAAAGAGTCTTGGTGAGTTGTACCTTGTGTACGGCACGCACTACTGCCAGTGTGCATCAATGAGAGAAGTGGTGGAAGCAGATACGATAGTGACTTTTAAGAGGCATCTGGACAAATACATGAATAAGATGGGAATAGGGGGATCTGTTCCCTGGAAGGGTAGGGGGTTTTAGTTCAGTCAGGCAGCATGGTTGTAGATGCAGCATGATGCAGACTTAGAAGGCAAAGTGCCTGTTCCTGTGCTGTTATTTTCTTTGTTCTTTGAATGTTTAAGTTGGTACATGAAGTGCCGATTTTGTTAGTTGCCTCGTCCTGAAAAGTGTTGAACTCTTTGAGTGTTGTTTGGCTGCATTCATCCAGGCAAGTGGAGAGCATTCCATTACACTCCTAAGTTGTGCTTTGTAGATGGTGGACAGGCTTTGGGAGTGAGGAGATGAATTGTTAGCCACAGAATTCCCAGTTCTGACCTGCTCTTGTAGCCTCATGATTTATATACCTAGTTCTTGTCAATAGTAACTCCCAGGATGTTGATAGTGGCAGATTCAGTGATGGTAATGCTATTGGATGTTAAGAGGAATTAGTAAAAATCTCTTTTGTTGGAGTTAGTTATTTCCTGGCACACGTGTGGCACAAATGTTACTTGCTACTTAATCAGCCCAAGCCTGATATTGTCCAGGTCTTGCTGCATATGGACATAGATTGCTTCAGATTCTGAGGAGTCACAAGTGGTGCTAAACATTGTATAATCAAGAGCAAACATCCCCACTTCAAAACTTAGGATGGCGAGGAGGTCATTGATGAAGCAGTTGAAATAGTTGGACTTAGGACACCATCATAGAAAAACGATAGATTCATAGAATCCCTACAGTGCAGAAGAAGGCCATTTGGCCCATCGAACCTGCACCAACAACAATCCCACCCATGCCCTATCCCCGTAACTGCACGTTTTTATCGTGCTAGTCCCACTGACACTAAGAGGTAATTTAGCATGGCCATTCAACCTAACTCGAACATCTTTGGACTGTGGGAGGAAACCGGAGCCTTTGGAGGAAACTCACGCAGACATGGGAAGGTCCTGAGGAATATCTTGAAGAATTTCTGTAGCAGTGAACCGGGACTGAGATGGGTGGCTTCCAACAACCAAAAGCGTTATGCTTTCTGCTAGTTATGACGTCAACTAGTGGATTTGCATCAATTTCAGTTTTGCCAGGACCCTTTGATGCCACACTTGATCAAATGATTGTTTGTTGTTAAGGGCTGTCATTCCCTTTTCTCTCTTCAGTTACAGCTCTTTTGTCCATGTTTGAACCATGGTTTGTAATGAGGGCAGATAGAGTGACCCTGGCAGATGAGTAGTGATAGGGGGTTGTCCTAATGTAGATGGAAAAAAAGCAGTATGTAGAACAAAGAAGGGAGATAGTGCTGAGATGTTTACAAAATCATCAGGTTTCCAGCTTAAGGGAGAAGGAAGTAAGATCCAGTTCAAGGAAATGAAAAGGAGTAAGTAGAACATATCACAGAGGGAGAGTATATTCAGGGAATGGAGATCATAATATTGTTAAATTTGGAGCAGTTATGAAAAAGGAGAAGGAAAACTCTAATCTGAAAATACTCAACTGGGGAAGGGCTGATTTCTGTGAATTGGAAAAGCTGATCTGGCCTACAGCAATTGGAATCATAGATTAGTGGGGAAATAAGCAAACCTTCATAGAGGAGATGGTTTGGGGTTTTGTGTAGACACATTCCCATGAGGAGCAAAAGAAATGCATTCAAAGCTAGACTTCACTGGGTAACTAAAGATGTACAGATTAAAGTGGAAAAGAAAATTAATCTGTGATAAATGTTGGGTTTATACTTCAGTACAGAACCAAACTGAAAACAAAAAGTAAGGAGGGAGCGAAGAAAGGAAATTAAATGGGCAAAGAGGAATATGAAAATAGGTGAGTGGGAATGTGAAAGCAATCTGAAAATCTTTTATAAACACAAATAGTAAAAGGAAGAATGGAACAAATTGAAGACCAAAAAAAGGAGACCATCTTTTTTTAAAGTTTCTTTATTAGTCACAAATAAGGCTTACGTTAACACTGCAATGAAGTTATTGTAAAATTCCCCTTATGTGGAGGACTTGGCTGAATAGTATTTTGAGAATGTTGCCAAAGGACAGTAAAGGAAAAGGTAATAGAGAAATTGGATAGGATGAAAATACAATAAAGATGATTAAAAATTTGGCAGCAATAAAACTAAAAAAGTCACCTCATCTCCGTTGCATATATTCTAGGTTGCTAAGGGAATTAAAAGGGAAATTAAGGAATCTTCCAATCCTCCTTAGCTACACGGATGGTGTCAGAGTTGCTGAAAGATTGTTATTGTAAAAAATCCCTATCCAGGAAAGGAGAGAAGAATACATCCAGCTACTACTGGCAAATCAACATAATGTCAGTGATGGGGAAACATTTAGTGACAGTGGCTGGGACTTAGTGCCAGCGATGGGAGTTCCCCCTCTCTCCATTCCCACTTCATTCGTTGAAGAACTGGTCGGAGCCCCACATCCCTTTCATGGAGGTGGTTCAGTGCGATTTAAGTGCCCTCTAACTGGCCTGTGTCAGGCCTTCTGCATAATCAAACCCAAAGTGGGTGGGAAATGCTGTCCTTGAGAACTACAAGCCAGTCAGAGACTGGCAGCTTTTCATTGCCCAGCCTGGATCTCAAGGCACAGGTGAAGGAAGTTTGGAGGCAGAGGCAGGGAATTGGTTTTCATCTGCGCTTCCTGATGCCAAGTCCCTCAATAGGGAACTGAGTGTCTGATGACAAGAGACCTTTCCTATGAAACCACAGGCAAACCCAGCAGGGTCTTTGAGAGACATGTAAGTCCCATTAAACCTCTGAACCACCATTAAATTCCACTGGGCTTAGATAATTATTCTTAAATGGCCTATTATTGGGTCTAATTTACATCCCACTACTGGCAAGCGGAATTCCCAGGTCAGATCTTTCCTGGCTCCAGTTAATTAGAAAAGTTAATTAGACTGGCAATTTGGTACAGATGCCTTTGTTAACTACCATCCAGTGGCCTAGATTTTACAGTCAATAGCAAAGCAACAGCATTCACTGCTGACCTTGTAGAAAGTCACCCAAAAGGATCTAGCAATCTCTTTGCTGCAAACTTTTCCTATCCTGGTAGCAGTTCAAGTATGGTGCCAATAACAATGATGTCAGCAAACAGAGTAAGAAGCCAATCACGTTGAGGTATTCTCATAGACAGCAGACCAGGAAGTTAAAAGCAGCAAATCCCTTTACTTTAATTTTAAAGTTTCAGATACCAAAATAAACGATTACAATCCAATTAGATAGAAGCTTAAGTAAAAACAAACAAATTAAAAAGTGCCTGAAAAATTGATGAGCGTTTTTATCTATGATGGATAAACTTGACATTTGGCAAATATAAAATTAACTTTTCAGGGACTGTGCATTATGTAATTATGAAGTTAGTACACAGTTCAAAACTTAGTTCCATCTCATTCAACAGGATATAACTTTTTCAAGTTTTATTATAAAGTAGACTGAAGACCTTTGTCAATTCACAGGTTTTCCATTGGTTTTATTCTATTGGGACATGGAAGGGAACTCAAAACAGCACCCACGAAACACCTTAGAACTATTGACAACAACTTCTGGATTTATGCGATACCAAATGCGTTTGTAGACCCCAGAATTTGCTATCAGTTTCAGTGCAGCAATGGCAGCGAATATCTGGACAAATCTTGAAAGCATTGTGAGGAGGACAGTATAGAACTTCAAAAGGACATAGATAAGTTGGTGGAGTGGGCAGATAGGTGGCAGATGAAGCTAAATATCGAGAAATGTGTGATGATTTATTTTGAAAGGAAGAACATGGAAAGACAATATAAAATAAGAGGTACAACTCTAAAGGGAGTGAGGGAGTAGAGGGACCTGGGTGTACATGTGCGTAAGTCATTAAAGGATGCAGGACAAGTGGAGGGATCAGTTAATAAAGCATAAAATGTCTTAGGCTTTATTAACAATAGCATGGAGTACAAGAACAAGGAGATTATGCTGTATACGATACAAGTTAAACTGCAGGTGGAATATTGTGTACAGTTCTGGGCACTAAATCTCTTGGAAGGATACAAACGCATTGGAGAGAATGCAGAAGAGATTTACAGTAATTATTCCAGGAATGAGAAGCATCGGGTATAAAAATAGATTCAAGATCAATAGATTCAAGAGATTGGGTCTGTTTTCTTTGGGGAGAAAAAGGCTAAGATTTGATAGAGACATTCAAAATCGTGAGCAGGCTGGACAAGGTAAATAAGGAGAAAGTGTTCTCACTTGTAAAAGGATTGAGAACGAGAGGGCACAGATTTAAAGTGATTTGCAAATGAAGCAAATGCAATGTGAGATAAAACTTTTTCAGACAACAAGTGGTTCATGTCTAGAATGTAAGGCTTGGAAGTGCATCAGAGGCAGATGCACTTGAGACATTAGATAATTATTTGAATAGAAACAACATGTAGGGTTATGGGGAAAAGGCAGTAGAATGGCAATTAATCATATTGCTCACTTGGAGAGCCAGTGCAGACACGATGGACCGAATGGCTTCCATTTACACCATTCTATAATTCTGTGATCCACTGCTAATTTTAACCATCATTGCCATCTCACACCCGAACCAATAATTTGGGACAATACTAATTGGTATTTGACATTCAGTGCAGAGAACTGTGATATGATTTATTTTGGGAGCAAGTGAAGAAAGGAGGGGCAATATGAACCAAATGCTACAATTCTAAAGGGTGCAAGCACAGAAAGTATGAAGTGCGTTTACAAACTGCTTTGAAAGTGGTAGAACGAGTTGAGAAATTTGTTAAAAAGATTTGCGAAACCCCTTGGTTTTTATACAGAAAGTCTGCACTCTCTGTCTGTGGGAATGGCGGCCTATGCTCAAAATCTGAAGGCGCAATTCATGCTAACAAGTTTCCGAATTCTGAGTTTATTGACCCCCTTGTCAGTGGAAGTGCTCACTAGTGAGTCACCCAGAAGCCACTGAGGTGTGAGTATCTGCACAAGTGCTGGGTGTAGGTAACAGCTCAATGGTGTGAGGGCTGAAGAAGTCCTCTCTTAACTGCTGGAGTCCATTGAATCCGGGGGGAGCAAGGATGATCCGGCCTGTTCCAATGGCTGCCCTGCAAGAGAAGGGACATGGAAATAGTGCAGAACAGGGGATGTGAAGGGAACATTGATTACTCAGTTGAGACTTGAAGAACGTGTGTTGATGGTTCTCACATTACTGTGCGGCCCCCACTTTACCAGCAGCGCAAGCACCTTATTCTCCTCCCTGGCCAGTTTGAGGGCTCATTCCTCACAATGTGTGAGGGTTCGAAGCTCGGGCAAGACTCCAGCTGGCTGCATTGCTGATGCACATTATGGTTGAGACTGTCCTGCAATGATGCAGAGCGGAAGAGTGTAGATAGAATTGTTGACATTTAAGATGGTGATGAGGTGTGGCAGGCATGGGGCTTGGGTGGGAATTGGAGTGTGAGAAGCGTAGCAGCCACTGGGGTACATGATTGTGGGAGGGAGGGGAATCTGGTCTTGCAAAGACCAAGTTGGCAGGGTGTGATAGAGGGTTGGGGGTTTGGGGCTGTGTAAGGGAGCCCAGTGGGAGATTGGTGGTTGTTCACTTACCCTGACTGAGCAAAGAAGATCATTCATTTTCTTCCAACACTGCCATCTCGTCGTCTTGTACGAGAGGTGGTGACCCTGCTGGATGGTTGTCTCCTGGAGTGATGATGGATTGTGTTGCACTCTCTCTCTCTCTCTCTCTCTCTCTCTCTCCCCCCCCCCCCCCCCCATTCCACCCCATCCAGCATCCTGGTGAGGGGCCCTACTGTAAAGCACAGTAGGGCCCCTCTTGACTATCATCCCCTTATTGTGGGACAAGTGCTGGGGACCCATTTATATAGTGCCCCTCCCCCAATGTTTATAGCACTTACAGTGTTGCGGGGCAGGTAAATCAGAGGCGTGAAACTTGTGGGCATAAACATTATTACTAATGGGGCATAAGATTTGGCTTGAAAACATATGTTGTTGGCAGGAAATATTCCGTTTTTCATGCCAGAACCAACATTCTGCCATTTTTTGTAAGATTTCACCAATAGAGAACAAAAACAAGGATGCCATGCTAAACTTTTATAAAATATTAGATAGACTTCAGCTAGAGTACTGGGTCCAATTCCAAATGCACATTTTAGGAAGGTTGTCAAGGCCTTGGACATGGTGTAGGGAAGATTAATTAGACTGGTACCAGAGGTGAAAGTGTTCAGTTATGTGTCAGACTAGAGAAATAAAAAGTTGGTTTCCTTCATAATGAGAGTTTTGATCGGAGCATTCAATAAACATAAGGTGGGACTGTTAGCAGAGGCAGAAATATTGGTAACTTGAGGATACGGATTTGACCTAATCGGCAACAGAACCAGAAGTAACATGAGAATTCCTTGTAATGCAGGGAGTTGTCATGAGCTGGAATACACTGCCTGAAAGAGTAATGGGAGCAGGTTCAAAAAGGGAACTGGGATAAATAATTGAAGTGGAAACTTTTGTTAGGCTATGGGGGAAAAACGCTGAAGCAGAACTAATTGCATAGTTCTTTCAAAGAGTCAGATTAGGTACAATGGGTCAGATAGTTCCTTTTAGAATCATGGAATCTCTGTAGTGCAGAAAGAAGCCATTCAGCCCATCGAGCCTGCATTGACAATGATCCACCCAGACTTGTCCCTGCAATCCCACATATTTACTCTGTCGTTGTCCCTAACATTAAAGGGCAATTTAGCCTGGCCAATGAACGTAATCCACACATTTTTTGACTGTGGGTGGAAACCAGAGCACTTGGAGGAAACCCATGCAGACATGGGAAGAACATGCAAACTCTACACAGGCAGTTACCTATGGCTGGAGTTGAACCCAGTCCCTTGCACTGTGAGACAGCAGTGCTACTACTGTGCTACCATGCTGCCCATTTTAGTGTTATATCATTTTATAATTGTATGATCAGAAAATGGGACTTGCTGTCGGTATTTCTTAACAATTTCAAAGAACAACAGAGAATATTACTGGTGTTTACACACTGTTTCTAAAAGGAAGAGTATGGAATTCTTCCTTTTAGACATTATACGTTAAACTTATGGATGGTTTGGAGCTCTTGGGCATATAGTGGTTGAATATGCTATGGCGGTTGTCTGATATCTAGAACAAATTATGAAGGTGGTTAGTGTCACGTAAAAAGTAAATAATTTCTGAGAGAAAGGGCAAAGGGTGATGTTAATCTACAACTCAGCATCTTGTAGAGATGAGTGACCTCACAACCAGTATTGCTCTTTCCTCAAGCGCCTTCCATTATGATGTGGTGATTGATGATAAATGTGGCTGGTATATGACATCATACTTGGTCTCTACAAGGCAGCTTGCTCGCTATGTGCTGCCCTGTGTAAATTGTGTGAATTCTTCTATTATTGTGAAGTAGCACATCCTTCCATTCATCTAGTGAAGGAAAGATGCAAAGGCTCTTGGTAGAAACGTGTTTACATGGATATCCTCCAGATGCTCCAGTTACCTCCCACAGTCAGAAAAACATACTGGTTAGGTGCACTAGTCATGCTAAGTTCTCTCTCAGTGTACCCGACAGGCATTGGAGTGTGGTGATTCACAGTAACTTCATAGCAGTGGTGCTATAAGCCTACTTGTGACCCTAATAAATAAACTTAAAACTTAAAAGCTAGGCAAGCTACTGCTACTGACACTTTGTAAAATGATGGAGGCGAATCAATTTCTATACTGTGAAGATATATGACAATATGTAGACGTGTTTTATGCTAAAGTGTACTGCTGTACTATTGCTACTCTAGAAGTAGATATGCTGAAGAAAGTAATAATTTGCAATTACACAGAGCTTTTTATCATGCTATTCCAAAAGCACTTTAAAGGCATTTAATTACTTTTGATCTGCAGTCACTGTTGTGCAGAAAATTGCAGCAATTTATGTACAGGAAGTCCTACAAACAGCATGAGGGAAATGATCAGTTAATCTGTTTAGTTGGGGGATAAATGTTAGCCACAACAACAAGAGGACTCTCCTGATCTGTTTTTGCACAGTTGCACTCGTACTTTTGTGTGTACCTTTGCTGCCAATAGGCTTTTGGTTTAATTTTCATTTGACAATGCAGCGTGCATTCACTGTACTGCACTAAAGTGTTAGAATAGAATTTGTGCTCAGATTCTAGAATGGATCTTAAACCCATGATCTCTGACTCAGAGGCACAAGTGCTTTTTCTTGAACCGAGTTAACATTTCCATATTTATGTATTAGGAATTCATTTTTGTTTCATTTTGGTCATATTTGCGGGGAATAGAACAATGTTATAGCAACAACCACTTGCAAATGATTAATACCCACCGAAGAGGATTCATGGATATTGCGACAACTATTCATATAGTAAACATTGTACAACTTTTAGGATGTATGTCACCCCAGACATGTTGTGCAACAATGAGACAGATGGCACATATCACTGAATATTGTATTGCAGGCTGTACAGAAATTAATGTGCTCTCATGCAGTTGGATTCACATAGTGCTGGGAGGAATTATATATTGCTAATGTTGCTAACACTCCAGGATTAGCCTGGTGTTTCCAGGCATTAAAGATCACTCTCCAGGACACTGGTATGTATAGCCTGGGAGAAAAATCATTGGGACATTAAAAAGAGAAAGTACTGGATAAACTCGGCAGGTCTGGAAAATCCACAAAGAGAGAAATAAATTTCGAGTCCATATGACTCTTCCCCAGAACAGAGAAAGGATAGAATTGTGATGAATTAGATGCCTGGAGACCAAAAATCTTTAGATAGTACCTTCCAAACCCACGATCACTTCTGTCTAGAAGGACGAGGGCAGCAGATACATGGGAACACCAGCTGCAAGTTCCCTTCCAAGTCACTCACCATCCAACTTGGAAATATATCGGCCATTCCTTCGCAGTTGTGGGATCAAAATCCTGGAATTCCCTTTCTAACAGCATTGTGGGTCAATGCACAGAAAATAGACTGCATAGTTTCAAGAAGGCAGCTCACCATCACCTTCTCAAGGGCAATTAGGGATGGGCAATAAATGCTGGTCGGACATGGACACCCATATCCCATGAATGAATGTAAAAAAAAGACAGGGATGAGCCAAAATGGAAAGTCAGCGATGGGTCAGTGATTAGAAGAGATTGACAAATCTGTAAAAGGCTCATATTTACTTGAATCGTTAATTGCGTCTCACTCACCACAGATGCTGCCAGACCTGCTGAGTTTATCCAGCATTTTCTGTTTTTATTTCAGGTTTTTTGCAAGTATTTTGCTTTTATTTGGGGCATTAAAAAATATCCGTTGAACATTTCTCTTTACCGGATGTATAAATATTGAAAATGGGTGGGAAAAATTGCTGTTAAGCTGACAGTCAAGGATCACCCAGTTGGTTACTGAGTCTTTTTGCTTTTCCATTGACATAGGGAGGCAGCATATCACGATGATGTGTGGGCACCTGATGCGATGAAACCTCCAGGAATACATTTAATCACAATGGGCAACCCTACCCTAAGCTAGTTCTAGGGTTACTAGATTTCTAGGAAAATCCAAGACTATTTTGGGTAAAAAAATTGCATTACAAAATTTACCACAAGTTTTGTTGCCCTGAGTATACATGCAATAACATCATGAGCATGACTTTAACATAAACTGCCTTAAGATGGGGGACTGTAGTACACATTTGAAAGAGTTGAAAAGGGATTAACAATACTGATAATTAACAATACTGAAACTTGCAAATACTTATTATACCTTCATACATTAAGCCAAATAAAACTCGTTTTCTATGGACAAAATTTTCTGGCCACACTCAAGATATTGAGTAAACATTGTGTGTTCATTTGGACTAAACACACGAGAATAGCTATACAAAGATAGAAAACTCGAAGACATCAGCGACAGAGCAGTGTGCCATGTGTTCCGCTCAAAGACCAGAGTAAAACTGAGACCAGATTACATGACATACTTATCAAATGATGGCTTATTGCTATCATTTAAAATGCATATTATAACTGAACACTGCTTGAGGCCAACAGATCTTTGCACAGTTCCCCTCCACACTCTCTGCTCCCCCTTCCCCCAATACAATCCCTGAGGTGGGCAGGATGGGAAAATTCCAATGTATTTTTCAGTTTAAATATTTTGCTTTTCCACTTCTTTTGCTCTACCCAAGCCACTTGCATATTGCTTACAATTCGAGAAAGAGAAGGAAAGCTGACCAACTGCCAGCAGGTAGCTTCTTGCCCGGCTGTATATTGGGTAGCTTGTCCAGCCTCTTCCCGGAAACGCACTGACATTTGTTCAGTCTCTGTAGTAATATTAGTTGAGAAGCCAATCCCATCAGGAAACAATGGGAGAAATTACAGTACTGACCATGGCTGACAATGATTTGCAGGTGGACTGGAACAAGCATAGTGAAAAGTCTCGCAGCATCAGGTTAAAGTCCACCAGGTTTATTTAGTAGCACAAGCTACAAGCTTTTGGAGCACTGCCCCTTCAGCAGGTGAGTGGGAGTTGTGTTCGCAAACAGGGCGCATATAGACACAAATTCAATTTACAAGATAATGGTTGGACAGACTCTACTCACATTGTCTGCACCTTTAAGACTTGATTATCTGTAAAGACTTGCATTCCAACCACTATTTTTTAAATTGAGTTTGTGTCTTTTTGTGCTCTGTTTGTGAACACAACTCCCACTCATCTCATGAAGGGGCAGTGCACTGAAAGCTTGTGGCTTGTGCTACCAAATAAACATGTTAGACTTTAACCTGGTGTTGTGAGACTTCTTACCATGAGTGACAATACATCAAACCAAAGTTGTTTCCAATGCCCTGAGGCTGCTTGGAAAATCACTTAACAGCATACTCATCACTGCCCATACAAGATTCTGAGCAATTGTTTTATGATATCTACAATGCTTACATTGATTTATATTGCCATTTTTATGAAGTAATCATTGATATCTATCCTCTTATTCATTATACCTATTTGATTTGAGTTTTTTTTTAAAGAGACATCATCTTCCCCAAGAAGTGTTTACAAATATTTTGTTGTATCAGTCCAGCAAAATCCTCTTACTAAAACATACTTCAGTACCACTAATTCCTCATTTACTCCTTATTTGGTTTCCATGATTGGATTTCTGATAGACGAGGGAATTAAGGGTAATGGGGAGAAAGTGGGAAAGTGGAGCTGATCCACTTCAGATCAGCCATGATCTTATTGAATGGCGGGGCAGGCTCGAAGGGCTAGATGACCTACTCCTGCTCCTATTTCTTATGTTCTTACGTTCTTATTGAAGAGTCTCAGTGTGACAATAAAGTCAAATTTTCATTCATTTAGTGTAAATGTAGAACTAGTTATTTTTATTGAAGAGTAGATTATTTCCGTTGGAAACCATATGAATAACTGAATGGAGGAAAACTCTACAATTAGGTTTGGAGCATGTTGCATTTTTATAATAATCTCATAATTCAGTGAAGATTGGGGGTTCATTTAGACTGGGCACATGAGAATAGCTATACAACTGTAGAAGACTTGAAGACATCAGCAACAGAGCAGTATATTGTGTGTCCTGCTCTAAGACCAGACTGAAACAAAGACTGGATCACACTTATCCTCTAGTGATGACTTGCTGCTATCTCTTAAAATGTGGTTTCTCTTGATCCTACAAATATCTTAAAATATATATTATAGCAGAACATTGTTATATTGAATTCGATACGTAGGCCATGTGGGAAAATATTGCTAAGTGACTTCAATTCCAGTAGTATCATATTTTAAAATTGTTTCAATTGATCTTCTTGATGCTATATGCATTGAGTATGAAATAAAAGTTGACACATTCGTACAATGAGACAGAAAGGCAATTGAAGTTCACTTGTCCTAATACCTCTTTCATAGAAACTCTACAGTAGAAGGAGGCCAGTCGGCCCATTGAGGCTGTACTGACAACAATCCCGCTCATGCCCTATCCTCGCAATCCCATATATTTGCCCAGCTAATCCCTCTAACCTACGCATCCATGGACACTAAGAGGCAATTTAGCATGACCAATCAACCTAACCCACACATCTTTGGATTGTGGAAGGAAACTGGAGCATTCAGAGGAAACCCACACAGATGCAGGGAGATTGTGTGAACTCCACTCAGATAGCTGGAAATCGAACCCAGGTCGCTGGAGCTGTGAGACAGCAGTGATAACCACTGTGTCACCACGATGGCTCATTATCAAATTTTGTCTGATATTCACTCTTATGAAGTGCCTTAGGATATACTGCATTAAAGGTGCTGTGCAAATGAAAGCTGTTACTGTTGTAGTAAGTCTGTTCAATCTCAGCTTTATTGATGAGATCAGGCAATTACAGTGTGTTTTTGAAGATACTACCAACAGCAAAGCAATCTTGTATTATTTTTAGCTTTCGGGTATGAAGTGCGTCCTCAGAATAAATACTTCTAATGTATCGTCAATCAAATTACTTCAATGAAAAAGGAATTGGCAGGATGTAAAACAAGCCACAGTTTAAGACCAATCGCATCCCTACAGTCCTAATCCACAATAAAACTTGCTGAAATGTTCATAAATTTCCTTGGTAAGGCTCCTAGTTTGGACTTGCGCCTGTGATGCAAAGTTTGTGAACATTTTGCCATAAGTTATGCTGGTCACAAATGCCAGGCGATGCAAAAATTCTCTGAAGAGTCTAGATGTTAGCTGACTCTCACCCCCCTTTGACATCTGAACTGATCAAAAAAGAAATTGTAAGATAAACTTCACAATTAAACTAAGTTGTCAATCAGAATTAGAATTCAAAGACACATGGCAACATTCACATTCTAATTTGTACCCATTGGAGGAGACTACTCTTGGTACAAAGAATGATTGTTTTCTCCTGGGTGGACAGAATATCACTCTTAATGACAGTAATTTACAACACTTATTAATTCGCCTTGAATCATCCTGCTTTGAAGAGGCATTTGTATATGACTCAGTGAGCATGCAATTTGCTGATAAAAATACCAAAATAACAATGTAGGTCGATGTTAGGGGAAATAACCAATATGCCAGGTTATGAGTTCCCAAAACAAATTTAAAAAATACAGAATCATTTATGATCATTTTTGAATGCATTGACCTGCTTTGGTCATGCCTTAGTATTATCTCTGCAGCAGACTCATTAATTGAATTTATATAACACTAATGTTTGTTAGAATACTGTCGAGGGCAATGCTATTGTTGTCAGCAGTAAATCTCTGAGGAGGCAGGAAGTTTCGCTGCATTCAGTGCCTGCCTATTTACATTGTAAAAAAAAGAATTTGCATAGAGATAGAAACTTTGGCATCCAGTTTTACAGGAAAGATGTTGGGTGAGGTACATGTAGGAAGCGTGAGCACCCTCCTGGTCCTGGGTTGCAAACCCACTCAGCTGAGGAACATGGAGACTCTATTGTTATGGTTTGTCAAATATAACCTCCCTGAGAACAACCTGTCAGAGTTAATCAGGCAACATCTATGGAGAGACAAAGAAAGCTGGCGCTTCAGGCCTCAGATCAAACTTAAGTTGGGGTGCAGTGTCTCATTTTGTCAACTTGGATCTTGTTTGTCTCTCTTGTGAGGACCATGAATTGGATTTAATTAGATTCTGAATTTGTTTTTTTAGAGCAAGCAAGGAATGGATTTGGGTTTGCCGAGTCCACTCTGAATATTGGCTTTGTAACTTTAAGGGTGAAGGTAAAAAAAAACTTTCACCAGAAGGTTGTCAACCTGAAATGTTAACTCTATTTCTCTCTCTGCAGATGCTGCCTGCCCTGCTGAGTTTTTCCAGCACTTGATGTTGTTATTTCAACATCTGCAGAACGTTGCTTTTTGTGCCGGCCATATTCATAAACTGATCAGTGGGTGGCAGGGTGAATTTTGTTGCATAGGAAGGAGGAGGGGTCCAATGCAATCACCATGTCTGATCAGAGAAGGTTGGGAATCCTGTGCAGTACATGAATGGATGAGGGGTAAACCTTGTAGGACTGAGGTGAGGAAAAATTTCTTCACCCAGAGAGTGATGAATGTGTGGAATTCAGTACCACAGAAAGTAATTGAGGCTATGCCTGATTTCAAGAAGGAATCAGATATAGCTCTTGGGTCTAAAGCATCAAGAGGTATGGTGGGAAGGATATTCAATTTGATGATCAGCCATGATCGAAATGAATAGAGGAACAGATTCGAAGGCTGAATGACTTACTCATGCTTCTATTTTCTACATTTCTATGTAAACTAGGTGGAGGCCCAAGGACTCCTTTCTTGGCCTGCTGAGTTGCCCTCCTGTTTCACAAAGAGTTCAAAGAGGACTACTCTTCTGGAACTTATTTGGTCTCTCCTGGCTAGTTGCCTCCTCTTACCATGTTTCTACCTCCTGGCATCCCGACTGGCCATTAATATTACTTTACGGTGCCAATGGTCTCATCGAATCACCAGTTTTACATTCTAATTAGGTCCTTGCCTGCTTCTTCTGGGAGTTTTACCCAGGCACTGAGTTACCAAAGTTACTGTTGTGGCAGCGGAAATGTGATGTGTTGAAGGCAGGATTTTAATTTTCAGGATCTTAACCCCCTCACCTCATCCCATTTCTTGCCTTTTTGTGATGATGCTCAGAAAAGAGATTTAAAATCAAAGGCTTTTGTTACATTTAATGCACAGTGGTCATAATTTAATGAGTTTAATATCATACAGGAAGCGTATCATCTGGATTCTTAATGTATGCACTTATTGTCCAAAGCTCTGGGTTATAGGTTGGGCTAATTATCCATAAAATCTATTTGCCAAATGAATTGCCTGGACTTTGAAAACTGGATTGCTGTCATTTAGAGGCAGTATTTCACACACGTGGCAGCGTGGCGGCATGGTGGCTCAGTGGTTAGCACTGCTGCCTCACAGCGCCAGGAACCCAGGTTCAATTCCCGGATTGGGTCACTGTCTGTGCGGAGTCTACACATTCTTCCTGTGTCTGCGTGGGCTTCCTCCGGATGCTCCGGTTTCCAGTCTGAAAGACATGCTGGTTAGGTACATTGGCCATATTAAAATCTCCCTCAGTGTACCCCAACAGGCGCTGGAGTGTGGTGACTCAGGGATTTTCTCAGTAGCTTCATTGCACTGTTAATATGAGCCTACTTGTGACACTAATAAATAAACTGAAATGTTTGAACAACCCAGATCTAAGGACATGAGAGTAGGCCAGGGATGATTGTTTGGAGATAGAAACCAATAAGGTGAGTGTTTTGAAAATGAACTGTGGAGTTCCTTTGTGTGACATAACGTCAGTTTTCTTCAGTAAGAAAGAAGTATTTAGGCAAAATTGTTAAGTTTTACTGCAACAACTAAAGACAATGCAGACATAGTTTCAGAGGAATTCTACGTTTTTTGATCCTGGGTCTGATTCCAATTAGCAGTCAGCAGCCATGAATTGGTTTGGTTTATTCAGTTTGAGAGCTAAGCCAATTCAAACCAGCTGCACATATAATTGTGCTCCTGAGTTGGGGCCGTAAACCACCGAACAATTATGAAAAGAAAAAAATGCATTTTCTTTCTGGAATATTCGAAGGTAAATTTTGATCACGGTATGCAGAGAGATTAGAGTTCTTCAATGCATATATATGATTGAACGAATATTAGCTGTTAGCTTTTTGATTGAAGGTCCCCTCCCCCCGACATGTCTTGCTGCTATATTTTGCGTTGCACATTTGCAATGTTTGGTTTCCAACATTGCCTGCTCTGAAGGAAAATTTGGTTAAAGTTTTCATGGTGATGGGTAACATGTACAACAGAAACTTCCACTTGGTTGAAAGTTGGAGCTCTGTTGTTCACTGGTGGCTTGTAATTTTAGTTGCAAATGTCAACAAATGTGAAACAGCAGAAGTAGAGGTTGCGTTACTGTTTGGTTCAGTCCATCAATATAGTATTCATTCATCTTCTGGGAGTTGCATTTGAAGACAACCATAGTCTAATCTGATAATCTGAGCAAGTCATTAGGAAAGCTAATAGAATGCTTTCATTTATATGAGGGGAATTAAATGCAAAAGTAAAGAGGTTATGCTTCAATTATACAGTACTTTAGTGAAACTACATCTGGACTATTGTATACAGTATTGGTCTCTTTGTTTTGGGAAAGATATAAATGCATTGGAAGCAGTTCAGAGAAGGTTTACTGGAATAATCAAAGAATCCCTACTGTGCAGAATGAGGCCATTCGGCCCATTGAATCTATACCAACAACAATCCCATCCAGGACTTATTCCCCTTAACCCCACATATTTACCTGCTAATCCCCTTGACACTAAGGGACAATTAACCATTGCCAATCAACCTAACCCACACATCTTTGGAGCGTGGGAGGAAATCAGAGCATCCGGAGGAAGCCCACGCAGAAATGGAGAGGAGGTGCAAATCCATGCAGACAATGACCCAAGTCAGAAATTGAACCTGCATCTGTGAGACTGTGAGGTAGCAGTGCCACCATGCCAATCTCAATATCTAGAATAGCTCTGTTGTTTTATGAGGAAAAGCTGGACAGGCTAAGCTCGTATTCACTGAAGTTTAGAAGAGTAAGAGGTGATTTGCTTGACACATATAAGATCCTGAGGGGTATTAACAGGATGGATGTGGAGAAGATGTTTCCTCATGTGGCAGAATCTAGAACTAGGTGTCATTGTTTAAAAGTAAGAGGTTTCCTGTTTGGTACACAGTTGAGAAGATCTATTTTCTCATCAAGGTGTGTGCCTTTGAAACACATTCCTCAAAAGTAGAAGTAGAATATTTAAATACACAGAACTGATTGTTGATTAGCAAGGGAGGTGATAGATTATCAGAGGTATGTGGGAATCAGAGACTGGCACAGTGGCACAGTGGTTAGGACTGCTGCCTCACAGCGCCAGGGACCTGGGTTCGATTGTGGCCTTGGATGACTGTGCAGGAATTTGCACATTCTCCTTGTGTTTGCATGAGTTTTTCCAGGTGCTCTATTTTCCTCCCATAGTGCAAATATATGCAGCTTAGATGCATTGGCCATGCTGAATTGCCCCTTAGTGTCCTAAGATGTGTTGTTTAGGGGATTAGCCGGGTAAAAATGTGGGGCTACTAGAACAGGGGAGGGGGGGGGGGGGGGTGGGCCTGGGTATGTATCTCCGTTGGAGAGTCAGTGCAGATTCAGTGGACAGAATGGCCTCCTTCTGCACTGGAGGGAGTCTGTGATTCTATGAATATGACTTCAAGATTACAATCAAATCAGCCATTATTTTATTGAGTGGCAGAGCAGGCTCAAGGAGCTACAGAGAATTTCTCCTGTTACTAGTTTATCTGTTATATGATCACTGTCTGTACATTGTCAGCTGAAGAGGACCTCTGTGTAAATCTCAACCCATTTCTTAACGGACATAGGTGAACACCAAATAAAAAAAAAGCAATATACTGCAGATACAGGAAATGCTTAGAAGGTCAGGCAGAAGCTGTGAAGTGAGATTTAGCATTTCAGGTCATTAACCCTTTTAATGGCTTAACAAGTAGAAAGAAGGGAAAATGAGGAGTGAGAAAAGAGAATAATAGATATGATAATGACATGATGAGGCACAGTCATTAGCATTGCTGCCTCACAGCTCCAGGGACCTGGGTTCAACTCCAGCTTTGGGCCACTTTCTGTGTGGAGTTTGCGCATTGTCCCCTTGTCCGCGTGGGTTTCTTTTGGGTGCTTCAGTTTCCACCCACAGTCTAAAGATGTGCAGGGTTAGGTGGGTCGGCTATAATATATTATCCCTTAGTGTCAGGTCAATTAGCAGGGTAAATACATGGGGTAAATAAAGGGATTGGGCCTGGGTGGGATTGCTGTTGGTGCAGGCTCAATGGGCCGATTGGCCTCTTTCTGCACCGTAGGGATTCTGTGATTCTATGAAACAAGTAAAGAAACCGTTTGGGTCTGGAGAAGCTAGAAATGGCAGAAAATGTTTAAAAAGCAAGTCTGCCTCTTCAACAACAGTTATTGCTGTAAATTGGCAATCTCACTCCAAGACTACAAAAATAGTTGGTATGAAAATATTTCACGTTTTCCCTCTGAAGCTTATTTTAGGCTTGGGCAGAGGAAGCTACATACTATTCATTTTGGACTGCCATTTTGCACGATTAGGTATCTCCTCTCATGTTAGTTAAGCAGATCTTTGCAGCAGCTTTGAGGTTGTCTTTGAAACATTTCCTTTGGTCCCTCCCTGTTAAACAGGCCCCCTGCACAACTCTGAATAAAGCACCTGTTAGTCAGTCTTCAACTGGGCTTTCTGATATGTTCCATTTATTTCAGTTGATGTGTGATTGTCATTGCCTCAACACTTTGTAATTCTGGATCCTGAAGAATGCTCATATTTGTTCATTTGGCCTCACACTTTCTTCACAAGATCCTTCTCTGGCAGTGCTGGTGATTTTGCTCTGAGACCTTGATATGGCGCTTAAAAAGTTGTCCAAACTTTAGAATTGTAAAGCAGTATGGGGAGAAGCACTGCCCAATAGTCTTTGAGTTCCAGGTCTGCTATCACAATTCGCAGAAACTTGAGTCCATAATTTACCATTTGAGACAGTTTCTTCCAGAACACGTTTGTGGAGTTTGGGACTTTTCCCAATTTTGCTCTCCGGAATCAAGAGTTTAGGCTCTGATGAAATGCTATGATGATCTCATTGAGTGTCAGGTAAATTGTAAATTAGTGTAATGGCATGTAACGTTGCAAAATCTATCTGATACTTTTAATATTTTTATTGTTTTTGCTATTGACTGAAGGGATGTTATTCTTGGGGATCTTGTTGTTTTGCTCAAGTCACATGGATATCACGGGCAAAGCTGGCATTTATTTCCCATCCCTAATTGCCTGAGCAAAGTGGTGGTGAGCTGCCTTTTTAAACCTCTGCAATCCATATGGTGTAGGTACCCTTATATATCCATGTCAGTAAGGAGCAGTCCAATGTCAGGTAACCTTTATAGTTATAATTGGCATGAGTTGCATATATGTTGGCATTGTGGCTATACATGGCCAGGGCCACTCTACCCCAACAATGGGCCTTAGTCCCAATCCCAGAAGAACTGTTTATCCAGTGTGGGCATTCTTGACAGTTGTCCCAAAACTTGTCTCAGTGACATTGCCAATGAATGCCAAACATGGATAATTTTTATGCTGTTGACCATATCCACTAGGGAGATCTCAATTCAATTTGAATCAGATAGAGCAAACTCCAGTCCCATCATAATGAGTTAGACTTTAACTCAGGGGTGATCGCAGGAATTCTGCCACCCTGTCTACCATAGAATTGGAGTGGGCAAGGGGTTGGCAATGGAAACGTCTATTGACCTCCGGTGGGATTTTCTGGTCTTGGGTTGAGTGAAGTCCTGCCTAACATATCAATGTCTAAGTTATGGTACAGCCAAGCTCCCTCTTTAATGTGATGAAAACAATTTTGTGCAGGCATTTATTTTTAAGATAGAACTTATTGACTGAAATTGCCCATTGCAAAGCACAAGTTACCCATTGTAGATGGTAAACTGTTCTTAATCTCTTTACAGTGAGTACACTGCAGGTATTTGTTAGCCAATCAATGAGCAGCTAATAGAGGAAACTTCGAGACAGGATATGTCACATTCTTTTGGCATGAGATAGCAAGTCAGCTTCCTTCCTTTTTCTCCAAGTTGGCATGACATAGGTGTGTAATGAAAGGTACATCTCTGACAATGCAAATCATTGAATGTTGCAGCAGTGAGGGAGGCTATTCAGTCCATCATGCTTATGCAGGCTCTTTGAAACAGCAATCAAATCAGCCCTTTCTCTATTATAAGATTAGAAATTCATCTTATGTCAATACAGTACCATTCAAACTCCAGGGAACAAAATGAATTTTTCTCCATCAACCAAACACTGAACCCTTCATCATCCAGCAACAGCAACACTGACTGACTGAAGGCAAAGGGCTTTACTGTAGCCCAGACTGTTTTTAAATGGGATATATTCACTTCATGAACGGCTTTCCGATTCTGCATTTGTTTGGTCTTTGGGGAGCATTACTGGACCAGCAGTGCTCAATTCACAAAAGAGAGCACATGGCAGGCCAGATTAAATAGCTTGCCTGGTCTCCAGAGGCTATCACTAAAGCGGCTCTTGAACATTATAACTCAGCAGTGATTGGAGAGCCAGGTGAGAAAGTCAATGGGTCACATTCAATCTGTGCAGACTTTAGATCACTGGGCCACACTCAAAAGAAAAACACCATTGTTCAGATATAAAACATAGAGCCTTTGGACACAAACAGGGAAAACCTTATACACTTGATGTCGAGTTTGTTTTCCCACTGTGATAAAAATTATGGTACAGAAAGAAGCCATTGTGACAGTGCCAGCTTTTAAACTGGAATTATTTACTCAAATCCCATTCCCCTGCTATTTCTCAATGTCTGTGTTCCATTTACATTCCTTTTATTTCTTCGCTTCTGAGCTACAGTACCATTCAGTTAGAAATGCCATTCGATCACCAATACCTCAGCCACTCAATCATTTTTGATGAATGTGCACTGTTGGATGTCAGCATCATATCCATGGGTAGCGTGGTGCCACAGTGTTTAGCACTGCTGCCTCACAGCGCCAGCGGCTTGGGCTTGATTCCCGGCTTGGGTAACTGTCTGCACATTCTTCCCATGTCTGCATAGGTTTCATCTGGTTGCTCCGGCTTCTTCCCACAATCCAAAAGACATGCTGCTTAGGTTTATTAGCCTTGCTATATTTTCCCTCCGTGTACCCAAACAGGCACCAAAGTGTGATGATTCAGGACTTTTCACAGTGACTTCATTGCAGTGTTAATTTAAGCCTACTTGTGACCCTAATAAATAAACTTCAATAACTTTAAATTTTTTAAAAGAACTTTGCTTCATCAGCTGGAATTTAAGGATGGGTCTGAGGAATTGAATTGAATAATTATTCATAGAAACCCTACAGTGCAGAAGGAGGCCATTCAGCCCACCATGTCTGCAGATTCAGCAATCCTATCCCAGGTCCTATCCCCACAATTCTGATTAACTCTAATAATCCCTCTAACCTACACATCCCAGAACACTAAGGGACAACTTAGCATGGCCAATCAACTTAACCCGCACATCTTTGGAGTGTGTGAAGAAACCAGAGCACCCGGAGAAAACCCACGCAGACATGGAGAGAATATACACATTTCACACAGACAGAGACCCACGCCGGGAATTGAAACCAGGTCTCTGGCATTGTGAGGCAGCAGTGCTAACCACTGTGCCATCATGAAGAACAAAGTACAAAAAAAATTACAGCACAGGAACCGGCTCAGTCCCCTTGAACATAAACTCTCCCCATGCTTGTTCTCCCCAATACAAACTCTCCCCATGCTCAGTCCCCTCGAACATAAACTCTCCCCATGCTCAGTCCCCTTGAACATAAACTCTCCCCATGCTCAGTCCCCTCGAACACAAACTCTCCCCATGCTCGTTCTCCCCAATTCAAACTCTCCCCATGCTCAGTCCCCTTGAACACAAACTCTCTCCATGCTCATTCCCCTCCAACACAAACTCTCCCCATGCTCATTCCCCTCCAACACAATATCTCCCCATGCTCATTCTCCCCTATACAAACTCTCCCCATGCTCAGTCCCCTCGAATGTAAACTCTCCCCATGCTCATTCTCTCCAATACAAACACTCCTTCCCTTGCGACCCACTCATACACTCTCTATCACTCCACAACCTCTCACACACTCTCCCTCTCCCGCAACCTCCTTACACTCTCCCTCCCCCGTAAGCCCTCACACCCTCTCCCTTCCTCATAGCCCCCCGACAAAAGACTTCCTGCCTGCAACCCCCCCTCCATAAACCCTCCCTCCCTCCGCAACCACCTCAGAAACTCTCCTAGGTATGGCGCAGATCTCGGCTTCTCCACGTTGTGTCCTCGTGTCCTTATTGTGCCTGGCCGCCACTCTACTCCCTCTCCTTGTAGTCTTGTGAGTACCTGCTGTCAACCATTACTTAACTTCCTGCTCTTTGGCTCTCATCCAATCAGTGTCTGATTTTGTTATGTATTTGCTCACTAGTTTCATCCCTCTAAGCCTGCGCTGACCATGCTGCACAGCTGAACTAAAACCCCTCACTCTTCTGGGAACAATCTCTATTTGTGTATTTGTTAAGACGTCCCTTAAAGCATATCTGCTTCCCACTACCTCCCCCGGCAGCAAATTCCAGATACCCATCACCATCTCTGTCAAAAACTTGCCTCCTACATCTTGTTTGAACCTGGCCCCTCGCACCTTAAACCTTTGCCCCCTAGTAATTGACTCTTGCACTCTGGGAAAAAGCTTCTAACTATCCAGTCCATGCCCCTCATAATCTTGTCAGCAGAAGGAGTTTTTTTTAAAATCACAGGCTGTCTCCTAATTGACAACAAGGGCTGAGAATTTGGAATCCTCAGGAGCAGCAGCAGTCGAGATGGTCATGGCTGAGGCAGGTTGGGAGCTGGCCTCAGCTAGTTAAGCAACAAAAACAATCTAGCAGAGACGGATTCACAGTTAATGGAGCCCTGTGCTCAACTTCATTTCTGTCTCCTCCTCTTCTCTTCTCCCAACCTAATTTCCATTACCCTATTTCTCTTCATCTTCAGAACATGGGATTGATGAAGATTTCCAACCTGCTTTCAGCCTCCGACCTCAAAACTTATCTCCAATTTTAAATATTACTTATTTAAATATGCTTATGTTGTCCAGTATATTTAATACGAAATACTTATCATACCCAGTAAATCATATTTTGACCCTAAAGCAATGTCCTCAGGGTAGATTTCTCCTCTCAGTTGAACAGAATCAGTAATATCTTATAGCTCTGTTCTCATTTCAGAGTCCACTTATTCAACTTTTGCAAATGATGCCATTAACAAGAAATCAACAAATCATCAGATAATTTGCCCATACTTTTGGATGTTGCAAGCTGTTTAATACTTAGGGCTTTTAAAATTAAAATAACAAACTCTCTTATTGCTTCACCTTCTCCTCTTGCCTTGCCTTTATTTTTTGTTTTTTTCTGACTGTCAGACTGGTAATATTGTTTCATATTGCTAAGGAAACTGATCTTGATTTTAGACAACTAATGAAGTGTCTGAAAAAGCAGGTATTTGCATAGCCAATCCCATATTTTAATCAGGTTCAAGCTCTACAAAATGGAATTCACCTTCTAACCACTGAAACTGATCATGGATTTCAAGCAACTCTCACTCTACTCTCCCCATGCTCATTCCCCCCCTCAACACAAGCTCTCCCCCTGCTCATTCCCCACCAACACAAGCTCTCCCCATGCTCACTTCCCACTAACACAAACTCTCCCCCTGCTCATTCCCCACCAACACAAACTCTCCCCCTGCTCATTCCCCACGAACACAAACTCTCCCCCTGCTCATTCCCCACCAACACAAATGTTCCTTCCCCACAACCCTCTCATACACTTTCCCTCCCTCCAAAACTCCCTCACACACTCTCCCTCCCCCGCAACCACCTCACACTCTCTCTCCCCTGCAAGCCCTCACACACTCTCACTCCCTCACAGCCCGCCCGACAAAACTCTCCCTACTTCCGCAATCCTCTCAAAAGCTTTCCTAGGTCTGGCGCAGATCTCGGCTTCTCCACACTGTGTCCTCGTGTCCTCATCGTGGCTGGCCACCACTCCACTCCGTCTCCTTGTGGTCTTGTGAGTGCCTGCTGCCAACCGTTACTTAACTTCCCGCTCTTTGGCTCTCATACCAAACAGTGTCTGATTTTGTTATTTTTTTGCTCACGGGCTTGAGGCTATTAGTAGCAAATGCAGGGAATGCTCTATTTTGATTGGATGCTGATGTGCACTGCGGAGTGTTCCTCCAAGTTCATTGGTACAACAGGGTGGTTGGTGGCAGCCCCTCCCCATCCCAATCAACTGTACCTAAGCACAGTGTGTTTCATTGTAAATCATCCCTTTGTATTTTGGTGCCAAGTGTCAGAGGGGATTCACCCCCAGAGACACTGCTGGGATCATGGAGGTGTCTCCTCCACCTCTGGCTTTAAAGGATCCCAGGACTATTAGAGCGAGAATTCCTCCATTCAGCTGTTGGCTGCCGACATGATAGAGGGAGGGGTCAACCCACCATTGGCGAAAGGCCCTGTAATATGGGCCTTAATTGGATTGTTCACCATGCAAAGCAGCTTCCTGCCAGACTTGTATTCCAGCCCACTCCTAAGAAAAGGCTCTGGCCAAGGGACTGCAATGAGGAAGCCTTTTGACATGGCTGCCCCTATTTGACCAACGCTCCCCTCCCTCCCCCCGACACGCACCCACCCACCACAGAGAGCTGCAAAAACCTGTCCTTGTTTTCTGTCAAGCGTGATATTAGAAGTTGTCTTTCAGAGGAAATGTGGTTGGTCAAAGTGCAGAACCATTGTATATGGGGTTTGACCATCTGGAAATCCCCAAAGCCAGTCACGCTCAAATCTTTTCTTTGGCTATTGGACCCCTTTTCAAATTAATTGGTAATGACAAAGATCACCGACTTAATTATAGCACTTTACCCTTCTTGCACATGTACATTTCTGAATATAAAAAGCATTTGTATCCTGTTAAATAGATTTGCGTGAAATTTTATCAGGGCTTATCTGATGTAGCTAATTTTGCTGTTCCTGGTGATGTCTTTAATTTCCCTTCAGCTGAAAGGTAATCCTTACTGGTTCAGCAACCTGCCTCTTGAATACCTCACTGTATATGTCCTTGCTCTTCATGGAGTAGGATTAAGTTCAATGGCTTCTATTGAGAACACTGGCACCCTTTCAGATAAACTCACCATGTCTTTTAGTTTCGTCTCAGGAATGTCTTAGTTTTTTTTTTAGCATGTTTAATTAAGTCTTATTTGTTTCCGCAGGCAATTTGGTCCACCTTGTTGACCAACAAGGGGCATGCATGCGGCATGTCGTGCGAGAGCTGCTCTTGGAGGTTGCTTCAGGAGTTGCCTAGTGCTTCACGTCGTCAGTGTATGCTTAAACTGGACCATCTGATGGGCAACATGACAGCTCAGAGACTATCGCTGTTGCTGTGCTGACACATGGATTTGGGCCTGTGTCTGCGGGAGTTTGCGCGTTCTCCCCGTGGTTGCGAGGGTTTCCTCCGGGTGCTCTGGTTTCCTCCCACAACCCAAAAATGTGCTCTTAGGCTGATTGGGTAACAAATTGTCCCTACATTGATCCCTATATGGGAATCTTCAACAATAGGCATAGCCTACAGTCAAGGATATGTCATTAAGACGTTAGGACGGCGATGTGGGCTCGTTGGGCCGAAGGGCCTGTTTCCCGTGCTGTGTTGCTCTTTGTTCTTTGTTCTTTGTTTGTCACCGTCTGCTCCTCCCTGCAGAGGCTGTTTGGATTGTTATTACCCTTCCCTTCTCCCATTTATCACTCTGTGTTGGAATATTTCTGCCACTCTATTAGATATTAGCAGTATGTCTGCCATCAAAATACTGTGGTACCTGAGACAGCTGACAGCACATGGCTGACCTGCACCTTTACAGTAACAAATCCCATTCTCCTTATTCCGCTAATTCCCATGAGAGTCGCAATGAATTCTCAAGAGTTGAAAAGCCCATGTTTAAGAACCAGCGCTCAAAACAATTGATGCTCATCACAGCCTTCTGGCAGCTTCATTTCAGTGGGCAGAAGTGAGGTGGTATTGTGGCTGGACTAATAATCCAGAGACCCAGCGTAATGCTCTGGGCACCAGGGTTCCAATCCCACCATGGCAGATGATGAAATTTGAATTCAATAAAAACCTGGAATTAAGTACGATATTTTATGACTTCACTCGAACGAGATCACAAATTCTCACATGAGGTAAATGGACATTTCCATTGTCCCATCTCCTTGCTCACTCCAATCCTGTGGTGGGCGAGGCAGTAGAATTCCAACATAAAAGTCCACAAAACCGTTGTCGATTGTCAGAAAAACCCATCTGGTTAACTAACATCCTTTAGGGAAGGAAATCTCCCATCCTTTCTGGTCAGGCCTACATCTAAGTTCAGACCAACAGCAATGTAATTGACTCTAAACTGCCCTCAGGGATAGGCAATAAATACTGAACAACCAGTGATGCCCACTGATGCCCATGAACAAATAAAATATATATTGTGCATCTAGTTGGTCTCATTGAAAAGCAATTCGCATGTTACAAAGTAAATTCTATTTTGGATAATTATATAAAATTATTTCTGAATAAAATATTGCAGTAGACACGATGACCTTATATTCGTTGCAAAGGATTTCCTGACATAATTGTACATAATTTGCAATGGTAGCAGTTAATTGACATTTGTATTGCTCATTCTCACAGTTACGAATAAATGTTAGATGAACTGGGAGATTTTAGTTTGTGATCTCTTGTTGACTAGGGTGTGTCTGTGCTGCAGACAACCCTGTTTGGTGTTAAAGGGAAGTTCATCTTTTCCTGCTTATTTCTGTAAATCTTCTGCCATTTTTATTTCCATACCACCCCTCCCACCCATCCCAAATGATTTCTGGGCCTTCCATCATAGCTTTCCCCCACACCTACCATTGAACATGCTGTTGAGGATTTGGGACAACTTCTGTCCAGTGTCCTTTCTTGCCCCAACAATCACTGTAGAATTTAGTCAAGGGGAACATCTGCGTTGTTCCGATCATAGAGCTCACTTCAGAACAAAGGCATTTCTTACTGGATTTCTGTTTTTCAGGTGCTTATGTTTGTTTCTTATTGTTTCAGTAAAGGGAAGGTTGTTTAATCAGATCAAACCTTCTTTTTAGGTTTGTAAAGTGAGGGAAAACACAGCTTTTAAATTTCACCTGGGGTCAGGATGGGTGGATTTTTGAATGGGCAGGGTCCCCCGGTCGAAGAGAAAATAAAAAGCTACTAGAACTAATCAAAAGGGGAACAGCAGTCATCTCAGTTACCACATTGTCCAAACAAAGGAGAGACATCTGACTATAGACTGGTGCTGCTCCATCACTGTATTTTATACTTTAAAATTGTGAATCAGTGGCAGACTAGCAACCAGCATTTGTGATGCTGAACTTCTTCGAGAATGAATGCATTCACTGTTGCCTTAGTAATCCTATGGATATAAAGTGTTGCTCTATAGCATCCAAGCTGCTCTAGGTGGTGGTGCTTTTTCAAGTGGAATGTACAGTCTCCATGGAAATAAATTCCAAATGTCTTTTCAAGGATTAATTCTGGTCAGCACTTTCAATATCATCAACCACAGGAACAATACACAGGAACATTGGAATTGGGAGCAGAAGTTGGCAAATTCACCCTTTTGAATTTTGCACTGCTATTCAATCAGATCATGATGATCTCCCTGACCTCAAATCTACCTTCCCACCTGTTCCCCATATCCCCCAATACACAAGAGATTGCATGAGATTTCTCAATTTAAAGAATTTGTACCTATGTGGTTCAGTGCACGCTCTTTCAAGTTATGTTGTCTATTAGAAATTGCGGATTCATCCCGGGTGTGGCTACAGAAGCATAATTTTAGCAACATGTGCAAATTTTGTAGAGAACGCCATGTGTATGCTCTCCTGATATCATTAAGTATCTAGATATGTATAATGACATAACTACTATCTTTTACTATTCAGTAACCAAGGAAGTAAGTCATGCACCATGACCAAGAACATTCCAATTCTTTATCATCCCATTTTACCAGCAAACACCAACCGAATTGCACTGCCTAGGCATAGAGTACATGAATAAGTGCACTGATAAGTTTATTTATGAGTGTTAGTAGCGTATTTATGAGTGTTAGTAGGCTTACATCAACACTGCAACAAGGTTATTACACTCCCAAAGAGATTGCCTATTATTTATTCTAGTCAGCAATCAGCAATGCAGTTAGCACCACTTGAATTCCCAATCAGCCACGTGTAGCTCGTGGTTTATCGATTGGACGACAAGCAGACTAATTGGTGCAGGATTGTTCCATCTGTTACACATGGCTGTCCATTACTTTCTGTCAAGAGCAAAGTTAGGGTGGGTTTAGGAATCATAATCCTGAGAATTCACCCTGGACCACAGATATCGGAGGAGCTAAAATGTAGAATCTGGGAGCCAAATTGCAGAGAGGCTCATTGACCGGAATTTTGCCGCCATGCCCATCCCGGAATCATGGCCTGCGGAACGGAATTCTCCATTGGCCTTGGGCGGGATTTTACCAGCCCCACCCGAGCAAGGTCGTAAAATGCTGGCCATTGCCACAAGTATGACAAAACTTTGAAGTTTTTTTTATTAGTGTCACAAGTAGGTTTATATTAACACTTCAGTGAGGTGACTTGGAAAATTCCCTTTTCACCACACTCTGGTGCCTGTTTGGGTGCACTGAGAGAGAATTAAACATGGCCAACGCACCTAACCAGCGTGTCTTTTGGACTGTGGGAGGAAACGAAAGCACTTGGAGGAAACCCACACAGACATGGGTGAATGTGCAAACTCCACAAAGAGTATGTCATTGATATAATCCTGTTTAATCAACTGCCAACATTTGCATCGTACTTAATGCATTAGTTACCAATCAATACAAATATGGAAAACATATTTGTGGACACCCCTGGCAAGTCAAGCATTGTCTATCAAGATAGAAAATCAGTTGACCTTTCAGGTGTAAATCCATCCTGGGAACGGAGTGCTCTGGCTTTTCAGCATCTGCAGTATTTTGTTTTTTGTGCTGAGGCAATTTGATTTACTCAGTTATTCAGACAAATCATATTCATTCGAAGTGAAATGCCCACGTGGACCATTGGTCTTCAAGAAGGTCACTTCCCACCATCTTCTCAGGGGTAATTAGGGGTGCATAACAGTTTCTGGCCCAGCTAATGTAGCCCATATTCCACAAAAGAATCAATAAAGAAAACATAAAAGATGCTTCCTCTTTCAGATGAATTTTGACATCACCATCCAACAGAAAAATGTATTTTATGTGGGTGGTGACTATTCGTACCTCCCGAAAGTCCACCCGCAGCCAAAACATGCTGGGGCAGGCTAAACGTGCTGAACTTGGAATTTCTGCTCCTCATTGCAAGGAGGTCTTGCCCTCAAGAGCTGTTGGCCTCAGCATTAACAGTGCTGCTCTGCATTCTGGAACTCCCTCCTGGAACCACTCCACCCCATTCATTCCCTTTCCTCTTTATGACCCTCAACCTTCTTTTCTACTTTTCTGGTTATCCCTCCAATCTCTGTTTTTGGCTCAGCATCAACCTTTGTCTTTTTTGTACTTTTGAGGATAAGCCCCAATGTATATTGCGTCGATACAAGTCATTTTTCGTAGCATAGTGGTTAGCACTGCTGCCTCACAGCTCCAGGGATCTGGATTCAATTTCAGCCTGGGAAGACTGTGTAGAATCTGCACACTCTCCCCATATCTGTGTGGGTTTCCTCCGAGTGCTTCAGTTTCCTCCAAAAGATATGCTGGTCAGGTGAATCGAACATGCTAAATTTTCCCCTTGTGTCAGGGGAATGACCAGGGTCAATATCTGGGGTTAAGGGAATAGGGCCACAGTGCATTGCTGTCGGTGCAGGTTTGATGGGCTGAATGGCCTCGTTCTGCAGGATAGGGATTCTATAATTCTAGGATATCATGAACTGGCTTTCTGAATTTGCACTCTTGTTTGGAGTGCGATGTGGAAATATTGGAATGAAACTTATGTTGACTCAGCTACCAATGTGTGCTAATTCCCATTTTGTTTCACTTCAACAGAGCCAAGTGGAATAATAGAAAATAATGCCTCTATATTTTCATATTTCCTTATGGCAGAGTGGAACAGCATGTGTGAAAGTTGTAGCTCAATGCTGCTTCTTTATATGTCTTTGAATTAATTTTATTTCCATACATGGGGGACGTGTGGGTAGAACTCAAGAGTTACCGTTCTATTGTTCAGAAGAAGACTTCCTCACCATTAGGTGATGTAGGAGCAGTGCCCCAAAAATTCATGATTCCAAATAAAACTGTTGGATTTTAACCTGGTGTTGTGAGACTTCTTACTGTAGTCCACACCAGCATCTCCACCTCATAGCTATATAAATGAGCAGAGCACGCCTGGCGTTTAGTATTACTGGATCTTGGAGCAGGATACAATGCATGGTTTGGTGGTATTGTATATTGCTAGACAGTTAACCCAAAAACTCAGCTGAAGTTCTGGGGACTTGGGTTCAAATCCCACTATGGCAGCTGGTGGCATTTGAATTCAATAAAAAATATCTGGAATTAAGAATCAACTAACGATCATGAAAACATTGCTGATTGTTGAAAAATCCCATCTGGCTGACTAATGTCCTTTAGGGGAGGAAATCTGCTGCCCTTACCTGGTCTGGCCTACATGTCATTGCAGAGCCATAGCAATGTGGTTGACTCTCAACTGCCCTCGGGCAACTAGGGATGGGCAATAAATGCTGACCAGTCAGCTATGCCCATGTCCCACGAATGAATAAAAAGAGAACAACGACAATCCGGTTTCTAGGACCTAATAACTGTTTAGCCATCAGAAATGCCGGACATATTTTACCATCAGAGGTACATCTTGTGCCAGGGATAGGACATAGCTGAATATTGTTACTTTCTGACATGGTTTATGTCCAAAAATCTTTTTGTGTCCCCAGTTTTTCAGGAAGGAGCATTGGGAATCTGCCGAGGAGCATCTGTACTCCTGGAATTATGCAATGGAATTAAACTTTTCCTCTTGTTTCATCCAGTGGTGGCATGCGACATTGTAAGCTCATTGACCAGCTTTCCAATATGTTGCCCGCTGATATTTCTTAAATGGGACATCTTAAGAAATCACTAACTATTCGAATAATTTGCATTTCCCGTTCTTCTCTCCTTCATTGCTGTGGCTCTGTAGTCACATGTAGGCTGTTTAATTGTAGTGAGGCCTAAAGCATTGGCAGTTTTGTGCTGTGGATTCCTGCCATTAGAAACTGGACGATGAACTCACTTGCCTTCGGGGTGTCATATTAATTTTATGAGACAGAGCTGCTATTGACGTGAGTTCTGTACGTTCTCAGTTTCTCTCTTTGACAGACTTTATCACTAGGGAATAGAAAGCATTGGGGCCAGGGATTGTGGCCCACACCAGCTCAACAGCCTCCTGTCTCCTTCTGCTGGTGCCAATTGAAAGAGTTTCTTGAAGAACCTAACTTTGCTGTAGCCCCTTTGTCTGACAGAATGAAACTGGACGGGTTTATTTCCGTTCGCATAACCACACACACTTGCATGTGACATCCTGGCCCATGTCCAGTTACAAAAGGCTTTTTTTTTCTTTCTCAACTGGAGAGTTTTATATTAGATGTCTGGAAGCAAAAGGGACAGCTGCATAAACTGTTTCAAAGTGTGGTAGGAGCAAAATCAAACAGATGGTCAAGTTAGAAGAAGAAATATTCATAAAAGAGTAAAGAGAGATGAGTGGAAGAGCCTCCACTATTAGCTCAATCAGTTAATGAGCTGTATGGTGTGGTTCTGAGTGATCAAAATCAGTAGCATCTCTGGTAAGGTCTCTGCACTATGCAGAATTAGCTGGAGATGCTGGGGATGGTATAGTTGAGCTTGCTGTCCTTGGGCTAAGGAAGTTGTACTTGAGTATACCAATCAACCCCAGCAGTGCCTTCAGCAACTTCAGCACTAAGTTCTGAAATTTCTTCCTTTAACCTATTTGCCCCTCCCTCTTCCTTTAACCCACCTCTTAAATCCCATCTCTTTGACGAGGCTTTTTGTCACAGGTCTTGCTTGTATGGCTCAAAATCATGTTTTGCCCGATAGTGCCCCTGCAAACTGCCTTTGGATGTCTGACGGTGTTAAAGGCGCTGTATAAATTCAGGCTGTGCTTGCGTCTGGTGACCACTATTAGATTGTGGAAGTGTATCAGTTGTGAGTGAAGGTTATCTGTGATCTCTCCTTGTGATACTTAAGTTACTTAAGTTAACTTAAGTTAAAAATAAGATATCAATGAACAAATCACTGCCTTCAAGAAGGGAAGGAAATAATAACAGAAATTGAACCGAGAAAATATTATCATACTTTTGATGAAATATTAACACAAGAACCACAAAGTATGGAAATGGTGCAAACTTCACTAATGATGAACGATGAATTATGTGTAACGACTCATTGTATCCAAAGGGTACAAATGATCAAAACTTTCCATTTTCTCAATAAACTGATATATATGTTCCATTGTTATACTCTTTTAGCTATCTTTTTAAACATTCAGCTCTTGGGCAATTGACGTTTCTGGAGATGAGTAGGAGTACAATGGTGGAAAACAGCATCGATTTCCCTGAAACTGACAAAACCAATTTCCTCCCTCAAAGAGTTAACAGAAGTCAAAGTCTGTAGAGGAAGTGTGGTGCCTTTGTGTGCAGGTGTGAGGTGCGGACTGTAGATAACTGCACTAAGCGTGTTTAAGCCAAAAAAAAGGAGAGCGTGAGTGCCTTCTGATGCAAATCGTATGCAAATCAGGGATGAACTGGGCAGACTTTGCGGAGTTTTTTTCTGGTGACCAGCAGCAGGAAGTCTGTCATAGGCTCTGAATGCCAACTTTACAGACAGTCTTCCATTCATCAGATTCTGGTTTGAATGATGCAAACGTACCAACATTAGAGAGATTTTTAAAAACTTGAGATATTAGGTACAGATTAAGATTTATCATAGAAATGACAGAGTGATTTCTGACCTCAGTATACACAAGTTTTATTTGTACAACACTGAATTGGCCTGGAACTTCATTACCCGAGTTTTACCACCTCACCTACCCAAGGCTCGTAAAATACCACCAGAGGACGACGGTAACATTCTGGCACGTGTGTTAGAAATATTTGACCACACCATCCAACTCTGATGCCTTTCCTTCACTGTCGAACTCGGCAGAATAGCCCTTGCTTTGTCCCATTTGAATTTATTTGATTGCAGCCAGTGTTTCTCAAGCAACGGCTTCTGTTCTTGCTCCAACAGTTGTCTCCAGAGTCCCGAAAGTATCTGGAGTTGATAACACTCAGCTTGACTCAACACCAACTCCCTCAAGCCTTCCATTGTTTCTTAACTAATGGACTTCTTGTCTGACATCTCATTTCCTTCAACTAAAATGAAGGCAAAATGCTGCAGATGCTGGAATCTGAAACAAAAATAAAACATGTGGAAAATCTCAGCAGGTCTGGCAACTTCTGTGGAGAGAGAATAGAGCCAACGTTTTGAGTCAGGATGATCTTTCATTGGAGCTATTCTCTCTCTGCAGATGCTCTCAGACCTGCTGAGTTTTTCCAGCATTTTTTGTTTTTGTTCCTGCAACTAAATATTTGGAAGCCCAAAGCCATTGTTTTTGGTCCCTTCTAAAAATGCTAGCTATAGATGCTATCCCTTTCCTTGGCAACTTTCTGAGGCTGAGCCATACTAATCACAGCCTTTGTGGTCATTTTTGACTCTAACCACATATCTGTACCATTACCAAGGCCATCCATCTCCATAACATTACTGCACCTCTGTCTTAGCACATAGCCTCCTGAATTGCTCAAGTACGTTAAAATCTAGTTTATTTATTTGTGTCGCAAGGAGGCTTACATTAACACCACAATGAAGTTACAGTGAAAATCCCCTTGTTGCCACACACTGGCACCTGTTTAGATACGCAGAGGGAGAATTTAGCATGGCGAATGCATTTCACCAGCACGTCTTTCTGACTGTAGGAGGAGACCAGAGTATCCAGAAGAAAGGCACACAGACATGGGGAGAATATATGAACTTCACACAGACTGTGATCCCCAATCAGAGAATCGAATCTGGGTCCCTGGTGCTTTATGGTAGTAGTGCTAACCCCTCCTGAACTTGACTTTTCAAATGCAAGTTCTCACCTTAACTCATCTTAATTTGCCCACATCTTAACTCGCACCAGTCCCTTCTGCTCACTGATCTACACTGACAAAGCAAAGCGACGCTTTTAAAATGCATATCCTAGTTACTCTCTATCTGAGTCACCTCTTCCAGCCCGACCAAGCACTGAGATATCTACAGCCCTCTAATTCTTGACCTCTTGATCTCCGTGGTTTTAACCAATCCACCATTGGCTGCTATACCTTCAGCTGCTAAGACCCTAAACCATGAAATTCCCTCACTAAATTTCTCTGCCTCTTTTGCCTTCATTCCTCTGGAAAACGCTCCTTAAAACCTACCTCCTTGCTTGTTTGCCTCAGTAACCCACAATATGGTCCAATGAAAAATTATTCGTGTGAAGCAACTTGGAATGTTCTATTGTCAATGATCCTTTACAAATACAAGTTATTAACCATTCCTTCATTGTCACTGGGTGGAAATCCTGGAATTCCATACTTCAGAATCCTGTAGTGTATCAACATCATGTGGACTGCAATGGTTGAAGAGGGACATTTAAGGATAGGCAATAAATGCTGATCCAGCCAGTGATGCCCATATCATAGGAATAATAAAAACTGCCACCACTGCAGAAAGTTAAGATAGATTTATATCATCAACACATTCATATGCCATTAGTGAATATAGCTATAAATCCGGAGGCTGCAAATACTTTGAAATTCTACAATCTCAACTTTAGAATTAAAAAAAGGGCAATAAATATTGCTAACTGAATGTTTGATCCAACAGTACAGTGGGCAGTATGGTAGCACAGTGGTTAGCATTGCTGCCTCACAGAGTCAGAGACCCGGGTTCAATTCTGATCTCAGGTCACTGTCTGTGCGGAGGCTGCACATTCTCCCTGTGTCTGCATGGGTGCTCTGGTTTCCTCCCACAGTCCAAAGATGTGCAAGTTAGGTTGATTGGCCGTGCTAAATTGTCACTTAGTGTCAGGAGGTTAGCAAGGTAAGTATGTGGCACTAGGGGAATAGAGTCTGGATAGGATTGGGTTGGTGCATTCTCAACGGGCCAAATGGCCTCCTTCTGCATTGTAAGGATTCTATGATTCAGTGTAAAGAATGGACTGTTTGTCTTTTCACTGATAGTCATGGTTTGTAATTTCAAACTATTGCGTCCCTCAAATACATCTCGCTATGTTTTTTTAACCATAGAGGTTCACGGAAAAGTGAATTGTTTTGGTGATGAGAATAGGAAGATATGAGAGTTAAGCAAGTTTGAAGTAGCATTGCATGGTTGGAGACACTGTGTGGGAGCGTAGCTTAACTATATCAAGAAAGAAATTACAATTAACCAGTAAATGGACTGCTTGAAGCAAATGTATTCTGAGACTTTTACTAAGCACCTTAACTTTTGATACAAAACCCAGTAGTATTTCAGCAATGAGCTGTTAATAACTTTGTAGAGAAATTTTTTTCAAGCATTTTGTTCATCACAGTTGCAAATAAGGATTTGACATTCCAAGATTCAATGCCATGAAACAACCTATGATGCAGTCATCAGTAAAATGATAAGCGATTTTGGATCTAGGACTCCTAATGCATCTTAGGGGCACTGTGGTTAGCATTGTTGCCTCTCAGCATCAGAGACCCAGCTCGATTCCTGGCTTGGGTCACTGTCTGTGCAGAATCTGCACGTTCTTCCCTGTTGGAATTCTACCGTCTTGCCCCCCATGAAATTGGAGTGGGTGAAGTGTGAACAATGGAAATGTCCATTAACCTTGAGCGAGAATTTCCTGTCTCACTCAAGCTGTAAGCTTAGGTTAATTTGCCATGCTCAATTGCCCCTTAGTATCAGACAGATTAGCAGTGAATTATGGTGATACGGCCTGGGTGGGATTGTTGTCGGCGCAGATTCGATGGGATGAATGGCCTGTTTCTGCACTGAGGGAATTCTATGATTCTATGAGTTCTATTTACAACCGAGGGGACAGAGGTTAAGGGGTGGGGGGGGGGGGGGTGGTGATGTGATGAGACTTATTGGGGGTAGATTTCCTTAGGGGTTCCCCAGATCATCCACCATTTGGCAGAAGATCTGTGTAAAGTCCCAGAGAAAGGACATGAATTATTAGATGGTATAAAGCTATGGTGAACTGAGAATATTATTATATTCCATTCAAAATAAAGGGCATAAATTTCAATCAGTGTGGAGTAAATTGGATCTTGGAAAGTGTTTTTTTTCTCTCTGCACTGACTGGGTTATGAATGCTTGTAATGATATGTAGAATGAAAAGTGTCATGGAGTTTAAATTCAGTTCATAATCCGAAATAGAAATGATAGCACTAGCGGAAACTATTTTCTTATGTTTTTCAGCTGAAAGTTAATGAGGCTACCAACCTGATTAAAATAAAATGAATGTATTCACCACAAACGTCCCAGAATATAACGGTAACGTGCCAGCCTGATGTAAAACAAAAAGAATATTAGTTTGTAGGTTTTTCTGAAGAATTTGAAAGCAAAGTGCTGATGTCATCAAGCCAATACAATCGATATCACAGTTTAAGTGGAACATTTGAATATTGTTATTTATAAATAGTATCCTTAGTAATATATCATTATGGCTTCTGTCCTTTGAGTTTTTGTGAATTATTCAATACAACATCCCTTTCTCAAGTATTAGCTCTGGCCACTGACATTGAATGCTTGTTACAGAGGTGGGAACTAGGAGCTCGGTCTGTTGCTGTGTCAGAAACTTGCCCCAGGATGGGGAACTGACTTAAGTTCAGATTCTTTTTTACTTGATGGGAGGTGGCAAGGTCTTAGTTGATGTGAAGTTAAAAAGTTTATTTATTAGTCACAAGTAAGGCTTATGTTAACACTGCAATGAAGTTATTGTGAAATTCCCCTAGTCGCCACACTGCAGCATCTGTTCAGGTCAATGCACCTAACTAGCTTGTCTTTCAGATTGTAGGGGGGGTAGGGGGGGTGGCGGGGAATGGAAGCACCCAGAAGAAACTCCCATGCAGACACAGGGAGAACATGCAAACACTACACAGACAGTGACCCAAGCTGGGAATCAAAACCAGGGCCCATGGCGCTGTGAGGTAGCAGTCCTGAGCACTATGCCACTGGGCCGCCACAGTGAGTACATTTCTTCTCCAATTAAGACTGATGGGATTGGAAATAAAGGTGGGGGTGGGGTAGATTTATTCTGATAAATAGATTTGCCTAGTGCTTGGTACCTTTTGTACTACAGTTGTCAGTTACCAGCGATTCAGTGGTGGTCTGTTGGATGTTCAAGTGTATTTATTTAACAGCAAAAGTGACTCTGCTGGCTGCTGTAAGTAGAGTCTGCGAATATCTGACCATGTGGATAAATCCAGATTATGATGTGGACTGCCGAAATTTCTTTTGTTGTAATGCCTATTCTTCACCTTGCAATACATGCTAACCTGCACTAATAAAGTTTCTGTAGTGTAGTAAAATGTCCCACAGGGCAGTACAGAGATGTGCAATTTAGGTGGATTGACCATGCTAAATTCTCCCTGAGATTTCAAGATGCGTAGGTTAGTGGAAGTAGCAGTGTAAATAATGTGGGGTTACAAACTTAGGATGTGGGTAAGGTGCTGTGTCGGAGAGTTGGTGCAGACTCAAACAACAAAGAGCAAAGAAAACTACAGTCCAGGAACAGGCACTTTGCCCTCCAAAACTGCACCAACCATGCTGCTGACTGAACAAAAGCCCCTTAACCTTCTGGGAACATATTCATCTATTCCCATCCTATTCCTGTATTTGTCAAAAGTCCTATATTTTAAAGTCTCTATTGTATCTCCTTACACTACCTCCCACAGCAGTGAGTTCCAAGCATCCATCATGCTTTGTGATGCACAGGAGCTACCCGACCCATGAGCACCAGCCCAGGCCCACCTAGGAGTTAGATTATTCTACCCGTGAGTCACTATTACTATTGGGTTAAAGCCTATTAACTAAACATGCTCAGGTTATTGCTTTATCTATTGTACAGAAGTTTTCATGAGTTTATAACTCTGCTCTTTTGATTTAAGAAGTCATTTTATGTGGAGCTCGGCTAGGCAAACATAACATCTTCAGTAGCTAAGTTTGTTGCGGTCATTTCAGGCTATATCATTTTTGTAAAAGAGTGGAAGCTAAATTGTTTTTACTCATAAGTGGTGCAGCATCGCAAAATTTGGGCGCAGCCTGCTGAACAGTTTGACACGCTTGAGTAAATATTCAGTAAGACCTGTAGCAACAGGAATCGGTGCTGGGAAACCCCCAACCCTCTCCTCACAAATTCCACAGACCCAGAACATGTGCAATGCTGCAGTCGTTACATGATTAAAAATAGAAGTGTCCATAAGATGAAAGTCCCTTTTTTTGGTGTTAATCTCAACTCATAAAGCTTGGAAGAAGAGCCTTAGGTTCAAAACTACTCCACAGGCCCGGTGTGACTTAAGCGAAAATCAAAATGAAAATGGATGAAATGGATCTGTGTTGAACTGCGCTCCATTATATTTCTGGATAAAATTATCACAGATGCTGGAATCTGAAACCAAAAGAGAAAATGCTGGAAAATCTCAGCAGGTTTGGCAGCATCTGTAAGAAGAGAAAAGAGCTGTCCTTTTGGGTCCAGGTGACCCTTTGTCAAAACTAAAAGGCATGGAAAGTCTTTTAGCTTTGACAAAAGGTCATCTGGACTCGAAATGTCAGCTCTTTTCTCTCCTTATAGATGCTGCCAGACCTGCTGAGATTTTCCAGCATTTTCTCTTTTGGTTCCATTATAATGCTTTCATTTAAAATATGTATAAATTTTTATACTTAACGCATGGTTTCAGACTTGTAGTCAACTTGCAAATGGCACCAGACCCATTAATTCAGAAGAATTTAGATGTGACAGTGTTCATCAGGACACACTCTAACTTCCCCTTTCTCGCTCTGTGAAGAACGAAATGTACCTCACTGCAAACAAAATACAACTCCACAAATGGAGAAATGTCATTCAAAGTTTAAATTATTTTTCATTCAGTCAGGGGATGAGATCTTCGATGGCTGGATCAGTAGTTGTTGCTCATCCTAATTGCCCTGAGTGGTGTGTTTGGGTATTTCCAAGGGAATTTAAGAATCAACCACATTTGCTGTGAACACGGAGTCACAAGTAGGTCAGACCAAGTTAAGATGGCAGATTTCCTTCCCTAAAGGACATTAGTGAACTAGGTGAGTTTTTATGGCAGTGCACTCTGGACATCATTAGATCTTTAATCCAGGTTCTTACTGAGTTCAAATTTCATCATCTGCTGTGGTGGGATTCAAATTTGGGTCTCTAGAGCATTATCTGGGTCTCTGGATTACTAATATCACTATGCCAACATTTCCCCATTTTGATTGCCACACTTCATTGTTAAACTACACAATTTCCCCATCACAATATTGGCATCTTAATTATAAATTATACGTTCTGTTAAAATATTGATTAATGCATTGCTTCAATTGCCTGTGCATGCACATTCAATGGGAATCCAGATTTCAGATGCAGGACACAATATTTCCATCCCAACTGCCACAGGAATCGTAGCGGGTAGGACACAGACCACACAAAGGCCCATTGACCTCGGGCAGGATTTTCCAAATTTGGGGCGAGCACAGCCAGAAAAATTTCACCCAAGATGTGAACCAAAAGTCCCCATGCACCCCAGGCTTTTTCTCTTCCACCACCTTCCATCGGGAAAAAGATACAAAAGTTTGAGATCACATAGCAACCAATTCAAGAGCAGCTTCTTCCCTGCTGCTGTCAGACTTTTGAATGGACTTACCTTGCATTAGATTAATCTTTCTCTACACTCTAGCTATGACTATAATACTACATTTTCCACACTTCTTTTCCTCCTTTATGTATGGTATGCTTTGTCGGCATATTGCACAAGAAACAATACTTTTCACTGTGTACTAATACATGTGATAATAGTAAATCAAATCAAAATCAAAGTCCTTTCTACCCTCTCATGCGAACCTGAGAGGTCCCCGAACACGAGTTCAAAGCAGAGAAGAGAGTTTTGCTCAGTAACTGGCAAATATGTATCTGTCAATCAATAAGAAAATAAAAATGATCTGATCTAAAAGGGTCAGATCTAGAGCTAAAAGGGGACATGAGAAGACTTTGGCTGATAGGATCAAGGAGAATTCTAAAGCTTTCTTTAGCTATGTTAAGAATAGAAGATTGGTTCGGGCAAGGTTAGGGCCAGTCATGGACAGCAGTGGGAAGTTGTGCGTGGAGCCTGAAGAGATTGGAGAGGCACTAAACAAATATTTCTCTTCGGTATTCACGCAAGGAGATGTAAGTGTAGTTGTGGAGAACACTGGGATACAGGGTTGCAAACTGGAAAGTATTGAAGTAGATAAGGAGGATGTGCTAGATATTCTTGAGGGCTTGAAGTTAGATAAGTCCCCTGGGCCGGACGGGATTTACCCTAGGATTCTCTGGGACGCGAGAGAGGAGATTGCAGAGCCTCTGGCTCTGATCTTCAGGTCGTCATTGGTTACGGGTATAGTGCCGGAAGACTGAAGGATAGCGAATGTGGTCCCATTGTTCAAAAAGGGGAAGAGAGACTTTCCGGGGAATTATAGGTCGGTGAGTCTTACTTCTGTTGTGGGCAAAGTATTGGAGAGAATTATTAGGGATAGGATTTATAGTTATTTAGAGAGAAATGAATTGATTGGGGATAGTCAGCATGGTTTTGTGAAGGGTAGGTCGTGCCTTACTAACCTTATTGAGTTTTTTGAAAAAGTGACCAAAGAGGTGGATGGGGGTAAGGCAGTTGATGTGGTATATATGGACTTTAGTAAGGCGTTCGATAAGGTGCCCCATGGAAGGCTTCTGCAGAAAATGCAGATGTATGGGATTGAGGGTGATTTAGCTAATTGGATTAGGAATTGGCTAGCAGATAGAAGACAGAGGGTGGTGGTTGAGGGAAATTATTCATCGTGGAGTTCGGTTACAAGTGGTGTACCTCAGGGATCTGTTTTGGGGCCCCTGCTGTTTGTAATTTTTATAAATGATCTGGATGAGGGTATTGAAGGATGGATTAGTAAATTTGCGGATGACACTAAAGTCGGTGGAGTGGTAGATAGTGAAGAGGGGTGTTATAGTTTGCAGAGAGACTTGGACAAGTTGCAGAGCTGGGCCGAGAGGTGGCAAATGGAGTTTAATGTGGAAAAGTGTGAGGTAATTCACTTTGGCAGGAATAACAAATGTGTAGAGTATAGGGCTAATGGTAGGACTCTTAATAGTGTTGATGAACAGAGGGATCTTGGTGTATATGTGCATAGATCCCTGAAAGTTGGCAATCAAGTCGATAAGGTTGTTAAGAAGGCATACGGAGTCTTAGCTTTTATTGGTAGGGGGATTGAATTTCGGAGCCGCAACGTCATGTTGCAACTGTACAAAACTCTAGTGCGGCCGCACTTGGAGTATTGTGTGCAGTTCTGGTCCCCACATTATAAGAAAGATGTGGAGGCATTGGAGAGGGTACAGAGGAGGTTTACCAGGATGTTGCCTGGTATGGAGGGCAGGTCTTATGAAGAGAGGCTGAGGATTTGAGGTTGTTTTCGTTAGAAAGGAGGCGGCTAAGAGGAGACCTAATCGAAACATATAAGATGATTAGAGGTTTAGATAGGGTGGACAGTGATAGCCTTTTTCCTAGGATGGAGAAAGCTAGCACGAGGGGACATAGCTTTAAATTAAGGGGTGGTGGTTTTAGGACAGATGTCAGAGGTAGGTTCTTTACCCAGAGGGTGGTAAGGGTATGGAATGCCTTGCCTGCGTCAGTTGTAGATGCGCAAAGTTTGGTGGCGTTTAAGAGGTTAGTAGATAAGTTTATGGATGAAGAGGGAATGGTTTAGGTTAGAGGGTCACTGCTTGTTCCTAATTGGTCGGCGCAACATCGAGGGCCGAAGGGCCTGTTCTGCGCTGTAATGTTCTATGTTCTATGTTCTATCATTGCCACGTTGTTGTTTGTGGGAGTTTGCTGTGCAAAAATTGGCAGCTGAATTTCCTATCTTACAACAGCCACTACACTCAAAAGTAAAATGTTTTGGCTGTGCTGAAATTGTGAAAAGTGTTATCAAAATGCAAATTCTTTCTTTTTTTTCACCTAGAAGTAATAGAGGGTGTTATTTAATGTGGAGTACCTCTTTCTGTTGCAGAACGTTGTGAGCCTAAGCACTCAGGGGAAAATGCTGCACTGATTAAATAAAGAAATGAAAATCCCCTGGAAATAGAAGTAGCGACTAGTTTTCCAGGATTTACATTTCATTCTAAATGCTTAACATGCATATATATTCACGGCGCACGGTATTTTGTTCTGCATTTGAAGTGTATTTGTTCCTACATGTATGCATGTAGGTTTTAGACTTCTGGACTTTTCACTCTTATCCGAGTTTCACTTACAGATTTAATCTTGTGGGAATATCTGCAGAGTACATTAGTGAAGTGGTTTAAGAATTAATGATTAAAGGAGGCTCCTTAAACTATTCCATTCTTGTTATGCTAATGATGTCATTGAAAATGGGTTTGGGTGGTGAATTCTCTGTATGCAGAATATATGAATTTTTAGAATTTCAAAAGCTTAAGCTCACTCTGAATCCGAAAGTAATTTAAACAAGATGTTGTCTTGTGGAAAAAGCCTCATGAATGTGCAAACTTGTGGTAGATTTTTGTCTTCATTGTCTCCAACAAGAGGAAAATGGGGTTGGTTTTATAAAGGGTGTGTAATACTTTCTGTCAGCGTACCATCCATGGAGTGAAGGTACATATCAATGCACTGTTTGGTTACAGCTGAGTGAATTGCCTTGCAAAAGTTTGGTATGTGCAAGACGTAATAATGCAAATGATTGGTGCACCTTAGTGAGCCATGAGATCTCCATCATAGGCAACATGGAGGCACAGTTGTTAGCACTGCTACCGCACAGTGCCAAGGTCCCAGGTTAAATTCCAGCCTCGGCTCACTACCTTTGAGGAGTTTGCACATTCTCCCTGTGTCTGCGTGTGCTCTGATTTCCTCCCACAGTCCAAAGATGTGCGGGTTATGTTGATTGGTCATGCTATCCAAGTATCAGCAGGATTAGCAGAGTAAATGTGTGTGGGAGGGTGGGTGAAGGGCAGGGTTAGGTTGAGGGTGGAGGGGCAGTAGCACAGTGACACAGTTGTTAGCACAGCTGCTTCACAGCAGCAGGGACCTGTGCTCGAATTCCGGTTTAGGTCACTCTCTGTGCGGAGTTTGCACATTCTCCCCGCGCCTGCGTGGGTTTTCTCCAGGTGCTTCTGTTTCCTCCCACAGTCCAAAGATGTGCAGGTTAGGTGGATTGGCCATGCTAAATTGCTCCTTAGTGTCGGGGGTGGGGGGGGGAGCTAGTTAGGGTAAATGCATAGGGTTATGGGAATAGGACCTGGGTGGAATTGTGATCAGTTGGACTGAATAGCCTCCTTCTGCACTGAAGGATTCTCTGAGAAGCCTGGTTGGACTGCAGCAATTTTTGCTTGGTCACACTGATCCTTGAGAGGAAGTCAATATTCAATGCTTAAAGAACAATGAAACAGTGAAACAAATTGAGCTCCAGCCAAACCGTAGAAGCCTCTATAGCCCTGCTGTGACCTCACTTACGATTGCGAAAACTTATGCGAGCATTGTCCACACAAGCAGTTTGTACTGAGTGCTGACCACAAGCTGAACAACTACATTTTTTTTGTTGAAAATGCAAATTTTTATTGTTTCATAACTGCTGGAATTCCTAAGGGAACATTATGATGATTGAGTTATCTGCCTCATTAATTTAGAAAATATGTCTTTTCAAAGATTTTTAAAACACGCGTTATCAAACTGGTGCTTAGTTTGGCTATATGTTACTGTGCTGCTGGCTGGTGTATTTATTTGTTTATCAGTTTGATTTTGATCTGGTTTTTGGAGATTGAACTCTTGTGAGTAACCTTTCTCTGTTAATTATTCATCTCATGCGGCTCACTGTAACTTGCTGAATAATTTTGTAAAATCTGGAGATTATTCTGAAACACAGGAACATAGGGGAGGCCATATCATGCTGCTCTTAAGAGGAGCCCTGGGCACTATATCAAAGCAAAGCATGTACCCAAAAGTTTACTTCAAAGCAAGAAAGGAGCACTTTATGACAAGTTTTCCCAGCTTGCTGGGTGCAATTTGCTTTTTTTCTAACCGTCGATCTAGTTCCATGTCTCAACTGCAACAGATTGTTAACTTGCTGCGTGAGACAACCACTCAAGGGCATTGAACCAGCCCCATACTTTTAATGGTTAATAATTCTATGAGCAGCACGGTGACACAGTGGGTAGCACTGCTGCCTCACAGAACTAGGAGCCCAGGTTCAATTTCCAGCTTGGGTCTGCAGATTTTCCCCATGTCTGCATGGGTTTCCTCTGGGTGCTCTCTGGTTTCCTCCCACAATTCAAAAGACATGCTGGTTAGGTGCATTGGCCATGCTAAATTCTCCCTCCGTGTACAGGCACTGGAGTGTGGCGATTAGGGGATTTTCAAGCGGCTTTACTGCGGTGTTGATGTAAGCAGACTTGTGACACTAATAAATAAACTTTTAACTAAACTTAAAAGAACTGAGGTATGGACTGATGAAAGATCATCAGACAGAGTTATTTAGGTATAGCCTTTTCCTCGTGAAAGTATGTTCTAGCACATTCCACAGCTTTAACCTTTTTTTTTGGTTTGATATGATTTATTATTGTTACATGTATTTATGTATGCTTGAAAGTATTATTTCTTGCATGCTATACAGACAAAGCCTACCATGCATAGAGAAGGAAAGGAGAGGATGCAAAATGTAGTGTTACATTTGTAGCTAGGATGTAGAGAAAGATCAATTTAATATAAGGTAGTTCAAAAGTCTGATAGCAGCAAGGAAGAAGCTGTTCTTGAGTTGGTTGGTACCTGACCACAGAATTCTGCATCTTTTCCCTGACCGAAAAATGTGGAAGAGTGTATTTCTGAGTTGTGTGCGGTCCTTGATTATGCTGGCTGCTTTTCCGGAAGTGTAGACAGTGTAAATGGGATGGCTGTGTTATTATAATGATATAATAGCTTGGGCTTATTTATTGCACAAGATTCAAGGCAGTAATCACGCATAAGGGTTTGGGTAAACACTTTTTATTAAGACTAGGCACATGATAACAATTATACATTGGTATAAAACTATGTGCTTCTTTTGGTTAACCAAATGAAGTAAATCAACAAACTGAGGGACAAATTTAAAGTACCTTAAAGCCATCTTGTTTCAATGCAAACAGAATCTCAAAGGAAACTTAAAACATCAAAACAAAATGTGATTGAAAGGGGCAATAATATACCCCAATCCCCACAGTGCCCATTGGACACAGAGGGCCTTGATGGTATTGGCAGACATCGCATGCTCCCTTTTCAAGGACACTTGGCAGCAAATGTGGCAGCAGAAGAGGGGCAGATATAGTTGAAACTGATGACTTTCCTTGAGCGCCCACTATTAATGGCCAGGCTAGGAGTTCTGCTCAAAGCAAAAGTAAAACTAAGACTGAATCACGTGACACATTTCCCTTCTGGTGGTGTTATAAAAGCAGACATGCTGCTCTCATGGCACAATCCCGTCCTTGCACCTCCTCTCATGCCAATGTTACATGGTCCTCATCTGAGTGACAGCATGACCTTCTCCATTACCACCACTCACCAAATCAATCCTTACACCTCCTTCATCAGCTACTACTTGAGATTCATCATCAACAACAGGTAGCTTCTCAGCTACGCTGATAATGTCCATGGCCATTTGTTCTAAATGTGTTTAGGCCACAGATAGGTGACCCAACACTAGCTTGGGCCAGTGCCATTATGTAGTTTCCCCTTTTGCTCTCCAACAAAAAAATATGTTATCCTCATACGTTGTGGTTGCAGAGATATTGTTTTTCAATGTATCTTTGCATCACAGTGCCGATTCACCCGTGGGCAAGACAATGCCATCTCCACAGACGTGTCTTGAGATTCCACGCCACTAAGTGCTTTAGTATAGCACACATTTGACTATCTTATGATCCCAGCTGGTATTACCACTGGACAAATCCCATCACAAAGTGAAACCTGATTGATGCTAACTTTGTTTTTTTAGAAGCTGTGGAAGGTAATTACTGAACAGTTTCATAGGAATCTGCTGAAAAACTTTTAGCAAAAGATAAAGACATGTATTAAACAAGAAAAAATGGACTATGTCACATGAGATAAAAGGTTAGAAAGATTTCAATGCACTCATCAGTACATAAGTCAAAAATTCCTCCAACCCAATCATACTTTCGCAAATACATATAGATCCATAAAATACATATAGATCCAGTTTGCCAAATCTATTTTATACTCTGCTATTCAGGGTAACTATTCCAATAGGTGAACTGGGACAGGTCAAACTCCCAAGTGACAGATGGAACCAGAGTAGATTGTATGTATTCCTCATCAACCTATCTAGATGCTTGTTACGTCAAGAGCCAACTGGCGTCACTGAAATTCTGTCTTTTCCACAAGGGATTCCACTCTCAACATTCAAAGAACCCTCTGTGGAATTCTCTTCCAAACAGTGCTTTCATTGATAGAAACAGAAGATGGTGGGAAATCTCTGCAGGTCTGACAGCATCATTGGAGAGAGAATAGAGCTAGCATTCCAAGTCCAGGTGACTCTTCTCCAGAGCTCTGGAGGCAGTGTCAGTGTGTTAGAGTCCAATTTATCAGTAGTGAATCACGCTGGCATGACATCAGGCTGCCAGGGGGAGGGAAGCATTCCATGGGACCCTTGGGGCATAAAGTCATTTAGTTATATTTAAATTAATTTAAATCTATGCAGATCATGTTAAAATTCATGCATATCATGTCAAAGGCAAGGGTGGGGGAGACAATCTCAAACCAAGGATTGGTGACATAGATCCTGTTGTGGTCTTCTTGCAGGATTTAGCAGGCATATTGGGATTTGCATCTGTGTCAAACAGCCCTGCTAAATCTCACCTACAACGTTTTTCCTGGGAACAGTGGAGGAAGTGGTAGAAAGATTCCTGAACTGATTATCAGTCCTTTGAACTGCATTATGAATGTCCCTCCTATGGCCAACAAGTTCAATGTTGAACTTGAACCCAGAGCTTCTGACCCCAAAGGTAAAGATGCAACCAATTGTACTACAAGATTTGAGGGAGATGAGTTATAATGCAATTTTTATTCTTGTGTGCAAGGCTCGGGAATCATACAGGTATGAGGGAATTGTGAGACATTTCTTTATGAAAGAAAAAACAAATGGAGCCCGGCAAGATATTATTGCTTGTTGGAAACTCTCTTATTCCACTGGGATAGATCCCACAAGAGGATGATGGTAAGTCAGCAGCCTGTTTTACAGCTCATATCATTAAAAACACTGGAAATAAAAATTGACTGACCTCTTAAATAGGTTTGAAACTCATTAACCATAATTGTCCACTGGCCCACAAAGTAAATACCTAATGAATTTTAATACTTTAAAACATAGAACAACCAATAATTACATAAATGCAAATACTCCCTAATTGTTGAACTGTGAGGGAGTTTGCTTGTGCAAAGAGGTCTGTTTTGTTGCACAGAAAGCTACAGTGCAGAAGGAGGCCATTCAGCCCATCAAGTCTACACCAACCACAATCCCAGGTCCTATCCCCATAATCCCATGCATTTGTCATTGCTAATCCCTCTGACATTAAGGGACAATTTAGCATGGCCAATCCTGCACACCTTTGGACAGCGAGAGAAAACCTGAGCACCTGGAGGAAACCCACAAAGAATGTGCAAACTCCACACAGTCAGTAACCCAAGATGGGAATTGAACCCAGGTCCTTGGTGCTGTGAGGCAGTAATGCTAACCACTGTGCCACCTTGATGCCCCATAAGTTGCATAAGGATTTCCTTGCTATTTGTTCTTTCATGTTGAAGAATTCTTCATCTTATCAATTTTCAGGTTAATTTCATTGGGATGAAATAACAATATGGGGAGCATGAAAATGCGTTTAAAAAAAATCTTCACTATTTAATCAAACTTGAAATAATTTAGTATTTCCATATATCCTCCTCCTGTTTTGGCTGAATTATTCTCACTGTAAAATTTGCTTTGACTTTCTCACAGTAATAAGCCATATGCAATAAAAGCCCACCTTGTTAGCTGTGTCCACATGAATTTTTTAACTCTATTTCAGTCAGTATTTTTAACGTAAAGTCTGAATTATGAGAAGTAAACTAGAATGTATTGCTTCAATAGACTCAGAAGTATGGAGTGAATGTCAATTGACTTTTACTCTCAGAGACCTGTGGCTTTTTCCAAACATTGTACTGGATTCAATTTTCCCACATCCCTTATATGATGGAAGAGAGAATGTATGGAATGTTTGCTGCACTGCGTGGATGTTGGTATATTTTAGTAAAGAGCTTTGTTCTGAAGTAAAATGATATCCTACCGCAAATGCTGTGAAACTGAAGCCTGCCTCTTAATAAAAATGGTAGTGAACATGCATGATGCATTCTTTGCTGAGGCCAGGCTGGATACAGGCTGAAGTCAGCATTCAGAAATTTAAATGAAGCTTGGGAATTAATATTTCCTGCTCTTAATGCTGGAGTCCATCATTTGACCCTTGGAGCCTGAATCGGGCCAGAATAGAGGCGGTAGGCCATTAGAAATGGTCACAACATTAGGTGTGCCGACATCCCATCTCTGTTTCTGATGTAACAGTCTTTATGAAGGAGGGGTGGCCAGGCCTGTGAAGTCACCTGCGCTTCTTCTGTGACCAATTAAGTATTCCATCAAATACTTGAGCTTTCATAGAATCATAGAAACCCTACATTGCAGAAGGGGCCATTCAGTCTATTGAGTCTGCACCAACAACAATACTATCAAGACCCTATCCCCAATACCCCATATATTTACCCTGCTGATCCCTTTAAAACACACATCCTGGGGCACTAAGGGGCAATTTAGCATGGCCAATCAACCTAACTTGCATATCTTTGGGCTGTCAGAGAAAAACTGAGCATCTGGAGGAAATCCACACAGACATGGGGAGAATGTGCAAACTTATAGAAAACTGATTTAAAATAGGGATCATGAGCCTTGGGAGTCCCTGGGAAGTGTGTAAATAGATGATGATATTGATGTGCTTGTTTTTATCCTACAGGTGCTTTGGTCCACCTTGTTGTCTAACAAGGGGCATACACGCGATGGGTCGTGAGAGGGCTGCTCTCGGATTTTTCGAGAGTATCCTAGTGCTTCATGTCATTAGTGTACGCTTGACCTGGACCATTTGATGGGCAACACGACAGCTCAGTGACTATCACTGTGCTGTGCAGATACATAGGTTTGGGCCTGTGTCTGTGGGAGTTTGCGCAATCTCCCCATGCTTACGTGGGTTTTCTGCCACATCCCAAAGATGTGCTCTTAGGCTAATTGGCAAAACAAATTCTCCCTAAATTGTCTCAAATTTGGTTTTTAATCCATAGATCTATAAACATAGACAGGGCTCACGGATAGAGGTGGGGACATCGGGGTGGCGGCGCGGGCTCGTTGGGCCGGAGGGCCTGTTTCCCATGCTGTTTTGTTCTTTGTTCTTTGTTCATACAGGCAGTGATCCAAACCAGGAATCAAACCCGGGTCCCTGGAGCTGTGAGGCAGTGGTGCTAACCACTGTGCTGCTCTGTACCTTGTACATGGTGCACAGGCTTTGGGGAGCAGATTTCCTCATCTTTGACTTGTTCATGTAGCCACATTATATGTACAAGACTGGTCCAGTTAATTGTCTGGTTGATAATATCCCCAGGTTGTTGACAGTAATGCTAATGCCATTAAACACTGAAGAAGCGAGAGAGTCTCCCAGTTGGAGATAGTCAATGCTTTGCACTTGTGTGGGACAAGTGTTACTTGCCACTTAGACCCCAAGGCTATGTGTCAGTATGGTGTTGCCATATGTGGGCATAGACTCTGAGGAGTCGGGAATGACACTGAACATTGTACAATCATCGGCCTTGAAGAGGCAGGAGCTAGCGGGAGGTAAGGACAAGGAATTGGAGGCAGAGGAGGTGAGACAGAACAGAGAAGTGCTGCTGCAACACAATGATATGGCCTCCCTTGGCCACTGTCCAGGAAAAGGAAAAGATATCACGTTTCCCGGTGATGCAGCTGCAGATATTGACACAAACCTGCACGTGCAGGACAACGGGCAGCCTCAGTAATAGCTGCTGCGACTGTCTAAATGAATCCCCCACCCCTACACCCCCAATCCACTGACCTTCTCCCTTTATTTCTGCCCTCATCAGCTTTAATTGGATGATAAACCCATTTCCGTGACAACTCAGGGTTTGCTGCCATGAAAATCTAAACCTGATTCAGTTTCCCCGTGGGGACAGATTACACCATGGTGAAAACCCAGCAGCTATACTTCCCATATTTCCCTCTTGCTTCCCACATTTAACTCAGATCATGCAATTTCTTCATACTGTATAAGAGAAGAATAGCTGGAAGAGGTATTTAGGGCCCCAGGCTCTGGAACTCTCTTCATAAAACTTCCCCTCTATCTAAAGTAAAACTTTATTTATTAGTCATATGTAGATTTACATTAACACTGAAATGAAGTTACTGTGAAAACTCTCCCAGTCGCCATACTCTAACACTTATTCACATACACTGAGGGGGAATTTAGCTTGGCCAACGCACCTAACCTTCAGACTCCGGGACAAAATCAGAGCAACTGGAGAAAACCCACGCAGACACAGGGAGAACGTGCAGACTTCACACAGACAGTGATCCAAGCTGGGAATTGAACTTGGTTCCCTGGCACTGTGAGGCAACAATGCTAACACCATAGTGTCTGTGTCTTTTTTCTAGTCATCATTTTGGACAAACTTTCAATCAGATTATATAATCTCGTACCAACAAGTTTGTGCTTATGTAACGCCTTGAACATTGGAAATTGTCCCAAAGGGCTTCAAGATCAATAGAATTTGACATCAAGCCACATGGGGATACCTTTGGACAGATGACCGAGAGCTTGATCCAAATGTCTGGCTTTAGGGAACATCTGAAAAGAAGGGAGTAGATTAGAGATGTTGAAGGTGAGAAATCCAGATCTTTTCGGCAGCTGAAAGCAGAGTGTTGAAAACCAGGGATGTGCTGGAAGGGAGAAATGGAGGGCACAGAAATCTCAAGAGTTGTGGACCTGGAGGAGGTTAGAGAAAGGGAGGAGCTGATTAATCCATGTTTTGAAAACAAGAATTAGAATTCGTAAATTGAGGTATTGGTGGGCAGTGAGCTCAGTGTGAATAGCCTTGGTACTCATCATCCATTCAGCGTAAGGCATCTTGGGATATGTGTTTGTTAAAGTGCTATCCAGTTGTTAAACGTTGCACTATTTTATTGTACAAACTCTTCTTGCCACAACAATGTTAATTTGTTATTTTTATGAAGATCAGAAATTGAAAGCACAGGGGCTGAATTGCAGTTCCCGGATCCCGATCCCACTGTCAGAATGAAATGAGGGACCTGGAAGCACTTGTGGGAGATTAAGAGTGGCGTGCAGGCGCCCAAGGCTGTCAGTCTAGTAGGAAACATTGTAGGATCAGCAGACCTATCAGAGTTGAATGCTGCTGATGTAAATGGGTGCACAAAACGTGCCTCAAAATGGAAGCACCATCTGAAGATCTTTGAAAATTGAAAAAATTGGCCACCGAGGGAGAAATGAAATAAGACATCACTGGTGCCCCTGGTCTGTGACACACAGAGGCTGTCTCTATCCATGGGCTGGGGTTTAGCCTCAGCAAGAGTCACTTATCAGCCACTAGTGTGCAACTTCCCGCATGCCAGCCTTGAAACCTACTACTGCTGCTCCAGATGTCTGAAATTGTGCTAACCAGCACAACTCTGGGGCAATGTTGTTCATTTGCACAATTATCCGAAGATTATTCATTGGTGCTAACAAGAACCAAACACGATATTTCACTAGACTAGGTAAATAGAGTCTTTTGTTAAAAAGACCTTGGTGGTCTTTTATGAATGCATGTTTTGAATTACTGGGTGAAAAAGGCATTTATTAATGCTGACATGTCTTTAGGATTTGAGACTTGCACACAGCAGGTTCAAACCAAACCCATTTAAGGAAGTTACATCACAGCCTCAAACAGACCATGAAACTTCTCTCCATGGAGATAAGCACCATTTCCTTCCGAGGCAGACAATAATAAACATTCACTGCAAATTATGTGAATAATTGACTAATAACTTCTGATGTTTGACTCATTTCCACCATCTAATCAAATTGGATAAAGAGTAAAGTAAGCAACATTTAGTTTTTTTTGCAGAAAGTTACAAATAAAATTAAATACATTTGAAATTTACTTCTAAAAATCAACAGTACAATTTTTGCAGTATCTAACCTGTGTTATTGATGGCTTATTTTTATTTACTGGAAATATGGCCAGGTCTTTCAGTGTTGAGAAATTACTAAGCAAGTCATAGTATCCTAGTTTCTGCACAATTTTGATAAGATGCCTATTATTCGAGATCTTCAAGGTGATGAGAAATAATTTTGCAAGCAGAAACTGAGATAATTTTTTTATTGCTCATGGGGTGTAAGCATTGCTGGCAAGATCAGCATTTGTCAGTAGTCCTTAACTGTCCTTGTGACTGTGCTGCTTCTTGTCTGTGGGGTGTAATAGCACCCAGAGTGCTGGTAAGAGCAGAGTCCCAGATTTTTGATCCTGCAACAATGAAGGAACGGCATTATAGTTCAAAGTCAGGATGATATGCAGCTTGGAGGAAGAATTGCAACTGGTGGTATTCTCCTACGTCTTCTGCATTGGCCTTTTAGGTGATGGAGGTCATGGGTTTGGAAGCTGCTGTCAAGATGCTTTCCAAACCCATGATGAGCTGCCGCAGTACATCTTGTTTATTCTGCACACTGCTGCCATAATGTAGCGACAGTGGAGGGAATTAATGCGTAAATTATTGAATGGTGTGCCAACAAAGCTGGTCACTTTGTGACTGATTGTTGAGTCTTGAGTGTTGTTGTAGTTGCAGTCATCCAGAAAAGTGGAGAGTATCCCATCAAATATTTTCCCTACGTTTTGTATGTGGTGTCTGGGCTTTTGCAATTCAAGAAGAATTCCTTGCCTCTGACTTGTTCATGTACCCATGATGAGAAATGCCGGCGTAAGACTGGGGTAAACACAGTAAGAAGTCTCACAACACCAGGTCAAAGTCCGACCAGCTTATTTGATAGTAATCCCACAAGTTTTAGGAAACGATGTTCTTTGTCAGGTATGTGGAAGGTTCTGATGAGAGAAGGGCCTTCCACACACCTGACGAAGGAACACCGTTTCTGAAAGCTTGTGGGATTACTATCAAATAAACTGGTTGGACTTAAACCTGGTGTTGTGAGACTTCTTACTTTGTTCATGTAGCCACAGTATCTACTTGATCCACTTGTATAACTGGCCAATGATATCCACAAATTGTTGATAGTGAGGAGCTCAAGGATGTTAATGCCATTAAACACAGAAGGGGCGAGAGAGTCTCCCAGTTAAAGATAGTCATTGCTTTGCATTTGTGTGGAGCAAATGTTACTTGCTACTTAGCAGCCCAAAAGTTACGTGCCAGCCAGGTGATTCCACATTGTGGGACTGTTTAAATGTCTGAGGGAGTTGCGAGTGATACTGAATATTGTGCAATCATCCAGTGAACATCCCTGTTTTTGAACTTTTGATGGAGGCAAGGTCATTGATGAAGCATTTGAAGATGCTTGGACTGAGGGCAGGACCCTGAGGAACTCTTGCAGCAATGTCTAGCACTTAAATATGACTTCAACACAGTGGTGAGTTCCCCCCTTGGTTGCCATTGACTTCAGTTTTGCCAGGACTCCTTAACACTACACTCAGTCAGACACTGACTTGATGACAGGAGCAGTCACTCAGATCTCATCTTTGGAATTCGATTCTTTTGTCCGCATTTGGACCAAAGGTCTAATGAAGCCAGGAGTTATGTTGCCCTGATCTTGGGAGCTTAATTGTATTGTGTACAGACAAATGGCATCTGCTAGGTGTTCTTGTTATTTTTTTGGATTCCTGATGTTGGTTATAATTTAAATTTTGGAAGATGATAGCTCTTTATGTTTAATAGTTGCATGCTGCCTTGTACAATAGAAAACCGATTTGAATTGGTTCTGTTACATATTGCACAAGTCTCTGGAACAGTTGTGAAAAAGTAGCCTCCTAGAACACTTACACATAACAATCAGTTTTTACTTAATTAGCTGTTAGATATTTGCATATAATATACCAATACATAATAGCATTAACATAGAAAAATCTGATTGTTGTGCATTTTAGCCCACAATCAACAATATAATATGCTTTACTGTCTTTTTCTAGACTGCTAGTTTGGAAGTGTTTTGCCCTTATTTTCTGTCTTTATGATTTCAACTGCTTCACTGTTAATGACTGCACCCCCAAGCTCTGGAATACTGTCATGTGGCCTCTTTGTCTCTCTCACTTTCCTCCTTTTGGACACTCCTTAAACTTGACTCCTTTGGCCAAACTTTTGGTTATCTTGCCTAATATCTCCTTTTTTAAAAATCATTCATGACACATGGACGTCACTGGCTGGCCAGCATTTATTCTCCATCTCTAGTTGCAGTTCAGAGTCAACCGCATTTGTGTGGCTCTGGAGTCACATAGGTAAGGATGGCAGATTTCCTTTCCAAAAGGACATTAGTGAACCTCCACATGGTTATCAGCAGATTCTTAATTCCGGATATTTTTGATTGAATTCAAATTCCACCTCTGCTGCGCTGGGATTCAAACTCAGGTTCAGCTGAGATTCTGGATAAATTGTCAAGCAATAATACCCTTATGTGGCTAAATGTCATATTCTATTTTGATAATGCTGCTGTGAAGCGCCTACATTAAAGGTGCTGTTTAAATATCTACTGTTGTACCCCAGCCCCTCCCCCTCACATCAAAAGTGTTGTCTGCCTCACTTGTTCTAGTCACCATCAAGGGTGTAGCATCATCATTTTATGCAATGAATAGTGAGAAGCTTGCTTATTTGCCTGAGATAAGGATGTCGCAGCCATTTGTAATGTGTTCTTCCTCTAACCTGTCAGAGAGAGGCTAATGAAGCACATTATGATTCATCTTGGTCTGAGCAGCTCAAGGATAAAGATTTTGCTTCTGAGACAATGAAAGTACCTCAGAGGTGCATTTCTAACATAAGTTTGAAAGAAAAACCCGATCCCTGTTCCACTGTCCCTGGATTTCTTCCAAGCCTGTGCCTACTGGCTTTCATTAATGACTGGAAATTGAAAATCGAACTTGCTAGCGTGGTTTTTATAACAATCTTCTTGTTGCTCAGAGTAAAGTGAATGTACAATGATGGTTTACATGAGTGCAGCTCTCTGATGTGGCTTTCTGCTTGGATAAATATAGAACAGAACATCACATATACATCAAAAGTTGGATCATGTGACAAAACATACATTTAAAAGCAAATATGAATTTTTCAAATTTACATAGAAAATCCAAGTGGAGTTAATAGCTTTTAACATTTGCAAAATGGAATTGGCATATTTATTTTTCTCTCACCTGTAAAGGAGGTTAATTTTTTTATCATATTTGTTGCGATTGAATACAGTGACAGTTATTGAAAGATTCTGAGCTCTGTTATACCTTGTTGCTATTCAGTAGCCTATTCAAAGAGAATAGAATTATCTATATAATGCTACCTGCTAAATTAGTAGGAAGGAGATGCCCTCCATTTTGGAGTTATCTATAGATGTTATTGCACAATTTTCTTTTGCTTCAGAAGGCATGTGTCATGTTAGGTTTATTGATAAAGCACTGTTTGGTTTACAGCAAAGGCCATACTGACTTAACAATGCACTTTGGCTCAATACTGCAGTTTTTATTCAATTTTGGCAATAATTGTGACACTTCTCTTCGTACAATGGAATTTGGAAGACATTTTATGTAGAACATGACTATTTTATAGTGGCAACTTTGCAGGTTTTGGCCTGGGATGGTCAGCTTAATCTTTATACCAGTTGATAATAGTTTCAATTAGTCGAGAAACAATTGTATCTACAAAGATATACCAAAATGCTGCTATATTATGTGCCTTAGAGGTATACAGAGATGACACCAATCTCAGGGCAGGATTTTATGGCCTTGCTCTACCCAAGATCAGAAAATTCCATATGAGGTCAATGGACATTTCTGTTATCTGCCCTTGCCCTGCTAAAATTCCATGGCGACTGGGGGGGGGGGGGGGGGGGGGGTGAATTCCAGCATCAGTTTCTGAAAAGGAGATTTATTTACAACGCTTTTAAAATTGTCTACAGCAGTCTCAAGCTTCCAGCTTACTTTTAGTTTGTTTTTTAGTAACCATGCCCTGGTTTGACTAATAGCATAAATGTCAACAGACATGCATAATCAAACACAGAACAACAGAACAGTTGCATTCCAGGTGCCTCCAACGGGATAAAGAATAATCCTTCCACGTACAATTGCGAAACACACAAGGCGCTTTAGAGTGATCAGAAGTCACTTCAATTCTTGTGAAGCACAAGTCTTTGGAGTTTGCAACCTTACAAAAATACCACATTATAAATATAAAACAGAGTAAACCCTTTCAGAACCCATTCCTTTGGGTGTGTCTGCGCGTGTGGTCAAACCATGCATTTTGGTGATGTGCATGGTTTGCAGTGTTAATAAAACTCACATTCAATTTGGGAGACTGGCATGTGCATGCTTGCTACCTTTGTAGCTTTTGCTTTAGCTGTATTTGGTGGGTGGCGATGCAATTCATGTAGGATTCCTCATGTTTCAGTCAGGAAGACATATCAACTCACAAACTGTAATATTTTGTCTGATACTTTCTGAGCAGATGCTTCAGTTTAGCTAGCTTATTATTAGTTCATCAAATCCCATCATGGAGTACAGTAGCATAGCGATTATGTTACTGAACTAATAATCCAGAGGCCCAGACCAATAATTCAGAGTGATGGGTTCAAATCCCATCACAGCAGCTGAGAAGTTTAAATTTGGCCAAATAGATAACTCTAGATTTGGAAAAACAAAGCTGGTATCTGCGAAACAATTGGATTATTGTTAAAAAAAAATCCAACCAGATTGACTAATGCCCTCAAGGAAGTGAAGCTGCTGCCCTTACCTGGTCTGACCTACTTGTGGCTTCAGAACCACAGCAATGTGGTTGACTCTTAATTGGAACAGACTAGCAAGTCACTCAGTTGTACAATGATGGACCAGTGACAAGCTAGTGATACAAGTATCCCATCAATTAATAAAAGAGAACAGGGAAAACCTTTTCAAACGCAAACTGGTAGCTATCTGTCACCCTACTCTATCACTATGACTACTCACCATTAAAGCACGTTGTTCACTATTTTATTCTTTATTTTATATTCAACATCATTTATCTTTTATGCTGTGGTTATGATTTGAGTGTAAGAATAGGGATGCTTTGCTGCAATTGTACAGGATGTTGGTGAGGCCACACCTGGAATATTGTGTTAAGTTTCGTTCTCCTTATCCGAGGAAAGATGTCCTAGCTCTAGAGAGAGTGCAGCGAAGGTTTAGCAGGCTGATTCCTGGGACAGTAGGTTTAGAACATAGAACATAGAACACTACAGCACAAACAGGCCCTTCGGCCCACAAGTTGTGCCGAACACATCAAAACCTACCCAGCCATAGACCTATCTATAACCCCCAATCCCATTGGATCCCATATACTCATCCAGAATTCTTTTAAAAGACCCCAGCGAGTTCGCCTCGACCACCACCGACGGCAGCCGATTCCATTCACTCACCACCCTCTGAGTGAAAAACTTTCCCCTAGCATCCCCTCTGTACTTGCTTCCCTGCACCTTAAATCTGTGCCCTCTCGTCGCGACCATTTCAGCCCTGGGAAATAGTCTCTGAGAGTCCACCCTATCTATTCCTCTCAACATCTTGTAAACCTCTATCAGGTCGCCTCTCAACCTTCTTCTCTCCAGGGAGAACAGTCCCAGCTCCCTCAACCTGTCTTCATAAGGCATGCCTCCCAATCCAGGCAACATCCTTGTAAATCTCCTTTGCACCCTTTCAGTAGCTTTCACGTCCTTCCTATAGTGAGGCGACCAGAACTGCGCACAGTACTCCAAGTGTGGTCTGACAAGGGTCCTATAAAGCTGCAGCATTACCTCCTGACTCCTGAACTCAATCCCTCGATAAATGAAGGCCAGTACACCGTAAGCTTTCTTAACCACATCCTCCACCTGGGAGGCCGATTTGAGAGTCTTATGGACCCGGACCCCAAGATCCCTCTGCTCTTCCACACAGCTAAGACTCCTACCTTTGATAGTGTACTCATTCATCCCGTTGGATCTGCCAAAATGGACCCCAACACATTTATCCGCGTTGAAGTCCATCTGCCACTTCTCCGCCCAGTCTTGCATCCTGTCGATGTCATGCTGCAACTTCTGACATCCCTCCAGACCATCCACAACACCACCGACCTTCGTGTCATCTGCAAACTTACTCACCCATCCCTCCACTTCCTCATCCAGGTCATTTATGAAAATGACAAACAGCAAGGGTCCTAGAACAGATCCCTGCGGCACTCCACTGGTGACCGACCTCCATGCAGAAAAAGAGCCATCCACAACCACCCTCTGCCTTCTGCAGGCAAGCCAGTTCTGGATCCACAAGGCCAAAGCCCCTTGGATCCCATGGCCTCTCACCTTCTCAAGAAGTCTTGCATGTGGGACCTTGTCAAATGCCTTGCTGAAGTCCATGTACACCACGTCCACTGCTCTTCCTTCGTCAATGTGTTCAGTCACATTATCGAAGAACTCAATTAAGCTTGTAAGGCATGACCTGCCTTTTACAAAACCATGCTGACTATTTCTAATCAACCTTAACTTCTCCAAATGCTCGTAAATCTTGTCCCTCAGAAGCCTCTCCATCAGCTTACCAACCACTGAGGTCAGACTCACCGGTCGGTAATTTCCAGGACTATCCCTGTTCCCTTTCTTGAAAATATGGACCACATCCGCAATCCTCCAATCCTCTGGAACCTCTCCCGTCTCCATCGACGATGCAAAGATCATCGCCAGGGACTCTGCAATGACATCCCTCACCTCCCACAATAACCTGGGGTACATCCCATCTGGTCCCGGAGACTTGTCTATCTTGATAGCATTTAGAAGTTCTAACACATCCGCTTCCTTAATATCTACATACTCAATCTTTTCAGTCTGCCGCAAACTTGTAGTGCATCCTCCCAGATCACTTTCCACCGTGAATACTGAGGCAAAGTACTCATTAAGCACCTCTGCCATTTCTCCAGTTCCATACAGACTTTTCCCCCTTCACCTTTTATAGGTCCTATCCCTTCTCTTCTCATCCTTTTACTTTTCACATATTTGTAGAAGGCCTTGGGATTCTCCTTAATCCTACCAGCCAAGGCCTTCTCATGACCCCTTCTGGCTCTCCTAATTTCCTTTTTAAGCTCTCTTCTATAAGCCTTATACTTCTCTAGATCCCCAACATCTCCTAGCTCTTTGAACCTTTTATACACCTTTCTTTTCTTCCTGACTATGTTCACCACAGCCTTCGTGCACCACGGTTCCCGCGTCCTACCAAAACCTCCTTGTCTCACCGGAACGTTGTCGTGCAAAGCTCCAGACAAGCATTCCTTGAATATCTGCCACCTTCCTTCTGTGCTTTTCCCCAAGAACACCTCCTTCCAGTTTATTCGCCCCAACATCTGCCTGATGTCTTCATATTTCCCCTTATTCCAGACAAACACCTTCCTAGCCTGCCTGATCCTATCCTTTTCCAATGCAAGGGTGAAGGAGATAGAATTATGATCTCCATCCCCAAGATGCTCTCCTACCGAGAGATCCATCACCTGTCCTGGTTCATTAGCTAGTACCAGGTCCAGTACAGCCTCTCCTCTCGTAGGCTTGTCCACGTGCTGTGTCAGGAAACCCTCCTGAACACACCTAACAAACTCCTCCCCATCCAAACCCCTTACCCTTGGGATATTCCAGTCGATGTTTGGGAAATTGAAGTCTCCCATCACAACAACTCTGTTATTTCTACATCTCTCCAGTATCTGTTTCCCTATCTGCACCTCAACTTCCCTGTCACTATTGGGCGGCCTATAGAATACACCCAGCAACGTCACCGACCCTTTGCTATTCCTAACTTCCACCCACAGAGACTCCGTAGACATTCCCTCCTCGGTATCCACCTTCTCTGCAGCCATGACACTGTCCCTGATCAACAGTGCCACTCCACCACCTCTTTTGCCTCCCTCCCTGTCCTTCCTGAAGGATTTGAATCCCAGGACCTGTAGTACCCAGTCCTGTCCCTGAGACATCCAAGTCTATGTAATGGCCACCACATCACAATCCCAAACAGCAATCCACGCCCTAACTTCATCCACCTTATTTACTACACTCCTGGCATTAAAATAGACACAGCTCAGTCCCTCAGACTGGACATTTCCCTTCTCCCCCACTCATCTAACCTGCCTCTCATCCTGCCTAGAGTCCTTCCTTACCTGGGAGCTAACTTCCTTGCTCCCAGTCTCCACATCACTATTCCCTCCACATCACTATTCCAGGTTTGTCATATGAGGAGAGATTAAGTCAATTAGGATTATCTTCAGTGGAGTTTAGAAGAGTGAGAGGAGATCTCATTGCAACCTCTAAAATTCTAACAAAGTTAGGCAGATTAGATTAAGAAAAAATGTTCCCAGTGATGGGGGAGTCCAGAACTAGGGGTCATAAGGCATAAATCTGTTAGAACTGAGGTGATGAAAAATTACTTCACCCAGAAGGTGGTGAATGTGTGGAATTCACTACCACAGAAAATAGTTGAAGCCAAAATGTTGTCTGATTTCAAGAAGAAATTGGACATAGCTCTTGAGGCTATGGAGGGAAGGAGGGATCAGGGTATTGAATGTTATGATCAGCCAAATGGCTTCCTTCTGCACTATAGGTTCTATGATTCTATGAAAGATAGGGTTAACGTTTGGACACCATGAGCACAGTAAGGAGTCTCACAACATCAGGTTTAAGTTCAACGGGTTTATTTGGAATCATGAGCTTTTGAAGTGCTGCTCCTTGCGGAATGAGTGGGGCTCACCTGATGACTCACCTAATGTTGTGAGACTTCTTACTGTGCCCACCTCAGTCCAACGCTGGCATCGCCACATCGTGGATATTATAATGAAGCAAGTCCTGAACATGAACTTTAGGCATTGTGTCGGGTGGATCTTATTTGGCATTGAACAAACATGTTTGAGTTCCTCAAAAGATATTTTGTTAACTGGACTGAAAATTGGGGCATAAAAGTAGCTGTAACAATCCAACAATAAAATCCCATTGATCTGTTGGAATTGATTCAAGAACAACATTGATGTTAAAGGAGAGTGATCTGATTTAAAAAGTTAAACCTGAAGTACTGTCAGAATGCATCAATCTTTTGTTCCACAGCACTACACTGTGCTTTGAAAACTGTCATTTTGCAATGTTCAGATGGATTTCTCAAATCATTGCTGAAAAAGGTATTTTGTGGAACCTTTTTATCTTGCACTCATCAGGACAATCACAAGAGTATCAATTTAAGGGGAAACAGCAACTTTATACTGTATGAGATGAGAGCTTGTTGGCAAGTGGGCTCTGATTTGGAGAGATGTTGCCATGAAGAATGCATCAGTTGTCATGGTAAAGTCTCTACCAGTCAGTGCCCAGTTGCCAAAAAATCTTATAACTATGACACTACATTCTGCACTCTCTCATTTCCTTCTCTATGAACAGTATTATTTGTCTGAATAGCACGCAAGAAACAATAGTTTTCCCTCTTTACTAATACATGTGACAATATTAAGTCAAATCAAATCAAGTCATAGTTGTTGTTTACCCTGACATTGATATTCTTGTGATTGTCCTGATGAGTGCAAAATGAAAAGATTTTTCTCATTCATGTCACAGGTAGGCTTACATTAACACTAGAATGAAGTTACTGTGAAAATTCTCTAGTCGTCACACTTTGGCGCCTGTTCAGGTACATTGAGTGAGAATTTAGCGTGGCCAATGCATCGAACCAGTATGTTTTTTGGACTGTGGGAGGAAACCAGAGCAGCCAGTGGAAACCCACACAGACACGGGGAGAACATTTAAACTCCACACAGACAGTGACCCAAGCCGGGAATCAAACCCAGGTCTCTGGCACTATGAGGCAGCAATGCTGACAGCTATGTCACATGAAAAGCTTTGACAACGTGTCTTTTCTCCGCAATAATGAAGTTCTGTCCTCCCAAAAAAGCATTTGCTTCAGATTACATCATTTAAAATGGAAATAATAACTTCCCTTCCCACACATAAAGGACAGGAGAGTTAATTTGCATTTGGATCCTATGCTTTGCAAATTTGGCAGACCAGCTGGGCTTGCACAAATATATAAAATGCAGAAGCTTAATATGCTGAGAAAAATCGAAAGGTTTTAGAGTCAAGTGCAGATGGACCATGGGCTGCTTAACTAGTGTTCTCCCCGTGTGCATTATTTAGCAGTAAACATGGTGTAATGAGTTCAGTGAGGCTCATGAGGTGGGCCTCTTGGAGTATGAGCTCCCTGATTGGGGTCATTCCAGCAAAATCCTGCAGAATCAGGAAGCCTCACCTGTATGTATATAAATATGTATACCTGTATGTATATAAATATGAGTCCACTGACACCCTGGATTCTGACTTTCTACCTGAAGCACTCATAGAATCATAGAGGTTTACAACCCTTCGGCCCAACTTGTCTATGCTGCCCTTTTTTTAACTACTACGCTAGTCACAATTGCCCATGTTTGGCCCATGTCCCTCGACATCCATTTAACCCATCTAAATGCTTCTTAAAAGACAAAATTACATCTGCCTCTACTACCACTGTATCTAGCAATGTGTTCCAGACACTCACTACTTTCTGTGTGAAAAAATTGCCTTTTGTATCTCTCTCCTCTCATCTTAAACCTATGCCCTCTACTTTTAGACTCCCCTATCTTTGGGAAAAGATATTAACTATGTAGCTGATCTACGCTCCTCATTATTTTATAGACCTCTATAAGATCACCCCTATATCTCCAAGGAAAAGAGTCTCAGTTTATCCAGCCTGTCCATGTAACTCAAATTTTCAAGGCTCGGTAGCATTCTAATACACCTTTTCTGCGCACTTTCTAGTTTAATAATATCCCTTCCATAATAGGGTGAACAGAACTGTGCACAGTATTCCAAGTGTGGCCTTACCAATGTCTTGTACAACTTCAACAAGACATCCCAACTCCTGTGTTGCATTCTCGGAGTGGAATGGAGTTTGTAAGTGAAGGGAATCTAATGAAGGGACATTGCCTTCTGAGGAGATATTTCACAGTGGTGTGCGGGTGTTTGATTTTATGAGTTAGATATTATGTGCAAGATTGTATTGTGGGGACACAAATCAGGAATCCAGTTGCTGAGGCCAAACCATGATCCCCACTCCTCCATCACCACCACCAAGACCCCAACCCCTCACCATTTAATACATGCACGATGAGATCAAATTCAGAACATCTGTCCAGTAGTATGGGTTTCATGGAAAGATAAAATCCTGGATCATTTTATACCTGAACCTGGGGAGATATTGACAAATCACAGACTCTGTAGCACCCTACCAATGTAAAATTCAGCAAATATGCTTCTTGACCATCCACCATCCCCCCAAAACCACACCTTCCAAAATATTAAGCAAAACCCTGAGATAGTTCATTATTCTGCTGTCACTTGGTATAGAGAGAAGCAGAAATACATGGATGGGCCTGGCAATACTGAGTGGGGGGAATTCCATGTTTGGCATCAGTGGGTGACGTGCACTATTGGCAGGGATTTCTTGGAAAGTCACTATTTAGTGATCTGGTTTTTGGTTTTCCAATCATAGATTGCATAGTCTGGCTTTTAATCAAGTCTGGAAACTTCAAGGGCAAGAGCAGGACAATGAAAAACTGATTGTGAAAGGATAGTTAATGTGTATCTTTCGAGGCAGACATGACTGAGATTTGTCTATTGTTTTATCATCAGTCAAGTGGGCCAGAGAATTAAAGCTAAAATTCTTGTCCTTCCACCTTTTCCTGGCTGCATCCATTTTGCTGATGCCAAAAGTTTTATGCAATTATCTTCCCCATCTCATTAGTATAACCCTGAAGTTAAAATGGGCATAGATCAGTGAAAATACTCAGTGACCCTGGAGTTACCAGTCTCTCTTTTGACCCTTAAGATTGATAATTGTTTCCCCTTCATTCACTTTATAGAATCCTACAGCACAGAAGGAGGCCATTTGGCCCATCGAGTCCGCACCAATGACGATCTCACCCAGGCCCTATCCTCACAACCCCATGCACTCACCCTAGCCAGTCCCCTAACGTTCAGAGGCAATTTTGCACAGCCAATCCATTTAACCTGCACGTCCTTGGACTGTCGGATGAAACTGGAGCACCCACAGGAAACCCAAGCCAAAACAGGGAGAACGTGCAAACTCTTCATGGACAGTGACCCAAGTCAAGAAATCAGGTGCCTGTCGCTGTGAGGCAGCAGTGCTAGTCACTGTGCCACCATGCTACCCTGAAATAAGCATCTTTCAGAACCTGCAATCAGAGTCATAGAACCATAGAAACTAGAAGCAGAAGTAGGCCATTCAGTCTTCGAGCCTGTTTGCCATTTATTTTGATCATGGCTGATCGTCGAATTCAATATCCTGAACCTCCTCTTCCCCCTTATCCCTTGATCCCTTCAGCCCCATGAACTATATCTAATTTCTTCTTGAAATCAGACACTTTGGCCTCATTTACAGAGTGAATTCCAAGCATTCACAACCCTCTGGCTGAAGAACTTTCTCCTCACCTCAGTTCTAAAAGATTTACGTTTTACCCTCAAACTATGTCCCTTAGTTCTCTCACCATTGGGAAGATTACTTCTGAATTGAGGCTGTCTAATCCTGTTAGAATTTTATAAGTGTCCATGAGATCCTCTCTCACTCTTCTAAACTTTAGTCAATATAATCCTGACAGACTTAGTCTCTCCTCATATGACAGATCTGCCATTCCAGGAATCAGCCTATTCGTCTTTCAAATTCAAATTTAATTTGCCTTTTACCATTGTATTGACGCATGATTTTAATATGCTGCTTCCCATGAGATCTGTTCACAAACACAACTAGAGGATATTCATATGTGTTACTTGAAGTGGGGGTGGGGGGTGGAGAGTGCGGGGGGGGAAGCATGGCTAGTTTTGCGGATGAAGATTTGATCAGAAGGTTTGAAGGATGATTGTAAAAGATTGAGGAAATTTGGGTGTGATGTGTTTGAGCAGTTATCTCAAAATTTGTGATCTTAACGCCATAATGGATATGTGCCCAGATTACACAGGTCTCTGGCTAAGAGTGGGGAGGAAATTGTAGGCTCAAAATTGCTTTTCACATCTTGTTCTACATACAAGTAATGGCACAGGAGGTTTGTCAGTGCGTTAGAAATGCCTGTGTGCCACACTGATTAAAGTCTATTGTTCAGTCCAAAACCTTCTGAGTGGGAATCCTGAATCCACCTTTCTGCCCTGCCCTGTCCTCCCTTAACCCCTGGCAAAAATCTACTTTTTGTGATGTTTTTCGGAATTACAAGAAACCTTGGAATACTCTTCCCAGGAAATTAATTGGTTCCAGAGACCAACAAATATGCAGAAACCTGGCTTTTAATGAGCAACAGATCTCCACTTTGCTTTGACTTCCATGTACTGTACAGCCTGTACCACAGTGACTCTCTGGCTCCCTCTAAAGCCACAATCACACAATCCACAGAATGCAGGGAGCGAGGGGACAGAATTTGATTTTCTCCAGCTACTATTTCTCAAATTATATTTTCATTTCACATGGAGCTTTTGAAGTTTTGCTCTAGGTGCGATTTTGCACCATTTCCTGATCTCAAGATAAAAGTTTTAGGTCTGTTCTAGAATGTTGTCTTGTTAAAAAAATTGTTGGCCTAGAAATCCAATCATGTAAACAGCAGCCTGGTATAGCATTTACGGTGGAGGTTTTATTCTTGCTCATTCCGTGATGGAAATGCATCAAATGCCACGTTGGTAAAGGTTGCTGCTAAGCATCAGGTTGCCTCGTGGTATTGTCACTGGACTAGTAATACAGAAACCCCAGGCAAGATCTGGGGACTTGGTTCAAATGCCACCATGGCAAATGATGAAATTTGAATTCAGTTAAAATCTGGAATTAAAAGTCTAATGATGACCATGAAACTATTTTTGAGTCAACCTCACTGCTCTGGAGTTGCATTTAGGCCAGATCAGCTAAGAACAGCAGATTTCCTTCCTAAAGGACATTAGTGAACAAGATGGCATTTTTACATCTATTGTATGCATTTGTCACAGTCTTTTTGACTTATCCTTGAAAGATTTCTGTACGCACATTAATGGGATTTACGTATCAGGTGCCAATCTCTTTCTGCAGGTTGAAAATCATTTATTTTACTTCAGAAGTATAACAGATTGAATAGATATCACAGAAACACTACAGTGCAGAAGGAGGCCATTCGGCCCATTGAGATTACACGGACACCATCCCACCCAGGCCTTATCCCCACAATCCCACAGATTTACTAATCTCTCTAACCTATACATCCCTGGACACCAAGGGGGAATTTAGCATGGCCAATCAACCTAACCCAACATATTTGGACTGTGGGAGGAAACTGAACACCTGAAGGAAACCCACGCAGATACGGGGTGAACATGCAAACTCCATACAGACAGTGACTCAAGCCAGTAATCGAACCCAGGTCTTCGGAGCTGTGAGGCAGCAGTGCTAACCACTCTGCCACCTTGCTGCCCCATATATCATGTCAGAATTTTCAATAATATCCCTAGTCTTGTGATCAAATGACTGATCCACTTTATATTATCAAAGAACAAGGAAGCACTATTTTAAAATTTAAACAAAGTAGGATTACAAATGAAAATCAGCTACATGACTTCCAACCAAATCAGGGAAATAAGGGAAAGCAATTCACAAATTCAGTAATGAATAGGTTCTCCTCTAGCTAGTATGACCTGCATTTACATAATGTTAATATGCTAGACAAACATCCAAAAATACATCATAAAGGACAGGAAAAACAAGACAAAGAAGGATAGATGTGATCAGAAGCTTGGTCAGGTAAGCAGGTTTTAAAGAGGAGTGTAAAGGAGAAGTAAAATGCAGGAAGTTTTAGGGAGGAAGTTTCAAACAGTGACATTGCCACTTTGGGCAAATGAATTGGCCAGGTAAAAGAGGCAACTATTTTACAACGGAACTGAATTGGATAAATGAAGAATTCATAGAGTTATAGATTGGTTACAGCAGAGAAGGAGGCCATTCGGCCCGTTGAGTCTGTGCCAGCCCTCCCCTGGAGCAACTGTGCTGGTCCCATCTTCTGCTTTTCTCCGTGACCCCACAAAGCTTTTCTCTAGATGCTTATCCTTTACATTTCTGAAGCAATTGAGAAAACTTTGGGGATAGGGAGGGACTTAAGGAGGGATTTAATGAATCAGAGATTTAAAGTTGAGGCTTTCTGGAACTGGGAGAAGATGTTAGGTCAGTAATGGTGAGGGTGATGGTTAAGTGAGATTTGGTTTGGACAAGCTGGAGTTTATGGTATTGAAAGAAGATAGTTGGCAGTTGGGGGGCACTGAAGTAATCAAGTGCTGACATGACAAAAGCATGTAGAAGAGATGACCACATATATTTCTTGAGAGAAGAATATCCATGTGTAGCTGATCTATTGCTGGAAATTCATTTATTCGTGGTCCCACAATGTAAGTAACTTGATGTCACCAGGTACAGGTAGCTGGAGATGATAATGCAAGTTCATACCAGCTATTCATTCAAATGATCTCCCAAACTTTTCAGTGCTAATTTGAAATCAAGATCCTGCCTGGAGGAAAAGGAGAGGGAAAATATAGGTTGGTGGTCATGCAGTCTTGAGCCTTCATAGAATCCTGCAGTGCAGAAGGACACCATTCAGCCCATCAACTCTGCACCAATCAGAATTCCACCCAGGCCCTACCTCCATAACCCCATACGTCTACCCTAGTAGTCCCCCTGACACTAGGGGTCAATTTAGCATGGCCAATCCATCTAAGCTGCATATCTTTGGACTGTGGAGGAACATGGAGCACCCAGACATGGAGAAAATGTGCAAACTCCACATGGACAGTGACCTAATCCAGGAATTGAACCTGGGTCCCTGGCGTTGTGAGATAGCAGTGCTAACCACTGTACCACCCATGCTTGAGGTTTTCCTCGTGGCTGCTTCTAAAAAAAACATGAGCAGTGGATTCTGAGCAGACCTCGTGTAACTTTTAACATTTCCTTCCCATTTCCAGCACTGAAATAAATGAATCAATTTCCGTATTTTTGGGTGCGATGTTATGGTTACCTTTTGATTTGATTTGATTTATTTTTGTCACATGTATTGGGATACAGTAAAAAGTAGGATTACAAATGAAAATCAGCTACATCACTTTCATCCAAATCAAGGAAAGCTATACAGAAAATAACATACCATCCATAGAGTCCATAGAGAAGGAAAGGAGAGGGTGCAGAATATAGTGTTGAAGTTACACATTGCATGAATAGAAAGACCAATTTAACGTAAGGTAGGACCATTCAAAAACCTGATGGCAGCTGGGAAGAATCTGCCCTTGAGTCAGATGGCATGTATTCTCAGACTTTTGTATCTAAATACTTGCAGGAAAATATTTTGCAAGGTTGTGGGAACAAAGCGTAGTTTTCTGAATTAAAGAATGATGTTTGAGCATCGAACCAGTAGCTTTTGAATCCATGAATTCATAGATATGAATAGAACATAGAACATAGAACATTACAGCACAGAACAGGCCCTTCGGCCTTCGATGTTGCACCGACCAATATAAAAAGCAATGCCCCTCCAAACTAAACCATTCCCTTCTCTTCCATATACTTATCAACTAACCTCTTAAACGCCACCAAACTTGGCGCATCTACAACTGCTGCAGGCAGGGCATTCCACTCCCTAACCACCCTCTGGGTAAAGAACCTGCCTCTGATATCCGTCCTATAACTATCACCCCTTAATTTAGAGCTGTGAATGTTTACTTGAGATGTAAAACAGTGATAAAAATTGTTGTACCTATTCAAATATCATTGACGGGATTTTCCCATGCCTCATGCCATGGGAATCATAGTGGGTGGGACGAGATCGTGCAAAGGTTCATTGACCTCCGGTGGGATTTTCCAATTCTGGGGTGAGCGCGGTCACAAAATCCCACTCGTATCTTCCTTGTTTTTGCTCTCAAAGTATTGGACTAAAATCATATGAATGATGTTCAGCGAATACTTGGGTCTACTCAAAAACTTTCCAGACAACTAGGCTGGGATTTTCTGCCCTCCCGCTACCCACATATCCCTGGCCGCACACCCCACTCCTCAACCCCACATGGTGTGTTTTCAGTAGCAGAAGCAGCCTGCCATTGGCCGCTGCCAGGATCTTCCAGTCCCATCGATGTCTATGGTATTTTGCGTGGCCTGTCCCATCCTGCAGCTGGAGAACCGCAGGGAGTCACCTACGGTGGGCCTGGATGACCCAGCCTGCAGGAAGGGAGGGAAATGCTGCCCCTCACGCTTCTGCTACTCCAGATTGCAGAGGTTAAAGTGCGCTGCTCCCTTTATAATGCCAGAAGATTTGTCACAACACCATAATTTTTCTGACTCCACCGTTTTGTTCCAGCTCTCCCAAATTTGTTCTTAAAATTTCCATGTAATTTGCACAGAGGTAAAATGTTGACCACCGTTGGATGAGACAAAGAACCAACTCCCATTTGTGTGAATAAATTTGCATTGTTGCAGGGCTACACATAAATGCGCTTCATTGTAGCACAATCTCTTTTGCATAGAACCCCCAGGGCTACTGGATTTCCTTACAATGTTTTTTTTAACTTAAATCAATGAAATGAAAAGTAACCAATCTCTGGACGATCTTTGCAGTTTCACAAAACAGTTTTAGTTTTAATTCATTTCTTTCCTGGTATTGTCACAGATCCATGGCAGTCCAGTCTCCCGCTGTAACCTGGTAGAAAACCTTGGAGAGATAACCACTGGCAATGTTATCCAGGATTCCCATTAATCTGAAGCCTAATTTACAGCAGGAGAAACCCATGGAAATTCCAGGATAAAATGGCAATCAATTGCAGCAAAAACTGGGAAGCTTGTTTGTTGTGAAAATATATCAAATGAGAGTGATGATAGAAGTTGTCTATGTTTTGTATTTCTCACCGTTCCCTTAGTGTTCTAAAAGTTTCGCTGTCTCAGGATAATATTCATCACCTGAATGGTAACTTCGATGAATGCCCATTGCAGCATCCTTCCCCACCATTCTTAGTTGATTTCCATTCCATTGTAATCAACCAATGGAATGAAAACTGCTACGGGTTTGACAATAAATGGAGCAACTTTCCCAACAGTTTTAATTGCGAAGTGGTAGTTCAGACAGAACCTCACTATTCCCCACTTGGCAACAATGGGCATTAAAATTTTCTGACTGTCACCGTAAGGGAAGTTATTAGCTGAAAGCTGAAGTGATGTTACGCGAAGGGCAATGTAGAACATAGAACATAGAACATTACAGCACAGAACAGGCCCTTCGGCCTTCGATGTTGCGCCGACCAATATAAAAAGCAATGCCCCTCCAAACTAAACCATTCCCTTCTCTTCCATATACTTATCAACTAACCTCTTAAACGCCACCAAACTTGGCGCATCTACAACTGCTGCAGGCAGGGCATTCCACTCCCGAACCACCCTTTGGGTAAAGAACCTACCTCTGATATCCGTCCTATAACTATCACCCTTAATTTAAAGCTGTGTCCCCTCGTGCTAGCTTTTTCCATCCTAGGAAAAAGGCTATCACTGTCCACCCTATCTAAACCTCTAATCATCTTATATGTTTCGATCAGGTCCCCTCTTAGCCTCCTCCTTTCTAACGAAAACAACCTCAAATCCCTCAGCCTCTCCTCATAAGACCTGCACAACACATGTGTTGTGGATAACTCTAACTACCAACAATAGACGGGCCGGCTGGGAATTAGAAGTTTAAAATTTTAAATATTATCAAACTCGACCAATTCCCGCTCGCTTCCTGGTTTAATGGGTGGATGATTAACTGGCTGTCAGCAGGAGGGATGGTCAGTTAAAGCATTTAAATGTGCCGTTTGCCTCCACTTTTATATGCCTTTTACTATTGGCCCATTTTGGCTGGGTTTCTCCATTCTTTTGTTGATAAAAGGAGGCAAGAAAGACAGGATCATTTTACATGTACACAATTGTTTTTGTTTATATCCAATTCAATCCAATCAAAGTCCAATTCAAAGTTTCAGCAGGTAAGACATTCCCAATCCAAGCTGAGAAGACAGGCTGGCTATTTCTGTCTTGGGCTTGATCTACGGGATCTAAGCTGATTGGAGTGGGAGTTGCACCTCCTCCAATCTCATTTGCATCCTAGCCAAAAGGCCTAGATGCCACTTTAAAAAGATTGCTTCACATGAAATCTCGTGTAACTTCATGACCAAGTGCAGGATAACAAAACTACACTTGATCTTAGCCAGAAGGCTGAGAGATGAATGTACACATGGGCCAGGAGCAGTAAGAGTGTTTCTATCAGGCCCAAGCAATTTCTTCCTGTCCCATTCTCAGCCGACCTTCACTCCACTTCAACCTCACTCTCACCTTCCTCCCTTCGTCTTCCAACATTTCCATCCCCCCCCCACCATTGCCCTGCCCATCAGCCCTCTGCCTCCCCCCAGCCGAATAATATATTTCTTCTCCTCCTCTCCGATCACATGTACACTCCTTCTGACCCCACTCCCAACCCCTCTGACCTTCTCTGTCTACCCCCATCACAATTCACTCTCTCCCACGGACCACAACCTCTTTCTCTCTCCAACACCCCCTTTCCCTGCCCATTGGGTGGTACAGTAGTTAGCACTGCTGACACACAGCCCCAAGGAACCAGCCTCGGGTCACTGTCTGTATGGAGTTTGCACATTCTTCTCATGTCTGCGTGGATTTCCTCCGGGTGCTCCGGTTTCCTCCCACAATCTGAAAAATGTACAGGTTAGGTGCAATGGCCAAATTCACCCTCAGTGTTCCTGAACAGGTGCCAGAGTGTGGCAACTCGGGGTTTTCACAGTAACTTCATTGCCGTGTTCATGGAAGCCTGCTTGTGACAATAATAAATAAACTTTAAACCTTTAAAACACCATCTCTCTCTTCCTGATTATGATTGCTTTTCACATTCAACGACAGTTTCTCCCACCTCTTATAAATATCTCAAACACTCTTTCTTCTGCTCTATCTCTCCTCTCTCTCTTTTTTACATCTTTGACTCTTTCCCCTTTTCTGACACCAGTTTCTCTCTCTTCCTCTGAGAAACTAGTCCACCTCTTTCCCTCACTCTCCACAGCTTATAGAACTCAAACTCAAAGCCATAATAGGTGTGAATGCTCAATATTTTTGCCTTTCACACAAAGCTTTCTTCCAAAACCACCAAATAGGGAATTTTCCTTTTGCTTTCAAAATTTGCCTGTTGCTTTTCTCCAAATGATGTTGAGTCTTTCTTTGATAAAAAAAACAGTTAGAAGCTAAAGATAAAAAGGAATACTCCTCAGCCTAGCTGTCTGAACAGTTCTGATGAATCCAACGAGAGTGGGCATTCTTTTTACTTCCATCAAAGTCAATTAGATAAAAACTAGGGGAGATGTGAAGTGACTGCTGAGTTGCTAGTGTCTAATTCAAACTAATGCATAAAATTTACGCTGATGTTTTGCAAATAAAATGTCAGGTAGTGCAGTTAAGAAGTGTAGACTAACAGAAGATTTTAATAATCTGTAGAGTGAAATATTTCTCAAGTAACACTTTAAACATGGGCCAGAATTATCTGTGTAAAGATTGAGTGCATGCCCGAGCTGGAACTGTGTAAAATTGTGTCAGAAACTTCAGGAGTGCATCCCAATGTCATTGCACCCTCACATATTTTGGTCAGTGGGCATGGCATGTGCATGGCAGAAGCGTACCCACTGACAATCAAGAAGCCTGTTTAAATTAGTTAAATCCCAATTGACTGAGAATGCGCAAACTCCACACAGACAACTACCTGAGGCGGAAATGAACTTGGGTTCCTGCTGCTGTGAGGCAGCGTGAAAGGTCAGGGCTCAAATAAAGTTAACAAATGTCTCTGGGGAGTGAGGTCTGTGTCTGACTGCATGGCCTAGACACTCCTGGCAATACGCAGCTCTCTCAGACCGTTCCGCAGCACTGTTCCCCTGAGGGAACACATTGGAAATGCCAGCCCACACCCTCCCCTTTCTTGCCATCTGCCTTACCTAGCAGTGCTGAGCCTTTCACTGGGTGTATTTGATACTGGATGATCATTAATTGGCCAGCCATTGTACTAACACATCCACAACATGATCTCACATCCAGTCCCACCCAAGCCAACTCTGGACACGCCCCACATGTCAAATTCAGGCCATGGTAAGTTCAGCAATAGGTTCAAGTCTACACGGGTATTTTACTTCCTTCTCTACAAATATTCTTGAACTTAGTGTTCTTTCTAAAGGCACGCAGTTGCCTGAGTAAAATTCTTACAACAACCATTGCTACATTTATGTCCCGAAACCTGATCACCAGCCACTACAGAATCAACTGCATTTGATAGTAACACTGAAAATCTTTCTATATGTGAAGCTCAGAAAGTGAGCAATTGAGCTTTCTGCTTCTTTGTTATCGTCGCCATAGTTTAGAAAACTTTTGCTCCAATAGACATTACATATGGTGCAGCTAAGTTGCCTGGGTGTTCAGAGTAGGCTATTCCTTGAACTAAAATTCATCAAAAAAGCAAAAGAGGGAAAAGAAAGGAAGAGGAGATAAAGGTACAACAGGAACAAAGAAGGAGAAAGAGACGCATAAGTCAAAATTGCGGATTTACTTTCAGGCAATAGGTGGGATTCAGGCAGCAGGTGATCAAGAAGGCGAATGCAACGTTGGCCTTTATAGCTAGGGGGATAGAATATAAAAGTAGGGAGGTATCTTTGCAGCTGTATAGGGTACTGGTGAGGCTGCAGTTGGAGTACTGTGTGCAGTTTCGGTCGCTGCATTCGAGGAAGGATATATTGGCCTTGGAGGGGGTGCAGAGAAGGTTCATTAGGCTGATACTGGAGATGAGGGCGTTGGGTTATGAGGAGAGACTAAATAGGCTAGGTTTGTACTCGTTGGAGTTTGGAAGGCTAAGAGGGATTTTATAGAGACGTGTAAGATAATGAAGGAGATGGATAGGATAGGCGTTGAGAGACTCTTCCCTCTTAGCAAAGATAGCAGGAGTAGAGGGCACAGCATCAAAATTAGGGAAGGGCGGTTCAGATCAGAGTTGAGGAGGAATTTCTTCACGCAAAGGTTGGTGAATCTTTGGAATTCTCTGTCTGTTGAAGTAGTGGAGGCTTCCTCACTGAATATATTTAAGTCAAGAGTGGATAGGTTTTTGATTGACAAGGGAATTAAGGGTTATGGGGAGAAAGCGGGAAAGTGATACTGAACCACTGCAGATCAGCCATGATCTTATTAAATGGCAGGGCATGCTCGAGGGGCTGGATGGCCTACTCCTGCTCTTATTTCTTATGTTCTTATTTTCCATCTGCGCTCGCTGCAAAACCACAAAATCCCACCCGAGCTCAACAAACCTTTCCATGGTCTGCTCCTCGCCTGCTTCCCATGGAACGGGAAAATCCACCCTTTTGCCTTTGAGACAGAAGGTTGTGGGTTCAAATCCCATTCTAGAAATTCCCAGAAGGAGTGCTGCAGAGTTATCGGGGCTGTCTTTCAGATAAGACATCAAAGGGAAGTCTTGTTTGCCCTCTCAGGTGAATGCAAGAGATCCTGTGGCACAACTTTGAAGAGAAGGAGAGTTATTGGCAGTAACAAATATTTCTCCCTCAATCAATATCACAGGAGTAAATTATCTGATCATTATTGTTTGTGAGAGCTTGTTTCAAGTTCAAATGGCTGTCCCATTTCCTACAATGCTTCAAAGATATTTCATTGATTGTAAAGTGCATTGGGACCTCCTGTGATCATGAAAGATGCTTTTTAACTACAGCTCTTTGCATAAAACCATTGATTCCCTATAGTACAGAAGGAGGACATTTAGCCCATCGAGCCTGCACTGACAACAACCCCATCCTATTCCCATTACCTCATATATTTGCCTAGCTAATCTCCCTGAAATTACAATCAGTTTAGCAAGGCCAATCAACCTAAGTAAGAAGTCTGACAATACCAGATTTAAGTCCAACCAATTTATTTGATAGTAAACTCACAAGCTTTCGAGGTGTTTCGACCTCTTCGTCAGGTGATTGAGGTGTTCTGGTCTCAGACAGCACATATAACAGCACAGACAGTTTACAGATTACTTGTTAGAATGCAAATCTTTACACCTAACTTGCTATTCAAGTCTTAAAGTGGCTAACAATGTGAGTGGAAGGAGCTCTGAGCACAGGTTAAAGAGATGTGTATTGTCTCCAGGCAGTACAGCAAGTGAGGTTTTGATAACCCAGGCAAGTCATGAGGGATACAGATAGTATGACATAAACCCAAGATCCCTGTTGAGACCGTCCTCATGGCTATCAGCCTCTGCTCAGCAACTCTGCGCTGTTGTGTGTTATGAAGGCCATCTTGGAGAATGCTTACCCGAAGGTCGGAGGCCGAATGCCCGTGACCAGCTGCGAAACTCTGCGAAGCAGTGAGAACAAACCCAACCAACCTAAACCATACTTCTTTCGACTACAGGACGAAACCAGCGCACCTGGAGGAAACCCACGCAGACATGGGAAGAATGTGCAGACTTCACACAGACAGTGATCCAAGCTAGGAATCGAACATGGGTCCCTGGCTCTGTGAGGCAGCAGTACTAACAACTGTGCCACTGTGTCGCGCTTACAAAAATTATTTTATTGTACAAAACAAAGAAATAAGTCGGGACTGAAAAGCACGAAACTACAGTAGAACAAGGCTTGCAATCATGCAACAGTTTGGTGTAATCTCTGAATTCCGAATGGTGTTGGGGAATGAACCATCCTCTGGGGTTTGATCCAATCTCCACTGCTAGCTGCAGGCTCTCTTTTATGTGGTGCTGTGGTCTGTGTTTCCCAACTGACTACAAGCTAAAACATGTCAGTTGGGCTGATTTCCAGGTGGAGAATAAAAAGAAACTGCTTACAACGTGGAATGTTCAGGATGACCAAGGTCTGCATTGTGATGTAAGCACATTGAAGCTAAACTGGGGTTGGAAGTCATGTTAAGTTGCTGGGTATTTTGAAATTGCAATATTTCAATTGTAGTAAACTGCTGTCTACAGGAGATGTCCATGATGATGGCCGTGAACTGTTCCTGCTACAAGGCAGACCTGTGACTATCTGCTTGTGAAATCTTTGTTGTTCTGTGACCCAGCTTCCTCTGGTTATTTGCAGTTGAATGTTATAGAATACATGTGTGAGTTTTGTGTGAGGTTGTGTTCAGGATGCACCATCATAAAAACCACCATTTAGAAGGCATGTTTAGCATGAAGGAAACAGATACTTGGAAAGAAAATAAGAGATTTACAAGAGCGATTAATAGCTTGATCAAAGAATTGAATTTTAAAGGACGAGTTAAAGGAGGAGGTGAGAAAGGTGAGGAGGCGGAGGACCTTACAAAGGGGAATTACAAAGAACAAAGAACAAAACAGCATGGGAAACAGGCCCTTTGGCCCAATGAGCCCACGCCGCCACCTCAATGTTTCCACTTCTACCCATGATCCCTGTCTATGTTTATAGATCTATGCATTGAAACCAAATTTGAGACAATTTAGGGAGAATTTGTTTTGCCAATCAGCCTAAGAGCACATCTTTGGGGTGTGGGAGAAAACCGGAGCACTCCGAGAAAACCCAAGCAAGCATGGGGGGAATGTGCAAACTCCCACAGACACAGGCCCAAATCAATGTATCTGCACAGCACAGTGATAGTCACTGAGCTGTCGTGTTGCCCATCAACTGGTCCAGTTCAAGCGTATACTAATGCCGTGAAGAACTAGGCTACTCTTGAAAAATCCAAGAGCAGCCCTCTCACGACCCATCGCGTGTATGCCCCTTGTTGGACAACAAGGCGGACTGAAGTACTTGTAAGATAAAACAGAAATACATCAATATCATTGACAATTTACACACTTCCCAGGGAACTCCCAAGGCTCATGATCCTATTTGAAATCAGTCTTCTATATCACTCCATTCCCATTCTGTTCATGTGCCCATCTAAGAATTTCTTAAATAACTCCAGAGTGCCTGCCTCCACCACCTTACTTGGCAGCGCGTTCCACATCCACGCAACCCTCTATGTGAAAAAACTCCCTCTATCATCCAAATTATACCTTACCCCCATTACTTTAAGCCCATGACCCCTCGTGATATTTGTGTCCATCCTAGGAAAAAGCTTATCACTATTTACTCTGTGTATACTTCTCAAAATCTTGTACACCTCTATTAGATCTCCTCTAAGTCTACGTCTTTCTAAGGAAAACAGTCCCAATTTGCCTTACCTCTCCTCATAACTCAGACCTTCCATACCAGGCAGCATCCTGGTAAACCTCCTCTGTACTCTCTCCAGAGTCTCCACGTCCTTCCGGTAGTAAAGCGGCCAGAACTCTGGAGCTTAGGAACAAGGCAAGATGGAGAATCTCTCAGAGATACAGAGACACAGTGAACGAGGAGGTTCTGGATTTAGGGAGGAGTGAAGCCAGACGTAGAAAGATTTGAATATAAAGAATTGGATTTTCAAAACCTGCAGGAGGTAGGATCAGAAGTGGTCAGGCAGAAAAGTCATTGTGTGAAGGCACTGTCCAAATTTGTTGGCATCTTCTTGCCTCCAGGTCATTCTCAGGAAGGTTGGGTTGGAGTTTCAATGGCTAGCTGCCCAGAAACAATGGGCACAGTGACAAAGACATAGCCAATGAGGGGAGGTGGCCACTTGGTAGGAAACTGGAGGGTCAGCTCTCTATATATCATTTCAATACTTCCTCCCTACTGCAAGGCTGACTTTTAGATGTTCATAACTGTAGGTCACCCTGTGGAAGGACTCCCTGTCCACAATAGTTCTCCAGCAGCACTGGCCATTTTTAAATCCCACAATTTTAAAAGTCTTGTGCTAATGTTGCCCTCCTTGTCTGTAGTTCTCTGAGCACTGGAGGGCCTCCTATTGGTTCTCCAATGTCAGAAGGAAATCCACCCTCCTTAACTGGATGGCATGTGTATCTTCCATTTGTTAATTGGCCTTTTATTCAAAAATCATGGGGATGCATTTTTTTTAATATTCTTTCATGAGATGTGAGTATCTCTGGAAAGGCCAGCATTTGTTGCCCATCCCTAGTTCCCTTGAGAAGGTAGTCATAAGCTGTTGCTTATTGTAAGTACTCTCAAAGTGCTGCTAGGGATGGAGTTGCTGGATTTTGAAGGAAAGAAACAGTGATATATTTCCAAATGAGGGTGAAGTATGGCTTGGAGGGGAATTTCCAAATGGTGGTGTGCCCATGTAAGTGCTGCCCTTGTCTTCTAGATAGTAGAGATCAATGGTTTGGAAGGTGCTGTCAAAGGAGCCTTGGTATGTTGTTGCATAGATGGAGGGAGTGAATGTTTAAGTTGGTGGCTGGGCTACTTTGTCCTGGATGAGTGTTGAGCTCCATGAGTTTTGTTGGAACTACATTCATCCAGGCAAGTGGAGAGCATTCCACTACACTTCTGATTTGTGCCCTTGCAGATGGAAGACAGACTTTGGGAAGCAAAATGTGGGTTGCTCGCCACAGAATTCAAAGCCGCTGATGCGCTCTTGCAGCCAAAGTATTTAACAGTCCGGTTCAGTTTTTGGTCAATGGTGTCCCCAGGGTGTTGATATTGGAGAATTCAGTAATAGTTGTGCCGTTGAAAGTCATTGTTTGGCAATGTGTTCTGGCATTGAACATTGTGCAGTCATCTTGAACATTGACCTTAAAATAGAGGCAACAAGATCTCACCCCCTGTAAGCCAGCTGTAGTAATGAGAATGTGAATGATGTCTATATGAGGCTGAGTGTAGATTGGTGAATGAACGGCAGAGTTTTAATTGAGCTGAATACTGCGTCAATGATATGCAGCAACATAGATTCCAATCCAGTCTTTAATCTCACCTTCACCCTTTCCATCCTTTTTACACAATTGCAATATCTTGCCACTTTAGGGTTTGGGACCAATTCCCATTGCTCTTGTGTGGACACCATTAGCAAGAAAATATTATCATTTCTATGATGCTTCCATAGTTAATTCAGTAGTATATCTTTAATGATTCCACCGCAACGCATTCATAAATCCTTGCGTTGGTACGCTTTGACCCAAGTGGAAGAGACGTTCTGATGAAGTCACTTTAAAGATTTTAAGTTCTGATCTGCGAACAGAAAAATTCGCTTTAAGGAAACAAAGGCTTGTGCTGGCCTCAAGCTCAGCGAAAGAAAATCGGAAATGATACAGAATACATCATTATTTGACTAATACGGACAGGAAAAGCTGTGCTGTAAAGCAAACTAGGTTTCTCCAAACTGCAGGGGCCAATCATGTAGGATCGACAGCAGGTTTAAGGCCTGGAAGACAAAAAGAAATGAATGCTCTCCCTTACTCCATCCTACTTCGATAAGGAAGTACGCCGCCTCACAGTTGTGACTTTTGTGGCGCAAAACCACTTCCTTGTGCTCTTCCTAGTACCACACTTCAAGAGTGTATTTCTTATCTGGCTGCTGCAACATGCAAGCTTTATTTTAGCAGCAGATTTTTTTGTTTCAGATGTTTACTACACCTCACTTGAACTTGAAGTGAGCTTGCATCTTTTTCCCGTGAATGTCAATGGGCAGTTAGAGCACCTGTCACTATTAAGATGGCGTCTAATGAAGTCTTTGGGCCCACGTTCTGCTTTTCCGGCCTGATACTATTTTGCAATTTGTAACGTGTAAATGTTTCATCAGGATCCAGTCTTCACAAGAGAAAAAGACTGTGGTTAGATTTACCAAGTGGCTGAATAGGAGGTCCAAGAAATTAAAGCACAAGTGTGATTTCAGAATCCTTTGGTAATATGATAATCTTCGTGATAAAGCCCCTCATTTCTTCTGCCGATAAGAACACTGACCTTTAGTTGAGGGTTTGTATTTTTAGGGGGAGGTTACGGCCTAGTGGTATTACCGCAATGCAGAAACACAGCTCATGTTCTGGGGACCCCACTTCGCATTCCTCCACAGCAGATGGTGGAATTTGAATTCAGTAAAAAATATCTGGAATTAAGAATCTACTGATGACCATGAAACCATTGTCGTTTGTCGGAAAAGCCCATCTGGTTCACTAATGTCCTTGAGGGAAGGAAATCTGCCATCCTTACCTCGTGTAGCCTACGCAATAGGCATGGAAGCACAGTCGTTAGCACAGCGCCAGGGACTGGGTTTGATTCTGGGCCTTGGGTGACTGTGTGAGTTTTCATGTTCTCTCCGTGGGTTTCCTCCGGTGCTCCAGTTTCCTTCCATAGTGTAAAGATGTGCAGGTTGGGTGGCTTGGCCATGTTAAATTGCCCCTTAGACTCAGAGGGATTTGTGGGGTAGATACATGATATAATGGGGATAGGGCCTGAGTGGGATTGTTGTTGGTGCAGACTTGATAGACTGAATAGCCTCTTCCTTCACTGTAGGGATTCTCTGATCCTGCATCAACTCCAGAGCCACGGCAATGTGGTTGACTCTCAACTGCCCTTTAAGGGCAACTAGGAATAGGCAATAAGTGCTGGCCAATTAGCAATGCCCATGTCCCATCAATGAATAAAAAAAATCCTGTTTTGTGCAACTGGACATTTTGAGTTTAAAGGGTATATGCAAGGAGGATGTTTATCCTGGCTGGGACTAAGATGGAGAGAAATTTCTTCGCACAAATAGTTATGAATCTTCAGAATTGTATATCTCAGGAAGTTTAAGTTTATGTTTAAGTTTACTTATTAGTGTCACAAGTAGGCTTACATTAACACTGCAATAAAGTAACTGTGAAAATCCTCTAGTTGCTACAGTCCAACACCTGTTTGGGTACACTGAGGAAGAATTTAGCACGACCATTGCAGCAAACCAACGTGTCTTTCGGACTGTGGGAGGAATCCGGAGCACCCAGAAGAAATCCATGCGTAGGGAGAACACGCAAACTCTGCATAGACGGTGACCCAAACTGAGAATTGAACCTGGTTCCTTTGCGCTGTGAGGCAGCAATGCAAACAAGTATATAAAGGACAGAAAGCATTAGTTTTTTTGCATACAAAGGAAAGTTACGGATGTGGGGATAGTGCAGGAAAGAAGTGTTGAGGTGGCTGATCACTAGGCCTTGGTCTTCTTGAATGATGCAACAGGCTTGAAGAGCCTCATAATTCTTAGGTTCTTATTAAAAATGGCAGTCTGGGCGTTTCCAAGCACATCAGCCTATGCTGTGGAAAATTTGTTGTGTTGAATTCACAGTCAGATTTTGCTTTTCAATGAGAACAACTTGCAATTACTTTGCACCTTTAACATAGGAAAAAATTCCCAAGGCACTTCAGAGAGGCATGAAAGAACAGAAACAATGTCACGCCAAAAGCAAAGGAGGTGATAGGACCCTTAAACATTTAGTTAAGGTGGCGCGTTTCATTGAGCATCTTAAATGAGGACAGATATAGGGCTTGAAATCAGCCCTTTAGCATATGTGGTTGGAAGACAGCATTGGAAGGGCAAAGTGAGTCACAACATTGTCAGCAAACAAGGCAGACTTTCAGTTTTCCCATTACAGTGCATAGGTATTTGGGTGTTCTGCTTGTTTGGATTTGGTTATAATTTGAATTGTGCTTCACTGGAGGCTGTTTGTTCATACTTATTTTGAATATCAGCAATCTCTGAAACCCAGGGAAGATCAATCATTTCCCTGACAGACCAAAATATTTATTTTGATTAGTGAATTTGCTTCTCCCAGATGTTACTGAAATGCTACAGGTATTACTGATTTACGCGAATACTGTAGGGTAGCACAGTGGTTAGCACAGCTGCGTGACAGCACCAGGGACCCAGGTTTAGGTCCAACCTTGAATGACTCGACTGTGGGGAGTTTGCACGTTCTCCCCATGGCTGCATGGGTTTCCTTCAGGTGTTACAGTTTCTTCCCACGCTCCTAAGATATGCAGGTTAGGCTGATTGGCCACACTAAATTAGTGTCAAGGGAATTTGTAGGGTTAATATGTGGGGTTATGGGGATAGAACTGGTTTGGGATTGTGGTTGATGCAGAGTTAAGAGCCAAATGGCCTCTTTCTTCAGTGTAGGATTCAATATATTTTCAAGTCTGTAAGTTTTAATTCCAGCTTCAGACCTTTATGTGATATGGCTTTGAAATTGGACAAGCGACTCTGGATGGTGGTATGATCACTTGAGTCCACTTTACTACTCGGATTTGAACCAGAACTTTATGACTCAGAGGTTGAGCTCCTACCAACTGAGCCACAACTCTTGTTGGAAGTCTGTGGTACAAGATAGTAGGAACTGTGTTCTCACAAACCACACCGCCTTCCCACATAAGAGCCTGCCTCAGATTTGTTCGGGGAAATGTGGTCAGTTCCAAACTGGGTGAGAGAGAGACAGACAGACAGACAGAAAAATCAGTGGGTATCATTTTTCAGCCAATTAAAGAACTATAGAAACCCAGGAGACCTACATGACTGTAACATCTTGATCAGTTAAACGGCATATGATGCAGAACAGAAAATACATTCTGATAGGGGAAATGTTTAATAGAATGCTTCTCAACATTCTCAACAGCTCCAACAGTTCCAAGTACAAGTATAAACATGGTACTTGAGAAATTTTTGAAAAACAAACCATCTATTCTAACATTAGGACAATATTCATGAAAACCTCGTTCTATTTATATTGCACCACTTTGTGTAAAAGTTTATTTATTAGTGTCACAGATAGGCTTGTAATAACACTGCAATAAAGTTATTCTGAAATCCCCTAGTTGCCACACGCTGCAGCACCTGTTTGGATACACTGAGGGAGAATTTAGCATGGCCATTGTACCTAATCAGCATATCTTTCAGACTTGTGGGTGGAAACCAGAGCACCTGGAGGAAACCCATGCAGACATGAGCAGAACGTGCAGACTCCGCCCAAACAGTGACTCAAGCCGGGAATCAAACCCGGGTTCTGGGCACTGTGAGGCAGCAGTGCTTTTGAAAGACTCATCAGGAACTGAGTATCTTAGTAGAATATCACTGTATTTTTGCAGCATGCTACCTATAATCAGAAACAGGAGGAATGCTGTGCGGCAAATCATATTGTCTGCTATTTGTCTTCTCTGACCATTTGTCATCGCTGTTGTCTCTTAACTGTGAAATGTTACCTGTCAGCACCTCAGAGGAATTTATTTTCTTGCTTTTAGTTGATCTGCAAGAGATCAAAGAGATCCGCCTTGGCAAAAATGCGAAGGACTTCGAACAGATTTCAAAAGAACAGAGGGACAAATATAGCGATGACATCTGCTTCACCGTGTTCTATGGTACCGAGTTTGTGCTCAACAACCTCAGTTTGGCAGGTGAGTACTTCTACTGCCTCAAAACACACAACCTTACCAAATAGGAGCGGGAGAAGACCATTCAGTCCCTTGAACCTGTTCCACAATTTGATCAGATCATGATTGATCTGATTGCAGTCTCTACCTTCTTGTCTGTCTGCCATCCTCTTTGCCTGGAATTTTACCAGCATACCCGACCCGATTCTGGGAGCAGGCGAGCCTCGGAGAACGGCATTCTCCGTTGGCCTTGGGCAGGATCGTATGAACCTCGGGTGGATGTGCCAGTAAAATTCTACCCTTTGATTCCCTTGTTAATTAAGAATCTATCCACCTCTACCTTAAAATATTTAACGACCCATTGCCTTTTGAGGAACAGAATTCCACAAGCCTCCGAGAGAAAAAGATTTCTCTTCGTAAATGGGACTGCTATCCTACAGTGCAGAAAGAGACCCTTCGGCCCATTGAATCTGCACCAAACAAAATCCCACCCAGACCCTTCCCCCATATCTCTACATATTTTAACTAATCCCTGTAACCTACACATCCCTGGACACTAAGGGGTAATTTCTTAGCAAGGCCAATCAACCTAACCCACACGTCTTTGGACTGTGGGAGGAAACCGGAAGAAACCTGTGCAGACATGAGGAAAATGTACAAACTCCACACAGACAGTGACCCAAGCTGGGAATCGAACCCAGGACCCTGGAGCTGTGAAGCAGCAGAGCTAACAACTGTCCTACCATGCCACCCAGTTCTAGTCTCTCCTGTTAGCGGGAACATCCTTTCAGCATTCATCCAGTCAAATCTCCTCAGGATCTTAAATATTTCAATAAGATCACATCTCATTCTCCTAAACTCCAATAGACACAGGACCTAGACATCTAACCTTTCCTCATAAAACTACCCCTTCATCCGAGAAATCAGTCGAGTATTTCATTGCTTCAAATGCTAATTTATCCTTTTCTTAAATATGGAGACCAAAACTGTACATGGTACTCCAGATGTGATCTCATCAACAGTCTGTACCATTATAACAAAACTTGCCTATTTTTATGTTCTATTCCCACAAAAAAATCTCGTTTGCCTTTCTAATCATTTGCTGTACTGGCATATAAACCTTTGGGATTCATATACCAGGATGCCCAGATCCCTCTGCATCGCAGAGTTCTGCTATCTCTTCACTTTTAAATAATATACTGTTTTTCTATGCTTCTTGCCAAAGTGGACGAGTTCACATTTTCCCACATTATACTCCATCTGCCAACCTTTTGCCCACACAATTAAGAGCGTAAGAAATAGGAGCAGGCCTTTCAAGCCTGCCCCGCCATTCAATAAGGTCATGGCTGATCTGAAACGGATCAGTTCCACTTTCCTGCCTGCTCCCCATAACCCTTAATTCCCTTGTCTATCAGTTGTCAAACTTTACTGAGAAATCTATCTGCCAGTGACTTAAATATATTCAGCAAGATAGCTTCCACCACTTTGATGGGCAGAGAATTCCAGAGATTCACCAACATTTGAGTGAAGAAGTTCCTCCTCAACTCTGTTCTAAACTGCACCACCCTCCTAATTTTGAGGCTGTGCCCTCTAGTTCTGGATTTCTTTCTAAGGGAAAGAATCTCTCTACCTCTACTCTATCTAGCCCCTTCATTATCTTGTAAGTCCCTATAAGATCCCTCCTCAGCCTTCTAAACTCCAACAAGTAAAGGCCCAGTCTATTTAATCTCTCCTCATAAGCTAACTTTCTCATCTCCGGTATCAACCTGGTGAACCTTCTCTGTACTCCTGCCAAGGTCAGTATATCTTTATGCAAATAAGGGGACCAAAACTGCACACAGTCCTCCAGTTGTGACCTCACCAGTTGCAGCAAGACCTCCCTGCTTTTATATTCTATCCTCCTCGTTATAAAGGCCAACATTCCATTTGCCTTCTTGATCATCTGCTGCACCTGCAGACTGGGTTTTTGCGATTCATGCACAAAGACCCCCAGGTCCCTCTGCACAGTAGCATGCTGCCACTTTTCACTCTTTAAATGATATTCCTTCCTACTATTACTTCGACCAAAGTGACTTATTTAATTAACTTATCTATGTCCGTTTGGAGGCTCCTTATGTCTCCTTCACAACTTGCGCTCCTCCCTATCATTGTGTTGTCATGAAATTTAGCATTCCTGCACGAACCCTTTCATCCGAGTAATTTGTATAGATGGGAAATAGTTAAGGCACCAGCATTGGTATGTGGAGCCTTCACTGGTTACATGTTCCCAACCTGAAAATGACCTATTTATCTGTCTGTTTCTTGTGAGCAAATCAGCCTTCTATCCATGATATGTTACCCAATAGACCACGAGTTCTTTTTTAGTGTAGAAATTTTTGGTGTGGTATCTTGTCAGATGCCGTTTAGAAAACCAAGTGCACTACATCTGCGGCAACCTTTGCTTGCTACTTCCTGAAAGAACGCTAATAAATTAATCAAACATAATTACCTTTTTATAAAACTATGTTAATTGTGCCTGATTACATGAATGTTTTTCTAAGTGCCTTGCCTTAACCTAATTCATAATGGATTCTAGCATTTTCCCCCAGACAGATGTTAGGCGATAGTTCCCTGCTTTCTGTCTCCTTCCTTTTTGAATAGAGGAGTTCATAGAATTATAGAACCTCTACGGTGCAGGTGGAGACCATTCAGCCCATCGCGTCTGCATGAACCACAATTCTATCCAGGCCCTATTCGTGTAACCCCACATATTTACCCTGCTAATTCCCCTGACACTAGGGTCAATTGCACATGGCCAGTCAACCTAACCGACACATCTTTGAACATGTTTGTTACTTTCCAATCTGATCTGCAGGTGAACTCTTAAATTTATAAGCTCTATCCCTTCCTCCATGCGTTCATTATCATTACTTTAATTGCTACTTTGCAATTATCAGACTTTAAAGTATCACATCTTCCCTCAATTGATCTCTCACCCTCCCTATTTAGTTTAAGGTCCTCGCTCCTGCCCTAGTCATGTGACATGCCAGAACACTAGGTCCCCGCATGTTTCAGATGAAGACTGCCCCCATGATACAGCTCCTCTTTCCTCAGTATTGGTACTAGTGTTCCATAAATTGAAACCCATTTCTCCCATTTCAACCTTTGAGCCATATCTTCAACACTCCCCTATTTATTTCATGCCAGTTCTCTAGTGATCCAAGTAACATTCCAGAGATTATTACTTTTGCTTGGCCTTTTAGTTTCACCCATTGCTGCTCATACTTCCTCAGCAGAACCTCTTTTTAACTCCAATCTATGTTGGTTAGATCTATGTGTATCCATGATAACTGGATACTTTCCCCCCTACTGCAAGTTCCTCTCCCATACAGAGCAGATTCACCAGCCTATCGGCCTGCTGTGTTCTGGCACAGCACACTGATCACAATCCTGAATCCATTTTGGATGGCACAATGGTTAGCGCTGCTGCCTCACGGCACCAAGGACTTGGGTTTGATTCCTAGCTTGAGTCACTGTCTGTGCAGAATCTGAACGTTCTACCCATGACTGTGTGGATTTCCTCTGGGTGCTCCGGTTTCCCCCCACAATCCGAAAGATGTGCTGGTTAGATGCATTGGCCATGCTAAATTCTTCCTCAGTGTACATGAACAGATACCAGAGTGTGATGACTAGGGAATTTTCACAGTAACTTTATTGCAGTGTTAATGTAAGCCTATATGTGACCTTAATAAATAAACAAAACTCTAAACATGTTGAAGAACAAATTTTAGTTGTCTTCTGCTGAAAGAGTGGACACTTCTGAATTAGAAACATAGCAACAAATTTGGAAGGAAAGTATTACCTAAAATAACAGTGATCATGAGAAGATTTACCATGATGTGCCAGAAATCTACAGTTTCACCAATGGGATTGTCTATATTTGCAGTGTTGCGCTCAGTTCTTTGCACCACCACTCAGAAAGGTTATTTTGACCATGGGGAGGAATGTGGGGTAGATTCATCAAAAGATCCCAGGAGCTGAATGACTCAATTATGTAGAGTTGGCTTGTATTTCCTTGAGTGTAGATGATTAAAGGGGAATGAAACTAAGATATTTCAGATGATTTGATAGGATAGTTAGAGACGATTTCCAGAACAAGTGGAAACTTAAAAAAGTAGAGCTTGGCACTCAGGGATGATGTCAGGCCTTATTGATAGAAGAAACCTGGAAATTTATTCACTCCAGAACTTGTTGGAACTGGATTAATTAAACGAATTAATAAAACAAATTCAAAACTGAGGCTGGCAGGTTAATTTTAGGCGTGATGAAACTAAGCAATTAAGATACAGGTCAGTTATGGTCTAATTGAATTATAGAACAGGCTTGTATGGCTGATTGCCTGATCCTTTGTTCCTGAGTTGTAGTCTGAAGTTGAAAGAAGTGAAATAGAGCACATTTTCACCTGTAAACTCTTGTTAGGTAAAACATTTCTCACACTGAAACTTTCAAGCAATCTTTAAATTATATAGAACCTAAACTATTATTATTGCAGGTGTATTTGATATCCATTATTTTGAAATGAATAAGCACTAATATCACAAAATACGATATGAGGTGCCAGTTTTATATATGTTCTACAGGTGGGTACAATATACTTCAGACAAGAGCATAAGAACTAGAAGCAGGAGTAGGCCATCTGACCCCTTGAGCCTGCTCTGCCATTCAATAACATCATGCCTGATCTTTTTGTGGACTTAGCTCCATTTACCTGCCCACTCACATAACCTGGAATTCCTTTACTGTTCAAAAATCTATCTACTTTTGCCTCAAAAATATTCAACAAGGTAGCCTCAATTGCACTGGGCAGGAATTCCACAGATTCGCAACCCTTTAGGTGAAGAAGTTCCTCCTCAACTCAGTCCTAAATCTGCTCCCCCTTTTATCTCTATGCCCCCTAGTTCTAGTTTCACCCACCAGTGGAAACAACCTCCCTGTTTTTATCTTATCTATTCCCTTCATAATTTTATATGTTTCTATAAGATTCCCCCCTCATTCTTCTAAATTCCAATGTGTATAATCTCAGTTTACTCAGTGTCTTCTCATAAGTCAACCCATTCAATTCCAGAATCAACCCTCTGTGCCTCTTCCAGTGCCAATGTATCCTTTCAGGAGACCAAAACTGTACACATCAGCACCTTATACAGCTGCAACTTAACCTCGCTGTTTTGAGACTTCATCCCTCTAGCAATGAAGAACAGAATTCTATTTGCCTTCTTAACTTCCTGCTTCACCTGCAAACCATTGTTTTGCGACCCATGCACAAGTACGCCCAGGTCCCTCTGCACAGCAGCACGCTGTAATTTTTTACTATTTAACTAATAGTCCATTTTGCTGTTATTGCTACTAAATGGATGACCTCATATATATCATTAAGGTGGGAGCATCACGCAACATAGATTGTATTTTCTTAGGGGCCAGTGACAGGTTCGTGCATGTTTGCAGGAACCCTATTCGGAGCCCTCTGTGAATACAATAATAACCCATGAATCTGGACACTAGGATGTATGTCTTAACTCGATTCTCTTTTGCTCCATGGGCCACGATGATCCTCTTAATCACATCACGTCACCTCTGATGCAGGATAAGTTATTCATGATTCTCGCAGCAAGGAAAGAAAAACATTTGCATCTATATAATGTCTTACAGAACATTAGGATGTTCCCAAAGCCTTTCAATGTCAATGCGATACATTAAGGCAAAGTGGTATAAAACGCAAATCCAATTTGTGCTTAGCGAATGCCCACAAACTGAGATGAGAGAAAAGTCTGGATTACACATTTTAGTGATGTTGAATGTTCTTGAAAATACATATCTAAAACAACGTGCTAAGAAGGTTGCATCTTTTCTCAAACCAAGTTACAATTTCTAAAGATAACATAATAAAGGATGCTGTGTTTATCAGCTGGACAGCCCCTAAAAATGGCTGTTGATTGGAATGTAGGCAATATGCCTGCCTCATGTTAACTTTTCGTAATCTTTGTGTTCAGCCAGTGCTAGCTGTGTTCACTGATTGGATGCATCAATAGGGATTCAATGTTGTAAGTAGGTGGCACAGCCTAGAGCTAACCTGGGCTGCTTAAAGCTAGTCGGTGCCTTTTGAAGGGGAGGTGTATTGTGGCAGGAGCAGGTAACCCAAGCAGTGAGTCTGCCCTGGGAAACAGCGCAGAATGGTCCAATGGAGGAAAGAAATCTGCACCGTGGTTTTTAAATGCTATGTTGCAGATCTTGGGAGGAGGTGGGAAGGAGGAGAGATTCCTGAATCCGTGGTAGGCCAGAAGGTCCACCTGATACACAGTGCAAAAGATAGTCTTCAAAAATAATGCCAGGAGTCAAGATAAAAATAAATTACTGCGGATGCTGGAATCGGAAACCAAATGAGAAAACGCTGGAAAATCTCAGCAGGTCTGGCAGCATCTGTAAGGAGAGAAAAGAGCTGACATTTTGGGGCAAGATGACCCTTTGTCACAGAGGTCATTTGGATTCGAAACGTCAGCTCTTTTCTCTCCTGACAGATGCTGCCAGACCTGCTGAGATTTTCTAGCGTTTCTCTTTTGATCAAGGTCCGTGAATGCACTTTTGAATGCCTTATTCCAGCCGGCCGCACCATGAGTCTCAGGAGGTGCTTAGCTCACTACATCCTCGTCACTCACCTACCAACAAGCTCTATCAACCGGGCATGATGACTCACGTTCATGTGCTTCACCACACGTACACCGATTTAGCTCTGCTGTGAGCCTCACATCCACATCTCACAGCTTGCACGCACTGCCAGCTATTCAACCGTGACAACCACATTACCCAAACAAATTGCAACAAACATACTCACATATTTTCTTCTGTCACATGGGACAAGATGATGCAAAGCCAGAGGCACTGGTAGCTACCTGAAGTCTTAATTCCCATCGAGGAGATAATGCTGGCCATTATTGGAAAGGCCATTGCTGACTGCGTGACCAGGGGATGGCTGAAACCATCAAAGTCTGGTAATACCCAATCCTGCTTCTTATGTCCCTTTTTGCTCCTCATCCCACAATCTCTTCTGATTTACAAGCTGCAGATTGTGTGTCCTTCTTGCACTCGCCTCTTTACCCACACCTCAGTCTTATCCTTGTGCTCTATTCTGTCAGATATCCAGCATCTGGTCAGATAAGGAGAGAACAACAAGAATGCAGTGATGCTGAAGATCCAACACAATCATTTGAGTTCACAGTCACAGCCATCGGCTCAGACCCTGTCACTGCATGTATCTTAGAAGTGGGATCAGCATATAGTGATATACCGGGCAAAATTGTCCTACAGTCAGATAGTGGGTGAGGATGACATAGATATCAGATCGTCAGAACACATGAGTGTTCTGCTGTAGATAATTCAGATGACCACTCAGTGAGACAACCTACAGGAGAGGTCTGATGGGGGTACATCACAAATTGGTTGATGCATTGGAAAACTTACAGTGAATTGCAGGGATATGGAAGAGCACAGAGCTTTGTGCCAAGTCCTGAGTCCTTTCTACTTTTTGCACTGTGTGTCAAGTGAGCCTCCCGGCCCACTATGGATTCAGAACATCTCTCCTTCTTTATTTCTGCTTCCAAAATCTTTAGTGCAGTGTATGAAAGCCTTACTGCAGATCTCTTTCCCGCATTGGACAATTCCTCACTGCTTCCAAGGACAGACTCACTTCTCGGAGGCGAACTCCATCAGCACATGTGGAAACCCAACCACGAGACAGCATTTGACGGCTGACGTTACAGCTTCTACTCCTACACCAGCAATAGCCATCCAATGTCCAAGTGCTACAGCGGACACTCGGGCCGCAGTCATCATAGCAGTGGATTACAGTGCGCAAAGAGACTTGCAGAGTGAACACAGCCGTCCTGTAATCTGTTCATGTGAAACCCTGTGATCGTGACATCTCTATGGAGTACGAGCCTGATGTCTTCTTTAAGGAAGACAGGAAACATCCTCCCTCTCCGTCCCCTCCGTCAGTGCCCTTTATTGCCTATTGGTCAGCCCACCAATACTGCTGCCATCCACGCCAAGGCAATGCCATCTACAGCCAGACCTTCCAGACACATAGTTGTTCAATGCAGCTTCCTCTACTGAAAGACAGCAGGCCTCCTACATGCATTGTATATTAGCAGGAGGAGAAGCAGAAGCACATGGACAACAGGCAACAAGAGAATACATACTGGTAGTTGTCTGACTTTTGTATGCAATGTGGCATGATTTTCATAATTTTGCTTTGTGATGTTTATTTCTTGTTTTTTTTGTACTGTGGCCATATTATGATAGTTTATTTATTCGTTCATGGGTTGTGGACGTCCCATGGCCCAGCATTCATTGTCCATTCCTGAAGGCATTTAAAGGTTAACCACATTGCTGTGGGTCTGGAGTCACACGTAGGCCAAACCAGGTAAGGACGGCAGATTTCCTTCCCTAAAGGACATTAGTGAACCAGATGTGTTTTTACAACGATCAACAATGGTTTCATGGTCATCATTAGACTTTTAATTCCAGGTTTTTTTTATTGAATCCAAATTTCACAATCTGCCATGGTGGGATTTGTACCCAATGCAATACTCTGGGTGTCTGGATTACTAATCCAGCAAAAATACCACTGTCTCCCCATGACAGAATGAAGGTAAGGTATATGGGACCAATTTTATTTTGAAGTGCATGGTCAAAATTCTTTAAGCGTGCAGCTCCTTTAAATTTTTTTGCCCAAATGTTTGCCCATGCGCATATTGTAACTTAAACTTGACTTGTGAGAGGCTCATGCGGGATCTCCCAGATGGCTGTGCGTTTGTGTTGCCACACAGTTTTGAGGGGATGGTTGGCAATTTGGATATTCCACTCAGTTAAGTCCTTCACAGACTTCCTGAACAGAAAGGAGCTGTTTGAGTGCTTCTTCATCCTCTTCTTCCTCCTCAGCTGGTCACCATACAAATCATCGCAAGCACTGTTCACTCATGATGATGCAAATGGCCACTTTGAATCTTGACACCTGCTCTGCCAGGTACCGCAGGACTCCACTAGAGAGATCCAGGCAGTAGAAGCATTATTTCAGCATGATAGTGTTCTGCGCTATCACCTTTGCAGCTATATTTATTTTTATTTATTTATAGTCACAGGCAAGCTTACATTAGCACTGCAATGAAGTTATCGTGAAAATCTCCTTATTGTCCTCTTTGCGGCACCTGTTTAGGTATACCGAGGGGGAATTTAGCATGGCCAATGTATTTAACCAGCACACTTTTGGGGACTGTGGGAAGAAACCAGAGCACCTGGAGGAAACCCATGCAGACACAGGGAGAATGTGCAAATTCCACACAGACCCAAGCCAGGAATTGAACCTGGGTCTCTAGCACTGTGAGGAAGCAGTGCCATCCCCATGTGAGCTGAAGGGTGGGAATTGGCTGGAACAGAATCTCCTACATGCACCATCGATGTCAAATCAGCCGTTGCACTATTTGTTGACATCATCTTGCTGCACATAATTCAGTTGAATATTCACTATGTTCATATTGAAGCCTACAGCAATATGGCCCTCAAATATATCAGCTTGGAGCTCCAGGGGCATTACTGTTGGCACTAAATCCAATTTAAAAAAATGTTTTACTTCATCTTTAAAGTTACAAAGCCAGTGCTCAGAATGGACGGGCAAACTCAAATCCATTCCTTATTTGTTTCAAGAACCAAATTCAAATTCCAATTGAGTTTGGGTGGTATAGTGGCACAGTGATCAGCTCTGCTCCTCACCACACCCAGGTTCAATTCCAGCTTCGGGTCACTGTCTATGTGGAGTCTACATGTCCTCCCTGTGTCTGCGTGGGTTTCCTCCAGTCCTCTGGTTTCCTCCCATAATCCAAAGATGTGCAGGATAGATTGATTGGCCATATGAAATTGACCCCAGTGTCAGGGGATTGGTAGAATAAATGCCAATTGACCTGAGTGCAGTTGTAGTCGGTATAAACTCGATTGGCCAAATGGCCTCCTCCTGCATTGTAGGCAGTCTATGATTCTATGAATCCAATTCAAGGGAGACAAGCAGTATCCAAGCTGACAAGATAAGGCATTGTACCCCATCTTGGGTTTTATTCGACCGACGCTTGATCTTAGCCAAAGGGCCGAGAACCATTTTCTCACCTACAGGTCTTTAAGTGATTCCTATCTTGTATCTGTAATTGAACTGAGACCATTAACCAGCAGTTCACACCCTCTTTTCTATTCTTGCAGCTAATTCCAAAGAAGAAGCTTCCAAATGGTTAAAGGGGTTGGAAATTCTATACAAAGAGGCTCAAGCGGCACTGACTCCACTGCGAATAGAGAGGTAGCGAAATCCATTGTGTTTAAACTGTTGAGCCCATTTTGTAGTTAGATGTTGATGTATACATATAAATTAGAAATAATAAATGATATTTTAGTGAGTAGTTTGTGTATTTAAGACCAGTGTCCTTTTATATACAACTTACTGTATATTTTTTTAAGATGAGTATTAAATTTAATAGATTGAGAGCAAATTGATGCAGCTTTAACTATGAAGGCTTTGTTGCCACAGAATAGTTATATACATGGAAAACTAGATAACAAATGTGGCTGCCTTTCTGGACTCCCTGGCTCCAACTGCAAGTCCCTCCTTGACATGTGGTCTGTGCCCCCCTGCTGATTGGCTGAGCTCCCTGAAAAGAACAGTCCAAAGGGTCCTTGCCGATGACATGGCCCTCAGAACACACACACACACACACGCGCACACACACACCACGCGCACACACACACACACACACACACACACGCGCACACACACACACACGCGCACGCGCACACACACACACGCGCACCACACACACACACACACACGCGCACACACACACACACGCGCACACACACACAAACACGCGCGCGCACACACACACCGCGCACACAACGTGCACACACACACACACACGCGCGCGCGCACACACACACACGCGCACACACACGTGCACACACACACACACACACACACGCGCGCCACGCGCTGCGCGCACACACCACACACACACACACACGCACACACACGTGCACACACACCACACGCGCACAACACACGTACACACACACACACACACACACACGCGCGCAACACACACACGCGCACACACACGTGCACACACACACACACACACACACACACACACGCGCACACACACGTGCACACACACAAACACACGCGCGCAAACACACACACACGCGCGCGCGCGGCACACACACCACGCGCACACACACGTGCACACACACACACACACACACACACGCGCACCACACGTGCACACCACACACACACACACACACGCGCACACACACGTGCACACACACACACACACGCGCGCGCACACACACACACACGCGCGCGCGCGGCACACACACACGCGCACACACACGTGCACACACACACACACACACACACACGGCACAACACGTGCACACACACACACACGCGCGCGCACACACACACACACGCGCGCGCGCCACACACACAGCGCACACACACGTGCACACAACACGCGCGCGCACACACACACACACACACACACACACACACACACACACACACACACACACACACACACACACCACCATCACATCAATCGTGTTAGCAACTCTGAAAGAACTTTTCCTGAAGATCTTTTGAGATCCAGGAAATGGTTGTATGAAATCAATCACTGATTGAAATCTCACCACTTTTGGTTCTGGTGCTCTCTTGACATTGGTATGCTACAGAAACATTCTTTTTTTGTCCCATGGGCTCAGATTGTTACCTTGTAATTTGCTCTTGGAAGTCTATTCATGAAAATATGTTTCTCACTTTCTTTCACTCATGTGTGTTTTTTTTGGTTTGTAGCTGGCTGAGAAAACAGTTTTATTCAGTGGACTGGACAAGAAGAAATAGGTAAGGTTCATCAAATCGCAGAGCTCCTTTCGCCAGGGTTAGTCCAGTTAAATTGCTAGCAAGGGTGTTCTTCAGATAGTGATGATGGCGGGTTCATTAGAAAAGATGGAATACCAACTTTGGACCACCAATAAAACCTCCATTCCCCAACCACTGATTCTGCCCTCCTCTCGAGAAAAACCACTTGATACTGAACCAGAGGTTGCAACCTTGGTGTAACATTTGACTGCAAAATGATCATTTGCTCACACATCCACACTATCACTAAGACTGATTCTTTCCATCTCTGTAATGTCACCTGACCCCATAGCCTGCCTTAGCTCATCTGTTGCTGAAACCTTCATTCTTGCCTTTGTTACGTCTAGACATGGCTACTCAGTTGTATTCTTGATTGTCGTCTTGCATTTTACCCTTCATAAACTTGAGGCCATCCAAAGTTCTTAACTCGCACCATTTTTTCTGGCCTAGCTTGGCTCCTTGTCTGGCGGTGTCTTGATTTTAAAATTCTCGCCCTTGCTTTGAAGACCCTCCACCGTCTCACTGCTCCCTATCTCTGGAACCTCTTTCATTCTTACAGCTATCTGAGATAAAACTAGAAAAGCTCTGCAAGTCTCGAAGCACGTGTGGAGAGAGAAACAGAATTAATGTTTTGAAATCTTTAAGACTCTTCTTCAGTGCTGAAGAATAGTAGAAACATGATGTATTTTATACAAGTGAGGAGAGGCATGGTGCACGTGGAGCAAAATAAAAGCTCAAGAAGAGGCGGGAGCTCTGCAAACATGTCATGGACACAAGAAAATGGGAGTGGTAATGATAGTATTAAAGATCAGGGAAAGTGATAGCAGAAGATAGCAGAATGTGTTATTAGCAGAACAAGGGTCAGCTCCACCCACTGTCCTTCTCTTCAATGGTATAAAATCCATAACATTTCTATTTTTCTTCAGCTCTGGAAAATAGTCAAACAGACTTGAAATGTTAACTCTGTTTCTCTCTCTCTCTCCTTAAATGCTGTCAGATCTGCTGAATTTGTTCCACACTTTCTGATTTTATTTCAGATCCACAGTAATTTTCTTTCATTTTAGTTCTCTGTGCTGCTGTGTTTCTGGTCTCTAGAATATCCCTGGTTTTAATTGCTGCCCCTTTGGTGTTATGCCTTCAGTTGTCCTGGCCCTAAGCTCAAGAGTTCCTTCCGTAGCCCTCTCAACCATCCCTTTCCTCTTTTAAAGTGCTCTAAAACAAAACTATCTCTTTTTCATTTGCTCTGTTGTCTGTTTCTGTTGCGGTGTCAAATTTTTTTTGTTATCTTTCCTGGGATAATTCACAATGTCAATAAGTGTGATATAAATATATGTTGATGGCAGATCTAGTGAAACAAAGTTTCTCCTTGGTCCCAAAAGAGAAAATCTCAGCTGGTCTGGCAGCATCTGTAAGGAGAGAAAAGAGCTGACGTTTCAAGTCCCAATGACCCTTTGTCAAAGCCAAAAGGCATAGGAACTAAGAGATATTTATACTGGAGTGTGAGGAAATGAAATATTAGTCATAGCCTCAAAAACAAGGGGAAAGGCTGCTAATGGCAGTTCATAGCGAGAATAGAAAGTGTGAAAGGCCAAACGGCAGAGAAGCTGAAATCAGAAGGTAAACTTTTACAGATGAAGATGTAAGGGGAGGGAGGAGATGGATGGGAGAGAGGTAAAACTGAAAAAAAGAGGGTCATTGCATTACTACTTACTGGTCATGACTTATTTGCCACTTGTCAGCTGAGGACTGAATATTATCCAGGTCCTGCAGTGGGTTGCTTGTTTGTGAAGTTATCACAAGCCAGTCACATTTCTAATTGTATGACAAAGGGAAAATCATTGATGAAACAGCTAAAGCTGATTGAACTGATTATGATTTGCTGAGGATCTTTGGTGTATCTCCTCTGACAATGAAGAACATCTTTCTTTATGCCACATTTAATTACAGACAATGAAGGATTCTCCCTTTGATTCCCATTGGATTAAGTTTCTCATAGACTTTGTGGTGACATGAATAGTTTTATTTGGGGCAATAATGGAATCAAGGAATTTGGGGATGAATGGGAAAGTGAATTTGAGGTAGAGGGTGATTCATGGTTTTCTTGAATGACTGTAGAACCATAGATTCCCTACAGTACTGACTGGGGCCATTCGGCCCATTGAGTCTGCACTGACTCTCTGAAAGAGTATCTTACACGAGCTCCCTCCCTAGCCTCATAATCCCATACATTTATGGTGGCTATTTCACTTAGTCTACACAATTTTGGACACTAAGTGGCAATTTATCATGACCAATCCACCTAACCTGCACATCTTTGGACTGTGGGAGGAAACTGGAGCACCCAGAGGAAACCCACACAGACATAGGAAGAACATGCAAACTCCACACAGACAGTCACCCAAGGCTGGTATTGAACTTGAGTTCCAGGTGCTGTGAGGCAGTAGTGCTAACCACTGTGCCACCATGTCATCCAGACTGAACAGGTTCAAGGGGCCATGTAGCCTCTCTCTATATCTTATATGTAACTGATCTGTAATCTGATTGAATGCAAAATGCATGATAAATATATAAATCACTTATATATAATAATAATTACACACTCATATATTTGGAATTTATATGAAATTATTTAAAACCATAAAACATGTTTGATCTACTTGTTTTGAGCTTGTTAAATTTACATAGGGCAAGACATAGGATGTGACTTTTTATCACTTGTGATATAGTTTAACAGGAAGAAAGAGTGTTAAGTATTTGGTTCAGTTAAAGGGATGGCTTGGGCATACAGGATACAGTGCGAATTCCACTATATATGTGCCTGTTTGTGGCATGCAAAGTGATTGTTGGTAATCAGAGTTTCCTGGGGTACAGCAGAATGGGATTTCCAGTCACTCATTACACCCCCATTCGCACTTCTAGGGGAGTATTACACTGGAGCAGAAATGGACAGCGACCTGGTGCATAGGAGATCCCATTCCATTTTATGATTCCTTACTGCCAGACACAACAGCAGAGGAAACTCAGGCCCCAGATTATAGTTCTTCAATTTGGACAACTGAAAAATTTATTTGTTATTTGCTTCAGTGCTGTGTGGGATGCACAGTTCTTTTAGAGATGTTTAACATCCTCATGCCATTAGGTAGGCACAGCGGTTAGCTTTGCTGCCTCACAGTGCCAGGGACCCAGGTTCAATTCTGCCCTTGGGTCACTGTCTATGTGGAGTTTGCACTTTCTCCACTGGATGATCCAGTTTCCCCCCACAGTCCAAAGATGTGTGGGTTTGGTTAATGAGCCATGCTAAATTGAGCCTAATATCAGGGGGACTATCAGGGTAAATGTGTAGGGTTACGGGAATAGGGCCAGGGTGAGATTGTGTTTGGTGTGCTGATTGTTTATATCTGTATAATTGAGAGTAAAGAAGTCTAACCTTGTTAGATACTCCCATCTACATATGTTGTCAGTTGTAGGAAACATAGCTGGAGTAGAATGATATGTTCTTGTCTTTTGTTCATATTGCCAACATTCAATTTATCTGTCATCCATCTCTCAATGCAACAGCCGATTACAGCTATTATTCAGGAGTTTTCAGTGGTCTGACCAATTCATAGTTGGAACTGTTGTCACCATTTTTCAATTGTCGATGCATCATTTATGACGGACCAAGGATCTGTCAAATTTTATTTCAGGGCAAGTGATACAAAATTTTGGTGAGGCGAAGTGGACAAATTTACATCGATCCCTGTAGCTGAAATGAGTTTGCTTTTTATAGGCACATGATCACATGCTACTCTGACTGAAGCCATTACCATCTGAAATTCAATCAGGAATATCTTCCTGATTGCAACAATTCAAGTTGACATTATAGGTCATTTGTAGAACAATGAATGGACTAAATCCCGCATTTACGCATATCATCATTTTGTGTCATGATGTTGGTGCTGTCTAAGTTTTAAAAGATGCAGAATTCACCTGAGTTGAAAATAAGAGTTAATATAGATCACCAATAGTTATAACTAATTGAGGGTAATTTGTTTGAGGCTTGTGAAATGTTAAATACTGCTTTCTCATTGGCATATATTGTCCACTTAGAAATGACCAAGTTGTTGTCTACTCTGGGCTTTCCCAACAGGACAATGATAATTTTCTTTTCTCCTGAATGTTTTATAACTGCCTGAGTGCCTACATCCCCTTATACCCTTGAAATCTATCTTGATTCATAGTGCTATGTCCAGCAGTTACCTGAAATGAGGCATAGGAATAGCAAACTCCCGCAATTCTCTTTACCTCAATTAACAATATAGTTCACTGTGAGGTAGGACTCTGTGAGATATACCTCAAAAGATCTTTTACATCAAATAGAATTCATAGAATCCCATCCAGTCGGCACTGGCTCTACGACAGAGTGTCCAACCCAGGCCCTTTCCCCATAACTTCCTTGTTTTCCGAGCTGTGATAGAAAACTTAACTAAGTTTGCTTTGCAAAAACAACTAGCTTTTCTTATCATAAAACTGCATGCAGTATATGGCAGAGTCTTGGAGACAGAGAGCAATTCCTACAAACTGCTGATTCTATACCAAGACCGCGCCAGCTACCAGAATCAGTTCCATAGTTATACCTTTTTCTTATCAGTGTACATGTTCAATTAGTAATCTAAGCAGTAATACATCATCAATTGTATTAGGATCCGGTAACTTCTAAGACCTCTTTGTCTCATCAATAATATCATTATCTTGTCCTTTTGGTAGAACAGAAGAAGGCCAATGACTTTGTCATTTCTGACCTTATCTCACCTCATTCATCCAGCCCTAAGTTATGTGGAGTCAGCCTCATCAGGTCTTGACCTTCTCCGGTCTTATTCACGTCTTGGGTTATGCGGAGTCAGTGTTCCTTATTTTTTGGCCAAATACATGGCCAATTTTCCCATCATGCCACTACTTCACTTGTATAACTTCACATAACCCCATGTATTTATTCCCACTAAACCCCCTGATCTACAAATCTTGGGACAGTAACGAGCAATCAATCAAGGCCAATCCACCTAGTCTGCACATCTTTGCTCTGTGTTGCTTCATTTGAAGAACCAAGTTTTAAAGTAAAGTTAAAAATAAGAACTTTTTTTTAAGAAAAAGCTAATTTTACTTTTTTAAAAAGTAATTCTGTACAATTTTACTTCTTCATAAATTCAGATTACTTTTTAACCTGATTTATATGGTCTATCAGCATGAAGTTTTCAGGCATATTGAAAGGTGGGAAAATACTGTAAGGGAACAGTATTCTTTCTAAAGTAAGCACCAGTGGTAAAAACGTTTACTGTTCATACAATAGAAGTTTAGCAAATAACAAATTTCAGTACATGTGGAAGGCTGACTCCTTGGTTTGCCAAGGTGGTCTGGATTGGTTAAACATTATTGAATATTATAATGGAATATTATTTTGGAAGTAAAATTTATCGGCTTAATTCTCCAATTGAGCGCTAGCATAGTCTTGTCTCAAAATGCAGACCATAGATTTAAACAGAATGAAATGTCATTTTAGAAAGTGCAATGAAATATTAGTGTTAATTTCGTAGTAAATTTGCAGTTTATATCAAACGACTGGATAGGATTTTGGTGAGGGGAGGAAATAGCTTTTCAGAGCTCATTGCAAAGTTGAAGAAATTTTCTCCTTGACATGATGGATCAATGAACAAAGGAATATTAAAATATAAGCTGTCATTTTACGATCTCTCTTGGTGTGGGGTAGGGGGTAAAAAGACAGATTATGAAGTTTATTTGAAGTGCCACCTGTTTTTATAAATCCTGAATGGAGTTTCATGTTTAGTCAACTTTGCTAAAATGTTTGAGTAGTTTCTCTGTTCATGTTTTTTTTCAGTTTATTGTTATCTAAATATCTAATTTCTGAATGGGTGGGTGACTAAATTAATGTTTGTTTCACTTGTGACAAAATATTTTTACACTAGATTGAACCAGAGTGCATTTGCTGATAGTTGTTTTGTCTTGTACTTTATTGAATAAATTCCCTGCTCCTGTGCTCCCAGTGAGGACTCACAGTAACAACGAGTGTGGATTTCAAAGCCTTATTGTGGGTTCTCTGTCCCATATTTCCTTTGAACACCACTGCCAGTGCAGGATCAGCGAATTTATCCTTCAATGAGAATCTGTTTCTCATTTAGTTGATAAATGAATTGCTTACTATTTTGCAGCATCTCCCTCAAGGAGCTGAAAGTCATGCTACCTCAAGTAAACTTCAAAGTGCCAAGTGTGAAGTTCCTTAAGGACAAGATGGGGGTATTTATCCATTCAACTGATTGCCAATTAAGTTTTTGTGATGAGTTGTGATATGCAGTTAAATTTGTTTCATAACAATGCCTTTATCAAAAGAGAACAAAGAGTTGTATTCTGTTTACCTTCTCTTGAAATGTATGCTTTATTAAAGTTAATTTATTAGTCGCAAGACTTATTTTAACACTGCCAAAGAAATAACTGTGAAATTCTCCTGATCGCCACACTGTGGCGCCTTTTCGGGTCAATGCATTTAACCAGTATATCCTTCAGACCATGTACCTCTCTAAAAGATATTTCCAGAAGTGTTTCTCTGCTGGGATCTTGGTTTGGTTTCCTCAGGCGGTGATTCTCCAGCCACACTCATCTGAAAACCGGAGATTCCTACCCAACTTCAATGGACCTTTACACAGTGTGCCCTCCAACCCCCCCCCCCCCCCCCCCCCCCCCCCCCCCCCCCCCCCCCCCCCCCCCAACCCACTAGAAATCCAGTGGCTGGCAAGATAGCGGAATTCTGGTCCTGTGCTTTTGGCACTAAGTCGTGTACAGAAAATCATGATGATTTTCTCAGTGTTTTCAGGTCAGAGTTAAGATCTTCAGCAGCAAATGTAGGGATGTAGGGCTTGTCTTATGGAAAGAAATTCAGCAGTTTAGGTCTCGCTGGAGTTTGAAAGAATGAGAGGAGATCTAATTGAGGTATATAAGATGTTAAAGGGGATTGACAGGGTAGATATAGAGGAGATGTTTCCCCTTGTTAGACGTTGTAAATGGGAGACCATAATTTTTGGCTAAGCATTGACAGATTTATTTAAAACAGAAATGAGGAGGAATTATGTCACTCAAAGGGTCAGGAATTTGTGGAATTCTTGACCCCAGAGTGCAGTGGATGCCAGAAAACTAAACAGATTTAAGGGGGAGATAGACAAGTTTTTAATTAGTAGCAGGATGAAGGATTATGTGGAGCAGGCAGGAAGATGGAGATGAGGCTGAAATGAGATCAGCCATGATAGTATAGAATGGTGGAGCAGCTCTGAGGGGCTGAATTGCCTCCTTGTTCTTATGTCCTTTTGTTCTTCTCCTTACCAGCTTAAGGTCAGCAAAGACCTGCATTGGACAAATTGAGTGAGTGGGCAAGTGCACGGTAGATGCAGTATAATATGGATGAATATTCACTTTGGTAGCAAAAACAAAAAGATAGATTATTATTTAAATGGTTTTATATTGAAGAGGGGAGTGTGCAACAAGACCGAAGTGTCCTTCTATACAGTCACTGAATTGCAGGAATAATAGATGGTGAGGAAGCAAGTGTCATGATGGCCTTCATAGCGAGAGGTTTTGTCTATAGGAACACGAATGTCTCCTTGCAACTATGCAGGGCCTTGGTGAGATCATACCTGGAATATTATGTGCAGTTTTGGTCTCCTTATCTGAGGAAGGATGTTCTTGCTATAGAGTTTATTTTTATTAGTGTCACAAGTAGGCTTACACTAACACTGCAATGGAGTGAAAATCCCCTAGTCACCACACTCCGGCACCTGTTTGGGTATACTGAGAGAGAATTTAGTATGGCAATCACCTAATTAACACATCTTTCGGGAAAGTGCAGAGAAGGTTTACCAAACTGATTCTTGCGATGGTGGGACTGATATGTGAGAGAGATTGAATCAGTTAGGATAACATTTACTGGTGTTTAGAAAAATGAGGGGTGATCTCATGGAAATATATAAAATTCTAACAGGACTAGACAAGATAGATGCAGGAAGAATGTTTCTGATGATGGAGGTATCCAGAATCAGGGGTCATAGTCTAAGGATGTGGGATAAACCATTTAAGACTAAGATGGGGAGAAATGTCTTTATTGAGAGAGTGGTAAGCCTGTGAAACTCGTTACTACAGAAAGCAGCTGAGGCCATACATTGTAAGTTTTAAAGAAGGAGTTAGATATAGCTCTTGGAGCAAAGGGAGTCAAAGAATATGAGGAAAGACAGCTTCAGTTCAGCTGGCTCTTGAGTTGGATGATCAGCCATGATGATAATGAATGATGGAGTAGGCTCAAATTACCTTCTCCTGCTCCTATTTTCTATGTTTGAACCGACCTTTGTTGAATTGCATTTCACAGTCAAGTCACTGTTTGCTTTTACTTTGAACTGAGATAAACCAACAGGATTGCAGGTAATGCTGGACAGATTATACAGTTAATATAGAAATATAGAAAATAGGAGCAGGGGTTTGTGCAGTTTCTGTGTGGCCATTTGTGGTACAGTACCTATATATGACAGAAGGTGGAGCCCTTGAGTTCAATGCTGTAATAAGAGAATCCTACCACAGACTTATCTATTCTTTAAAACATCCACGACGATGTAGCGAAAATTTAAAAAAAAAGACAATCCTCTTATAAGAAAAATATGAATCTCCTCAAAACTGGCAGACAAGCATAAAACTTAAAACAGATAATCGCTTAACATTCCCAATCAGAAAATGAGAAAATAACATTCTCTTTGATAGCATCCCTCCTGTCACTCCCAAGTTTTACCAAATCAGAGTTGACTTATCTACATGGAAAGATAGATAAAGAGCAAAGAACAACACAATACAGGAACAAACTCTTTGCCTCTCCAAAATATGTGAACATTTCCAAATTGAACAGGGCTGTTTTAGCAGCTCTGGACCAAGAGATTTGGATATTTCCAGGTTAATCTCTCTGTTCAGGCTGTTCTTCAACTGCAACCATTCCAGGCACCACTTCTCACCCCTCATCAACTCATAGTAAGATGCCCTTTGGTCCATCATTTCTGCGCTCACCATCAAGCACCTATCTATTCAAATTCCATTTTCCTGCACTTGGCCTTGTCAAAAAGGTGCTCAGAAGCAAGGATTAAATGTCCATGACTTGGGCTAAATGACAGAATCCACTTCCAGAGGCTTTGATATCTTGCTATTAAAATAGGCTGAGGTCCCTGCTCTGTCATAGCTGCCTTGGCACTGACAGATTTGGTTGGCACCGACTATCAACCACGGCCATATTTATAGAATCATCGGATCACTATTATGCAGGAAGAGGCCATTCGGCCCATTGAGTCTGCACTAACCACTGATTACGGCCAAATTCGTCCTGAATAAAATTAACAAAATGGAATCATTTTCATTTTGAATAAAGTGTCTTTAATGAGAAAGAGGAAAGAAAACCCAGATAAGTGAACAATTACTCACACAATGGTGATCTGGTGTACAAAAGCCCCAATGTAATGAATCAAATGAATGAGTGAGGAAGTCCCGAAACGCAGGATTTTATTGTAATCTTAAAGGGACCATATCACACAACAAACAGACCATTCACAACAGTGAAAAATTCGAGGTGAGTCTGACTCTCAGATGTCATGTCCTAAATCCATCAAGAATACATAAATCACCCTGAAGAACTGCAAGACAGCATTCAATAATAAAGTTGCCTGGGAACTAGGAGTTACCTCAGTCGATCTGCAAGGTTTAGGATTATTAAAACCAGTTATTCCAATGTCGGTCATGGGACATCTCAGCGTGAGGACCAATAGCAACATTGGAGATACTGCTCTGAAACTTGAGGATGGTAATCCACTCAGTGCTTTGGCCATGTCGGTGCAGATTCCAAAGTTCCTATACATTTCTACAAAGGATAAAAACCAGCTATAACAGCTCCTCGCATCTTGACACTCAATGGAGTTTTCAGAGTCATCACCTAGCAAGCAAATGCCAGTTTTGAGGAGATTCATGTTTTTCTTAGAAGAGGATTGTCTCTTTAAGCGTGGCGGCTGGATCCTTTGTGGTTCAGAATGACATTTGCATCACGCCACCATCCAAGAGATCTCTTGCTTCAATTCTGCTAATTGATTGCCAATCAGTACAATTTCTGATCAATAATAACCCCCCAGGATGTTGATAATGGAGGATCCAGAAATGGCGTTGTCATTGAATGTCGAGAGAAAATGGTTAGAATCTCTCTTGTTGGAGATGGTCACTGCCTGACACTTGTGTGGTACGAATGTTACTTTCCAATTACCAGCCCAAGCCTGAATATTGTCTGCAAATAAACATGAACTGCTCCAGTATTTGAGGAGTTGTGGATGGTGAACATTTTACAATCATCTGCAAAGATCACCACTTCTTACTTAATGATGGAGGGAAATTCACTGATGAAACAGCTGAAGATGGCTGGGCCTCAATGGATTTTAACGGTTCCTGCTGCTTTTAACAATGATAAGGACCACCTTAGCATTTCAATGATTTATTAATACCATTACTGTTAACAACTGAAGAAGCAGCAGCATTAAACTCATGTACTTCCCATAGTCTTGTGTGAGTAATGATAATAGATATCTCCATTATTAAACTGTCCATTAGTGCACAAATCACAGCATTAAGAATACATTTAAGATATAAAGTCTTAAAATTATACTCAAAATTGGCATATGATAGCAGAATACATTGATTACAGTCATATGTATGCTTTTTTAATGTTTAAGGTAAATCAATTATTTTAATAAATGGGGACAGAGATCAATGTATACCTTTAAATTATTTTTTTTTCCTTAATTCTAGTTCCAATTCTATTCTCGCACCTAGTGGTGCACTAAAGCAGACTTTTGTCCATTTCCATAGCTACTAATTCCTGGAGCATGTGACTAGTCTGTTGCCAGGGGGCTTATAACTTGAGGGGAACCACTCCACATCAAGCTTGGCTAACCAAGAGTGGAATTTTCCCATCCAATCCAGGTGAGAGCAGATCACGCAAAGATCTGTCGACCTTGGGTGGAATTTTCTGGTTTTGGGATGAGCACGACTGGAAAATCCCATCTCCGGAATGTCTCCTGCTCCTGCCACCGTCCACTATTGTGTTTGGAGGGATTTGTAAATTGGCACTTAACCTGTTTGACTGCGTTATGAATGCACCTTCCTTGGCCATAAACTCAAATCTGGAGCTCTGACTTAGAGGCAAGGATGCCACCCACTGCGCCACAACACCTCAAGGGAATGTATAATTCCTAGGGCAGAATTTTACTGGCATGTCTGCCTGAGGTATGTATGATCCTGCCGGAGGCCAACAGAGAATGCCATTCTTCGAGTCTCACCTGACCCCAGAATCGGGCCGGTGTGCTGATAAAATTCCAGCCTTAGAGTTGTTCATTATTAAATCAGAATCCTTTAGCCCTTGTGATTTTCATAGACAGTAGAAGTGTTTTTTTAAAGAGAATCCAAATGATCTTTTTGCTTCTTTATATCCTCCAAAGACCGAGTACAGCTTTAATTGACACTCTGATAGATGCTAATGACTTGGCTTCTTGAAGACAGAGAGGCCCAAAAGGAGTATTTCGAAAAATAGCTGTTAAAAATGAAGGAGTGACACAAAAACAAACCACCTCAAATGCTGGAAATCTGAAATAAAAGCAGTAAATATGAAGAACGCTCAACATTTCAGGTCAAGCAGCATCTACAATGAAATAGTGTTAACATTGCAGGTTGGGAATCTGTCATCTGAACAGTATCCCCAACTATATTACTGATCTGGTCAGAAGTATCTTCCAAACAGTAGCACATCGTAGTAGCACTGCTGCTTCACAGAACCAGGGACCTGGGTTCAATTCCCAGCTTGGGTCATTGTCTGTGTTGAATCTGCAAGTTCTCCCTGTGTCTGCGTGGGTTTGCGCCGGTTTCCTCCCATCTGAAAGACGTGCTGGTTAGTGCATTGGCCATGCTGAATTCTCCTTCAGTGTACCCGGACAGGCACTGGAGTGTGACAACTAGGGCATTTTCACAGTAACTTCATTGCAATGTGTTAATATAAGTCTACTTGTGACACTAATGAATGAACTTTGAAGTTTGGAATTTACTGTGGATGTTGATTGTTAATGCTTTGATGAGTGCTCTGTCAATGTGTGATGGAGTGCAGCGGCTAGGGGATTTTCACAGTAACTTCATTGCAGTGTTAATATAAGCCTGCTTGTGACACTAATAAATAAAATAAACAGGACTTCTACAACGCTTCCAGTTATGAGACAGACTGTGTGCATCCTGGAGCAGTCTTGTTCATTTGTTTTGAATTCAGCATAATAATGAACATCAATGAACATCAGTGCTCTCCAGGTATCCATCTCTATGTCAAGTAATAAAGTGTCAATCCTTACAGGAAACAGCAAATTCCAAGGACGACTTGAGCTTTGAACATTTTCACCAAGTTTACAAGAACCTCATGTTTGAAAGCCAGAAAATAGTGAGTATTTCTTGTCTTTGAAGATTGAAGCATCTCAATGTTTCCATAACAGAAAATATATGTTTATATCAGCCGTTCTTTATGAATATTTCCTGCCACTTTTGTTGTGAATTTCTTTTCCTGTTGTGGAAAGGAGTCACAATAATTGTTGAGAACACCCAAGGTCTTCAGAGATTATTGTTGTCAGCTTAATTCAATTAATCGACGTCAGGCTTGTCCAACTGGTGACCGCCACATTGTCGCCCACGAAGCCGCTTTTGTGAGGCCCCAGGAATCACTGCTCCAAATGACCATGGGGGCAAGAGAGTGAAATTCAAGATTTTGCAAGGAACTGCTTCTCCAATCACTGGGCTGTCCCTTCCCCACATTTGCTGCTGATAGGCTCACGAGTGAGGAATTCTGAGGTCTCCCTGCCTCGGGTGTCCCTCATCCACCCACTGAATGTCAGCCCCTCCGCCCCTGTCACAGAATGGCACAGTGGCCATTGGCAGTTGATGTTTAAACTGCAGAAGTTTAGCCCTTACCTGCTTTGAATTTTGGGAAGTCCGAATTGAAATATATTTTCAGGACATTGGGCAAATTTCTAATTGACACTGCTGCTTACCTACCAAAATCTGACCCATTAAAACTAGGGCCCATGGTTTAAACTCAAGCCTCCTAGTTAGGATACTGTTGTGCAGCATTGTAGCTACTGTCCATGATGACATTTCAGTCAATGCACTGAAACATTGCTACATTAGTACAATGTTTCTACAATGTAGTGCCCCTCTTTAACCCTGTTTTGCTGTATCTCATATTGATTTTATCTTTCTTGCTTTTAATATAGTGTGACGGTTAAAATTAAAACTCATCAATCAAATTCAATTTTTTCCAGATTCTTGACACCTTTAAAGTCGAGGGATCTGTATTTATTCTTGGGTAAGGAGAAGACACTTTTTTTAAAAAAATGTTGGGACGGTGAAATCTTGTGCTTTGCTCTGAGGGTCTTTAGATCGCCAGGTTAATACGCCTTTGCTGTTATTATAGTACTGCAGTGTCATCTTTTACATCCAGGTGGGAGGTCAGATGGGGCCTTGGTGGCACAGTGACACAGAGGTTAGCACTGCTGCCTCACAGCTCCAACGACCTAGGTTCAATTCCCAACTTGGGTCACTGTCTGTGTGGAGTTTGCACATTCTACCCATGTCTTTGTGGGTTTCCTCCGAGTGCTCCCGTTACCTCCCACAGTCCAGAAGATCTGCAGCTTGGGTGGATTGGCTGTACTAAATTGCTTTTTAGTGCCCAAAGATGTGTAAGTTGTTTGGAATAGTGGTGGTAAAAGGGGGATAAGGTAGAGGAGGGGATTTGGGTAAGGTGCTCTTTCAGAGTGTCAGTGTAAGCTTGAAGGGCCAAAGGCCTCCACGTGCGCTGTAGGAATTCTATGGTTTAATATTTCTGTGGTTTAACATGAAAGCCCTGAGGATGTAGCACACCCTCAGAATTGCACTTGTGTATCAGTTGACTTGAACTCAAGTCTCTGGAGCAATACTTGCTGGTGGCAAGGTGTAGCGCAGATGGAAAATGCTCCCTTACCCAGAACATGAAGTTCACAGAACAAAGAAATTATGGCTTCTATTGATGGCGTAGTGTAGTACACGGCTTGTTTAGTCTCATAGATACATTGATCCCACTCCCTAACTGTTAGTTTGCTTTCTGCTTCCAGAAGAACAGATAGACCCACTGCTTCCGTTTTGTACCTGCACGATTTCCAGCGGTTTCTACTCCATGAACAGAAGGTAAAATTGTGATGTTTAGATTGGCACGCGCTTGTATAATAAAACTGGATACCTTCTCATTTAAAGGTAAGAAAGAATAATAAAATTTAGCTAACAAAGACCAATTACTGCAATTGAGGAAGGGTGGCATGAAGAATGTTGTCCATGTATCAAGATCAATTATTGATTCTACTGGAAAAAGACATTGAGTGGGATTTTCCAGCCCAAGACTGGAAAATCCCACCCATGGTCAATGGACCTTTGCATGGTCCTGTCCCACTTGTTATGATTCCCGTGGCAGGAGAGTACAGGAAAATTCTGCCCATTGTGAGTGTGAGTTTGCATTAACTACCTTGTGTGTACAGAAGATTAGGAGACCTCAAATGAAAATGTGCTTGTGGCTCACCCAACTTGATTTTTGACTGGTTCTTGAAAAGAGCCAGTGTTCCTGCTTGAAACAGACAGGAATGTTAAATCAAGATTTATAACAGGAAGCTATGGATGGCTGAGAAGCCTAGTTAGTGCTTCTTAAACTGACAATCTTTTAAATTCTTTGATGGGGTGTAGTTGTCACTGGCGAGGCCAGCATTTGTTGCTCATTCCCAATTGTTCCTGAACTAAGAGGTTTACAATGGGACATTTCAGAGGACATCTAAGAGTCAACCACATTTTGTGGATCTGGAATCACATGTAGGACAGACTGAGTAAGGATGGCAGATTTCCTTTCCTAAAGGACATTAGTGAACCAAACAGGTTTTTATGGTAACCAATGAAAGTTTCAAGTGATTAGCTTTTAATTCAAGATTTTATTAATTGGGTTTAAATACGACCAGTTGCCAGGGTGGGATTTGAACTTATGCCCCTGAAGTTTGGACTTCCAGTGACATTACCACTATGTCATGGGTTACTTATTTATTTACATCTTTATTTTTTATGAAAGGATTTTTGTGAGCCTCAAAGAATATAAATGCTTCTTCTGGAATTGGCCAAGATGATCTGACAGATTGGCATCCAAGTTCTAGATTTGGCTAACTTGGTCCCCAGAATTAGCCCTCTAGATGCCCTCTGCAAGTAGCTCCACCCTTCTGCCTTCTCCTACTAATATAGCTACTTCATCTTTTATAACAGGATAGAATGCAGGAAAATAAATAGTAGGCTGATCTGGGGACACATATAGAAGTTCTAGCACGGAATTTACTTTAAATAGATGGAAAATTGTTAGTCAGCAGATTTAGTGAATTAACTTTCCCAACCCCCAGTTCCACCTGTGAATATGGACTGGCAATATTTATTCCATTTCTTCCTCTATTCCAAGTAACAGAAGGTGAAATAAATACTCATGAAGATGATAATTAGTAGAAAATAAATCAACTTTTATATATGAGGTTTTTCTCACATAACAATAATCATAGAATTTGAAATCATCTTTTAGTGCAATCTCACATGTCCCTTCTTCTATATTACAGGAATCATGGGCCAGTGATGTTAAGAAGGTTCGCGAGCTGATGACTAGGTCTATTTATGATACTTACAGAGAAACAAATGAACCGTTCTTCTATATAGATGAGGTGTGTAGTCTTTTATGATATGTTGTAATGCCAAAGCTGTGAATGTATTCAAGAGGTGGCTACAAATACCACTCAGGGCCAATGGAATCACAGGTTATGGGGAGAAGGCAGGATTAAGTTATTGAGTTGGATGATCAGTCATGATCACGATGAATGGAGGAGCAGGCTCAAAGGGCCAAATGGCCTCCTCCTGCTCCTATCTTCTATGCTTTTATGTTAGAAAACTTAATTAGATGTGGTTAAAAATGCCAATTCTTTAAATGCAAGTAAGTGTCATCAATTCCTGTTCATTTCAAATCTTCCCCTAAGATTTCCTTCTTCAGGTGCATTTCTTTGCTAGTTTTAAAGTTGCTGAGCAAATGGATAACTTGCTCTTTCTGGCTTCCACAACTAATATCTCAGTGAGTTCAATAATGTGAACAGATTTTGCTCTCCCACTCTTGCATAATCCTAAGGTTCTACCAATTGTTCACCTGAGATTGAATGCTTTGTTTGGAGAAGGTTCCAGGAGGCAGCCTTTCAACCAATCAGTCTTTTATTCTCTCTTTGAAAGAGCAATCCACTCAGTCCCATTACTCTATCCTTTGCTAATTCCCTTTTAAATGTTTCAGCCACCCAATTAGTACTTACAATCTCTGCCAGTGTTCATGGTCGATGATCAGAATCTTAGCAACCTTCTGAGCAAAGAATTGGAGATGATCTTAAATTTATACCGCCTAGTTGGTAACTCACTAATCAGTGGAAGTAGTTTCCCCTTTGATTCTATCGTAAGCCTTCTTCATTTTTAGCACCTTCTTGGATCTTCCAGTTCGAACGGAAAGAGTCCCATTCTCCTCATAACAAATAACTTTGCTCTTTGGTTGAATTTACTAAATCTCTCCTCGCACCTCTTCTGTGGCATATACATTACTCTTAATGACCACAACGGGAGCATATAGACAGATTTCAGGAAGCAAAAACTGGGATAAGCAAGCAAGAGAGCAAGGAGTGAAGACAGAATTCAGTCCTCATTTCAAAGCTCTTAATTTTTAGATTTTTTTTGACCCTTATGTTACTAATTCTGGTTCAAGCATAAAATTTGGAAAGCCCAGATATAGAGTTGTTTGGAGGACAGGAGTTTCCTTTGATCCGCAGGCTAACTGCAACACCCGGATATCGTAGGGTGCGATCACAGTGTGGCAAGCTTATATCAGCAGTCTCCAACATAAACATGGACAGAGGAATACAAAATGGGATAAAGTTGACCAAAATATAATGGAAATGCACAGAGTTACAGGAAGAATTTGCTAGTAATCTCTGCTACATATCTGATATGCTAAAGAAAAATTAACCATGTCACTATCATCATTCACAAAGCAATGGCTAATACTGAAAGGTGTAAAAAGAATATATACGGATTGAATATTTCCAGTGCCAGCACTTAAAGAGGCTAATGGTTTTTAATATCTTTCTGTACGAGCCCTTTTATATTTGTTATTAAAATTCTGTTCCCATCTTTTAGAAGCATAGAATCCCTACAGTGCATACAATGGCAGAGTAGTTAACACTCTGCCGGGTCACTGCTGCCAGGGACGCGGGTTCAATTCCCAGCTTGGGTGTCAGTCTGTGTACAATTTGCATGTTCTCTCCATGCCTGTGTGGGTTTCCTCTGGGTGCTCCAGTTTCCTTCCACAGTGTGAAAGACATGCTGGTTAGGTGCATTAGTCATGCTAAATTCTCCCACAATGTACCCAAATAGATGCCAGAGTGTGGCTACTAGGGGATTTTCACAGTAACTCATTGCAGTGTTAACATAACCTACTTGTGACACTAATAAATGACTAAGTCAACCCCCAGACTTCTCCAAAATATCTACAGCCTGTTAACTCTTTCTAAAGTGCAATTGCTGTTGTAAAGTAGGAAATAGAAAAAGTCCTGACTGAGGCTTTTCTTTGTTTCTATACACAGCAGTTCATGACTTTTTCCTTTTCATTTTCAAGGTGAGAAATTGCAGGCTGGTACGAGAAGAAGCAAAGAAAGTTTATATTTAATTAGTGCTATAAGTAAGCTTATATTAACACTGCACTGAAGTTACTGTGAAAATTCCTTAGTCGCCACACTACGGTGCCTTTTACAGGTACACTGTGGGATTAGCTTGGCCAATGCACCTAACTCGCACATCTTTCAGAGTGTGGGAGGAAACCAGAGCACCCCGAGGAAACCCATGCAGACACGGGGAGAACATGCAGAATCCATACAGATGATGGCTCAAGCCAGGACTCAAACCTTGGTGCTGTGAGGCAGCAGTGCTAACCACTGTGCCACCATGCTGCTCAAACATTACTCCATGAGACCAATGTGACATTTCCCTTTTAAAAAAGAAGCAAAGTACTGTAGATGCTGGAAATCCAAACTGCAAACAGAAAACAGGAATACTGCAGAGATCAGAAGAGGGAGAAACATTGGGTGGGATTTTCTGGCCATGCTTGCCCCAAAATTGGAAAAGCCCATTTGGGGTCAGTGGACCTTTGCATGATCCAGTCCTCCCCCCATCCACTATGATTCCTGCGGCTGGCGGGCAGGATGGGATAATTCCCCCCCCATTGAGTTCACTTTTTGCTTCATTGATCTCAAACGTTAACTTTGTCTTTGTTAATGGTGGCAGCACAGTGGCACAGTGCTTAGCATTGCTGTCTCACAGCACTGGGTTCAAATCGAGCCCTGGGTCACTGTCTGTGTAGAGTTTGCACATTCTCCCCGTGTCTGTGTGGGTTTCCTCCGGGAACTCTGGTTTCCTTCCACAGTCCAAAGATTAGGTTGATTAGCCATGCTAAAAAATTGACCTTAGTATCAGGGGATTAGTAGGGCAATATGTGGGATTGCAGGAATAGGGCCTGGATGAGATTGTGCTCTATGTAGGCTTGATAGGCCAAATGGCCTCCTTCTGCACTGTAGGAATTCTATGTTTCCACTTGTTGCCGGATCTGATGCTTTAAGGTGATTAAGATCATGTTTTTCACCCATTAATATTATTTATAATGATGCACAACAGTTACCTTCAGATGAGTGCATCTGTACTAAAAGCAGTCAACAGGGGAGTGGTTCCAGGAACTGGGCATTTCATCACCGCAGGTATCTTGGTATAGCTAGTTTCAGAGCTGGGGGCTGTTTCCGGACTGGAAGAGGGATGGTGAGGCAGTTTTAACCTGGGGAGGGGTTTCAGTAATGGAGGTTTAATGAAGGAGATTGTTAGCACAAGGGAGTTTCAGTGCTGAGGAGTTTCAGAATGAGGAAGGTTTCGATCTGGAGGGAATTTTGATATGGGGGTGTGATAGATTTTATCTTTCCTTTATTGCAACTGAAACAATCCCCTTCACATTTTGGTGTATTGGAACAAAATTTACATTAACGTATTTTCGAGTTGCATTCATCATAGTTCAAAATTATTCAGCTCTTTTCATGTACCAAGTAGCAGGAGGAAACTTAAATTTCCCTTGCTGGATTCAGGTAGAAATTTTCAGAAGGCTGGTTAAGACAACTTAAAATTCCTGTTTGGAGCTACGTTGGCCCAAAAAGTTTATTCTCTTCACTGAGGCTGCCTGCTGTATTTTTTTTATCCCTGGAATCAGCAATGTTTTACACTCCAGTGAATCTCTTCCATTTATGTTGTGGATGGCTGACAGTGTCGTTTACTGGAGTAATTTAGTAAGTCGTGAGGAGATTGTCAGCTTAAGCATAAAGTACCTGAGATATGGTCCTCACATTTGCCCTGGATAACAATTCCGGATCTAGATGTGCGCAGCAGAGAGAGAGCCAGAGTAGAAAAGGAAGAATAGTCAGTGATAATATTGCAGGATTTTCAACCCTTTGAGAATGGGTTCTACAATGCAAAAGGAGGCCACTCGGCCCATCAGTCTGCACTGATTCTCTGACAGAGCACCTTTCAGTATTTCCCCCCCTCTTTTCCGTAACCCTGCGCATTTGTCATGGCTGATCCACCTAGCCTACATGTCTTTGCATGCCAAAGGGCAATTTACTGTGGCCAATCCACCTATCCTGCATACCCTTGACGTGTGGGAGGAAGTTTTAGCACCTGGACGAAACCCACGCAGACACAGGGAGAAGGTGCAAACTCGAGCAGAAATTTCCTCTAATTAAATATAAGGAACCCAGTTTTTCGCCTCTTACCAGCTCGCTAAACTGATCAACCGGTGTGATGAGCTGGTAAGATTGCCCCGTTGTCTTCAGTCCTGCTGCCACTTAGATGCCATGCTACCAATTCCAGTCCTCTCCCTGTCTGAGACTTAACCAGACTGTTTGAAATCTTAATGATATCTCTGACCTTGTATTGAAATTTCACCTTTACATGGGCAACATCGTGAAGAGCTCTTGTTTGTATCTCTGTCCCAACTCAGCTCAAATGCTGCTGAAACTCTCAATCGTGCTTTTGTTACCTGTAGACTTGATTATTTCAATGCATTCCTGACTGACCTCCTATATTCTTCCATTTAGGCCATCCACAACTCTGCTACTGATGCCTCAACTCACAGCAAGTCCCTTTCAGCTATTACCCCTGTGCTCATTGACCTACATTGATTCCTGGCAATGTCTTGATGTTAATATTCTCATTCTTGTTCTCAAATCTCTCAGTGATCTTAAATATCTCAATCTCTGTAATCTCCTCCAGCTATCCCCACCCCCGAAATATCTATACTTCTTTCGTTCTGGCTGCTTGATGACCCTGATTTTAGTCACGCCACTCTGCCTGTGCTCTCAGTTACCTGGACCCAAGTTCTGCAATCCACTCTCTCATCCTCTCCACCTCTCTGTTCTCCTTTAACCTATCTCCTTGACCAAACACTTGATCATCTGACCTTCCATTGCTTCATTTGGCTTGGTATGATATTTTGTTTTAACATGTCTTTGTAAAGCATCTTGGGGCAATTATATGTGTTGAAGGCACTATGTATTAAGTATCTCTGCTATCTCTCTGGATGGAGCTATCCAAAGTATGGCAATATATTTAACATTGATTCAGTAGCCTTGGAGCCTCTTGATCCACTTTTCTCCACTTCAGGAGAATGTATAGTTGTTTAAAAGTGATTTTCATCAGCCTGTGACTGTAAATCCTGATGTTCTGCTGTGGACATTTCATAGCAAAAGTAGAAAGAAGGAATTGGATGTGTCATCATGAAACAAAATAGAAGTGGACAGGCCTGAGCACCGGTTTAATTCATTTCTCTTTATTCACCAGACCCTGTCATATAGGCTGACAACTGAGGGGGAATTATCCATGCTGCTCCAGTCCTGTGTTTAACTTATTCAGCTTGTGGAATACTGGAGAACCCTACAAGTACCTGAAACTATGTTGAACATGAGATCTTTTTAGCTACAGTTCCCAGGAGAACCATTGGGTGATAGTACTGTCCTGGGTCTGGGATATACCTTTAAATTAAAGGGTTATAGGACAGATGCTAGAGGTGGGTTCTTTACTCAGAGGGTAGTAAGGGTGTGGAATGCCTTGCCTGCAGCAGCAGCAGGGTGTTCAAATGGTCAGTGGATAGGCATATGGATAGCATTGGAATAGTTTAGGATAGAGGGTCATAAAATTGGTTACATTGGTTGGCACAACATCGAGGGCCGAAGGGCCTGTACTGTGCTGTAATGTTCTATGTTCTAGAACCCTTGAAATCTAGTTGATCGCGCGAGCTTTACCAGTCTAGAGAGAGGGAAAACTGGTACAGAAAAGAACAAGAGAACAAACTCAGGAGATTTCACACTGACATTGTTAATAAATGAACAGCTCTAATTATGAACATGCAATTATGAGCATGAATATAAATTCTTTGGTTCATTTGTATCACAGATCCCAGAATAACATTGCAATTAAATCACAAGAATAGCAACTCCTGTATCAAGAGAATGTTCATTTAAATTTCAAGTGACTCATAAGAAGAGGTAAAAATGTGATACCAGCCGTTCCCACTGAGGTTCCCCCAATCAGCCATTGCAATTTTTGTCTGAAAGGTTTATACCTTTATGTGGGACTTCCTTTCTCCTGAAGTTTTATCAGCCAATTGGGAGAAGATTCCCAGCCTGTGAATATGAATGCCAATTACTGAACAGTGACAGCTATCTTTATAATGCTGTGACAGGCTGGAGATCATACTCAGGAGCTTGTGAAGAACCTGCACTGCCACCTCACAATGCCAGGGATCCAGGTTCAATTCCCGGATTGGGTCACTGTCTGTGTGGAGCCTGCAAGCTCTCCCTGTGTCTGTGTGGATTTGCTTCAGGTGCTCCAGTTTCCTCCCACACTCCAAAGATGTGCGGGTTAGACGGATTGGCCATTCTAAATTGCCCCTTAGTGTCAGGGGGACTAGCTAGGATAAATGCACGGGGTTATGGGGATAGGACCTGGGTGGGATTGTGGTCAGTGCAGAATGGCCTCCTTCTGCACTGTAGGATTCTAACCCCTTTTCAGATTTGAATGAGTGAGTCAAGGAGCAATGATTCCAAATTTCTGCAGAGATAAATGATTATCTCATCACAGTGACACTTCAGGCCGTTCTGAGAAGTGCTGCTTAAAAGCCAAAGTGACTTGTGATTGGAGGCTGAGGTGCTTAAACATAAAGTAACATGTGGGAAAACCCTACAGGTCTGACAGCATCTGTGGAGAGAGAATAGACATGATGTAGAGTTGTCAGCATTGAACTGGGGTGGACATAGTAAGTAATCTCACAACACTAGGTTAAAATCCAACTAGTTTATTTGGTAGCACGAGCTTTCAGAGTGCTGTCTTTCATCAGGTGAGTGTGATAAAAGATCAGTGCTCTGAAAGCTCATTCTACCAAATAAACCTGTTAGACTTTAATGTGGTGTTGGGAGAGAGAACAGAACCAATGTTACGTGTCTGGATGACTCTTAATCAGAGTGTTCTGGCAAAGGGTCATCTTGACTTGAAACATTGGCTCTATTTTCTCTCCAACAGATGCTGTCAGGCTTGCTGACCTTTTCTGCCATTTTCTATTTTGTTTCTGATTCCAGCATCCACAGCATTTTGTTCTTATTATAAAGCCACATGTTGTTCTGGATCTTTTTGCTTGTATGGTTGTTTCAGAATTGGTCCATTTAGAAACACAACGTGAATCTTTAAAGTCTTTGTTGGGGCACCGTACAACTGGAATCTTTAACTTTCTGATAAATTATTCTTCTCCTTCCCCTTTCTGAAAGGATTATCTTCTCACAGCTGTAAGAACTGGGGTGGTATTTGTTATCTCATCCAAGAGGCTGGCATTGAATTTCAAACCATCATCAGGGAGTGTTGACAGATCCTTTTTAGCCGCTGTGGGGAAACTGGGGTTGCAGGATGGGGGAGGTGTGTTGCGGAGTTTAGGGGGCAAAGGACGCACCTTCACTCCAATTCTGCACTTTCCCACCTGCCATACAAGTGTAATTAATACCAGTGGGGCTGACTGGAGAAGGATTCCTGATTCTTTAGTCCCTTAATGCTGGACCAACTGGTAGAACCTGCTTCTAAATGGAGAATCCTAGAATCCCTACAGTGCAGAAGGAGGCCATTTGGCCCATTAAGTCTGCACCACCAACCATCACATCACCCAAGTCTTATCCCTGTAACCCCATATATTTACTCTTCTAATCCTCCTGATTTAGGGGCAATTTATCATGGCCAATCCACCTAACCTGCACATGTTTGGAGTGTGGGAGGAAACCAGAGTACCTGGAGGGAACCCACGCAGACATGTGGAGAACATGCAAGCTTTGCACAGACAGTGACTCGAGGCCACATTGAACCTGGGTCTCTGGCACTGTGAGGCAGCAGTACTAGCCACCATGCCACCCTCTGAGTAGCCATAGTGCAGGCTGGTGATTAAGTTTGGGCTGATTTGGTCTGTGCAGCTTAGTGGTCAGTGAAAGCTTTGGATTTTAATTTATATTATTCATTCCATCCGCTGTAGCTTCATGTTAAAATTCTAATCGAAATGTTCAAATCCATTTTGCATGAAGATTAAATTGCTGCAATATCTCTTCATTTTATTTGTTATTTTCCAGTTTTTGACATATTTATTTTCAAGAGAAAACACAATTTGGGATACCAAGTATGATGCCATTTGCCCCCAGGATATGAATAACCCATTATCACATTACTGGATCTCATCATCACATAACACGTAAGGAAGGAATTTTCTTTGCCTGGCTTTAAAGAAATTTTGCTTTCATAGGTTAAAGACGAATATGTTTTTTAGTTGCTTTTATATTGATATTGCATTAACTAATGTCCTTCCTTTCTTTTGACTGCATTGTCCAAGGTATGGCTTGACTTTTATATATGATTGGACACATTGGTTAAAACAGTAAGCAGTCTCTTTCCTAAGATGTACAGGTCAGGTTGATTGGCCATGCTGAATTGACCCTTAGTGCCTGGAGGATTAGGAGGGTAAATGTGTGGTGTTATGAGCATGGGGTTGGTGAGATTATGATCGGTACAGACTCAATGAGCTGAATGGCCTCCTTCTGAACTATAGGGATTCTACTCAAAAGCGTTGATGTTAATCAACAACAGTCAGTTACCAATCATTTAAGACATTTAGAATCATAGAATCCTTACAATGCAGAAGGAAACCATAAAGCGTATCAAGCTGGCACTGGCAACAATCCCACCAAGCTCCTACCTCAGTAACCCTACATATTTACCCTGCTAATCCCCCTGGCCAATTTAGCATGAGCAATCAGCCTAACCCACACATCTTTAAATGTATATTCTTGTGTCTGGAGAGTTTGACTCTTGTAAGTACTGAACTTTATGAATTACAGATCATGACTAGAATCTCCAACCTTGCCCATGGCTGGATTATCCAGTCCCGCTGCAGTGAAGATTAGGTTGAGCATCAAATTCTTCATTCTCACTGGCAGTGGTAGCGGGACATGCGAGACTGGAGAATTCCTGCCTAAATATGGTTCAAATGGGCTGCATTATCATAAAATGATGAACATAATTGTGGCTCAGGTCACTCGCAAACTTTTATTCTTCCACTGAGAAAAGATTGAGGGGGTGGGGTGAAGCATTTGATATTATTTCAGTATTGCTCTCCCAGTTTCCCAGAATCCTGCCATCAGTTGGTCACCACCACACCATGTCCTCCAACAGCATTCTTAATAAAGTTTAAAAACCAAACATGAAGTGTATATCAGAATGATGGTAACCCATAGATTCTCTACAATGCAGAAAGGGGCTATTTGGCCCATTGAGCCTGCACCTACCCAAGTCTATTGCCCATAACCCCACATATTTACTCTGCCAGTTCCCCCTGACACTAAGGGATAATTTAACATCAACCTAACCCGCAAATCTCTGGACTGTGGGAGGGAATTGGAGCACCCAGAGGAAACCCACACAGACACAGGAATAATGTGCAAACTCTGCACAGAGGGTCACCAGAAGATGGAATTGAACTCAGGTCCCTGGTGCTGCGAGGCAGCAGTGCTAACCACTGTGCCACCTCTTATCAAATTGTCTTTTGTTAAAAGGCTTTGAACAACAAAATATTACAACTCAGAAAATTGTCACTTGCCCACAAGGGGTTGCAAGGGCACTTTTCTGCATGTGAACTCTCTAAAGTAAACCCATCCTCCTGTTCCAATTATACTGATGTCAAGCTGGGTAGGACTATCTAAAGGTAATGATATGTCTTTCTTTCAATATGTCAGTATGATTATGTATTTAAAATAGTGTATTTGAAGTCTTTTTGCTAAAGTTACTGAATGTCTGTATTATGTTCACAGGTACCTCACAGGAGATCAGGTTCGCAGTGACTCATCTGTAGAAGCCTACGCCAGGTGCCTGAGGATGGGCTGTCGATGTATCGAGTGTAAGTTGAATGCGTAGGAAAAGAAATCTATGTTGACTGCTTTCGTGCTCTCAGTGCCTGTTACACAGCCTGAATAAACCAACATTATCAACATCTTTCAATACCTTAAAGATCTGGATCATTTCCCTCTTGAACCTTCCCTTCCTTTGAAGCTTAGCATTTAGAGTTTTGAACTGATCTTTCCTTGATGATGCTGAGCTATATTTGCTGTTTACTGTTTCAGTGGATTGCTGGGATGGACCCGACGGGAAACCAATTATTTATCATGGCTGGACGCTAACATCCAAAATCAAGTTTGATGATGTCGTTGATGCCATTAAAGCTCATGCCTTTATTTCATCTGAGTGAGTTAAAACTGCTTATTCTTTTGGGTCTTTTAGCTGCTTGGATACTGAAGTTTCTGTAGCCTGTATCGATTGCCACATCGGCGCTTCTGCTCATTCATCAAACTGAAAGGGTCTGGACAATGGAACATCTCTCATGGAATTGTGGAGATCCCAACAGTGCAGAGAGAGGCCATTTGGCCCATTGACCTTGCACCAACAACAATCCCACCCAGGCCCTATCTCTATAACTCTATGTATTACCCTGACACTAAGGGGCAATTTAACACGGCCAAATCATCTAACCTGTACATCTCTGGAATGTGGGAGGAAACCGGAGCAACCGGAGGAAACCCATGCAGACACAGGGAGAATGTGAAAACTCCACACAGATAGTCATCCAAGGCCAAAATTGAACCTAATTTCCATGTTATCCCCAGTGTAACTAAGCTGCATTGTCAGAACCACTGTGTTTATAAGAAAAGTTATTCTTGTGTGTTAGCATCACTGGCAAGTCAACATTTATTGCACATAGCTAATGGCCCTTAGGCTGCTCTCAGTGTTGCACTGCACTGCAGTGTGGATTGTCAGTGTTGTTCAATGTTCAAACACCTCAGACGGAATTCTCTGGCTGCGCTCTCTAAAGACTGGAAATTCACGCCCGACTGTCAGTGAGGTTTCTCATTGCCCACAGCTCACCTGTTAAAATTCCAGTGATGGACAGGACAGAGAATTCCAGCTCTCATGTAGGAGATGGATCTTTAACCATCTGAAAGAAGGAAAAGCTTGTATTTACACAGCACCTTTCATACTATGGGATGTGTCAAAGTGATTTAGAGCCAATAAGTTATTTTTGGAGTGCAGTCACTGTTGTAACATGGGGAATTTGGCAGTCAGTTTGGATACAGCAAGCTCCCACAGTGTCACAATGACTGGATCACCTTTCTTGTATGATATTGATTGAGAGAGAGTATTGGTCAGGACACTAGTATTTTAATTGTCCATCTGAGAGGACTAGCAGAGCTTCAACTCAGTCTGAAAAACTGCAGCATTCCCTCAATACTGGAGTATCAGCTTTGGTTTTTAAGCTTAGGTTGTGGAGGCTTGAATCTACAACCTTGTACTTCAGAGGTGAGAATGCTAGCAAATGAGTCACCATTAAGAAGCATCATTTCACCCCTATCAATTTTTGCAAAGGAATATGCTGCTTAAGTTTAGGGATCGCAGTAAGAGGCCATTCGGCCCATTGTGCCTGCACTGACAACAATCCCACCCAGGCCCTATCCTCATAAGACTACTCATTTACCCTGCTAATCCCACTGACACGAAGGGCAATTTATCATGGCCAATCCATCTAATTGCACATCTTTGGACATTGAGAGGATACTGGAGCACTCTGAGGAAACCCAAGCAGACCTAGGAAGAATGTGCAAGCTCCACACAGACAGTGACCTGAGGCTGGAATTGAACCTGGGTCCCTGGCATTGTGAGGTGGCAGTGCTAATTTCTGTTCACTCTGCCACCCTCACAGCATTTAGCATTTCCCTGCGTGGCTTCAGAAGAAATATTTTGGAATGATAATATTACCTCTCAATAAAACATGTATATAAATTTCACTTTTTAAAGTGGTTGATTTGATACTGTAGGGGATACGTTTTTTGCCTTTTCCAGTTCATTGACAACCATGGACCAGAAAATCCTGCCGCTTGCCAATGGCCAGCCATCTCTTGCTGCTAAGAAACATGCTGTGGGGACTTGATGGTTTGAGTTATAAGGAGAGGCTAGATAGACTGGGACTTTTTTTCCCTGGAGCATAGGAGGCTTAGGGGTGATCTTATAGAAGTCTATAAAATAATGAGGGGCATAGATCAGCTAGATAGTCAATATCTTTTCCCAAAGATAGGAGAGTCTAAATCTCGATGGCATAGATTTAAGGTAAGAGAGGAGATATACATAAGGGTCCAGAGCGGCAATTCTTTCACTCAGAGGGTGATGAGGGTCTGGAACAAGCTGCTAACGGCAGTAGTAGAGGCAGGTACAATTTTATCTTTTAAAAAGCATTTAGACAGTTACACGGGTAAGATAGGTATAGAGGGATTTGGACGAAATGTGGGCAATTGAGACTAGCTTAGTCGTAAAAACAAGACAGCCTGGACAAATTGGGCTGAAGGGCCTGTTTTGATTCTTTAAATCCCTGTGGTTTCATTATTCATGCCATTTTAATGCCAGTTAACTTATTTCAACAACTATAATTGAATTTTATGCACATGAGGTGGGGAAGGAAGTTTAATTGTATGATGACAGGCACCCGGGAGTAGGTTGGGGGACCAGCACTGTTGACAGACCTACAGGACCTCCTTCCTTCCCTGACTAGATGTTGGTACAGCCAATCGCCAATGTTGTTTATTAATTCATGGGATGTGGGCACCGCTGGCTGGGACAGCATGTGTTGCCCGTCCCTAATTGCTCTTGAACAGAGTGACTTCCTAAGCCATTTCAGAGGGGACTTAGGAGTAAATCACATTGCTGTGTGACTGGACTTGTAGCCACACAGTTGTAGGCGGCAGATTTTCTTCCTTAAAGGGTGTTAGTGAACCAGATGAGTTTTTTTACAACAATCAACAATAGTTTTACAGTCAACATTAGACTTTTAATTCCAGATTTTTATTAAGTCCAAATTTGTCATGATGAGATTTGAACTTGGATCCCCAAAGCTTCACCCAGGATCTGTGGATTACTATTCCGGTGGCAATACCATTATGCCATCTGCCCCAGCGTGGATAGTGTTGTATCCAAATGCTCACTGGGGACATGCCATACTGTTAAGATTTTACCTGATGTAGGGGACATGGTACTAATTCTATCATTGACTTTTTAAGGTACCCACTCATACTTTCAATAGAAGAACATTGTACTGTGGAACAGCAGCGACATATGGCCACCAAGTTCAAGGAAACATTTGGATCTATGCTCATCACCAAACCAATTGAAGCGAATGCAGAGCAGTTGCCATCCCCCGCACAACTTACAAATAAAATCATTATCAAGGTGAGCATGCCCCACATTGGGCAGACCATTTTCACATGAGTTAAATTGATGTGTCAGGCGCAGTTCAAACGGGAGATGTTAGCAAAAGTGTTTTCACATCAAAAAAATTGAACTTGTTGCCATTAAATCCAAGCCAACCACTGGCATATGAACACTTTGAAGGCTTTTTTCAGAGGGGAACAGGAAAATGGGATTAGGATTAAAAATTCCAATGTGCAGTTTATGCAGGCCAAGTTTGGCTTCCAGTGAATTTATGGATGTTTGAAATTTTGTCCTCACTTTGTAATAAATTAATATCAACCAAAACAAAGCTGAAGACTCTGAACCAAGGTCACATTAGATCTTTAACACGCTTTATTGAAATTGACCATTTTAATTGGTTATCTTTAATCCTGAAACACCCAAGGAATTAATACTTCTTGGATAAACCGATTAGGTACAGAGTTGGTTTGGGACTAGAGAGAAGGAAATTCACAGCTATTTTTAGCCTTTTTATTGATCATTCCTGCACACCTATCTATATAGCAAAATACCTTTGAAATGAATGCGTAGAAAATTGTAAACTGTAATGTAGGAGTGAGCCTGCAATGTGGCTTATCGACTCAGGCTTACTGCAAGATAGTCAGGTCACAGATCTAATCTATGCTAATTACACAGCAGCTACATCTCAGATTCTCCCCAGAATGTAGAAGGCAACTATGTTGGATGTTGTCCCTTCAGTGTATTTGCTACAGAAAATTAATTAAAGTTTCACTCCGTTGCAGCTCCAACTTGACATCCTAACTTTACTTAATTATTTTCGAAACAGATGGATGAGGAAAACCAGCAGAAAATAAAACAAAATAAGAGACAAGACAGCACCTGTGAAATGGAATAGAAGCTTTAAAGTTTATTTATTAGTGTCACAAGTAGGCTTACATTAATAGTGCAATGAAATTACTGTGAAAATCCCCTAATTGCCACATTCCGGCATCTGCTCGGGTATATTGAGGGAGAATTTAGCATGGCCAATGCACCTAATGAACATGCATTTTGGATTGTGGGAGGAAACTGGAGCACCCAGAGGAAACCCACACAGATGCAGGGAGAATGTGTAATTCCACACAGACAGTAACTCAAGCTGGAAATTGAACCCAAGTGTCTGGCGCTGTGAAGTAGCAGTGCTAACCACTGTGTTGCTCCCAGTAAACTAGCAACTAGGAGAAAAGGGTCTGGAATAAGCTCAGTAATAAATGGGTTGGAAGGATGTGAATTGAGATGTAATAAGGATTCAACTTTCAATTATAATATACTGAAAACTGCTCCAGTATTGGCAGAATATGTAATAGAACTCAATCCATATTTTATAATGTGCAACAAAGTGTGATCAAGGAGTATGTGGTTGCTTATTTTAATACTGTATGATTCCAAATTCTATTATTATTCCACCCACCAATCTGTAGCAGAAAGGTAACCTACGAAACAGTAGTACTGTGGTGTAGCCACCTAGTGAAATGTCATTCTGGTTAATTTATTATTCTGTTTGTTTCAGCACAAAAAATTGGAAACCCAGCAAGAGACTAATACTTCCACTGTTTACACCTCCTTCAAGGAACTTGAAAAGAAATCTGGATTTCTCTACCTGCTGGATCCAATTGATCTGGTAAAACCCCAGACACTATTATTCATAACAGTTCTTTTTGTCTTGTACTGAGATTTACAGGTAATAAAAATTAAGCTTTAAAAGGTGCGTTGCAATAACATGATTGGAAGGTGCTCAATCAGAATTGTGTTGGTATAACCAAGTGGCTAAGTAAGGAAGCCAAAGTAATGTTGTTTGTGAAAACAGCATCAGATCCTTTGCCAGCTGCTGTGATTTGGATATTTTGCTGATCCGAGGCAATTCTCATGTAAGAACTCTGTCTGAGTGAGCTTGTATAAGGTCTATGCACATTTTCATTCTGCCTTAGGGCATGTACCTTCATATAAGATATGTTTCCATTCCAACTATCCTGTGCAAGACAAAAAGTTTAAAGCTTTTTATTAATGTTACAAGTAGGCTAACATAAACACTGCAATGAAGTTACTCTGAAAGTCCCCCAGTCGCCACACTTGAGCGCTTGTTCGGATACTCTGAGAATGAATTTAGCATGGCCAGTGCACCTAACCAACCCGTCTTCTGGAGTGTGGGAGGAAACTGGAGCACTCGGAGGAAACACCGCCTGTGTGGAGTTTGCACGTTCTTCTCGCGTCTCTGTGGGTTTCCTCCGGGTGCTCCAGTTTCCTTCTACAATCTGAAGACGTGCTGGTCAGGGGATTTTCACAGTAACTTCATTGCACTTTAAATGTAAGTCTACTTCTGATGCTAATAAATAAACTTCTTAAAAAAAACTAACCAGCACATATTTCGGATTGTGGGAAGAAACTGCAGCACTCGGAGGAAACCCACACAGACGTGGGGAGAATGTGTAGATTCTGCATAGACAGTGACCCAAGCCAGGAGTCGAACCCGGGTCCCAAATAAAAGCCTTGGCAGAATTGTGTGGTGTTCTTAGATTGCATTTTTAACTTCTGATATTACTGCGCTTTTTAAATATCAAATGCATAACGAGATTAGGTGCTGGGTCACATATTCACTGTGTGACATTTAACAAAGGTATCATTGTCACTGCATTTAAATGATTTGATTTTTTTTGACAGACTTGGTACAAGCACTACTGTGTGATCGTAGATGGAAAGCTTTATTTTGCGGATTCAACTGATGATGATAATGAATTTACTCGCGTGACAAACGAGGTATTGTTCAGTTGAACCTACTTCATCCTTCTTTTCTCCCATCACTTACTTGATTTCCCACCCGCTCTCCCATCTTGCTGCATAGGCTTTCCCTAGATTTCATTTCAACCTTTCAGTGCGCAGACAAGAAATAACATCAGTGCCCAGAACTTTTTCATAGTGTCTTCAGCCCTCCTCTGCCCCCTTCCGCCACACCATCCACAGTAAGATGTCTTATAACACCACGGTAAAGTCCAACAGGGTTATTTGATAACAAATGCCACTAGCTTTCACTGTGGGAAGAAACTAGAGACAGACTCGAGAAGAATGTGCAAACTCCACACAGACAGTGTTTCCTCTGAGTGCTCCAGAAAGCTAGTGGCATTTGTTGCCAAGTGAATCTGTTGGACTTTAACCTGTTGTGTTGTGAGATTCTTACTATGTTTACCCCAGTCCAATGCCGGCATCTCCACACTATCCCCACCCAACTTAGTTTACATTCCTACACACATTTCTCAATTGCATTGGTAGTGTTGCTCAAGTCATGGGAACATCCAGGGAACTGGAATTGACTACTAGGGTGGTGTGAGAAGAGAATGCAGCCAAGTATTCTTCCATTCCAAAATGGCAAAACAATCAATTTCCAACAATAACCAGAGCACAATTATAATCAAGTTTCTAACTTCAGTTTCCACACCAGAAGCTCAGTATTCTTATGATATTGTTTCTCGATACCTTATTTCTTATGCAGTAGGCATCGTAACTTGCTTTCATTTATTGCTCCCACCATAATGCAGCACCAAAGTGTATTATTTCAGAGAGTGTGGTGACCTTTGTTGCATAGCCAGAATATGCTACATGTTACTGCCACCAGTGCTGAACCAGTGAACAGCATTGCATTTTAGTAATAATTATTGAAACTATTCAGTTGCTCATGCGTGCAAAGATGGAGAATTTGGCATTCAGTCAAATCTCCGTTCATTGCAGCAGGACTGCAGAATCCCGCCAACTTGAAGGGCTGGAGAATTCTAGCTGTATGTTTATTTACATTGTCCTTAAGTCAACTGTATACTAAAAATGATTCCTCAACAAGAAGTGCTTCACTAGAAAACTGTCCTGACAGATGAGAGTTGGAGGTGAATCTAGTATCACAACATGGGAATAAAGTTATCTCCTTTGATTTCTTTTTTGTTTTGCATATCATCAAGCTCTTCTCCTTTGGAGAATGTTTGGGGTGTTGGAAGAATTTTGCAGACTGATTAACAATCTACTTTTGAGTCTTTTCTGTGCTGACTACTAATGAACTGAGAACTTTAGTCCTCAGCGACGTAGAACTGCAGCATTAAATTGAACTGAATTTAACTCCAATTATTATTTTGGATCGTGGAATATTATAGCAGTTATCTATTTCCTATTCTGCTCAGCCTGTGTGGAGAAGTACTTTCTAGCAAGCCTTGAATTTATTTTTCTGAATATCTCAAGCCTGTGCTCTTTCGTTATTATCGACCATTAGATGCAGCCTTTCACTACTTACCTTACCATAGGCTTGGTAACCTCTTCACATCACCCCTCAACTGCCCCAAATCTAGTGAACAGCAACCAACTTCTCAAGTTTCCCATTGTGATTGTAACTGCTTATCCCCATTTATATCTTGGTGAATTAATATTGCAACATTACTCTTACATCCCTCTTGTAATGGTACCCATAATATTCCAACAGTAGCCTCAGAGTTTGTGAAAATTCCACCTCACTACCTTGCTTTTGTACTTTATACTTCTAGATATAAAACCAACTATTCTGTTGATCTTAGCATGGTCATTCCTTAGTATTCTTATCCTTCAACTTTACCAGTATATTGTCCTTGTTATTTGAGACCTGCTTGTCATGACTCTTGTGAAGTTGCTCTTCATAGAATCATACAACACAGGAAGAAGCCTATTTTCCCTTTTGAAAGAGTTTTCCAATTATTCTTAAATCCCTTGCTTTTCCTCGTAGCTTTGCAATTTTCTTCCTGTTCAAATATATATCCTGCTTGAAATTTACTATCGAGTCTGCTCCCTTTCAGGCTGTGCATTCCAAATCAAGCTCGCTACATCCGGGGAAAAATCTCCTCATGTTCCCTCACACCAATTTGCCAATTACCTTAAATCACTGTCCTCAAGTAAAATTGCTTCCGGCCAGTGAGAAATCATTTCTTGTTATTTGCTCTATGAAGACCCTTCATAATTTTAACTTCTTCGATTAAGTCTTCCCTTTTCTGCTCTGGGGGAAGAATCCCAGTTTCTCTCATCACTCTACATAAACTCAGTCCTTTTTTTTAAAAAGTTAGAGTTTATTTATTAGCCACAAATAAGGCTTATATTGACATTGTAATGAAGTTGCTGTGAAATTCCCTTGAATACCCTAGATAATCCTTGATACCATTCTGATAAACCTCCCCTGTAAACTTTCCAATATCCTCTTTATACAGGGTAGCACCATGGCACACTAGTTAACACTGCTACCTCACAGCACTAGGGACATGGGTTTGATTCCCAGCTTGGGTGACTTTATGGAGTTTGTACTTTCTCCCCATGTCTGTGTGGGTTTTCTCCAGGTGCTCCTGTTTCCTTCCACAGTCTGAAAGATGGGCTGATTAGGTGCATTGGGAAATGCTAAATTCTCCCTCAGTGTACCCAAACAGGTGCTGGAGTGTGGCCACTAGGGGATTTTCAATGTAACTTCATTGCACTGTTAATGTAAGCCTACCTGAGACAATAATACATAGACCTAAACTTTAAAACTGCACTTTCACTCTTGTTTCCTTCCCCCTTCGCCAAATAATTTCTGCTTCGTAGTAAGATCATGTCTGTAGCAATTGCTAATGGAAACGTTTTCTTGTTTAGGAAATTAACAGTGCGGATCGTCACTTTAATGAGAAATGGTTTCATGGGAAAATGGGCAGAGACGGCAGGCTGAAGGCGGAGAGGTTGCTCCAGGAGTTTTGTACGGAAACGGCAGGACGAGATGGAACTTTCTTGGTCCGTGAAAGTGATACATTCCCTGGAGACTTCACATTGTCATTTTGGTACTGATGGTGGTATTTCTTCAAGTTTACTCAGTGGATTTCATTGTTTAAAAAAAAATGACACTGAAGTGGAGAAGCCGGCAGCAAATCACCTGTTTGACTCAGTTGTACAATGTCAAAATTAAATGTAGCATTCTGATTTGTACCATTCTTCAGGACTCAGGTTGCATCCAAACTATTTTCCCTTGAATCCTCAATGTTAGTATTTCAGATTTCCAGTGTTTACAGCTATTCCTTTCATCTCTGCCCCTATCCATAATAAGCCCATTTATATAACACACAGTTTTCTAATTTTTATTAATTTTCTAGGGAGATGTTCATTTTATTGTGTGAAGCATGTGTGCAGTGTGGCGCATAATGGTGAAACTCGGCAGGCAATGGCACAACAAAGAATATTCTAGGTAAACTTAATGCCCCCTTTTCATGGGCACTTTGCAGCATGGGTTGTTGGATAGTTATCTGACATCTGTCTCCTGCATTACCAAATATATGGGCAGCACAGTGGCACAGTGATTAGCACTGTTGCCTCATTGCACCAGAGAATTGGGTTGACCTGGTCACTGTTTATGTGGAGTCTGATCCTGACTTCCATGTTTAAAGTTAATTTATTACTGTCACAAGTAGGTTTACATTAACACTGCAATGAAGTTACTGTGAAAATCCCGCCACACACTTTCGCGCCTGTTCGGGTACACCGAGGGAGAATTTAGCATGGGCAATGCATCTAACCGTAATGACTTTTAGACTGTGGGAGGAAATCTGAGCATGCAGAGAAAATGCATGCAGACCTGCAGAGAACATGCAGACTCCACACAGATAGTGACCAGGCCAACCCAGGTCTCTGGCGCAATGAGGCAACAGTGCTAATCACTGTGCCACTGTGCTGCCCATGTGTTTGGTAATGCAGGAGTCAGGTGTCAGATAACTATCCAACAACCCATGCTGCAAAGTGCCCATGAAGAGGGGGCATTAAGTTTAACGAGAATATTTTTTATTGTGCCACGTCTGCCGAGTTTCACTAAATACATGAAGTACCAGAGTTTTGCCAGTGGGTGTCAGCAACCTCTTGGAAGTTACGAATGGAGAGGAAGTGTACGAAGGATTATGTAAGCTACGATGTAGTTGTACCTTAAAACAAAGCAGGCTGAGATAAGCCCAGTTGCACTCTTTCAACATTGCAAGAATGACGACCCTTAAAAGAAAATGATTGTTGGCTGTGTAGCATCTTTGGAGGTAGTGAAAGGGGGCTTCATAAACACAGTACAACTGCAGCCTCAGGATTTTAGCAAGATTTGCTATGTGGTGAATTCTGGATCTCGGGTAGGTTTGAAGATGCTGAACAGTACCTACGTCTGGCTCTGCAGATAGGGATGTCAAGAAGACATATAAATTCAAGCAGGAAGATTAGATACTCTAGTGCAATGTCAGAGTAGATAACTGAGCCACCCATTCATTTATGAAATAATGCACAGGGGATTTGGAAACATGGGCAAAAGTAATGTTCAAAAATGAAATTGTACCAGCCATGCCAAGACTGAATTAAAAATAAAAGCTCACATTTTGAATCTAATTTTTTTTTGCATTTACCCAACCAGGAGGAATGGAAGAGTGCAGCATTGTCGTATACGTTCTTACACTGAAGGAGAGAGCACTAAATATTTCCTGACTGATAATTTAACTTTCAACTCAGTCTATGATCTAGTTCAATTCTATCAGAATTCACCTTTAAGATGCAGTGAATTTGAGTTACGTTTAACTGAAGCTGTACCGAGCCCAAACCCTCATGAATCTCAAGAGTAAGTATTCCAAAAGAAACTTGTGCCATTAACTTTAGCACCTCAAGAATGCAAAAGAAAGCATAGCAATTAGTGGATGTACATTGGAAGTGTATCGTTCTTAACTGTTTAGCTGTTTTCTGTCGTGCTGGATACATATAAAGAGCAAACTTCCACCAGGGAATGTGGCACAATTGGCTTCTGATTAGGTGTTGAGGGACAGGCTGGTGCCATAGAATCATTGAATTCCAACAGTGCAGAAGAGGCCATTCAGACCATCATGTCTGTACTGACTACAATTTAGCACGGCCAATCAACCTAACCTGCACATCTTTGGATTGTGGGAAGGAAACTCACGCAGACACGGGGAGAATGTGCAAACCCACACAGACAGTCACCCAAGGCCCGACTTGAACCCGAATCCCTGAGGCAGCAGTGCTAACCACTGTGTCACCATGCTACCCCAATCATTTCTAAAGTCTTCATCTTTAATGCTAGATAGTTTTTCAAGCCTTTGAATGAAAAAGAGAATTTGTGTTTTTTTAAAACTGCCATCTCGGTCTCTGACCCTAAAATCTGAATCAATATCCCCTCTTTTTTGTCATTTTCAGATGGTACTATAAAAATCTAAGTCGAGGAGAAGCTGAGGACATGTTGATGAGGATACCTAGAGATGGCGCCTTTTTGGTTCGAAAGCGAGATGAGCCCAATTCGTATGCCATCACCTTCAGGTAAGATTACAAACGGTTGCTAAAGGAATAATTAAAAATAAATGCGAATGTGGAGTGTGAGGAGAATCCATAACTGCATCGTGTTTCATTTGTGCTTTCCCCAGGGCTGAAAGTAAGGTTAAACATTGCCGCATTAATTATGAAGAAGGGAAGTACATTCTAGGCACCTCAGCAGAGTTTGACAGTCTGGTGGAGCTTATCAGTTATCATAGAAAACAGCCGTTATATAGAAAAATGAAACTGCGCTACCCAGTCACGGAGAAGATGCTTGAACGTTACAGTGTGGTAGGTGTTTTCCTTAAGTTAAAAAAATCACATCTTTGTTCCACTACGCTGGTATGTTATTGCTGATGTGCCTCTTGCTTCAGGGGAAATGATGAAAAAGCAAGACCGTTTAGAAATAGCTGAGCTAAGGGACTGACTTATAGTTAACCCATAGTTGACCGTTCTCTCTCTCTCAAGAAGGTGAAGTGTTCTCTTTAGTACCTAGTTCAAATCTTAAGAGAAATAATCAACCAACAGGGATACAACAGATACAAGACAAGTTTGGGCTTGTCGAGTTGAGTACGACTTCAAACATAACAACTGGAGGATTCCATTTGTTTTGTCTTAGTAATTGAGACTCTGTGGTTTGTAATTGTCTTCTGGCCATTTTAAGTTTCCTCACAATTGCTCTTGAATTATCTATATTTGAGAATCACTAGTAAAATTGAGACTTGTACTTTTGCTGCTTAATTCTATGATATACCGTAGCAAGATGTGAACTGGCCTCCAGTTTGCATGGCCCTGCCGTTAACAGACAATGGCTATTTCATAGGCAGATACAGATTAGGCTGATATATAGGTTCATGCTGTGTTATCCTTCAGTCAGGGAAACCACTACATAATTTTGGGCTAAAGCCAAATTCATCAGTGGGGTTTGAAAGAATTTCAAAGCAATGTAAATGGAAGACCTTACCACAATGTCCTTGCAACTATCCATTTAACAATCTGCTGTACTCTGTATAATGAATCTTTTGGTCTGCTTTCAGGAAAAAGACTATGGCAGTCTCTATGGTATAAATTATGTGGACCCAAATGAATTGGCACCTGTTCAGGTAGGATTCTGACATAGATTCTCTCTTATGCTTAATAGAGTGTTAAATAAATCTCCTCATGCCAGCAGAAATGAGGGATTCACACCACAAATCTGGTTCTGGAGTTTCTAACCTCTGTCTAAAACCAGAAATGAGTAATAGTGCGGATTTCTGGGGTCATTGTGGCTCAGACTCCTTCACTTGTTCTTATCTCCTTTGGCACTGGTGTATTTTTGGTCGAACACTTGAGGAAGTTGTGATAATTACTTCATTAATAAAACATTAGATTCAAATCAGATTTCCGAACTACTGATAGATCTCCTCTGCTACACTGCCATCTGCATACATTGAAGCCAATTAATTCCAGTCAACATAGTTCTTGCTTTGGCTGCCAGAACCCTAAAATATATCATCAGGAGGCTGATTTATTTTGTCTGATTCTCGAGGGACAACACTGTTCCTAAGTTACGGATGTCATTATTCTGCACAAATCCTGCATTCAGCGACAAATTCTCCAAATCGGGCTTAAGAAACGTCTGCAGAAATTTCCATTGAAAGATTTCCTCCAGGAATTGGGGTGAATGCAAGAAAATCCAACCCATGGTGCGAGACCCTTGGAATCTGCCCTCTGACTGTGCCAACTTCTGGGAGACTAATTCTGTGCCAAGTAGGAGTAATACAGTTTTGTCAAAGAAGTCTTCTGCTCCAAACTCCAAGGAAGCACAACGGAATGGATTCTCCGGCTTCCCAGCCACATGTTTCCTGCTGGCGGATGGTGCTGTGTTGTTTGCTAGTGTGGGATTCTCTGGTCCCACCGCTGTCAATGGGAATTCCAATTGATGTCAGCCCATGCCAGCGGGACACCAGCGTGCGGGGTTGCACTGCCAGCAGGACCAGGGAATCTTGCCAGCGTGAACAGCCAGTGAATTCCAGCTAATATTTTTTAATACTGAAGATATGTGGCACTTTCTCCATTCATCGAGTTAGCGACACTCGCAATGACACTGCAACAGCAACCAGTTGTGCCGACCATCCACCCAATAAACATGACCACATCTGTCTTTGGCACAGCTGCTGTCTGACCTGCTGAGGATCAGCAGCACTTTTCAGTTTTTGCTTCAAGGGCGGCGTGGAGAACTTGGGCTAAAGGGCCTGTTTCCATGCTGTAAACCTCTATGACTCTAAGTTTCAGATTCCTTTTCAGATTGAGTTTGATTTGCAGTCTGAAGGATTTCTAGTTAAATGAGTATAACCACACGATGCCAGTTTTTATTAAAGCCAGTGATTATTTCTAAGGTGGAAAAGCATGGCTCACTGAGCCAAAAAGTGGTATTACATTGAAACAATTGTTCCTGTTTCCTGGCCCTTTGAATGGAGTTATTTAGACAGAGCATTGTAAGGCTGATACAGCCATCCATCAAAAAGATGTTCAACCACAGATCATTCATCATGTCTCCCAGCTGTCCACTCTTTTTCTGATTCTATCAGTACTTTAATTCTGTTTTAATAGATCTGCATTATATTTAGAATGTGAATGTCAAATATTTGTATGGCACTGACTGAAAGTGTAAACCATTACATGATTTTGAGAATTATGAATCAGGCCAGTAATTATCCTTGCTCTATGGACTGTGATAAATTTCCATTCATTTTTCACAAATCCACTTTCAGCTTAATTTTTACACAGCGAAGGAAGTGTGATTTGATTTGAAACAGTTATGAACTGTCAGTAGATAAATAATTAGCATGAGTGAAGAAGGAGGCTGATATTGATTGTAATTAGCCTGTTATCATGGTAGAATTACGAGAAATTAAATTTTGCAGCATTAGTTTGGCTGGAGAAAGTTTCACAATGGGAAGCTGAAATATTGGGGACTGGGCAGGCTGTATGCAGGTCTACAGTGATCTAGCCAATGGTCTATGATAGTACTGATGTACATTGCCAGCAAATGTTTAAAACATGCCTGACTGTGGAGCCTTAAACCACATTAGAACAACAGGTTGCTGCCAGTCACCATGTGACCTCAGCTCTGATTGCCACCTCAACCCCCACCCCAATCAATTTGTTACCTTGCTCCTTTCCGATGATGCTCCTCTCTTTTAATAAAACCCCACTTCTCCCCATCCAACTTACATTGCTAACTGCTGTGCTAGCCGCCACCACCACCACCACCACCACCCTTCCCAGCCCCTGCCTTATAAGGTCTCCCTGAAGGTCATTGCTGCCAAGGCAGCAACCCCAAATTTATCAACTGCCTAATGAGACCCATTACCTAACTTTAAGTGTGTTGTTTCTTTCACAAGCTATGTGCCACTTTTATCGTTGCAGAGATAGAACACATCTAGTAATAAGATGTTGACTAATATAAAGCTTTGCTTTCCTCCATGGAAAAATCTGCTCCATCTGATGAGAAGCATTGTCCCTTTGAATGAACCGTAGTTCAATCCTGGTTGTTACCTTTGTGTGTTTACAGACTGCTTGAGCGATCGCTAAAGTTCTCCTTTGCGTAAATGAATTTAATTGACAAATGATAAACTAAGGAGCTCAATGTTGCCTCCATCAATGATGGGAACTTACATTGGCCATCTTTATGAAGCTATTAAACTCAGTTCCTTCACTGTGTACCAATTTTGGCATGGTGGCATTTGTTTTAACTGCTTTAGTAGCCTCCCTATGCACACCCAATGTTCCTAAAAAATCAGTCTCTTATACATTCACTAAAGCTCCCACAGATTTAGCTGAGATTGCATTCAGCTGCTAATCCCTCATCAGCCACTCAGCCTTTGCTCTTTTGACAGGTGATGCTGTTTAAAAGGTGATGTTCTCTCTTTAACCAGTTGTAGCCTTTTATGAGTTGCAGCAGCCTTTCATCTCACTCTACAGCCAATGAGGAGTGTATTACCCTCCACACCTAGCCAAAATAACAAATAGCCCCTGAGATGTACTTCACTGGATTAGTGATACTCTTGTAAAACTGGACTCTTCCTCCAATGGGGATTGATGCTAGATTGACTATTAATTTTAATCTAAGGTCAATAAATTTTTGATATTCAAAAGTATCCCAAGGATATGGGCAATGGTGGGTATATTGTGTTAGGTCACAAAACAGCTCTTTGAATATTGGAATAGACTTGAGGGATTCAATGATGTTCTCTTATGATAGGTGTAGGTGTTGAACTGGATTGCTGAAAATTACCCCTAATTCTTTTGTCTGGGTCATTTCAAGTGAGCTTAGAAGACATTGGACCATGCCTGAACAACTGATAGCTGGGCAAAAAAATTGGGCTTGTGTTGAGTAAGGAAGTCATTGGGACCATAGTGATACACAAGCTTGGCAGCAGATCACAGGCTAAGGTAGATTAGCTGAAACATGAGTTTATTCTGAATGTGGAAGTTAGCAGTGTAATTACAGGCAACTGGAAATTGGATTGCAGAGAAGATTGCAGTGCAGTTTAACTAAAGGCAACCATGTATAACACTAACTGCTTGCAATGCTAATGCTGTTATTATTTTGATCTCTGTAGGTTGCTAAAATGTTACAAGTATATTGAGAAGACTTCCATAATGTGTATAAAGGATGATCATTGATGGAGAAGACTTCCTGTGACGTTTTTAGAATTAAAATCACCACCGGACACTCTAGGACAATTAGTGAAGGGCAATAAATTCTGACTTAGCCAGCAATGTGCACATTTTGTGAAAGAATAAATTAAAAACATAAATATATTATTTACACTATACTAATAATCATGCGCTCTCTTGCAATTAAATTTTGATGTAGCATTAATCATTCATTTCTTAATTCAAAGGGTTCAGTAAAGGCTTTGTACAACTACCAGAGTCAACAACAAGATGAACTGACTTTTCCGAGAGGTGCTATCATCCACAATGTTAAAAAACAGGATCAAGGATGGTGAGAATTATTTTCTTTCCCTCTTGGCTAACGTAAATAATTGTTTGCCAGAATTATTGTAGCCAAATGTTTGGCGGGCTTGCTGATGTAGGGTGTGCCCTGATAAAGCAATGTTTGCAGGCAGCAAGTGACATTAGATGAAACAAAATACAAATATCCTAGAACTCTATGGTGTAATGAAGGGAGGTGTGTGCACACATATATATATATTAGACACTGGAAGAAGGGTGAATGTACAGTTAGTTTACCTTAGCTGTTCTGGTGAAGGCATTGCACATTTTTCTAGCAGTGCAGGTCAGATAGAACCATAGAATGTTACAGCACAGAAACAGGCCTTTTGGCCCTTCTTGGCTGTGCTGAACCATTTTTCTGTCTAGTTCCACTGACCTGCCGTGATGGAATTTGAATTCATAGCCCAGGAGTATTAGTCCCAGCCTCTGGATGACGAGTCCAGTAATGTTACCATACCACTGACTTACAACAGTGACAATATTTCACAAGTAATTCGATAGCTGCATACCACTCTGGTATATTCAGAGGATGTGGAACAATGCTATATAAATGCAGGCTCCTTCTTTCTCTCTATTTGTCATTTGATGTTTGTCTTTTTGTAAGAGTCTCTTTGGCACTTTTGTCATAGAATTTGCACTTCCAATATTTATGCTTTTTCATTCCATTATCTGGTTCAGGGATATCCTAAGGTACAGCCTCTACCTTACCACTGTAGACATAAATTTGAATGAGGAGAAGATCATAATGATTACTATTCTCTTAAGAGGGGTTCCTCTTACTTTTTTCAATTCTGTTGACATCCAAAATTGTGGATCTTGGACCTCTATCTTGACTTTGTCATAAGTGAAAAGTGTTGTTCTTCTAGTCGATGATAATTCCTAACGTACTTGAAAAGGTTTCCACTAATTCTTATAGGTTAAGTCTTCCCTTTCAGATAGATAAACCCTTGTGTTGATTATTAGTTAAGCAGTAGATGAAGCGACAATTCTATTCTATTCATGAATTTCAACTAGAACCACAGAATAAGAGTCACCCGCTTAATAATTGTATTTTCTCCCTCTGCAAACACCCTGTGGAAAAAAGTTAAAACAGTGTACCAGGATTGATTGTTAATAAGAATTTTCCTAACTCTGTATACATGGTATGTTTAGGTGGAAGGGGGATTATGGAGACCAAATACAGAAGTTTTTTCCTGCCAACTATGTGGAAGAAATAGTTGTTGAAGCCCAGGAGGAATTAAACAACCAGGTATATTTAATTTGTTGAGTAATTGTGTCTACATAGATAAGCGGGTGGTGGGGGGGACAATTTTCAGCATATGTTTACCATCAGAGAGAAGGACAACACAGTGGGGGGATATCCAGGGAGAATTGGGTTTCCCTGATTTTCCCTGCCCTTCGCTTTGCAATGTCATGAGGCGCACCCCCACAAAGAGGGAGAACTGCAATTAATGAAATAGAATAAATTTGAATGTAATTATCGAGCATTTCCCCTCACTTACAGTTGTGCAAGGAAGTGGGGATCCCCCGATGATTGTGCAGGGACAGGGGGAGATATGGAGCCCTGATAACTCCATGGTGGGTGGGGAGGGAAGTGTTTATTTTGAGATCTGATTGGGATGCCCTTTAAGGGTGGGCAGGGACGGGGGGGGTGTTTATTTTTAGATCTGATCAGGATGCCCTTTAAGAGTGGCGCATCAATCTCTGCGGAGTCAGTCTTGCTGGCTTTATCAGGCCCCCACCACCCACTGTGATGGTGGAATCCACAGACACTCATTTTTGTAGTCAGAGCAGCTCAAGACCTGGAGGGAAAACTGGTTGGTGCATTCGGAGAGCTGCGCAGCAGTTTTCAGTCTGACTCACAGAATATTACAGTGCAGAAAAGGCCCTTTGGCCCAGTGAGTCTGCACCATTGCATGAAAGGTTCTGACCTGTCTACCTAATCCCACTTGCCAGCACTTGACCCATAGCCTTAAATGTTATGATGTGCCAAGTATTCATACAGATACTTTTTAAAGCATGTGAGGCATCCGGCTTCCACCACTCTCCCAGGCAGTACATTCCAGACTATCACCAGCCTCTGGGTAAAGAAGTTTCTCATCAAAGCCTGATACTTGTTTTTTCTAAGATTCGGCCCATAGTATCTGTGATTTGAATCAGTTAGTTCCATTTACCTACCTGACCGTGCTGTTGCTGCCTTGAGAATGTGTATTTCTATTTGTCATATTTCCATCATTGTTATTTTCCCCATTTTGGTGGTGTAACTTGAGTCCCAAATGGGTTTTAATAGATTTGGAGATGTTTTCTTTGCGCTTATGTGTTTGTTTTATTGCTTAGATAACAGAAGATAATCCTTTAGGAGTAATATGCAAAGGAATTGTGGAACTTGCCAAGTGTTCTGTTGGTATGTATGAGCTGTGCCTTGAGATACAGCGATGAAAGTGTGTGATTGTTTAATTAAATTGATTTCTTTGTTCTAATGGTTTTTGCGTTTCTATATGGGAGAATACTCTAAAAGCTGAAGTTTTATTTGCTTTGAAAACAGTTAAACAGACGGGGAAGTGCGGAATGGCATTCGTGTTTACCATTCAACCTAACGTACCTCCAGATGCACCACCCCTTGACGCTGCAACTGAAACCCTGGAAGAAATGTTTTCTTGGTATCATGAAGTGGTACAGTGTTCACAGAAAATATTTGTACAGGTATGTCTCGAGCAAAATACTTCTTTTCCAAAAGAATCAGATCAAACTGAAAATAAACCACTGCTGATCATTAACCATGAGCTCTGAGTTTAGTCAAGTAAATCGATAATGTTTGTTCATTTATTGCATTGTCTATTTGCATTCGAACATTGTAGATTAATAAAGACAGGAACCTTCATATATTGTTGAGGTGTAGTCCTTCGTCAACCAAAAGAAATCTTTACACGTAGGTTCATTGTGTCTGCCCTTTCGATACACTATTGGCTCTCAGACAACTTCAGCCAGCAAGACACGTTAAATCTTCTTGCTGCAAAAGGGCACTTGAATACAGCTCTTGACGTAATAAACTAGGCTAAGGTTTCAGAGTAATACTGAAAGAGATCTGTACTGTCAGTATAATCCTTCAGACAATATGCTCAACCAAGGTCTTGTATAATTGTCCAGATGGATGTTAAAGATCGAAGGAGATGCAGGAGTTGGCTTCATCTTTTATTTACTGTTTATTATTGGCACAGGTAGGCTTACTAGCTTACTTCATTAATACAGCAATGAAGTTAGTGTGAAAAATCCCCTAGTCAACACACCCAGTGCCTGTTTGAGTACACAGAGAGAATCTAGCATGACCGATGCATCTAATCAGCACGTCTTTTGGTCTGTGGGAGGAAATTGGAGCACCCGGAGAAAACCCATGCAGACACGGGGACAACGTGCAAACTCCACACAGACAGGCACCCAAACTGAAAATCGAACCCGGGTCACTGGCGCTGCAAGTTGGCAGTGCTAACCACTGTACCATTGTCCTTCTTCGACCATCAGTGACCAATTAGCTCATCACTATTTATGGGATTGCTGTGGGCCTCTTTTTGTTGACCTATAGGTCAACAGCCACTAAACTTTGTATGAATTATTGTTTTTATATACTCCTAAGCGGTTGTTAAAATTACAAAAATCCTGACAGAAACAAAACCCCAGAGCAAAGATTAAATTTCTTGATAAACTAATGATATGATCACCAATATCACTGAACGAGAGGGAAACACACATGTAGAAAGATTATTAACTAACCAGGATAAAAATCCTCATTCTAACAACATTCTTTGCATTAATACTTGTCAAAGTACTAGAGTTTATTTTGCGCAGAAAAGAAGTAATTAATATTGGTTACATATATTTTGGTAGAAGATGGTTAAAAGAGAAGTAAAATTTGGAATAGACTTATGGCTGATGAGACAGATTAATGTATAAAATGTGTTTGTTGTTTGTTCGTGGGATATTAAGTTTCTGTAAATGGAACAAACATTGATTTGAGCTCTTTTTTGACAGGAGGAGAATCGAAATCAGATGGAGAGGAAGCAGCAGATCGCCAAAGAGTTATCTGATTTAGTTGTATATTGCAAACCAGCAAAGTCTCGAGAATTCTTGGTGAATGGTAATTAACTCTCCATGGAAAGGAGTCATCCTCACCAACTCAATTTGGTAGATTTGTAACTAAGTATGTCTCGTTTTCCCAGTTAGGCATTCGCTGTCTCTCCCATCAGAATTGTTTACCTGATATTTCCCACCTTCCTGGTACAAACTGAACAATAATTATACTATTGGTAAATTTGTACAGAGAAGGTTGTAACGATTCTCGTCACTATATTATTTTTGAGTAGCTAGTGAAGTGCGACAGTACTGGTAATGCTATGAGAAGGATAGATTTCCTTCCCTAAATGACATAACTGAATGGATGGATTTTTCTGACAATTGCCAATTTGTCAGAAATTAATTCCAGATTTTTTTTTTATTGAATTCAAATTCCATCATCTACCTGGCAGGATTCGAACCCAGGTCCCCAGAACATTAGCAGAGTTTCTAGATTAATAGTCTGGAAAAATACCACTAAGCCATCGCCTCCCCCAAACCCATTCCATATTAGATCATCGCCCATTACTCACCACTTAACATCAGATCATTGCCAATTGTGTACCAACTTGTATTGGATATTAGATTATTGCCGACAACATACCCACTCAAGTTTCATTACCATTGACTTCCTCCAAAGTTGAAAACTTTGCCAACCCTGTAAGTGGAATGATTGCACTTTTAACTGTAGAAGTGCAAGATGAAAGGAGCGTATGAAGGGTGGATAGATATATCCAGTATATAGTGATTACTCAGAAATATATCTTCTTTGCAGCTAAAGACAACACTGATTACAAAGAAATGAGATCATTTGCAGAGAACAAGGTAGAAACCATCCTTAAACAAAAGTCAAAAGAGTTTCGAGAATACAACCGCAAGCAACTCTCCAGAATTTATCCAAAAGGACAACGCATCGATTCTTCCAATTACGACCCAATTGTTCTTTGGCAACATGGATCCCAAATGGCAGCTCTGAATTTCCAAACCCCAGGTGCTTAACAGTTTTCATTATGAATCAGTTGACCTTGAGTTATTTTGATCCAATGTATTGCAAAATTAAAATAACAAATATATTAGCAAGATGTATCTTGGACTTTGGGTTTTGCTCTGCCTACAGCAAATTTATGCTTATTTTCAAAGACTACAAGATGTAGGAGCAGAAGTAGGCCATTTGGCCCATCAAATCTGCTCTGCCATTCAATGAGATCATGACTGATCCTCAACTCCACTTCCCACCTTACACCTATAATCCTTTTACTGTTTAAAAATCTGTCTATCTCAGCCTTGAGCATACAAAATGCCCCAACCTTCACAGAGGAGGTGGCACGGTAGCACAGTGGTTAGCACTGCTGCCACAGCACCAAGGACCCGGCTTCAATTCTGGCTGTGTAGAGTTTGCACTTTCTCCCCATGTCTGCATGGGTTTCCTCCGGATGCCCCAGTTTCCTCCCACAGCCCAAAGATGTTTGGGTGTGGGTTAGGTCAATTGGCCATATTAAATTGACCTAGTGTCAGGGCACTGTTGTGATTCCTTCCAACGCCGGCTTTCACAAAAATGTGCAGTGCAGTGTCCCTCGAGGAATTTCGTTGGAGCGGAGTAGAATCGGGGAAGACTGTACATTCTGCCTTTTTTTTTTCAAACAGCATCAGCTGTTTAATAAATTTAACCGTCCAGTTTCAATGTTAGTAAATGGGTTGAGTGATGGTTAAGTGGACAAATACATCAGTGGTTAAAGTGGGTGAGTTGATAAGTGAGCAGGTGGATAATGTGGCTAAGGTGGATAAAGACTTACACAGGTTCCTGACACCCATCCTCCACTGTGCCACTCCAAGTTGCTTGTTGTGAATTATCTGTTATGTCAAATTGTAACCCAGGCAAATAAAATCACCCATATTGTTTTATTAACACTGCTTAATTCATGCTGCTAGTCCTTAAAATTATACAATCCCAAAGAAAGCCAGTCAGTCCATTGCGCCTATGATATCTCTCTGGAAGAACTATCCAAAAGCACGATGCTCCCTTGTCCTCTCCCCAGATTCCTGCAATTCTGTCCTTTGAAACAAAACACTTTGATGGGATAGACTATATTAGCGTGAGTGAGAATAAGCCAAAATTGCAATATGAAATCGTATTGTAGTTTAATAAATAAATGACAATAGATTAAAAGCAGACAATCAAACAGTAAGTGCTGAGACAATATGAACACTGACCAAAGCAATATTTTCAATGTCTTTGGATAAAGGCTAACAAGAATCGTACAAGTCCTGTTAAGTTTGATAAATGTCTTAGTAACATCAGTTATGCTTGGGACAGTCAGTTAAGCCTGCATCAGGGTTCCATAATGTGAATTGTAATGTTTAGCTTCAGAGCTTAGATTTTCCTTTTGGTTATTGTGGGAGCAAGGAGAAACCTTAATCTTCTGTTTTAAAATGCTTTACTTGATTAATCAGCTCCGTCATGGTGTTAAATGAGAGCACAAATTAGACGTGGCGTGTGAGATTGATGGAGGTAATTAACTTTTCTCATTCGATGTTTTGTTACGTACTCTTAATAGATTTTATAGAATTGTGGCTAGGACTGGCTAAGGTGTTGAAATCTCCGAGCTTCGTGCTTATGGAGTTGAATTTAATTTTTCTCCCAAGGCATGTTTGAAGGTGGAAGAGAGGGTGGGAGGATGTGGGGTAGGCACCCCATTACCTTCCTGACTCTCTGGGATGGGTGGAGGGCAGTCGTCCCACCTGTAGGCCAATTGGAGCCCTTTAGCTACTTTAAGGGCTTCTCAGGCCTCATCCCTTTGCAGCCAGTTGTAACCAGACGACTATCCGGAGAGGCAAACCCTGACAGATTTCCAGTGGTTATGTTGGGTGGCAAGGGTAGAGTTTGGGGGTTCTTGTCCACAGGCCCTGCAGAAGGGACTTTGGTCGGGGATAGAGGCGGACCCCCCCTCCCCCATTCCAATGTCTCTTTTATCTTCTGCCCTCCCCTTCTCCATTTAACCCCCTCCTCTGTGGCTCCTCACTACTACCCCAATTCCAGCAACTACCTAAGGATGCCTCACCGATCCCTCTTAGAGGCCCGAGTGATATACTAACAGTGGCTACCCCTCCTGTTTGGGTTGCTGATACTGGAGAACTGCCTACCTCTGGCCAGTTGCTCTCTGGAATGGGATTTCCACCCTAATGGGGGGGAGGCTTAATCCAACAGGAGGCCTGATGTTGTCCAGGTTAGGACCTGAATAGCTCGGATCAGCATCGAGCCTCCCAGAGAGGAGCTATGTTGGGCTCCCGATTCTCCACAAGTTCAGTGATGGCTATTGTGGGTGCAGACTCGATGGGCCGTAGAGCCTTTTCTGCACTGTCTGACTCTATGACTGTAGGTGATCGAGACCCTTGTCTCACACATTAAAATATGCTCAGTATCTGAGAGAGAGCCATTTCAGAATGTCATCATACCAAGCAGAAAAATCTTCAGCTTGCATTGACAAAACCTATCACCTAAAGGCACGCTAATCCTATTTTCCTTCATTGTTCCCATATCCTTGAATATTAGGATATTTTAAGTGCTTATCCAAGTATTTTTTAAAGGTGGTAAGGTTTCCAGCTTTGACTACCTTCCCAGGCAGGGCATTCCAGATTCCCACCATGTTCTGAGTGGGAAGGCTTTTTCTCAAATTCTCTTGAATTTCTGGCTCCTTACCCTGAAACTGTGCCCCCCCCTCCCCCCACTCCCGCTTGTGATTGAGCCTTCAACCAAGGAGAACAGCTGCTCCCTGCTTCCACTATCCTACCCCTCATAATCTTATATACCTCGATCATTTCCCCCCTTAGCCCTCTTTGCTCTAGAGAAAACTGTCTAGTCTTTCCTTCTAGCTCAAATGTTCCATCCCAGGCAGCATCTCCTCTGTATATTGCCTCAAATGCAATCACATCCTTCCTGTAGTGAGGTGACTAGAACTACACAGTACTCCAGCTGTGGCCTAACCAACACTCTGTACACGCTGCATCCTTCCTCTTACAGTCTATTCCACGACTGATAAAAGCAAGTGTCCACATTGTACCTAATATTGTAATTCAACAAACCATTTTCATTCCTCTGTTACAGATAAGCCCATGCAGTTAAATCAGGCTTTGTTTTCTATGAATGGGAGAACCGGTTATGTGCTACAGCCTGAAGCTCTGAGGAGTGACAATTCAATTCAACACCGACCGTATTCTGTGAAAATTAAAGTAAGGAAAGTGATTCAACAGTGGGATGTATTGTGTCATTCTCTGTTCAATAATAATACATAAAAACACATAGATTAAAAGCTGGTCTGGTCAAACCTCCCAGTTTTAGGATTGACTGCTTAGTGCCAGGCATCACGTGAGCCCAAAAGACTCTTCACCGTGATTAAAGTTTCACTTTTATTGTGATTATTGTTGGAAACAGGACAGGAGAAACATATTTCTTAAGAAATTTTAGAACAGAACTTTATTGTCCACACAGAAGTGGAAATTTGTTTTCACCTCCAGTAGAACATTTAATCACAGACATTAGTTTAAAAACAGTGAATATATGGACACGTTAGACCAAAAGGCTTGTTTCCATTCTGTAAACATCTATGACTCTATTTCATCTATACCTACATTCATACATTTGTGCATATATATTTGCAGGGAAGCCTAGTGGTCTTATCGCTAGTCTATTAATTTGAGACAAATTGTATGAATACTTGCAGAATAAAAATTTGCAGAGCCTTGGAAGGGGCAAGAATAGAGGAATGAGACAAAGTATTTCCATCGAGCTGGCACAGGCTGAATGGCTATTTTGTGTGCTATATCATTCTATACGAGAGTTAGAACCTAGTTTCCAACCTATATAAATTTCAGGCACGCACTGTTGATCAAATGGAGCAGTCAGCCACTGCGAAGATTAAGGTACATGAATGGTTCCCTAATACATGGAGCAGTGACAGTGCCAACCTCATCATTTAGGCTGACTCTATTTGAGAGATCATAAAGATGATCATGTGCAGAGTTTCTATCCTGACACCAGAGTAATGTCACATTTACTGCACATTTGAAGCTCCATTAAAGTGATATGAAAGCTGTAATGTTAGCAAATCCTCAGCAAAACTTACAAAGTGACACAGCGCTAGTTAAACTTACAAGGTGAGGCAGGTGTTTAAGTGAAACTGCACTACAACTGCAAAGTTCCTCAGAAGTCAATGTGTCCCCGTCACAAGTGCAAAGGGCGATTGTGTAAATGATTCCTGGTGACAATTATGAAGCAGTTCTTGCATCTTCATGCTGTATCTGATTTTACAATACTGTTGACTGGACATCTGTTAGACGTTCTGGTAATGATTTTATTGTCCTCACTTTCTCTGCAGCTTCTAGGTGCTCGCCATCTACCCAAGCCTGGCAGATCTATCGTTTGCCCATTTGTAGAAATAGAACTGTGTGGAGCTGAGAATGAGAACAAGAAGTTTAAAACAGTGGTGATAAGTAAGTGTGTCCGTGGGGATGTGTCAAACAACATATAGGGCAATGTGGAAACTATTGCAGTCATTAACACACAATGTTCACTTTTGTGTTCACTTTTTGATTTCATTCTGACTAGATGTTTGGATAAAATTACTTCAGTAACATGAATCAGTATTCAATTAGCCATGAGTGCTTTTTAAAAACTTGCCTAATATTTTGCAAGGCCTTATTTGCACAGAAGTGGCAGCCACCAGATACTCACAAAGAACAAAGCAAACTGCACCAACATAAACATTCACTTGCTCTAGTAGCATCACACAGTGCCTAGTGTGTATTTTCGATAACAGGACTCTTTCAACGTTCTCCCACATTAATCCCATCTTCATGTTTAAAAATCACCCTAATCATTGTTGAGGGTAAGAGGAGCACGGGGAAGGGTTGTTGGGGATGAAAAGTAGGATGCGAGGAAGAGCTGTTAAAGCGCAGTGGTGGGGGAGGGGGGAGTGTTTGTCGGAGTGGGGGTAACCAGATGACATAGGAATCTTCCTCTTCCCAACCTTTGGAATGCTTTTGTCAATTGCAGGATTCCCAAATTGCTGCTCAAACTGAGATCAAGAGTTGGGAACCTAATGCCACCTTAAGGTGGTTTTCTTCGAAACCTGAGAGTCTTTTTATTTTCCTTATCATGTGGCTATATTAACAAATAAAAACTGAATAACTGCAAATGTGGAAATGAATTCACCCACCATCAACACCCTGAGGATTATCACTGGTCCAGATCAGTTTCTGGTCAATCAATTAAATTTAAATCAAGATTAACATACTTTTGACCTGTCCACTTGCCTGCCTGCATGCATGCGGCTCCAATAACATTCAAGAGACTTGACACAATCCATGGCAAAGCAACCCACTTGATTGGCAGCCTATCAACCGCAAGCATTCAATCCCCTCACCACCAGCACACAGTGAGAGCAGTGTGTACCATCTACAAGATACACTACAGGAACTTGCCACGGCTCCTTCAACAGCACTTTCCAAACATGACTGCTACCATGTAGAAGGGCAAGGACAGTAGTTGCCCCTTTGTGTGTATTTGAATATCCAACAGAAGTGAATGAAAAATCAATGGGTGGAATTTTCCCACCCAGCCTGCCACAGGAAGTGGTGCAGGCAGGACAGAAAATTTGATGGATCATGCAACAGACCGTTGATCTCGGGTGTGAATTTCTGACCTTGGGGCGAGCGCGGCCGAAAAGTCCCACCCAAGATCTCAACAATACAAATTCTGAACTTTAAAAAAGGCAGAGGGTTAAACTGGTGAGAGACAAAGACATCTCTTAAAGAATCTTTGTATTACATATTATTAACAATATATTTCAGTGCTTCTAAGAAGCCAAAATATGAGCATTAATATAATGTGCTAAATAAAATGAGCCAGGAATAATAGAGAATTTAGGTATCTTGACATAAGTGAGTGATTTAAGTCATCTTCTCGTTTATGTTGCAGATGATAATGGCCTTAACCCAGTTTGGTCAGGAGGACTGGAAGAAGCCAGTGAAGAATTTATCATTCAAGATCCTTCTTTAGCTTTCCTTCGCTTTGTTGTGTATGAAGAGGACATGTTCAGTGACCCTAACTTTTTAGCTCATGCCACTTTTCCCATCAAGGCAATTAAAACGGGTTAGTTTTACAGATTAGAAACTCAGAACTCACAGATCAGAAAATGAGTCTTGAATATTTGACAGTGCAATAATAGTTGAACCAGATATAGCTGGGACAGATAGCTATCTTGGGATGGCACAGTGACAGAGTGGTTAGCACTGCTGCCTCACAGCTCCAGACTCCTGAGCTTGATTCCTAGCTTGCATCCCTGTTTATGTTCTCCCTGTGTTGCGCTAGTTTCCTCTGGGTACTCCGGTTTCCTACCAGAATCCAGACGACGTGCTGATTAAGTCATGCTAAATTCTCCCTCACTGTACCCAAGCAGGCACTGGAGTGTGGCGACTAGGGGATTATCACACTAACTTCATTGCAATGTTAATGTAAGTCTACTTGTGACACTAATAAATAAACTTTAAAATAAGAAGAAAATCTCGCTGAGTTGACCCAAGGTGCAATAGAAAGCTGAGACAGTGTCTGCTCAGTTTCTAATAGACAAGCTGGAAGTTGCTCCATGCTTGCATCAACAGCTATGACTTTATCCATATGATTATTAACTCTGTATTTTAATGAAGGGCTCTCAAAACATATCAAATTATTACTAAAATTTGGGGTGTTGCGCTGGCATGGATGCCTCACAGCACCATGGATTCAGGTTTGCTCCCCAGCTTGGGCCGCTGTCTGCGTGGAGTTCTCCCCATGCCTGCATGGGTTTCCTCCAGTTTCCTTCCACGGTCTGAAAGACGTGCTGGATAGGTATATTGGCCATGCTAAATTCTCTGTGTACTCAAACAGGCGCCAGAGTGTGGCAACTGGGGAATTTTCACTGTAAAAGTTATTAGAATTTTTTGAAAATGAAGCAAGCTGAGCTTTAGTTTCAATAACACTGGAATTGGTTTCCATAGAGTTTTAATGTCAGTTTGTCAGTGTAATGGGAATGCTTGTACAGTCTAATGTTGAAGAGTTTGAACATTCTGTGAATGCTTATTTTCCATCTTTTTTCCAGGTTATCGATCGGTTCCTCTTAAAAATGGTTACAATGAAGATATAGAATTAGCAGCTCTCTTAGTCCAATGTGAAGTGAACCAATTAGTGGTAAATAATATCGTTTTTTTTTTTTTTTTAATTTTTTTTTTATTTGCTTCAGCCTGGTACCTGGAACATTTATTATTGAGCTCATGAATTCATTTCAGTGTTTTCCAAGATGTCCAAACCAGCCGGGGGTTGAAAGGAAAAAAAAGACTTGCATTTATATAGCATCTTTCATGGCCTCAACACTTGAGGCATTTTAAAACCAACAAAGTACTTTTGAAATCATGGAATCACCATCATTAAAATGCAGAAGAGGACCATTCAGCCCATTCACCAGAATTCTGCTGTCCCCTTTCTCCACAAAATTGGAGTAGGCGAGGGACAACAACGGAAATGTGCTGGTTGAACTCGGGTGGGAATTTCTGGTCTGGCTTGAGTAAGGCCACAAAATCCAGCCCATCGTGTCTGCACTGGCTCTTCAAACAAGCATCGAGGCTAGAATTCCCCAATGTTGTCACTGTGCCGGTGCGAATGGAAAACCTGGCGCTCAGCCAAATCTCCATTCACTGCTGTGGGCAGGGTCAGCGCATTCCAGTCTGTGACTGCCTGTCGACTGCATTTTCACCTTATCCCTGCACGTCGTTTCTGCTCAAATAACCATCTAATTCCCTGATTGAACTTGCCTCCACCACACTTCCAGACTGTGCATTTCCAGACCTGAACCACTCTTAGTGTGAAAAGATTTTTATCTCACATCATGGCTGCAATTCTCCCATCCGCACCCGTCACTTTTCTGGCAAGTCCAACAGAGAAGCACATGTTTGCAGCCTTGAATGAGGATTTGCACATACGCGGGTAACGCGTGTGCATCTCCCACAGCCGGCGAGCAGTCGCTAGCCAGACCACACTGAAAACCGGCGAGAAGGCAGATAAATCATTTAAATCTTTTTTAAAATCTATTTTAAATATGTAGATTTGTTAAGTGTTGGGGGAGTTAGTGGGAGACCCTGCTGGAATGAAACGGGGGGGCAATCGGGGCCTCCAAGGAGACAGGCGGCAGGGGCCACCTGTGTCAGCCTGTACCCCTGGTACTGCCCAAGGGGCAAAATGTGCATGCTCGGGGGGGCACCTTGGCACTATCCATTGGGCAGTGCCAAGTGGGTGGGGCCTATTGTGGGCAGGGCCTAGGTGCAATTGATGAGGGTGGGGAGTTCCCACTGTCACTTTGCATTGGGATCTATCTGGGATGGTGGGTGGGGGGCAGCGAATAGGGGCACACTGGGGTGGGGGTTCTGCCGGGGGGAGAGTGGGCTGCCTCTGGGGGGATCTGCCGGGTGGGGTTTGGGGGGGGGGGGAGGGGGATGGAGGTCAGCGGGACGGGGTAGGGGGTCTGCCAGGGGGAGGAGGGGTTGGGATGATTGCCATTGATATTCATGACTGGGGACTCTTAAGTGCATAGAGTGCTGAGATTCAGATGAGAAGCGGAACTGTTAGGCCTCTCACGATCTAGAACATTTTCTCACATTTTTTGGGAAAATCACCCCCCACATTTGCTTCTTTGCAAATTGCTTAAAATATCAGGATAGAAACTGTGCATCAGTGAAGATTTGGTAGGCCGAAGGGCCTGGTCCTGCGCTGTTTATTCTTTGTTCTATATGCCCTCGTGATCTTGGTTGTTTTTACAAGTGGCTACATTTCTCTCTATTACTCCATCCAGCCCCAGTGTAGTCACTGTTGTAATTCAAGGCTAGGAAAGAAACCAAGGAGTGGATTTTCATCTTCCACATCTGGGGATGCAGATCGTATGCACTTTAGACAGTGTCTAATTTTCATCGCACTGATTTCAACAGAATAAAAATCCAGTCAGACTTTACAGAAGGCATGTAATTTCCCCACGCTGAATTACTGCTCAGGATGTGAATAGTCCACAGTGATTCATGCATAAGAAATATAGTTAGATGGGGAGAGAGCACAAGTTCTAACATAGGATTTGCATTTTTATTCAAAGATTTATGATCCAAATTAACATAACTAACATAGAATATAAAAATGATTAACCAATAGACAAAATACAAATGACAATGAGGCACCTTTCAGCAAGAAAGGAAGGACAGCCATTAACATATGGAGTATGATTAATATCTTTGCTACTGATATTTTCCTCCTCATGAGAATATTGCATTCTTTCAGGATGTTGCACATTATTCTGGCCTGTTCAGTTAAAACACTTAAATGTAAAATACAACACTCTCTTCCATTTAACTTTGATTTGAAGTCAGTGTGGATTAGAGCTTCTGTATTGCTTCTGAAGTTTGGGCCCAGTGGATCTAACACAAAGGTCAATGTGCTATTAGTCAAGGAAATATTATTGTAACAGCACAGCACAAGTGCTAAATGCTATACCATGACATTCCTTAGCTCACTATTTCAAGCTAGGCATTATTTTCAGCAGATCCAGTAAAATCTACTGAAATATTATATCAATGTATTTGTCTACTAATATTGCTAAAAGTCGAGGTCAGTGAGTAGCTAAATTGTTCAGATGCTGGGATACACTTACTAAGTTCATCTATTCATTTGTTTTCAAGAATTTCAGCTTCCCACTTAATACCATTTCCACTTAATCAATACTCACCACTGTATTTATTTGCTTTGTTTCATTTTATCTTTAACTGAGGAGGATAATAATCACATGAATAAAATCAAATCCATCATTATTAAAAATACAGAATGATAATAACATGTACGTTTAGGGTTTGGTAAGAATCTCTGATAGCCACTAAGTATGCCTGTGCATCAGTCAATAATTTCAACAGTCCAAGCCGCAGAGGAATGAATCAATAGAAAAAAAAACAATCAATCAATTAATTACAGTAGTAAAATGCAAGAACCTAAATTTCAGTGAGTCAGATTTCAATGTGGCATATTGGTTAGCACTGCTGCCTCACAGCGGCAGAGAGCCAGGTTCAATTCTGGTCTCAGGTGACTGTCATTGTGGGTTTGCACATTCTCCCCGTGTCTGCATGGGTTTCCTCTAGGTGCATCCAAAGATGTGTGGGTTAGGTTAATCGGCCATGATAAATTAGGGGAATTAACAGAGTAAACATATAGGGTTATGGGGATAGGGCCTGGATGGGATTGTTATCAGCACAGGCTTGATGAGCCAAATGCTTCCTTCTGCACTGTAGGGATTCTGTTCTGTTCTATTTCATATTCCAGAAGCATAGAATCCCTACAGTGCAGAAGGAGGCCATTTGGCCCATCACATCTGCACCAACTCTCCAACTGAGCATCTTACCCAGGCCCTGTCCTCGTAATCCCACGTATTTACCTCACTCTAACCACACATCTTTGGATACTAAGGGACAATTTACAATGGCCAGTTCACCCAACCTGCACCTGTTTGGGCTGTAGGAGGAAACCGAGGCATCCAGAGGAAACCCACTTGGAGAGAACTACAAACGCCACACAGTCATCCGAGGGCAGAATTGAATGTGAGTCCCTGGCATTGTGAGACAGCAGTGTCAACAAAAAAAATTTAAAATTGTTTGAGTCCTACCTCATATGATGAGGGAAACCACCACAATAAATTTAGCACAAGAAAGTGTATTTATTCTTTCGCACTGTTATTAATTTAACAATCAATCTCATTCTACCCTGATGTAAATTCAGGACCTTGTGAAATGGAGATCATTTTCTCCTGTGAAGAAATGACACTCTTGGGAAATTATCCACCTAGAGATACTATGTAGAATCAGTGTTAGGCTATTTATGTTATCCTGCTGTGCCATAACTACATACTTGAAATATGACCACGTGCCTCTTAGCTGGATTAAACTAATTCCCGTTTAAAACATTGTATTTGATTGTCACAGGAAGGTGAAGAAGAACTTTACTCTTCGCGTCAGCAGCTACGGCAGCGGCCGCTGGAAGGGTTATACGATACTGCTCCAGTTCGACCACGGACTATAGAGGGTTTATACAGTAGCAATGCACCCCGTCAAAGACAATTTGACTCAATGCTATACGACTCTCATGTAATACAAACCGGAAGGTGCGGAGGACAGAGGGATCAGCTGCCGGAAGTTCCAAAAAGGAGGTAAGTATATGAAAACTATAATCCTGAGTTTCTGAGAAAGTAGTGAAAGAATGATCACTGATCTCTTGCAGATGGTTTTGCAGGTGATTCAGACTTGCTTGTGTTAACAAAAAACTGTAACAGCCTTTATTTCCTAACCAAGAAAGGAATTAAGGGTTAAAGGGAGCAGTGTGGAACTGAACCCACTATGAGATCAGCCATGATCTTATTGAACTGCGGAGCAGGCTCGAGGGGCTAGATGGCCTACTCCTGTTCCAATTTCTTATTTCTCAAAATGATCTTAGTAGCCTTCCTGTTCTGTTAGCCCCAACAATGTGGTGGGCTCCATTTGGAAAGGAATGTGCCATTGTTTAAGTTTAGGTTTATTTATTAGTGTCACAAATAGGCTTACATTAACGCTGAAGTTACTGTGGAAAACAGATGCCACACTCCGGCATCTGTTTGGGTATGCTGAGGAAGAATTTAGCATGGCCAATCTTTTGGACTGTGGGAGGAAACCGGACCACCGAGACAAAAACACATGCAGACATGAGGAGAACATGCAAACTTCACACAAACAATATCCCAAGCTGGGAATCAAATGTGGGTCCCTGGCACTGGGAGGCAGCATTGCTAACAACAGTGCTACCGTGCCACCCAAAGTATTGGCCAGTCTCAGGAAGTAGGTCTGCCCTTTAATATCCCAGGTGCCCAACTGTCTATTTAAATTAGAACTGGTGCCCTGTATGCTCTGATTAATTCCACAGCTTTTCTTGGCTTAATTGGTACTAAGTCTGACATTCTTCTTCTGAGGTAGCCAGAGAGAGAAAAAAGAGTGGCCCCACAGAAATGAGATGGCCCATTGCCACGTCTGGGTACCTGCTCTGAAAAAGTAAACCTTGCCACTCTCTGTCCTGCTGCCTCCTCTCTCTCCCCTTCCACTCTGGTGAGATTGGCTCTCTGCTTTGTCGATGTGAAGAATGTCCGTAACATTGCTGTGGTTGCGGCAAAATACTCAGTAAACATTCAGTGAGCAGCCATTCAAATAGTCAGAACCACTCAATTCTCATTTTTAAGAATTGTATCATGAACCACTACAGTCCATGTGGTAAGTATCTCATTGTTTTCAGGAAGGGAGATCCACAATGTTGACTTCTTTCCATACATTTGTTTTAACTTCAGTTATATTATAAATAAAAGTATGTGGATATGAATGCACAAATTATGTTTTTTCTATGACATATGCTGCTGGCTTTATCAATATGTAATCTGCATTTAATTCCTCATTAGATTTTACCCTGATATATTCCCCTCTATCTTATTCACAAAGATACTTGATGACTTTTTAATCTTTTTAAACTTTGTACCTACCTAGGTTTAAAACTAATATGTGGAGGAATACATCAGCATCTGTATCTTAAAGCTCTCAATGTTACTAATTTCATTTCTGTGCAAAGTGCGAATATATTAAAGCAAAGATTTGTGGTCAGCTGGATATATATGTTTATTATGACCTCAAATTGTGTAACCACACACCCCAATGAAAAGTCTTTAGGTGTTCCGAGTGCGGGTCTTTAGGAGTCCAGCAATGTGAAACTTTCTCATAGAAACATGGAAACCTGAAGCAGGAGTAGGCCATTTGGTCCTTCAGGCTTGCTCCGCCATTCATTTTGATCATGGCTGATCATTGCATTCAATAGCCTGATCCTGCCTTTCCTTCCATAACCCTTAGTCTCTAAGTCCCTAATTTCTTCTTGAAATCGGACAATATTTTTGGCGTCAACTACTTTCTACGGTAGTGAATTCCACACATTCACCACCTTCTGGATAAGAAATTTCTCCTCATTCATCCTTCATCAGTTTAACCTTGTTCCACATAAGCTATTTACATAATCTGTACCATTATAATGGGATTTCATTGCACTCATGCACAGTACACTGTTTCATGCTGGAATTTAGCAACACCAATTTATAATCCAACCGATTTATTTGATAGTAAAAAAGCAAGCTTTCGACTCTGTGTCTTCCTCAGGCAAATGAAGACACAGAGTCAAAAGCTCGCTTTTTTACTATCAAATAAATCGGTTGGATTATAAATTGGTGTTGCTAAATCCTTACTGAGTTCTTACCACCCCAATCCAACGCCGGCATCTGTACATCATGCCAGAACAACATTGAACATTCAAATGAAGTCAAATCATATGGAGCAAAGGCTCATTCAGCCCAACATACCCATGCCCTCTTTCTGAAGAAGTCACCAGTTGGTCCCACTCTCCACCACCTTCTCCATGGCCCTGCACTTTTTCCAATTTTAAATATTTCCCTTTTGAAAATTCTTATTGAATCTGTATCCACTACTCTTTCAGGCTATGCATTCCAGATCATGGCCTGAATTTTACACTCTCCCCACCACCCACTAGACAGTGTATAGGCGGGCCAAGTGTAAAATTGCAAGGGACAGGATTGCCTCCATATTCCCACACACCCTGACCACACAGTGATTTTAAAATAGGTTGGGCTCCATTCCCCTTAAGTGAGAATCAAAATTAGATTCCAGGTAGGAGGAGCGAGGAGGGTTGGGGAAGATTAGATCTCCTACTCCCCCCTCCCTCACTGAGAGGGGATCTCATAGAAACTTACAAAATTCTAACAGAATTAGACAGGGTCGATTCAGAAAGAATGCTCCCAATGGTTAGGGAGCCCAATACTAGGGATCATGGTTTGAGAATAAGAGGTAAACCTTTTAGAAATGAGGTGAGGAGAAATTTCTTCACTCAGAGAGTGATAAATATGTGGATTTCACCACCACAAAAAGCAGTTGAGGCAAAACATTGTGTGATTTCAATAATAAATTAAATATAACTCTTGAGGCGAAACGGGTCAAGGGATACGGGAGGAAGGCGGGATCAGGATATTGAATTTCATGGCCAACCATGGCCAAAATGAATGGTGGAACAGGCTTGAAGGGCTGAATTGGCTTCTCCTGCTTCTATTTTCCATACTCTTTTCTCTATCTTCCCAGCTCTCAGACACCTTATACTTGCCTATTCCTGCAGCTCAGGCACTTAGGCTCAGGCAATTCCTTTTCATCCCACCAGAGTGCTGTCGTTGCAGGGACTGGAAAACAGATTGGCCGGTAGCTCCTGTAAAGTGGGACTTCTACCCGAGTGAGGGACAGAAGTCCCGTCTGCAGCCAATCAATGCTCATTTGAGTATATATTAGCTGCAGGGCAGGCAGAGTTGGCAGGGATAGCATGCCCCCACCATCCAAAAATTTCAGGCCCGTAATAAATTTCTCTTCATCCCGCCCCTTTCACTGACCTCTCTGCCAATAGTTTTAAATCTGTGAAGTCTGTGTTCTCAAGTTACTGACCCTCTTGCCAGATGAGGCACAATGATTAGCATTGCTGCCTCACAGCACCAAGGATCCATGTTCAGTTCCGGCCTTGGGTCACAATGCCAAGAACCCGGCTTCAATTCCAGCCTCCAGTAACTGTCGGTGTGGAGTTTCTCCTTGTGCCTGTGTGGATTTCCTCTGGGTGCTCTGGTTTCCTCCTATGGTTCAAAGATGTGCGGGTTAGATTGATTGGCCATGCTAAGTTGACCCTAATGTCAGGTGGATTAGTAGGGTAAATATGTGGGGTTACTTGAATAGGTCCTGGGTGGGATTGTGGTCAGTGTAGACTTGATGGGCCAAATGGCCTCCTTCTGCTATGATTCAGTGAAACAGTTTCTCCCTATTTGCTCTTCCAGAATGCCCCATAATTTTTAACATCTCTTTAGCCTTCTCTACTCTAAGAAAAACAAATAATTTTTCTTCATCCTTAAAAGGAGAAAAACTATTGTCATTTCCGGGGTAGAGATTGTGAGAATTTTGAAATTGTTTTATGTTTGTTTCTTTGCTGGATGTTTATGGTAATGAGCTTCCAAAGCCTAAATTAAATAACTAACAAGGAGATTTTCTGCTGTTTTCCTTTTTCAGAGGCAAAGACAAGGAAAAGAGACCTGCCAATAGCACCAAATTTTATACATGAAAGAAGATGGGCCTTTGCCATCCATCCCTGATGCCAGGATGAATGTCAATGTGTATTAAAGAGGATGGCTAAGAGATCAGCAAAGTTCGAAATCACTTGTTAAAAGCAGACCAATACATTTATTGCACTATACTTAGTTATTATTTCTGTCAGGCAAGTGCGATCATGGAAAATAGTGAAAAATGTTGACTATCTTCCCACTTTCATAAAGCTGTTTCTTTTCCCTCCTGATTTAATGGCCTATTGACACCAAAGACTTTCAAAGAAATCCGTCCTCCAACAGTCAGTCAATTAAAACATCTCACATGCAATGTTAAGAAAAAGCTCATGAGGATTCGGTGTAACTGCAGAATCTAATGGAGTGCAGTTCTATCCCCTTATGAAATGGCCTTTGTTCTTTCAAATCAATGTTGTTCTTCTGTGAAGCTGAGTTCATTTATCAAATCTGAACTCCAGAAACAACAAGCAAGAAGAACACAGGGCCCAAGACATCAAAGTTATTGCTGATTACCCTTGAGGTTTAACTATTAAAACAAAACTAAGTAAACTGTTTTACTGAGATCTGAATAGATGTCAAGAACGTTGACTAACTTCATAGATTACGTATCATGTAGCAGGTTCACATAAAAATTGAAAACGTGTTACATTTTATTGTTGTTTGATCCCTTTTACCAATTCAAAAACTGGTCGTGGGAAGGGACATGACATGAGTTTAGATGTTGGTTGATAATGAAAATTAATTGATGCCATTGAATGATGCAGAAAAAGATAAACCATTGGGGCCTTTTGTACTGTACCATTGTACAGTACAAAACCAGAGAAATGGCAATCCTAGCAACTGCTAAAATATTGCTTTTATTCATTGAAATGTTACCTAAGCTTCACTAGGTACAGTGCAATATGATGGACAGAATCACTATGATCACAGTTAGCACAATAAGATTGCAGTATATTTCTACCACAGTGGGGAGGCAGTGACATAGTGATATTGTTACTGGATTAATGACCCATGGTAATTCTCTGGGGGCCCACATTCAAATCCTATCACAAAAGAAGGTGAAACTTGAATTCAAACCATTATTGATTTTTGTGGGAAAAAGAGACAATCTGATTCTTTAATGTCCTTTAAGGAAGGAAATCTATCATCCTTGCCTGGTCTGGCCTACAGATCCACAGCAAAGTGATTGACTTTTAATTGCCCCTACAAGAGCAATTCGGGATGGGCAATAAATGCTGGCCCAGTCATCGATGCCTACATCCCATGGAAGAATTTTTTAAAAACACTGCAATGTACTAAAAACTCAGATCATGATTCCATCGCTGAAGGAAACGGGCAACAGTCCTGTATGATATAATTTATCTTCAAGGTTATGAATTCTAATTAGTGCATTACAAGCCATAGTGATTTTTTTTTTTAATTGAACAGATAGCATCATAAGACTGAGGTGGAAATTCATAGCACCAAACACCAGCCATTTTAAAAATTTCAGTGTTTCTGTCCAGAAAGCCAACTGCCTTTTTGTATTTACAAGTCTCCATGTACATATTAGTTTATAGCTTCATGCTAAATTGAGTTTTTCTTTCTCTTTTACAGCAAAGCATTTTCTGAAGGTGTGGTGACTATCCCTTTTAGGGCAACACAACAAAGTATCTGATTCTTGATTGGTCACCCAGTTCAGGTGATCCTTATTCTGCTGTGCTGCTGATAAATCCCTCTGCAGTGATTACCCAATCTGAGTCCCAATTGGTCACCCAGACCAGGTGACCTTTCCTTTGCTTGTGCTGCCCTTAAAGAGGCAATCATCGCAAAAAAACTTTTCTATTTTATATTTGCTTAAACTGTCATTCAAAGCTTCAAAACTTCCATGCTAGCAATATTACATAGAACATTACAGCACAGAACAGGCCCTTTGGCCTTCGATGTTGCGCCGACCAATATAAAAAGCAATGCCCCTCCAAACTAAACCATTCCCTTCTCTTCCATATACTTATCAACTAACCTCTTAAACGCCACCAAACTTGGCGCATCTACAACTGCTGCAGGCAGGGCATTCCACTCCCGAACCACCCTTTGGGTAAAGAACCTACCTCTGATATCCGTCCTATAACTATCACCCCTTAATTTAAAGCTGTGTCCCCTCGTGCTAGCTTTCTCCATCCTAGGAAAAAGGCTATCACTGTCCACCCTATCTAAACCTCTAATCATCTTATATGTTTCAATAAGGTCTCCTCTTAGCCGCCTCCTTTCTAACGAAAACAACCTCAAATCCCTCAGCCTCTCTTCATAAGACCTGCCCTCCATACCAGGCAACATCCTGGTAAACCTCCTCTGTACCCTCTCCAATGCCTCCACATCTTTCTTATAATGTGGGGACCAGAACTGCACACAATACTCCAAGTGCGGCCGCACTAGAGTTTTGTACAGTTGCAACATGAAGTTGCGGCTCCGAAATTCAATCCCCCTACCAATAAAAGCCAAGACTCCATATGCCTTCTTAACAACCTTCTTGACTTGACTGCCTACTTTCAAGGATCTATGCACATACACACCAAGATCCCTCTGTTCATCTAGACTACTAAGAATCCTACCATTTGCCCTATACTCTACACATTTATTATTTCTGCCATAGTGCATTACCTCACACTTTTCCACATTAAACTCCATTTGCCACCTCTCGGCCCAGCTCTGCAACTTGTCCAAGTCTCTCTGCAAACTATAACACCCCTCTTCACTATCTACCACTCCACCGACTTTAGTGTCATCTGCAAATTTACTAATCCAGTATACTCAGTATAAATGTATTTCAAATGGTACGTTATTAATATTGTGCAGTTGATCTCCAATGGAATAAGACACATAATGAACAATCTATCTAGACTTTTGGATAATTTATTCAACTTCAAAATATCCTTCTTTTACTATTGCTAAAACGTTTTCTGTTATATAACATGGACAGTGATGTGTTCGTGCCTCATGATATATTTTCTGATGAATGTTGCCATATTTTCTCCCTGAAAAGCCTGTTATAATTATAAGAAGCCTATTTTGGAATTTGTCCTGCCATCTTGAAGTTGAAAGCAAGAAGGAAAGTACTGCAGCAGTTAAATGTAGTACTGTTTTTTCAGGAGTTTGAGTGCCAGTACACAGACATTTTGTCTTTCTCTGTAATATACGATAGGTCTATGTATGTCAAACAAATCTGTGATGATTTCTTTGTGATACCATCATGTCACTTCATATTTGCACACTGTGAAAAGTATTTGTGCTAAGTGACCAGAGGAAATGTGCCCTGTATATATTTATGAAAACTGGATTCTGTAGCTTTGTAATAGGATCTCCATCCACAAAAAGGGGAATTATTTTCTAATTAAAAATCCAAATCACATTTGAAGAATTGCTAGTCTCATATGTATCATACATACATTTTTTTTTAAAGTTTTTGCTGTGCAACTACACATGACATTTTTTTCCATAATATATATTTGTGGCATTGTCATCATTTTAAAACAAAATGCTTTTAAGTTATTTGTCCTATGTGTGTGTTACATATGAATGCGCTGCGTAATTATCAGGAATGTATTTTTGTCAATTTGAAATCCAAATTATCACAATGAAATCCAATCAAAGTGGTGGAAAAGATATGTAGAATTTTTATACGTTTGCAAAATTATAGAGGCCATTTAGCTAATTACTCTTCTGGACTTATTTTAATTTTTGCATTAGAAACAACTTTTTTTTAAAGTAGCATTTTAAGGGTGATAGTTTGAGATTTATAATGTGAAATTTAATAGCTGTTCAATACTGACAAATAATGTGTGCCAAGTTGATGCAGGAGGTACTGTTTATTGTTTTCTTGTTTTAAGCTAAATTTAATTTGAGGAGTGCAACTCCAACTCTTTCCTGTATTGTGTCAAAAAACTATAGGAGAGGTGATGGATTAGTGGTATTATTGCTAGGCTATTAATTGAGAAACTCGTTCAATTTTCTGGGAACCCAGGTTCAAATCCCACCATGGCAGATACTGGAATTTGAATTCAATAAAAACTATGGAATTAAGAATCCACTGATGACCAGGAAACCATTGTCAATTGTTGGAAAAATTCATCTGGTTCGCTAATGTCCTTTAGGGAAAGAAATCTTCCATCCTTACCTTACATGTGACTCCACATCCTCAGAAATGTGGTTGACTCTCAACTGCCCTCTGAAATGGCCTAGCAAGCATTCAGGTCAAGGGATGAATAAATGCTGGCCAAAAAAATGTCCATGTCTCACAAAACTAATTTTAAAAAAAAGACTGCAAATCCAGTCCTTAGAAATCAATATTAAACATAAAACAGACAATGCAATATATATTTTCCTTAAGTATCCTCTTGAACATTGTCCTGAAAAGATTTGTCTGGCAAACCTTGCAATTGTTAAATGTCATAATTCCATAGAATTAAAATAGAATTAAATTAAAGTAAAACCATAGAATCCCTGTAGTGCAGAAGGAGGCCATTCAGCCCATTGGATCTGCACCAACACAGTCCCACCCGGTTTCTATCCCATAACCCCACGTCTTTTCTCTGCTTATCCCCTGACACTAAAAGGCAATTTAGCATACCAATCAACCTAATCTGCACACGTTTGGAATATGGGAGGAAATCAGAACCCGCAAAGGGAACCCACACAGACACAGGGAGAACATGCAAACTTCACACAGATAGACACTATAATGTGTGGAAAAACCAGAGGAGGCGATGGATTAGTGGTACTATTGATAGGCTATTAATTGAGAAACTCATTTAATTTTCAGGGGACCCGGGTTTAAATCCCACTGTGGCAGAATTGAAACCAGAATTGAACCTAAGTTGTGAGGTAGCAGTGCTAACAGGTGTGTCACCATGCTGCCCACCATTCTGCAAGCCAATATCACTCAATTCTAAGACAACGTTTACTCCAGCATTTCAAAAATAGAACTAAGGATCACAACTATTTGCTGATTTTATTAGTAGGGGTGAACGAAAATTGATTAATTTTCACCTTAGTGTCTCAATTTTCAAAATGCTGTGAGCCTGAGGCATTCTTTGCAGAGATTAATGTGAAAAATATTTAGAACTATTTTCCCCATTCCCAATTTGAGTGAACATAATTGATGTTAGATCCTGTTTATTGAAATAAGATTTTAGCAATTATTATTCAAGTTGAATACTGAGGAAATAACTCATACAAAAGCTAAGTGTAGCATGTTCAGAGAGACACGCTGGAATAGATAAACTTAGAATCATAGAATCCGACAGTGCAGAAGGAGGCCATTCAGCCCATCGTGTCTGCAGCAACCACAAACCCACCCAACCCCTATCCACATAATCCCATGCATTTATCCTAGCTAGTCCCCTAGCCTGGGCAATCCTCACCTAACCCGCACATCTTTGGATGAGAGAGGAAACCAGAGTACCTAGTGGAAACACAGACAGAACGTGCAAACTCCACACAGATAGAATTCCCAAGGTGGGAATCAAATCCAAATCCACTGTTGTGAGACAGCAGTGTCTACCACACATACCGTGCCGATATAACTTGCAGGATAAATAGATGAGATAGCATACTATTGCAAAGTATCCATATGCATGACCCAAAGAAAAACTGTGATTCTAGAAACCCGAAATTACAAATGTTGAAAAGACACAGTAAATCAGTCAGTATGTAATAAAGGATATACATCAAAAACTCCACAACTTGTAATTTCTCTTCACAAATAGAGTTCTAAAGTTACTTTCAGTATATTCTGTATTTCAGTACACACGTATTAGTGTTATTTTCTTTACCTGTCCAGTTTTTCATTAAAATAGGTTAAAAATGTTTTATTTTAAGAATGCAATTGAGGTACATATGCTGCCTGTGAAAGAATTTGGTTCTAAATAAACACCCAGGAATGCAGATAACTTTTGTGTTTAAAACATAATGCCTTTGAACCAAAGGAAATTGTTAAATAACTGTATTTATATTGTTCTTCATTTTGTACTATTTGACTCATTTGTTGTTTCCTGTTACTTCAATTAATGTATATTTTTGTAGTGTTTTACCACTTAGGGTGAGCTATTCTTTCATCCTCTCTTTAAAGAATGAATGGGTCAGTGGAGAGGCAATGTTTTGTTTTAAATGGGTGATAATCTGCTCCAGTTGTTTTCTGAACTCATGAACCTTGTTATCTTTTAACTTTGCAAATTGTAGTTGGTTTTCTAAAACTGGATGAAGCATTTGAATATTGTAGAAAGAGTCAAATGATGCTAAAGTGGTTCTGAAAATCAATTTCAACGGAAGACACAAATCCTTGATTTTGTACTGGGTAGAATCGATTCATTGGATCCATTTTGCAGCAATGCATGGGCAGTTAGGTAGTTTTAAGTTATCTAAGAAAGTGAAATGAATACAATCTAGAGGAAACTTAACAGTTCTGAACATTTTGTGAATTTTGCTTTTTGTAATTATTTAACATGCAAATAAAGAAACCTTCATACAGTCGTGCGTACTTAATGTTTATGAAACGTAGAAAATAGATGCAACAGTAGGCCACTCACCATTCAACATGATCATAGTTGATCATGCACTTTCAGTATCCCCACTTCCGTTTCCTCTCCATACCCTTGATCCCTTTAGCCACAAGGTCACGTCCAGCTCCGTTTTGGGGCCAGTTCATTAGATGTGTTCAAGTGTTTTCTGTGATAGAGAATTCCACAAGTTCACAACTCTGAGTGAAGAGATTCTTTCTTATCTCAGTGCTGAATGGTTTACCCTTTATTCTTAGACTGTAACCCTGTGTTCTGCATTTTCCCGACATCAGAAACATTCTCCCGCATCTAGCCTGTCCAATGTTTATATGTTTCTATGAGATCCCCTTTTATTCTTCCAAATTCCAGTAAGTACAAGCCCAGTCAGTCCAGACTCTCTTCATGTCAGTCCTGCATTCCAGGAATCACTTTGATGAACCTTTGCTGGAGTCCCTCAACAGCAAGAATGTTGTAGTGATTATCAAAGCCCACTGCGCTAGCAAAATCAGCGCAATATGCTGGGAGAATCACATGGCAGAGATGATCTATGGAGTCCCCACAATCATTTGCCCTGCTAGTGTCTCCCAGCACCAGATTTCCAGTGCAATTTGCTCTACAGCTATTTTTCAGTCTGTGTACTGCTTGCACCTGCTTCTCTTCAGTACAGCAAAAAACTACTTTTTCTAACAGCATTGAGGAGGCACGGTGGCACAGTGGTTAGCACTTGCTGCCTCACAGCACCAGGGATCTGGGTTCAATTTGTGGCTTGGGTCACTGTCTGTGTGAAGTTTGCACATTCTCCCAGTGTCTGCATAGATTTCCTCCAGGTGCTCCAGTTTCATCCCACAGTCTGAAGATGTGCAGGTTAGGTTGACTGGCCATGCTAAATTCACCATTAGTATCAGGGGAATTAGCAAAATAAATATGAGGATAGGGCCTAGGTATGGTTGTAGTCTCTGAGTCGAATGGTCTTCTTCTGCACTGTAGGATTCTATGATTTTCTATAATAAAACCATGAAATTTTACATCTCTTAGCATTTTACAAGTTTTTAAAATAATTTTAGAAACATTGTCTTCACAACAGACACGAATAAACAAACTTAATCCCACAAGTTGTGTTCAGTTGTGTTTATTAGTAATAAAAGTAAAGCATCTGTACAAATATTTTTATAAAAACTGTTACCAGAATAACTAAGTTGCAAAACAAAAAAATGTCACACGTTCGTAAATCATATGAAAAAAATCACAGCAGAAATGATAGTAAATCTTAATATACTAAAGAAGCAGATCATTAAATGGTAACACAATTTAGTTTCAATCCTTTGGTACACATTCAATTTCATCATTTCTAGTTAGTAAAACAAAAGATCACTAGAAATCATGTGGAATTTAAAATAGGATGTGAGAAAGGCCAACATGCATTTGTACATTTCAGCAGAGCAGTTACATGATTTACAATATTGCATATAAAGCCAAAAAAAACCTATTTCCCTGATAATTTTATCTTTGTTAGATTAAATTAAGTTTTATTTATTTCAGTAGGTCTTTCACTGCTTAACTAGCTGAACGTTTCTCAGTTTCAAATCACATTCATTCCAGTGTATGATTATGTATAAACTTAAGTTCATGCATCCGAGGAAGGTTGAGGGAGGGTTACTCGAAGTTAACCGATCCTATGTTTTTTGCAACCTATTTTCATCTCCCAAGTCAGAAAATTGGCTTCAATATCATCAAACAGAAACTAAAGAATTCCTACATGCAGAAGGAGGTCATTTTGGTCCTTCAAGTCTCCAAGGACAATCCCATCCAGGCCCTATTTCTGTAACCCCCACATATTTACCCTGCTAATCCCCCTTACACTAGGGTCAATTTAACACAGCCAATCAACCCAACCCAACCCAAGTCTTTGTAGTGTGGAAGGAAACCAGAGCACCCGGAGGAAACCCACACACTCAGAGGGAGAATGTGCAAACTCCACACAGATATTGACCCGAGCTGAGAATTGAACCCAGGTCCCTAATGCTGGGAGGCAGCAGTGCTAATCATTGTGCCACTGTGTTCATGTTCTTAATGAGTTTGAGTTCATATTTCTAGACTACCCTTCTAGATTTGGGTGACTGCTGGGATCCTATTTTCCTGTTCTCAGTTAAGGATCTCATATTGCCAGAGCATAGAGTCTCTGATTTGTCCTGACCAACATACTTCCTCCATAGCAAGGTTAACGGGTATTTCATCTGCTGGTGGAGAATGGCTACTTTGACAAAAGAAACTGCACTTCAAATGGTAATTATCAGAAGCATCAAGGCACACTAAAGAGTGAAGTATGATCTCATTTCTCATCATTCAGGTCACCATTATGATTATTCAATGTCATTCTGTTTTGGAGAATTATAGGCACCTGTTATGTTAACACTAAACTAACTGGAATTGATCCTTCAAACCACTTAAAGCTTTTCACACAAGTCTCAATATAGACAGTAAGGTGCTTTGTGGTGTGAATATCTCCATGAAAGAATTAGAAGGCAGATGATCTTGATATTTAAGTTAATATCCCAATTGTTACCCATTTCATCAGATAATGCCAAAACACTTGCCTTACCCCTTTGTTTTACAGTATTCTGGCAGTTTTGAACCTGTTGGGAAAATATCTGGTTGATTTCTTTCAGCGTCTTCTTTGAACTCTTCATTTTTACGTAAACCTGTTTTCCATAAACCCAACAGTCAAAATGCAAAGGAATAAAAATGGAATTCAAACCAATGAAATGTTATTCTGCATCAGTATTGTGAAACTAGATTACACAACACATCCTGGGGGACAAAGGTAATTCTAATCTTTCCCATTATGAACCTCTTCCTTAGTTACAAACTCAAAGCAATCTGTTCGCCTGTCTCAACTAACTCAGTCGCTCCATTTTTCCAGTTCAACTCTGGACCTATTTGCAGTTATCACATGCTAAGGCTTTCCCTCTGTCTGAACCCCAGCCCTCATCAGATTGAATTCCTTTACATGATCACCTCCTACTTTGTTGACACTTTCTTGTCAAGAACAAAGAACAAAACAGCATGGGAAACAGGCCCTTCGGCCCAACGAGCCCGTGCCGCCACCCCGATGTTCCCACCTCTACCCATGATCCCTGTCTATGTTTATAGGTCTATGGATTAAAAACAAAATTTGAGACAATTTAGGGAGAATTTGTTTTGCCAATTAGCCTAAGAGCACATCTTTGGGATGTGGGAGAAAACCAGAGCACCCAGATTGTCCTAATTCTTAACTTGTCAACTATTTTCTTTCAGTCCAATGTTCAGACGTTATTAATTGCTAAAATTCTTCAGCTATTTCTTCTCAAAGCTATTAGACTCGCCTTAGTCTAATGTTGTGGAATTGAAGTGTGGTCCTTTTAAAAGCTGGTTTTATATCAGTGCTTGGATATTTAAAATGCAGGTGCCTACAACATACACAGATTACAACATTTGTGACAAGGACCAAGCATCAGAATTGCCATCGTAACAGGCTTTAGGATTTTGACAGCCTATCAGTTTAAAGAAAACCTCAGCGCTTAGAAATCTATCAAATTTGAATTTGCTGTTGTTAACATCAGACCAATCCTGGTGTAAGAAAATTGATAGGTCATCACAGTTATAAAGAGGAACTCAACTGTTTGTCTGAAGTTTAACTGAAGGGCTATCAGCCCTCAACACCTAGAGAGGGAAAGAGTGGCTCTCTGCCAGCTTAAAATATCTGTTGAAAGAACTCTCCAGCTACCTACTGAATGGTACGAAAATCTGAATGAGCAGAATTAACAGAAGAACTTGAAATGTTTCCCAAAGTCAAAAAATCTGGTTGTTTTTTTTTGAGTTCTTTTTTAATGGCCCTTGTATTTACTGAACAGCATTCCAGTAGTATCTTACTTTAATCGATACGTTACTTGTTTAGTTAAAGTTTCCACTTGGTTAAATAAATAACTTGTTAATTCTTCACTCAAAGCAAGTGTCAGGTATTTCTGTTAATGAATCTTTAAATGTAAATGAAGAACAGTTCACATACATTCCCAAACACTTTTAACAAATTACAAAATGGAGGATTTGGCCACGCTTCTTGAACCACTCCATGACTTCAATCAGACTATGTTCCTGTGGGTCATACTCTAATTCTTTTCTAGCCTTCTCTAGACTGAAGTAATGAGTTACTCCTGTTTTATAGACTTCGGTACGAGTCAAACGGCTGAAAATTATAAATGCAGCCAACACAAAAATGAATGATTTCAGTGAGGAAGGCAAAAAAGTAGACCAGTCTGAGCGGCAATCAAATTGTGGGGTGCTTGTATCCCAGCCCTTCCACTAATGGTTTGAAGAATTCAAAATTGTTTACAAAAGGGAATCAATCTCTGCATTGTTCCACTAAAATAATGCCTAATCTCAACAACCAACTACGACCTCCCCTCCAAAGCTTCTCTTCTTCATTACATTTTTGAAGCATCCACCACCAATTGAAGGGAAAAAAATATTGCCTTTTTATGTCTTTTCTGGTCCCAGTTCCTCTTCCCAACCCCTAATGGCTAATGAGAACAGGGTTGAAGTTAGAACTGTGGATAGTGCCAATGCTATAACTGAAGTGCAATCTGCATACTTAACTAAGGATCCTGCCACTGTCCAGCAATCACTCCTCCTGCCTTACTGGGAAAGCCTCAGCAATATTAACTGCTCGTCTAAACCATTACAGCTAGGTTTGGGGGTGGCTTAAAATTGTCCCTGATACTGTTGGGATTTCTTTTTTTAAACATTAAAAGAAGAGGATTGATACACCTTGGTATCCGACAGACAGCTGAAAGTTTTAAGAATAGTCTTTGCATTCATAATGGTGACATTGGTAGGTTTTTACCCTGTGTACCCATATGTGAAAGGTGACTGGTATTAGAGGAAGAGATAGCAATGAAGGTTATGAACTGCCTAGTTGGCAAAATTTCTCAGGTTTCCATTATTCAAAAAAAGTTTTAAAAATTAAAAAACACTAATAATGACTTGCCTAATTACAAAGAAATTTATTTATGTCACAAGTAGATTACATTGCAATGAAGCTACTGTAAAAATTCTCCAGCCACACTTCAAGGGCCTGTTTGGATACACTGAATTTAGCATGGTCAATGCATCTAACCAGCACATCTTTCAGACTGTGGGAAGAAACCAGAACACTCCGAGGAAACCCATGCAGACATATGGAGAGTGTGCACACTTGCTACAGACAATGACCCAAGTTGGGAATAGAACCCAGGTCTTTGGCACTGTGAGGCAGTAATGCCAACCACTGTGCCACTGTGCAGTGTTCTGCCACTTTGCCATGAAGGAACAGACCACAATCAGGACTTGGCATGGTACCACATTCAAACAATTTGCAAACTCAATCAGACATAGGTACTTTGGTTTGTCAAGTGTTATGGAGTTTGGTAAACCCCTTTAAATGTGGCAACGAACTTGGGATCATGTTGTAGACTTTACTTTCAAAACATCCTAATTTATGGTCCAAGCTGTGAGGAATGTCTAGTGAAACATAAACTACATGGAGTACTATGCTGAAACTACAGGAAGCCAAGACATGATGACAGCAGAGAGCAACATTAAAAAAATCACATCCCAAATAAAGCATTTCATATTGTACCTGGTTACTTTCCGCCCATGACCACGCTTTTTGAACCACTCCATGACTTCAATCAGACTATGTTCCTGTGGGTCATACTCTAATTCTTTTCTAGCCTTCTCTAGACTGAAGTAATGAGTTACTCCTGTTTTATAGACTTCGGTACGAGTCAGAAATGGCTGAAAATTATAAATGCGGCCAACACAAAAATGAATGATTTCAGTGAGGAAGGCAAAAAAGTAGACCAGTCTGAGCGGCAATCGAATTGTGGGGTGCTTGTATCCCAGCCCTTCCACTAATGGTTTGAAGAATTCAAAGTTGTTTATTGGCTTGCCATCAGAGATAAAATAAGCCTGCCCAGCAGCTATGTGATTTTTCTTTGCTGTTAGAGCTTGCGACGCCAGCACATGTGCAGAAACAAGGTTGTCGACATGGACAAATTCTACCAGACTGTCAGCTGCCCCATACACAAACTTAAAGAGTCCGTTCTCTATATAATTAACTATTCTGGGAAGATGTCTTTGCTCACCAGGTCCATAAATGCCTGCCGGGCGTAGGGCGCAGGTCCGTAAAACACCAGTTCCTTTCTTTAGCTTGGTGCCATTTGCTTGTAGCACCTTCATCTCTGCTAAAGATTTGGTCCTCGAGTAGTGGTCGGGATGAAGATGCAATGGGAGATAAGGAAGAGATTCATTGCCATTTTTGATTACTTGGCCTCCAAACACAACATTATATGTACTTGTATAAAGTAATCTTGGTATCCCATTGTTCAGGCAGGCCTGGATCACGTGTTCTGTTCCTTTAACATTGACATCCTCTATCAACTTTTTATTCAATTGTTCCCTTCCAGACATACCATATGAAGCTAAATGGAAAACACAATCTACATTCCTGAACACAGCCTCTACTTCCAGGTAGTTGCAAATATCTCCTTTCATAAAGACCACTGCATCAGGCACTTGCTGAATGGGGCTGTGGATGTCAAAGAGGACTACCTTTCTGCCCATCTTGTGCAGGGCACAACCCAAGCTGAAACAAAAAAGAAAGGATCAGGCAGCATACAATTATTTTCCTCAAATAATCAGCTACTAACATATAATTAGCATGCAGAACATGCACAGGCAATATTACTTATGAAGTATAAATCAGGGTTAAAGACAGATACAAATTTACCTCATGCTGCAGCACATTTTAGTATTTTGTACACATATTTCACAAATTCTTGTATTAAAAAAATTAACTTGGTTCAATTGATAGTACTCACACCGAACCACTAAACAAATTGTTACATTGGGCAGCACGATGGTACAGTGGTTAACACTGCTGCCTCACAGCACTAGGGTCCCAGGTTCAATTTCAGCCTTGGGTCACTGTCCGTGTGGAGTTTGCACATTCTCCCCCGTGTCCATGTGGATTTCCTCCAGGTGCTCCCGTTTCCTCCCACAGTCCAAAGATGTGCGGGTTAGGTTGATTGTCCATACTAAATTGACCCTAGAGGGATTAGCAGGATAACTGCAGAGGGTTGCAGGAATAGAGCTGGGTGAGATTGTGGTTGGTACAGACTCGATGGGCTGATTGGCCTCCTTCTGAATTTTCTGAATGAAGCAAGCAAATTCAGATGGATGCAAAAGACTCACTCCCGCTCAAGACAGACAGCTTTTTTGGTGTCCGCGCCAGCATTCATCCTCAAGCAACACGGATTAACTAGCCATTATTGCATCAACTTTTTCAGAGTTATTACTGTAGGCAAAGTGGCTGTCATGTTTGCCAGTATAACAAATAACTACTTCAAAACAACTGATTAAACATGAAGTGCTTCAGAATGTCTTGTAATTTAAATGTGCAATATTGGTACAAATACTTACACAGGGGCATACAGAAAGTACGACTCAGCTATAAGCTGACAAACAAGAATTGTCAGAAAAGGCAACCATAGAATAATACAGCAAGAAAGGAGGCCATTCAGCCTATTGTGCCTGTGTTGACATTTTAAGAGTTTTGAAGTGAAATTATATTGAGGAATTAAAGGCTGTCACTAAATGGGCTGTAACATGTTGGAAGGAAATGGACTCATTTCATTTGAACAGCTGCCAACTTAACTGTTGACACACAGTAAAAGATCGCATGGAACAGGATAGCTCACCATAGCAACAAAACCAAGCTGAATCTGGGCTGGAGGCATTGTGAACATTTAGATGCACTGGGTTGTGGATATAAAGAAAACAAGTCAATCGTGGGTATACTGAACACCATAAAGTAAGAATTAGTAGTAGTAAGAGAGGCCATACAACTCTTCAAGCTACATATAATAAATCATGGCTGACATTCAACTTCATCTCCAATTTCCCATCCTCTCCTTACGAGCCTTGATTTTCCTAAGACCACAAAAATCTCTCGAGCTGCCTTGAATATACTCAACAACTGTGCACAAACAGCTTTCGGGGGGCGGAGGAGGGGTGTAGTGGTGGTGGCAGGGAGTGCCACAGATTCACAACCTCCCTGAATGAAAAAATGTCCTCTTCTCAGTACTAGCTAACCAATCCCATATCCAAAAACTAATTTTGGACTCAATACATCTCAGCTTCTGCTCTGTCAAGTCTTCTAAGAATCTATTTGCTTAGATGACACAAAGTGACTTCAAGAAATATTTGTAATAGTCTCAATGTTGGTACATTACATAGAAAATAGGTTCAGAAGCAGGCTATTTGGCCCTACAAGTCTGCTCCACTGTTCATTATTGTGACAGAGCAGAGTCAATGGGCCGAGTGGCCTAATTCTACTCCTATGTCTTATGATCTTATCTATGGTTTTGTGGCTCATCATCCAACTCAATAACCTGATCCTCTTCGCCACTAGAGCTATTTCTATCCCCTTCTTGAAAACATATAGGCGGAGTTTATAGGGGAAGAGGGGCTATTCTCCCAGCCCACTGCACTGCAAAGATTCAAAAGGAGGCTATCGTACAGAATTCCCATAGTGTCTGGTAGTCGGGTTTCAGGCGCCATCGGTTCCGTGGCAAAAATTGGCACAGAGCTGAATACATTAAGGTAATCCTTATTTTTATATTATTTGCATCAAATCAGCAGGCCCAGGACTGAAGTCTCCAAGCCTGCTAGAGCTCCCCCCACCTCTCCGTCATTGAGGCCACACCCCCCAAAGGGTGGCAGTGCTAGCCTGAGCTCCCTAGCATTAACCAAGGAGCAAAGTGGCAATGCGTGGGGACTACCCACCGGGCATGAGGCACTGCAAAGGGGGCAAGGCCTCTGAGGTGAGACTGATGGGGGCAATGGGTTCTGCTGCCACCCTGCGGAAGGATTGCGAACAGAGGGAGGGAGGCAGGAGATCGGGGCTGTTGTAGGCAGGCCGGGGATAGGGGAGAGGCCCAGACATGTTCGGGAGGGGCAACAATCAAGCTTTTGGGGGGAGGGAGGGGGATATGGTCAGCGACGCAGGGTCACAGGGCTGGCAACGATCGGGAGGCTGAATGTGTGGGGCCAGTGCGCATCTTGGCACTGCTGATCAGCACACGCACAATGGCCCGCGCAATGTAATGCCACCAGCCTCTCTAGCATGAATAGGCCCCGCGCACTGATCTTTTGTGTGAATCATGCTAATGCAGCATCAACATTTGATTTCCATTTCAAGCGTAGGGAAGCATTGAGTTATAAAGCAAAATTATCCCTAAATGGATGCCAATATGCAACTATACACTTACAAATCTCAGCCAACTATGATCAGGAGTCTAGAGCAGGTCTTGAAGATTAACTGCAGCAAGAAAAGAGTGCATCACAGCAAAATACTGTATTGGGTCTTACAAAGAAAATGGTTTCATTCGTAGAAATTTCTGGAAATAAATGGCAGATTAGTGAGCAACCATAAAGAGAAATAAATAACGGCCGCTGCTTCATCAATGCACGGTCTCGTTTTTTTGTACATGTGCACGTCTTAAAGATGCACACCTTACACAGAACATTCCCAGCTGCTGCGTGGATGTGCACCTAGGCAGTTTAGAGGGAATTGTAATTATTACATATTTGAGAAAACACTGTTCATTAGATTGAAGATGCAGACACTTTAGCAAGGTTGCAAAAAAAAGGCAAAGGAGGGCAGTAGTGAGAATCAAAATACATCAGTAACAGAGCATTTGTTTGTCTCAATTTCTGCTATCCTTTGAAGTAACTATTTGTGCATTCCTTTGTTTTTTTCACATCACTGCATTGATGATATTTATGTTATCTAACAGCTTCAAATAAGCAGTTCAATATTTTAATGATTCAACATTCTGGCCACTCCAGTAAGCAGATTCTGCATCCACTATAACTTGATTTATTGTCACATATATTGGCATACATGTGAAAAGTGTTGTTTCTTGCGCACTATACAGACAAAACATACCGTTCATAGATAAAGAAAGGAGAGACTACAGAATATAGGGTTACAGCTATAGCTAGGGTGTAGAGAAGATCAACTTAGTATAAAGTAGGTCCATTCAAAAGTCTGATGGCAGCAGGAAAAAAGCTGTTCTTGGTATTTGTCTTCAGACTTTTTTTATCTTTTTTCCTGATGGAAGAAGGTGGAAGGGAATACATCCTGGGTGCGCAGGGTCCTCGATTACGACAGCTTTTCCAAGGCAGGAGGTGTAGACAGTGTCAATGGGTGGGAGGCTGGTTTGAGCGATGGACTGGATTTTGTTCACAATCTTTTATAATTTCTTGCAGTTTTGGATACAGAGTACCTTCATCAGCCAGGATATTGATTTTAAAAATTGGCAGGTCGTGTTGATGCTTTATAGAACCTCAGTTACACCGCACTTAGAATATAGTATTCAATTCTGGTCGCCACACTACCTGAAGATGTGGAGGCTTTGGAGAGGGTACAGAAAAAAATTACTGGGATGTTGCCTAATATGGAGGGCATTAGCAATGAGGAGAGGTTGGAGAAATTTGGTTTGTTCTCACTGGAACGTCAGAGATTGAGGGGAGAAGTCTACAAGATTATGAGAGGCATGGACAGAGTGGATAGTCAAAAGCATTTTTCCAGGGTGGAAGAGTCAATTACTAGGGGGCATAGGTTTAAGGTGTGAGGGGCAAGCTTTAAAGGAGATGTACGAGGCAGATTTTTTTTTGTTTTTTTTTTACACAGAGACCGGTGGGTGCCTGGAACTCATTGCCGGGGGAGGTAGTGGAAGCAGATACGGTAATGACTTTTAAGGGGTATCTTGACAAGTACAGAAATGAGATGGGAACAGAGGGATGTGGTCCCCAGAAGTGTAGGGGGTTTTAGTTAAGTCAGGCAGTATGGTCAGTGCAGGCTTGGAGGGCCGAAAGGCCTGTTCCTGTGCTGTAACTTTCTTTACGTCTTTGCAATCAAATATCTGGTTCCACAATACCACGTCGTAGGGCATTAATAATCACATGTGTAAACTGGATTCTGTGTTCTCGCAAATGCCAACAGGTTCGTTCCTTCTATTATAGATAATTAATAACCTGCGAAATGGTTTATCTTACATGAAAGACATGAATGATCAGAACGCAGTTCAAGAGTGAATTACAATCCATTTAATGTACTTTTCTTCTCTACCCCTGTTAATGGGATAAATTCATTTCAGACTGCCCAGTTTTATTTCATTAGTGTTAATAGATTCTGACGGAACAGTAACTTCAGAAGCAAAGTGGCACACGGTTGCAATACTGAAGTGGGTCTATTGCTACAATTTAAAAGGCAATTCTGCACAGAGAAATGCTGCTAAAATGCCACTTATTAACTGCCCCACTTTCAAACAGAATTTTAAGACATCAGTCCTGTGCGCAATTACTATTCAATTCATATCACATAATGACTGATCTTACCTACATCCTAGATAACCTCCCCCACCAGTGATCAGGATAGTTTCTGTTGCTGAAGTGTCCATTTCCTTAGGCTAAAACGATGGAAGTTGCTGAAATAAAATTTAAAGATCACCACATTTAAGATAAAGCAAATCCACAATATCTAAAAATACAGCCATTTAAATGAATGAAACAATTTCTCCGCAAGGTGTGGGTTAGGTCAACATCAGCCAATTAAAAATTTACACTTGTGGAATTGTGGACTATCAAAGCTGATAATCCATCTACTATTTGAAATAGATGGAGTCTGTTAACTAAAACAGCTGATTTGTTGCTATTATAACAATGACGGCAGCAAAAATAACCCCTTAAGAACTAGAAGCCAAAATTGAGATTCAGAAAATTAGCAGTTCGAAAAAAAATTCTTTTGAAAACCAGACTTAACACTTCCTTTTTAAAATGAAATGTTCTATAAATGCAGCAATATGTAGCCATTTTACCACAACTTAAAAATATTGTCACTGTCCAAAGATGTGTGGGTTAGGTTTGTTGACCATGCTTAATTGCCACTTAGTGTTAGGGGAATTAGCAGGGTAAATGCATGGGGTGATGGGGTTAGGGCCTGATTGGAATTGTTATTGGTGCAGGCTTAATAGGCTGAATGGCGTCTTTCTGCACCATAGGAATTCTATGAAAACGCAATTTCTGTAACCACTTACTTCAAGTCACACTTCAAATGTCAAACTTCAAATGTGTCCTTTGGCTAATTGTAAGTGAATTCATGCAAGATTTATCCATTAACAAAGTAAATTTGGAAGGTGGAGAACGTGTGCAATAATTCTGAAAAGGAAAAATAAGACAATGACTATTATTGTCTAACATACTAGTGCTTGAGATCAAAATCATTAATGTAAGAAATATTTTTTAGATACCTACAGCTCATCACATTCTGTATGAACTAGTAACCCAAGCTGTATCAATATTTCATTTATAATCAAGGCTTCTCATTTATTGAAGTGCTTATCTCCATAATCCACTCAAACTCCAAATTGTCTATCAAAATCAGTAACTTTTAGCTCTCATAGGGCATCAACTTGACTTTAAAATGCAAAACTTCCTATATTTGCAGATCACATTGGCAAATTTCTATTGCTGTGATATATTAGTCTTCCATATCCATTCAGTTGCTATGTGATCCCATTATACTCTTAAGTGTGCATCCAACAAATCCAGTTAAAACTCCATTACCCAGAAACCAGATTCTTCTGTACAGCAAAGTCTGCTCTAAAATAAGAAAACACCAAGTCTCACATCTTGTATTTCTCAATACAAGAAAGTGCAAACTCCACACTGTCATCCAAAGCCAGAATTGAACCTCAGTCCTTAGTGCTGTGAGGCAGCAGTAATACCACTGTGCTGCCAAATCTTCACTTATCCTTCTTCTCTCCAAGGACAAAAGATCCAACCTCTCCAATTTATCTTCATAATTGTAGTTTCTCATTCCTGGAACCATTCTTGTAAACCTTCTTTGCACTCTCTCTATTGTGTTTTCAATCTTCCGATTATGAATTGCTCAGAACTGTACACAATATTTCAGCCGAGGTCCAACCAGTGTGTTATGTCAGTTCAATGATCTATACACATATACCCCCCAGGTCCCTCTGTTCCTGTACTCCTTTTAGGATTTTACTCCTTATCTTGTATTGTCTCTCCATGTCCTTCCAACCAAAATGCATCACTCACTTTTTTTGCATTGAACTTCATCTGCCATCTATCTGCCCAATCCACCAATGTGTAATTTTGCAGTAACTTCATTGCCATGTTAATGAAAGCCTATTTGTAATACTGATAAATAAACTTAAATAGTACATGTCCTTTTGAAGGTCTACACTGCCCTCTTCAGTTTATAATACTTCCAAGTTTTATGTCATCTGCAAGCATTGAAATTGTTCACTGCACACTAAAATCTAGGCCATTTATATATAAATGTAAATATATGTATATATATATATCAAAAACCAAGGGCCCCATTACAGATTTGCTGAGAACACTACTACAAGCCTTTCTCCAGCCCGAAAAAATAATCATTGACTATTACGCTTTGCTTCCTATTATTCAGCCAACTTTGCAACTGTTCCTCGTATTCCATGAGTTATAACTTTTCTGTGTCTGCCACCGAGAACTCCTAACCACCTGACAAAGGTATAGCTTGTTCCGAAAGCTTGCAGCATTTGCTATAAATAAACTAGTTGGACTCAAAGCTGGTGTTGTGGGATTACTTCCTGTTATAACTTTTCTCACAGGTTTGTTGTGTGGCACAACATCAAATTGTCTTCTGAAAGTACTGTACACCACATCAACTGCATTACCCTCATCGACCCTCTGTTATATACAATGAACAAAGTGGTTTAACGGGAATATTCATCAAGGCCCCGACCATTAAAGTTGATGCAGTCCTGCCCCTTTCCATGTTACATAAGAAAGAATTCCTTCAATCTGCACCCAACCCTAAGTTTACCTTTGGTTACCATTAGTTAACTGAAATATAAGGGGAATTCCTCCTCAGCAAGACCCGATTACAATGGCGCCGTCCCCTCAATCAGCTAACGCACGAATATTTCACCCAACCCAGTCAAGTGAATGATCCAGGAAGCTGCTGAAGTTTACATTTGCAAACACGTTCCCCAAAGATCAAAGACTCAGATCCAGTTGGGCCCAATTCCCCAGCAGCCCAATCGTTCAGATCTACGTAAGCCATGATCAAAGATGGCGACGACGGACATCCGCCACGATCAAAGATGGCGACCACAGTGTGGTACGATTGCTTGATGAAAGGGGAGCGACCACCCACGCTGCGAAGCTCTGACATTATCAAAGATGGCGGCGCCAACCACAATCCAAGATGACCATGGCCGGCGTCGCCAAACTATGCCATGATCAAAAATGGCGACAGGAGGACTCAACGTAACGATTCCCTGATCGAAGATGGCGACTCCCGGCGCTGCCGGTCACTGCCTGGATCAAAGATGGTGGCGAGGCTCCCGGTTGGTTGCCGTGGAGACAGGCGGGGTGAGTCCGCAGACGGAGGCGAATGGCGGGGAAGATAAACAGCGAAGAATGCGCGGAGGTGGCATTCAAACTCACCGCTGTCAACAACACACTGGGTATTTATGTTGCACGGATGCTGCTGGTTGCTGAGGGATAGAGGGACAGGCCGCAGCTGCCGCCTCCTCAGTTCCTGCTTGATAAACGGAGTCCGACAATGGCGTGGAGCAGCCTCCGCGCCACAGAGGGAGGGGGCAGGCGCCGTCCCAGTGAGGGATTCTAATGGGGCCTTGAAGGCGGGAGAGTAAGAGCAATAACAACAACTTACATTAGTGTAGCACCTTTCACCTGGAAAGGTTGGGGGGGAGAGATGAATCTCCTCCAACCATTCAGATTCATCATGGAATTCCTACAGGGCGGAAACCACAGTGCGGGTCTGCACCAACCACAAACCTATTCGGCCCTATTCCCGTAACCACATATTTATCTTGCTAATCCTCCAGTTGGACTTTAACCTGGTGTTGTGAGACTTCTTACTGTAACTCCTTAACACCAAGGGACAAATATTCTTTTGGCCAATCAACCTAACCTGTACGTGATGGGAGAAAACCGGAGCACCTGGTTTGATTTAGACTATTTATTAGTGTCATAATGAAGCTTACATTAACACTGCAATTAACTTCATGTGAAAATCTTTGAGGGGAAAAAAATTTCCGGTGATTAAGAAGGAATATAAGGAAAGAGATAACCAGCCGTGGAAGGAACGAAGGAAATAAAGGATAGTATTAAATCAAAAACCAGTGCATACAAAGTGGCCAAAATTAGTGGGGAACTAGAAGATTGGGAAAGCTTTAGAAAACAAGAACTACTAAGAAATCAATAAAGAAAGGAAACATAGATTATGAAACTAAAGTAGTACAAAATATAAAAACTGATAGTAAAAGTTTTTACAAATATATAAAACAGAAAAGAATGGCTAAAATAAATGTTGGACCCTCAGAGGATGAGAAGGGGGATTTAATAATGGAAAACGAGGAAATGGCTGAGGCTTTAAACAGGGTTTTTGTGTCCGTCTTCACAGTGGGTGACACAAATAGCATGCCAATAATTGACGGTCATGGGACTGTAGGGAGTGAGGACCTTAAAACGGCACCTGTTACTAAAAAGGTAGTGCTGGGTAAGCTAATGGGACTAAAAGTAAACAAGTCCCTGGGTCCAGATGGAATGCATCCTAGGGTATTAAAAGAAATGGCAGAAGTAATAGCGGATGCGTTAGTTGTAATTTATCAAAATTCGCTAGACTTGGGGGTGCAGACTGATTGGAAAACAGCTAATGTAATGCCACTGTTTAAAAAGGGAGGTAGACAAAAGGTGTGTAACTATTAGGCCGGTTAGCTTAACATATGTAGTTGGGAAAATGTTGGAGTCTATCATTAAGGCTGAATTAGCAGGACACCTGGAAAAGAATGGTTCCATCAAACAGACTCAGTATGGATTCATGAAAGGAATGTCATGTTTGACAAATTTACTGGAATTTTATGAAGGTGTAACGAGTGCACTTGACAGAGGGGAGCCAATAGATGTGGTGTTTTTAGATTTCTGGAAGGCGTTCGATAAGGTGCCTCACAAAAAGATGCCGCATAAGATTAAGGTACACAGAGTTGGGGGTAAAGTGTTAGCGTGGATAGACGATTGGCTATCTAACAGAAAACAGAGTTAGAATAAATAAGTGCTTTTCTGGTTGGCAGTTGGTGACTAGTGGCAAGCCTCAGGGATTGGTGCTGGGGCCTCAACTGTTTACCATATACATAGACGATCTGGAGGAGGGGGCTGAGTGTAGGGTAACAAAGTTTGTGGATGACACAAAGATGAGTGGAAAAGCGAATTGTGTAGAGGACACAAAGTCTGCAGAGAAATTTGGATAAGCTAATTGAGTGGGCAAGGATCTGGCTGATGGAGTATAACGTTGGCAAATGTGAGGTTATCCACTTTGGAAGGAATAATAGTAAAATGGACTATTATTTAAATGGTGAAAAATTACAACATGCTACTGTGCAGAGGGACCTGGGAGTCCTTGTACATGAATCACAAAAACTCAGTCTGCAGGTGCAGCAGATGATCAAGAAGGCAAATGGAACGTTGGCCTTTATCACGAGAGGGATGGAATATAAAAACAGCGAGGTCCTGCTGCAATTGTACAAGGTACTGGTGAGGTTGCAACTAGAGTACTGTGTGCAATTTTGATCCCCTTATTTGAGAAAGGATATATTAGCTTTGGAGGGAGTGCAGAGAAAGTTCACGAGGTTGGTTCAGGAGATGAGGGGGTTAGCTTATAAGGAGAGATTGAGTAGACTCGTTGCAGTTTAGAAGGCTGAGGAGAGATCTTATAGAGACATGTAAAATAATGAAGAGGCTAAACAGGGTAGAAGCACAGATTATTTCTACTGAGAATGGAAACAAGAACTAGAGGGCACAGCCTCAAAATAAGGGGAGTCAGTTTGGAACACAGTTGAGGAGGACTTTCTTCTCCCAGAGGGTAGTGAATCTTTGGAATTCTCTGCCCATTGAAGCAGTGGAGGCTATCTGTTAAACGTGTTTAAGTTATAGGTAGATAGATTTTTGACCAATAAGGGAATTAAGGGTTAAGGGGAGCAGGCAGGAAGTGGAACTGAACCACTATTAGATTAGCCATGATTTTAATTGAGTGGCGGGGCAGGCTCAAGGGGCTAGATTGCCTACTCCTGCTACTATTTCTTATGTTCTCACGTTCTTATCTTCGGCCATAACTATGATTCCTTATTACTCTCTGTATTGTACATGTTACCTTAAAGTCTGGAGGTTGTTTCCTTTAAAATAGTCTTAGATATATGAATAATTAAATCCTTGCCAAAGCCCAATCAAACTGAAATTTTCTCTCTGTCAGGAACAAAGGAAATATTTCTTTCTGTTTTCAGTAGCCTGTTTATTTCAGTGCAGTGTCTGTTTTATTCATTATACATGAAACCGGTTTCTTTTATTTCAGAGTCCTTGCTACAAAAATTAAATGATTCCCAGAAGATGCTAAAGAAATCCATTCAATGTCAAGAATACTTGAATCAGGTACAGTATAACAACAAAAGAAGGTGGTTCATTCTGACCTTTTAATCAATGCTGATTTCAGTATTCCACTGTTAGGGGTTATGCCTTCAGCTACCAGTGTCTTAAGCTCTGGAATTCCTGAAATTAAGGGAAGGCAATCACCCAATGGTATTATTGCTAGACTTTAAAAAGAAACTCAATGTTCTGGAACATCCAGGTTCGAAACCTGCTACAGCAGACATTGGAATTTGAATCTCGATTTAAGAGTCTACTGATAACCATGAAACTATTATCAATTGTCAGAAAAACCCATCTGGTTCACTAATGTCTTTTAGGGAAGGAAATCTGCCATCCTTGCCCAATCTGGTCTATGTGTAATTCCAGAACTACAACAATATGGTTGACTTTCAACTGCCCTCCAAGGGCAACTAGGGATGGGCAATAAATGCTGGCCAGCCAGCATCACTCATGTCCCACAGGTGAATGAAAGAAACCCTCTTCACCTCAGCACAATGCATTTGTCCTTTAAGATGCTTCTTAAAAATGACCTTTTTGGTCATCTGCCCAAATATCTTCTCATGTGGTTCAGTGTCAGATGTGTTTCTGACGATTCTCCTGTGAGGTGTCTCTGATCGTTTTACTTCCATCATAGATGCTACATGAGCAGCTGTAGTAGAGACGGAATTGTTCAATGACAATACCTTTTTGAACAAAAAGAGACATAATGTTTTATATCTGTTCCCTGAAGACCTGCTGTAGATCATTCTCCACAAACAGCTGCTCAAGGTGACATTAGTTATGAGCCCTGTCAGAGAACTGACTTATCAGAAGTTTTGTGGATCAGCATCCTTTCTCTCCTTACTGATGAATTTACAGCTGTCTAGGATATGAGATTTCAATGACAGCCAGTTACGCGACCATATCTGCTATTTTGCTTGCAGAAGCTGGCGATGAAGTTGTACTGAATTTTAAGTATCTGAGGTATGGTGTGGTGGAATAATAGTCTACAGCTGTGGCAAAACTATAAGCTGATTGCTATTTTGGGACGATGTGGCTCCAGCACAGCCTGATATGCTGCTTGCCTTAGAACCATTGATTCAAAGCAATGACCCCAATACCTGACTACGTAGCACACCCAACCCTTTAATTTCACCCACCTTAGATAAGAGCGGCACAGTGGTTAGCACTGTTACCTCACTGCACCAGAGATTTGGATTCAATTCTTACCTCGTTTGTGTGGAGTTTGCATGTTCTGCCTGACATTAAGGGAAAATTTATCATGGCCAATCAACTTAACCCACACGTATTTGGACCAGGGTAGGAAACCCACACAGACACGGGGAGAATGTGCAAACTCCACACACACTAATCTGAGATTGGAATCGAACCTGGATCCCTGGCGCTGTGTGGCAGCAGTGCTAACCACTAATGCGGATAACCTCAGATCTGTGGGTTAGGTTGTGCCAAATTGCTCCTTCGTGTCAGGGGGATAAGCAGGATAAATACGTTGGGTGATGGAGATAGGACCTGGTTTGGATTGTTGGTGCAGGCTCAATGGGGTGAATTGCCTCTTCCTGCACTGTTGGGATTCTATGATAATAAATAAGGAACTTCCATCTTTTATCATGAGGCGACTTATTTGAGAGTTGCCAAATTTTCATCTTGCATTATGGTATGATGAGCACAGGAATGAAGCCAAGTACAATACAAAATACATGAACTTAATCTCTTGAGCCAGGAAACTGATTTATGTTTAGGGGAGTTTGGTATTTCTGGATTGTTCAGGGAATCACAGACACCTGTTTGATGGAAAGCAATCTATTCTGATCTCATTTCTGTGCTGCTTCCTACTCATTCTTTTGTGTTTGTTATCATTTTAAAATATGTGATATCCTTAGTTTCAATAGCTGCGTGGTAATGCACTTTATGCTCCCGTGCCCCAGTGGGACGAGTGATCATAGTATAATTGAATTTCTGGTGCAGGTGGAGGACGAGAAAGTAGGGTCCCGAACCTGTGTCCTTTGTTTGAATAGAGGGGAGTACGATAGGATGAGAGCGGAATTGGTGAATGTAGTTTGGGGGCGCAGATTGATTGGTAGGATGGCTGAGGAACAGTGGAGGATTTTTAAGGAGGTCTTTTTCAGTACTGAGCAGAAATATATTCCGATGGTAAAGGAGGACTGTAGGAGAAGGGATAACCAGCTGTGGTTATCGAAAGAAATAAAGGAGAATATTAAATTAAAAGCTGATGCGTTCAGAGCGGCTAAAAATAGTGGGCGATTAGAAGATTAGGAAAAATTTAAAAAGCAACAAAGAATGACTAAGAAAGCGATAAAGAAAGGAAAGATAGAGTATGAAGCTAAACTAGCTCTAAATATAAAAAATGATAGTCAACGTTTTTACAAATATATAAAGAAGAGGAGACTGGCTAGAGTGAATGTTGGACCCTTGGAGGACGAGAGAGGGTATTTAGCAGTGGCAATGAGGAAAAAACTTTAAATAAGTTTTTTGTGTCAGTCTTCATGAAGGAAGACACAAATAGCTTGCCAGACATTAAAAATAGAAGGATGGTAGGAGATGAGGTCCTGAATGCAATTACTGTCACTAGAGAGGTTGTGCTTGATAGACTAACGGGACTGAAGATAGACAAGTCCCCGGGACCTGATGGAATGCATCTTAGGATTCTGAAATGGCAGAGGTGATAGCGGATGCCTTAGTAATTATCTATCAAAATTCGCTGGACTCTGGGGAAGTGCCAGAAGATTGGAAAACAGCTAATGTTACACTGCTGTTTAAAAAAGGTAGCAGACAAAAGGCAGGGAATTATAAGCCCGTTAGTTTAATATCCGTAGTTGGAAAAATGCTAGAAACCGTCATCAAAGAAGAAATAGCGAGGCACCTAGGAAAGAACGGTTTGATTAAGCAGACTTAGCACAGATTTGTTAAGGCGAAGTCATGTTTAACAAATTTATTGGATTTCTATGAGGATTGACTTGTGCGGTAGACAGAGGGGAACCAGTAGATGTGGTGTTTTTAGATTTCCAAAAGGCATTTGATAAGGTGCCTCACAAAAGGTTACTGCAAAAGGTTAGGGTGCACGGAGTTGTTAGCGTGGACAGAGGATTGGTTGTTTAATAGGAAGCAGAGAGTTGGAATCAATGAGTGCTAATGTGGTTGGCAGTTGGTGACTAGTGGAGTGCCACAGGGATCGATGTTGGGGTCTCAACTATTTATCATTTACATAGACGATCTGGAGGAAGGGGCTGAGTGGAGGGTAACGAAATTTGCTGATGACATGAAGATGAGTGGAAAAACAAATTGCATGGAAAGTGCGAAAAGTCTGCAGAGAGATCTGGATAGGCTGTGAGTGGGTGAGGTCTTGGCAGGTGGAGTATAATGTTAGCAAATGTGAGGTTATCCACTTTGGTAGAAATAATTGTAGGAAGGATTATTATTTAAAAGGTGAAAAGCTGCAGCATGCTTCGGTGCAGAGAGACCTGGGGGTCCTTGTGCATGAAACACAAAAACCCAGTCTGCAGGTGCAGCAGGTGATCAAGAAGGCAAATGGAATGTTGATCTTTATAATGAGGGGGGTAGAATGTAAAAGTAGGGAGGTCTTGCTGCAACTGTGAATACTGGTGAGGCCGCAACTGGAGTACTGTGTGCAGTTTTGGTCACCGCATTTGCAGAAGGATATATTGGCCTGTATATTGGGAGTGCAGAGAAGGTTCACTAGGCTGATACCGGAGATGAGGAGATTAGCCTATGAGGAGAGATTGAATAGACTGGGTCTGTACTCATTGGAGTTTAGAAGGCTGAGGGGGGATCTTATAGAGACATATAAGATAATGAAGGGGATAGATAAGGTAAAGGTAGAGAGATTCTTCCCACTTAGAAAGGACAGTAGAACTAGAGGGCACAGCCTCAAAATAAGGGGAGGCAGTTTAGATCGGAGTTGAGGAGGAACTTCACTCAGAGTGGTGAGTCTCTGGAATTCTCTGCCCATTGAAGTGGTGGAATATATTTAAGTCACGGGTAGATAGATTTCTGATAGACAAGGGAATTAAGAGTTATGGGGAGAAAGCGGGAAAGTGGAACTAATCCACTTCAGATCAGCCATGATCTTATTGGCAGGCTCGAAGGGCTAGATGGCCCACTCCTGCTTCTATTTCTTATGTTCTTATAATAGCCATCCATGTGAAAGCATTTCTGTTTTTCTTTCTTGGTTAAGTGGATTGGCCATGCTAATTTGTCCCTTAATGTCAGGGGACTAGCTAAGGTGAATGCATGGGGTTATGGGGATAGGGCTTAGGTGGGATTGTGGCCGGTGCAGACCCTCTGGGCCAAATGGCGGCCTCTTGCACTGTGCGATTCTATGATATGTCCTGTTGTCAGTTTCACCAATCTGTTTACTCTCCAAAGGGTCATAGCAAACATTCATGCGATGATTTGTTACATACAAGTTCAAATGTTTACATGGAAGATTTTTTTATAAATATGCACGTTATATTTACCATTCTTGGCACCATTTAGATTTTCTATGTTGTCTTATGACGAGAGATTGGGCAAACTGAGCCTGTATTCTCCAGAGCTACAGAGTGGATGTCAAATAATATCAACAATGGAGATTTGGTGACCAACTTCTTATCTACGCGTGGGCCATGGGCATCACTGGCTGGCCAGCATTTATTGCCCATCCCTAGGGCAATGTCCAAGGGCATTTCAGAGTCAACCACATTGCTGTGGTCCTGGAGTCACATGTACGCTGGAGCAATTAAAGATGGCAGATTTCCTCCCTAAAGGACATTAGTGAACCAGATGGATTTTTCCGATTGGTTTTATGGTCAATTAGTAGATTCTTAATTCCAGATATTTTTATTGAATTCAAATTCCACCAACTGTTGTGACAAGATTTGAACCCAGGTCCCTAGGACATTGTATCCTCATTTATATTCCCTTTGTCCCATTCCAACTCCACCCTCATAATATGTCTTTCTGATTTATTTGCTCTTAACGCTGCTCATGGATCCTGTAGACTTAAAATATTCGTTCTGTTCTCTCCCCACAGATGCTGTCAGACCTGCTGAGATTTTGCAGCACTTTCTGTTTTTGTTTCATATTCCAGCATCTGCAATATATTGTTCTTATCCCCAGAACATTAGCTCAGTTTTTGAATTAATAGTCCAGCAATGTTACCACTAGGCCATTGCCTCCTATTGGTCTTAACACCTTTAAATTTGGTTCTAATTTAAAGTTATTTAATTCAAACAAAAAACTGTCTAAACGATTGTATTATCCTGAACAGTCAGCTTAGTTAGATGTTGAATTGGAACTTCCTAAAGTCATGATAGTCGTCATTTTGAAACTTCCACCAAAGAAATGGCAGAACAATCAGAAGCATAGACGCATAGAGAGATGGAATACAGGTCCACAGATCCTTAAAAGTGGCAACACAGTGGAAAAAGTGGTGACGAAAGCATGTGGCATGCTTGGCCTCATCGGACGGGACATCGAATATGAAAGTTGGCAAATTATGTTACGGTTGTATAAAACATTAGTTAAGTCACATTTGGAATACTATGTCCAATTCTGGTCACCACACTACCAGAAGGACATGGAGGCTTTAGAGAGAGTTCAGTAAAGGTTTATCAGGATGTTGCCTGGTATGGGGGGTATTAGCTACAAGGAGAGATTGAATAAACTGGGATTGTTCTCCCTGGAAAGATGGAGGCTGAAGGACAACCTGAAAGAAGTTTATAAAACTATGAGGGATATGGATGTGATCAACAGTTGGAAGCCGTTTTCCAGAGCAGAAATGACAAGTACAAGTGGGCACAAGTTCAAGATAAGGAGGAGAAAGGTTCAGTGGAGATGTGCAGGGAAACTTTTTTTTTTATGTAGAGAGTGGTGGGGACTGGAATGTACTGCCAAGTGAGATGGTTGAGGCAGTCACATTAGCTGCATTTAAGACTTATCTTGATAGGCACATGAACAAACGGGGAATAGAGGGATATAAGTGATTGGTTAGATAAGTAAATGTGATCGGCGCAGGCTTGGAAGGCTGAAGGGCCTGTTCCTGTGCTGTACTGTTCTTTCTTCTTAATCTTGTTACGCCCTCAAATTCTTCTGTATATTTTGGAGGTATGATTTGTTTTTAATTGATCTTTGCTTTAACTAAATTCTTAGTGTTTTTGAAATTCACTCTTTTGTTATTTTCAAAACTTTATTGCTGACTGCAGATATTAAATCAAGTGGTACTGACTTTCTCTGTTGTTTGCAGAGCATAGGACCGATTGCTACAGCATTCAAGCCACAAGAAATACTTAGCCACGTACCTACAAATCCAGCGCAGTGAAGATTTGATGTATATTTAATAGAAAATTTGTCTACTTCATCTTGTGTACCAATCTTGACAAAAGATTATTTTGTCAAGACGTTGGTGTTACTTGTTTTAAAATAAACTGTCAAAATGCGGAGATTGGCCTTTATGGAAATGCATACTGCAATGGCAATGATGTGCACTAACGGCAATGATGTGCACTAACGGCAATGATGTGCACTAACAGAAATGCTGTGCGTTAAGTAGGATATCAAAAACTATCAGACTGTTGATTTATTTTCTGACTTCTGACACAAACACTGAGCTAAATGCCTGTCAGTGGCTACAGGCCATTGTAACATTAATTTGACATCCATTTCTTTAAATTTGTACGTTGCTAGTAGTTAATTTTTCACTTGCTTTAATGGAAGCCGTTGGACTTTTTTTCAAATAAAGAAAGTTCCACGTCTCCCGCCACTCAAATCCATGTTAAAATTTTATAGATCAAGTATTTTTTAACATTGTAAAGTTTTTTTTAAGTTTATTAATGTCACAAGTAGGCTTACATGAACACTTCAATGAAGTTGCTGTAAAAACCTCCTAGTCGCCACACTCTGGCGTCTGTTCGAGTGCGCTGAGGGAAAATTTAGCATGGCCAATCACCTAACAAGCATGTCTTTTGGATTGTGGGAGGAAGCTAGAGTACCTAGAGGAAATCTACGCAGACGCGGGGAGAATGTCTTTGTGAACTCTGCACAATGACTCAAGCTGGGAACCGAACCTGGATCCCTGGCGCTGTGAGGCAGCAGTGCCAACGATTGTGCTACCACACTGCCCCAGTAAAGCAGGCTGAAATCTATTGATCTGAATATTGAAATTTATTAACCAAGGTCATAAAGTACATTCAGTATTTTCTGTAGAGTTTTTGTCAGTGTTCACTACTTTAGAGATTGAAACATTGAAGCGCAAATGTGACAGATTATTATCGCTGAACCAATGAACTTTTTTTATGGTTAGAAGTTGTTGGTTAAAGTTTATACTTGGGTGCATTTTAGAGTTCTAGTTTTTTTTTCACAAGTGCGAGTTGTAATGATGTTTAAAGGAATATCAGTTTCTTTGCTATTTAAGTTACAATTTTAGTACAAGTTAACTTGATTTAATGTATAAAGGGAAGTGCTGACTGGATTAGATCAGATTGGATGAGAAGAGGTTTGTGTGGGACCTGGACCAGTTGGGCTGCATTGCCTGTTTATGTTGTGTGCACTTCGCATAATGATAGTTGTATCTTGATGATCTGGGAGTCAATGATGGCTAGGAGCTGGAGAGAGGGTTGGGATGCAGGTGAGTCACATGTTTAATATGTGTGCAGGTTGGTCAGTTGCTATCATGGCTGGGAAGTAATCCATACCCTGAAGATCTAGCAAAGATAATTTTTTTCAATCGCACAATTTCAACTTCAGAATACAAGACCATAAGATACAGGAGTAGTACTAGGTCATTAGACCCCTGAATCTGTTCTGCTATTCAATCATCGCTGACTGGAATCCCATCTCCGTTCCCTTGCCTTCTCCCCATAATCCTTGATCCACTTAATCATTAAGAACCTATATATTTCTATCTTAAAGACACTCAATGACCTGGCCTCCACAGCACTCTGTGGCAAAGAGTTCCACAGATTCATCACCCTCTGGCTGAAGAAATTCCTCCTCATCTCAATTTTAAAATAGTGTTGTGCCTTCGAGTTGTAGTCTCTCTCATTAGTCGAAACATCCTCTCTACTTCCACTTTATCTAAATTTAAAAAAAGGTAAAGTTTATTTATTAGCCACAAGTAGGCTTACATTAACATTGCAATGAAGTTACTGTGAAAATTTCCAAGTCAGCACATTCAGTGCCTGTTCAGGTACACTGAGGGAAAATTTAGCATAGCCAATGCACCTATCCCGTACATCTTTTGGACTGTGGGATGAAACCGGAGCGCCCAGAGGAAACCCACATACATAAAGAAAGAGAACATGCAGACTCCACACAGACGGTGATTCAAGCTGAGGATTGAACTCTGGTCCCTGGAGCTGTGAGGTGGCAATGCTAGCCACTGTGTCACTGAGGCCACTGCTATCTAGGCCTGTCAGTATTTTATCTACTGGTAATGTTTTTATAGGCTGATTCCAGTAGTGTTTTATGGATAGTATTCTGCTATTATAGCTGTTATAAGGGAATGTCCCTCCCCATTTTTTCCGTTCTACTTTCTTTGTTTAAAAAAGAAAACTACACCTTTATCAATTTTTCTATTAAAATCATCTAAATGGACTGAATAAATTTTAAGCTCAAAGAACTGGAGTAAGAGGCAGTGAGACATTGAATTTCATCAAGAATTAGGAATGTATTGGGAATGTAAAAATTGAACACGCTTAAGCAGAGTTATTAAAATACTGGAAATCAGAAGGACTCAAACAGGTCAGATAGCATGTGTGGAGAGAAGAACTGAGTTAACATTTCAGATCAAGTGACCTTTAATCAGTCCTGCACCTCTGATAGTACAGGCCCCTTTATTGTCAGCCCAACTTAGGTAGTCCAATCTGGTTGGAAACTACAACAATCTGATTCTGGTGGAAGGTCATTGATCTGAAGTGTTAACTCTTTTCCCTTCACCCCCAATCAATTGTGGTGAGTTTGACAATGGTATTTCCAGGATTTTCTGGGATTAGTGCTGGCTCAGTCAGTGGGTAATACTTGCACCTCTATTTGCTGCATTTTCAAATCACTCCAGAGACATGAGCACATAATGTGGGCTGACACTCAATACTGAGGGTGTGCCACACTGTCTGGGGTACTGTCTTCTCAATGAGACAGTGGATCAAGGAACCCATTCATCTGCTCTGGTAGGTGTAAAAGAAAAACCACAGCACTGAAGAACAGGGCAGGTTTTCTGTGCCTTGATCAGTATTTATCCTGTGGCCAACATGGCTAAAACATATGATCTGGTCATTGTCGCATTACTGAGTGGAACCTAGCTGTGCATAAATTGGCTGCTGCCCACATTTCAATAGTTATTATGATTCAACACTACTTCTGTAGTTCAGCATGCCCCAAAGTGGAGATGAAAAACACAACAGAAATGCAATTCATTCTTCTTTTCACATTGATTTGCTGGGTGGGCTCCCTCCTGTGGAACATCTTGAAAGTGCACATTTAAACATGTAGCGGACAGTAAATCTAGAACAAGTTAATGGTCCTGAACTTCTGTGGAATGGCAATCAGAGTGGGCTTCTAGGGCACGATTCTCCGGCCACACCGGGTTCAATCCTGCCGGAGTCAAAGGACCTTTGCATGTTATCTGTTGTCTCTCCTCTTCTACCACCACCATCGCGCACCCCCCCCCCCCCCCCCCCCCCCGCCTCAATATCTCCATCCCACCATCCACTACAATTCTCGTGGTGGACAGGAGAATTCTGTTCCAGCTCTAGTTTCTTATCTTAAAGTCCAGCTGCTCCTTTTTCGCCTGACCTTCCAGAAGCTAGTTCTGGACTCCCCCACCATTGGGAACATTCTTTTTGAATCAACTCTTAGAATTTTATAAATTTCTATGAGATCCCTTCTCACTCTTCTAAACTACAGTGAATATAATCCTACCATTAAGCACTCTAGGTGCTAGACTCACTAAAGAAGCCTGAAATCCTAGCATGGAAATAAGCTATCTCTTCTCACTTCAGAAAAGTTAGTTAGAAAGGACCATGAGCCAAGTTTTCATTGACCTTGGTAGTGCACTAAATCTATTCTCACAGCATTCAGTGACTTGATGAGACCAAACACAACAATAATGACATGATTGGAATAAGTACGGATTATAGTGTTATCACTTTGGATTCTGACACATTTTTAGACCATTGGAACAACACTTTTCAATACATATGTATACGACAGAAAACATACCAAGCTAGTTTCCCCAGGAATAGGAAATGACACAACACATAGCAAGTTTACTCCAGGACTGTTTTTGGAGCTAAGTTAATAGGGCAGTAATTGTTCACGTTTGACTTTGTGGATATGATGTATGTTGAAAATTTAGCATGTTGTTGGGTGGACATCAATATCATAGCTGGACAACTATGGTAGAAGACTAAGGTGAAAACAAATTACGGCAGATGCTGGAATCTGAAACAAAACAGAAAATGCTGGAAAATCTCATCAGGTCAGACAGCACCTGTGGAGAGAGAGTAGAGCCAACATTTCAAGCTTGGATGAGGATCATCCAGATTCAAAGATTGCAATTTTCCCATCCTTTCCGCCACAGGAAGCGTAACAGGTGGGAGACGGTCCATGCAGAAGTCCATTGACCCAGGCAGGATTTTCTGGTTTTGGGGCAAGTGTGGCTGAAAATCCCACCTGAAACATTGGCTCTACTCTCTCCACAATGCCATCAGACCTGATTTTCCAATATTTTCTGTTTTTGTTTGGTAAAGTGACAGGTGTGTTCTGATATGCTGGAAGGTAGGCTGCTGCATCTATGTTGTCAGGTCAGAATCCTGTCTGAGTGAAAGGAAAGGAAAGATCCAGCCAATGTGATGTTTTCCTAGTCCTTCAAATATGTACTTTGCACACACAAAAACTGATTTCTCCCTCAATATTTGAAAAAAAAAGATTTGAATATTGAAATGTGTTGTCTTGGATTTGTTGATACCTCTGTTGAAAAGCAATTAGTGTGTTAACTGAGGATTAAATTTGAACAATATTATCTACAAACATCACCGCAAAATCACGAAACAAGACCACAAAATCCTTGGGATTAGATGAGTGCTCTGCTCTTTGGTGTCTATGAGTCTCTACTGTCCAAGGGATTAGTGATAATAATCTGCATGAATGACATGTTCCAACACTTTCTCGGAAGGAGACACACTGGTCCCATGAAGCTAATATGCAAATGGAGTAGACCACGACCTAATCTATTGCTGTCACTGGAGATACAATTAGAGAAGCATGAGGCTAGTGTTGGGAGCACGTTAATCATGCGTTGTCACTAAACAAAGATCTGTGGTAGCACACAGTGAGGAGTTGCACATGACATGGCTTGTTGCTGAAATGCTTGTTTCATTGAAGGTGCATTTGGAGAGAGTGTTCTTATCAAGATTTGCAAGTATCTTTCATTAGGCAAGGAGAATACGAAGTTTGTTAATTGCCTGCAGGAAGTTGCTAGGTGATGGCTTGGCTGTGGAGAGTATGAAGATGTTTCTCCAGATCATCATCAACATTTATCACCATAAAACACATTTTAAAGTAAGGCAGTTGCAAGAAGACCTGGAGGTTGACAACACAAATCTTTTGAAATGGCAGGACAAGTTGATAAGGCAAGACAGATGCTTATTTTTACAACCAGATGCAGAATAGTAGTGAGGGGCAATAATTATGTGGAGATACCGGAAAAGTTGGGATTGTTTTCCTTACAGAAGAATATTTCAAGGGGAAATGGAATCGAGGCGTTCAAATGATAAAGAATCTCTTTCCAGGGGCAGGGATACAATTAACTAAAAGATTGGCAAAAATGTATGGGGACAAGAGGATTAAATGTTTTACAAAGTGAGAAACTCTGATCCGAAATGTACTGGCTGAAAGGGTGGTGGCTGCAGAATCAACAGGAACTTTCAGACGGGAATTGGATATAAACATGAAAAACAGAAGGGTCAAGGGGAAAGAGCAAGAGAGTGGGAATAATTGTAAAACTCATTTAAAGATTTGAAAACATCACAATAGATCATTAGCTCAGGAATGTCCAGTTTTTGGACACATTGGTTGTTGTTCAGGGATCAAAGTGGCATATAATGTGCACCAACACCTCTGCTCTGAATTACACAAGAGTAATTAGTGCGATGTAGATAATATGTCCTGGAATATGTGCGATTATGTTCCAACCTACTTTGTAAGAGAAAGCGTGGGCTGGATTTACTGTGCAATAGCCATGAATGTTGCAGTGGAAGGAGGTGGTCCACCATTGGCCGCGGGTGGTGGTGGGATCTTCTGGTTCTGTTGTTAAACAGGGTGTCCAGATGGATGCACCCCTTGTCGTCTTGAAACTTGCAGCTGGGTTGCGCCTTTGGCGTGACCATAAGATCTGGCCAGCATGAAGGGCTGCAAAGTTCTGGCCCATACCTGTCATTACATGCATGTACATGTGCGCATGTGTGGATTGTACACTGGAGTCGCCAGCTGTGTGGCCAGCTGTTCTCACCCAGCAGTCATGCTTTATTTTGACATTGTGGCTCTAATGCAACTCGCTCAGTGTACTGCTACAGAGCAAAGGCATCATAACTGCTTCCAGGATCCAGAGCATTGAGCTATATAAGTTGCTGCATGCGGTCACATAATAGCTGGATATTGATTTGATTTGACATTTGATTTATTATTGTCATACAGTGAAAAGTATTGTTTCTTGAGCACTGTACAGACAAAACATACCATTTATAGAGAAGGAAATGAGAGATGCAGACTGTAGTGTTACAATCATAGGATGTAGAGAAAGATCAACTTAATGCAAGGTAGGTCCATTCAAAAATCTGACAGCAACAGCGTAAAAGCTGGTCTTGAGTTGATTGGATTGTGGCCTCAGACTTCTGTATTTTTTCCTCTTAGGAAGAAGTTAGAAGAGAGAATGTCTGGGGTGTGCAGGGTCCTTAATTATACTGGCTGCTTTGCAGAGCCCCAATGCTGTTGGTTATGTAACAATGGATAGCAAAGCTATCCAAATGGGAATGAATGAATGCTCATCAGCACGGTCACCTTCACAGAAATTGGCAATGATCTTCTCACCCTGCTAAGAGGATGCAGTTGTATCTGTAGCAGGTGGAAGATTTCAGAGAAGATGTCCTTATTGGAATATAAATGTCTTATTTGCCGAGGTTAAGGAAGAGAAATAATTCATTGGGTGTGTTGGGCGTTGTGTGGATGTAGCCTCCAGCTAAATGCTGGAAGAAAAGGCAGAATATCTACTTCTTTGTTCATATCTGGGGACAATTGGTTTCATAGAATCACTACAGTGCAGAAAGAGAGCATTCAGCCCATTGAATCTTCATTGACCCTCTGAGGGAGCATCTTACCCAGGTCCACACCCAACCCTATCCTCCTAACCTCACACATTTCACCATAGTTAATCCACTAACCTACACATCTTGGGACACTAAGGGGCAATTTTACCGTGGCCAATCCACCTAACCCAGACATCTTTGGACTGTAGGAGGAAACCCACACAGACATGGGGAGAATGTGCAAATTCCACACCGACAAGTTTATCAGAAGCCAGTCCTTCAGCACGCAATCCATCATTCAATGTAGACTTTGCAACTTGAAACAACAATGGAAAACACCCTGAACTTGTATGGTCAGAGCAATGACCAGAAGGAATCAGGCAGCTAATAATTGGTAAGGAATTGATGATTCCTTTTTACGGTACTAGTGAGACTTCCTATTCTTAAGCAGTTCATTTTTGCAAGGTTAAGTGGGGGTGGTAGGGAGAATGGGGATAGAAAACATTGACTGGAGTTTAAGCACAGTGGCACAGTGGTTAGCACTGCTGCCTCACAACTCCAGGGACCTGAGTTCAATTCCTGGCTTGGGTCACTGTGTGGAGTTTGCATTTTCTTTCCATGGATTTCCTCCAGGTGCTCCGGTTTCCTCCCACAGTCTAAAGATTGTGGGTTAGGTGTATTGGCCATGCTAAATTGCCTCTTAGTGTCCCAGGATGCGTATGTTCAAAGGATTAGCAGGGTAAATATATGGGGTTATGGGGATAGGCCTAGGTTGGATTGTTGTTGGTGCAGACTCGATGGGCAGAATAACCTTCTGATCTATAAGGTTTCTATGATTTCTATGAAATACAGTATTGGTGTTATATCAGATTGCACACTGATTGTTCATGATTTGCCTCCAGCATATATTATCTGCAGTGCGCTAACATCCTTACCTGGTTGGTGTATTTCAGAGAGATGCATATACGCATTGGCATTTTGGTTCCTGAGGAACACAAGAAATAGCCAAAAAATTGTTGCTACTGACTCATTTCATTCATTGTGACTCTGCTGAATATTGAAATTTGTTTTTCAATTCGACTCTCCTATTCTTTCCCTGGAGACCTGCCGATTTATGTTTTTCGTGTAGAAACCCAGTTCCTGTTTGAAAGTTATATCTGAACCTTGTATACTTTAATGCAAGGAGTATTCGTAATAAGGGGGAGGAACTTGCAGCTTGGACCAGTACCTGGAACTTCGATGTTGTGGCTATTTCAGAGACTTGGGTACAGCAGGGACAAGAATGGATGTTGCAGGTTCCGGGGTTCAAATGCTTTAGTTGGAGTAGAGAAGGAGGTAGAAGGCTCCTATATAGTATGGCGGCGGCGCGGGCTCGTTGGGCCGAAGGGCCCGTTTCCCGTGCTGTGTTGCTTAAATAAATAAATTAAATAAAAAAAAGGAGGGGGGGAGTGGCATTATTAGTCAAAGACTGTATCACAGTGACAGAAAAGAAGTTTGATGAGGACTTGTCTGTTGAGGTAGTATGGGCTGAAATTAGAAACAGGAGAGGAGAGGTCACCCTGTTGGGAGTCTTTTATAGACCTCCTAAAAGTTCTAGAGAGGGTGAGGAAAGGATTGCCAAGTCAATTCTGGTCAGGAGTGAAAGTAATAGGGTAATTGTTATGGGGGACTTTAACTTTACTAATATTGATTGGAATAGCTATAGCTCTAGCTCGTTAGAGGGGTCATTTTTTGTACAAAGTGTGCAGGAAGGTTTTTTGACTCAGTATGTAGATAGGCCAACTAGAGGTGAGGCTACATTGGATTGGTGCTGGGCAATGAGCCAGACCAGGTGTTAGGCTTGGAAGTTGGTGAACATTTTGGTGATAGTGACCACAATTCGGTTACGTTCACCTTAGTGATGGATAGGGATAGGCATGAAGCTGGGGCAGTAGTTATAGCTGGGGGAAGGGTAATTATGAGGCCATCAGGAGAGAATTAGGGTGCATAGATTGGACTAGGAAACTACCGGGACTGGGAACATCTGGAATGTGGAGCTTATTCAAGGAGCAGCTGCTGCGAGTCCTTGATAAGTATGTCCCTGTCAGGCAAGGAGGAAATGGTCGAGTAAGAGAACCTTGGTGTACCAAAAAAGTTGATTTGCTGGTTAAAAAGAAAAAGGAGGCTTATGTCAGGATGAGGCTTGAAGGCTCGGTTAGTGCAATGGATAGCTATAGATTAGCCAGGAGGGAGCTAAAGAGTGAATTGAGGAGAGCTAAGAGAGGACACGAGAAGACTTTGGCTGATAGGATTAAGGAGAATCCTAAAGCTTTCTTTAGATCTGTTAAGAATAGAAGATTGGTTAGGGCAAGATTAGGGCCAGTCATAGACAGCAGTGGGAAGTTGTGCGTGGAGCCTGAAGAGATTGGAGAGGTACTGAATAAATATTTCTCTTTGGTATTCACACAGGGTGATGTAAATGTAGTTATGGAGAACACTGAGGTACAGGGTAGCAAACTGGAAAGTATTGAAGTAGATAAGGAGGATGTGCTAGATATTCTCGAGGGTTTGAAGTTGGATAAGTCCCCTGGGCCGGACGGGATTTACCCTAGGATTCTCTGGGAGGCAAAAGAGGCAATTGCAGAGCCTCTGGCACTGATCTTCAGGTCGTCGTTGGTTACGGGTGTGGTTCCGGAGGACTGGAGGATAGCGAATGTGGTCCCATTGTTGAAGAAGGGGAAGAGAGACCTTCCAGGGAATTATAGGCCAGTGAGTCTTACTTCTGTTGTGGGCAAAGTATTGGATAGAATTATTAGGGATAGGATTTATAGTTATTTAGAGAGAAATGAATTGATTGGGGATAGTCAGCATGGTTTTGTGAAGGGTAGGTCGTGCCTTACTAACCTTATTGAGTTTTTTGAAAAAGTGACCAAAGAGGTGGATGTGGGTAAGGCGGTTGATGTGGTATATATGGACTTTAGTAAGGCGTTTGATAAGGTGGCCCATGGAAGACTTCTGCAGAAAATGCAGATGTATGGGATAGAGGGTGATTTAGCTAATTGGGTTAGGAATTGGATAGCAGATAGAAGACAGAGGGTGGTGGTTGATGGGAGATATTCATCGTGGAGTTCGGTGACACGTGGTGTACCTCAGGGGTCTGTTTTGGGGCCCCTGCTGTTTGTAATTTTTATAAATGATCTGGATGAGGGTATTGAAGGATGGATTAGTACATTTGCAGATGACACTAAAGTCGGTGGAGTGGTAGATAGTGAAGAGGGGTGTTATAGTTTGCAGAGGGACTTGGACAAGTTGCAGAGCTGGGCCGAGAGGTGGCAAATGGAGTTTAATGTGGAAAAGTGTGAGGTAATGCAATTTGGCAGGAATAACAAATGTGTAGAGTATAGGGCTAATGGTAGGACTCTTAATAGTGTTGATGAACAGAGGATCTTGGTGTATATGTGCATAGATCCCTGAAAGTTGGCAATCAAGTCGATAAGGTTGTTAAGAAGGCATATGAAGTCTTAGCTTTTATTGGTAGGGGGATTGAATTTCGGAGCCGCAACGTCATGTTGCAACTGTACAAAACTCTAGTGCGGCCGCACTTGGAGTATTGTGTGCAGTTCTGGTCCCCACATTATAAGAAAGATGTGGAGGCATTGGAGAGGGTACAGAGGAGGTTTACCAGGATGTTGCTGGTATGGAGGGCAGGTCTTATGAAGAGAGGCTGAGGGATTTGAGGTTGTTTTCGTTAGAAAGAAGGCGGCTAAGAGGAGACCTTATTGAAACATATAAGCTGATTAGAGGTTTAGATAGGGTGGACAGTGATAGCCTTTTTCCTATGATGGAAAAAGCTAGCACGAGGGGACACAGCTTTAAATTAAGGGGTGATAGTTATAGGACGGATATCAGAGGCAGGTTCTTTACCCAAAGGGTGGTTCGGGAGTGAATGCCCTGCCTGCAGCGGTTGTAGATGCGCCAAGTTTGGTGGCGTTTAAGAGGTTAGTTGATAAGTATATGGAAGAGAAGGGAATGGTTTAGTTTTGGAGGGGCATTGCTTTTTATATTGGTCGGCACAACATCGAAGGCCGAAGGGCCTGTTCTGTGCTGTAATGTTCTATGTTCTATGAACCTGCTTCAGGCAGTACATTTCAGATCAGAGTTACTCAATTTTGTAACAAAAAATCTGCATCTCTCCTCTGACATTTTTGCCAATTATCTTAAATCTGTCTCCTTAAAGTTACTGATACTTTAATCTGGGTAGGAACTATTTCTCTCCATACCAAAACACAATTTGATTACATCTGTTAAACCTCCCGTAGGTCTATTTTCTGCCTGGGGGAGAACAACCAACTTTTCTGGCATTTCCACATAATTGGAGTTCCTTGTCTCTACTGTTCTGCTGCTCTAAAACTCTAGAATGAGTGTTAGGATAGTGTTAGGGCTAGAGAAACAGTGTTAGGATAGTGTTAGGGTTAGAGAGACAGCGTTAGGATAGTGTTAGGCTAAGGTCTCTCTGTTGTTATGTTCCTTTAAAAATATACCATTTACATTATGTTACTTATTCCAATTCTTCCTTCCAAAATTTGATTTGATTTATTATTGTCACATGTATTAGTATACAGTGAAATTATTGTTTCTTGCACACTATACAGACAAAGCATTATGTTCGCAGACAAGGAAAGGAGAAAGTGCAGAATGTAGTGTTATAGTTTCTGACCAACTGTACTCCCATCAACTTTTAAAGATGTCCTATAGAAAGTTTCTTTCTGGTTGTATCAAAACTTGGTATGGCTCCTGCTCTGCCTAAGACCGCAAGGAACTACAAAAGTAGTAACCCAATCTATCATGCAACTAGCCCCCTATGCATTGACTCTGTCTGTACTTCCCATTGCCTCAACAAAGCAGCCAACATAATTAGGAACCCCATGCACCCTGGACATTCTCTCTTCTATCTTCTTCCATCAGAAAAATGATACAAAAGTCTAAGATCACATACCAATTGACCCAAGAACAACTTCTTCCTTGCTGCTGTCAGACTTTTGAATGGACTTATCTTGCATTAAGTTGATCTTACCACATTCTGCACTCTTCCATTTCCTTTTCTATGAATGCTACGTTTTGTCTGTATAGCGTTCATGAAACAATATTTTTCACTGTATGTTAATATATGTGACAATAATAAATCAAATCAAATCAAAATCATAGCTAGCACCACTTCATACTCTGCAATAAATTTAACATGCTGTGTATCTATGCATTTCATCAAACTGACTCTTGGGGATCAGTTACTATTCCACACACTGCTTATTGGCAAGCTTTGTATAATTTGCAGGCTTTGAAATTATTGTTCATCCACGCAAAAGAATACATTTGTATTTTTACTGTGTTCTTTAAGCTCTGTCAACTTGGTCCTGACCCTGAGGTATTATTATAATCATAAAAAACTGTGTTAGCCAAGCCAACAGCAACAAATTCCCATTGAAACTTGCTTCTGGGTGAACATTAAGTTTTTCTCTATTCAGTAACTCCCTAGCATTGTGGGGATAAATTGATGCCTGCATGAAAATGAGTAATGGAAAGTATATTGGAATGAGAGAAAAATATTTGGTTTATCAAATCTTTTCTTATTAGTAGGTATAGTGCTAAAGACACTGGATTTAACAGTCCTCATGGTAGGCTACTGCAGAAAGTGCAGATGCATGGGATTGAAGGTGATTTAGCAGTTTGGATTAGGAATTGGCTAGCTGATAGAAGACAGAGGGTGGTGGTTGATGGGAAATATTCAACCTGGAGTGCAGTTACAAGTGGTGTACCTCAAGGATCTGTTTTAGGGCCACTGCTGTTTGTCATTTTTATAAATGACCTAGATGAGGGTGTAGAGGGTTGGATTAGTAAATTTGCTGACGATACCAAAGTGAGGGGGGTTGTAGACAGCAAGGATGGATGTTACAGTTTGCAGAGGGACATAGATAGGTTGCAGAGCTGGGCCGTGAGGTGGCAAATGGAATTCAATACGGATAAGTGTGAGGTGATTCACTTTGGTAGGAATAACAGGCATATGAAATATAGGGCTAATGGAAGGACCCTTAATAGTGTTGGCGAGCAGAGGGATCTTGGGGTACAAGTACATAGCTCTTTGAAAGTTGGCACCCAGGTTGATAAAGTTGTTAAGAAGGAGTACGGTGTGTTAGCTTTTATTGGTAGAGGGATTGAATTTAGGAGCCGTGAGGTTATGTTACAACTGTACAAAACTCTGGTGCGGCCGCACTTGGAGTATTGCGTACAGTTCTGGTCGCCGCATTATAAGAAAGATGTAGAAGCATTGGAAAGGGTGCAGAGGAGGTTTACCAGGATGTTGCCTGGTATGGTGGGAAGGCCTTATGAGGAAAGGCTGAGGGACCTGAGGTTATTTTCATTAGAGAGAAGAAGGTTACGCGGTGACCTAAGTGAGGCGTATAAGATGATCAAAGGACTGGATAGGGTGGATAGTGAGAGCCTTTTTCCTCGGATGGTGATGACCAACACGAGGGGACATAACTTTAAATTAAGAGGTGGTAGTTATAGGAAGGATGTCAGAGGCAGGTTCTTCACACAGAGAGTGGTGAGGGCGTGGAATGCCCTGTCTGCAGCAGTTGTGGACTCGCCTACTTTGGGGGCATTCAAATGGTCGGTGGATAGGCATATGGATGATATTGGAATAGTTTAGGGTAGAGGGTCCACTGGCCGGTGCAACATCGAGGGCCGCAGGGCCTGTACTGCGCTGTAATGTTCTATGTTCTATAGAATAACCACTTGCAAACACACGTATAGATAATAAATAACTGATTTGTTGCCTGGTAAATGGATGAAATTTCAACCCTATTTTATTTTATTTGCAATTGTCCACCCTCCTTTCTCTTACTCAAAGCCAGATGCAGAACTGTCAATGTCACTCTATATGTTAATTGTCAGTAATATTTATATTGCCAGTGGGTTTAACTGTTTGAATTTGGTGACCCCAGCAGAATAAGAAAAATATTTTCTCAAAATTGCAATTGATTGGTGGTAAAATGCTACATTTCAAGCGGCCAAAGAAAACAAGAGACTAGAAACTGGAGATTACAAGAAGATAGGATGGAAGCTAATTACTTTAGAGTACAAAAGTAAAACTTAGATATATTGAAGTGAAATTCAGTGCAGTTGACACCAGTTAAAACTTGGATATATAGAGTTACTTGATGTTTCAAAGTTCAAGACTCTGCTATGCTGTGTATCTAAGTCTAAACATACACTCTGTGCTCATATTTCATAAGTTATATTGAGTACAAAATAGTGTGCTCAGGCATCAATAATGTTTTGAATCTGGTGATACTCTGGTCACTTGGATACCAGAATGGAGTCCTGGCTCAAAAGATTGTAACCTTTTATTCCAAGAGATGTGGGTCAACAGAGTTGTAGGACTTCCAATTTAATAAAAGAACAAAAAAACTTCATTGCACAAGAAAAGATTAACTATAATTTACTACTCCTTTGCCCCACTATATAATTGCACACATACAAACGGGTTTGCAAGGATATCACAAGTTACAAAAGGTACCTTTGTACACTAATGTTCCCAGTAAGTACATTGTCCCTATAACCCAATAGATGAAATGTGGTCAGACACACTACATTCTGAAGCTAAGTGATCGATGGCACTCAAACAGCTTCTGTGGATTTCTTATCAAATCCCCCAGATGCTTGTTACACTGTGAGGTAACTGGTCACACTGGAACTCTGACTTCCACATCAATATTTTCAAACTCCACTCTTGAAAAAATATGCCTTGGATCCTTCTCCCCAACACCACTTTCTGTTGACTGCCTTCACCAAGGATCCACTTCCAGAATTTCAATCTCTCCTTTTGGCATTCTTCTGTCTTGAATTACCACATGCGTTCAGGCTTCCACACTATATCTTACCAACATGTTTACTTCACATGTTACTTAATGTGTATTAAGACATCACCAATCATTTGATTTACCTCAGCTGTCTGATTTCTCAATTTAAATCTGGTACTTGTAGCTGTTTCTTTAACTCAGAACACATTGTCTGTTTTTGACTTTAACTTTACTTGACAGGATTTTGTTCAACTTCTTGTTCTTTATTCCTCTAATTTAACTGTCTTATACCACATACCTGTGGTCCCAATTTCTTGGTTTCTAGACTTTATTTTGTTCTTTTGGGAAGTCTGCTCCCTGCAGCTTTCTTGTCCTGTTCAGCTTTTTCTGAATCTAGTTAAATCTAAACTCCAAAGTTATTTTTAACCCAGCTTGGCTCCTGGTCGCTCTGTACCTATATATGTATGCTTTTGATTTTATTTATTAATATAAATAAATATTATTATTATTTATTTATTATAATAATTTTATTTATTATTATTTATAAATATAATAAATTTATTATAATTTATTATTATATAAATAATATTTATTATTATAAATTATAATTATTTATTATAATTTATATATAAATTATAAATTTACTATTTATTTATCAATTTATTTATAATTGATACTATTTATTATTATTGATTTTATTTATTATTATTCTCACTGTATTGATATACAGTGAGAAGTATTGTTTCTTGCATGCTATACAGATAAAGCATACTATTCGTAGGAAAGGAAAAAAAGAGAGTGCAGAATGTTTAACAGGATTTGCAGAGATTCAAGAATATTTGAAATCAGCTTCCAATTTATAACTCCTGCACATTCTCTGTAAACTGCAGTAATCAGCAATTTATAATTTTACAGTTCTTGGTTCTCACATTTGGAGATTTAAGGTTAATATTTGTTTGCACAATTTCAACACTTTTTTATTACTTTCCTTATTAGTGAAACAAAAAAATTTTAAACATTACTTGAATGTGGCAGAGGTTGAAATATTTATACAAAAACAATAATTTATAATTGTTGGAGGGAATAAATGAATGGAATATTTTGAGACTGTTTTGAACTTCAACAAAAATGTCTTTTATTCAATATCCACGCAGGACAACATGAGTCAGAGCTATAATTCCAGATTACTTCTGAGCTACTCTGCTCTCAAAGGTTCCTACACATTCTTGTACCTTTTTTGCAGTACATTTACATTAGGTCATCATATTGTTACTTTGAATTTGTCACAATTCTGCTTTTGTCACATTATGTAGATCCATTATCCTGTGTGCTTTAACTTTAATCATTTTCTCGACATATCCTGTCTACCTGTTTATCAAAGCCTTGTGTTTGTCAAGCTAATTTCGATGATGTGTTACTCATCTCCATTTCCCTAGTACTTGATTAGTTTCCAGGGGAATAATGGCCTCCATAGACATTGTGGAGCCTTGTTAAGTGACATTGATTCTCCTACTGTTGCTACAGCTTTGGAAAGATCACCTGGGAGCAACTGTGTTAGTGCTGTCTGATAATTTATCATGTCTGTCCACAGTGAGTGTGAATACTAAAGTCAGGCTGTGTGTTTAACCCTTTCCATTCATTCCTCTCTTGCTGCAGACCAGATCCCTGGGTCTGCCCTACTACACAGTATAAACATTGTGGAGAAGTTCATGCTGTTTAAATTACACAAAAGCAACTCAATTATCAACATTTTCGTAGCAAAAAAAATTACTTGTTAAATGTCACTCTTCTGCTTTCATTTTCTTCCTTGTTTTGTCTTCACTGACTTTGTATCTGAAATCTATTAAATTTAGATCAGTTTCCATAATTTGGAGTGCATCCACAATGATATCATTAAAATGAAGTTGAATACTTTCACCACTGCAATTATTACACCATGGATATCAAAATGTATTTTTAATCATAATGCAAAGTTCTAGAAATCTAAATAATTTTCCTTTGACGTTACTTGTATATTAAGTTGCCACTCCTTGATTTTAAACTGTTACAAAGATGATTACTGACATGCTATAATTTTGTATTGAGTCCTTTCATTTTTAATTTAAAAATTACATTAATTAACTTTAAAGATGATGTCGTAGTCTTAGGATAAGAGGTAGCAAATTTAAAACAGAGTTGAAGGGAAACTATTTCTCCCAAAGGGTTGCGAAAGTATGGAATTTGCTACCCCAAATTGTGGTGGATGCTGGGACCGTGAGTAAGTTTAAGGAGAAGTTAGACAGATTTTTAATTAGTATTGGGTTGAAGGCTTATAGGGAGAAGGCAGGAAAATGGGGATGAGGAGCAGATCAGCCATGGTGCAGATTTCATGGGCCAAGTAGCCTCCTTCTGCAATGCAAGGATGCTATGAAATAAATATGTATAAAATTTTTGAGGTCATTGTATATTAGGTTGTACAATCACTTGTATTTTATGAGAATACACATTTGTATGCAGCCATAGGGATGAACCTGCATCCTAAAGCTAAGATAAGATGCTCAATTTCCATCATTCTTCCAAATGTTCACTGCAACCTTGGTGTAAAGTCCATGGAAAATATCAAAGAAATAACATAAACATGAAACCAACTAACAATTAGTGCAGAATAGAGATAGCCATTTTGAAAAGATTGACTATTCAGATTTGAAAGGCTAACTAGAACTTAACTCGACTCTGCTAATAAAACTTTTGCTATACTTAAGAAATGCATCATATTTGACTAATGTATATTAACCACAGCAAATTGGCAAGCAAATTCTCAATTCTTCCACATTGGCATTTTGCCTAGCACACAACTGAGCAATGTTGTGCATGAATTTCAATGCCGGTTCATTGCCACGTATGTAGGCCATATATTCCAGTGATTGATTAATTGAATCAAGCATATTCCTTCAGTTGTTCATGGGCAGTATATCGACTGCACTTAGCCAGCCCACACTTGTAATATCCCAAAACAAAATGTCAACTGTTCAATGTGATTCCAAAACTGGGGGCAGCACTTGCTGAATAACCCTGAGTGCACTAATAGTTGCACTAACAACCAACTTAAGGTAATCAGTCAAGCTTGCAATTGACTCATTACAGAAACAACATACATTCATACACAGGGACCCATTCTCTGCAAATGAAGGTATGTATTCAAGCTTTGTGTCCTTTGTTTGAATTACCTGGGAATCAGGGAGCCAATTATTCCCTGATATTTCCTCCATGGCAATGCCTTGGCTAATCAGAATCAACTTTTCAACCAATTAGCACACTTTATTCCTGTAGCTTTGGCCAATCAGAATCAACTATTCAACCAATGAGCACACTTTACTCCTGGAGTAGACATCTGAAAGTTAACACTCTAGAGTGCAAGCTGAAAAGCTTTGGCAACATGTCTCTCTTTTCAGCAATATTCAACTTCTTAATTTGGCTGTCTCTGAATTGAAGGTATGGGTTCTGACTTCATTCCCACTTTTTCCCTGATAAGATGGAAGACTCCAGAAATTGTGACCTAATGGCAATTTCCATACATATTTCCAGCCTCCCAATCCCACCTCCATTGGATTGGGAAAATTGCCCTCCAGTTGTGAGTTAATTGCTTGACTTGTCAATAGTTGAGTGTTATGAACCTCTGAGTGTCCTGGGAGATTATCTGAAATGTTGGATTTTATAAACGTGATTACTTCCCAACTTCCTTCAGCTCTGAAACTTAAAAAAAAACTGCCATGTCTTTCAGCCATTTCAGAATGAGAACTCTTTCAGAATAAAAATAGAAAATGCTGGATAAACTTGGCACCTGTAACCACACTATCAAGAGCAATGTTTTACACCTAAAACAGTCAAACATGGCTGGGAAACTCTGGCTTGATCACTTTGATACCTCAGTATAGGAACATAGACTACATACAGAAATAACATTAAATCCTTTTGTCATTTTTGACTTCTCAGTAGAATCATCCCTTGACATTCTATTCTCAAGAGAATGCGAAACTGTCTAGAAGACCACAAGACATCGGAGCAGAAGTCAGCCTTTCAGTCCGTTGCATCTGCTCTACCATTCAATGAGATCGTGACTGTTCTGATTTAATCCTCAACTCCACTTTCTATCTTATCCCCAAAACCTTTGACTCCCTTACTGATTAAAAGTCTATCGATCTCAGTTTTGAATGTTTTTAATGACCCAACCTCTATAGCTCTCTGGGTAAAGAATTTTACAGATTCACTACTCCCTGAGAGAAGAAATTCCTTCACATCTCTGTCTTAAATGGACTCTCCCTTATGCTGAGATTAAGCCCACAAAGGGGAAACAACCTCTCAGCATCTATCCTGTCAAACCCGCTGAGAAATCCTATATGTCTCAATAAGGTGACCTCACATTATTCTATGGATGGATTTTTTTATGAGAGATTGAGTATAAAAAAGTCCTTCCATTCCTGGGATTAATCTAGTGAAAGTTCTCAGGATTGTCTCCAATGCCAGTGTCGCTTTTTTAGATTAAGGGACCAAAACTGTTTGCAGTATTCCAAGTGTGTTCTAACTAGTACTTTGTATAGTTTTATCAAGACTTCCATGTTTTTATGCTCATTCCTGTTAAAATAAAGGCCAACATTTCATTTGCCTTCCCCATTACCTGCTGAACTTTGCTAGCTACCTCTTTATGATTTAAGCACAAAGACCTTCAAATTCCTCTGTGCTGCAGTTTTCTGCAGACTTTCACCATTTAAATAATATTCAGCTCTTTTTTCTTCCTACCAAAGTGACTAACTTAATTTTCTTACATTATATTTCATCTGCCAAATCTTTGCCCACTCACTTAACCTCTCTACAATCTGTCAATTCTTTGTGACATCCTCACCACTTGTCTTTCCGCCTATTTTTGTGTCATCCGCAAGTTTACCAATAACATTTATTTTCCTATTACAAGTAACATAGAATCATAGAAACCTACAGTGCAGAAGGAAGTCATTTGGTCCATCGATTCTGCACTGACCACAATCCCATGCCCTATCCCCATGCATTTACCCTAGCTTGACCCCCTAACACTAACGGGCAATTTAGCATGGCCAATTCACTTCATCCATACATCTTTGGACTGTGGGAGGAAACTGGAGCACCTGAGGGAAACCCACGCAGACACAGGGTGAATGTGCAAACTCCACACAGATAGTGACACAAGCCAGGAATCGAACCTGAGTCCCTGGCGCTGTGAAGTAGCAGTGCAAACCACAGTGCTGCCCATAAAAGTAGGCTTACATTAACACTGCAATGAATTTACTGTGAAAAATACATTCACTTCCTTCGTCCAAATCACTGAGATATGTTGTAAATAATTATGCCCCCTTCCCCCTCTAGATCCTTGTCACATTAACTCAATCCCTTAAGCTTTTCTGAAGCCTTCGACAGAATTGGAAGTAGGATTACAGCCTGCTGGCATAACCCTCGACCGAATTTTTAGTTTCCCCTCTTCCAGCTCACGCAAGAGGTATATTTTTTTAAAACATAAATCAAACGTGTGTACATCTGTTTCTCATTCTCCAGTGCTGGTGCGTCAATAGATGACTGCGGGCAAACCATTGTGACAAAATCAATGGTTATCTCCAGTTGCAGTCTGCAGGGAGGCAGTGTTCACTGGAGTGTGTGAAAGAGTGGATTGGAGGTGTGGATGTCTCCTGTAACTTATCAGTGCGCTGCTGAGGTTGTTAAGTGGTGGGAGGAGGTGTAACTGCGGGAACAAAAGCGGTTCCTCCCTACTTTGCGTTGCTAGTCGGTTCTAACAGACAGAGAGAAGCATGGAGTTACTAAGTGAGCAGCCCCATCAAGATATGTTCTTCTTCTCGGTCCTGTACAGCATGGCCACGGCTGTGTTCGGCGGCGCGGTAGCCCGCCAGCTGCGGAAGCATGAGCTGCGGATCGGGGTGCGGTCCATCTTCGTGCTGGCGCTGCTCCTCATCGGCGAGTTCATCTGCTTCGTGGCTCTGCCCGGCTACTCCGGCCTCAGCCTCTTCTCGGTGGCTTGTCTGCTCAGCTACTGCACGCTGCCGGGCACCGAGTACCTCCATGTGCACGGAAAGGCTGTCTTAATCACAGGTAAGCCTCCAGCACAGCAACACCACACATCCTTCAACTTTCTCCTCTTTGACTGGGCGAGAGGCAATTTCAACACTGCTCCCCGTTTAACTCGCTTGTAAGTATTTAAAAATACCCAAGCTGTCATTTTAATTTCTTAATCACAATGAAATGTAGTTTCCTATTTGAAATTGTCCCCATAACGTTTAATTGGTAAATGCAATTTCCAACACCTCCCACTACTTGCCACCGCAATCACCGTGTAAGCATTCATAAATGTCCAAGCCGTGGACTTTTATTTCTACTTTGAAATTGTTCACATGATGTTTACACGCTTTCAACCAAGGATTCACACCTCTCAAAACAGAGAGTATTGAAGACACACACGGAACTGTGTCGGAATTCCAGACCCTATGTTACTTTTGTGTGATTCGTTCATTGAAGTTCCCCCCCAAATGTACCCCCCTCGCAATTCAGTTACTTCATTCTTTTCTCAAAGCCACGTATTTGTTTTATTACGAAGTTCGTTCTCTGGGAGTTGAGAATTGTCCTTCTCACCCAGTTTACACGATATTGCCTTATTTTGCAGTCTAATTGTTAGAACAATTAGGAGGTGTTCTAATTATTTCAGTGATCTCCTTTAACTTTCTTCTCTCATGTTTGTGTGTTCCCCTACCCCGCGTACAGCAGATGAACACGGTACATTTTTTTTTAAGTGTGGAATGAGATTTGTAATTGATAACACACAGCGCTAATGAACTATCAATACTGCTTTTTGTTAACAAAGCACTGTGTACTGTTGGTATATACATTATATTTGATATAGTATAAATTAATCAAATAAGTATTAGCAGGAAAAAAGTTATTAATTTATGAATAATGTTTTGATTTTGGCCATGACATGTATAATTTGAATCAGTTGTAACATGGGATGGTTTCACCAGGACAGTATGAGGGCACAATGGTTAACACTGCTGCCTCACAGCATCAGGAACCTGCATTCTATTCCTGGTATAGGTTGCTGTGTGGAGTCTGCATGTTCTCCCATGTCTGCTTGTGTTTCCTCCCACAGTCTGGAAGACTGTACACAATTCTCCCTCAGTGTACACGAACAGGCATTGGAATGTGGCAATGGGGGGATTTTCACAGTAACTTCATTGTATTATTAATGTAAACCTATTTGTGACACTAATAAGTAAACAAACTAACCTTACCACTAGTTTCAGTTCCCATGAGTGGATTCTACCTCAATCTAGCAACTGTTTTTTCCTGTATTTGTACGCGAATGATTCTCAATTAGAATTCATGAATTTGACCTACCTGTAATGCTAGTAAACCTATTAAATTTTGTAACTAGCTTAAAAGTTACATTTATTTTCAACTTACAACACAATAAAACACTAAAGGCATGCCACAGTTTATAGCACAATAAAACATTAATGTTAGACAGATACAGCACAGGTAGCTATCAGAAATGACTATGCTTAACTCTTGTGCACAAAGAGTCTTTCAGCTTGCAGATGCATTGCCACTTGAATGTTAATGCAAATTGATAAGCATCTGAAATCAGTGAACATGCCATCTAATTTCGGAACTGGATCCTGATTTGATTCTTGAGCACATTTTCAGAGAGAGTGTCTTTTGCCCATTTGGAGTTGCACCAGCAGAATTATAAATCCAGCATGATGTCAAGTTGCATTAAGTGTCCACGTCTAATCCTTTTAGGATTTTGTACCACAGACATGTGCTGCAGAATTAGCTATATCCTTAGTCAACCTGTTCTATTTTAACTACAATACTGGCATCTACCCATCCTGCCTACAAAAAGCAGATGTGAAGATACTAGCGTGGACTGGGTAAGCACAGTAAGAAGTCTCGCAACAAGTTTATTTGGTAGCACAAGCTTTCAGAGTGCTCCTTCTTCAGGCAAATGAGGAGTAGCGTTCACAAACAGGGCATATATAGACAGTTAAAAATCAGGACAAATCGAACCCATCCAATTGTCCGTGAATGGAATTTAATTTCCTCTTTGTAATTGTTTGCATCACATTTGCACATTTTAAACAAGCCTTCACACCTTTCAAAACTAAGGAAAAGTATTGAAGACACATGGGGTTGTCAGAACTCCAGATTCTTTGTTACTTCTGTACTTTCATTTTATTGCTTCCCCATATTTGTTTGTAATTTAACTACTCATTCTTCAAATATATTTACCTACCTCATTAAATTGATCTTTCCCTACATCCTAGCTATGACTGAACATTATATTCTGCAACCTCCTTTCCTTCTCTCTGAATGGTATGTTTTGTCTGTATAACATGCAAGAAACAATACGTTTCACTGTTTACTAACTCATAACAATAAATCAAATCAATTGTTTTGTTACAAAATTTTCCTCTTGTGAAGGGAAAAGCCCTTCCCCACTCAGTTTACATAGTTTTGCATTATTTTGAAGTCTTCCCCCTTTTCTTGAAATGTTGCCCCCCTCCCAACCTCTACTGCTTGACTTTATAAATTTTAGTTTTTTCTATTGTGTAGTGACCTGTGCAGTAGGTGAGCACAGTTTGTATTAAATCTTCAGGTATGGAATAGTAAAATTTGTAAATAATATGCAATACCAATTAAAAAAAATCCCTATGCTACATAAATGAATCAAAATAGTGAGTATTTGCATTGGCAGGAAACTAGTTTTTTGAAAAAGTACTTTGATTTAGCCATGATGCATACAAATTGAATAAGTTGCAACATGAGAGTTCTCAAGAATAATAAGTTCATCTTACAGAAGTTTCAGTTCTGCTGAGTGGATCTTGCCTCTTGTTCTAACAGGTATATTTTCTTCCTGCACTTAGACATTGTATGACTGAGGACTAACAACTCTTCATGATTGTAATACTAGAATATGTGTGCATTTGACAGTTTAAAAGAAATGCTGACATATTTCTTTACTGGCTTAAAAATAACAAATATTTACCTTTAATTTACAGTACAATAAAACACTACAGATACAGAGCACAGTTTAAATATATATTACACAGATGGGCATAACTTAACTCTTAAGCCCAAATTTAATAGAGTCTTTTAGAATGCAGATGCTGCTACCACTTGAATGTTAAAGCAAATTGATAAGCACCTGAAACCAATGTGAAGATGCCATCTAATTTAGTAGCTGGATTCCAATCAGATTCTTGCACATTTTCAGAGACCATCTTCCACCCTTTGGAGTTAGCACCAGCAGAATTACAAGTCCAGTGTTATGTCAAGCTGCATTAAGTGCCACATCTAATCCTCTTGGGATTTTGTACCACAGACTGGTGCTGTAGAACTAACTGCACCCTTAGGCAATCTGTTCTTATGTAGTTACAACACTGGCATGAACCCAAAAATATGAAAAATAGATATATCCTGTCCACAGAAAGCATGACAAATCCACACTATCCAAATGCTCTTAATCAATTTACTCTTAATTATCAATTAAGTGATGGAAAGGGTCATTAACAGCACTGTTAAGCAACACTTGTTGAGCAATATCTTGCTCTCACATTCAGTTTGGGTTTTGCCAGGCCCCCTCAGTTCCTGACCTCATTCTTGCCTTAGTTCAAACATGGACAAGAAAAGCTGAGATGAGGGTGACATCTTTGACATCACCAAGGTGGCAATTGACCAAGTGTGGCATCAAGGAGATCTCAAAAGTAAGTTAGCAGAATCCAGGGGAAAAACTCTGCAGTAGTTGGACTTTGGAGTCATACTCTGCCAGAAGAAGATGGTTATGATTGACTGTGGTCAACCATCTCAGTTCTGGGCCTTCATTGCAGGAGTTCCTCAGGGTAGTGTCGTAAGTCCATTATGTTCAAATTCTTCATATTACTGACCTTCCATCATAAAGTTAGAAATTGAGATGTTTGCAGCAATGTTCAGTGTAATTTGTGATTGTACAGATACTGTAGTCTGTGTCCATATGCAGCCAGACCTGGACAGCCTTCAGACGTGGGCTGATATGTACATGAGCTATAAACTACTTGCTGCTTCAGCCAGGCAATGACTATCTCCAGCAGAAGAAAAATCCAACCATCTATTGACATATGATGGCAATGTCATCATAGCATTGAGAAACTGAACTGGACCAGCCACAACAGCAGCAAGTCAGACTGGGAATTCCGTGTGAGTAACTCGCCACCTGATTTCCCCAAAGCCTGTCTACAAATTGAGGCTCAAATCGGGAACATAATGGAATATTCTACAATTGTCTGCATAAGTTTTAGCTCTAACAATACTCAAGAAACTTGACACTAGCTAGGAAAAGCAGTTGATTGACATCCCATCCAACACCTTTATCCCCTGCCTCCACCACTGATGCACAATGGTCACAATATGTACCATTTACAAGATGCGTTGCAGCAACTCAAGTCTCCTTCGATACCATCTTCCAAACCTGGGACCTCTACCACCTAGAAAAGAAAAGGTGGTAGAAAATTGGGAACATCCCCACCCACAAGTTCCCCTTCAAACTGTTCATCGTCCTGACTTGCAACTATATTGCTGTTCTTATACTGTTGCTGAGTGAAAATCCTGAAACCCCTCTCCCTAAGAACACCGTGGGTGTAACTGCACCGTGTTGACTGTAGCTGTTCAAGGAGGCAGCTTGCTCCCACTTTCTCCAGGGCAATTAGGCATGGAGAATATTTAAAAAAAAAAAAAAATTGGCCTAGCCAGCCACCCAAAAGGTTAATATGTTGGGATTACAATCGTTGGAGTTAAAAGAATGAGTGGTGACGTTGTTAATATGTGTAGGATTCTCAGGGGGCTAGAGCTGAAAGATTGTTTCCACTTGTGGGAAAGTCTAGGACCAGAGGACATAATCTCAGTATAAGGGATTGCCCATTTTAAAACCAAAGTGAGAAGGAATTTCTTTTCAGCATGGCGAGTTTGTGGAATTCTTATATGGGGTTGTTAAATAGTCAGAAAAGAGCAACTTACCAGGGGACCCAAATTTAAAGCGATTGGTGGAAGAATTAGGGGGGCATGAGGAAAAGCATTTTACTAATAGGGTGGTGAGTGGAATTCACTGCCTGAATTGGTGTTTGAAGTTGAAACATTCAACCCATTTAAAAGGTACCTGGATTTGCACTTGAGGTGAAAAAGCAAGACTACAGACCAGGTGCAGGAAAGTGTGCTTAAAATAAGCAGCTTGTTTCTTTTTGGCTGACACAGACACAATTTGCTGAAAGGACTTGTTTTTCTAGTTCTATAAGTTTTCTGTTGTTAAAGATCCACAAATGTCAAAGCCATTGTGGACTGGAGGTAGTCCCAGAAGCCTTGCCCTTGGGTTTATCCATTCCCATGCCTCAACCTTTAGTTTAACCAGATTGCTCACAATCATGATGCTCCCTATAGTTCATAAATCCATAAGACAAAAGAGCAATATTTGGCCTGTCAAGTCTGCTTTGCCATTCGATCGTGGCTAATATGCTCTTCCACATTTTCCTGCCTTCTCCCCATTACCAATTTAAAATTCTGTCTAACTCTAGCTTAAATTTACTCACTGTCCTGGCATCCATTGTACGCTGGAGTAGTGAGTTCCACAGATTCACGACCCTCTGGAAGAAGTAACTTCTCCCTGTGCAGTTTTCAACCCCCATATTCAGGACTGTATCAACCACCTCTATCCCTGCTTCAGTCCACCTGTTGAAACCCTCATCTGTGCCTTTGACATCCCCAGATTTGATTATTTCAAATCAACTCCCTAACTTTGCCAAATTAATATTTGATAGGTGTCTGCCTGCAAATGAATTCAATGTTTTCCAACCTTGTATTAGTTGGATCTGATCAACTTAGAGGTTGGGTGGTGTGTAGCATTAACTACAAGCTTGATTTTGGTGGAAAATTACAAAATTGTTTTAGAAATCGTAGGTGCAATAACATACAAAAACTCCAAGCATATACACTGATTATATTAAGAGTGGAAACACCTCTTTTGATCTTTGCTGCATTTAGCAACCAGTTAATGTGTTACATCTTTGGAATGAAGTTTAGATCCTCCAGGATTCTAGCATGAGCTTTTGCAAGTTGCACCAGATGAGAAAACCATAAAACTTCACTTTAATTGAAGCATAGATTTGAGCAATCTTGACCAAGATGGATATGGAAAGGCTATTTCCTGTTATGAGAGAATCTTAAATGAGGGGTCGTTGTTTAAAAGGGTTGACAATTTGAGACTCTCTCATGAACAGGACTTTAGATACAAGTTTTAGATCTATCAAAAGAATTCCAAGAAACAGCTAACATGTTGAGGAACTAGAAATTATGGAATAGGAATTCAGAAGTGGTATCTGTAGAGAGAAGCAACATTACTATTTCTGGAAATTCTTTCATTCGAAACATGTCTCAAACACGAACCTCACTTATGATGATAAAGATTCCAAGAGTGAATCATAGAATCCCTACAGTGGGGAAGGAGGTCTTTTGATTATTGAATCTGCACAAAACACAATCCCACCCATGCCCTATTCTCGTAGCCCCTCTTATTTATTTGGTTTCTTCCCTGCCCCCAATACTAGGGTTAATAGTGACATTAATAGAGGAAACTTCAAGCCTGTGCTAATATTGATGCTGTGCACATGCCACCAATCTTTGCTTTTTAATTTTCATTGGCTCGCTGTTGTGCAGTGATCCTGTAACTTGAGATTAGAGTCATAAGTTCGCAAATTCAGAAAGCAGTTGATTGTAAAATTCAGTGCCACAGCAAAACTGATAACATAAGGAAGGCTGATCAGTTAAATTGCTGTTTAAATGCTTAAATCTTTGAGTAAGAGATTATCTTAACACCAGTTTCTTTGTGGCTCATTTAAGGTGAGCAGGAGTCAAGTCACGTAGAATTGAAATCAATGTTGTAATTTTTTAGGTTGGTGTTACAAATTCTATTGCCTAATTTGAATTAAATGCACCAGCAAGGCATTAACCTCACCACATTAAAAAACTGCCCTTTCTAATCCTTTTGAATGGGCTAAAGCAGGGACTGAAAATATAAATTTAAAATTACTGAACATATGGTGCAGTTTGTCAGAGCATGCAGGCTTGGACTGCTTATTGTACATCATTTTGACACTAAGTTTTAAAGACCGTGGAGCACTTAGTTGTTAAACTCTTTCATGTCAGAGGTTTACAGCATGGACACAGGCCCTTCGGCCCAACTTGTCCATGCCACCCCTTTTAACCTCTAAACTAGTCCCAATTGCTTACACTTGGCCCATATCTCTGTATCTGTCTTGCCTATGTAACTGTCTCTAATACTACAGACTAGTGTAGGTTCTCTGGACCTAGTAATCCAGAGAACCAGGTTAATATTTTGGGGATGTGGGTTCTAATTGCACCATGGCAGCTCATGGAATTTAACTTCAGTTAACAAAAATAGCTGGAATTTAAAAAGCTAACCTCAGTAATAGTGGCCATCAAATCACTGATTGTCATAAAATACCATCTGGCTTACTCATTCTCTTTCTGCTGTCCTTGCCTGGTATAGCTTGTATGCAACTGCAGACCCATAGCTGAAAGCAATGTAGTTGATTCTTAAATTCTTCTCAAGCCATTCAATTGATGAAACTGGACAGTCCAAATGGTATTGGCATTGGCACCAGAAATTACAGCAGCAAACCTAGCCCCATTGACCCTGAAAAGCCCTCTTTACTTGTGCCAGAATTGGGAGACCTTTTCCGTAGAGTAGTCCAGCTTGATGTGGTCCTACTCACAGAATCATAGATTACATACAGTGGCTCTGATTTTATTGGCACATGCTGTTCTGTGAGCCTTCCCTGCTCCAAGTTTTGGGATGACCGTGCCAGTAAAATCAGGGCCCATGTCTCAGTCACTATGATCATCACCCATGGATAAGTCAAGTCCAACAGAGTTGGCAGCACAGTGATATACAATCAGGACAGAGCTTCCCTAGAAGTTCTCAACTTCAATTCTGGAACATCAGAGTCAAACACGGGAAAGAGAATCTCCAGCTTATTCCTCTTTCTTCCATGTTGAACATTACTTGTAGGAGCACTTAGAGTCACAGAGGTTTTCTATCATTGCAAGAATTCCTCTGGATAGTTAGTGTCCAAAACCTAACCATCTTCAACTACTTCATAAATGACCTTCCATCATAAAGTCAGAAATGGGAATAATTACCTTATTGAGTTTTTTTGAAAAAGTGACCAAAGAGGTGGATGGGGGTAAGGCAGTTGATGTAGTATATATGGACTTTAGTAAGGCGTTCGATAAGGTGGCCCATGGAAGGCTTCTGCAGAAAATGCAGATGTATGGGATACAGGGTGATTTAGCTAATTGGGTTAGGAATTGGCTAGCAGATAGAAGACAGAGGGTGGTGGTTGATGGGAGATATTCATCGTGGAGTTCGGTTACAAGTGGTGTACCTCAGGGTCTGTTTTGGGGCCCCTGCTGTTTGTAATTTTTATAAATGATCTGGATGAGGGTATTGAAGGATGGATTAGTAAATTTGCAGATGACACCAAAGTCGGAGGAGTGGTAGATAGTGAAGAGGGGTGTTATAGTTTGCAGAGAGACTTGGACAAGTTGCAGAGCTGGGCCGAGAGGTGGCAAATGGAGTTTAATGTGGAAAAGTGTGAGGTAATTCACTTTGGCAGGAATAACAAATGTGTAGAGTATAGGGCTAATGGTAGGACTCTTAATAGTAGAACATAGAACATTACAGCGCAGAACAGACCCTTCGGCCTTCGATGTTGTGCCGACCATTATAAAAAGCAATGACCCTCCAAACTAAACCATTCCCTTCTCTTCCATAAACTTATCAACTAACCTCTTAAACGCCACCAAACTTGGCGCATCTACAACTGCCGCAGGCAGGGCATTCCACTCCCTAACCACCCTCTGGGTAAAGAACCTACCTCTGATATCCGTCCTATAACTATCACCCCTTAATTTAAAGCTGTGTCCCCTCGTGCTAGCTTTCTCCATCCTAGGAAAAAGGCTATCACTGTCCACCCTATCTAAACCTCTAATCATCTTATATGTTTCGATAAGGTCCCCTCTTAGCCACCTCCTTTCTAACGAAACCAACCTCAAATCCCTCAGCCTCTCTTCATAAGACCTGCCCTCCATACCAGGCAACATCCTGGTAAACCTCCTCAGTACCCTCTCCAATGCCTCCACATCTTTCTTATAATGCGGGGACCAGAACTGCACACAATACTCCAAGTGCGGCCGTACTAGAGTTTTGTACAGTTGCAACATGACGTTGCGGTTCCGAAATTCAATCCCCCTACCAATAAAAGCTAAGACTCCGTATGCCTTCTTAACAACCTTATCGACTTGATTGCCAACTTTCAGGGATCTATGCACACATGATGAAGAGAGGGATCTTAGTGTATGTGTGCATAGATCCCTGAAAGTTGGCAATCAAGTCGATAAGGCTGTTAAGAAGGCATACGGAGTCTTAGCCTTACCCAGTCGGAGTCTTACCCTGTTCTAAGCACTGCCTGTGATGCTCAGTAACATTCACAATGATTCTGATAGTGAAGCAGTCAGTGTACATATGCAACAAGAGTTGAATAATAATCTGGCTTGGGCTGATAAATGGTAAGTAACACTTGCATCATACAGGCACTAGACAATGACAGACTTTAGTTAGAGGGAGTTCAAGCATCTTCCTTTGACAGTCAATAGCATTTTTCTTCCACTTTATGGATCCTGATATTGAGGGCAATTAGTTTAATCCAGGTGCATAACCCAAAGAAAGAGGTATTCAACTATAATGCCTTTATTTCCACAAACTATATAACCATTTGTTCCTTGGAGTCAAGGATAAGTTGCTTCCACTAAAAAGGAATTATCAGATGACTAAGGAGTATCATGAGTGGTTATCAGTCTTTTTATTATAGATGGGCAAATGGTAGTTGGAGGAGTGGATGGATGGGTGTCTGGGTTGTCACATATTCCTTTCATCATTGATGCTTTGCTTCAGCTTGCTCTTGGTGATGAACCTTGAGGGTTCAGATGCTTTTCCTTCACTTTGGGCAGTCCTGGGTCAGGGATTCCCCAAACCGACAGTGGGGATGTAACACTTTTCAAGAAGGATTTCTTCTGCCCTCCTGGGTCACAGTTGCAATGTGAAAGCTCTGAGGGGAGCATTTGCTTTGGAAGTCTTGTGTCTGGCATACAGACTTTGTGGCCTGCCCAGTGGAACTGATTGAATATATTCAATGTTTTGATGTTGGATAGAGTGAAAACACTGACATTGGTGCCCATATCCTGCTAATAGATTTACAGGACATTGTGGAGCCAGAGCTGGTGGTAGTGGTACATCTCCAGTGTTTTGAGGTGCGTGGTGCACATCGTTCACGTCTGAGCCAAATTGGAAGAGCAGTGTCATTACTGCCGTGTGGGTCTGAGGTCCTGACTGTCAAACATGTCTTCTTCAGGTGACCTAAAGCGGCAGTGGCACATTGAAGGTGATGGCAATGAATTCCTGGCCATCAACTTCTGTGAGTTACCATTAAACAGAAACTGAACTGAAAGAACCATATAAACACTGGCTACAACAGCACATGAGATTGGGAATACTGTGGCAGGCAACATATCTCCTGTCTCACTGAAGATTAACTGCTATCTGCAGTTAAAACACAAGACAGGAGTGTGATGGAATACCCTCTACTTGCCTGGATGAATGCAGTTCCATCAATACTCCAGAAGCTCAACGCCATCCAGGACAAAGCAGCCCACATGACTAGCATCCATTTCACCACCTCTGACATTGACTTCCCTCCATAGCAGTAGCAACGTGTACCATCTATAAGATGTACTGCACAAACCCATCAAATCTGCAGCTTCTAGCATCCAGAGGAACAAAAGCAGCAGATGCATGGAAACACCAGTGCCTGCACGTCCTCCCCCAAGCCACACGCCATCTTGACTTGGAAATATACTGCTGTTCCTTCACTGTCACTGTGTCAAGATCTTAACTCTTCCCTAATAGCAGTGGATATTCCTGCAGCAGATGGAGTGCAGGGTTCAAGATGACAGCTCACCACCACTTTGAGGGCAATTAGGAATTGGCAGTAAAAAATTTCAGGTCTCGCCAGATGTACACCATTTCTCACACTGCGTGTATGTACATCTCCTGAAATTTTTAAAGAAGTTTACGGCAGTGTTTGTTTATTTGGGGAACATTTAAAAAAAAATCTTGTGATAAACTGTTGCTGAGTTTCTGAACCCTTAAAGCCATGACACATTTAAATAAGCACATCCTTTAACAGTAACAACTGGGATTTCTGGTGATAATAGTTTTAAAGGAACAGAGCTGCTGACAAGCTACAGTTACGGCCAGCCTCCATTTCTAATGAGCAAAGTGAGTGTTGCTAATGAGACAGTCATAATTTAGTGCTCGTTACACATTGTTTAGTTTTCAGTAAACTGCCAAGTGTTGTGTCAAATAGATGATTAAATTGCAAGTACCAAAGTTGTAAAAGAGAAATCTGATGGGCAAAGGTATTATTTAAACACACATGCACAATTAACTGACAATCTGGCTTGGCATTTAACTTAAACATTTTATTTGGATAGCAACATTCTTAAAGGGAACAGAATGTTTAGAATATTGGCAATGATTGTAGAAAGGTTGGAATCTAATGTCAGTGGATAGATTTTAATCTGAGAAACCAGTGTTGATAGGCTGGCAAAAGTCTAAAGATGGGTTTGGTAGCTTTAACATCAAAGAACAAAGAAAATTAAAGCATAGGAACAGGCCCTTCAGCCCTCCAAGCCTGTACTGATTGTTGCCTGTCTGAACTAAAGTTTCTTACCCTTCTGGGGACCATATCCCTCTATTCCCAACCTACTCCTGTATTTGTCAAGATGCCCTTTAAAAGTCACTATCTCCCCCAGCAGTGAGTTCCAGGCATCCACCACCCTCTGTATAGAAAAAAAAACTTATCTCGTACGTCTCCTTTAAATCTTGAGTTTCGCACCTTAAATCCCTTTGTAATTGAATCTTCCATGCTGGGAAAAATCCTCTAAGTATCCACTCTGTCCAAGCCCCTCAATCTTGTAGACTTCTATCAGGTTGTCCCTCAGCCTCTGTTGTTCCAGTGAGAACAAACCAAGTTTCTCTAACCACTTCTCATAGCTAATGCCCTCTACACCAGGCAATATCCTGGTAAATGTTTTCTGTACTCTCTCCAAAGCCTCCATGTCCTTCTGGTGATGTGGTGACCAGAATTGAACTCTGTATTCCAAGTGCGGCCTAACCAAGGTTCTACAAAACTGCAACATGACTTGTCAATTTTTAAACTCAATACTCTAGCTGATTTTTGAAGGCAAGCATGCCACGTGCCTTCTTGACTACTATCCTGGTAACCGTGATAAAAGATCTGCAATAAATGGTTGACTGGCCAAGCACTAGCCTGAAACAAATGATGATGATACTCTACTACCAGAGGGCCTAAGACTTCAGCAAAGTATTTTTTGAACACATGTTGAAAACCCAGCTGTCTTTACTTAAACAGTTCCCAGATGTTTTCATTATAAATGCTTTGAGCGCCAAGCCCTCAAAAATAGTTGGCTTCGTAGGAAGTCTGTGTGAATAGTCAATGAGGTGTTGGTTTAGTTGAAATGTACTCGGTTAACTTATTTCCAAACTTTGAACATCAATGAATTGTTTTCAATGCTGATGATTTCCCAATGCTTTGTGATCCAATTAAAGGATTTCCAGCTTTTAACTCTGCCTTTGTATCTTCTTTTTCTTAATATATATTTCCTAATCATGTTTTCTTAGGCTTTTATATCCCTAATTTTTTAAATAACCAAACCTATTTAACTGAGTTTCTCTCTGTTCGTTTGGGAGCTGATTTTTGATTGTTGCTGCTGACCCAAACCCATCATGAAGTGTCCCACTTTATCTTTTGTCTCCTTTTACATCTCCCCTGTCATTCAAGTAGATAAAGGGTGGCAAAATGGTTAGCACTGCTGCCTCACAGGGATCAGGTTTGATTCCTGGCTGGGGTCAGTGTGTGTGCAGAGTCTGCACATTCTCCCCATGTCTGTGTGGGTTTCCTTTGGGCAGAAGTTTACTGTTCCATCAGCCATGGTAATTATAGTGGTCAGGAAATGGACCATGCAAAGATCCATTGACTTCAGTCAGGATTTTCTGACCTTCAGGATGATCACAGCTGGAAGATCCTGCCCTTGTAATTTGAGGATCTATAACAATATTAGACTGCTCCTTCAGGAAGGCTTCTACAATTGTAATTTTGAAATATTGTGCAATACATGTTTGATTTGTCAATATACATATAAGAACATAAAGGAGCAGGAGTAACTCTGAGCATGTTCCATCATTCAGTAAGATCGTGGCTTATCTTCTACCTCACACCATTTTCCCATTCTCTCTTCTGATCCCATCATCCCTTTGGTCTTCAAATACATTTGTGGTATTGAATAAAGTCAATAGCTGAATACTGGCTGAGGAAGAGAATTCCCAAGATTCTCAACTCTTGGAGGTATTACAATATCTTTTCCATCATCACCTACCCCTCCTCAAGAAACCAACACTCGACAGACCCTGTTCCCCCCAACTTTACAACTACTATTCCATTTCCAACCTCCCTTTCCTCCAAGTCTTTGCACGTGTTACTATTTCACAAATCCATTCCAATCTTCCCAGAAAATCCATGTTAGAATCCCATTAGTCAACTTCCTTCCCCATCACACCTTTTATCAAAAAGTCTTACATGATACTTGATGTGACTCTGATTAAAGGTGAGCACAGCCGGAAAATCCTCCCCATTCTTTGGATGCTCGAAGCTTTGGCTGTGAGATTGCTGTTATTTGCTTTGAAAATGCCTCCCATTACTTGAGAGATGAATAGTGTTCGCAAAAATTAAATGTGGAGTGTGTTTGTTGGCTGCCTCAACTTCAGTAGCTCTGGACTTGGAAAACAAAAGCAATCTTCCTAGCTCCGACAACACTGACGGCTTTTGGTCTTTCCCAAATGCTTTTTCAGTGTTGTTTATTAGAGAGGTAACAACAGATTATTTGATTCGACTTCATGTTCAATATGTTCAACATCACCAAAGTTGCATTTGATAGACCACTGTCTCAGTTACATATAGCATCGATCAGTTGATGAATTGGCTTCTGGATAAATATATTGGGAGGCAACTGTTTTGTGTATTCTTTTGATGTGAAGTAGGTTGTTGGAGCATTTTTGGCTCATAATCATTTGTGCAACTACAGGTGTCTCAGATATATTTTCTAATTCTTCATCTCTGGCAACTGATTGCTAAATGTGTCATTGGCAAAAATGGCTACAATATTTCAGTGTTCAATATGGGAATATAGATTATGGCTCCAAAAACACATCAATGTGGCAGATTGGGTATAGACAAAGCTGTCTAGATCTGTATTGCAGTAACAGTACGTGATCAAGGATCATCTTTTTAAGAGAACTTTCCTCTCATGATCTGAGATTTTTTTGATATCTCAAACCTGTGCAGTCCTTGCTCTTGCTAGTGTCGTGGTTCCCCAGGACGACAATGAACTGCGGCTGCTCCGCACAGAGTCTGAGTCTCGATTCTTCAAGTAGTAGATTTTATTTTCTGTACAAGAAAGTAAAGCCGGGATGCCTGGAGCAATCCAACGAACGGCGCACTTACAGTCTTTTTATGGTCACTACAGCTCCATACCCTGACTTCCCTTATCTCATCCTCAAGGTTGGCTTTTTTAGCCACCATTGTTGTTGAGCCCATCCTTTATCTACCTTTTCTGTGATCACTAATTGTTGCATCTCTTACTCTATGAAACCATTGTAGTTACAATCTTTGTCCTTGACCAAATCATTCTGTTTCTACAATAATTGTGGCTTCGTTTAGCTGACTTAAGTCAAATAATAAGAGCATATTTACTTCATTCCTTTTAGTTATTATCATTATTGAGTTGAGTAACTGAACAACAACTATTGTTTCTCAAGGCTGTTGCTGTTTACATTCATTTGACTATAAGTGATTACTATACTAATTTCATCACTTTGGCTAACATTGATTAACATACTGGGCTCGTTACATTTCAACATCCTGCCCATCGCATGTTGATGAGACTACATTTCACATTTTACTGCTTATACTACAATATTCTCTCTCATTCCCCCCTTTGAGACTCCTTCGAGTCTCACCCAAAAATACTACCCTACATGATTATATTCTCAATTTATATATACATATGTGCTCCTGTAGTTTTAGTAGGAAATGTGGAGGAGCCAGGTATTTGGGTCAGGGATCAATGTCCCCATTCTAACTTTATTATGGCTTATCTATCAATGTTCTGATTATAGGTTGCTCCTCCAGATTACCTATGACTAACAGTCATCAGCCAAAAACCTTCCTGCTTTTGACTAGAGAAGGGAAAAAGACCGATCACTTGTACAGACTAAGTTCTCAGGCCTTAACAGGGCATCGGTAGGTTGTTATCACTTCGGTAGGGCAACTCCTTGGTGTCATTTTCGCAGGGTACTGCACCTCGTCTTCGATCATAGTTATTGTGAGCCCATTCAGTGGGGGCAGCTCGACATCTTCCCACTCCTCTGTTTCTTTATCGAGAGGTTGATCATAACTCATTTGTGCCACCATTTGTCACACCATCAGTCTCGTTACGAGAGATCTCAGAGCAGGCAAAAAACAGCAAGCCATTAATCCCACAATGATCAGTATAACTACTGCTATAATTCCTGCTCTAGCAAGCCATGCTCCCCATCTCCCTAGCGTACTATCTAGCCAGTCCCAAATCTTATGACTGAACCCAGCATTTTCACGTATTTCTTTTTTCAGGCTTTGTAGCTTAGCCATGGCTTTGGTAAATGACCCTTCTGAGATTAGTGTTATTGGGGATAAACGTGCAGCATTGCTTTCCAAACATGACACACACATCCCCTTTTTCCGCTAGCAACCAGTCTAGCGCTTGTCAATTCTGCCAGGCCATTCTGCTAGTTGCATCTAATTGCTCATCTAGTGTAGCAAGAGCATCATTAGTGTAGTTGATAAATCTCTGATTGTAATACATGTAATTAATCCATGCAGTGTTTTTGTTGGAAGTGACCCAAACCAGGACCGATTCAAACCCTGCAGCTACTTCATTCCTGGCTTTAAATTCATTGGGGATACTGTGAGGCTGCCCAATTGCATCCAATTTTTTTTTTCTGGATCAGGAGTGTATGACCGCCTTATCCTTTGGAACCCAGTTTTATAATTTACTGGGAGTATGACAGTGCTCTGTGCTAACATGACCTGGGCGCACAACCCGGTCCAGTTTGGAGGTAGTTTTGCCATTAGTCTCTTCTCGGGGTCACATAACTACCATAGATCAGCTAGTTGTAAGTCTAGTACGTGCGGAGGAGGTGGCATTCCCCCTCATTGGGACATATAGGCTACAGATGTCAGTTACATTCCAAATTCTTTCACATTCTTCTGTGTAGTTTCTTAAATTACTTCCCGTGCTGCTTTCTCTCCAATAGCAATCTTGGATTTGTAAGTTGGGCTCTGCCCTCCATTCTTTTGGGGCTGCGTCCACTGCTGTTTTTGGCCACTTTGGACATCTGTGGGCCAGATTGTAGGTGTCTTTTCCTACCCCAGCATATAGAATGCAGTGATATTGACACGCCGGCATTCTCCCTTTACAGAGGTTGTCACATGAGGATCCTGAACAGTTTATCATTTCATATGTGACTGTCTGATTCCCTGTTGATATGTGGTGTATATATACTTTGGTAATTTTCCTTTTTCCAGTTTTGCTGCAAGGTCCTACAGTCCCCTGATCCCCATGGTATATCAATTACCTGAGTGTGAGGTTTTTCTGCTGCACAAACTATGCATTCCTCTCCATTGTTGTTCTTTTGACCTGTGTATTTAGCCCATTTCCACCACCTGTTCCTTTGTGCCATTCCCCAGATTGATTGTGTCTATTGATCTCTTATGACCCATCCACCTTGGCAGGTTAATAAGTATCTTGTTTTTCCTTTCTCTTAGTATTCTGCCTAAGGGTTCTTGCACTTTTAATCTCAATACTTTCTTATTTTCTTTTAACCCTAATTGTGGGTTTTCTGCATTCAGTTTCTCCCTGTTACGGGTCAAGAAAGTCCCAGGTGGGAAAAGAGGCTTCTGCTCTTTCCCCATTTACCTCCTGAGCCTTGGCCAAGGGCATCAGGCTGGACGTTTGGATCATCAACCAACTCAGACATAAAATCGTTCTTACTACCTTCAATTTCTGCATTCCTATCCTGATCCTGTGTTTGGCTAGAAGGACCTTCCCCTGGCTCTCCTTCCTCCTCATCGCTACTCCTATCTCGGCTTTCGGTACTTTCAACTCTCCCATCAACCTCTATCTCTGATACTGTTTTGGTACAATGATTTAAATGATACCACAGTGTACTGCCTTCTACTTGCACAGCCGTAGGAGAGACTTTAATAACTTCAAATGGTCCTTCTCTCCTGGGTTTGTCCCAGCGCCTCTGGAACTTTCTGATATACACACGATCTCCAGGTTTGATCTGGTGTTCTGCCACTGGATTCTCCTCCTCCTTGGCCTTCTCCTGTTCAAATATAGTTCTGTGTATAATAGTTAATTGTTGTATATATTCTTTTGTGCTTTGATCTAAACATTCTAGTGTAGGGCCTCCCGATCCCCTAATTTTTGGTACCAACATTACTCTTCCTGTCATCATTTCATGTGGACTTAAATGTGTGGTTCTGTTTTCTTGACTTCTGCATTGCATTAATGCTAGTGGCAGGGCATCGATCCAATTTTTTTTCCTGTCTCACTGCAAATTTTACTTATTTTGGCCTTGAGGGTCCTGTTTGCCCTCTCTACCATTCCTTGAGACTGAGGATGGTACACACAACCAAACTTCTGCTTTACCCGTAGTGCTGAGAGAGTTTCTGTCAATAACCTTCCGATAAATGCGGATCCATTGTCTGAACTCAGTTGAGTGGGTATGCCAAATCTTGGGATGATGTCTTTTGACAGGAAGTTAATTACCGTTCCAGACCCTTGGTCTTTGGATGGTGTTGCTTCTATCCATCTGCTGAATCTGTCAATGATCACCAACATATATCTCTTTCCTCTCACTGATTTCCCCATGTCTACTTAATCCATGCATAGGTGTTTAAATGGCCCCTCAGGAATTGGTATGTGCCCTATAGGAGCAGTTATACCTTTCCTAATGTTATTCTGGGCACATACCTCACATTGACTTAACATGTAATCAATTGAATTCTGCAGGTAAGGTGACCAGAATCCTTCTTTCCTTTATTTTTCTGGTCACCTCCCCCCTTGCACAGTGATCGACTCCGTGTGCTTCGCTGATTAGTAAGGTTAGTAATGATGTAGGCACTATGATCAGCCCTTCCCCGTTTCTCCACACTCTTATGTTGACCCTCACTGCTCCTCTATCTTTCCACATTGTCTTTTCAGCTATTGTGGCTTCCTCTTGTAACTGCACCACATCTTCTAGGGTGGGTTGGGGAGCAACGCTGGGTCCTGGGTGTGGTCTCACCTCGACTGGGGCTATTGTGGTCATGATGCATCCTGATACTACTTTGGCTACCTTATCAGCTTTAGCATTTCCCTTGGTAACATTATCCTTTCCCTTCTTGTGCGCCTGGCATTTGATTATGGCCAATTCTTTTGGACCCATCATTGCTTGTATTAATGATTTTATTTGACTTTCGTGCTGTATTGGTCCTCCTCCACTTTTCATGAATCCCCTCTATCTCCATATTGCTCCAAACAGGTGGCACACCCCATGCACATAAGCTGAATCCGTATATACCTCCGCTATTTCCCCTTCTGTCAATTCGCATGCTCTGGTTAATGCTTTGAGTTCTGCTAATTGGGCTGAGCAGGGTTGCTCACACTTTTCTGCCTCTAACACTTCAAATGTCTCCCCTTGCTGTTCAATTATAGCATAACCTGCGTGGTTTCCTACATGATCCCTATAGCACGAGCCATCAACATATATAGTACGCTTTTCCTTTCTGTGTCTAGTTTTTCTGCTTTTAAGTCTTTTCTTAGATTCATGAATGTTTTTGCTTCTCTTACACACTCATGCTCCTCTCCTTCATGAGGTAATGGCATATAGTCGGCTGGATTAACCCTGTTACATCTCACTATTGTAATATCTGGAAAGGTGGTCAGCATCCGGTAGTGATGGATTCTGGCAGGCGTCAGTACAAATCTCCCCTGTTCGATCAGTTCAGCTACCTTATGGTATACGTGTATGTTTATTGGATATCTCATCGTGACCATGGCTGCTTTTTCATATGCCCACCAGGCTGCTGCCAGGCCTTGGTAGCACGGGGGGTATCCCATAGCTACATCGTCTAGCTTGGTGCTGTAATAAGCTATGGCCTGCCTTTACAACTTTCCTGCTGTTGCAAATCCTGCTTCCCTGTTGCTCACAAAGAGATCAAAGGGTTTATTATACATGGGAAGAGTCAATGCTGGTGCCTGTGCCATTTCCTTTTTTATGTTTGAATGTTTCCAGGGCTTCTCTATCCCATATTAGGTTTGTTTTTAGTTCTTCACATCCTGCTTCCTTCATGATTTTCCTTAGTGCCTGCGTCTTTTCTGCATGGCTCTCTATCCATTCTGAGCTAAATCCTGTCATTCCCAAGAATGTCATCGTCTGCCCTACTGTTTGTGGATTCAGGACTTTCAATACAGCCTCTATCTGTTGAAAGGCTATCCTCTTTTGTCCCGTTGTTATTTTCCTTCCAAGATATTCTACCTTTGACACAACTGCAGTTTTTTTTCCTGGACACTGTCCTCCTTCACCCAGTCACCTTAATTTTAGACTATCCTCTCTGCAATGTTCTTTTTGTTTCTGCACACAACAGCAAATCATCAACATATTGTATCAATGTTCCTTCTAATTGTATTCCTTCCAGATCTGCCCTTAGTACCTGATTAAATATATGCGGTGAATGCTTAAATCCCTTGGGCATCCTATTGTATGTGTATTGCTTTCCTTCGTATGTAAATGCAAATAGGTACTGACTTGCTTGAGCTAGTGGCACACTAAAAAATGCTGAGCATAGATCTACTACAGTAAACTATCTGCTTTCAGGTGGAATATTAGTCAACAAGGTGTAGGGGTTTGGTACTTCTACCGGCATGTCTTCTACTACCTCATTGACTGCCCTCAAGTCATGTACCAATCTCCATTTTTTCCCCATTGGCTTTCTTGACTGGTAATAATGGTGTGTTACATCTGCTGTGGGTTTCTTTTATTACCCCTACTTCTACTAGTCCTCTGTCTCTTTAATGCCTTTTATTGCCTCTGGTTTAATTGGATACTGAGGCCTGTAGGGTCCTTGGCATCCTGGTTTTAACCCAATCTTTGCTGGGTTGGCTATCTTGACCCTACCTACATCAGTGTCCTGCTTCGACCACAGTTCTTGTGGGAGAGAGTTAAGATCTTTTTCCAGTCTTTCCCTCCACTCTTGTTCCTGTTCCTTATTCTTTACCTCTATTCGCACCTGTTTTGGTTTTCCAACCATCTGTGTCTGAGAGTATTTTCTTCATTTGTCCGTCAGTGGACATCCAAATATTCGCATTGTCTGTTTCAACAAATTCTAGTTCCCTTGCTCTAAGCACCATTGGCCCTAGGTCTCTTGGTCTACATCCGGGATTTACTTTTAATGTGTGGTTCTGCTCCAAGAACGGAGAACCATTTGCTAACCCATGCATCTTTCATGATTGTGAGGGCTGCTCCCTCTGGTCCAATTAGAATACTTCCTGACTTTAGCTCCAGTTCCTGTCCTGTCTCTTTTTCCCATTTCTCCTGCACTTTGGGTTTTTGTTTCTCATCAAATATCATTGTGCAGTGTAATTCTGTCTTTGGCCATTCAGCTTTTGGAATTTGTGCTTCTACAGACTTCCCCCATGTTTTCCACACTTGTTCTTTAACTTGTTCTTCTATATCTCCTAACCAATATACATCAGCCCATTCTTCCCCTTTGCATCCTAAGTGGGTACATTCCTGTTAAGTTAATTCCCTGATTTGTACATTCTAGTTTCAATCCTAAACCTAGGATTGCGTCTCTTCCTAACAAATTTAGTGGCGTTTTACTACAGACTAACACGGGTATGTGGGTAGTTTTGTTTCCGACGGTGACAGGTATCGGCGTTGTTATTTGGGTCAGTGTTGCTTTCCCCGAGAACCCCACAGTTTTTACAAGCTGACCTGGCAATGGTAGGTGGTCTGCATACTTTGCCTGTATGCATGTACAAGTAGCACCGGTATCTATTATCATGGGGACCTCGACTCCTCCTACTCTAACACTAATCATGGGTTCCTGATTTGCTGTTTCCGTTATTTGTACGTATTGGCCTACCATTTCGGGGTTCTCTGGGCCTCCCTATCGGAAACCCTGATGATTCACTGGTCCTTGGGACATCTGGGGGTCATTTAGTGGTGTTTGCATTATCTGGTGGTTTACATACTGCTGGTTCCCTCCTTGTCTCAGAGTTCTGAGGACAGTTTCTTTTTGTATGTCCTGCTTCCCCATACCCCTGGAGGACCAGGTGGCTGTCCCTGTCTCTGACCTTGATTATTTCCCTGACTTTGTCCCTTCTGGTTCTGATAGGGTAGTCTACCACTTCCCTGTCCTTTCCCATTCCAGTTATTTTGGTTCTGGGGCTTCCAATTATTTTGGTAATTTGGATTGTAACCTCCTGAATTCATGGACAGCGGGAAATCAGAAATGTTATAGGTTATGAAGGGGTGACTTCCACCTCTACTTCTCCCTTGCGGTAGTGTGGGTATCTCTTTGACCGTTAGGTCAGCCACCAACGGTGCCATTTTATTGGGTGTGGAGTCCTCTTTAATTTCTGTTTTTGTTTGTTTTTAATTTCCTCCAACTGAGCTTGGAGAAGTTTGCGCTGTATGTCTTTCAGCTGCTTGTCTGCATTCTTTTCCTCCTTGCGGTGTCTTTCTACCGCGTGGATGACAGTCTAGGAATTCTCTATAGCTTTTTGACTCCAGGCCTACCACTTCCTCCAATCTAGACTTAGCTGAAGTCGGTAGACCCTCTAAAATTGCTGCTCGGAACATGGAATTGGTCAGTGGATCTGTCAGAATGTCCCTCTGTGACCATTCTCCATCTTTCTTTTCAGCTGGTTTTCTACATATGTGGCTGCATTTTCTTCCTCACCCAATGGGCTCCCCCTTCAGTGTTTTCATGTCCACTCGATTGGGGTACATTGGGGTCATGTCTCTTAGTGCCTGCCAAATGTCACGGCGATATAAGTCTATTGGCACTCCATCCACATCTGGGTCAAGTGTTGCCATAGGGATGCCTGCAAGACTCATTACTTCAATCATTTGATTCATTCCCAGCACCTTTGCCAGGAGGGCTTTGAAGTCACCCAGTGCCATCCTCTTTCCCACCATTCCAGCTTCCAACTGTCCAATCCACCTTCTAGCCCCATCCAAAATATTTGGTAATTCACTAATCAAATTAGGCAAGTCCTGACCTGACCAGGGAATGTATTGTAGTCTGCCACCCTTCAGAACCACAGGGAATATATTTTCCTCTCTTTGTTCTTCGTTTGGGTATTTTATTGGTGGTCTTACCTGTCGTGACCTTCTCTGTGGCGCTAGCGCTGCCATTAAATCGCCGCCTTCTTCACTACTACCCTCTGTCTCTCCTTCTATTTCCTCCCTTCTCCCTTTTTCTGGAAGGTCCCAGTCCCCTTTTTGCTTCCAGTTGTCCTTTACGCCCACGTTTCTGTCTCTTCTTCCGCTTTCCTGTTTCTTTCTATTTTCCCTTTTATCATATCCTTCATTTGCCTGCTCCTCATCTTCCTTCCTTTTTTTCATTACTTTGCCCACTCTAGGACATCTACCATCTTCACTTCCTCTTCCAACTGTTGTCTCATCTGGACTACTTTGTCCAAATCCTCTTCTACTTTCTTCCTCAATGTTTTGTCTCCTTTCTGTCTCTTGTGCTACCCATTCTTCTTTTGTTATTTGTTTTACATCATACACTCCTTCAAAATTCATTGTACCTGTTATGATTGGATATAACCCAGTGGACCTCCGTTCCTCCGGGTATGGAAGTGGAGCTGCATTTGGGTCTTTTAATCCCTTCTTTTCCTGAACTTGCACCGGCATTTGCATCCTACCTCCCTTCCATGCCCTTCTCCTTTCTTTCCCTTCTTTTCCAAACAATGCCAGTATCTCCAGTTCTTTTTCTCGCTTTTTTTTTTAGATTTATCTTTTGTTTTATAATTCTTCAATAATCCTTTCTGATCCTTGCATCTCTCCACACACCATGTGCCCCCTTCTGGCCATCATGTATTTGATTTGTTTGTTCTTTTAGTCCATTTTTTTTTTTTTGGAGATGTATGCTATATCTCCTCTAAGGGCTGGAAACTTATCCCCTAGTATTTTTACTGGTGTTTTAGCCTTGCTTATCACTGTCTGTACTCTTGAACTATTGTTATGAATTCTGTTGTTTAATTCGTCTGAATTTGGTATTATAGTTATTATTACGCGGTACACTGTTTTTTCTTGACCAATCCCCTGTTCACTCTCCCACTGCGCTTCTTGCTATCACCTGTACTTCTAACCGAGGTTCCAATATCCACTTCCCTGTTTTCCCTCTCCCTGGCAATATTCTTCTTTCTCTTGCTAAAGAATAATATGCCTTTACTTGTTCGTCTATGTGTATTAAAGCCCTACGCGATCTGGGTTCCTTGATTAATTCTATTCATAGAAAAGGGTATAGAATACAAGAGTAGGAGTTTGTTGCAATTGTATAGAACGTTGGTTAGGCCTCATTTGGAATACTGCGTCCAGTTCTGGTCGCCGTACTATCGGAAGGATGTGGAGTCCTTGGAGAGAGTGCAGAGGAGGTTTACCAGGATGCTGCCTGGTATGGAAGGACTGTCTTATGAGGAACGATTGAATAGACTGGGGTTGTTTTCCCTTGAAAGACGTCAGCTTAGAGGGGATCTAATAGAGGTGTATAAGATTATAAGGGGTATAGATAGAGTAAATGGAGGTAAACTTTTTCCACCTTCAGAAATGGATAGGACGAGGGGTCATGGCCTTAGGGTGAGGGGGGCTATGTATAAGACGAATATTAGAGGGCAGTTTTTCACACAAAGGGTAGTGGGGGTGTGGAATGCACTGCCGAGTAAGGTGGTGGGAGCAGGCACGCTAGGGCTGTTTAAGGGTCTCTTGGACAGCCACATGAGCGGTATGCAGATAGAGGGATATAGTAGGACTGTTAAACTATGGCTTTTTTTTTCCACAGGTAATTCGGTCCAACTTGACCAACAAGGAGCATGCATTTGGCAGGTGGTGTGAAGACAGCTCTTGGATGTTGATTCATGGGTTGCCTGGTGCTTCATGTTGTAAATGAGTGCTTTATCTGGACCATCTGAAGGGCACCATGACAGCTCGGTGACTATCGCTGTAGCTGTGCAGACACTTGGAATTGGGCCGGTGTCTGCGGGAGTTTGCGCGTTCTCCCCGTGGTTGCGTGGGTTTTCTCCGGGCGCTCCGGTTTCCTCCCACATCCCAAAAATTCGCTCTTAGGCTGATTGGGAAACAAATTGACCCTATATTGAGATTCTTCCATATTAGGAATAACCTAAAATTAGAATAAGAAAATGGAATTGTTACTATAAAGTTATGACGGCGCGGGCTCGTTGGGCCGAAGGGCCTGTTTCCCGTGCTGTGTTGCTCTTTGAAATTAACGTCTCTGCTATTGTTTCACTTATCCAATTTCTGCTTATTATTCCTTCCCAGTTCACGTACGGCCACTCATTTCTTTCTTCATCCAAATTAATTATATGTGTAATCTTTCTCAACAGCATCTTTTTTGGCCTTAAGCCACTCCCTAACTCCTCCTCCAACTGCTTTCATTAGTTCTCTTTTTTTAGGTAATGTGTGCTAACACCACTGCTCAAAAATCTATTACTGTAGTTATTCTAAGCTGTTTGTCACTATTCTGAGTACATCCTGAGTCCCACATTCACCATCAATCCCTGCACCGCTGTTCTGGACCATTCATCACCGGCTGGTCCCTTACAGCCCCTTTGTCACACGTCCAACTAATTGTCTCCTTCTCTACTGATTTGTACTTTAGTAACCCTGGCTACTGTATTAGGTAGGAGATCAATCTCTCATAGATCTCTCCTTCTCTCGGTTGACGTCCTTTATCCGAGGTCCTGGGTAGGATCAGACTGGCAGGCCTTCCTACACTTACTCTCCTTGGGCAAGTTGTAACCTGGAATCCCGCTCCAAACCGCTCGACTAACCTAATTGCATCAATTAGCGTTCGGTTTTTGTAGCGTCTCGCTTTTTACCCATTCACAGACAATACAGCATTCGCAGCGTGCTTTGCATGCAAAACTCTACCCTTCAAATCGTACTCAGTCTCTCAAAAGTTTTTACACAATTCAATTTTATCCACGCAGGGTATCTTCTGAGTTGGGGAGATCTAAGATCGGTAGAGAACCGGGTGTGCCGGGCCTCGAGATCCCTTTTCCGACGACAAGGATTTACATGCGTGCAAGTCTGCTTACCTTGCCTTCAGAATGCCGGCTTTGGGATTCTCGGCCCCGGTCAGACCACTGCCTCTTCCGGACTTCAATTTTCCGGGCGATCTCTCACCCTACCCTGCTCGCAGCGCCAATTTTGTCGTGGTTCCCCAGGACAACAATGAACTGCAGCCGCTCCGCACAGAGTCTGAGTCTCGATTCTTCAAGTAGTAGATTTTATTTTCAGTACAAGAAAGTAAAGCCGGGATGTCCGGGGCAATCCAACGAACGGCGCGCTTACAGTCTTTTTATGCTCACTACAGCTCCGTACCCCAACTTCCCTTATCTCATCCTCAAGGTTGGCTTTCTTAGCCACCATTGTTGTTGAGCCCGTCCTTTATCTACCTTTTTCTGTGATTGATCACTAATTGATGCATCTTCTTTTACTCTATGAAACCATTGTAGTTACAATCTTTGTCCTTGACCAAATCATTCTGTTTCTACAATAATTGTGGCTTCGTTTAGCTGACTTAAGTCAAATAATAAAAAAGAGCATATTTACTTCATTCTTTTAGTTATAATATTGAGTTGAGTAACTGAACAAGGCTGTTGCTGTTTACATTCATTGACTATAAGTGATTACTATTACTAATTTCATCACATTGGTTAACTTAATTTGATTAACATACTGGGCTCGTTACATTTCAACATCTTGCTCATCGCATGTTGATGAGACTACATTTCACTGCTTATACTACAATATTCTCTCATACTAGTCACAAGTCTCGTGCCTCAATGTGTCTGACAACATACTGTGTTCCCGAAATCTCTCATTTTAAATGTTATCCCGCAGAAAGGTGAGAAACCCCAAAAGTGAAAGCAAGCTTTGATATTTTCATCCTCTTCATCACCATTGTGAAGTTCCAGGGAGTTTCAGTAAGAAACTATCTCACTAGTGGAATTCATGTTTTATGGTCTCTTTCTAGACTCCCTCTATTGGCATTTATGTATGGTGGCCTTTAAGTGGACAAATTACTTGATGCAATTTTGAATACAGTTTCCACTTATTACCTTCGTGCTGGTAGAGAAATGCAAACAAATAGAACCATCAGCACATTAGTTATATCCAAAGAGTTACTGACTTGCCAAAGTACTGTTTGATTACAATATTAATATCCTTCAAAGCAGAAACTGCTTGACTTGATAAGTGTACAGAATTTGGCATCATAATCAACAAAAACAAATTGATCTTTTATTAAATTGAAATCGGTTATGATTTTTGACTTTACCCAGATAAAAACAAGTGGCTGCAATTCAAAGAAATACAATGTAAAATTCTATGGGTCATCTCAAAAGGTTTCATTTTTAGATGCTCAAGTTGGTTACTCTGTCTTTTAGCAAAGCCCTGTTTGAAACATTTCAACTTCGGCATCCTTTCAAGCATATCTTTTCTATTTAAAGAATTTCATTGGATTTTGCGCAATGCAATTTCAAAAACTTGTATTATATGTTTGCTGTTGGTATGGTGCTGTATTGGTGTCAAAGATATAGTATAAATGCAAACGCTCAGGAGCTGACTATAAGTTTAAAAATTGAACTTGAAGCACCACCCAGAATAGGACCTGAGGTACACCCAATTTGGACATGCAACCTTATTAGCCTCAGCTAGATATCTAATGAACACTGAACAGCTGTCCCTAGGCAGCTTGTCAATGAAATGGAATAGGAGCTCAGGCTGCTGCCATGTCAGCAGCAATCCACATGTAAATGTTTATGGAAAAGTGGGGTAGATGATTACATAACCTTGGTCTGAAGGGAAGATGTGGGTGGTTAATGGCTGGTGAAGCCAGGGTTAGGTTAGCTTTGTGGAAAGGGTGAAACATGGCAGTTGGCTTGTCAACGTTGAAGGTAGGGAGCACTTCCCGACCATGTTTGAGTGTATTTTTAAAAATTACCTTGCAGCCTGCAGCAGACCTTTTTAAGACAGTATTGGTCTTGATTTGCATACACACTTGCTTTTTGGAAGTTTCTAATTAAGATGATGGATAGCACAGTTCTGACTTGAGTATGTGCTTACGGGGAACTCGAGAAACAGACATTGTGCTACTAAATTTCAAGGCCAGAATATGTTCTTAGTACCCAGCATGCCTTTTATAAACAGTTCACCCCAGGCATGAATCAAACCCAGGTCTCTGGTGCTGTGAGGCATCTCCAGTTACTGTTTAACCAAGTTCTTCTACTGCACCAATGCAGAAGAAGTACCACCTTCTGCCTCCATCTGCACTGAGCTCAGCAAATCTAGTTCTCTTCCCCCCGCCGCCCCATGCATCAAATTTTCGCTTTGAATTCATAATCTTCCTTGACTGTGCACGTTAAAGTATGGCAAATTGGCCAGTGGGTTTCCACGTTCGTGATGCCCATACCTACAATACAAAGACACTTGAAGTGAGATATGAAACTGGCTGTCATTGAGACTGATGGCTATGATTTCTGGAGACTGCTTGGAAGAGGCAAACGAACAAAAAAAAACTCCCCTGGCTGATAACCAGAGAAGCCAGCAGATTACGTACTTTCTCTACCCAATATCTCCCTATACAACACATACATGTAGGGACTGCCATGCTAAACTGGGGATGCTTGAGTTACACCAAGTGATGCTTAACACAGTCGACCATCAGGATTTAAACCATGGTCTTACAAAACAGAAGGCTCCTCTACCTGACCAATATCAACACAAAAGCAAATTCACCTGTAACTTCCCCAGTGTCAGATTGAGGATATTCCACAATGCATTGAGGAATTCCTCCTGGGTGTTCCCATGTAAGGGTTCATCTGCAATTGTCCAGAAGTGCTAATTCCTCTGGGCAATTATGCTGTGATGGGATCTGTCCAACAAAGTGATTCAAAATGTTAATTTCAGCTGATTTCTGCCAGCTTTACACTCGTAGTTACTTGAAAGAGTTAGAAGGAAAATAAGCATTTCAGAATAACTATTTTAAAGATGCAAGCCATGCCCCATGTGGTACACCCTCTGACTGCAAAAAAAAAGTATAGAAATGCAAGTTTTTCTGTTCTGGATTAACAATATCGGAAGAACGTTTCCTGATATTTTTCCAGTTTAATTTACTGCGAATTCTCTTTTCCATTAGGACACTGCTGTAGAGAAGGGCCTGTGTGGTAGAGAGTATGCTGCTTGTAGATATCACAATACCTTTTGCTTTTATTGCTAAACAGGGTGCGATTCTGGATTTGGTCACGCATTGGCAAAATACCTCGACCAACTGGGCTTCAGTGTATATGCTGCTGTTCTGCACGTTGATGGACCTGGCGCTGAAGATTTGGGGAAAAATGGCTCAACCAGACTGACGGTACTCCAACTAGATGTCACCAGTCTTGAACAAATAACGAGGACCTATGCAAAACTGAAGACTGAGCTGAGCAGCACAGGTTAGTAATGAGTCCATTAAAAAAGCTAGTGTTTGGGTAGGGTAAAAATTACGTTGACTTGTAGCTGACCTTAACTACGATCTCACATTTCTGAAGCTTTCGGAGAAATTCTGTTACAGCTCTCTACTTCGAGATTTGCAATTCCTTTCATTGGGAAAGGAAGCTTACAGTTTGCCTTGCAAATAAAAGCTGCTACCAACTCTTGTGGCGATGGGAGAGGAACCACAAAGTGCATAGAACGTGAGCCAAAGCTTTTTTCAAAAAGTGCAGTCTTGCTGTGCATTATAAAATATGTGACAGTAATAGAGTCAATTCAAGAACTGTAGGCAATTGAAACTCGCCCTTCTAAATGTGTTGGACTTGGTATGACTGCACTTTAAGAACTATCTCAGGCACGATGGGCTGAATGTCCTTCCATGCTGTAAGTTTCTGTTGCAGCACTTTTAAATGTGTCAAATTTATTTTTCTTGGTTGCCTGTTGCTCCAAGTATTCATTACTGGTTGGAAAGCGTTTTCTAAAATTGTCTTAATTCCTTTGAGTGAATAAGTTTCTCTTCAACTCAGTCCTAAATCTGCTCCCCTTTATTTTGAGGTTATCCCCTCTAGTTGTAGTTTCACCTATCAATGGAAACAACCTCTCTGCTTCTATTCCTTTTATAATTTGATATGTTTCTATAAGATTATCCCCCAACATCCCCCCTCATTTCTCTCCATTCTAATGAGTATAATTCCCCAGCTACTCAGTCTCACCTCCTAAGTTGATCCTCTCAACTCTGGAATCCACCTAGTGAATCTTCTCTATCTCCTCCAGGGCATGTACATCCTTTCTTAAGTAAAGAAATCAAAACTGCACACAGAATTCCAGGTGTGGCCTTACCAGCACTGTATATGGCTGTGACATGGGGTAGCACAGTGGTTATCACTGCTACCTTACAGCACCAGGGACCTGGGTTTGATTCCCAACTTGGGTCACTGTCTGCCTATATACAGGGTTTGTACGTTCTCCATGTCTACACGAGTTTCCTCCAGGTACTCCACTTTCTCTCCCACAGTCTGAAAGACATGATTAAGTGCAATGACCATGCTAAATTTTCCCTCCATGTACCTGAACAGGGTCAGAATTTTCAGTAACTTCATTGCGGTATTAATGTAAGTCTATTTGTGACACAAACTTAAAACGTAACCTCCCTGTTTTTAAATTCCATCCTTCTAACAATGAAGGACAAAATTCCATTTGCTTTCTCAATTACTTGCTGCATCTGCAAAAACAAATATTTGCAATTCATGCACAAAGACACCCAGGTCCCTCTGCACAACAACATGCTGAGGTTTTTTATCATTTAAACAATAGTCCATTTTGCTGCTTGTTCTCCAGAATGGAGGATCTCACATTTCCCAATGTTGTACTCCATCTGCCAGTTCCTTGCCCACTCACTTAGAATATCTGGTATCCCTCTGCAGACTTTCAGTATCTGACACACACTTCGCTCTGCCACTCATCTTAGTATCATCTGCAAGTGTTGACACACTGAACTTGATCCCAACTCTAAATCATCTATGTAAGTTGTAAACAATTGCAATCTCAATACTGATGCCTAAGGCACATCACCAGTCACTGATCACCAACCAGAAAAACATCCATTTGCTCCCACTCTTTGCTTTCTGTTGGTTAACCAATCCTCTGAGCTAATACATCACCTGCGCACATTTTTATACTGCAGCCTTTTGAGAGCACCTTGATGAATACAATTAATGAAAAGTAATAAGTGAAAAAATATATAAACTGGAAGCAAGAAAGGCCATTAGAACATAGAACATAGAACATAGAACATAGAACATAGAACATAGAACATAGAACATAGAACATAGAACATAGAACATAGAACATAGAACATAGAACATAGAACATAGAACAGCACAGAACAGGCCCTTCGGCCTTCGATGTTGTGCCGACCAAAATAAAAAGCAATGCCCCTCCAAACTAAACATTCCCTTCTCTTCCATATACTTATCAATTAACCTCTTAAACGCCACCAAACTTGGCGCATCTACAACAGCTGCAGGCAGGGCATTCCACTCCCTAATCACTCTTTGAGTAAAGAACCTACCTCTGATACCCGTCCTATAACTCATACCCCTTAATTTAAAGCTGTGTCCCCTTGCGCTAGCTTTCTCCATCCTAGGAAAAAGGCTATCACTGTCCACCCTATCTAAACCTCTAATCATCTTATATGTTTCGATTATGTCCCCTCTTAGCCGCCTCCTTTCTAACGAAAACAACCTCAAATCCCTCAGCCTCTCTTCATAAGACCGGCCCTCCATACCAGGCAACATCCTGGTAAACCTCCTCTGTACCCTCTCCAATGCCTCCACATCTTTCTTATAATGTGGGGACCATAACTGCACACAATACTCCAAGTGCGGCCGCACTAGAGTTTTGTACAGTAGCAACATGACGTTGCGGCTCCGAAATTCAATCCCTCTACCAATAAAAGCCAAGACTCCATATGCCTTCCTAACAACCTTCTCGACCTGACTGCCTACTTTCAGGGATCTATGCACATACACACCAAGATCCCTCTGTTCATCTAGACTACTAAGAATCCTACCATTCGCCCTATACTCTACACATTTATTATTTCTGCCATAGTGCATTACCTCACACTTTTCCACATAAAACTCCATTTGCCACCTCTCGGCCCAGCTCTGCAACTTGTCCAAGTCCCTCTGCAAACTATAACACCCCTCTTCACTATCTACCACTCACCGACTTTAGTGTCATCCGCAAATTTACTAATCCATCCTTCAATACCCTCATCCAGATCATTTATAAAAATTACAAACAGCAGGGGCACCAAAACAGACCCCTGAGGTACACCACTTGTCACCGAACTCCACGATGAATATCTCCCATCAACCACCACCCTCTGTCTTCTATCTGCTAGCCAATTCCTAACCAATTAGCTAAATCACCCTCTATCCCATACATCTGCATTTTCTGCAGAAGTCTTCCATGGGCCACCTTATCAAACGCCTTACTAAAGTCCATATATACTACATCAACCGCCTTACCCCCAGCCACCTCTCTGGTCACTTTCTCAAAAAACTCAATGAGGTTAGTAAGGCATGACCTACCCTTCACAAAACCATGCTGACTATCCCCAATCAATTCATTTCTCTCTAAATAACTAAATCCGATCCCTAATTATTCTCTCCAATACTTTGCCCACAACAGAAGAAAGACTCATAGAACATAGAACATAGAACAATACAGCACAGAACAGGCCCTTCGGCCTTCGATGTTGTGCCGACCAAAATAAAAAGCAATGCCCCTCCTACCTAAACCATCCCCTTCTCATCCATATACTTATCAACTAACCTCTTAAACGCCACCAAACTTGGCGCATCTACAACAGCTGCAGGCAGGGCATTCCACTCCCTAATCACTCTTTGATTAAAGAACCTACCTCTGATATCCGTCCTATAACTCATACCCCTTAATTTAAAGCTGTGTCCCCTCGTGCTAGCTTTCTCCATCCTAAGAAAAAGGCTATCACTGTCCACCCTATCTAAACCTCTAATCATCTTATATGTTTCGATTAGGTCCCCTCTTAGCCGCCTCCCTTCTAACGAAAATAACCTCAAATCCCTCAGCCTCTCTTCATAAGACCTGCCCTCCATACCAGGCAACATCCTGGTAAACCTCCTCTGTACACTCTCCAATGCCTCCACATCTTTCTTACAATGCGGGGACCAGAACTGCACACAATACTCCAAGTGCGGCCGCACTAGAGTTTTTTACAGCTGCAACATGATGCTGCGGCTCCTAAATTCAATCCCCCTACCAATAAAAGCTAAGACTCCATAAGCCTTCTTAACAACTTTATCCACTTGACTGCCTACTTTCACTCACTGGCCTGTAATTCCCTGGAAGGTCTCTCTTCCCCTTCTTGAACAACGGGACCACATTCGCTATCCTCCAGTCCTCCAGAACCACACCCGTAACCAACGACGACCTGAAGATCAGAGCCAGAGGCTCTGCAATCTCCTCTTTTGCCTCCCAGAGAATCCTAGGGTAAATCCCGTCCGGCCCAGGGGACTTATCCAACTTCAAACCCTCGAGAATATCTAGCACATCCTCCCTATCTACTTCGATACCTTCCAGTTTGCTACCCTGTACCTCAGTGTTCTCCATAACTACATTTACCTCACCCTGCGTGAATACCGAAGAGAAATATTTATTCAGTACCTCTCCAATCTCTTCAGGCTCCACGCACAACTTCCCACTGCTGTCTATGACTGGCCCTAGTCTTGTCCTAACCAATCTTCTATTCTTAACATATCTAAAGAGATATTCAGCCTCTTGAGTCTGCAGTGCCATTCATTTTGACCACGGCTGATCATCGAATGCTGATTTTTGTCTCTCACCCCTCCTTATCCCAGATGCCATATCCCATTGTACATTATACACTCAAGAATTGTGATGGTTTTCAAAACCTCACAGCTCCTCTCCTTACTTGCAACAAGAGAAAGAAGACCAGTCAGCATGGTGGCACAGTAGTCAGCACTGCTGACTCAGCGTCAAGAACGCAGCTTCAATTCTGGCCTCAGGTAACAGCCTGACTGGCAGGTTCTCCTCATGTTGGCATGGCTTCCTTTGGTTTTCTCCCACATGTCAAAGATGCGTGGGTTATGTTGATTGGCCATGCTAAATTGTCCTTTAGTTTCAATGGGATTAGCAGGCTAAATATGTGGGTTTACAGATATATGGCCAGGGATGGGATTGTTAGTGCAGGTTCAATGTGCTGAATGGTCGTCTCTGCACTATAGGGATTCTGTCTTTTTAAAGTGTTTTTTTTAAAAAGCATGATTTTGATTTTGATTTCCATTTCCTTTGTAAAACTCCTTCCAAGTGGACCTGTTGCAAAATAACTTTCTTTATGCTTAGGACTGTGGGGTTTAGTGAATAATGCAGGTGTCCTGCAGTTTGTTGCTGATGCAGAACTTCTTCCTATGGATATGTACAAGCGTTGCATGCAGGTGAACTTCTTTGGAGCTGTGGAACTCACCAAAATGTTCCTTCCGTTAATTCGTCAAGCCAAAGGCAGAGTGATTAACATCTCAAGTGTTTCAGGTATAGTTTTTTTTCATCAGTAATTATTGTGGCACACTGTGTATAGACAAGGCTGAGCTGAGTTCTGTCACTTCCAAAATCTTTCTCGAAAATTTAAGATTTTCTTTAATTAAGAAACCATTTGGGTAAGGTCATGTTAAGTGGATTATATATTTGTTTTAGAAGAGAGAGGCCAAAAATATTGCATTTTATTTTGAGTTGGCAACCTCTTAATTTACAATAAATTGGTATGAAATAATTAGAATATGATTCTGAGACATATAAGCAACATAGTCTGGCTTGTAAGATGTTATAGTTACTTGTATCCAATTACTTTGTGAAGATAATATTGATAAAACTTGCTGCTGAATAATGTGCGCGTGTGTACGTGAATGTTCTAATTGCTTCAGTTATGCTATTATCTTATCGCAACAGATTATTGTGATCAAGGATTTCAAATTAGTTGTTTCCATGTAAATTGGAATGTTAATAATTTGGGGCCGATAGGTGAGACCACTCCCTGCCCCCCTTCACCTCATTCCACCCAAGAGCTCTTCCTGAGATAGTTACTTGATGCTCTTGTATCTCACAACAAAGACGGTGGAATCAACGTGGGACATAACAATATTGTCATTAGCCTCATACTCCCAGAGATCCAGATTCGAATAACTCTGCAGCAGTTGAGGAAATTTGAAGTCCGTGTCTAAGGATAACCATGAAACCAATCTTTTTTTTTAAAAAGAATCTGGCTCACTAATGCCCTTTAGAGAAGCAAGTTTGCCATCCTTACCTGTCTGGCTTATGTGTGATTCCAGATTTGCAGCAATGGCTAAAAAGGGCATTTTAACAATCAGTTGTTTCAAACCACTAAAAATGTCTTAAGAGGAATGCAATTACATGGCATTGACTAGGCACTGGAAACGATAGTGACATAGCCAGTCCTATTGACTCTGCAAAGCCCAACATCTGGGCCAGTGTGAGGTGGAAAAAATGGGCGTGCTGTCTCATGGACTAGATTAGCTATAACCTGACGTTGTTTCCAAAATTAGGGAATTATATCTTCCAGATAATATCCTGCTACCCTCTGTCACCATCCCAGCAGATGTGGCAACGCAGTCAGGAAGGAGTTGCCCTGGGAATCATGAACACTGACTCTGGTCCCTAAGATGTTTTGTGGAATCAAGTTTAAAAATGCGCAGGGTAACTTCCTCAACTGGTGAATCAGTACTCCATGTTGAACACCACTTGGAAACAGAGGGTGGTAAGGGTGCAGCACTATTATTGACCAAGGTGGCCATGCCCTAAAAGATATAGTTACTGAACTGCGTGGTGAGAGAACAAACTACTTGACCTCATCCTGACCAGTCTGCTTGTGGGAGATGCATCTGTCCATCTCAATATCAGTAGGAGTAACCACCTCAGTTCTTGTGGAGACAAAGTCCTGTCTTCACATTGAGGATACCCTTCATTATGTTTTTAATTTGATTCATTATAATATTAGAGTACAATGAAAAGTGTTGTTTCTTGCACGTTATACAGACAAAGCATACCATTCATAGAGAAGGAAATGAGAGAGTACAAAATATAGTATTACAGTCATAGCTGGGTTGTAGAGAAAGAGCAACTTGATGCAAGGGAGGGCCATTCAGAAGCTATTTTTGAGTTGGTTGTTACGTGACCTCAGACTTTTGTAGCTTTTACCCAACAGAAGAAGGTGGAAGAGAACACGTCCGGAGCTTGTGAAGTCTTGATCATGCTGGCCACTTTTCCAAAGCAGCAAGAAGTGTAAACAATGCCAATGGATGGGAGGATTATTTGTGAGATGGACTGGGCTTCATTTGTGACCCTTTTGTAGTTTCTTGCAGTCTTAGAGCAGGAGCCATAACAAGCTGTGATTTTAACCAAAACAAATGCTTTCTATGGTGCATCTTTAAAAGTTGAGAGTTATAGTGAATGTGCAAAATTTCTTTACTCTGGGGAAGGTAGAGGCATTGGTGGGCTTTCTTAACTATAACGTCCCCATGGAGGGGTCAGGATAGGTTGTTCGTGATCTGGACACTGAAAAACTTGAAGCTTTTGACCATTTCTACTTCGTCCCTGTTGATGTAGATACGGGCATGCCCTCCACTACATTTCCTGAAGTTGTTGGCAATCTTCATTTTATTGACATTCAAGGAGAGATTATTGTCATTGTACCAGTTCATCAGATTCTCTCTCTTTTTTCCTGCATTGTCTCCCGTCGTTGTTTGTTTGAGATCCAATCCACAATGGTGGTGTCATCAGCAAACTTAAGTCAAGTTGGAGGGTGATTTGGCCATACCATCAAAGGTGTATAAGGAATACAGTAAAGGGCTGAGGACACAGCCTTGCAGAGCACTGATGTTGATGATTATTGTAGTTGTTGTCTATCCTTGCTCACTGTAGTTTATGGGTTAGGAAGTCTATGATCTAGTTGCAGAAGGATGGGCCAAACCCCAGGCCACAAAGTTTGGAGATGAGTCTTGTAGGAATAATGGTGTTGAAGGCTGAGCTTGCACACTGAATAGGAGCCTGACATAGGTGTCTACTGTCGTAGCACTACGATTATGCTAAATTGGGATAGATTTCAAATTGATCTAGCAGCTCAAGATTGGGCAACCATGAGGTGCTGTGGGCCATTAGCAGCTGTGGAATTATACACAGTCACAATCTTTATCCCCTGTCCCAGCATATCCTCCCCCTCTTGTTAGCACCAAGCCATATGCAGCACTTGGTACACCTAAAAAAAAAACTGTCCTCAGAACTTCAGTAGGTTTGGCAAACATGATTTCCCTTTCATAATCCAGGTGGACTTTGTCTAGTCCCATTTGATGTTTTCTGGGCAGCATTTCCTAATTCTCAATTTTAGTGCATAACCAAAAAAGCAGAACTCACATTCTACTTTTGCAGTTGGGCTCAAGATGATTAGTTTATTTATCAGTGTCACATATTATGTTAACATATGCTTATTAACACTGCAATGAAGTTACTGTGAAACTCCACTAGCCACCACACTCCAGCAGCTGTTTGGGTACACTGAGGAAGAATTTAGCATGGCCAGCGCACCTAACCAGCATGTCCTTCTGACTGTGGGAGGAAACTGGTGCACCCAAAGGGAAGGCACGCAGACACGGAGAACGTGCTAACTCAGTGCACACAGTGAACCAAGTGGGAATTGAACCTGGGCCTTGGTATTGTAAGGCAGCTTAGATGTTAATGCTGAAAAGTCTGGCCAACATTTTTTTGGTTCATGCTATTATATTGTATATTTTTGCTCTGTCCTAACACAGGCAGTACACCCATGCCAGGCTTTGCAGCATACGGTGCTTCCAAAGCTGCTCTCTCCATGTATTCCAATGTTTTGAGACAAGAACTTGCCATCTGGGGAGTCAAAGTTTCTACCGTCCAACCTGGAGGTTTCAAAACGCGTACGTATCTTTTTTGACTTGTTATTGTTTGTTTATTGCAGGGAAGAAGCTGTCAGTTGGTATGTGACCTCAAACTGACATACTGTAGCTTTCTCCCTATAGAAGAAGATGGAAGAGAGTGGGAAGTGTAGACAGAGTCAATGGGTAGGAGGCTGGTTTGAGTGATGGACTGGACTTCATTCACCGCCCTTTGTAATTTCCTGTGATCTCGGACAGAGCAGGAGGCATGCCTCCCAGCTTTCTATGGTGCACCTGTAAAAGTTGGTGAGAGTTGTCACAGACGTATCTGCAGAGGAAAAGGCTCAACAGTCTTGAAGATTCTAGCCAACTACCATAAGCCTCTGTCTTTCATCGTTTGACATTCTGTAAATGAAAGTGAACAAATGGTATGTTAAAATATGTAATATAACATGAATATATATCACTTCATACAGCTCTCGATTATATTTGTGTACATAGTGAATGAGCTCAAGGGGATGAGAGATCTATCAATTAAATAGATGAATTGCTTGCCTGTGAATACACTCAGGCCAGTGTAATAATCCAGATTGAAATAGTGTTTTAAATTTAAATATGAATTCACTCCAGAATGGATTTTATTGTTTGAGGAAATTATTTTGTATTTGATTCCTGATAGGCAAAGCCCAGTCTATATAAAAGTGTAACAGATATCAAGCCTTTATTGACTTTCTGACAGTTACTTGAAAAATGACCAGTTTTACTTGTATATTGCAGCACCTTTTTTAATGAATTATGACTTTTAGTGATGCACTGTACTGCAATTCAAAAATCAATTTAACTTCATATTTGAGGAATAATGATTGCAGTGTGGTTTTTGAAAGACCAAACTCAAATTGCACACTTCCTGGCTTTGAAAGTATGCACAATAAATACATACTTGTGCTAAATTTCTTGATCTGACCTTGCCTGTTAGTGTGAGAATAGCTTCTTATTGTTTAATATTAAAGTATATGTAGCTGAGTGATAGCTAGTAGAGTCCCAAAGTCAGGTTTTTGTCCGCTTAGCTCATCGTATTTTCCCCTTCTCTGTGATTACGAGAGTGATACAGGAAAAACAGACAAGTGCTCAAAATAGTTACAAATCTGTCTGAATAGTGCAGGCACTAAGCCTTTAATTGTAGTGATTTAAGGAATGAAGCGTTTATCCTCATTACTGTTAATGGAAGAGGATAGAACTCAGCATGAAAAGGGAACAAATTTGGGTCACAATTGACTTGTACAAAGTTGGCAGAATGTAGCTACTTGCTTCCTGCTGGGCAATTTCCCTAAATTATCCATGATTAACTTCACAACTGCTAGAACATGTTGGGCCGGCAGCTGAATGTTTGCCGATTGAAGGGGGATGGGGAATTGGCCTCACCAAGCTGCTGAGAAATTAATGAACTGATCCTGTTTGGTGGCACAATAGATGCCAATATCACAGTTGTCATAGCGCAGAAGGGGTTCATTCAGCCCACTGTGTCTGCACTGGCTGTCTGAGTAATCCCCTTGGTGACTTTTCTCTCCTGCCTTCTCCCCTCTAAGGGTGGGGGAGAGTTGACTGGTCATTTTAACCTGAGGATCACCACTTGGGCGAGGGGCAAGGTGGAGATGGTCTTTATGAGCAATCTCATGGTTAATGCTACACGGTAGCTACTAGCTGGAAATGAGTCTGTGACTAGTAATGGAATAATGTTTTTTTAAATGTTTTTTAGTTGATAAGTATATGGAAGAGAAGGGAATGGTTTAGTTTGGAGGGGCATTGCTTTTTATATTGGTCGGCGCAACATCGAAGGCCGATGTAATGTTCTATGTTCTAAATATCAAACATTTTTGTTTTGCAAAGCCTCTGATTTTCAAATCTATAGAATCAGGGTCAGGATTCTCCCAGCATTCAGTGGGTCAGGAGACAGTGGCAGAGGTGGGGAGTGACTTTAACAGATTTTAAATACTTTTGCAGTGTACTGATTGAATCACTCCTCCCTGGCTTCATACTGGGAGTACACATTTTTCTACTCTGCAACTAACCTACTACTATTTCTTGCTATTGTTGAATGTTAGTGTATTATTAAGGGCGTGTTACCTAAAGCCTCAAATTTGTATATTTCCATAGGTATCTTTGGCGACAGCAAGCACTGGAATAATCTACACAGACAAGTTGTGGAACAACTCTCTCCTGCCGTTAAAACACAATATGGTGAAAACTACATATTATCATTCAAAGAAAAATACGCTAAGTGGCAGGTTAACTTGAAGGAAAACCTACAACCAGTGCTTAATAATATTTCCAATGCACTGTTGGCACAGAATCCCAAGCCTCTCTACACTCCTGGAACATCTATTTTATCTCTTCCAAACATCAATCACTACCTTCCATCCTGCCTAACTGATTTTTTTACATTTCAGTTACTTAAATCAGGTCCGGAGGATGTACCAGAAGGAGTAAAAGAAACTTGAGCCATAAGCCACTCTGTTAGCACTGACAAGTTTATTTAGTGCAGAAAATTACCTTTTTTAATGGGCTTTAGTCAACTAACAGAATCCTGTCTTTAAGGAATTCCACACTTAAATACTCTGCACAAATCTGTGTACAAATAACATTCCCTGTATTCTGTAAGAGTAAACAGAATCCAAGCCTGGGACTTGGTCCCTGATTAAGTGTTTATTTTTCAGAACCATGCAGCAGCAATATCGCACATTATAATCAATGGAACAACCTCAGTTGATACAGTGCATAAAGGGGGAGGGAAAGAATTATCCCATAACATGAGGATCCTGCACACGAATGTGTTTGATACCACTTCATTTAATAGCTGCATTTACTTTTGAGTTGTATGTCACTATGCCACAATCCTGCTCAACTTACTTGAGACCAATCTAGATAGTTAAATGTGTCTTTATGTAGAATTATTTTTATTTTCCTATTGTATACAAAAATATAAAATGGAACAAACTTAACACATTTTTACACTTCATGTGAGGTGAAGTGGAGACAGGTGCTCTTTTACAAAACATTGGGTTGTTTCTTTTTAAAATAGGTCATGTTCTGAATCAGACAGGTTCCCAATTTAACACTGGCCTCCACAATCCTCTTCCTGAACTATTTAAAATAAAGCTTCTTACCAGGCATATCCTGGCCTAGGTGGTGGGCTCTGAGCGAGAGATGGTGAGATACCACTCCCTTATCCTGGAGCTAATAGTTGCAGGGCTATATTTGTGGAATTAGCTTTCCTCTTTTTGGATTATGGCCAGGCAGATGTGACTTTGTAAAACTTGCTTTTTTGCTTGTCCCTCGCAGTCTCCATCCTTAGCTGATGGGGCTGTCAGAGTGCTGGAGAACCTTCCACTTGCCATCCCTAATTGCTCTGTTAAGCTGCTATCGCCTGACCTTTCTTTAGCTGAGGGTTTGACATTTTCCCTTGATGAGGTCAGGACCTGGAATTAGACCCATTTCCACTTCTGGACTGAAAAGCCAATCTCTGATATTTGTGATGCAATGTGCATTTATATAATAGAAAATGAGAGCGCCCTGGCTATTCTAAGTCCCACTAACTGGGCCAAGAGCCTTTTGTGTGCAGATGAACTATTATGAGCAAGTTTTATTTGGGAAATCAATAATCAAACATTTTACCTGTTTTGTTTTTAAAAAAAATAAGTTCTTTGGAGTTTTTTGCTCACATAACTGAGGTCTCCTTATTTTCCATGACATGGTTTATACATTTTTTTAAAAATTGGATTTCTGTATCTATCCATGGTTGTTTATATTCTACATGATGTGGAGATGCCAGAGTTGGACTGGGTTAGGCACAGTAAGACGTCTGACAGATTAAAATCCAACAGGTTTATTTGGAATCATGAGTTTTCAGAGAGCTGCTCCCTCACCAGGTGACTCAGCTGAGGAAAGAACAGTGCTCCATAAGCTTGTAGTTCCAAATAAACCCTGTCAGACTTTAACCTGGTTCTGTGAGGCTGCTTATTTACATGAGTCAGAGAAAAATGGGAAATGTTAGCAGTTTATTATAGTGCTAATTAATGTGGGCAAATAAACAAAAGAATTAGGAAGGAAAGCTAAAATGTTGGAAATACACAGAATAGCAGTGAACCATATTTGTTTGCAGTTTAGTTAAAGGGTGCACATTTAACACACTGCATTGATCTGCTATTTATTTCCAACTGTTTCAGTATTGAGGTTAAGCTGGTGCAGTACCACATATGGAGTCTGTTGCTCTATACGACTCCACCAGCATATTTAAATTAAAGCAGGTTAGAAGAGTCCTTTGCTAGCAAACTGGACATTTACCCAATGCATTAACTAATCGGTACAAGAGTATTGGTTATGGCTCATTGTCCGGCATATAATTAATAGCACAGTGACAGTGCAACCTGGAGACTTGAGATTGTCCCAGTATTGGGCCTTGGGCATTGTTAACGCTATCGATGCTGGCTGCGCACAAGTTTGAAGGCAACATTTTTGCCTTGCTGGCAATCCAAAAGGTGAGAAGCAGGAAATATTCAGAGATTGTGCAATTGGAAGGGGACCTCATATACCTCAGCTGTGCTGTTAGATTTGATTTTTCAAATTACCTCTGCTTCAGTCTGTGACCTCCTGTTAAGATTAAAAAAAATCCTAAGTCTAGCAGGACCAGCATTAACTTTGCTCAACATAAACCAATTGCCATGAGGTGTCTTAAAATGGATATTAGCCTCTGATTAACATGTAACCTGTTTTTGGTTTCTCCCTTTTTTGATAAAATTAGCCCAAACAATTTAGCAGGAGCTGGAATGCCCATTCAGGTTTGTTGTAGGACATTCCACTGCCAAATCTGTCAGTTTTTGCCCATTTTATGGCCCAAAAATTGAAGCAACAATTTCTACTCTACAGTTTGCAAAAACTGTGCTGTTCAGCACAGCATGCAACATTACTACACAATATATATAATTAACCAGAATGGACCACCATCAAACTAGATTAGAATCTATCAGATTATTTGATTAGGGAAGTATTCAATTACAAAACAAATTGCATAGTTCACACTGTGCGAGCTCTATTACTATAATAAAAGACTTTCTAATGAAGGGGAACATTTTTATCTAGGTTAGGGCCAAGGGAAAGATTTCTTTTTACAACAAACATATTTCAGAAATTTGAAGTAAAGTTTTATCTCACCTATTGCAATCTTTTTAAACAGTTCATTATCTATTTAAGTTTGGCTTCAAGTTACTGCCATTTTTGCATATTTGTCCGCATTGCAACAGTCAAATAATTAATAATAGCAGGAATTAGTCTGATAGCTTAGGGTACATTATGCTTAAGATTTCCAGTTCAAAAGTTTGAGCCACGAGGAAATCCTCAAATACTCTACCCTAAGTACCATGTATAGTGTGCAATAAGAAATTCTGTGAACATGGCTATTCCAATAGCTGTAATGGATATTGAACAGTTATGAAGCAAAATCACATGTTCAGATAACTCAAACTATTTGAAGAAATGGAATGTTCTGTGCTTATATACCTATCTAATTTTACAATATTAATAATTAGCATTAGGGAGTTGCATATCTTTCACAAATTTTTGATGTTTGTTTTGAATGTCATAAGTCTCAGGTCTCATAGGTTAGTTTTTTTTTTGAGAAAATAAATCAGGTACAGTTTTGACTAAAACTTGGCAAAACCACTGTATAAGACATTAGTGCTCCACACAGCTCAGGGCTTGAATCATATCTGAGAATTGTCCTGATGTCTCATCTTATACAGGAAGCTTTTGTTCATTCAGGAAGCTTTTTTTTAATGAAAAGCCTATCCAATGAAACAGAGATTCACTGTTTTTGGCATTAATGGGTTTTAAAGCAGTGTTATGTCATTTTTGTTCATATTTTGGTCTTCTCCATAAGCAAACAAACATCAGATTGTATTAGAGCAGTCAAAATTCTAACTGGATGGACAATATGACTTGTATAAACTAAAGTACAATTTGCACAGTTTCTAGGGAATGTTTATTACAATTACTGAAATCTTGCTAAACCTCACTCTAATACATTTTAGGTGACTGCCCTTGGTTTAGTGGTGTGCCATTGAAAAGGGCTTTACTGTAATTTTATTGCTGTTGGTATATCTCATTTTTTAGTTGCTGCCTCTCTGAACTTCTGAATGAGGGGTGATGAAAAATTTGTTTATAATAATGTATTCACCACTTCAATTTCTTGCACTTGCTAAGAAAAATAGAAAAATAGCAATGAGGATAAGAATTCTAATTTCCCTAATGTAGTACTGCCTCAATTCTAATTTTCTTGTACGATAAATATTAAAGTGCAGTTTCTTTCAGTTGAAAGAAGAGTAAAACATATGAGAACTAATTGTGTGATAGTGAAGCAGTTCAATTTTTAAACTGATTCTGACTGTAATTCTATAGTTGCTGGTCTTAAATCAGAACGTGCAGAATGTGATGTACAGACAGGTTCTTGTGAAAACTTTCACTGTGCTTAGTATCCAGCAGTATGTATGGTATGCATGCAGAACTGGTGTCTCAAGGTGACTTAATTTTTAACTTTGAATCTGGGTGAAAGGTTGCATATTTTCCTTACAAGAGAAGCATTGAAAGCTAAATATGCAATTACTGCAGATCATTACTCTGCACGTCGAGACTAGATGACCAAAGGGCAAGCTTTCGTACACTGATGTCAAATTGCTAACTGGACCCCTGACTTGTGTTGCTGTTCTCTCGTGCATGAGTTTAAATGACACTGCAAAACTAGCACAGTGATTGCAGTCTTCTGTTGCTGAGAAGTGATCTGCTCAAACTTGAGTGCTATTAGTTGCATTGCCAGTGTTGGTAATGGCCTTTTCTCCATATGCAAACCAGTCTGGCTAGACACTCTGCTGACTTCCACGTGCATTAAGTTGACTCAGAATGCACATTGTTAATTGTCTGCTCTTATGTGCATTTTGCAATGTTGTGCTTTTCAAAGGGTGTTTTTTTTAATCTGGCTCAGGCAAGATTTCCAGGCCCCTCTTCAAATAACCAGCAAAGCACAAACTGTTTACACCTGTCCAACAAAATATTTTTTTGAAGGGTTTTAATATTCTAAACCTGTCAGTTTAACATTATGCCTGCACTGTTGCTGGCTGACCATTATTTTATGGTACAAGACAAATATATCCTTCAGATATCAGCACTGAAATTTTATAACGTATGTAATGCATGGTTGATTATTGCTTGTTTTCAATCATCCCTGTAGCACACAAGTTGGAGTATTTTGCAGAACAAGGAGACATTTATATTCATTAGTTCAGAGCTGATGTTCTTTACAGGAGCTTAAGTTTACACTTCTCATTTTTCTATAAAAATAGGTTGTCTTACAGCAATTATAGGGGAATGGTATACATGCATATATGACATTTGTGGAGCAGATCCAGGCTGTTGATGCACACAAATTGTAATTTGCCAAGTGTCATGAATTCAGTTGGTGTATGGATTGGGTGAGAGTGGACACAGAACCACTATCTTTTGTATCCAGACAAAAGCCTTATTAATACTTGAAATGTTATTGAATAAAGAAATTGGACTCAAAAATACCTTTTTACCTTTCAAACTGAAGAAATGTGGATTTAATTTGTTGAATAAAGTTACATTTCTGTATATCATTTTGTGTACTGTGCTTTAATAATTAAAAAATGGTAAAATATTTCAAACTAAGGTATTGATCAGCTTTAGTGGAGCTTTTCAGTATCTTGCCTTGTTTCACTCCTCAAACATCTGCATTGAAACCTCCCATACCCTAAGCCAATCAAAGAACCCATGTGGTGCAGAAGGAGGCCATTCAGCCCCTCGGGTTTGCACTGACGACAAAATCACCCAAGCCCTATCCCTTTTACCTCTACCTGGATAGCATAGTGGCAGTGGTTAGTGCTGCTGCCTCGCAGCACCAGGGACCCAGGTTCAATTCCTGCCTCAGGTCACTGAAGTTTGTATATTCTCCCCATGTGTGGGTGGGTTCTCCCCATGTGTGGGTGGGTTCCCCCCACAGTCTGAAAGATGTGTGCTGGTTAGTTGCATGTTAAATTGTCCATCAATGTATCCAAACAGATGCAGGAATATGGTGACCAGGGGGTTTTTTACAGTGACTTCAATGTAAGCCTACTTGTGACACTAATAAATAAACTTTTTAACTTTGCCTCCATGTCAGAGTGACTAGCAATTTCACGTGGCCAATTAACTTACTCATCCACCTTAGGTTTCCTGTGGGTGTGCTGTCTTGTCCCCCACAAACCAATGCAGCCACAAGGAGAATATGCAGACTCCACACCAGACAATGATGCGAGGCTGGAATTGAACCCTGATCTCTGGCATTGAGGCAGCAGTGCTAACCACTGCGCCACAATGCTGCTTCCTGATTTCTCCCTGCCTGTATCACTTGCACCACCCAAACTAGAATTCCACTGCATCCCTCATGATTTAGCTTCATTTTGTGATTTAATCCCTAAAGATTTCCCAAACAAAGCAACAGGAATGTAACAAATCCAGCAAAAACATAGCTTGTATTTCTACTGACAGTAAATTAGTAAGGCAGACAGGCTTCTTGAGCAGCTTGTCATATTGATAACATTTATAAATTCTCTCTGCCTGTAGTTCAGGCTTGTGTTCTCAACTACAGCAAAAACTATTTAGATTACCAAAGTATTTGCGTCATTTAGGGTGCTTAATAGCTATTGGCCATCACCATTCCTCACATTAGTTCCACATTCAAATTCAGACCCATCATTTTTCAAATCAGTGCTCACAAAAATTGCCGATTAACATTTTGATGTGGAGATGTGGAGATGTGGACTAGGATAGGTACGATTTTAAAAAGTCTCAACACCAGGTTAAAGTCCGATTAGGGTTTGTTTGGTCTCAGGAGCTTTCAGAGCGCTGCCTCTTCATCAGATGCATCTCCTGATGAAGGGTCAGTGCTCTGAAAGCTCATGTGACCAAATAAACCTGTTAGATTTTAACCTGGTGTTGTGAGACCTCTTACTATTAAATAATATTGCTTTACATTGCTACTGCCTTGGCCCAGGGTTTTTTTTTTTATAGGTGCTAATGTTTAACCTGATGAAAATTTGTAAGAAACTCCTGAATGTCAAATGGAATCCTTTGGTGCATTTCACCTTTATCACAAGGTGGAAACTTCTTCCTTCGGCAAGTATATTTCTCAAAATTCTTTCTGGCAAGCAAGACAGTCAAGCAATTTCAAACTGGTTTTCAAATCCCTTAAGCTGAAGAAAGTACTGTGTGCCTACAACAATAATAACTTGTTGTGTCAGCATACCTCATTTAATAGCAGTATTGCCTTGGGGTCACAATGTTTCAGATTCAAGACCTGCTCCAGGGATTGGACACAAAATAAAATCAAGACTGCCAACACTGCGATAAATCATAGAATCCAGCAGTGCAGAAGGAGACCAGTTAGCTCATCACCACCATCACACTCAGGTCCTCTCCATAACCCCATGCACTTACCCTAGCTAGCCCCCTGAAATGAAGGAGCAAATTTTAGCATAACCAATCCACTTAACCTGAATATGTTTGGTCTATGTGAGGAAATCCATGCAGATATGGGGAGAATGTGCAAACTCCACATAGACAGTGACCCAAGCCAGGAAGCATCAGTGCTAATAATCACACTGCCCACAAGTACCCCCCCACCCATTGACTCTGTCTATACTTGCTGCTGCCTCTGCAAAGTAGCCAGCGTAATTAAGGACCCCACACACCCTGGACATTCTCTCTTCCACCTTCTTCAGTAGGGAAAATGATACAAAAGTCTGAGGTCAACCAGCTCAAGAATGGTTTCTTCCCTGCTACCATCAGACTTTTGAATGGACCCCCCTTGCATTAAATTGATTTTTCTCTACACCCTAGCAATGACTGCAACACTACATTTTGCACTCTCTCATTTTCTTCTCTATGCAGGATATGCTTTGTATAGCATGCAAGAAACAGTACTTTTCACTATATACTAATACATGTGAATAATAAATCAAATCAAAATCAGGTGATAAGCCAAGGCCCTAGTTGCTTGTTTGTTGGTTGTTAAATAAGCCATGGCACTATTTCAAAGAAAGGTTGGTGAGTTGACCCTGGAGCTTTAGCCAGCAGTTATCCCTCAATTAGCCTCACCAACAGATTAGCATTATTTCCTGTTTATGGCACTTTGTAGATACATCGACTGTCACGCTTTCAATATTATAATAGGGCAACTATACTTCAAAAGTATCAACTGGCTGCGTAAAACTTTTTGAGATATTGGCCAGAATTTTACAATTCTGCCCGCCATGGGAAAGAGAGTGGGCAAGGGGCAGAGCATGGGAAGGCCCATTGAACTTGGGTGGGATTTTATGGTTTTGGGATGAGCAAGGCCATAAAATCCCACCCATCAGGTAAATGAACGATTTGTGTGACGTGCAATAAATAATACTTTTCACCATATACCACTACATATGACAAATCAAATCAAAAATAAATACAGACTTCCTTTTTCTTTGCAATTCTCCACAACCTTGATACAGCTTCACTGCAAAGCAACTGAGAATCCTTTATAATTTCATTGAAAAAAATGATTGCTTTAATGTGAGGTTTGGTACATATTGGGTTAAAGTGTGGCTCACACAAGGATATAAGAATGCACTTTTTTTTGCAAAAATATACTTTATTTATCTGAAAGACATATTTCAAAAGGTTTTAAATTGTTGTAACAGTTCAGTGTTATTCATATTTACTCCAGAAATTAAAAAAAATAGAGTCCCTAAATTGCAGGAGGCCATTCAGTCCACTGGATCTGCACTGACTCTCTGAAAGAGCACCTCACCCCTGCCCAGCACTCCCCATCCAGCCCTATCCCTGTTATCCCACACATTTACAATGGCCAATCCACCCAAACTATACCCCTGGACACCAAGGGGCAATTTAGCATGGCCAGTTTGCCTACCCTGTTTACCCGGGGAGAAACCGGAGCATCTGGAAGAAATCCACGCAGGCACGAGGAGAATGTGCAAACTTCACACAGACAGTTACCCAAAGCCAGAATTGAGCACTGTCCCTGGTGCTCTGAGGAACTCAGAACACACTCTGAGTTGCTCCAGTCCAGTACTGAGAACATTACATCTATTTCAATAATTTCATTACTGGGAGTAAAATTCTTTACAAACTATATGCAATCGGTCATATTGAACTCTGAGATGCTTCAATACAGCTGCATAGAGTTAGAATTAAATACACAGTGCAAGGAGTCGTACCTGGTTACCAGCTTCTTAGTCTACATGGGCTGAAAGGCCTTATATTGTGACCTTTCTCATTGCACATTAGCAATGGTTGATCCAAGCTTGAGTCCGTCCCTCAGCACATAGCCCTGGACTTTGGAATGTTCCAGTCTGCAACTGGAACATTGAGGGCAATTTTTTGCTCTGGAAGATAGTAGTTTTGGGCAGAACAAAAAACATCTTTCACAGAGTTGATGACCCTCCAGCAGCAGTTGGTGTTTGTCTCAGTGTGCATCCCTGGGAACAGCCCTTAGAGTACAGAGACATGCAACACAGAGCTGCTCGGGATGAACTTCGATAAATACCACTACATCTCTCTCCAGACCTTCGTACAGGCACATTCCACAAGGAGGTATGCAACCGTTTCTTCCCCCCCATCCCCGCAGTCACTTTGAAGCCAATCTTTGGATGGCTGGAAGAAATCGGAACCCTAGAGGAAACCCACGCAAACATGGGTAGAACATGCAAATTCCACACAGATGGTGAACAGAGCCAGGAATTGAACTTGGATTCCTGGTGCTGTGAGGCAGCAGCACTAACCACTGTGCCACAAGGCCACCCCAAACAAGTATATGTCTCTTCTTAAGTAAGGAAAACAAAATTGTGCAATATCTCAGCTGTAGCAAGACTTTGTACTGTTATACTCTAGCCCCCTTTTAATAAAGGCCAAATAGATGAATTTTTATCCATCTATAATACTAAGCCTATGATTTTATTTCAGTTTGCCTGGCTCAGAGGGGACCTTTTGCCTCAACAATATTGGAATATTCACAGGTCACAAGATAGTGTCATAATTTTCAATACCAGTGAGGGGGAGAGAAACATTACTCAAAAGCAATATTATAGTCATTTTGAACATCAGGCTGGATTCACATCAGAATCATAGGTTCATTGTAGCATAGATGGAGGCCATTTTGTCCAAGGAGTTCATGCTGGCTCTCTGGGGAACAATCCAGTGAGTCCCATTTCCCTGTTCCCTTGCCATCGCACTGCAAGCTTTATTGCTCTCGAGTGCCTAACCCATTTCTTTTTGAAATCACTGATTGTCTTTGCTTCTGCCATTCTCAGGCAATGGGTTCCAGACCACAGGTTAATGTATTCATGTTTAATACTTTGCTTGTTGATTAGTGATAACGATGCTAGTTTCAGCATGTATTTGTAGCAAGAATATTCCCAATAGAATATTGAAAAGATGATTCATTTCATTGTCTTTTGGCACATGAATGTGTTGTATTTTTGTGATGGTTAACAGTTAATTAAAATGTGGGAAAATAGTCCATTTAACATTGCACGAGGCATGAAACTGTGACAAATGTGCTGAAATAAGTGAAAAACAGACAAAAATGCGTTATCTGGAATTACACACAGGACATGCAATAACTATTTCATATTGATAATTCCTGAAAATTACATTTGTTTTCTTCATTCTGTAAGTTTTATTATTCAGTAACATACAAATTTTTGCCTTTTGAGAAAGGGGCTGAAGGTCATGTATAACGATAACATATTTATTACGACAGTGTGTGTCCTAATTGAACAGATTTAAGCATACTGAGAGGATTCATCAAATATATTTGCCATTTTGGGGAGGTGAACACATTTATGGCACTCATTTAAATGTGTGCAGCAATTTATTTACAACCCAAGTAGCAAAGCAAAGAAGTTATTTGTAGGCAGAACAATTTTGATTATTGTTATTAGAAACAAAAAACAATCATTTCAGCCGTCACAGAGCCACCATCTTCAGCAGCCACGACAACAACACTTGTCAAGGGGTATTGCTTATGGTGGCACAGTGGTTAGCACTGCTGCTTCACAGCGCCAGGGAGCCGGGTTCAATTTCTGGCTTGTGTCACTGTCTGTGTGAAGTTCACACATTCTCCCTGTGGTTGTGTGGGTTTCCTCTGGGTGCTCCGGTTTCCTTGCATAGTCTAAAGATGGCAGATTGGCCATTCTAAATTGCCCCTTACTGTCAGGGGGACTAGCTAGAGTAGATGCTTAGAGATTGTGGGATTAGGGCCTGGGTGAGATTGTGGTCAGTGCAGAGTTGATAGACCGAATGGCCTCCTTTTGCACTATATGATTCTATGATTGCAATTCTTACACCTGCTTAAAAACAAAGTTGAAAGCTTTATCTGTCAAAAATAACTTTTGAAAACACCTGAAAATGAGAAGAGAGAGACAGCAATCTATCAGTTAGAATATATGACGCTATAATGGACTCTCTGCAGACACATATTTTCCTTTCATCATTTCCCGTAAATGTATGGAACTGATGTGTTCAATCACGTGTCTTACAAGTATAATAAGTATCAGAGTTCTATGGATGTTCTCTTGTTCTTATTGTTTTCTTTGTAATCCGTTTTCAGACCATCCCTCGCGTTTCTTGTACATTCTGCAAGAGCAACTGTTACAATACAGAGGTTGCTTTCTTTTTGAGGTGCTATGTCAAATTCCCCAAAGAGGACTACCTCACTTTATAATCTGTTAAAAGTGTTTTGAAGGTGTTAACTATGGTTCATTAATGTTTCAAAGTTAATTAACAGAAACACCTGACATTCACTTTAAACGAACAATTAACAATCTATTAATTTAATTAACATGAAACTTTAAACAAGTAACATACAGATTAAAGTAAGAGTCCCATTGTAATGCTGTTCAAATAAATACAATATTCATTTATTCCTGAAAAAATACTAACAGAATTTAGCCATTCTCAAAAAATATAAACCAGATTTTGTAGCTTTGGAAAACTTTTGGAGTTCTTCTGTCGATTCTGCTGTCTGTAAACACTTTCTAATTTGTTATCCTTTGTTAGATTGATGGAGAGTCCTCATAAGACATATCTAAAGCTGGAGAGAGCTGCTCTTTTCTTCTCCAGACTTTGACAGGTGGGCAGCACTTCAGTTGAACAGCCAGCAGGTAATTTGATCTCTTTATAAACGTGACAACCTATCAATTTTTCCTAAAACGGGATTAATCTGATGTCAGCAACAACATATTCAAGTTTGATAGGTTTCTGTTAACTGAGTGCCTTCTTTAAACTGAGAGGCTGAATTCAAAATTCAAAAGCCTGCAAAGCCTGTTGCCAAGGTAACCCTAATATTTGGTCTGGATGGCAGGGGGTAGGGGATAAGGGGGTCAGTAATGTTTGGGGGGATGGGACAATGTCTGTGGGGGCTAGAGGGAGGCATTAGTTGGACCGGGAGGAAGTGGCAGGGGAATAGCATTCTCTCATTCTTTTTCTGCTAAATGCACAGTTGAAGGCACGGATCAGAGCTGCAGTGTTTAGGGTGCATTAAAGCCCCACCCATGGGCTTGTGCAGCATGACTTGCTGATTTTTTTTTAGCAGAGTGCACATGGAGGACGCCTGAGTCTAAAAGTCGGGTCTGAAACATTCCCAGTTTCAAGTCCACCCAGCACTTGCAAAATGGTTAAAACATGGCCCTTAGACTGTTCAAGTGGCTTGTTGTTGCCTAAGAAGAAAGAAGGGATGCATCATGATTGACTTTTCCCTACTAACAAAATCACATTCTTAGCAGTGGTGTGTCTCAGAACATCTTTTGCGCAACTACGTTAAGAAGTGGACCATGAATTACACTTTGAAACAGATCTTGCTCTTAATATCGGAAAGAAAAATATCTCTATAGTCGAGAAATACGAGCACATCTGACCTTTGAACTCATTGCTAACTCGTACTTTGAAATGTGCATGATGTGAGGAATCCCTTCTTGCAGATTTTCAAAGAGTTTTGATGCCAAAGAAATATGTGATAAATTACCTCTTGTATCAGATGTTTCTGCAGGGTAATAACATAACAGATAGGAGATAAAAATGATGAACTTAAAAAAAAAATCAGCTTGGCCTCAAAGTTGGCATCTGTCCAATGCTAAACCTTTTCCAGATGTTTCCAGTTTAAGCCTGTTTTTCTGACAGTGAAATCTATTAAGATTGGTATTTAGGTATTAGGCTTACGATAAATATTATTCAATTAATGAAAATCAAAATATTCCCTTATGTGAATGCAAATATAATTGAAATTGCTGATACGGATAGATCCATCCCCCAATTCTATTTGCTTTCTATATTGACTAGAATTAATCCTTTTTTTAACTTTGCGAGATTTTTTTTCCTGTTACTACTTTTTCATACCAGGTAGTATTCTGGTACATTTATGTTATAATTTGTTTATTACCTCAACTGCATTCCTATAGCATGGATCACAAAACTGCCATTAAAATGAACACATTTTACAACTACTATTCTCACTTTAAGTGCAGAACCATGCAATCTGTCCTATAATTTCCTTGGAACAGTAATCATACTAATGATTTTTCTGTAGATTTGAAGGCATAACTTTTGCCAAATGCATATTTTTTGCAGGTTGGCAAATAGTAGAAGAGAAGATGGATCAGAAAATAATAATCAAATTAAGTATTAAAACCCAATAATTGGAGGGGAAAGGAAAGGCTGAAGGAGATAATGGCCCAGATTTTGCATTGAGAATTACAGTACAACCATCAGCACCCCATATTTGTGGAATAGCCTACAAAAGCCTTTACTTTCTCAGAAGACTAATGAAATTTGGCATATCATCTACGACTCTCATCAACTTTTACAGATGCACCATAGAAAGCATTCTTTCTGGATGTATCACAGCTTGGCATGGATCCTGCTTTGCCCAAATCCGCAAGAAACTACAAAAGGTCATAAATGTAGCCCACTACATCATGCAAACTATGTATTGACTCTGTCTACACTTCCTGCTGCTTCAGAAATGCAGCCAGCATAATCAAGGACCCCATTCACCCGCACATGCTCTCTTCCACCTTCTTCCATTGGGAAAATGATACAAAAGTCTGAGGTCATATATTAGCTGACTCAAGAAAAGCTTCTTCCCTGCTGCTATCAGATTTTTGAATGGACTTATCTTACATTAAGTTGATATTTATCTGCATCCTATCTATGACTGTAACACTATGTTCTGCACTTTCTCCTTTACTTTTCTATGAATAGTATACTTTGTATAGTGTTCAAGAAGCAATACTTTTCACTATATACTAACACATGTGACAATGCTACAGTGGAGCAGTGCCAGGCAATACAACAGGACATAGATAGGTTGGTAGACTGGGCAGATAGATGGCAAATGGAATTTAATCCGGATAAATGCGAGGTGATGCATTTGGGCCGGAAAAATGTAGAAGAGAGTTATAGGATAAAAGGCAAAACTATTCGGAGTATAGAGACGCAGAGAGACTTGGGGGTGCAGGTTCACAAGTCTCTGAAGGTGTCTTCACAGGTGGAGAAGGTGATAAAGAAAGCATACAGTATGTTAGCTTTCACTGAAAAGGGTATAGAATACAAGAGTAGGAGTTTGATGTTGCAATTGTATAGAACGTTGGTTAGGCCTCATTTGGAATACTGCGTCCAGTTCTGGTCGCCGTACTATAGAAGGATGTGGAGTCCTTGGAGAGAGTGCAGAGGAGGTTTACCAGGATGCTGCCTGGTATGGAAGGACTGTCTTATGAGGAACGATTAAATAGACTGGGGTTGTTTTCCCTTGAAAGACGTCGGCTTAGAGGGAATCTAATAGAGGTGTATAAGATTATAAGGGGTATAGATAGAGTAAATGGTGGTAAACTTTTTCCACCTTCAGAAATGGATAGGATGAGGGGTCATGGCTTTAGGGTGAGGGGGGCTATGTATAAGACGACTATTAGAGGGCAGTTTTTCACACAAAGGATAGTGGGGGTGTGGAATGCACTGCCGAGTAAGGTGGTGGGAGCAGGCACGCTAGGGCTGTTTAAGGGTCTCTTGGACAGCCACATGAGCTTTATGCAGATAGAGGGATATAGTAGGACTGTTTAACTATGACTTTTTTTTCCCACAGGTAATTCGGTCCAACTTGACCAACAAGGAGCATGCATTTGGCAGGTGGTGCGAGGACAGCTCTTGGATGTTGATTCATGGGTTGCCTGGTGCTTCATGTCGTAAATGAGTGCTTTATCTGGACCATCTGAAGGGCACCATGACAGCTCAGTGACTATCGCTGTAGCTGTGCAGACACTTGGAATTGGGCCGGTGTCTGCGGGAGTTTGCGCGTTCTCCCCGTGGTTGCGTGGGTTTTCTCCGGGCGCTCCGGTTTCCTCCCACATCCCAAAAATTCGCTCTTAGGCTGATTGGGAAACAAATTGTCCCTACATTGAGACTCTTCCATATTAGGAATAACCTAAAATTAGAATAGGATAATGGAATTGTTACTATATAATTATGACGGCGGCGCGGGCTCGTTGGGCCGAAGGGCCTGTTTCCCGTGCTGTGTTGCTCTAATCTCTAATCTCTAATAATAAATCAAATCAAATTATATCACATCACAACAAATGCAATTAAATATGAAAATCCTGAAGTTGCTCTCCAGGATATTCAGCTCTTCTTCAGGCTATACTATGACAATACGTTGGCTGCGATTTGCCCGGTGAAAAAATAAGGGCTTTCCCAGCAGGAAAACCAGAATATTTTTCGTGGACATTTGGCAGTGCTAACCACTCTTTGGTGGTAAAAGAATCCCACAATGTGAAACACAGAGAGAGGCCTGGTTTCACAGAGATCGAAGCATCATTTTGTAAGGGCGCCCTTTCAAGAGATCAACGCTAGGTCTTCCCTATCCCCACCAAGAACATAGCTACACTACACCTTCTTCCCACCCTCTAACTGACAAGAGGAGCACCCCCAACCCTTTAACACAAAAGGGCAATCTCTTTTCTATTGCTAAATTCTTGGGTCTGCTCCCAAGAATCTGACAGGACCAGAAGAGATTTGCAACTGTTGAGCCGAATAGGGTATACTGGGAAGCAGAAGCACCAAACCGGTAAATTAATTAAACCAATATCACTCCTAAAAGGTTTATCCCTTTTCCTTAAACTATGACCCGTAGTTCTGGACTCTCCCACCATTGGGAACATTTTTTCTGAATCTTCCCTGTCTAATCCTGTTAGAATTTTATAAGTTTCTCTGAGATCCTCTCTCACTCTTATAAACCCCAATGAATCTAAATCAATCTGGACTAAAACCTGATTGGGGCAGGCACAGCGAGTTGGGACACCCACAACGGGTTTGACGCTTGGCATAAATCCTGATTTGACCCACATAACCATACATGACCACTGAGGACTTTGGCTGCAGCTAATGGCCCTGGAGAATTGCCTCCCTTGTTGATAAAATTAGCATTGAAATTCATGTAAAACATTGTAATATTCCCTTACTAAATAGAATAGAAAAATGAAAGCAGTTGTAAGTGAATTTTTCATCATATGCTAGATTATGGTTTCTGTCAAAAAACAATTCCAGCACTGAATATTAAATATTATAAATGTTGCCTCTCATTCCTTCAGGATTTAATTATTGTGGAGATTTTTCAACGAAATAATTGATGTGATATATAAGCAAGGAAAATCAATTTAATGTTTTTTTCTTTTTTCCCATGTCTTTAACCCAATTTTAGGGTGGTAGAGTGGTTAGCACTGCTGCCTCACAGCGCCAAAGATCTGGGTTCAAATCCAGCTTTGGGTGACTGCCCTCCCCATATCTGCATGGGTTTCCTCCCACACTCCAAAGATGTATGGGTTAGGTGAATGGGCCATGCTAATTTGCCTCTCAGTGTCCTGAAATGTGTAGATTGGGTTCATTAACTATGCAAAATGTGTGAGGGGGATAAGGAGGGGGAGGGGGCCTGGGTAAGATATTCTGTCAGAAAGTCAGTGCAAATGGGCCAAATGGCCTCATCTGGCCTGTGGGGTCTCTATGAATATTTATGAATTGTCCTTCTGTTCTCTTTCTTTTGTTTAATGCATATTATTTCCATTGGTTGAATCTAATTTACACTGCTGAGTTTAAATCCTGTCACGTCTCAACGTGGATTCTTTAATAAAGAATTACTATGCAATTGTTTGAAGAGCCTCGCTATTGCTTGTCTTTCCTGCACATGTCACAGGTTCAGTCTAGAGGGTGCCACATTGGGTTCAGATTGTGGGAACTGAAAATTCCTGCTCCAAACTCTGTCAAAAGTCTGTGTTTCCCTGTCAACATGATGAATGGTGAGTGCTTTTCCCTGTCACTGACTGTGAACCCTGGTTCAAGTATAATGTTTATCAACGTCTTGGGAAAGGTTGCATTCTAAGAATCCAATTACTAATTATAAATAAAAAATGCCACTTAAATATCATTCTTTTAGACAGTTTGCATTTGTACACAATTTCTGCCAGACTTTATCCAAGGAATTCACGATTGGACAGGTGGGTTTCCCTGTGGCGGGGGTGGGCGCTAGCCAGTCAGTTACATCTTCGTTCATATCGATGGGAAGATTCCAGCCAGAGCGTGGGACCAGAATCATGTCTACAGGCTAGCCATAGACTAGTCATATGAGAAGTTACTTAGGATTATATTCGTTGAGGGGATCTCGTAGAAACTTATAAAATTCTAATAGGATTAGACAGGGTAGATTTAGAAAGAATGTTCCTGATGGTGGGTGAACTAGGGGATATAGGTCAAAAGCGGGTTGTCCATCATTGAACCAGTAGTGTTTCTACAAAAGTCCATCAGTCATTTTTTGCTGATGGTGAAAAACTGTCCTGTTTATAGAAAAGGAAAATAGAAGTTGGAGTAGGCCATTTGGCTCTTCATGCCTGCTCTGCCATTTATTTTACTCTTGGCTGATCGTCAAATTCAATATCCTGATCCTACCTTGCCACCTTATCCCTGATCCCTTTTGCCTCTTGAGCTATATCTAATTTCTTTCTGAAATAATATACGTTTTGGCCTCAACTACTTTTTGTGGTAGTGAATTTCACATATTCATTACTCTAGGGATGAAGAAATTTCTCCGCACATCAGTCCTAAACGGCTTATCCCTTATCCTCAAACTATGACCCCTAGTTCACCCACCATCGGGAACATTCTTTCTGAATCTACCCTGTCTAATCCTGTTAGAATTTTATAAGTTTATATGAGATCCCCTCAATGATTATAATTCTAACTAACTTAGTCCCTTCTCATATGACAGACCTGCCATCCTAGGAATTAGCCTTTGCTGCTCTCCCTCTATAACAAGGATGTCTTTCTTCAGATAAAGACACCAAAAAGGCACACAATACTCCAGGTCTGGCTCACCAACACCCTATACAATTGCAGCAAAATATTCCCATTCCTATACTCAAATCCTCCTACTATGATGGCTATCCAGTCATTTGCCTTCTTTACTGCCTGCTTTCCTTGCAGTCTTACTTTCAGTGATGGATGCACAAGAACACCAATGCCTCACTGAATATCCACCTCCATCAGTTTATACCAATTCAAATATTAATCTGCCTTCCTTTTATTGCTACTGATATGAACACCTGTATTCACATTTTGCTGCATCTGTCATTTAGGGAACTCAATTTCACAACTTGGTACAGTTGGATTTGACCTTTGGTTGCTAGTCTACCTCAGTAACCAGGACAATATGCTACTTATCATGCAAAAATATAAACAAAACTAATTCTGAAAATACTTCTAAGAAAACTATTAGAGAAAAAAATAAAGTCTATTCAAACAATTTTCTTGATAATTAGTTTAGAAATTTACAAGGCTAAACATGTCATTATTTCATATTAAAAAAATACTGCTGGAAATCTGGAATAGAAACAGAAAATGCTTGAAATATTCCATCAATAAAGAGTTGATGTTGATTAACATCACTGGATGGCTCGGTGTCTACAGTGCCAGGTACCTAGGTCAATTTTGACCTTGGTTATTGTCTGTATGGAGTCTGTATGCTCCCCCTGTCTCTGCATGAGTTTCCTCTAGGTGCTCCGGTTTCCTCCTACAGTCCAAAGGTGAGGGTTAGATTGAATACTAAATTGATCCTCGTGTGAGGAGGACTAGCAGAGTAAATGTGTGCGGTTATGGGAATAGGGCCTAGATGTGATTGTAGCCAGTGCAGACTTGATGGGCCTCCTGCACTGTAGGGATGCGATGATTCTATGTTCCAGATTGACAGCAATTCATCAGACCTGGAAAAGGGAAAGACGTAATTGTTGTTAAACAGAAATGTGAACTGTCTCTGGTTGAAGAATATGGAGAAACAATGGGCAGGATTCTCTGGTCTCGTGTTTCTTGGCGGTGGGAGATGACATGCAATTTGCCAGTGCTGGGATCTTCTGATCCCGTCCCTGTTCAATGGGATTTCCCATTGATTCCACCCCATGCCACTGGGAAACCCGAGACAGGTCCGCATTGTCAACAGGATTGAGAGACCCACCGGCTGAAGAATTCTGCCCAATATAAAGTGAGTGAGATGATTCAGAAAGTGTTATGAGGACCAGAGGGACCTGGAGTATGCGTGCACAAATCATTGAAGGTGACAGGCAGGACAGATTGAGAGAGTTGTTAATAAAATAATTGGGATCCTGGCTTTTATCAACAGCAGAATAGAATACAAAAGCAAGGAAGTAATGTTAAACCCATATAAAACACTAAGTCCAGTCTCAACTATAAATACTAGTGTTGCCTCAACTAGAGTATTGTGTCCAGTTCTGGGCATTGCACTGCAGGAAGTATTTGAAGGCAGCAGAGAGGGTGCAGAAAACATTCACGAGAATGACTCCAGGAATGACCTTTGTTCTGAGGATAAATTAAATAGGCTGGGCTTTTCCTTGAGGAAGAGAAACTCAAGAAGAGGTTTGATAGAAATGTATCTGGACAAAATATACAGGGAATAGTGTTCCCAATGGCAGAAGGGATAAAAACCAGGAGACACCAATTTAAAGCAATTGGGAAAAGAGGCAACAGGAGGAAAAAGCTTTCTGTGCAAGCAAATGGTTAGCAAAAAAAAAATTGCTTGAGAATGTGGCAGATTGAAATGGGAATGGGATCATTCTCTGAAAAGATTTGCAGAGAAAAGGCAAGGATGTGGGACTAGATAAGTTTCTCTTGCAGAGAGCTGGCATAGACATAGTGGCTCCCTTCTGTGTGTGTTAACCACTGTGTGTTAAGCCACCTGGATTTCTGGTGTATTATGCCTTCACAATACAGTAATTCAAGGCATTGAGTTACCACGAATTTACAAGAGGATTTAAAGAACAAAGGAAAAGGGAAAAAAGAGCAAAGCAGCATGGTGGCACAGTTGTTAGCATTGCTGCCCCACAATGTCAGGGACCCAGGTTCAATTACGGCCTGAGCTAACTGTGTGGAATCTGCATATTCTCCCCGTGTCGACATGGGTTTCCTCTGGGTGCTCTGATTTCCTCCCATAGTGCAAAGACACGCGGGTTGGATTGATTGGCCATGCTAAATTGACCCTCGTGTCAGGAAGATCATTAGGATAAATATGCGGGGCTACGGGAATAGATCTTGGGTGGGATTGTGGTCAGTGCTAACTCGATAGTCTGAATGGCCTTCTTCTGCACTGTAGGGATTCTATAATTCTATGAAAATTACAGCACAGGAACAGGCCTTTCGGCCCTCCAAGCTTGTGCTGTTCGTGATGCCCTATCTAAACAATAAAAAACCTTTAAGATGGACAACAACAGTGATGCCCACATTTCATAAATAAATCAGTAAAAAAATGAAATATCAAAGATCTCTGCCCCATTAATTGCTGTTGCATGAATGACTGGTTTGAGGGGCTGAATGGCCAATTCCTGCTCCTATTTCTCGTATTCTCATGTTAGTACCTCATATCAGGCTGAAAAGAAAGCTTAGAATTTTTTTTTTTTTTTTTTTTAAAGCACACAGCACGGGAAACAGGCCCTTCGGCCCAACGAGCCCGCGCCACCGTAATACCAAATCATTATCCTATTTTAATAGTCCTATATAATAGTATATATATTAATCCTAATTTGGAAAATTTTCACCATAGGGACAATTTGTTACCCAATCAGCCTAAGAGCGCATTTTTGGGTTGTGGGAGGAAACCGGAGTGCCCGGAGAAAACCCACGCAACCACGGGGAGAACGCGCAAACTCCCGCAGACACCGTCCCAATTCCAAGTGTCTGCACAGCCACATCGATAGTCTCTGAGCTGTCATGGTGCCCTTCAGGTGGTCCACATAAAGCACTCATATACTACATGAGGTACCAGGCAACCCATGAATCAACATCCAAGAGCTGTACCCGCACCACCTGCCGAATGCGTGCTCAAATTATGGACCGAATTACCTGTGGAAAAAAGCCGTAGTTAAAACAGTCCTAATATATCCCTCTATCTGCATACCGCTCATGTGGCTGTCCAAGAGACCCTTAAACAGCCCCAGCGTGCCTGCTCCCACCACCCTACTCGGCAGTGCATTCCACACCCCCACTACCCTTTGTGTGAAAAACTGCCCTCTAATATTCGTCCTATACATAGCCCCCCTCACCCTATGGCCATGACCTCTCGTCCTATCCATTTCTAAAGGTGGAAAAGGTTTACCTCCATTTACTCTATCTATACCCCTTATAATCTTATACACCTCTATGAGATCCCCTCTAAGCCGACGTCTTTCAAGGGAAAACAACCCCAGTCTATCTAATCGTTCCTCATAGGACGGTCCTTCCATACCAGGCAGCATCCTGGTAAACCTCCTCTGCACTCTCTCCAAGGACTCCACATCCTTCCGATAGTACGGAGACCAGAACTGGGCGCAGTATTCCAAGTGAGGCCTAACCAAAGTTGTATACAACTGCAACATCAAACTCCTCCTCTTATATTCTATACCCTTTTCTATGAAAGCTAACATACTATACGCCTTCTTTGTCACCTTCTCCACCTGTGAGGACACCTTCAGAGACTTGTGAACCTGCACCCCCAAGTCTCTCTGCGTCTCTATGCTCCTTATAGTTTTACCTTGTATCCTATAATTCTCTTCTACATTTTTCCGGCCAAAATGCATCACCTCGCATTTTTCCGGATTAAATTCCATTTGCCATCTATCTGCCCAATCTACCAACCTGTCTATGCAGAATCTAAGCAGATTTAAAATAAGCTGTAGTACAATGCAAATATCTTGGAGCAGAGTCTGTATTTATAGATTTATGCCTGAGCTGTTACATGAGGACATCTAGTGGTACAGTGATCTAACTTCATCTATATTTAAATGTTCAGGACCTTAAGCCGCATTCATGGTGATTATAAAACTCCTCTCTTGGGTGGCCTGCAGAAAGGAGTGGAGCAGTAAGTGTTGTGACAAAATTCAAATAAATTCAAAAATGAGTGCGTCATGAAGTCAGGGAAAGGCCAGTTGGTGCACAAAGCTTGTCCCTTTGTGGATGATGCAACACAACCCCAACTCAGTCCAAGTCAAACCCACCATCCTCCCTCAACATCCTCATAGTCACAAAAAACTCAGACTATTTGATAACAGCTGAGTACCGAAGCTAAGTAAGCAAGCCCCAGGAGACAAAGGGTGACACAGTAGCACAGTGGTTAGCCCACTGCTGCCTCACGGCGGCAGGGACCGGGATCTGATTCCTGACTCGAGTCACTGTCTTTGTGAAGTGTGCGTGTCGCCCCCCCCCCCCCCCCCCCATGTCTGCATGGGTTCCCACTGGGTGCTCCAGTTTCCTCCATAGTCCGGAAGCCGAGCTGCTTAGGGTGAATTGGCCATGCTGAATTCTCCCTAAGTGTACCCGAACAGGCTCAGGAGTGTGGCGACGAGGGGATTTTCATAGTAACTTCATTGCAGTGTTAATGTAAGCCTACTTGTGACACAGATAAATAAACTTTAAAGGAATCATGGTAATTCCTAATGCTCTCTCTATTAATCCACCATGTTTCTGTATTTGTGATCGTTTCCTCTTCAAGGAACTCACCTAGTTTCTTTCTGGAGGCGTCCATACTCAGAACACGTACTTGCAACTTATCCCAGAGGGTGATGATTCTGAAAAAAGTGTCTCTTTGATCTAACTTATGCTCTCAGGCCCTGCTCCGCCAGTGTGATGACATGGGGTGCACTCCAGGATATTTCACTTCAAAGTGCTGGACAATATGGTGAGAAAATTCAACCATGTGGCTGGTCTTCTTACCTGGTGAGAGAATTAAAAAAAAAATATGGAGAATTCCACTTTCAAGTTTTGGTTCAGAGTAGGTGTTAATAATAGAATAAAGGTAAGCTTTTTTCAAAATGATTTTATTTTGCTGTTTTTAATTTCTGGTTTGTTTGCATGTTAGAACTCTTGAATGTGATTGGCTTCTTGGATAACCTGATGACATTATTTCAGCTCCAGTCAGGAAATCCCTAATGAAGAGAGTTACGCTCAGTTGTAATACTATGAGAACGGCATGGTGACAGAGTAGTTAGCATTGCTGCCTCACAGTGCCAGGGACCCAGGTTCGATTTCTGGCTTGTTCTCTGTCTTTGCCAAGCTTGCACATTCTCCCCATGTCTGCGTGGGTTTCCTCCCACAGTCCATAGGTATGTGGGTTAGGTTGATTGGCCATGCTAAATTGCCCCTTAGTGTCAGGGGGAACAGCTAGGATAAATGCATGGGGTTATGGGGCTAGGACGTTGGTGGGATTGTTGTCATGCAGACTTAATGGGCTGAATGGTCACCTTCAGCACTGTAAGATTCTATGATTCTACTGTACAATGATATAGGGGATTTTCTCTTTAGAGAGATCACTTGGTCTTTCAGTGAACCTTACTTTGAAGTCAGCAGTGAGTGCTGTTGCTTCATCACTGACCACAAGTTCTGGACCAATATTTTCTGGTTCAAATATTTCCCCACTTCTTGTGAAAAGCTATGGAGAGTTTTCCTTTCACCACTGTTACTGATAGATTTATTCCATGGTCTATTTGGTAAAGGAAGATTTATTGATAAGAGTGTAGAATACAAAATATATTTTGGACAACTCACTTTTGAAAGCATGTCAAGGCTGTGAATTTGTTAAAATGATGTGAGGAGTGAGTCATGAGGAGAAACTAGAGCAGGAACAAAGAAGGACATGTGTATGTTTGGCAGGCGAATATAAAGCAGTGAAGAGTTTTCATAAACCAATAGGGAAAAACAGGTTTTCGATGAACGGTGAATTATATATGGAACAAAGGAGAAATATTTACACTTTAGATTTAGACTGTTTTTTAACAGTGGGGCAATTCCAGCAGCAACAGGAGTGATAGCAGAAATCATGATAGGAAAGTGGGAGATTTAAGTAAGAAAATACTGTATTATTAGAATATGAGGAAAGGACAGGAATTAAACAGAGCAATCTTTCAGAAATTTGACAAAGGGTCATCTGGATTTGAAACATTAGCTTTTTTCCTCTCCTTACAGATGCTGCCAGGCATGCTGATATTTTCCAGCATTTTCTCTTTTGATTTTTTTTATTTTATCCAATCTTTCAGAGAGCCAGCCATATTGCAATGAGCCAACTGATAGGATTCTAAAAGACAAGTCGCAGTCTGGCAATTGTCACTTTGTCCCAGTGTAGGTTATCTGAAGTTAATGTTTACTGAGAGCTAAACACAATTATGTGAGTAAGCACCAATATGTGATGTACAGACTGTCTCTTTTAATCTCATTTTAGAACTTTGCTTTACATTATGATTTTGACTAAAATATTATGGAGCCAGTAACAAAGCGACAATGCTCATGACTGATCTTGAAGGAAGCTGCCCACAAAAGTCTAGTGACATCCATGACATGGACTTCTGCTTTGCCGACTGTGATTAAAACCTAATGCTAAGTCAAAGGGATCTCTAGGTATGCTAAACAGTGATGGCAGCCAAGAGAGTAGGCAGCCAATCATTTTGAGGTATTCTCAAAGACAGAAACTCAGGGAATTTAAAAGCACTGAATCCCATTAAGATTACTTTAAACTTTAAGAAAGTGAAAAAAATTATGATTGGATTTGTATAGAAGCTAAAAAGTAGATATAAACAAATCTTAAAAAGAAAATGAGACATTTATAATAGAAGGAATTGACAATTCCAAAAATATGACATTAGTTTTACAAGTCGTGAGGTGCTTAGCAATAAATATGAAATTAATATGCAGTAAAGAAAAACCTAATTGCATCTCATTCAACAAAGTGTAATGTTTTTCAAGGTCTTACATGAGGCTAATAGTGGAAGTTCTTTGTGGATTACGTTCTGGGGGGCTTCAATATCACAGTTGCTGGAGGAGTGTGGAATCACTGACCACAATACTTAATTCTTTTCTGGATCTCAGAAACTGCTGTCAGTTTTAGTAGAACAATTGTGGTGAATGCTGATAGATTTGCTGTCTTTGCCACCACAAGATGCCAGGTCAATATAAAAAGGCCTGAAGGATATGTAAGCAGAATGTATGACCTTCACTTCTGAAATACTCAGCAAGAATTTTACTAAGGAAATGTTTACATATTTGTAACAATGTGATGAATTAACCAGTTGTCAATGGAAAAGTTCAGATATCTGAAAGCCAATGTGGTTTATTTAAGCTTAGATGTATTTTAAATTGTTGATACAAACAATAGGAGTGCAAATAATGTAAGCAGCATCAAAGAGTATAATAATATTTCAATGAGACTTTTTAAATATGTGACTTGAGTAAGAGTTTGGAAGCTTAGAATTCAATAATATATCAGAAAAAAGAACAAATCAGACACTTTCGAGGAATATTTAATTCAATCTGTTTCGTACATCATAGTAATCTGTGATATTTCTATGATTTTGGCATTTACATTTTTGATTTGATTTGATTTATAATTATCACATGTATTAACATACAGTGAAAAGTATTGTTTCTTGTGTACTATACAGGCAAAGCATATCGTTCATAGAGAAGGAAAGGAGAGTGCAGAATGTAGTTTTACAGTCGTAGCTAAGGTGCAGGGAAAGATCAAATTAATGCTAAGTAGGATCATTCAAAAGTCTGATGGCAGCAGGGAAGGAGCTGTTCTTGAGTCCATTAGCACATGACCTCAGACTTTTGTACCTTTTTCCCGACAGAAGAACATGCAAGAGAGAATGTTGGGAGTGCTTGTGGGCCTTAATTATGCTGGCTTCTTTACCAAAGCAGTGGAAGATGTAGATAGAGTAAATGGGTGGGAGGCTGGTTTGCATGATGGACTGGGCTTCATTCACGACTCTTTGTCGTTCCTTGCAATCTTGGTGAGAGCAGGAGCCATACCAAGCTGTGTTACATCTTGAAAGGATGCTTTTTATAATGCATCTGTAAAAGTTGGTGAGAGTAATAGCTAACATGACAAATTTCCTCAGTCTTCTGAGAAAGTGGAAGCATTTCATCTCGAAGATTACAAGCTATAAAATAGTAGGCATTTAGAACAATTCCAAGGCTCAACTTTCACAGTGGTCCATATATTTTTTAATATAGCATTACCACTGCATAAGTTTGAAGATCAGGACAGTTATCCCTGGTGTCCTGTCTAATATTTATCCCTCAATCAACATCACAAAAACATATTATCGTGCCAGGAGCCCAGGTTTGATTCTGGTCCCAGGTCACTGTCTGTGTGGCGTTTGCACATTCTCCCTTTGTCTGCATGAATTCCCTCTGGGTGCACTGGTTTCCTCCCAGGGTCCAAACATGTGTGCACTACATTGATTGGTTATTGCCAAATTGAGTCTAATGTCAGGATATTAATAGGGTAAATACTTGGGTTACGGGATAGATCCTGAGTAAGATGCTCAATCAGAGAGTCAGTGCAGACTTGATAGGCTGAATGGAGTCCTTCTACATTGTAGGGTTTCTCTGTAGGATGTTGGTCATCCAAAACTCTCCTGTTAGTATTGCATCCACCAAATCAATTCAGCACTAAGTACAGTGGTTATATTACTGAACTAGTGGTTGAGTGGTCTGGACTAATAACTTGGAAATGTGAATTTGCAGTTGGGGAATTTCAATTCAGTTTTGATATGAATCTGGAATAAAAAGCTGGGTGATAGAGAAATTACTGGATTGTTGTAAAAAACAAATGCTTCACTAATGTCTTCACCTTTAATAACATCTTCGATATTCTTCTGTTCTCATTCTCCTGTTCAAATCCCTCATAGGTTTGTCACTCTCCATCTGTGTAACTGCCTCCAACAGCCAAGAACCCTGCATCCCTTTATTTATTTAAGTTTATTTATTTGTGTCACAAGTAGGCTTACACTAATACTGCAATGAAGTTACTGTGAAAATCCCCTAGTTGCCAGGCTCCTGTTAGGCCACATTGAAAGAGAATTTAGACAATGCATCTCATAAGCACCTCTTTTCTGATGTCTTATGCATCTCTTACTCTGCCTCTCACCCTATCCCCAGTTGTCCAGGCCTTATGCCCTGACAATTTCCTCCTTAAATTTCTCCACCTCTTCCATATCCTTGGTTTTCAAGTTATGAAAATTTTCATAACTCTTCCTAATATTTCCTTTGCTTTGGTTTTTGTCTGTCCCGAAGTACCTTGGGACGTTTCTCAAGGTGATTGATACAAGTGTTATTTTGAAGTGAAGAACCCATTGTGTAATGTGCTGAAGGGGAAGGATTTCAATGCTAAAAAATAGACCATTTACATTTTTTAACAACCTGCAATAGATGATATTGAGTCCTTGCATTCAAACAGAGCATTGATCATTGGCTAGAAACAAAGTTCAGATACAATGATCCACATTCACAAATCCACTGGTGTCAGTTGTTTTGTCAATGAGATTAGTTTTGATTATGGAGATTATGGAAGGTAACAACATGGAACTTTAATTCAACTGGTCCCTGCTGTTCCTAATATTCCTAATCCCATTTACCCACCATTTATCCCTTTCCCTTCATCCTCTTTTCAAATTTAATCTTAAATACTGGCACGCTTTCTGCTTCAATTATTAATCATGGAATTAATCATGATATTCCCAGTCTCACAACTCACATCAATGGCCCTTCAACTTTTAGAAATGTCTACTTTGATCTACTTCATCCCATTCTTTCAGAATTTGTTTTAACATTTTCATTATATAGTCCCATAATCCGGACTGTTTAAATAAAAGAATAAAGTCAGATTTATCAAAACTTACTTCATACCTCTATTTTCTTAATTTAGACTGAGTTTTATTAAATCTGCATTGCATTCTCCCTGAGGTTTTAATATTCATTGTATTATATGAAGACCAAATTTTCTACTGTAGGTTTGTTTGATTTGCTTTGCTTTAATTTCTATTAATCCACAGTTAACCTCTTATTTTCTCATGCATTTTCTTTTATTATTGTGCTTCTTACTCGCCCCTTAGATTTGTCCATGCCTCCCATAATCTTGTACAGATGTCCAGAACATGATGGCTAAACAACAATTCATTATCCTTTTCCACTGTGTAATATTGTTAGATCATTTGAAGTGGTTTCTTGTGAGTTAGTCAACTGCAAGTTGCAGCTAGCTGGCAGTTTACCTGTCTCAGCAAGATAACCCCACTGCCTCAGCACTCTATTTCCACTACATTGTTTCCTTGCGGTTGCAAGGTGTATCGTAGACATTGCTTATATTTTGATCAGCGGTTTTGTTTCAAGAACAATGTTTTCATTTGTCAATTTTCACATTACTTTGTACAGTAGTTTGAGTTCACGAATTTTTCTAAATTCCAATTATATTTTCAGATACTGATCTACATGGACTCTCCAGAAATATATTTTCAGTATTGTATCACATAAACAAAAGGTAATAATTAATCTTTTAGATTCAACATTTATCATATGCAAAATGGTCCACTAAGACCAATTCTAAGAGTTTAATTCTAGAGTTTGGATTATAAATTGGCATTAATCCATCAATTAGTCTAATTTTTTTAAACCATATTTTGCACTGTAAAAAGTTAAACTCGCCATGGTTCCAGATGGCCATAGGCTGCTCTCCCCTGGTGGTGATTTAACCTGTGGATGGCCAGACCTCAGGCAAGGGGCAAAGTTGAGAAGGGGAGACTTACATCATGAATAACCTCAGCTGGTGCAGGAATCGAATTTGTGATGTTGCTGTTGATCTGCAACACAAACCAACCATCCAGCCAACTGAATTAAAACCCAGTTCTGAAATATGACATAAATATAATCTTAATGGATTCTTCATCATGGTCATAATTCAGAATTCCAACAAAAATTCAGTAAAGTGTGAGAATGTGTCACAAAGCAATCACACACCTGATATTCTTCCCAAAATGCTCAGATTGTGTTAGAGAATTATACAGGAGGAGCATGAATTCTTGTGATGAGAACAAATAGTTATTAGATTTGATACCTGGGGCATTTAAAAACATTTTTAATCAGCTAAGCTTAGTTTAAGTTTACTTATTAGTGTCATAAGTAGGCTTACATTAACATTGCAGTGAAACCACTGTGAAAATCCCCTAGTTGCCACACTCCAGTGCTGTGCAGGTACGCCGAGGGAGAATTTATCCTGACCAATGCACCTAACCTGCACGTCTTTCTGAAGAGGGAGGAAACCGGAGCACCTGGAGGAAACCCTTGCAGACATGGGGAGAATGTGCAGACTTTGCATAGTCACCCAAGCTGGGAATTGAACCCACGTCCCTGACGCTGTGAAGTAGCAGTGCTAACCACTGTGCCACCGTGCCGCCAAATCCTCAGGAAGGAATACAAATAACTTCAGCTGTAATGCATGAAAAGTATTCAATGATTTTTGCTGAAGACAAATTACTCAAAAGGATGAAAATTAGTAAGTTATTTTGTCCACTGTACCCTTGGCTTTTGAAAATTTGTTGTGTTACTGGAACCGAGCAAGTGTTGAAAAGAAATTAATTTTTAATGATTCTATTAGATCCATAAAACCAAGGCAGGTAGCAAAATGGCCTTGCAAAGTCTATTGTTATCAAATCCACTCCCAGGAGTCAATAGTAAACCAAAGCATGTAATTGGCTATTATTAGTAAGCACCTCTCAACCTCCTGAAACACAGCATGGAGTGCAAGGCACAATATATATCTCTTTTACAACAGGGTGCAATCAAACTCAAGGTTATCAAAATGTGAAATAAAGCTTCTATGTTTTTGCTGGACCATGTTAAATCATGACGTAACAAATCAAAGGGGAGAGAGAGAGAGAAAGAGAGGACAAGAAAGTAATGGGTTTGTTTACTTTTGATCGATTTAGATTTTAGTGCGGCAAAACAGCTCAGTCCAGTTTGTAGCATTGCTTCTCGGTCTCTTGGCTAAGGTCAAACATCAGACAGAGCCTAGGATGGAATGCAATGGCTTATCTCCTCAGCTTGGATCTTGTATGTCTCTCTCTTATGATGACCATAAATTGGATCCAATTTGAATTTTGTTCTTGGAGCAAGCAAGGAGGGCTTCCTCTGTCCACTCTACGCATTGGCTTTTGTAACTTTAAGACCACAGTAAAAGTGTAAAAATAGAAAAACAAACTTTGTAGCATCTCAGTCAGAAGTTTGGGGTCTCATGCCCCATTCTAGGTTCTCATCAGATAATCTATTCTGATTCTTTAGAGCAGTGTAAAGTATTGCAAAATCTCAGCTGTAACTTTTCGGCATTCATGGCGGTGGGATCTTCCAGACCCTCAATGGTGTACCCCCACCATGGGTTTCCTAGCATTGAGGGCAGCATTTAATGGGGAACCCCACTGAGAATGGTGGGACCAGGACATTCCCCTGTCAGCCAATGGCAGGCCACCCCTGCCACTGTGAAACATGTGACAAGTTGAGTGGAAAATTCCACCCAATGGTTTTTATATATATGCAATGTTAAATTCTGGCCCTGTTTGCTACTTCAGGTGGATGTAAAAGATCCTGTGATATACTCAGAGAAGAAGAGCAAATCCTCCTGTTTTTTTTTACTAACATCCTCTTTTCTATTAACACTGCCAAAATTGATTTGTTTTTTTATTCGTCTATTTTAACCGATTCAAAATTTTACAGCGACATTAGTCCAATTAACAACAGTGTGGCTGCTATTCAAAAAGCATTTCTTTGGCTTTAAAGGACTTTGGGATGTCTTGTAGATACAGTTAACTTATTCATTTCCAACTCTGAAACTCCCATTTCAAAAATGCTTTAAGTTTAAAGAATGTTCCTGGAGATAACAGGAAATATTCACTGACAATTTCATCACCCAGAGGGTGATGAATGAATGGAATTCACTACCACAGAATATAGCTGAGGCCAAAACATTGTCTGATTTCAAGAAGAAATTAGAAATACCTCTTGGGCTAAAGGGATCAAGGAATATGGGGGAAAAGTGAGGTATCAGGATATTGAATTCAATGATCAGCCGTGATTAAAATGAAGAGCGGAGCAGGCTCGAAGGGCCAAATGACCTACTTCTGCTTCCAATACCATATTTCAATGTGTCTATGACTGTGTAAACTGTCACTTTTGACTGACTCTGAAATTACATTTGCAAATGATTTTCAGCATTTCAAAAAGACACATCTTCATAATTATTAGTTGGATTCAGAAGCCAGAAGAAAGCAAAGAGTACAATGTTTTAAAAAGTCTCTGGAGAAATGGAAGATCAGACAGGAGCGTTTAGAAATGAAATCAAAACAAAATTAAAATATTGCTGAAAAAAGAGACATGCTATCAAAGCTGTGGAATCTTATACTCATCAGGATAGTTTGCAAAGATGCCAATAGTAAAGGGAGCAACAATTTATTCTGTATCAGAAGAGAATGCTGATCGGTTGATCAGTGGGCTCTGATTAGTAGAGACATTTCCATGGAGAATGCAGCAAGGAACAGTTAACTATCAAGCTTTTGTTCAAAACAGGCAGGTTGACTCTGATTGGTTAAGACATTGCCATGGGGAATGAACCAAGGATTGGCTGTGCCCGAAGCAATGCGTGGACATACTCCTTCAGTCTGCAAAGTGTGTGAATGTACGTAGCTTCTAGCACACATAAGTTTTTTTATTCATTTGCTGGTCGTGGATGTCACTGACAGGTCAACATTTGTTGTTCATTCCTAGTTGCTGTGGCTCTGAAGTCACATGTAGGTCACAGCAGGTGAGGATGATAGATTTCCCTTCCCTAAAGGACATTAATGAACCAGATGGGGTTTTTGGACAATCGATAATGATTTCATGGCCATCAGCAGATTCTTATTTCCAGATTGAATTCAAACTCTACTATCTGCGGTGGTAACATTCAAACCCAGGTCTCCAGAACATTAGCTGAGTGTTTGGATGAATAGACTAACGATAACACCATGAGACCATTGCCTCTCCTGTACTGTGAACCTGATAATTTTAAATTAATTTTCATCGTAATTATTTGCACAATTAGTGTTGTGTAGCAAGTGTTGTCCAATCATGGAATCACGTGTTTTCTCATGAATACAGCAATGCTCCTGCTACCGAATAACTAAAGCTAAAAGAATAAAATCCTATCGTACAATCAAGAAAAGAATATTCAGAAATTTATTTTTATTCAAGTTCATTCTTAAGTGTGTACCTTTTAACATTACATAACAATGCTGTTGATGTTGGAATAACTATTATTGTTGACAAGTGGATGTCCTATGGGATTGCATAAAGAAACTCAAGACAAAGCAAATTCATTTTAGTGCATTGCTCGCAGTTATATGTGTGGGGATTTACAGTTTCTGAAGCCCCATGTATTGGTAAAGAGGTGCAGCTGAAGGTGTGACTGATAGTTGCTGTTAACAGTAGGAAAGTCATTCAGAGATGCCACTTAGAGGCATGTCAGAACGCCAATTTCTGCATGATATATATAAAATGGGGGCCATTCTCCCATTACACTGCATTAATTTTTTAGTGCAGCGGGCCAGGAGAATTGCGTGGATGGCGATTTGCAGGATTCGTGTGAGCATTCTCACCTCCCAGTTCTGGCTTTCTGGCATGGTCCGTTCTGGACTGGAAATCGGCAGGGAGGCAGGGCTAGCATTTAAATTATATTTTAATTATTATCTAAATGTTATTAGTTGGCCTAAGACTGAATTCTCTAATCTCTCCCACGCTGCCAGAGTAGCTCTCCAACAGGGTTTAGAAGAGCTCTGCACCGCTGGTGGGCAATTGGGGGCCTCCTCAGAGGGTTGGGTAGCAAGAGTTGGTGTCTCCTCACCATGGGCACACTGATAGTGCCTCTGGCAGGGCCTAAGTTAAAAGTGCCCATGCCCAAGGGCACCTTGGCACTGCCCATCCAGCATTGGGCAGCGTCAAGGGGATGGGGTAGTTGGGGCAGGGCCTATGGGTCAGGGCCTGATGGAGGTTGGGCCTAGCAGGTAATCAGTGGGGGTGTCGGGTCCCACTACCATGCTGCATTGGGATTGATTGGGGCAAGAGGAAAGCCAGCAATCAGGATGGGCTTTGGGGAGGGGGGGGGGGGAAATCTGCCAGGGTAGGAGGGGGGTCTGCCTGTGGGGTATCTGCACTATGGAACATTGAGGATTGGCATTTTGGACATAGGGGAGCTGGAATGGTTGGAGAAGCCATAATCAGGCCATGGTGGGAAGCATTTGGGGGAAGTGGGGGGGTCCCAGGTTGGCCAGCAATCGAGCTAGCCAGCAAATGGGAGGCTGACAGTGCAGGACCACTACGCAAGTGCAGAGACTCGATGGTTTCAGTTTCCCAGCTGGGGATAAGCCCCATCTTCTGAAATCTAATGATATTCACTTGGTGGCCTCTGCATTGCACAGAGTGTGGGAGATTCTACTAAAAAAAATCTCCTGTTTTCTTGCAAATTCAACATTCAGAATTTTTTTGGGAGAATTCTGCCCAATAAATTTGATAATGACATTGGGGTTTGTTTCCACATCAGTCCATGAGTTGAATGACTGGAAAACATGGCTGAGAAGATAGAAGTTTGAGGGTTAATTATTCAAAATGGCATTTCCTGCCAAGTGAGTTAACCTGTGATATCATGGCCACATTAAAATTCTTGGCACTTACAAAAACACGAGAGAACTGTTGGGAAATTTTGGTTGCAGAATTGTATCTCTTAAAGAAGCCTTTATAGTCTTCAGTAGATTGACTGTAAGTCTTTATTAAGAAGTAGAACTATTAATGCATGTTTTGTAAAGGGTATAGGCGAGGAATTAGCTCCCTGTTTATGTCTTTATCTGCTCAACATCACACTGACCCCTGGTTTTGGGTCATGTGCTTTCTTATATCCCTGTGTAGGCAGAACTGTACACAGTCTTACATTAATCCTTTGTTCGTCAGATCCTTATATTACACCTCCCCTCAAATCATTACCCAATGATTAATTAAACTAGTCTACTTCATGTCTTACATTGTTATCACTCTGATGCATTTACAATGTTATTTCTGCATTGTTCCTGTCACTATATTATTGCTGTTACTATATTTGATTTAATTCAATTTATTATTGTCACATGTATTGGTATACAGTGAACAGTATTGTTTCTTGCATGCTATACAGACAAAGCATACCATTCATAGAGAGGGAAAGGAGAGAGTGTCGAATATAGTACAGTGTTTCAGTCATATCTAAAGCATAGTGAAAGATCAACTTAGTGTGAGATAGGTCCATTCAAAAGTCTGATGGCAACAGGGAAGAAGCTGTTCTTGAGTTGGTTGGTACATGATCTCATACTTTCATATATTTTTCCCAATGGAAGAAGGTGGAAGAGAGTATGTCCGGGGTGAGTGGATTGTTGATTATGCTGGCTGCTTTTCTGAGGCAACGGGAAGTGTAGACGGAATCAATGAATGGGGGACTGGTTTACGTGATGGACTGGCCATTGTAGTTACTTGCAGGCATTTTTGCAACATTACCACTATCCCACCTTGGCTTTAATTCATTGAATTCACAAATTCAGGAGACGTGGAGGCTTTAGAACCCTTGCACATCTTGTTCACCGTTCTAGGCTTGGAGTATTATGCTGCGTTATTTTCTGTTCTTCAATTTGCCTTTGAGATCGTAACATCCTGAGGTCAGGACTGATAGCTATTCTAAGGGCACATATTGGGATGCAGATTTCACCAGACTAGCCAGGTGCCTGCAGTTCCCATGATAGAGATGACATTCTTACACGTCGAATGAGCACTCAACCAAAAGATACAAAGAGATCAGTGTACACACTTAGTATCCAGAATTGCGAGGTGTCAAAATAAACACATCAGGATTTTAATTTACTTTATTGTAGTTTACAGGCGAGGTAATATTTTTTTCTCCAATATTACAGTTGAATCTCAGCAAAACAATAAAGGGAAAGGTCATCTTGTTGCCTGCTAATATCTTCATACCTGTTTTCATATTGTTACTTCCTTCCAGTCCATCTGGCAGATGCTCCATCTTTATTAGTTTAGCTTGCCAGCTGCTTGATTAGTTCGATTGCAAATTGCTGTGCACTTGCCATCATCCCGGTCTTAAACTTCTGCTTTGTGCCTTTTCATTGCTTAACCATTCTTTGACCTCCATAAATACTCAGGTAATGTTCTAATCTGCCAGGCCTGTTTAATCTCCCCTGCAATAATCTATAAACCAAATGTCTGACTTTTTTTTACTATTTAGGTTGGAGAAGAGAAATTGATGCCCTGTGATCTCTTACAGCAAGGTGAACAGAAATATGGAAAGTTCCGGTTCTTAAAATGCAGAACTTGCTGATGTTACTACACATTGCGCACGGTGACAAATTAAGATCTTGATTTATCAAAGTTGCCATGTGGAACCATTATGACAGCAATATTTTATTGACACCTGCAGAATATGTCAGTGAAATAAAGTTTATTTTTTCGTCATAGTAGGCTTACATTGACACTACAATGAAATTACTGTGAAAATCCCCCAGTCGCCATACTTGGGCATCTGTTTGGGTACGCTGAGAGAGAATTTATCATGGACAGTGTACCTAATCAGCACATATTTCGGACTGTGGGAGGAAACCGGAGCACCCAGAGGAAACCCATGGCAACACAGGGAGAATGTGTAGATCCCGCACACACAGTGATCCAAGCCGGGAATCGAACCCAGGTCCCTGGCACTGTGAGACAGCAGTGCTGACCACTGTGCCATCCAATGGTTTTAGATCAAGAAGTATGATGGTAAAAGGAACACCAAGTGAATAGAAATTCCGAAATGTAGGAAAAAAACAGGCTGGGGAGAGGAATGAACCAAACTGAAGGAGTTAATGGTACCAGAACCAGGCTGAAAGTTAACATCCACATAATTTGCCCAACAATGACATTTGCAGATAGCCTACAAGCAGCATATGGATTTTTAAACTATATGTTCCTATGCTATATTTGGGAACTTAACTTAAGCAAAACTGCAGTAAGCCATTTGGCACTTTGAGTCTCGTCCAGTAGTAAATGAAATCCTAGCTGATTTGAATATTACCTTAACTACCTGCTCCCTACCCACCCACTCCCCCACTGCTCTTCCCCATAGCTCTTGACTCCCTGTCAGTCAAACATTTGTCCAGCTCTGCTGTGGGGAAGTTGGGCTTTGGAGGAGTTGAGCCTGGGGCAGAAGGATGGGTTGGCCTTGAAGGGCGGGGCGGGCATTGGGTTGGGACAGGCCTTAGTGGGGCGAGGGGAGGGGGTTGGGGGGGGAGCTATTAGAGGTTGGACCTTGGGAGTGTGGGATTGTGAAAATCAGGACTTGAGCCTTGATGGGAGGAATCCCAACAGCTGGGAAAGGAAGCAGACCATGAAGAGTTCCGAGGGGATTGAGGTGAGGAATCCCACGAGGGGGTGTTCCATGAAGGACTTTCCATGGGGGTGGGGAGTTCTCATGGGGGCAAGTATTCAGTGGGCTGGGGGGATACTTACGTGGGATTCAAGGATATGGGGTCATCCGATGGGGTGGCTGGCCTGGGTCCTTAAAATAATTGACCAGAAACTAGAAGTGGTCTTAATTTTTCTAACAGCTGGATAGCTATTGATGTAACTCACAGTCCAAAATTTGCAATTTGAATGACATAGTTCCCAGCATACAGCAATTGCTTGGAGGAATTTACAATTCTGGACATTGTGAGGGGTCTGATTAGTAACTTTATGGATGACACGAGGATTGCTGGAGTTGCTGTTAGTTCTGGGGGTTGTTAGAGAAACAATAAGATATAGATAGATTGGAGATTTGGGAAAAGACATGGCTGATGGAGTTTAATCTGGACAAATGTGAAGCCATGCAAATCTTCCAAGGGGTCTCTGTTCATCTTTGGCGTACCCACCAGTCACACAACCCTGGGGTTTGGAAGTTACGGTTTGCAAGTTTTTCTATCAAGTATTCCATTGAATTATGTTTGAGTTTTCTACCAAATATTTGACAGGAGGTAAAGAATACTGCAGATGTCCCAAGTTTCTGTTTTTCTTTGGAATAGCACTGATCAGGACAATGCTTCTTTGGTTTATAGCAAGCTGACCTTCATCTGCCCTATTTAATTCAACTAATCTCAGTATAAGCACCTGCAGGATCTTCCCCAGGGTCCTGTTTGACTGGTTTCCAAATTGAAAATGTACAGCACATTACAACTGATATTCAGTGTGGTCTCTTAATTGTCAAGTAAAGTTATTTATCTTTCCCTCCTGAAAGTGTTGATCGCCCACTGATAACTACTGGATGCCCTCTGGTACCTCATCCCATTGAGAAGTCTCACAACACCAGGTTAAAGTCCAACAGGTTTATTTGGTAGTAAATGCCACTAGCTTTTGGAGCGCTTGCTGCACAGTGTTTATAAGACTTCTAACTGTATTTTTCCTAATCCAATGCTGGCATCTCCATCTCATCTCAGTGCCCTATATACATATATATACATATATATAAAACAGATTAACCAGCTGCTAAAACACCACAATCAGACACAATCCCAGCTCTGATGAAGGGTTATCCAGACTCAAACGTTGGCTCTATTCTCTCTCCACAGATGCTGTCAGATCTGCTGAGATTTTCCGGCATTTTCTGTTTTTGTTTCACTGTCCCACTCTCAACAGACTTCTGCATATCTGCATTTTACCAGTGACCACTAAATAGTGACCAAGTGTAGCAATCTAGCTAATATTCATAGAGTCATAGAGATATATAACACAGAACATGTCCTTCAGCTCAACTTGTCCATGCTGACTAGGTTTCCTTAACTGAACTAGTCCCATTTGTCTGCATTTAGCCTATATCCCTCTAAACTCTTTCTATCCTTGTACTTGTCCAAATGTCTTGTAAATTTTGTAATAGTACCCACCTCTACCACCTCCTCTGGAACTCTGGCACTTCCATACCAGGTTGCTTAGCTCACAGTACCAGGGACCTGGGTTTGATTCCTATATTGGTCACTGTCTATATTGCATTTGCATGTTCTCCCCGTGTCTATGTGGGTTTCCTCTGGGTGCTCCGGATTCCTTCCACTGTCTGAAAGGTGTGCTGGTTAGGTGCCTTGGCCATGCTAAGTTCTCACCCAAACAGGTGCTGGGATGTGTGACTAAGAGATTGTCACAGTAAATTCATTGCAGTGTTTATGTAAGCCTACTTGTGACATTAATGAATAAACTTTAAACTTAATCTTTACCTAGAAACTGATGGTTGTTTCCTTACTATTGCTGTAGTGGAACTTCCTCTATCGTTCCTTACCTTTCGCATTGAAAGTCCTTAGTAATGTGAACTTTTGAATCCATTTCAAATGCCCTCTTGTTGACTTGAACTGGTTTGCAAATCCGATTTAAAATGATTTGCAAAAGAAGGAAATGTGATGCGAGAAAAACCTATCTCACACAATGAGTGGTTCGGGTCTGGAACGCACTGTCTGTAAGTGTGGTGGTGGCAGATTCAATCAAGGCATTAAAGGGGGCATTAGATGATAACTCGAATAGATACAATGTGCAGGGTATGTGAAAAAGACAGGAGAATGGCAGTAAATCATGATGGTTGTTTGGAGAGCTGGTGCAGGTATGATGGGCCAAATGGTCTCCTTCTGCACTATAATAATTCTGTAATTCTGTGATATAAGTAGCTGGATTTTCTAATAGTGGTCTTGTGTCTGAAATAAAGATATGTTTAGCTGCTGTAGATCTGTATGAGTAACTCACTAGGAGTAGGTTTTGAAGTTCAAGGATCTTTTATCATTACAAGTTCAGCAGGATAACAAAACATATTACATTATGGCCTGTGGTGTATCATCTCTTTTAAGCCATAATAGGCATTGAAGGCTGCAGAAAATCATAGGACAGGCAGGTGACGAGTCTTTAGAAAAGTATTTGATGAAATGAGAGCAAGGCCAGTAGTTGTTCCCCATTGCTATTGTGCCAGCTATGTCAGAGACTTTGCTGTGGTTCTGTGGGGTGGCACAGTGGTTAGCACTCCTGCCTCACAGCACCAGGAACCTGGGTTCAATTCCTGGCTTGGGTCATTGCCTGTGTGCAGTTTGCACATTCTCCTCATGTCCGTGTGGGTTTCTTCTGGATGCTCTGATTTCCTTCCACAGTCCAAAGATGTGCAGGTCAGATGGATTGGCCATACTAAATTGCCTCTTAGTGTCAGGGTGACTGGCTAGGATAAATGCATAGGGCCTGGATGGGATTGTGGTTGGTACAGACTCGATGGGCTGAATAGCCTCCTTCGCATTGTAGGATTCTATGAAAACAATCAATGATAGCTACAGATATTATTACCAAGACTATTTTTGAATCCCATATTTTTGTTAATTGAGTACAAATTCTACCAGCTGTTTGGTGGGACTTGAATTCTTGTCCACAGAGCACCTCGACTACCCCACCACAATAGTGAAATATTTTACAGTTGATGCAGTTAACAGCTATGATACTACACACACCTTGAGTGTTTTTATTTTGCATATAGTTTTAAATTGCCTGAAATATGCAAGGTGGTCTCAGCTTAATGTGTGGTATTGTAAACTAAAATCAATAAATGCACAGAATTGCCCTTGAGCTGCGGGGCTAATGCTCCTTGCTTCTGAAATATAAACAAATATAGTGCTTGCTTCATCAGAGAAAGGAACTTAAATCAGAAAACTGTCATCCCTACATTTACATTTCAGTGTGGTTTAGTGTGACAAGGACATGGACATAACTTCAAAGCAACTAATCATCTAACAAGAATGAAGGTGACCTTCTGGGCATTCTAGCAACTCATAAAGTACAAGAAAATGTCTATCCTTATGAGCATCCACACCACTAATAGCTCACTAAGCAGTGAATTTAACACACATAACTTTCTGACCATTATGCCTAACGATGTAGAACCATCACTGCAGGTGTTTTAACTTTGTTTAATATATAATCTTATGATGATAAATATATTGGATTAAAATCAAAAAACCCCTACAGTGCAGAAGGAGGGCATTCGTTCCATTGAGTCTGCACCAGCCACAATCCCATTCAAGCTCTATTCCCACAACTTCACGTATTTATGCTGCTAGTCTCCCTGACACTAAGGGGCCATTTAGCATGGCCAATCCACCTAATGAGTGGAGATGCCAGCGTTGGACTGGGGTAAACACAGTAAGACGTCTCACAACACCAGGTTAAAGTCCAATAAACCTGTTGGACTTTAACCTGGTGTTAAGAGACTTCTTACTGTGCCAATCCACCTAACCCACAATCTTTGGACTGTGGGAGGAAACCAGAGCACCCGGAGGAAACCCATGCAGACACAGAGAAAATGTGCAAGCTTCACACAGATGATGATTTAAGCTGGGAATCGAACCTAGGTCCTTGGCGCTGTGAGGCAGCAATACTACAATATGCCACTAATGATTAGATGGAAATATTAATACAATCTGGTACATGTAAAATGGTTATATATTGAATGACACATGTCAGGAGCCATTCTAGGAAACAAACCTGATGCATGTTTGAGATGAATCTAAAGCATTTTCACAAAAAAATTTAAAATTATGCGAAGTTCTCAATTTTCACATATAATTAAATATTTTAATAATAAGTAAAAATGAGTGTCAACCCAAAACTTTGGATCGAATGGAGGAAATTAAAGAGTATTAAATGCATTAATTTAAACATGTATTGCATACCATTATGGTCTCCAATTACTTTAATCACTTGAAAAACAGTCTCAAATCTTTGTGTTATCTCCTATCCAGAGGAAAACCAAGAAAAACTTTGGAAGGATGAATCCTATGTTCTTAGCTCCTCACTGTTTATTATACTTGGTACATTCTAGTGGTGCAAGAACTATTATATTACACACAGCAGTTATCTTGATCTGCACTGATGCTAATATATTCAAACCCATTGCTACACAAATAATCATTCATCGCTTTATGATTAATGTTAACTAAGTTGCCATTAACCACTCAAGTGCAAGTTGATTTCATACAGGTAAAAATTCATAGGTGTGAGATAGGGAAAGGCTGCTGAAGACAGTTTTAAATTTAAAACTGTAAAAAGTCAGTGAGAGGACTCCACTCCATCTCTCCCTAAATCAACTGTAAGCTGTGGTTTCTATGCCGCAGGGGGGGTCTTATTTTTGACAGCCAGCTTGCTGTCTTTAGTTGGACGGTGATCCATCCTCTGGCCAACTATTTGGCCAATATGGGGAAATGACTGCCAGGTGACATTCAAGCGTGACAAAGTGGTGTCCTAGTGCAAAGGGCTAAATCAATGATGCTACCCAAATGGCCTCTAGGTGGCAGAACACTCTTGTAAGGCTGGCTCACCTCTTACCTTTTCACGCACAACCTTTGAGACAACAACATTCAGATCGAGAACTTGCTGTGCAGTTTATTAATATTAATACTTTCTTAACAGAAAATTGTAGAAAGTCTAATGGCAACTGCAGTGCGTTTTATCTGATTTAATATAAAGAACTGCATAAAATTAGTTTCCTTAACTAGATACAATTACTTTCTCTTGCCCCTAGGCATATTAAATTCTGACATTCTATTACACTTTTGCTCCATATTTATTTAATCTTGACCAATTTATTCTAACAATCATTTAAAAAACTGGCACCATAACAAATGTATTGTTTTATGTTTTATACATGTAGCCCAGGCAGGTTGACCAATTTTAAATGTGTGAAATTAATAAGATATATTGCAGTTTCACAGCATTTCGTTTTTATCAGATTGTTGTCTGCCCGAAGGAACTCCAAAGAGCAATTACTTTGTTTCTCCTTTTTTCCTGTCAATTATCCTCTTCCCCTGTTCCTTTCTACAAAGCAATGGCGTCCAGCTGGAGTATGCTTGCATCTTTAAGCAGTTGCCCTCCGGTATTTGTGCCACTCACCATGATTCTCAGGTCTGAAGCAGTGTTATCAGGCTGTTTGGCCTTTGGTGCATTCGAGCAAAACAATCCCTTTTTCTAGCGGGTGACCTCTAGAATCAGCCGCAACCCAGATTTCTATTTTCTAAGGCAGGGACTGTGTCTGCAGGATCACAGCTTTGATCAATGAACTCAGCAAAGGAATAAATGCCAGTTTGGCTATGTTTTTTAATTCACTCACAAGACGTAGCATCACACATACTTTATTATCCTTTCCTCATTTTCCTTGAGAAGGTGATGTTGAACTGCTTTCATAGAATCCCTACACTACATGAGGAGAATGGTCAGCCTATGAAGCCTACACCAATTGTTGTAGGGGAGAATTTCTTGTTTTCCAAGCTGTGATAGTAAAACTTAAACAAAGTTTGCTTTGCAAAAACAGCTAGCTTTTATTATCACAGAACTGCATGCAGTATATGACAGAATCTTGGAGACAGAGAGCAGTCCCTACAAACTGCTGATTCTATCCCAAGACTGTGCCTGCTACAAAAATCAGTTCCATAGTTATACCTCATTCTTATCAATGTACATGTTCAATTAGTAATACAAGCAGTAATACGTCATCAGTTGTATTAGGATCTGGTGACCTCTAAGACCTCTTTGTCTCATTAATAATATCATTATCTTGTCCTTTTGGTAGGACAGAAGAAGGCCGATGACTTCATCATTTCTGATCTTATCTCGCCTCAGTCATTCAGCCCTAAGTTACGTGGAGTCAGCCTTGACTTGACCTTCTCTGATGTTCATCATGTCTTAGGTTATTCAGAGTCAGTTTTACAGGGGTCTGGCAATTTGGAATAGCTTGGTCAGCTCTCTTATTTTATACGAATTACTTGACCATTTTCCCCATCATGCCATTGCTTCATTCATATACTTTCATATTCCCTCCTTTTGTCAGGCCCTTTGCTCAACTTGTCCATGCCACCCTTTTTTAAACCACTAAGCCAGTCCCAATTATTTGTATTTGGCCCATATCCCTCTAGGCTTACCTTACCATGTAACTGTCTAAATGCTTTTTAAAAGGCAAGTTTGTACCAGTATCCACTCCTAGACAGAAAATATATATGATGTATAGAATCATAGAATCCCTACATTGCAGAAGAAAGCCATTTAGCCCATCAAATCTGCGTTGACCACAATTGCACCCAGGCCCTATTCCTGTAACCCCACATATTTAGCTTGCTAATTCCTGACACTAGGGTCAATTTAGCATGGACAATCAACCTAACTTGCACACTTTTAGACTGTGGGAGGAAACCAGAGCACCTGGACATGCTGACACGGGGGGAATGAGTAGACTCCACAGAGTGACCCAAGCTGGAATTGAACACAGATCTCTGGCGCTGTGAGACAGCAGTGCCAATCACTGTGTCACGATGCCACCCATGCTGTCGAACTTCTTGAGTGTTGTTGTAGCGGCACTCATCCAGGCAAGTGGGGAATATTCCATCACACTCCTTACTTTAAATGGTGGAAAAGCTTTGGAGAGTCAACTGGTTCATCACATGCTGGAGAGTATCCAGCCCCTGAGTTGTTGTTGAAGCCACAGTTTTTGTATGACTGGCTGAGTTAAGGTTCTTGCTTTGTATGATTCAGCTGCTTGACTGTTCAACCAACTGAACGATTCTTGAGTCTGGAAAAATAATTTGAAACTGTGGAAAGCAAATAAGGAAGGATAAAAGTAAAACAATTAACATTTATCATAAATGCAAAAAAATTTGCTTTTGGAGATACCAATTTTAGATTTGAGTCAGCATTACAAAGAAGCACCCACCAAATAATGAGCTAAATAATCCTATTCAATGGTAAAACAGACAAAAAAATTCTGAAGAAAGTCTGAGCAGCAAGAATATAGCAAATTTACAAAAGTAAATTTATTAGGCATCTGTAAGTATGAATAATTGGGATTTACAACATTGAAATTCAATTTTGAATTTTAATTTCACACGGAGCTTTCAATATATATCATCCAGTAAAATCTGCAACTGTGAAGTCTTTCTTTACATTTTGCTTTATCCTTTTTATCAGGAGAAAATTATGTGGGCATAAATAAGATTCTGCTCTAGCAGTATAAACCTTTGGGTAGATTTGCACTGTTGTCAGTAAATGAAGGACGCACAAAGTAGCAAAACATTGAATACCAAAAAAGGCTGACAGTCAGATTGCATCTCATGTTCTCCAGACTTACTAGTCTTCGTCAGCACAACATCCAAGTGAAGGGCTAATTGCCGCATGTAAGCTTGCCAGCATCTTTCAAAATGTACACTGGCAACACACTTCAATATCCACTAAATGTTAGTAAAATGATGGCTGTGGCATTTGGAAAAAAATCTAAATTCTAAATCAGATAACACATGCTAGAGTACTTCGGGGATTAAATAATACATCTTGACAAAGATTTTAGCACAGTCTCATGGCGGCTTTATGAAATTTTCATGCTTTACTCAGTTAAACTCTGGAAAACCTCTGGCAGTTCAAATACCGATTGTACATTCCAGTTTTCTATTAGGTCTACAGAGAATATCTTGAATCCAGGGTAATTGGATGTCACTGATGGTGGTTGTGATGGGAGCAATCTGAAGTGACAAATCAAGATCACCAGCTAAGAAGCATGTGATGTAGTTTCCATCACATTGGTCAAAGTAACTTTAGTAATGCAGAGGTTCATTAAATAAATCTGGTGTTAGCATTGCATTCTGTTTTCATTTTGTATCAAATATCATCAGAAGTATTTTATGATATGAACCTTTTAAAAGATTGTTGATCAAACTAGCGTTGAACAAACAAATCCAGCATTTTTTAAAAGTGTGTACTGTTGATATTCCTGTTAAATTTCAAATGCGATAATTATGTTTCTTCTGCAATTTCATTTTAATAAGATCTTCAAAATGTAAATACTCAAACCACTTTGTGAAACAATAATCTAATGAACAATCACGCTGCCTTCAGGTGCACTGGAATCAATCTCCAAAGAAACAGAATATCCACTGAACCCAATCTCTTACTGTTTAATATAGTGCTTTACTTTAATGCAAACAAGATGCATTATGACGAATTGTGGGATATGACTTATCACACTTTCCGTGTAGACCATGACTCATTCGCAACTTCACTTGTGAATTAGCAGGCAGCCCACTCACTGAAAATGAATTGCATTTAAGAATCCGTCTATACAAGTGGATAGTCAAAATTAAACCCAATTTAATCAGTGATTGGGTGGCACATTATTCTTTGGGTTTTTTTTGGGACTTGGGTGTGAATTTAATCTAGACTGATGGGGACTTGCTCTGCCAGTTAGTGACACTTGAATGCCACATATTTCCATCCAATTTTTAGTGGGCATAGAGTATGTGAGGGAGGAAAACCAACCCAGGAAAGGTGTGAAGGTGAACAACTTTTGTTCGGACAAAAGCACTTGAGAAAGTATTTATTTTTGTTCAGCGGTGTCAGTTATTCAGTATCAGCAGGTGACTAATTTTCACCTAACTAATTTAATCTCAAGGCTTCAGGGCGCAAGTGTCATTAAAGTCTGAAAGCCGGAGTTTATGAATTAAGTTCTGTTCTATTAACTTCATTGGAATTCTTTGGTTGGTGAAATAGTTTGTTATGGTAGTGACATTGCTGGACGAGTAATCCAGAGACCCAAGTCCTCCCACAGCAACTGGTGGAATTTAAGTTTAATAAACTAATTAATCTGGAATTGAAAACTAGTCATTATTTGTGGTAAAAACCCATCTTGATTTGCCATTACTCTTTTTGGTGAGGAAATATGCTGTCCTTACCTGGTCTGGCTGACAATGTGATTCCAAGTCCTTATGTGGTTGACTCTTACCTGCACTCTGAAATGGGAATTAGATATGGTCAACAAATATAGGCCTTATGAAAAACCTGAGAAAGACCTTGTAAAATTTGGTCAATTTTAAATAAAGGGATCTTAAAAGGTTATTTATAAAAAAAACTCATTGGCTTAAAGAATATTGTAAATTGGACAGATTAGTTGAATAGTAGAATACAAATATTAATAGATCTCACATGTAACAGTAATTGCTGTACGGATATGATCTAGAACTATGCATTGCAGTATTCAGTGCTGAAACACTGACATTTGTTCTCAGCTAGGTAAGTATATGTAGAGCACTTAGAATTCTGGATACAATATGGATACAGTACTTAGTCTTTCAACTCTAGAGTCACAGTTTCATCTGAATGGAACTAATGGAACACAATATTTTATTGTTGTCTGAAGGAAATTCTTCAATGAGTGTGGGAAGTAGTGATTTTCACATTGATGTAATACAAGTGTTCTGAATTTCAGATTGAGGTAGGTTATTCGGGCAGATTTGATGAAACTCATGGCTAAGGGTGTCATAGAGTCAAACTGCACAGAACCAGGCCCTTTGGCCCACCATATTTATGCCAACCATCAAATACTAATCTATATTGATCCCATTTATCAGCACTTTGTCCGTACTTTATTGTGCCTTGTCAATTTAACTGTTCGTTGTGTAGATGGGACGAAATGTTATATAAAATATCTGGAGACTATTTGGATAGTTACTGAATAAAGTTAAAGGATCTTTCAATCCTCTAGTCTAATGAAAAGACCAGCAAATCTGACAACATTGCACAGGTGAGTATAGTGGCAATTACTAAGGAAAAGGTTCTGGGGAAACTGGATGGTCTGAAGATGGATAAATCACCAAGAGCAAATGGACTAGACCCCAGGGTTCTAGAAGAGGACATTCTGGAGACATTGCTGGTGATCTTTCAGAGATTACTGGAGATAGGGAGGGTCCCAGAAGATTGGAAAGTAGCAAATATAAGTCTGCTCTTTAAGAAAGGAGGCAGCAGACGGCAAAATATAGGCTGCTTAGTCTGATTTTGTCATTGGCAAGATTTTAGAGTCCATTGTTAAAGATGAGATTGTGGTGTACTTGGATGTGCATGACAAAATAGGACTGAATCAGCAGGCTTCACTTCGTCAAAGGAAGGTCATGTCTGACAAATCTGTTAAGAGTTCTTGATCACTCACTGCCTTGGAAATGGTCTAGAGGAGGTTCACAATAATGATCCCTGGCATGAAGAGCTTGTCATATGAGGAATGGTTGAGCACTCTATGTCTGTACATGTTGGCATTTAGAAGAATGAGGGGGGGGAGGGAATCTTATTGAAACTTACAGGATACTGCGAGGCTTGGATATAGTGGATGTGGAAAGGACTAGTAGGAAAATCTAGAACCAGACAGCATAACTCAGTCTAAAGGGATGATCCATTAAAACAGAGATGAGGAGGAATTTCTTCAGCTAGAGAGTGGTGAATCTATGGAAATCTTTGCCACAGAAAGCTGAGAAGGCCAGGTCATTGCATGCCTTTAAGACGGAGACTGATAGCTTCTTGATTAATAAGGGAATCAACGGTTACGGGGAAAAGGCAGGAGAATAGTGATGAGAAAAATATCAGCCATGATTGAATGACAGAACAAACTCAATGGGCCGAATAGCCTAATTCTGCTCCTGTATCTTATGATCTTATGGAGTGTCGATAGAGGTTATGTGGAGTGGGGCTCAAATCAAAAAGCTTAGGTCTTAAAGAAAGAGCCATGCTGACATACTTGAAATGGAAGTTTGTACGGAGTGGGAAAAATCTGCATTAACAGATAATGACAAATAATCCTAAAAGTACATCACCACTGATTTCCTCATTTAGCTGGAAAAATACTCAACAGTTTGTTTCCTGAGAGAACTCCCAGTTGGTCTTTAAATGTTTGAGACATTCAAGAAGATGTCACTTCAAAGGTTACTGCACAAAATAAAATCTCACGGTATAGGGACTAACATGTCAGGAAGTGATTATGTCCTTCACCTGTCAATGTGGGCCAAGTTTCATGTCTCCAAACATTGTAAACGTAATTACTGTATAATTTTTAAAAGTCCATTCAAGGGATATGAGCATTGTTGGCTAGGGCATTTATTCACCATCTCTAATTGCCCTTGAGACGGTGCTGACAAGTTGCTTGCTTGAACTTCTGTGGTCCATGTGGTGAAGGTACACATGATGTAGAGATGCTGGCATTGGACTGTGGTAAACACAGTAAGAAGTCTCACGAAACCAGGTTAAAGTCCAACAGGTTTATTAACAAAAGCCACTGGTTTTCGGAGCATTGCTCCTTCGTTCAGGTGAGTGGGAGCAACAGAACTCCCACTTACTTGACAAAGGAACAGTGCTCCGAAAGCTACTGGCGTTCACTATCAAATAAACCTGTTGGACTTTAACCTGGTGTTGTGAGATTTCTTACTGAAGGTACATACACAGTGCTGTTTGGGAGGACTTTGATCCAGCAGCTGTGAAGGAGTGGCGATATATTTCCAAGTCAGGATGGTGAGTGATCTGGAGGGGAATCTCAGCTGGTGGTAGTTCTATGTCTGCTGCCCTTTCCCACTGTATGATTGTTGTCATGGGTTTGGAAGGTGCTGTCTCAGGAGTCTTGGTGCTTGATGTAGTACATCTTGTAGATGGTGCATACTGCTGCCTCTGTGTGTTGGTGATGGAGGGATTGATTGTTTGTGGGTACAGTGGCAATCAAGCAGCCTGCTTTGTTGCAGATAATTCTGTGAATAAAAGTGGAACTTTAGAAACAAATGCTGATTCCTTCATCTGCAGTGAGGAGATGGAAGATGGAACCTGGTATTGTCACTGGCTGCATTTTTGCTTTCAGGTAGGAGAGGAGTGCAAAGGAAATGCCTGGCTCTTCGAAGGAAGGTGCAGAACTCTCAACACCGAGGCAGCAAACCCCTTTGGATGAAGGGATTGATCATAGTCATTAGTAGACATTTCACTAGACCCTGGTTGTATAGATATCACTAATGTTATCTGCAGGTGAGCTGATGCCTGTGTATTTCAAGGGATCTGGTCACCCACATTTGCCATATTCTGCAGGATTTGGTGCCACTGGAAGGATACCCGTTGTCATCTGCCGCAAAAGTAACTGCTACCCTTAATTTCTACAGTAAGAAGTCTTACAACATCAAGTTAAAGTCCAACAGATTTATTTGGAATCACAAGCTTTCAGAGCACTACTCCTTCATCAGGTGAATGACTCATTATTACTTGATCACTCACATTATATACATGTATTTAACACTTGGGCACATATTGTGCGACTATATCTTTCTTTCTTAAGCCTACCGCTAAGTCATGATGGCCCCCTTTAACATCCACAGTGGGGGTACAGGCAGCCTGCCGACTACTATGTCCTGTTGTTTGTGATCACTTTGGTGGCTATCCACTGGAGCTCTGACAAAGGGTCATCTGGACTCAAAATGTTGGGTGGCACAATGATTAGCACTGCTGCCTCTCAGCGCCAGGGACTTAGATTCAATTCCAGGCTTAAGTCACTATTTGTGTGGAGTTCGTATGTTCTTCCCATTTCTTTGTGGGTTTCCTCCCACATTCTGAGAGACATGCTGGTTAGATGCATTGACGTGAACAGGCGCTGGAGTGTGGCGACTTAGGGAATTTCACAATAACTTCATTGCAATGTTAATGTAAGCCAATGTGTACCTAAGAAATAAACTTAATGCAGCATGAACAGCATAATGCAGCATGAACAGAGTAGTATTACCACATTTAAGATTTAGAGATCACGTAGCTTTTATTTGCATTCTTGAAATGGTTTTCTCATATGCTTCTGTTTCATTTGTTCTACAAAACAGCCACGTGTCAATTAGCCATTGTAGTTTGCAGTTAGTTTCAGACTGTTATCTGAGGAATAGCATTTCGGTTCATCTAAATTACAAAAATTGCATCTGTGATTACTGACTTCATGTTGACGGTATAGTTTCTGTAACCCTTAAGAGCCATGAGAATACGTAAGAAGCAAACTACTTATGAAAGCAAAATACTAGAGGCTGGAAATCTGAAATAACAGAAACTGCTGAAACTACTCAGCAATTTTGGCAGCATTGGGAGAGACAAACAGAGTCAATGATACAAGTCAGTGACCCTTTATCAGAACTCTTTTTCTCTCCACCAACGCTGCCGAACTTGCTGACTTTCATTTTAGGTAAGCAAGCTATTTAGTTCTCAGAACTTATTTAACGTATATACTCATATAAAAATTGACCATTTCAGCAACAAGTTAAAAGATTGACTTTTAGATGAATCATCTACCCACTGCCCACAATATGGCTCTCAGAAGAATCTACAAGATGGTGTGCCTGCACTCGTTATGCATTGTCTCCGTGATTTTAATGAACCTCCCTCATTTCTGGCAATAGGAAATTTCAGTGTTGGTTTGGCCTGTGATTTCAAAACTGCTTTGGGGTCTAGGAAGAGCAAAAGGAAAGGTTACCCCAATGCAAAATAGCTGGAGAAAGCTCCCAGTGCTTACACAGGGCCTTGGTACAGGGGGAATAGCAGACGCTCTTCTCCCTGTCCCCAGAGGAAGGCTGAGGGTGATGGTCAAGGACCAAAAGCTGCGTCTTCATTCATTAAAAGTTTCCACTAAATTGATCTCTACATGATGTTTCCGTACGTGCTATTCATTCCTCTTCAATCCGTCTGCTTCACTCCTCCCGCCCCCTTCGCCCCCAGCAAATTCACAATCAATCTACATTCTTCATGCCTTATTCTGACAAGAAGGAACTGGAAGAAATTAATGAATAATGTAATGAGGTTTTGATATGATTGCAGAGATTATGCTTTGGTTTTGAAGTTTTGTTTTTATCCCTGAAAATAGAAGGCCAACCTTTGAACTGAAATTTAAAAGCTACAGTACTTCTGGCAAAAGATTACAGAGCTAACTCTTAAAAGATCGACTTTTACATGATTGTCATTTTCACACATAACGGTACTTTTTTAAAGTAAGCAATTGTATTGTTTTAATTGAGAACTATACTGAAGCTAAAAAAACTTTCAGTCAAAGCTACAACTGTTTGTACCCATCATGGAGTTACATAAATGAATAAATGTAAAAGGAAACTACTTTTTGTGTAGTGAGCATTGCTCGTATCAGATGGATTAAGCAGAAATGGCACTGCTGTGGAAATACTAATGTGAGTAGATTCATGATAAAGTATTGAACATTGCTTAACACAGAACCTTTAAACTTTAAATTGTTTTGTGGCACTTAATGTTCATCAAAATGAGGTATATTAGTGCTGAGGAGTTTTAAGTACCAGTTATTGCAAGGTGAGAATCAGATGTGCCTCAATATGCTTGATCCTAAGTTGTACTCATGGAACAATTTCAATTCTCCAATACCAGGTAACCCCTGGCTTTTTGGTGAAGATCAACAACTGTAGATTAGTACTGGGAGCCAATACCTAATATGAACTGGATTCAAACAGCCAGCATAAGAAACTTTATTTGTAAGTCTGGGCTGGACACCAACCAAGGTGCCAGAAGCAAAGGTCTTCTGTTTGATTTCTATTTTCTAAGTTTTGCATTATGTAGCTGTCACAAGTGAAATGAGTCTGGATTACTCATTATCAAGTCACTATAATCTGTCAAGTGACCTGTACTGACTTGATTAAATTTAAACAAGTCAGAAAAGCAATTAAAATTGAATCAGTGAGTCACAAACTCATTTCACTCCACCCCTTCCAGTAAAGGATCAACCATCCTTTAAAATAAACAAACTAGTTCACTTCATTTTTTAATTTTTTCTGATGGCCAAGGTGGTATGGCAAAAAAGGCCACCACTTGCCCCCTCCAACAAATATAAGCCAGTTATAAAAAAGACTCAACATTGTTAAGTTTAATGTTCAAAACCTATCAGGAAGTTTCTCTCTTTCCTCCCTGAAGCTCTAGCACCCAGGCATTAGAGTTCGGCTTCATGAGTGAAGTTTGCTTTTTTCTGCTGGACTTGCTTTTTTTCCTCGTTCACAATGCACATATGGCAGCTACTTACCTGCCCAGTTCATTGTGTATATCTGATCTGATTAGAGGCCCAACATGCCCTAATATCACATCTCCTGTGACATAATGCAGATCCTGTGCATGCATGCAGACTGCTCATTCTTCCATCTGTTAGCACCAGATGCTTATCTTGCTGCTGTTCCAGTGGGACAATAACTTCAGTTTATTGTTTTGTGTATTCAGTGGAAGAGTCGAATGCTGCTGGCGGCAGTGATGTGCAAAACTGACAGATGACTCCGAGACCATCATTTAGTTTGATGACTTGAGGTCAAGCTTAGCTCAAAACCTATAGCGTAACCTGGGTATCAGCCCACCTTTATTCCCTGGGACAATAAAAAGTGCTATGTGGACTGCTATCAGTCATCTTCTGCCAAAATGTGAGAAAAATGTGTTTCGGGAATTTAAAAAGAAAATCATTACTCCTGCCCACAAGAGACTATTAGTAAAAATCTTTGGTTTCCTACGATAAGATTTCATATTATATCTAATAATTTTGACTATTTTTATTTTCTGCTGATACAACAGCTCTTCTAAATGTATATTCAGAATCAATAAAATTCACTATAAATGTCAAGATTTCCTCAGGTTCATTGGAACAATCCAGTCAGTGTGTAAAATTCTCATCTTCGTACTCAAATCTGTCATTCTTTTGTTTCCTAATGCTCACAGGAAAAAAATCTGAGAAGCAGAGAAAAATACCCTGCTTCACCTTAAAGACAATAATTATACTTTACACGGTTAAAGTGTTGCAAAGATATTCTTAGCAAAGGTCCCAAAGGAACACTTCTATATTTGTACTCACAGCTGTAAAATGGAAGCATATTACACTTGCACCATTGCTTACTTATGTGATTCTGTGCTAGGATAACTTGCTCTTCAAGTCAACTTTTAAGTATAATTCAGGTGATTTTAACAGTGCATATATGAGATGTTGTTGAAATGTATTTGAGAATGATCACCATCCATTCAGAACAAGGAAATTGCAAAATCTGTTTACCATCACAAAATATTTTCATTGCAGCAATTGTAATACTTTCTAATTTTGGTATACAAACAAAATTTATATTTCCATAATTACAATAAGCAGCCAGTAACTGCAAAGTTTCAGACAGGAGGTCCATTGCCTTACAAAGGAAAATATTTAAAGACACGCTTGTGATATTTATTCCTGAGGCTTAATGAATGTCTTCTTGACTTTACTACCCCTGGTGCTTGCTTCTGTTTCTTCACTTTGAAGAGCTGATCGGTCTCTCTTTTTGGTAAACTTCCTTTTTATGGTTCCCACTAAGCTTTCATATCTGGAAGAGACAAAGTTTGATAATGCTTCACTAATGCAAATAATTTGAATGTTAACTATTTTACATTATCCACTATTTTGTAGTATTGTTCTGAAGCATTAATTCTAACTATGTAGGAGAGTTTCTCTAACTATGGAGAGAGAAGTTACAGAATGAAAGACCAATGAAATAGAAGAATCTGCATGCCGAGTTGAGTAAATTTGAATCATTGATAGTGAAGAACATATCAGAGAACATTCTGAGGAAAGAGGATATCTTAGTAGAAAATTCAAAGTACTACTGAGAGGAAAGGTTCTAAACAAGGATTTTGAAGGAGGCAAAAAGAGTGGATTAAGATGAAAATCTAAAAATGTAGGAAGAGGGATCAAGATATAACTTAGTGATAAAGTTGTTTGGATACGGTAGCTCAAACAAAGTGTAGATGGACGTTAAGGCTTTGGTAAAGGGCAAGGTGTTGCCACTTCAAAGCCTTAATGATAATGGAATTGCCCACAACAAAGTTGCAAGGGGGCCTTATTTGTGAGTGAATAAACATTCTGGAGAGAAATAGTAAAAGGAACAATGATTGCTGATCCACTTACGCAGTCATAGCTCTTTATAAGCTGTGGATGTGTGCATCACCCCGAAGGTGCTATATCAGCCTCCCACACTGACACCTTTGAGGCATCATGCGTGTGCAACTGCACACAAAAAAATAAAGGTACCATGATTCAATGAATAGGTTGCACATGGAAATAAATTTCATGGGGGCATTGGATTGAGGAATTTGGTGGAAGACAGTTTGTGGGTAAGTGCCCAACATCTAACTTCTCTGCTCGTCTTTATAATATTGCTTTGAAATATATCACATCTACTTGGAGAACAAATGGGACCACACTTTAATGCCTCATCTGATAGATGACACCTTCAATAGTGCAGGAATCATAGGGCTGGATGGAGTGTCTAACTCGATTTTTGTGCTGAAGTTCTGCAGTGGGACTTCAACTCTATCACCTTGTAATTCAGAGACAAGAGTTCTGCCAACTGACCTTTGGCTGACACATTAACAAATGCCCAGATTTGGAGATAGATGTGAATCCAGGAGCTGTTCATGGGATACAGTATCAGTGTACATATTGCTGGTAATTTGTTTTTCTCCTCTAAACTCAAATAGTAGTTAAAACTTGGCCTGGGGAGATTCAAGTGCTGTATTAAATTCATAGCTTAAACTAGTTAAATTACTTAGTTTACACAAATCACAGCATAATAGTTGTCTGTATGCAAGATGACACTCTTTTTCTGTTCCTGCCTACACTCTGTCTACAAATCAAACTGTCCTTTTCAGCCACAATAGGTTATACACTCATTCTCCCTGGGTCTGTGTGGGTTTCCTCCACTGCTCCTGTTTCTTCCCATGATGTGCATTCTAGGTGGATTGGTGATGGTAAAGCACCCCTTAGTTTCCAAAGATGTGTAGGTTAGAGGATTTATCACGATAAAGGTGTAAGGTTAGAGGGGTAGGCCTGGATAAGATGCCTTTCGGAGAATTGGTACAGAGTTAATGGGCTGAATAGCTTCCTCCTGCACTGAAGGGATTCTATGAAAGGGTTAAACATTGTTGTCAACCTCAATTTTTCACCCTACTTGCTGATACCTTATGACTGGACACAAAGGATCAAGCAGCAACACGTGCTGTTGTGAAGATGCCTGGGAGTTTAAGACACCCCTATTATTTGCATCAGATGCTGATGACATTTTAAAATAGCAACCACCACACTAACACTGACATTTCACCTTTATACTTGGTGTACCCCTGTTTTTAGAGGGTTTTGGACTTCAACATGCTAATGACATATAATCGTTGAGCAATATTTCAAAACTTGAAGCCCTATTTAGTTAAATAAAATAATGGACATGGAACGCCAGGTGATGTGTTTCATCTGTGGCTTTCATCTGGAGGCTGAATCAACCCAGTCTAGTGATGAATGATGGAGGAATACTAAGGCTGGAGTGGAGTCAGCACCCACAGGAAGCAAGCAGAAAGCAGGGATTGTTCAGTAGCAGAAGGTGGAGGTCACAGAAAAATACCAAATCTGGCAGAGGAATGGAATTTGATTTGGGAGAAAGCAGATTGCTCTTCAAGACTCAATGCAGCAGCAAACAAGGAGAAGCCACTTAAGTGCAATCCATATAGCTTGCCTCAGCAAGTTTCAAACAGTTGCAATAAGTGTGATCTATAAAATTATGAAATGATTTGATGCAATAGATTACGGAATTTTCACACTTGAACAATAACCATTTGTTATTGTACATCATGCTCTGTCAGACAAGATTCTGAAACCTCAGAAGAGTCTTCTTTGAATGAAGGAAATTATCAAGCAGCTGTCTTTCAGCAATAAAGATTATTGGACAGGTGGCTAATGACCTATCAATAACTCACACAATTGTAACTTCAAGGATTTCAAGAGTCCACAAGAATGATAAAAAGATTCCAATGAAGATTAAGATATTTACTAACTATATTTTGATTGTGGATCAATTATTACATAAGGACACCAATCCAAGGAAGTTATTCTGTCAATAAGTATAATGATATTTTGCTTCATTAGAGATATCTAATTGCAACAGTGCGTGTGATACCGTTGACAAGAGTTGAAACCACGGTGTGTTATCCTAATGATCTGAACTTCTTTTTAATAGTCTGATTGTGTGTAATGCTGTTCAAACAATTGGTGATACAGAAATAATCAATCTATACCGAGAGGATGTTTCCTCTTGTGGGGGATGACTAAAATTAAGGAACATAGTTTAAAATAAGAGGATTTAAGAGGAGCTCTGTTCCTTTAAAGATAGCAATTAGGAGAATTTGTTTCTCCTGAAGGATTGCTTGTGTATGGAACTCTCTTCCTCAGAAAGTAGTGGAAGCTGGGTCTATAAATTTAGGCAAGGCAGAGTTATACAGATTTTTGTTAGGCATGGGAGTCAAGGGAGGGGACAGACAGGAAAGTGGAGCTAAGACCAGCCATAATCTTATAGAATGGTGGACTAGGTTCAAAGGGCCAAATGACCAACTCCAGCTCCTATGTTTCTAATCCACCTGGATGTTTTTTTTAATACACTGAATAGTGCATCACATTGTACGCAATTATTTTCCACAGTGGTACTATTTAATATCAGACTGTTGCACTAACAACTCTATTAATACTAATCCTTTTCCTAAACTTGGGACCACTACCTCTAGTTATAATTCAATGGTTTACTAATTATTTTCTGTTTAGAATATTCTAAACAGAAAATATTCTTTTCATGGCTTATGATCATTGCAATGGTCAAAAAAGGCCACTTTTAAATGATACACAGGAATACCTCAGAAGCTATTGTGTCTATAACATCCATCATTTACCTTAAAAAATGTACTGTAACTTTAATTTTGACATATTAAATATATTCTGTGTCTGAAAGATAAATGTAACCCAACAATTTAAATCACACCTCTTGGAGATATGGTAACTTACCTCCTAGCCATTTCTAGATCTGAAACATCTACTTCCATATTAATGTCTTTGTCAGGCTCTTCATTTTCATTCTGGGAATACATCTGTGCAACTAGTTTCTGAAATAAAGGCAATACTTATCTATTAACTCTACTGTTTGAATATTTTGCTGAATGTTAGATTATCTTGAAAATAAGCCATAAATTTTCAAACTTAAAACCATATAGAGGCACTTAACAATTGAGATTTGTAATTTGTTGGTATTTGCAGGACATATGAAAATTATAAGTTCTTTTTGTTCTTAGGAGTTTGCACTACTGTGAAGGCTCCGTAATCAAGATTGGCCCAATCTATATTGATTGCTTTTATATAGAGTGGCTTGCTTGGCCTTTTCAGGTGGCATTAGCACTCTGATCAACAATGCAAGATAGAAGTCACATGTTGATAAAATGGGGAATTTTAGAGGACATTAGTGAATCAGTTGCGTTTTTAAAACAAAACAGCAGGTGGATTACATATTACCAGATTTATTGAATTTAATTTCAACTTCAGAAATGACCATATTGAGATCTGAATATATGACCTCTGCCTTTCTAGTCAAGTGTCATAGCCACCGTTTAATATAAACTTACTCTCTTTTAAACATGTTGAGATGTTGCTTGGATGATTTTAGCCCAAGTCAGATGCACAAATTATGTTCCATGTCATTTTCAGTGGCTTCCGTATGTGTATTACTGCTACAAATATTGGATTTTTGTTACTTAGCACAAAAGTCCAGTTTAATTAAAAAAAATACAATTTTCATAGAAGAGAAGTATTTGGCACAAACAGTAGCTGCATTAAAAAAATATTTTTTGATTTTAAAACGACCTTTGGTTAAAATCTCCCTCTGCAAGTACTGCTCCTTTTAACCTCTGTCTCCTTCAAAGTCCTCGTTGCCAAGTCATATTGCCCTTTAGCACTGAGTGATCCATTTTCATTTATTTATATTTGCATCAAAATAATCCATACCTTTTCTGACTTCACAGTGACTTTCACTTTCCACATTAACTTCCTCAACCTCAAATCTTGCCATCTTATTTACTGTCAAGGTTCTCTCAAATGCTTCCTCGCCATGCATTTTCCCCTCCTTCCCCCACCAAGCTTGCCTGCTGCTTTTGGCAAAAACATACATTCTTCAATTTCTTTATTGATACATGCTTTAACTCTCCTCTGGCCCTTCACCACAGTATCTTCACCTTTGTAGGCCTACTGAGTAACTTCCTTCCTTCTGCTTTTCATGGAATCATGCAATTCTACAAAGCAAAAGGGACCATTCAGCCCACCATATCTGTATTGATATTCTTGAATGAGTTATTAAATTCTATGTCCTTACCCATATCATTCAAATTTAACATTAGATGTATGTTAAAAATTGATAAAGGCCATTATTATGAATTTGGTTTACAACATTGTTTCTGTTATACATTTTGTATCCTAACATGTCTCTTCAAAAAGCTAAGTCCTCTAAATTTTCCTTTCAATCTTTGTAATGGTGATCATGCAATTGTGCTCTAAAAGTTGTCTCATTGACCATTAGGGAAAAAATTGTATCACTTGCTTACCTCATCAAATCCACCATAATTTTGAACCTCACCATCAGGTGAGCATGAATGTATTTCATCTATTCATACAAAGCATGAATGTATTTCATCTCTTCATACAAAGCATTTCATAAGGTTACGCGCACAAGATGAGAGTCCATGCTAATACATTGGCTAACTAAGACAGAAAGTTGGGGCAAGAGGGACATTTTAAGGATGATATTTAAGAATGTAACTAGTGGATGCCACAGCCATCAGTGCTGGGGGCCTTAATTATTTACAATATTTATTAATGACTTGGAAGAGGAATGTGAATATATTATTGCCCAGTTTGTGGATGAACCAAAAAAAGGTGGGAAGACAAGTGGTGGGGAGGACACAAAGAGTCTACACAGAGTTATAGACAGGTCAAGTGAGTGGCAAAAATTTGCAAATAAATATATCAGAAAAATATGAAGTTATGCACTTTGGTAAAAAGAATAAAGGAACTGAATATTATTTAAATGGAGCAAGTCTGCAGCACAGAGGAATTTGAAATTTTTGTGCATAAATCACAAAAAGCTAGCTAGCAAGTTGAACAAGTAATAATTGAAATAAATTGAAAGCTGGTCTTTATTTCAAATGGGATAGAGTATGAAAATAGGAAAGTCTTGTTGAATATGCAAAGCACTACTTATACCACACCTGGAATACTGAATAGTTTTGGTCCCCTTCTCAAAGAAAGATATACTGGCATTGGGGGCAGTCCAGAGAAAGTTCACTAGATTGATCCCATGTATGTAGGGAGTTTCTTATGAGAGATTGAATAAGTTGGCCTGTATTCTTTGGAGTTTATAGGAATGACAGGTGACCTTATTAAGAAATAAAGGATTCTCAGGGGGCTTGACATAGGGGATGTGGAAAAGTTGTGAGAGTTGGACCCTTGTGAGAGTGTCCAGGAGCACAGTGCATAATCTTGGCTTATGGTATCGCTCATTTAAGACAGAGGAGGAATTTCTTCTCTCAGAGGGTGGTTAATCTGTGGAATTCTTTACTACATAGGGTTCTAGAAAATGGATCATTAATTATGTTCAAGGCTGAAATAGGCAGAATTTTAATCAACAAGGGAATCAAGGGTTATGGGGAACAAAGCAGGAAAGAGGAGATGAGAATTATTATATCAGTCATGATCTCATTGAATGGCAGAGAAGACTCAGTGGACCGAATGGGCTATTTCTGCATCTACATTTTACTAAAGTCCTTGACTTCTCTTTAACAGAGGTCTTTGGCACAAGTGTACAACCTTGATTTTATCTTAAGCTAAGACTCTCAAAACAAAGCACAATATTACTACATCCTAATCAATAATCTTCATAGATTTAGTATTACCTCCCCTAGCATTCTCCTGTCTATAATTTGGAGTAACATCATAAAGGATTTGAAATGCGACTTGAAAGATTTTAACCACCCAGTAACGTCCGTTTCATAGCTATTCTCAACTTTATAATGTCGAAATGTGAAATTTATAGAAATTCAGCTGTATAAAAGTGCTGACAAATTCTTTCGGCATTTTAAAAGACTATTTTGAATCATGACATAAAATTGGATTTCCTGTAAAACATACCTCTATTTCTGGATTAAAACCTTTAAAGGACATTCGGCCAAACAGCATGTCTTCACAAGGCACAAAGCTCTTCTCTTCAATAATATGACTCCTGAAACAATTTGGTAGAATTAGCTATTAAGGAAAATATTTGAGTATGTGTAAAATAAAACATCTAGATTATTCAATGGATGGAAATCACAGGCAATCATTCTGCTTCATGCTCACTGAAAATTACACTTAGTTTTTGCACAAAAATTGTGTAATAAGTCATCACTTTTTATTCCCATTCTTAAAGATATGACTGCATTCAACTGATTAAAAAGACAAGATAGTTTCACCATTTAAAGGTGAACATGTATCATTTTACCAATTTTAATTTCTCTTTCCTAAACTAGAACACAAATTAATAAAATAACATAAATACCAGGTATGTATGTTTTAAATTATACAAACGTATTTATTCATTCATCATTCTCATACAGATTGTGCAAGGCCAAAGTGATGTATTACCTGTCATACAGGTTATTACTTCGTAAATTATATATACTAAAACCATGAAATTATAAGCCATTTGCATTTCTTTATGAATGACATGCCAAATATACAATTATACAATAAAATATCTGTTTATATATTGCTTCTGAAAAATGAATTTATAATTTGCATAATTTATAAATTATATGTTTTATATAAACACACCCAGTCATTAATAGTTAAGAGACAATGAGTAAATGCTACAAAACATTTTCAAATGCATTGAACGTAAAAGTTGTTACTTTTGACTATTAGAAATTAGTCCTTGGTTGGCATTACTTTTTCCATTGTAATCTGCAGCTTGCATAAGAAAACAGGCAGACCAAATGTTGTTGCAATTATCAAACTTTCCCAACTATTATAAGATCCTTCAGCTAAATACCAGAAGTGGCAGAGAAGAGCTGAAAAAACAAAGTAAATTCTATTATTTCCCAATAAATCATTTCTGTGATCAACGTCAGCAGTGACTGAAAAGAAAGTAAATGGGCTAATAAGATCAAAAGCCCTGTTTATTGTAACTCTCAAGTAATTTAATGTGAAAACACAGTCAAGTCTATTATATATGTATATAGCCCACAAGAGAGAGCTGAACACTGAAAAACCAAAAAGGGTGAGATATTTTTTAACAGACTTTTGAATAAAATTATGTTAGAGGGAGATTGTGTGATGCGAGTGTGTGAATGGCTGTGTTTCCATGAGCTCTGGCACTACTCATCTTTCAATCCTTTCATAGTACGTACTCTTGGAATGAAAACTTCATACTATGCCTTTGGAAGAATTCTGGATAAGCTTTGGGACAAAATGCCAAGTAAAGTTATGAAAATCCTCATGAAAAGAAGCAATTGGAAGCAGCTGAGGTGGAGTTGAGCCTTCAACACGACGATTTGGTCAAAGAACAAGGTCTCGACTTGGCAATGTCGAAGGCACTGTAAGTGATGACTGCCAATGTGATGAAGGTTTTTTTGATAGACTTGGCTTTTTGTCACAGAAATTCAGTGCTCATGTGGTTGAACTACAGAGTATCCTTGAGAAGCTTGACGAAGCAAAGAATCCTTATTATCGAGAATGCAGATTCTTCAGTTGAGGCCACCTTTCAATCCTTGGAAAATCAATTATGATATGTCAAACATCCTGATCTATCTGGGGAGCTGGGGCCAGAGGAGGAGTTTGTGTGTTACCATCCTTCTAGAAGGCGTGAGGGCAAACTCCCAGCTACATCTTTTGAGAATTAACTACCATGTTTTCTCAATCTTATTACAAAAGCTGAGTGTATTAATCTTGAAGGGGCACATTGTATCTTCTTTTTGAGATCTGAACCCCAGCTAATAATCATGCATTTCCATAGTTTTGGTTGCAGAGTTTTCGATGAAGCTGAAAAATATCTGAATGCAGTTTGCCCTGCTTTATCATGCTACCCTAAGGGTGATATCTGTTCGATCCTTAAGGCTATTTAACAACATACTAAGATTTTGGCTCTCTACACTCTATGTATGGCAATAATTTGGCATCACAATTTGCAGCTCATTGCCAGTCCTAGATGTTATCCCTTGTCGTTACACTCCTTTTTTAATTTTGCAATGTTATTTATCATGTTGGGAGGGTGATCTAGCATATGAGCACAGAGGCGAATTTCATTGGTTATCTTTTAGAAACCAGGGACTCCATTTGTTTATAATGGAATGCAGCCCTCAGCATGTTCCCTTAATTACTCCAAGCTTACGATACAGATTTGATGCTGCTGTTTCCTTATTATGCTAGGGGTGTAAGGTGGCATGAGGACTATATACATTGCTCTGGCCTTGTGTAAAAATTGAATCCTAGCTGCTTAATGTCCTTGAAGAGCTTGATAGTATTGGGGAGTCTGCCTAGATAGGTTGTATGGCATGAGGGATATGTGACATTCATCCTTTTTTTTCTTATAATCCTTGCAATTACAATGGTGATATATACAATGTGGTATCCTTTACTTGTCAAAACTAATATGAGCGGCGCCAGTGTGAGAAGGTGGGTAGATGGTTGGTTTGATGTGGAGATTGTGGTGTGACCTGACCAGTTCTCACAGCTGGTGAGGAAATACTGCTAACTATTGTTGTTTAGTTTGTTTCTGCATTTTTGTTTTTTGGGGTCAAAGAACATAAGAACACATGAAATAGGAGGAGTAGGCCATCTAGCCCTTCAAGCCTGCCCTGCCATTCAATAAGATCACGGCTGATCTGAAGTGGATCAGTTCCACTTCCCGCTTTCACTCCATAACCCTTAATTCCTTTGTCTATCAGATATCTATCTACCTGCAACTTAAATATATTCAGCGAGGTAGCCTCCACCACTTCAATGGCAGAGAATTCCAGAGATTTACCACCCTTTGAGTGAAGAAGTTCCTCCTCAACTCTGTTCTAAACTACACCCTGCCCCCCTTATTTTGAGATTGTGCCCTTTAGTTCTCTATGCTTTCTAAGCGGGAAGAATCTCCCTACCTCTACCGTATCTAGCCCCTTCATAAGTCTCTATAAGATCCCCCCTCAGCCTTCTAAACTCTAACAAGTACAGACCCAGTCTATTCAATCTCTCTTCATAAGCTAACCCCCTCATCTCCGGTATCAGCCTGGTGAATCTTCTCTGTATTTCCTTCAAAGCCAATATATCCTTTCCCAAATGCGGGGACCAAAACCACACATAATACTCCAGTTAAGGCCTCACCAGTGCTCTGTATAGTTGCAGCAAGACCTCTCTGCTTTTATATTCTATCCCCCTCGCTATAAAGGCCAACATTCTATTTGCCTTCTTGATCACCTGCTGCACCTGCAGACTGGGTTTTTGCAATTCGTGCACAAGATCCCTCTGCACTGCAGCATGCTGCAGCTTTTCGCCCTTTAAATAGTAATCCCTCCAACTATTATTTCTACCAAAGTAGATAACCTCACATTTGCTAATGCTATACTCCATCTGCCAGGTCCTCACCCACTCACTCAGCCTATCCAGATCTCTCTGAAGACTTTCCGTGACTTCCACGCAATTCGCTTTTCCATTCATTTTCGTGTCATCAGCAAATTTTGTTACCCTACACTCAGCCCCCTCCCTCAGATAGTCTATGTGGATGGTAAACAGTTGAGGCCCCAGCACCGATCCCTGCGGCACTCCATTGGTCATCAACTCCCAACCAGAAAAGCATCCATTGATTCCAACTCTCTGTTTCCTATCCGGCAAACAATCCTCAATCCATGCTAACACCTTACCCCCAACTCGGTGCACCCTAACCTTTTGTGAGGCACCTTATCGAACGCCTTCTGGAAATCTAAAAACACCACATCCACCGGTGCCTCCCTGTCTACCGCACTAGTCAGATCTTCATAGAAATCCAATAAATTCGTTAAACACAACTTTCCCTTCATGAATCCATGCTGCGTCTGCTTGACCAAACTGTTCTTTTCTAGGTGTCTTGCTATTTCTTCTTTGGTGACAGGTTCTAGCATTTTTCCAACTACGGACATTAAGCTAACCGACCTGCAATTCTCTGCCTTTTGTCTGCTACTTTTTTTAGACAGCAGCGTAGCATTAGCTCGTATCTCATTAGCTCATTAATCGTATGGCACTTCCCCAGAGTCCAGATTGTTTGTATCTATGGACACTCCAATTGTAATGAATAATCCGAATCAGCTGCATTTGAGCTTTCTTGTCTTTTTCTGTACATATATCTGGAAAACTGATTGTGCTGAACTGTACCAATCCTTGAGGGTTTGCTTGCCTTGTTTGTAAAAATTAGAAATATCTTCAGTAAAAATATGTTTTAAAGATACGGAGTTAGATGATAAAGTAGTCTTGGCAGAGACCTCCAAGCAACAAGACTAGAGGACAGAGACACTGATATCTGATTGTGCAGAAGATGGCTAGTGCAAGTAATAATCTTGAGCTGCAAGTGTGCAGTTTAGTTAGCATCAGCTGGAGTGATTGAGACATCAGTGTTGACATTTTCTTGTATATATTTTAATTTTCTGGAAGTGCCAAGCAGATAGATAAAGCCACATAAAAAGGTCAATAAAAAATTGGATTTTATAAATAAGGGCTCAGAGTCCAGCAGCAAAGTAACTGCAGTACTGATGAATTTATATAAACAGTATATTTATATAAAGTTAAAATTTGGCATGCTTGGTTTTTTGCAAACCCTATAATAGAAAGGACATTAAACACAAAGTCCAAATACTATTGATTCTCCAGCATGATAGCAGCAATGAGGAACTATTGTTATTAAAGATTTGAAATAGTACAACTATTTCTAAAGAACAAAGAACACAGAACAATGGAAATTACAGCACAGGAACAGGCCCTTCAGCCCTCCAAGTGTGCACCAACCATGCTACCCAACTTAACTATCCGTATCCATATGTCTGTTCCCATCCTATTTATGTACTTATCAAGACGCTCCTTACAAATCACCATCATATCTGCTTTCACTACCTCCCTCGGCAATGAGTTCCAAACATTCACAACCCTCTGCGTAAAAAATTTGACTTGTACATCTCCTTTAAACCTTGCCCCCACACCTTAAACCTGTGCTCCCTAGTAATTGACTCTTCCACCCTGGGCAAAAATTTCCGACTATCCATTCTGTCCATGTCTCTCATAATCTTGTAGACTTCTATCAGGTCTCCCCTCAACCTTTGTCCTCCAGTGAGATCAAACCAAATTTCTCCAACCTCTCCTCGTAGATAATGCCCCTCATATCCGGCAACAGTCTGGTAAATCTTTTCTATACCCCTTCCAATGCCTCCACATCCTTCTGATAGTCTGGCAACCAGAACTGAACACTCTATTCTAAGTGCAGCCTAACTAAGGTTCTATAAAGCTGCGATATGACTTGCCAATTTTTAAACTCAATACCTTCTTGACTACCTTCTCCACCTGCATTGCCGCTTTCAGTGATGTGTACCTGTACATCCAAATCCTTTTGCCTGTCAATACTCTTAATGGTTCTGCCATTTAGTGTATATCCAAAATGCATTACCTCACATTTGTTTGGATTAAACTCCAACTGCCACCTCTCTACCCAAGCCTCTAACTAATCTATATCCTGCTGTATCCTGATTGTCTTCACTGTTATTTGCAAATTCACTAAACTTTGTGTCATCCATTGAAACATAGAGGTTAAAAGGAAATGTAAGCAATATTTTAAAATTGTGAAGTTTGGATATAGTAGAAGGATTAAGATTTGCATTTATATATTGTCTTTCACAACTTCAGGATGTCCAAAAACACTTCAAAATCAATGAAATATTTTTTCTGAAGTGTCATCACTGCTATAAACTAAAAAATGTGGCAGCCAAGGCCCACATTGCATGCTGTTACAAACAGCAATGTGATAATAACCAGATGTTTTTCTAGATGGTGTTTATTTATCCCCCAACCAGCACGATGGCACTGTTTAGCACTGCTATGTCCCAGTGCCAGAATTCAATTCTGGCCTCGGGTCAGTCTGTCTGGACTTTGCACATTCTCTTCATGTCTGCGTGGATTTTCATCTGGCTGCTCCGATTTCCTCCCACAGTCCAAAGATGTGCAGGTTAGGTTTAATGGCTATGCCATTAAATGTCAGGGGGACTATCAGGGTAAATAATGGGGTTATGGGGATCAGGCCTGGGGGGAGGGGTGGGGATTGTCGTCGGTAATGGCTTGAATGGCTGAATGGTCTTCTTTTGCACTGCAAGAATTCTATGATTCTACAAGAACTCCCTTACACTGCTTTGAAATAGTGCTATGAGATATTTTGTGTGCTATGGGATATTTCATGCACACCACAGAGGGTAGCCTCAGATTAACATTTCAGAGACATAGCAGGACAGAAGGCAGCTATCCCAGCTCTAGGTAGAGCAATCCAATCAGTGCCATTTGCCTACTCTAACCCCACAACCCTGCAAGCTTATCTCTCTCAAGTGCCTATCCAATTTCCCATTGAAATCATTAATCTTCCACCTCCTATATATGCAAATGAATTCCAGGTCATTACCACTTGCTACATATAAAAGTCTTCCTCACATTGCCACTGCATCAGTTGCATAAAACCTTTTGGCTATGTCCCCTGGTCATTGTACCATCAGCTAATGGGAACAGCTAATTCAACTCTGTGGCAATCTTGTACATCTTCATCAAATGTCCAATCTCCTTTTCTTCAAAGAGAATAACTCTAGCTTTTCCAAATTAACCTTGTAGCTTAATTCCCTCATTCCTGGAACTATTCCAGTAAATCTCCTCTGTACTCTCAGGGACTTCACTGCTATTAAACATTTTGACAAATCACAACGTGGTTTTGACAATATACACAGAAAAATCCCAATTACCATATACGTCTGATTTTCACAGATTGAAAAGGCATCTAAAAATTACCAACAACAAATGCGACAAGATCAAGATCTATGACCAAAATAAATATCAGAAAAAAGGGCGCAAATAGAGTTGCAGCATTAGGCAAAGCTTACAGATTATGAGCGAGGTAGACCATCTGCTAGGATGCCCAAAAAAAAAATGCATATTGTAAGCAGATAATTGTGCACTGACTTAGCCATTGTTCAACCTACACACTGCTTTCCCATTCTGTTTTAATTGTGCTGATCATTCATCCCAGTGCACACACTACTTCAGACCATATGCATCCGAGTTTCAAATCAATTATGGCCCCCTTCCCGGATGAACAGTATGTACATAAATGTAGAAGAAGATAGCATTTGAACTTTAGTATTTGTTCTTGGAAAAATAACAGACTGATTATTAACACAGTACTAACACATAACTTTCAACCTCTAATGCTTCCACCTCCATTCTCATTCTATGCTCCTGTGCCCTGACAACATTTCAGAAACTTAAGTCATTTAGCTTTACCCAGCTAACCTTATCAAATGCAAATGTCAACTGATGAACTTGCATTCATGCCTTTGGGCTACTGGAAGTGAAGTTTTTTGGAAGGCACATACTAATACAAGAAGATGTACTGTATGGCAATTTCCACAGTTATCAATTTTATCATAATGCTGCAATTTTGCCTTTAACCAGCAAACACCCTGACCCCAGATAGTTTAGAGGGGAGAAAGTAAACTGGATGGACATTTATTTACTGATTTAGAAGTCTATTATTTATACATTTTATCAGATTTTCCTGAGCTATTTCAAATTTTCTAACATACTCCATCCGAAATGAAAGAATGCTTATCTATTTTTTAAATTTTTTGAACAATTCTTGTGTTCCACAAACCATAGCTTACATAATTTAGCTTGATATATCTGAATAAACATTGCAGCCTCTTCCTAAGGTCTACATCATCACAGCCAATAGCCTTCAGCTAATTTGATTACTCTACACAACATTAAGCATGGTTTAGTCCACTGGCTACAGACTATATCAACATTCCAGCAGCAGTACTGAAGGCATATGATCCAACAAAAGGCTTGCCCTATCCATGTTGTTCCAATACAGCTACAGCTTTGGCATCTACCCAACAATGTGGAAAACTTGCAAAGATATGTATTGCCCACAGAAATAACTATAATTCTAACACCACTTTACATCACAACTCAGGTCAATGACTCTACTTTTATTTCAGATTTCCAGCACCTTGCTTTTTTTTCACAAACTACAGTTCTATTTCAGGAATTTAGTAGGCTAAGCAATGATTTGGTTGAAGTTTTCAATGAATGTGCCACATCAGGAACAGATGCATGCATATGTGGCCATGCAGCAATCTCAAAGGGACTCTGGCGTATAAAAGATCATTGTGCACTGCAAAACAAAATTAGCAGGAACATCAGTCGGGGAATTTAGGACAAATGAACAAAACCTAAAGCCAGATCTCTCAGCATCGAAGTGAGAAAACAAATCTACCCATAAAGGATAGTAGCTCTTTAGAATTCTCTTCTGCAAAGCAATTGGAGTTGAGTCAATTATTAATTTTAAATCTGAGATTGATAGCTTTTTGTTAAGCAGAGATATTGATGGATATAAGGCAAAGGCCCATTGGTTAGGTCGCAGCTCAGCCACGCTTTTGGCAAGTGATGCAGGAGGTTTCAAGGTCTAAATGGCCTACCGCTGTCCTGATTATCAGACCAATTTCTGGCCTATCAACCTGCTTCCAATCACCAATACAATAGTGATCATAGTTTTATCAAGTAGTAGTTACTTATACTCTATAGAATGTTGCTCACCATCATCCTCTCAAGGGGGACTGAGGATGGGCAACACATTCTGGCCTCGTCAGTGATGCTAACATCACATGGATGAATAATGAAACCAATTATTGAATGCTTTCATCAGTACCACCCAATTCCACACCTCACTGCAACCTTGGTCTAAGCTTCGCAACATTTCGGCTAAGATCAAGCATTGGATCAGGCCCCGGAGGAGATGCAATATTTATATTGCCAGCTTCAATTTTGTTTGTCTCTCTTGTGTGGTCTATCAAAGATTAAATTGGATTTTTGAATTTGGTTTTTGAAGCAAGCAAGAATATGGATTCAAGTCTGCCTGGTCCAAGCTGTGCACTGGCTTTGTAACTTAAAGAGTGGAGTAAAAATTAGCAACTGAATTCTAGACGTGAAGTGGGTGTGACTGCCCTTGTTGGTTAAAGACCTGGAATCTCCCACTTAACATTTTGGGAAAACTTTCACAGCAAAAGCCAAAATGATTTAGGAAGATACGCACTGCTAGCTTCTCAGTACAAGTGGACATGCATAATACATTCCAGCTTGCCAATAACATCCCTAACTACAAAGGTAATTACATTAACCTCTGATCCATCAATAACAAATTGCAGTTACATAACATCTTTGATTTAGTAAAATGTCCCAGGGCATTTCACAAGAGTGAAATCAAACCAAACTTTGACACTGAGGTACAGACGATGTCTAAAAGGTCCGTCAAAGAGTTGGGTTAGAAGTAGCATCTTAAAGAAGGATAAGAGAGAGGTAGGTTGAGGGGGGAAGGAAGGGGAGTGTCGAAATAGTTTAGAGAGAGAAGGGAGAAAGGTGCTGTGAGATTATGAAAATATTTGTAAACAAGGGCGAGAATTGTAAATTTGAGGTGTGGTTGAACCAGGAGACAACGTAGCTCAGCCAGCACTTGAGTAATGTGTGAACAGTATTAGACTCAAGATAAAAGATAGCAGAGCTTTGGATCAGATAGGCACAAAGCTATGCAAGATGGAAAATGGAATGTCAATTATTGATGAAGATTTCGGCTGTAGATTAATGGAATCAGATTTAGGCTTCAAATCTAAACCACTCATCAAGTTTACAGATATGCTTTTGATATACCAATATGAAGGAAGGACAACTTTTTTCCTGTGTGCCTGTACAGTAGTGAATTTGAGGTATGTGCCTTGTTTTGGATCTGCAGATACTTTCCAATTCGATCCACATGGCACAAGACATCATCTCCACCACAAATTGTAAAGCAAACTTCTCAGATCTGTTGAGACATTTTTATGAAATACATTTTAATTAGTTGAAAGCTAAGTTAATTTTGCAGCTTTGAAACAATAATAATATACTTTTACGTGTCTTCTTTAATGCAGCAAAATGTTTCTAGGTATTTCACAGCATCATAATGAGAGAAAATTTTTCACCGTGTTAAAAAAGGCCAAACCAGGCCATAACGTCTTCAGAGTGAAAATTAGTATCAGATTGCCACTTTGTACTCACTTCCCTATGCAAAATTTTGTCTGTGCCTGTCTCACCCAACCTCCCTGATTCAGGCTGCATAAGATTCAGGCAGCACACCTGCAGATCCAGTGCTAAAATAAACAAATTGAAGGTGGTCAAGCACCCTGTTTTATGGCACAAAGAAATTATATTTTCTGTAATTGTGGTGCGTTAATTTCTCTCATCTTTATTAGAGCTCTCTGCAAGCTGTGATGCGGTCAGCCATGCCATCCTCTTTCAGTATCTCTTCTCCATTGTCCAACCAGTGGTTGATTCCACTCACAACCAGATACAGAGGACTCTTGTATTGGCTCCTCTTCCAGCCCTCACAGTTTATCCTTGACTCTGATTGGCCAACATTTATCAGCATTATGGCAGAGGCCACGGCTACTGCTGCTGCAACAACACCCCCTGGAGTCCCAGGACTGCAAAGCAATCCTAGCAAAAGTTAAGTGCTGTGCAGGAAGGGAATGCTTGCATAAACGACCATGCAGGTCGGTAGCAAGGGCAATAGGCTGGCTATCAGTTGCCATCACCCATTCCTTTCCCACTTGCCCCATATCCATGTTTTTGATCATACGCAGATTAACATAGATTGAGGGGATCCCTACTTCAGATTACACACAGTCCTCAAAATTTTACCAGTCATGCTGGCTGCCTGTTGGCAGGCCCACCTGGAGCTGGTAAGATTGTAGCAGAGACAGGAAGAAGTCCTTAAGTGCTCATTTATTGACCTCTTCAAAGCTCCTGTGAAGATGGAGCGGAAAGGTCAATCACAGGCCTTCCCGCCCACAACCTACTCCCAGTGGAGGTAGGAATGTGTCAGATGTCAATCCTGACACTAACTGACCAAATTCCAACATCTGCCTCTTTCCATCCTCATCTCTGCAGGGGCAGAAGATTCAAGCCTTGACTTTTTCACAAACTGAGGTCACTTAACTTGCCCACTTATATTTTATCACCTTCTGTAATCTTTGATGGGTGCAGTTCCTTGATAGCTTTCATGTGCACGCTTAAAAAGTCTGTTGCCTTGTAAACAGTTAGATCATCAATAAGGAGCATGAAATAAATAGCTGTTAGTACTATTCTACAGTGGTCTAACACTGCTTCTGTATTGCTGTTAAAGTTGAATTCATAGAGATTGTCGTGTCCCAGATCACAAAAAATTGCATCTATAAATCTGCCACGAGGATAAAGGAGTCAGATTTATCAATGTAAATGCCAAGGGCTGGATGATAGTTTTTTGATATCTGAAATGCAAGTGTACATAATAAGTGGTTTTAGATCTAGTGTTGAACTATTTATCTTACTGTACCTACAGTTTCAAGCTTTTTGTTTTGGAGGTCACATTTACTAGAGTATAACTGGAAACTAAGGTAAGCTTGTGATGATTTTTTGGTGATGACGTCATATATAACACACACTCACAAACTGATTAAACGCTAGAGCTGGGAATTCTGAACTTTATGCCAGGAGGAATAATCAATCATTTCAGTGATTACTGAAAACATCCTTTCCTTAGCCCTAAATATTGTTTTTTGGGATCCAAACTATAAAAAAACTGCGTTTATACCCATACCTAAACCTACTAAATGATCAAGCTAGATACTAGAGGTATTTGACATCAAATCCATTTACACATCTTCAGTGTTGTCACTGTTAGCTTAATTAGACTGTGTGACTTCAAATTAACAAGCTGTACAATAACCCAAATTGCCAATTATCAGTGTTAACGACCATAACAGAATCCAGTATTGTTTTTATGTTGATCGAACAAAATTGCATTCAATAAAAGATAAAGTCATCTTAGTCCCAGCTCATGATCATGGGCTGTTTTCCCCTTTGAGGGACAGAGCTCATTGGTGGTGATTTTAATCTCAGGATCACCACCCCTGGGGCAAGGGACAAAGTTGAGAAGAGCTTCAACAGCACTGTTGGGAATGTAAAAATAATTTTATGTTAACTATTTTACAGTGAATACATTATCAAGACTAAAATAATTTTTAAGTCTTTGAACTTGGCTCACTTAACCATTTTTGTCAAGTGACTAGTTCAAATTAACCTTGAAACACAATATGTGAACATTGGCCTAAAGAAAAGCTGCAAATGTTCAGAAAGAATTACATCAAAGACAGTGAGAAATAAACAATGAACATTCAATGATAGAAATTAAAGTCTGATTTTTTCAGTAACTAATGCCATCAGCGCAATTTAAAAAAAAATGTTTCTTTTATTTTTGTTTTTTAACTCAAATCAAATTCAGTCAGCCTGGTTGATCTCACTTCCAAGTTGACCACATACTTTTGCATGAATTCCTGAAAATGACGTGAAATAGCTCGGGAAAGAATTAATGCAAAGTTACCCAATTGGAATTATTAATAAGCCAGCATAAATAGTTGTTTACTTACTCTTTTTCTTTCAATTCTGGTAAATCTAAATACCAGTGTTCCTCACTAATTATCTTCTTTTCTTCTTCTTCCATCTGCTTTTTAGTTTCTGTATCCAAACTCCTCTGCATAAACTAAAAGCAAATAAAAATAATGAAAGTTAAAAAAGATATTTTAAAACAATCACTAATTGTCTTTAGTTGAACTTCCACTATCATGCAATCCACCTCACGTAGATTAGGAAGAAAAATGTATAAACTGTAATTTAGGCAGCATAAGTAAGGAAGATTACAGCACCTATGTGAGGCAGTGAGAATTCTATCCACAACATATAGGCCACATCTACTATCCTTATGGTTAAAAGGACAGCAGGTCCTAAAGTGAAAGTGGCAGATATTATATCAGTATGTATGCTTCTCGAGTAATTGGCTTTTTACAGGTAAGCATTTGAAGCATACATATGGTAATTTTATTGCCAGGTTAAGTGATATGTAAGGTAGAAGGATATTTTCATGTATATTATGCTTGAAAGGGAAAACTATCTCTCTAAAAATGCAGAGGTTGGAGCTATGCAATAATAAGTGACACTATCAAAGTATTATGTAATTCATTGTGTGAAAATTCTAGAATGTTTTAAAATTTGCTATTGCAACAATAAAACATGCCCTACCTATATTATTAACACTTAGCCTAGTTTTTTGACAAATAACATGGCTTTCAGATGCATTCCAAGGGCTGATGATACAAATATGATGAAATGCTGATGGCTCTACAATTTCTGTCAAGCAATGTTAGCTTTGAAAATGCCTCATATGTTTAGGACATAAACTTTAATACAGAGCAATTACTGAGCACTCTAGCGTGCATGTAAAATTTATTAGTCAAATGCCACTTTTCAGAGATTTAGCTTGGTTAGTAGTCTACAATGAATAAATGTAGTGTTTGAAATGATCAAACATCAACTGGACTCTTGCTAATTTGAAAGATCCAGGAATGGCATACAGAAGTAGTAATTTACTTGTGGTCAGTTGTGGATAAAATAGCTAATATGTCATTTCATTGAATCCTCTGCTAATTTATTCTAACAGAGTACATTTTCATTGAAAGCAGAAAGGGGCTATTCATAATTGGAACTGGACTACAAAACCTCAATCATCATATAATACAGGTCAGACAATAAAGTCCTGTATTATGGATCAGGCTCACAGTATCACCATCTCAAGTATTACAGAGAAACAAGCTTGCAACACAATTTTCCTTTGCATGATTTTAATGTGAAGTTTTACTTTCCTTCAAAAGACCCAAACCAATTCTTGACCAAAGATATAATGCTTCCAAAGAAATGGCAAGCTTCACCATCAAAAACTCCAAAAACAACATCATGCATTATGATTCCTGTACAGTATTGATTTTGCATCACTCAAATAACATTTCAAACAAAATAAAAAACAAAATAATTCTGCAAATGCAAGAAACATTGAACAAAAATCAATGTTTTGATAAAAGCCCGCATGCCTAAAATACTAACTTGTCAGCTGGACTGCCCACATATGCTGACTAACTTGCTTTGTCTTTCAATATTTTATTTTTTTATTTCTAAAACAACATTGCACTTTATTTTGGCTGCTTATTGCAATTACTGTGCCAATAAGTCATCAATGCAGTTAATTGTTCACTTCTTGAGGATGGATTACCTGGAGAATTATCGATTATATTTCCAATGATACATGCATCACTATTTTTTGTCAGTAACTAAATTCACATCTCAGCATTTCTCAACTTAACATGGAATTAGTTTTGCTTTTAGAAAATGGTCTCACTTGGAATATATATATTGTTCATATTCTTTCACAGGATGTCAGCATTGCTGGCTAGAACTGCATTTTTATTGCCCACCCTTGAAAAGTGGTGGTGAGTTGCCTCTTTGAACCAGTGTAGTCCATGCACTGTAGGAATACCAACAGTGTAGTTAGGAAGGGAAATCCAGGATTTTGACCCATTGACAAAGAACAGAAATCAAAGAAAAGTTCCATGTTAGGATGTTGTGTCTCTTGGACTGGAACTTGCAGTTGAACTTGCAGTTGGTAGTGTTCTGATGCATCTGCTTTCTTGTCCTTTGTTGTTAGAGGTCATGGGTCTGAAAGGTTTTGTCGAAGGAGCCTTAGTGAGTTTCTGCAGGACATTGTGTATAGAGCAAACATTACTGCCACTGAACATCGGTGACAAAGGGAGTAGATGTTGATGGTCGTGTTCAAGGTGCCAATCAAGCAAACTGCTTTGTTCTAGATGGTATCAAGCCTCGAGTGTTGCTGGAGTTGCACCCAAAAGACAAATGGGGAATATTCCATCATACTCCTGACTTATGCCTCGTAAATGATGACAGACTTTAGGGACTCGGAGGCAGGCTACTTTCTGGAGATTTCCCAGTCTCTGATCTGCTCTTGTGGCCACAGTATTTACAATCACAAGTTGTTCCTGTCTGCTCATTTGCACTTTATTATACTTATTGCATTTTCCACATTATCTCAACATATCAAAGTTGCCTCATGTAATGAATTACACTTTTGGAAGTATTCTTGAGTGATCTGTCGGCAAAATCTTTCCTTTGTTAACATATACATTCATCATTAAATCAGTAAGCTGCTTTGGGGTTGAGTTACTTCTGTTTTGCTCATATATCCAACTTTCCATAAAAACTGCAGTATTTAGCTTTAGGTTTACCAGCTCTCGTTATTATTAAGACAAGCTGGAAAAGTCCCATTAATTTCCTGCAACCTCATGCATCCCTGTTCAACTCTTTAACCTGGAAAGACATGACCATAGAATTAAAATTTCCTGATATAATGAAGTCATCTAGTTTTTCTATTCTTCCAGGAGCAGCACTACTAATTGCTCTTCACTCCAACTTGTGACAGGAAATTTAATAATTGTGGCAATGCATGTTCATAGCTCTTTCTCTGTTCAGTTTACACAATCTCAATATCGGACTATACACAAGTGGAAAAGTCATAAGCCAACTGTTCAATGTATTATTGTATATGTTCCTGTGACGCTTAAGAGTTGGTGGCAATGCACTCCAAATTTCAAAGATAACTGTGGTATTCATCACATGACTAGCAGGAAACTCCTGATGTATCTGCTGACTATTGAGAGCTCAAGTGTCTGCTTTACAATTTTCTAATGATCAGCCAACAGCTCAGTCTTGTGTCTGTGATGGAGAAGGTGAAACTTTTCTGGAAATGAGCTATCTCCATGACACCAAATCTGGAATCAAGTCAATCAGCTGTGGTAAACTCAGCAAGTAATTTAATACTTGATCATGGCAAGTCTGTAAACTTCAAAGAACAAAGAACAAAACAGCACAGGAAAAAGGCCCTTTGGCCCAATGAGTCCATGCCGCTACCTCGATGTTCCCACTTCCACCCATGATCCCTGTGTATGTGTATAGAAATCTGCAGTGGTATAGAAATCTGCAGTGGTATAGAAATCTGCATTGGAACGAAATTACTGAGACAATTTAAGGAGAATTTATTTTGCCAATCAGCCTAAGGGCACATCTTTGGGATGTGGGAGGAAACTGGAGCACCCGGAGAAAACCCACGCAAGCACACAGAGAATGCCCAAACTCCCACAGACACAGGCCCAAATCCATATGTCTGCACAGCACAGTGATAGTCACTGAGCTTTCCTGTTGCCCATCAACTGGTCCAGTTTAAGCGTACACCAACGACGTGAAGCGTTAGGATACTCTCGAAAAATCCAAGAGCAGCCCTCTCATGACCCATCGCATGTATGCCCTTGTTGGACAACAAGGCAGACTGAAGTATTTGTAAGATAAAACAGAAATACATCAATATCATGCACAACTTACGCAATTCCCAGGGAACTCCCAAGGCTCATGATCCCTATTTTAAATCAGTCTTCTATACCCCTCCATTCCCATTCTGTTCATGTGCCCATCTAAGTATCTAGTAAATAACTCCAGAGTGCCTCCCTCCACCTCCTTACTTGGCAGTGCGTTCCATACCCCCACAACGCTCTGTGTGAAAAAACTCCCTCTAGCATCCAAATTATACCTAACCCCCCTCACCCTAAGCCTGTGACCCTTCGTGATATTTGATTCCAACCTAGGAAAAAGCTTACCACTGTTTACTCTATCTATACCTTTCATAATTTTGCACACCTTTATTAGATCTCCTCTCAGTCTACCCTTTCTGAAGAAAACAGCCCCAATTTGGCTAACCTCTCCTCGTAACCCAGACCTTCCATACCAGGCAGCATCCCGGTAAACCTCCTCTGCACTCACTCCAGGGTCTCCATCTCCTTCCGGTAGTAAGGCAACCAGAACTGGACACAGCATTCCAAATGAGATCTAACCGATGTTCTATACAACTGCAACATTAAACACCAGCTCTTTTAGTCTATACCCCTTCAGTGGATTGAACAACTACCCAACTCACTAATGCAAATCAGAGGGTAGAACTCTCAATAGGAGCTCATTCTTTGTACTTCACTCACCAAATAACCAGCCTTGTTAATGCCTTAACTGATAAGGTGGTCCTAAAGTCAACAGCAAGGGGAGGTTTACCCTTACTCTGTAATAATAAACTGTTGGTTTTAGCTGATTAAATCTGTACAATTACTAATTCTCATTAGGTTCTCTTGACTTGACGAAGCGGGCCACACAAAAGCATGCACGGTCTTTAATAGGCAGACAGAAATCCTACAGAATTAGATTGCTCAGTAATTTGACTTGGAAATTCAAATACATGACAATGAGTTTTGCAGTCTTAGAGATCCAAGTAATCAAAAAGACTTCTATCTAATTTAGTTTGGCACAGTAATATAATATTATACAGGGTTGTTTTCCCAGACTGAAGGCCTGTGACCAGTGGTGTGCCATAGGGATGGATCCACTGTTGTTTGTCATTTATATGAACAATTTTGATGAGAATACAGGAAGCATGGTTAGTAAGTTTGCAGATGACACCAAAATTGGTGGTTTAGTGGACAGTGATGAAGGTTATCCAAGACTCCAATGGGATCTTGATCCACTGGGCCAGTGGGCCGAAGTATGACTGATGGAGTTTAACTTAGATAATTACAAGGTGTTGCATTTTGGTCAAACAAACCAGTTAATGGTGGGGCCTGGAATGCGTTGAACAGAGAGACCTATCGGTGGAGGTACATAGTTCCTTGAAAGTGATATTTGTCACACTTGCCTTCATTGGTCAGAGCACAGAATACAGGAGTTGCGACATTATGTTACAACTTTACAAGACATTGATAAGGCCACATTTGGAGTACTGTGTATAATTCTGATTGCCTTGCTATGTGAAGGATGTTATTAAATTGAAAAGGGTGCAAAAGCTACAAGGATTTACAAGGATGTTACTGGAACTGGAAAGTTTGAATTATAAGAGGAACCAGAGTGAGCTAGGACTTTCTTCCCTGGAGCGTATGAGGATGAAGGATGGCCTTATAAAGGTTTATAAAATCATGAGATAAGATGAATAGTCAGACTCTTTTCCTCTGGATAATAGGGTCAGAAGTTAGAGGGTTTAAGCTGAGAGAGGATAGCTTTAAAATGGACCTGAGCAGCAACTTTTTCACACAGCGACATGGAATGAGCTGCCAGAGTGGTGGTGAAGGTGGGTACAATTACACATTTAAAAGACATTATGAGAGATACATGGATAGGAAGAGTTTGTGTGTTAAATGTAGGCAAATGGAACTAGTTCAGTTCAGGAAACCTCGTTGGCATGGACGAGTTAGGTCAAAGTGCCTGTTTTCATGCTGAATATCTCTCTGACTCTACTTATTCATCCAATTTCTTTTTGAAGGCTACTCCCAAATCTATTTCTGAGACTCTCAGGCAATGAAAACCAAATTTGAATAATTTATTGCACAGAGACATTTTCTTTCATATTGCACAGCAAAAGGTTATCTCAAGCTCAAATAATAGCTGCTGAGTATGTGCACAATGTGTTACATCTGTTTCTCTTTTACTTCTTGTGCACATATTCTAAATTGTAATATCAACTTATGCACATATATGCTGTAAAATGATCAGTAGCACTTTGCAGAGGAATTCAGGGAAACTAATCGTTTAATGAACAATAATCCAAATTCAGTCACATTTGACATTTAAACTGAACACATCTATGTTGAAGTATGTGAGAATATAAATACATTCAGGCCAATTAACATACTGAATGATCTCTAATTAAGTTAATACTGTCACATCCTCTACAAAAGATGCATTAACACATTATGGACTTTTAATTTCACTGGCATAAAAATAAGTGCAGAAACATTGCAGGTTTAAGCAAAATTTATCCTTTTTGCCTCCCCCATCAAAAAAATCATATCGCAAATATTTTGAACTGCTTTCTCACCCATTTATCCAATTCACACATATAATCTATAAGGTAACCACCTTATATTGACATAGAACAGAATTGTAGTAGCCCATAAGCTACTATAATTGTTAGGATGGCATAGCGGATTAGCACTGCTGCCTCACAACACCAGGGACCTGAATTCAATTCCGGCCTTGGATCACTGTCTGTGTGGAGTTTGCACATCTTCCCAGTGTCAGCGTGGATTTCCTCCGGGCGCTCCGTTTCCTCCCACAGGCCAAAGATGAGTGCGTTAGGTTGATTGGCCATGGTAAATTAACACTCGAGTCGGAGGGGGATTAGCAGCGTAAATATGAGAGGTTATGGGATTGGGCCTGGGTTTGATTGTAGTCAGTGCAGACTTGATGGGCCAAATGGCCTCCTTCTGCACTGTAGGGATTCTATGATAAGCATAAAGTTAAGTGCGAACATTGCAGTAACTTGAGAAATTTCTGGAATTCATCCCTATAATTGCTGGCATACTTTTGCTCCCACTCATAAATGCAATAATATATATTCTAATGAGCAGTTCAAAAGCATTAGATACACAAACTTTAGGTCAGATTGTATTTTAATTCCATTCTATACTTTTTGGATACGACATATGCTTCAAAACATTTGATATTTACTGTGTATTACAAGGAAGAAAATAATTTTCACAAATAATTATTCAACTGCATAGAGTATAACAAAGAAAGTTATTAACTTGTACAGCCAGGGAATACTGGGATTGAGATTATGTAGTCTTTATTCAAAAACACTTTAAATAGATTAAATAAGCTTTACTGCACAATTAGAGCTACTTACATAGGATGGTTTCAAATAGATATAATGCTTACTATTAGAAACAGGTCAACCACAATATTAGAAGTACAGATGTCATATTTAGCATTTTGTGTTTGCATGCCAGATAGTGAAGTGGGGTAAAACTTACATAATGATTAAGTGCAGAGAATTGTGAACTTACACAATAGTGAGTGGAAGGAAGTATACTTAAAGGTTCAGAAGCAGAAAATAATGGGAATACATACATATACAACATGGTGCAACTGTAGGTTGATCAGGCCAATAAAACAAAACAGGATTTTCTTTTGCATAAATAAGGGTGGTATGATTGTTAGCATTGCTGCCTCATGGCACCAGAAGCCTGAATTCGATTCCCAGCTCAGTCATTGCTTGTTTGGAGTTTGCACATTCTCCCTTTGTCCGTATGGATTTTCTCCAGGTATTCTGTTAGCAATGCTAACAATCATACCACCCTTATTTATGCAAAAAAAAATCCTGTTTTGTTTTATTGGCCTGATCAACCTACAGTTGCACCATGTTGTATATGTATGTATTCCCATTATTTTCTGCTTCTGAACCCTTAAATATACTTCCTTTCACTCACTATTGTGCAAGTTCACAGTCCAAAGACATGTGGGATAGCTTGATCGATTGGCCATGCTAAATTGACCCTAGTTTCACGGGAGGGGTGGAGGTGGAGAATTAGCTGGACAAATATGTGGAGTTATGGGGTAGGATGTGATTGTTATAGGGATAGGATGTGATTGTTATTGGTGCAGGTTCGATGGGCTGAATGGCCTCCTTCTGTACCATAGAGATTCTACGATTCTACATAGGAAGACTGAATATAAAAGCTAGAAAGTGAAGTTGAATGTGTATGAATATTGATTGCTGTTACAGTAAAGATATTAAAGCCCTGGTTAGGGTACAGAAATATTTGCATAACCAAAGAATGGAGCTCTTTGGTTCAGCACTCAGATAGGAACCACTTTCATTCTGGTTTGAGAATGAATCTGAGCGATACAATCAACTGAATCTGAGCAATGCATCATAAAACCTGATTTGCTTTCCTATAACCATCTCACATTGCTTTTGCTTGTTAACAATTTTCTATCATTACCATCAAATAGCCCTCAATCAAAGAGCCTTAGTAAAACTGGAATCCATCAGTATCAGAGGGCAAACTCTCCATTGTTGGAGTCATACCTAGCAAACAGGAAGATGGTTGTGAGGAGTCTGTCTTCTCAGCTCCAGGGCATCTCTGCAGGTGCCCCTCAGGTTATCGTCCTGGGTCTAACAATCTTTAGCTGCTTCATCAATGACCTTCCCTCCAGTATAAGGTCAGAAGCGGGGATGTTTGCTGATGATTGCAAAATGTTCAGCACTATTTGCAATTACTCAGATACTAAAGCAGTCTACACTCAAATACAAGATCTGGACAATATCCAGGCTTAAGCTGACACTAAGTAAGTAACATTTGCACCACAAATGCCAGGCAATGACCATCACCAATAAGAAACAATCTAACATTCAGTGGTTTTACACTGAATCCCCCACTATCAACATTCTTGGGGTTAGCATTGACCAGAAACTCATTTGGGCTTGTCATATAAACACAGTAGCTACAAGAGCAGGTCAGATACTCAGAATACTGCAGCGAATGACTCACCTCCTGACTCCCAAGATCTTGTCCACCACCTACAAGCCACAAGTCAGGAGTGTGATGGACTACTCTCCACTTACCAGGAGAATGCAATGCCAACAACTGTCAAGAAGATCCACATCATCCAGGACAAAGCAGTCACATGATGAGTACTTTATCCACCACCCTAAACATTCATTATCACATGATTGGTACCCCAACACAAACATTCACTCCCTCCACCACCAATACACAATGGTAGTAGTAGGTACAATCTACAAAATGCACTATAGCAACTCAGCAAAGCTGGTTTGAGAACATCTTCCAAACCTAACGGTAGCACAGTGGTTAGCACTGCTGTTTCACAGCTCCAGGGACCTGGGTTCGATTCCTGGCTCGGGTCACTGTGTGTGGAGTTTGCACATTCTCCTCATGTCTGTGTGGGTTTCCTCCAGGTGCTCCGGTTTCTTCCCACAGTTCAAAGATGTGCAAGTTAGGTTGATTAGTCATGCTAAATTGTTCCTTAGCGTACTAGGATGCTTAGATTAGAGGGATTAGTAGGGATATGGAGGTAAGGCCTGAGTGGGATTGTGGTCGATGCAGACTAGATGGGCTGAAGGGCCTCTTTCTGCACTGTAGGTTTCTATGATTCTTACCACCTGGAAAGTCAAAGATACATGGGAATACCAACTTGTGCCCCTCCAAGTAACGTTGTTGTGTTGTGTGAAAATGATGACAAAGGACAACAACTCAAACTATAAGATCTTCAGCAGTTCGAACATGCCATGGCTGTCACCACAATGGTGAGAATTCCCTTGCTCCTGGCATGTCACTTTCTGTGTACAGGTCATGGCAAGATATACATGAATATTCATTCTACATCTTCCTCATTTTACAAAGAGCAAAGAACAAAACAGCACAGGAAATGGGCCCTTCGGCCCAACGAGCCTGCGCCGCCACCCCAATGTTCCCACCTCTACCCGTGATCCCTGTCTATGTTTATAGATCTATAGATTAAAAACCAAATTTGAGACAATTTAGGGAGAACATGTTTTGCCAATTAGCCTAAGAGCACATTTTTGGGATGTGGGAGGAAACCGGAGCACCCGGAGAAAACCCACGCAAGCACGGGGAGAATGCGCAAACTCCCACAGACACAGGCCCAAATCCATGTATCTGCACAGCCCAGCGATAGTCACTGAGCTGTCGTGTTGCCCATCAAATGGTCCAGGTCAAGCGTACACTAACGACGTGAAGCACTAGGATACTCTTGAAAAAAAATCCAAGAGCAGCCCTCTCACGACCCATCGCGTGTATGCCCCTCCTTAGACAACAAGGTGGACCAAAGCACCTGTAGGATAAAAACAAGTACATCAATATCATCATCTATTTACACACTTCCCAGGGACTCCCAAGGCTCGTGATCCCTATTTTAAATCTGTTTTCTGTACCCCTCCATTCCCATTCTGTTCATGTGCTCATCTAAATATTTTTTAAATAACTCCAGAGTACCTGCCTCCACCACTTTACTTGGCAGCGCATTCCATACCCCCACCACCCTCTGTGTGAAAAAAACTCCCTCTAGCATTCAAATTATACCTTACCCCCCTCACCCTAAGCCCGTGACCCCTCATGCTATTCGAGTCCATCCCAGGAAAAAGCTTAACCCTGTTTACTCTATCTATACCCCTCATAATCTTGTACACCTCTATTAGATCTCCTCTAAGTCTACGTCTTTCTAAGGAAAACAGTCCCAATTTGCCTAACCCCTCCTCATAACTCAGACCTTGCATACCAGGCAGCATCCTGGTAAACCTCCTCTGCACTCTCTCCAGAGTGTCCACGTCCTTCCGGTTGTAAGGCGACCAGAACTGGACGCAGTATTCCAAATGAGATCTAACCAACGTTTTATACAACTGCAACATTAAAGGCCAGCTCTTGTACTCTGTACCCCTTCCTATAAAGGCTCGCATACCATATGCTTTCTTCACAATCTTCTCCACTTGCTCTGCCACCTTCAGAAACTTGTTCACCTGCACCCCCAGGCCCCTCTGCGTTTCTATACTTTTAATATAGAAAAGGTAGACACTTTATCACATACCTCTCCCCTACATTCTTTTTCCCGAAATGCATCACCTCGCATTTATCAGGATTGAATTCCATCTGCCATCTATATGCCCAAGCTACCAGCCTATGTCCTGCTGCATCGCCTGACAATGCTCCTCACTATCCGCAAATCCAGCCATCTTTGTATTGTCTGCAAACTGATCACTCCACTTACTCCCTCTTCCAAGTCACTTATATATATTTAGTTGGCACAATCTATATTCATCTGCAAATAACAATACTGAATGCTGTAACAGAACACTGAATACTTAAATTGTGCACAGTCTTAGCTTGCAGCCCAAAACCTGTGCAAAGTCCAAACATAGCTCTCTTCAACCATCATCCATCCCCTCCTCCGACTTTTTTTAAAAATAGCACATATATACATGTACAAGTCAGTAAGTACATAGTCCTTGAATTTGCAGTTTGGTCTGCTCAGCTGCCCAAGTGTGTAATTACACCAATTGGCTGTGCTTAGGATGTACCTAAGCTATTGTCAGATGGCATAAATAGGATAAGCACAGTGGCTGCAGGGCTTGCTGCATTGGTAGCAGAAGGCCTTCCATCTCCACCAGTGCTGGGGTTGCAGATTCTGAACTCAGTGTATCAATCTACACGGCAGCTGGCAGTGCTGGTTTGAATATCTGTAAAGACGAAGCTAATTTCCTGATATACACAGCACCACCTGAGATGACTCTGGAACTGTTGCTTCTTCCCTGCTGCCATCAGGCATTTGAATGAATCTACTTTGTATTAAGTTGATCTTTCTTTATATCCTAGCTATGATTGTAACACACTCTACGTCCTCTTCTTCTCTACATATTTTGTCTGTATAGCACACAAGAAACAATACTTTTCACTGTATACTAATTCACGTGACAATAGTAAATCAAATCAGTGTTAGGGACTCGGGTTTGATTCTGGTCTGGGGTGATGTGTGGATTCTGCATATTCTCCCCCTGTCTGCGTTGATTTCCTCCAGGTGCTCCGGTTTCTCCCACACTCCAAAGATATACAGGTTAGGTAGATTAGGTAAATTGCCCCGTGGTGATGCACATTCCATCAAATCCCTACAGTGCAGAAAGCAGGCCATTCGGCTCATCAAGTCTGCACTGACCACAATCCCACCCAGGCCCTATCTCCCACAACCTCACGCATTTATCCTAGCTAGAACCCCCTTAACTGCCAGGAGCAATTTAGCCTGGCCAATCCCTCTAACCTGTGCATCTTTTGGACTATGGGAGGAAACCCACGCTGACATGGGGAGAACATGCCAACTCCAAACAAACAGTGACCCAAATTGGGAATCAAACCCAGATCCCTGGTGCTGTGAGACAGCGGTGCTAATAACAGTGTCCTAGATGTGCAGGTTTGGGGTGGGGTTTGGGGTGGGGTGATAAATGCATGGGGTTATGGAGATAAGGCAGGATCTGAGTCTGGGTGAGATACACACAAAAGGCCAACCCACCGTCCACCCCTCAACAACACACACGCTCATTCACTCACTCTTCCTCCCAGACAAATCAACCTCTCTGTCCACGTTTCTGGGCCTACACTCCAGCTTTGGGAAGTGAAACCTGCCCAGGCCCTCTACACGCTTTGAAATTAAAATCCTACCTTCATCTTCAACAGGTTTTTCGATAATTTCATGGCGCTTTCCCTGGCCATTGTTATTTTCTTGGTGGGGTGGGGGAGCTCAGGAAAGAAACCGCAAAAAAAACACTTCACGGAGTGAAACAAACTAAACCCAGCCAGCGGCACTCCCCCAACAACACGTTAGCAACAGTCAAGACCAATCGAGCCGCCGCACTCGCGAACCACCTCAGGCCGGCAAATCGATCGCCAGAAACAGGATTGGGAGCTGTCCAGCATCTCCACAGAGGAAGCACACTCTCCAGCTGCTGTATCACAAACAACTTGCAGACAAAGGATACCATTCTGGCTTCTGGTTGTTTACCCCCCATCCTTTCTCCACAGATGATAGGTTATTTTAAAACATTACTTAGTGATGAGCACGATAATAACCCCAGGAGGGAATGGTGTTACACTGGTTTGCGCTGTTGCCTCACAGCGTCAAGGACCAGGGTTCAATTCCTGGCTTGGGTCACTGTCTTTCTCCTCATGTCTGCTTGGGATTTCTCCGGGTGCTCCAGGATCCTTCCACAGTCTGAAAGATGCGTTAGTTAGACCATGCTAACTCTCCCTCATTGTTCCAGAGTACGGCGACTAGAGGTTTTTCACAGTAACTTCATTGCAGTGTTAATGTAAGCCAACTCGTGACATTAATAAATAAACTTTAAGAGAGGGTTTGCCATCTTGATTCTATTTATAACATCTTCTTTTCCTACCAGATCCTGCATCTTTTGGTTTATTCATTTTTGGAACATGAGAGTTGATGGCTGGCCAGCATTTATAGCCCATTCCCAGTTGCCCTTGAAACTGAGTGGCTTTCTAGATTATTTCAGAGGGCAGTTGAGAGTCAACCACAATGCTGTCGCTCTGGAATTACATGTAGGCCAGACTGGGTAAAGACAACAGATTTTCTTCCATAAGTGAACCAGATGGATTTTTCCAATAATCGGTAAAGGTTTCCTGGTCATCAGCAGATTCTTAATTCCAGGTTTTTTAATTGAATTCAGATTTCACAATCTGCCATCGCGGGATTCACACCCAGATTCTCAGAATATTATTTGAGTTTCTGGATTAGTAGTCTAGTGATGTACAATTAGGCCAACACCTCCCTTTTGCATGCAGTAGAACAGTTCTAATGCAGATCTTCAAGTTAATGCCAGTGATAGTTTGAATTGGAAATAATCCAGCTATTTAACATGACCAGAAAAGGACAAAGATAGGTTGGTAGACTGGGCAGATAGATGGCAAATGGAATTTAATCCGGATAAATGCGAAGTGATGCATTTTGGCTGGAAAAATGTAGAAGAGAGTTAAAGGATAAAAGGTAAAACTATACGGAGCATAGAGATGCAGAGAGACTTGGGGGTGCAGGTTCACAAGTCTCTGAAGGTGTCCTCACAGGTGGAGAAGGTGATAAAGAAGGCGTATATTATGTTAGCTTTCATAGAAAAGGGTATAGAATACAAGAGTAGGAGTTTGATGTTGCAATTGTATAGAACGTTGGTTAGGCCTCACTTGGAATACTGCGTCCAGTTCTGGTCGCCGTACTATCGGAAGGCTGTGGAGTCCTTGGAGAGAGTGCAGAGGAGGTTTACCAGGATGCTGCCTGGTATGGAAGGACTGTCCTATGAGGAACGATTAGATAGACTGGGGTTTTTTTCCCTTGAAAGACGTCGGCTTAGAGGGGATCTCATAGAGGTGTATAAGATTATAAGGGGTATAGATAGAGTAAATGGAGGTAACCTTTTTCCACCTTCAGAAATGGATAGGACGAGGGGTCATGGCCTTAGGGTGAGGGGGGCTATGTATAAGACGAATATTAGAGGGCAGTTTTTCACACAAAGGGTAGTGGGGGGGTGGAATGCACTGCCGAGTAAGGTGGTGGGAGCAGGCACGCTAGGGCTGTTTAAGGGTCTCTTGGACAGCCACATGAGCGTTATGCAGATAGAGGGATATAGTAGGCCTGTTTAACTATGGCTTTTTTCCCACAGGTAATTCGGTCCATACTTGACCAACAAGGAGCATGCATTCGGCAGGTGGTGCGAGGACAGCTCTTGGATGTTGATTCATGGGTTGCCTGGTACTTCATGTCGTAAATGAGTGCTTTATGTGGACCATCTGAAGGGCACCATGACAGCTCAGAGACTATCAATGTAGCTGTGCAGACACTTGGAATTGGGCCGGTGTCTGCGGGAGTTTGCGCGTTCTCCCCGTGGTTGCGTGGGTTTTCTCCGGGCGCTCCGGTTTCCTCCCACAACCCAAAAATTCGCTCTTAGGCTGATTGGGAAACAAATTGTCCCTATAGTGAGAGTCCTCCATATTAGGAATAACCTAAATCTATAATAGGATAATGGAATTGCTACTATATAGTTATGACGGCGGCGCAGGCTCGTTGGGCCGAAGGGCCTGTTTCCCGTGCTGTGTTGCTCTACAAAAAAAAACTAGAAATAAACCATCAGAAGCTGCAAAAATTCCGTAACCAAACATTTGTATAGTGGGCTAAACTTGCAGGGGACGTACTTGAGTAAAGTTGGCAGCTTTAAAGGGAGGTAGATTGATCTTTGTTAAAAAGAGTATGGAAATATTTAACTACATTTCTCCAGGGATATTGCTTTTGAAAGTTAATGCCTGGCTATGAGGGTGGGTGGCTCATGCACAATAAGTGACAGTTACTCTGGAGCAGTGGACCTGATTGGGAAAATGGCTTTAGCTGGCAATGGATTTTTGTACCACATTGCACCATATTTTGTATGCATTGCACCATGTAGCCCATTACAAAGTTATTATCAATAACTGTTTGTGTGGAATTTGCACATTCTCTCCATGTCTGCATGGATTTCCTCTGGGTGCTTCCCACAGTCCAAAGATGTGCAGGTTAGGTGGATTGGCCATGCTAAATTGTCCCCTGGTGTTCGGAGCTGTATTGTTAAACAGATTGGTGGATTAGCCATGTGAAATGCATGGAATAGACATGATGTAGAGATGCCAGTGTTGGCATGGGGTACAGGGATAGAGTGGGGGAGAGGGGTTGCTATAGGGTGGGCTGTTTAAGTGAATTGACCATACTAAATTGCTCCTTAGTATCCTAAGATGTGTAGGTTCAGTGTATTAACAGGATAAATGTGTGGCATTACTGGGATAGGGTGGACCTGGATAAGATGCTCCAACAAAGAATTAGTGCAGACATGATGGGCCAAATGGCCTCCTTTTGTGTTGTATGTATGAACATCATTTTAAAATTACCAACCGATTAATGGGAAGAGTGTGAGATCAGCCTAACAACATTCTTGCAAAGGAGGTCACTATTTCTCCAAAGGGCTAATAATCTTTGTGGTGTGATTTTCCCCTTTCGTGAAGGCAGTTTAACGAGGTCTCTTGGTGTTCAGTTGCAATTATATCAGCATGCAAGTAAGCATCCAACCACACAGATAACTGTTGAAAAAATTGACATACTATAAATAAAAAAAAAGCTTTGCTGGATTGTCAGTGTATTTTGCAGTAATTAATGTTAACATGTTATTAAAAACCCAGTTACATATTATTCAGCAAGGAGTAACTTTTTGAAGGGTTTTTAACAGCAAAATTAACAGTGTAAGCATGGAAGTTCTTTGTCAATTCAATTGATTTTTCGTTGGTTATGGGCTAGACTGTGTCTCAACTGTGCATTCTCTGGAGAAGTGTACAATCACTGACAGCAATTTCTGGATCTCCACATTATTCTGTACATGTACATACTCCAGAAGTTGTTATCAATTTCAGTGGCATAATGATGGTGAATACGGAAAGATCCATCATCAATACCATTGCAAAATCAGGGTAACAACCACATCAACAAGAACTTGCCCATTTAGTGTAGGATAATGACCTAAGCTGAATTGTGGGAGTGTAATCACTCAAAAATGGGAGCAAAGCGAAAGGAGGAAGTGGTGAACAAAATCTGAATCAAAGTGGTGGGATATTGAACTTCTTAGAAGAGAAGAGTGAGATAGGAAAATGGGTCTCTTTAGAAAAGGAATTCCGGAACTTATGATCTGAATAACCTTAGGCATGGTCTCCATTAGTACAGTGAAGGAGATGCATGAAAGGTCAGAATCAATTGAATGATTAACACAATGAAATGTTAAAACTGTTCACATTAATCTTAATTATTACAGTCATCTTTATATTTGGATAGTACAGTATAATAAGAACAGTATGCGTTCATAACAGTTGGAAACCCCAAGCTATCTACACTTCCTTCACTGTTGCTGGGTCAAAATACTGGAACTGTCTTCCTAACAGTTCTACGGAAGATGTACCAGCACCATGTGGACTGCAACAGTTCGAGAAGGAATGGACAATAAATACTGAACTTTGCCTCCGTGAGGTGCTGGCTGGACATCTGGTGGAGATGATAGATATAATGGCTGGCACTGTGGCACAGTGGTTAGCACAGCTGCCTCACAGCATCAGGGACCCAGGTTCAATTCCAGCCTCGGGTTACTTTCTGTGTGGAGTTTGCACATTCTCCCTGTGTCTGTGTAGGTTTCCTCCATGTGCTTGGGTTTCCCCCCACTGTCCATAGATATGCAGGTTAGGTTGATTCACAATGTTAAATTGACTTAAGTGTCAGGGGATTAGCTGGGTAAATATGAGGGGATTAGAGCCTGAGTGGGATTACGGTTAGAGCAGATTTGATGGCCTGTACTGTAGGGATCTATGATTCTATACTATAAGATCAAATTGGTGTCAACAGCATAAGTTTCAGTCCCCGTTCTGACTGGGGTGGATTCATGAGCTGCCTCTTTGCTCTACCTGTAATAATGGAGATTGTGGTGCCGTGGGTCAGACCTGAAGAAAAATAAATACTGGCCATGTCAGGAACACTCACATTCCATGAACAAATAAAGTTTGTAATATACCAACAATGGTCAGGACACTGTTGGGATAACATCTACATACTACATGCCAGACTTCTGGTTATACAGGGCTACTAATTTCATGAAACTCTGGAGAAAATGATATTCTGTATTCATTTTCTCAAAACTACCATGTTTTTGGATCATTCATGTAAACATTGATAAATACAATCTAAAGTAATTTATTTCAGTTACATTCATAAGCTTTCACTTTTCCTTACAACTGGCAATGCAAATCAAATCTAAAATCCTCTTAATACTGATACTGAAATGGTAAGCTGTAAAAATTCTCTTCACATCTTTCTACCATAACGTCTTCTTCCATTTCTTTTTTCTTGATTCCTCTTCACTTCATGCCCATCCACCTGATTTCACTTCCTTTAGTTCTGGCTTAGATTTCCTTCCCTTCTGTGTTCTTTTCTACCTTCTATATCTCTCATTCTTTTTCCCTTGCCTTTGTCCTCAGCTTGTTTTGCTTGCTTATGCTTTATTCTTCTCTCATTCTCTTTTTTCTTCTCCTTCCCTGCCTTTTCCTCCCATCTCATCTTTTTCTTTGTCCCTCCTGCTGTTTACCTCTCCACTCTGGTGTTTACAGGTGACAGCTTCCAATTTATGATTAAGTAATCTGAATCCACTGAATGATTTAATACTGTAATAATTCCTATTTGTTGTTACATATTCTCCCTCAAACAACAGCAAACTAAACCTATTGTAATAAATGCACATTCATTTAATAAATATTAGTGGTAATATCTATAGATTGTCAAGAGTTAGCAGAATTATACAAAATGCAATATTAGTAGATGATGAGTCAATTTGCATATATCGCCCATATCTGTTACATAGGGTGGTATCTTCATAACATAGCTCACAATTAGTTTGGATAGTGAATTGGGGAATGGAGCAGTTCATTAAGTAATGGAACAAAATTGTTTGGCGTGAATGCAAGAGAGCAGAGCAATCTGGCAAAATGGAAGCTGGAAACCTGAGCAGAAGCAGAATAGATTCAGTCAGTTTTCTTCCATCTGACAAAATGGAATAGCAAAGATTGGTGGACTGCAATAAAAAACAAAGATGTGCTGAAGGCTGAAGAGGGTAGTAACTAAATACCTGAGTTTGAGCATGAGAATAGAACTGTTCCTAAAACTAAGTCCAAGAATGGAAGCATTTCTCAGGCTGACACTGAGAATGGAATGGTTATTGGGCTGAGGCAAGGAGCAGAAACATTGGCATGTTTGCATTAAAATTGTTTTTTATTCAATTTTATGACTACAAGCCCTTTTATGTAGTATCTATACTGCTTTTCCGGTTAAATGCACCAATATTGTTCAACATTGCATACTTTGTTTTATTTTAGCTTAGAAAACAATACAGCTGCATTTAAAGTACTCAACAAGTCCTGAAGGAGCGTTAATTAACAAGATGCATGGCTCCTTTTTTCTTGAAAAGGGGTAAACGAGTTTAGTGGGGTAGTGTGTTGTGGCCCGGATAGCTAGGTTATTTTATATAACTGTCTACATATTTTAGAATAGGCAATAGATTACCAGCCCTCCAGGAATGGCCTTGAGTCTCCAGGAATTGTTCATCAATCTCTAGGACACTGCTGTGTGCAACCATGGAAAAGAGCATTGAGGTGTTAAAAAATGTTTTTTTCCCTTATCATTTTCTTTGAACATTTCTCTTTATCAGATATAAAAATGTTGAAAATGGAAATAAAAAAGTCTGTTTGTCTGACAGTCAAGCATTATCCAATTGGGTAATGAGTCTTGTTTCTTTCCAGTTGGCGAAAGAAAGCAGTGCATCACAGGGATAAATGTATTGGTCGACTAATGGCTGAAGCGTGGGAACAAGTCATGTGATGAAACCTTCAGGAATATACTTAATCATAGTTGACAACCCTCATAAGTAATATAATATGGTTTGGAGGCAAACAGAAACCTTAGTCACCTAATAATCCTTGGATTTGGGGGAATAAATCTTTAGCCAATTCTCTGATGTGGAACCAAAGCAGAAGGATTAGAGATCCAGTTGATATCCTTGGATTAAAGTTCATTATGTCATTTATGGATTTACTTTGCAATATTATTATTACAACATGTTTTCCTTTGGGCATCATGATTAGCAGTGATGCTCAGCATGCTCCACTTAATTAATGGCACAATATTTAGTTAGAACCATAGAACCATAGAATCCTGACAAGGCCTTTAGCCCATTGAGTCAGTATCAATTCTCCAAATGAGCATCTTATCCACGCCCACCCACCCACCTGCCCTATCCCCACGCATTTACCATGGCTAGTCCACTTAACCTGCACATTTTGTGACACTAAGGGACAATTTAGCATGCCATTCCACCTAATCTGCACAGTTTTGGAGTATGGGAGGAAACTGGGCACCCAGAGGAAACCCACACAGACAATCTTGTAAACTTCACAAGGACAGTTGCCTCTAAAAAGCTGCTTGCTACGCCTTATCAAACATTTGCCCTTCAGTGGCTTGTCGAGTTGCACACATTAGCATAATTGATTAAGGAACAATTAAATTGAAAAGATAAATTTGGTAACTTTTTGATTAAATAACTCATAACTAATGCAGTTGCTAGTGCACTAACAAATAGCGTGTTGAACATACAAATGAAATAATTCTCCAAATCAATACTTTCCTGATCCATAAATTCCATCTATAATATGGAAGAGCAAGTTATTCTGCTATTCATTTAATTATTTGAAAACATATGTGACTTTCAGGTACTTTCTTCCATCAAGATAAAGAGGATTATTGGAATATTGTAGTTAAAAAACAATAAGACTTGCATTTATACAGCATTTTTCATAATCTTAGGCTGTCCCAAAGTTCATTAGAATTAAATTAAGTACTTTTAAAGCATTATAACTATTAGAATATTAGAGGTGCACCTGCTGGTTTTGCCATTAGGTCGCATAACACATTCCACGAGAAACAGCCTTCTGATTTCTTATTTACATACTACTATTCACTAGTCTTATTCTGAAACACAAGGAGGGATTTTCTGGCCATTTCTGCCCATGGGATCTTCAATCCCACCAAACCCTACTGCAGATTCCCCAGCAAGTGTGTGTGCATACAATGGTAAACCCTCACTGACAGTGATGAAATTGAAGGATCCTGCCTCTGACCAGTGGCAAGCTGCCTCTGCTGTCACAAAACACGCTGTGTGAGTGTGGGAAAATCCAATCACTAGGTCAGATTTTAAGCTATTCAAAACACATTCACTTGCACAGAATTAAAATTGAGGCTGCAATGGCAGGTTTCCCACTGATGGCATCCAGCACTTCCTGCCTCACTACCACATCTTTCAACCCATACGCTGTCTCTAAGTTGTCATGCTGCTTGCCTAGCATCCAGTATTGGATGAACAGAAATTTCTTCCAATTAAATACTAAGAAGGTCAAAGCCACAAACTCCGTTTCCTAGCTGCCAATTTCATTCTTTTGCTGCCATTGTTTGAGGCTGAATTAAACTGTTCATAATCTTAGTCTCCTATCATTTCATTGAGCTGATTTTCAAACATTATAATCTTTTCCATCAATGAACAACACTTACTCCCTCCTCTATAACATCACCTGTCTCTAAACACCTGCTTCAGCTCATCTTTTGCTGAAGCACTCAGGTATGCCATTGTAACCTCTGATGTGAACATTCTAATACTCTCCTGGATTGAACACATTGTTATTTGTTCAATTGAATCGAAATCTGTAAATGTGAGCTCATTCCAAATTTTGCTGATGAAACCCTCACTTGCGCCATGTCCTAATCACCCTGCGCCCGCTGACTTACATTGACTCCAAGCCTCCATAATCCTTCAATCTTAAATTCTCATCTTTATTAAATCCGTTCACAACCTTAGCTCTCTATATTCCTGCCACTCCAAGATCTTTACATTCCCACAATTTAAGCCTTTTGTTGATTTACATCTCTCTGCTATTGCCAACTGTTCCTTCAACTGCCTAGGCCCCTAAATTCTGAAATTCCTACAGTCTAAATCTCTCCGCAACTCTATCTCTCTTTATATTACTTTATGATGCCATTTAAAATCTATCTCTTTGACCAGGCTTCAAATTGCCTGTCCTCATAAATTCTTGGTGTCAAATTTTGTTCGATAATTTTTGGAATTTTTTGTTACATTAGAAGCTCAATATAAATGCTAGCTATAATTGCTATTCCATTTAATTTTTCTCAATTTTACCTCTTTCCATTTTGTGGTTTCTCTCTGTGTACGAAGAGATTTTTGTCCACCCCTTTTTCCTTTCTGTCTTTTATGGCTGGGCTCATACAAATTACCTTATTTTAACTTCTGCCTTTTAGTTTATTTCCTTACACTGGAATTTTCCTATCCTGCCCCCAGAAGAATCAGAGCAAGCTGAGGGCAGACCATGCAAAGGTCTGTTGACCTAGGGTGGGATTTTCTGCTTATTGAACTCGGCTGGAAAATCCTGCCCTTTATCTTTCACGATTCATGATACTTTTTCAGAACCGATTATCATTTATCCTGTTGCTGATCTTACACATGGACCTTTGCTTCTCTTTTGACTAGTACGTTCAACCAATTTTATTTCAGCCTTCTTCATTTTTAGCACTCTATATATAAAGATGTTCTCCTGTTAACCTAATAATTTGCAGTCTCCTTCATAGCTTTCTACTGAATTGAGTAGAGTGATTTTATTTTCTCCACATCATGTGATCTGGATCGAGTGAATCATTTGTTCGATGAAATGTAACACTGTATTTGACCCCAAGGGCAACAGTGTTGAGTGACCATTCCACCTTTTCGTTCTTTCATTTGCACATTGGATCCAAACAGCAGTGCCTTCTCTGATATCCATTATCTGCTGCATCATTAGAGCCAATCATTGTGAAGGTCAGTGAATACCTGACCCTACATGAACTGCATTGGACCCTGGAGAGTTAAAGATTTCTCCAGATTATGCTATTAGTCCTGAAAAATAAATCGATCAAGATGGGTTGATAGTAGAAGCTGTGGCAGGATATTGCAACAGATACTTGAATTGGTATTCTGTTTCACCTTAATTCGTACTATTGCAATATTAAAGAAATGGTATGCATGTGAAAATGTGCTTGATTAAAAAAAAACTTAGTTTACAAATGCATAACATAGTTAATCAAATTATGTTAAAATCCATCATGTAATGCATATGTGATTTTATTGTCATCAAAATGATAAAGCTCATTCAGCCAAATGAAAAATCAATTGCCAAACATTTTGTCACAAATTCAAGGTTCCTTCAAAGATTTATCTTTCATTGGCTCAGAAGGAATGGAAAAAAAATTAGACTATATTTTTAAAGTAGCGCTTCCTTCCCATCAGTTTGTCTCGGATCATCCATTACAAAACTATTAAGGTTTTATATTTGGGAACAAATTCATGAATATGTAATTTATGTGCTGACTCCAGTGAATTTTCACTTGCATCCCAGTTTCTTAGATTGCTGTAATTGATATGAGACACAGTGACAAAGAATGCAATTTAGTACTCGCCAGACCTTAATGACATCTTGACACACTTTGTGCCAGGAAACATTATACATCTTCCCAGTGGGGAGTACAGGGAAGTAATTTCTTTTCAAACGCAATAATTCTTCAGTTTGTACTTACGTGTCAGAAGATGAACTATTACAATTATGTAGCCTATAGTTGCTTAGTAGTACAGGGCTTGAATATTGCCGAAAAGACACATGTTGTTGAAGTTTTTCATCTGACACTCATCGACAAATACAAGAATGTCAAATCTCAAATGTTCTTATTTAACCTATAGGAGAAAGGAGGTAGATTGTTTGACAAGTCAACAGATTGACCTAAGGTGTTGTAATAGAGAAAGCAATGGGAAGTTATAAGTTCCTCCAGGTACCAGGTAATTCCAAAAAGGTGCATATTATAAACATACTATTTTTGTTTGCAGAGAACAAATCTCTATTTATGAATATGTGTTGTTCCTAGCAAGCATATATGAATCATATTATGAGCACAATTTATTATCTTAAATTGGTTGTTAGTGTAGCTATTCACACAGGAACATTCAGTAACTGCTGCCCAATCATGGAATTTCATCTAATATAGGCCGCACATCCCAATGACTAGCTGTTCGAATCATGCATCATGTTCATTAGATTGTTTATAATGGGCAGAGTGCAGATTTTACTCAGCCCATGTTTGCAGTAGCAAAACCAAAATGTCTACTGTTCGATATGATTGGGCAGCACAACCAACTGCCTAAAAGAAGCTCAACATGGCAGCAGAGGATTGTTGTCTAAAGATGAAGTTTGGGAACTAAGAACATTTTTTAAGATAAAAGATTTCAATCCAATTAGCTTTTGTAAATTATATCTGGAAGCAAATGGAAATTGTTAGGTTGTAATTATATCTTGATGTATTTAGAGTCTGATCAGTGGGAGAATGAAGTGGACACAGATTTCATCCTTACTGAAGAGCAAAACAGTACATGGCCTTGAATTGACTCTTCCTAACAAATTGATATCTGAAACAAAATATTTTCTATCAATTGGATATTTATGAAAGTTTGGCTCTTCTATTATGGATTCATGGATGACGTTTACCGGAAATATTACCTAGAAATGGTTAGAATTGAATAGAGTTTGAAAGATGGACATTGATTTCATTGAGAGTTATATCATGAACTTTAACAGAATGTACATTGCAGAAATCCTATCTGGAGATTCCTTCTTCAGAACTCATGTTTAAATTACTGTATTGTGTTATGAAGTTGCACATGGACTGGCTGCTGGACTTAACTCTGGTTCAGATCTCAGAACAAAATTCCCTTTTGGCACAGATGCTTGCTGCCTTTTAAAAAATAACTTGTGAAATTCTCCCTTCCAACATCCTTGATGGCACAAATGGGGGATTCTGGAATCCATGACTGTGGCAGTTGGAGATCATCCGGATATTGGACAGAGGCACTACTACAGAAGAAAAGTTATTGATGGAAGGAATAAAGATGAAAGGGCTTTTAATAGATCTGGATGCCAGAGCAGATAACTGGATTAGTGCAGCAACAGTAGATGAAATAACCCTAGGAATGCCTGGGGAACTGGACTTCAGGTGTGAGTTAAAATATCATTACGTGATGAAACATTCAAACTGGGACAGCAGGGTTCTCGAAGTGATGGATAACCCAGTAAATTCAGAGACTAAAGACAATGGTAATCATCAGTTAGAAGGAAAACTGAAAATGCTCCAAATCTCAGCAGTATCTATAGAGACAGAATAGAGTCAACGTTTTGAGTCTGGATGACCTTTCATCAGACCTGTGATGAGATTTTCCATCTTTTTTTATTTTTGTTTCAGATTCCTGCATCTGCAGTCTTCTGCTTTTATCAGCTGGAAGGAATTGTACTCATCCACAAGAATCTTTAGTCTAATGATGAGTGCATCATTGACAGGTTAATTTAACTGTGTGGTGTTTGACTGTGGTTGCACTCATCTGCGTGAAACAAATTGACTAAAATGGTATCTAGATTCATCAGTAGTGAGGGTCAATGTAATGTCAGGGATAATGAAATTTCTATTTGCTTTAGTTTCAGAGATGACAACATATTAAGGTCACTAAAAAAGTAATGATTCTACACAATGTAGCTTTAGTAAGCCTTGTTAACAATACTGATGCAATTGTCAAGTAAGATACCTTCGCTGTTAAGTAAGGCTTTCTTGAAAAAGGCTCAAATGAAACTGGACATAGAGCATGATAAAGTAATTGTTTTTGGCAAATCAGTGGATCTGCAGTTTCTTCAATCAAGGCATTATTGTGTCCCGTTGGCAAAACTTATTCTTTCTCATCAGAATGTTAGAGAAGTATTAATAGTATCAGATGAGAATCAGAGAGAAGGAAAGAAAAAATGTGTTAAAGCTGTAAAGACAATTTGCTCACCCATCTTTCCAAAGAATTAAATATTCTGCTAAATCTTGCAGGTGTGGCTGATAAGAAACACACAAAGCTCATTAAAGAGATTAGTGCAAATTGTGAATCATTTAGAAGATATCGAAGAACGTCATCACATCCTCTGGTAAGCTTTCTATTGACATGTGACATAAATCAGATAGTTGTCACGAAACTAAAAATATGGGCCAAAGTCAGAAATATTCTCATTTTAATCATGACAACTAGTTTTAGTATTTTCCACTAATACACTGGAAAGACAAAAGGATGATTGTCAATTCAATGATGGAAAAATGGAAGGGATCAGATTTGGTGCACTGACTAAGTTTCTGACTGATAATAGAGTGAGACTTTACAATTGACTGGTTAGGTAGGCTACTTTCGATGGGCTGAATGGCCTCTTTCTTCATTGTAGGATTCTATAAGTCTACTTAAATAAAGCAATAGATTTAGTGCTATGACTGGAGACTATTGCAACCTTAGCTGAAGCTGAATTTGATTACATTTATTCACCATATAATCCCTATTTTTAACAATACATAAACAACTAGTCAAAAGGTTCCAATTGGAAACACAGGGATTGCTTGAGTAAAAATGTTGTTTAAAAAATATTTTATAGGATATGAGATCGCTGGCTGGGCCAACATTTATTACTCATCCTCAATTGCCATAAGGCACTGTTGATGAGTTGATTCATGAATTTATCCACTTGTTTACTTTTATGAGTATTTAAATGAGTAATAAAAAGACATTTATGTCTGTACCTGGGTGCCTTTTGAGAGGGAGCATATGGTGTCTGCCAGTATGCTAGAGACCTATCCCAATTGTTGGGAGACGTAGGGGCACATCATCGAACCGAGGAATGTTATTCTAATTTGATAAGTTTCCTTAGTAACTATTGTTTTAGTTTTAGTGCCCCCCCCACCTTTAAATCTGTTGTTGAATGTATTCACAAAATGCAACATCAGAAATATATAGTTCCTAACTCTGCAGCCCTCCACCAATGTCAATATATCTCCCTTTATACTGTTTTGAGTATAATCAAATAAGAAGTCTCACAACAGCAAGTTAAAGTCCAACAGGTTTATTTGGAATCACAAGCTTTTCAGAGCACTGCTCCTTCATCAGGTGAGTTCTCCTTTGCACCTTTGTCTACACTCATGATGTGGAGATGCTAGCGTTTGACTCGGGTGGGCACAGTAAGAAGTCTCACAACACCACATTAAAGTCCAATTGGTTTATTTGGAATCACGAACTTTTGGAGCACTGCTCCCAACTCACTTGTTGAAAGAGCAGCACTCTGAAAGCTCGTGATTTCAGATAAACCTTTTGGACTTTAACCTGATGTTGTGAGACTTCTTACTTAATTATACTCAAAAGAGTATAAAGGGACATATATTGAACTAGTGGTGGGCTGTAGGGTGAGAAACTATACATTTGTAATGTTTCACTTTGTGAATAAATTCAAAACTGAATGAAGATTGACATCTCGTTTTCTTCATCACCAACTTGGCATTAGAAGCTTAACAAAGATGCTTGGTGCCTTGGCAAGCCACTCACTAATGGTCACTTTTGGTGTACCCCATTTGGCGTACACAGGGCACATGTGTAGGGCACCTGTGACCACAAAAACATTCCACAGTCAAAATGAATCAAGAGCACCTTATCTGCAAGTTGAGTGGTTGGCCCTTTAACAAGTATCAGTACAAGGATCCTAAATGCTGATAAACATGTGTGCAGCTGAGAGATAAGTATAGACCAAGTTTGTGAAATGTGCATCAAGTAAGCAAGAACAGCTGGAAAACAATCAGAGCTCTCCTCATGTTACAGGCAAATGCCAAGCACCAGCAGCTTGACGGAGTCCAACATCATGGCCATAGTGTTTTGGAATCTAACTTTTTTCTTAGGTGATCTATTAGGATTGTTTGTGACTTTACTCCAGTTCAATGGGCTCTGAAATGGCTAAGTTTGACGCTCAATATGCTGTCTTTGCCATATGTGGGGTAAGTGATGCTTGAAGAGTTGGATGGTTGGATTATTTGGACATTTATGCGCTCATTCCAATGCCTCAACTTTGCCTCTGCAGTTCCTGACAATGGCTGGAATTCTCCCACCTCACCCACAGTTGAGATTCTTCAGACCCGCTGCAGTGAATGAAGTTTTGGTTGAGTGTCAAATTCTCCATTCTCTCTGGTGGCGATGGCAGGGCAGTATGGCATTGGAGAATTCCAGCCAGCATCTCTCTGTGATCAGTGCCTCCTGAACAAACTTCTTCCATTTTTGTGGGCCACAGACTAGGCTCTCCCACAAGTTGGCTGGTATAGAACATAGAACACTACGGCACAAACAGGCCCTTCAGCCCTCAAGTTGCGCCGATCATATCAGTACCTACCAGGCCATAGAAAAATCTGTAACTCTCAATCCCATTAAATCCCATGTACTCATCCAGAAGTCTCCTAAAAAACCCCAGCAAGTTCGCCTCTACTGCCACTGATGGCAGCCAATTCCACTCACTCACCACCCTCTGAGTGAAAAAAACATACCCCTGACATATCCTCTATACATGCTCCCCAGCACCCTAAACCTGTGTCCTCTCATAGCAACCATTTCAGCTCTGGGAAATAGCTTCTGAGAATCCACCGTATCTATTCCCCTCAACATTTTATAAACCTCTATTAGGTCACCTCTCAACCTTCGTCTCTCCAGAGAGAAGAGACCTAGCTCCCTCAAACTATCGTCATAAGGCATGCCTCCCAATCCAGGCAACACACCTAAAAAACTCCTCACCATCTGAGCCCCTTACTTTACGGACATTCCAGTCGATATTTGGGAAATTAAAGTCTCCCATCACAACAACTCTGTTATTTCTACATCTCTCTCCGATCAGTTTCCCTATCTGCACCTCAACATCACTACTGGGCGGCCTATAAAAAACACCCAGCAAAGTTATTGACCCCTTGCTGTTCCTAACTTCCACCCACAGAGACTCCGTAGACAGAACTTCCATGGCATCCTCCTTCTCCACAGCTGTGACACTGTCCCTGATTGACAGTGCCACTCACCCACCTCTTTTACCTCCCTCCCTGTTCTCCCTGAAGCATCTAAATCCTGGCACCTGAAGTACCCAGTCCTGTCCCTGAGACATTCAAGTCTCTGTGATTGCCACCACATCACGTTTCCAAGCAGCAATTCAGGCCCTAAGCTCATCCACTTTATTCACTACACTCCTGGCGTTAAAATGGATACACCTCAAACCCTCTGTCTGGACGTTTCCCTTCTCCATCAACTGTCTAACCTGCCTCTCATACTTTCTACAATCCTTCTCTACTTGGGAGCTAACCTTCTCGCTCCCAATCACCTCATCTTGATTCCCTCCTCCCAAGCTTTCTAGTTTGAAGTCCCTTCAGAAGTCCTAGCCAGCCTTCCCGCCAAGATATTTGTCCCCCTGGGATTTAAGTGCCACCCATTTCTACTGTACAGGTCATACCTGTCCCTAAAGAAGTCCCAATGATCCAGGAACCGGAATCCCTGCCTTCTGGTCCCAATGACCAGGAACCGGAATCCCTGCCCCCTGTATGTTTGACCTCTTTAAAGGTGCTTGCAAAGCATCCCTGAAGCATTTCCACTAACCTCCTGGAAGTCACCCGCTTTGACTGAACTCTGAGTAGAGCAATTAGTTTGGGAGTCTGATGTCAAGCAAACAAGATGTCCTGTCCAGTAGAGTTGGTGTTGAGTCATTAATGTATTCATGCTGGGCAAGTTAGCCAGAGAGACGACACAGCTGTTGGAACGCATTTCTTGTTACTGCAAGATCCTTCAAATCCAGTGGATTCTTATATTGTGATGGGTAGGTGGGTTATTTTGACATTTATGTGCTCCCTTCATCTATCTACACCTGGTGTCTCATTAAGTAGAATTGTGCAATGCCACTTTCCTTCATGGTGATGAGACATCCTCCAGGGGAACATTGTTATTCCTTTAGAGGGTTTTACAATATGTTGCTGAGATATTCTAATAAGAGTCAGATGTCTTCAAGATAACTACTTGCCTAAAGCAAGGACGGTTTTTTTAATGCATAACATTTCGTCTCCTACTTAAAAGTTAGCTGTCCAAAGCCTGTAAGTTGCTTCACAAGTTACTGAACTGTGTACAAGCTGAATTCCTTCACACAGCGGGAGTTGTTTTTCTTACTGCTAAATGTCAGAAAAGATCTCTCCTAATTATGATTGGTGCTATTGGTGGATTAATCTTTAATGCATTCGTGTGACATTCATCTGTCTGGTATTTTAACACAGCTTAGATTATGCTGTAGGCCCTTGGCGGCACAATGGTACAGTGGTTCGCGTTGCTACCTTACAACACCAGGGATCCAGATTGGTTTCCCATCTTGGGTCATTGTCTGTGTGGCATCTGCATGTTCTCCCCTGTGTCTGAGTGGGTTTCCTCTGGGTGCTCTGGTTTTCTTCCACAGCTCAAAAGATGTGCTGATTAGGTGCACTGTCCATGCTAAATTTTCCCTCAGTGTATCTAAACAGACACCGGAGTGTGGCAACTAGGGGATTTTCATAGTAACTTAATTGCAGTGTTAACGAAAGCTTAGTTATGATGCTAATAAATAAAAAAAAGGAGCTATCTCCTCTGGACCTTGTGTTATAATTATATAAAGGCATCAATTGTTGATAAGGGCTATACAAATATGCATGGGTTCATTTATTGAGACCAGGCACATGGGAACATTTAAATGGAGGCTTAAAGTCATCAGAACTGCCCAACTGTGTGTTTGTGTGTGTCACTCCACTGAAAAACAAAATTGAAACCAAAACTGGATCACATGACATTCTTGTTTTCTAGTGAAGTCATGCCTCAATCCTGAAAGCAGCATTTCCCAAATTCAGTTCCACAAAAACCACATGATTCAACCTGGGGTTCATTAGTAGGTCCAGCTTGTTCAATTGAAAGTAGTTTTCACACTGTACTGGCTGCTGATAAATGGACTAGTTAGCCGGCCTCTGTTTGCATAAGCTGGAATCCTGAAAGTCACAGCAAGAAGAAACCAAAGGCAGTTGGACAACAGATGGAGCAGCAGAATGGGCAGTGGAGTCTGAGAGGTCACAGTCATGGGGTGAGAGAGGCCAAGGCATGAAGGGTTAGGTGAAAGCAGCCAGGGCAGGAGGGTTTAGGCTCGAAGAGGCTGGGGAGGGGAGTTGGGCTAGAAGAGGCCAGGGTGGGGAGGAGGGGTTGGGCTAGGAGACGCCAGGATGGCAGGGGTTAGGCTGGAAGAGGCCAGGCTAGGAGAGGAGAGACCAGGGCAGGAGGCAAGACAGACTCACAGGAATGAAGAGAGAGGCGTGCATATGAATGTGTGTGTTGGGGTGTGAGGGTGAGGTGATTGTATGTGTGAGAGAGATGAATCTGACAGAGCTGAGAAAGCGGCCCTGATTTTCTGACCTCGCTCGGGCAAGGCTCGTAAAATCCACTCGAGGCCAGTGGTAAAATTCTGGCCTATAGGGTATCTGTGTGTATATGTGAGAGAGGTGAGAGTGTGTGTATGTGTAAGAGAGAGAGAGAAGTGAGAGAGAGGTAAGAATATTCATGAGGCAGAGGAGAGAGGGAGGTGAGAGTGAGACATAAAAGTATGTGTGAGAGAATGAAGTGGAAGTCTCAGTGTGAGAGAGATGAGAGAGGGAGATAAGTGTAAAAGAACAATAACAATGTGAGGGAGAGAGGTGAGTGTATGTGTGTGAAAAAGAAGTGATTGTGTGTGAGAGAAAAGTTGAACTTAGATGATAAGTCAGTTGTATTCCAATTCAAACTGGGAATTTTGTGGACATTTTGACAATATCTCTCTGATCTTTCTTCTTCTTTAGTACCTGGGGTAAGTGTCACTGTAGCCATGCATTTTTCTGAACGTCCAGCTGTGAATATCACAAACTTCTCTGGCCCATTTTTTATGATGGCTTTTGTTTTATTTTGTTTTTTTTATTTGACTTTTCTTTGATTGCTATCATCTGGCCCATGCCCTGTTCATTCATGTCACCCAACAGAGCTAATCTGAATGTGTCAGAATGATATAAAGGCACGAATCCCTCATTAGAGATTATACAATTTGATGGTGGGTTCATTTATTGAAACTAGACACAGGGGAACATTAACATTTACCAAATAAAGCTTGAAAACATTGGGTCTGGAGAGCTGTGTGTGTACTCTGCTGAAAAGCAAAAGTGCAGCTAAAACTGGATCATATGACATACTTCCCTTCTAATGATAATATGCTGCAATCCCTCAAAGGACCTCATAAAAATAATTCAATACTTACCTTTTGCTGGCTTATTGGTTCCTATTGGCTGTGGAATTGATTGGACTATGCACAGTATAAACATTGACTCATTCCAACACAAAATAGCCAGCGGGTTCTTCTTTACATTATAATCCATTAAATGAGGCAAAGCATCTGAAACAGGCAGATGTTCTGAATACACAACAGCAGATTCCTTTCAAAATAGACCTGGTTGCATCACAGGAGTTAAATGAGTAGCAAAGCTACCAAGGCCATTGTGAGGCCATTACTGATCCATTATTGCTCAGGGAAAACAATGCAAATAAATCTTTTTAAATGAATTTACAGGCATGCTTATCCAGCCAAAACCTACACAAAAATCATTATTTCACACCTGACAGGATATATCTTAAAATCCACAAAAAAATGGAATGGAAAAATGATGGTGCTAAATGAGAACTCCTTAAATAGCAGAGATATGTTGAGGATTGGAAGATGGCAAATGCTGTTCCCCTGTCTGTAGAAGAAAGGAAAAGGTACTAACTTTATAAGTTGTATGGTAACATAAAAGAATCCTATTTTGAGATAAGGCAGTGGAAATTGTGAAACTAGGCAAAGGCCAATTCCAGAAATCAACAGCTGCCTCCGCAAAAGGGAGACACCATTAAAATTTTAAGTTGAATAACATGAAAGAACAAAAGATGAAAGGGTGATATTCTCAATCTGTATTGGTGGGAACTATAAAGGAACAAGATTTTGAAGTGAACATTTGATCCGTGTGAAATACTTCACAAGGCAAACTTGGTTCCACTGTTCGTCTGCAGAATGTTGAGTTACAAGTCAGAACAAATTATGTTGTACTCATCAATACTGGGGTCAGGATTGGAGAATGGCATGGAGCTTTGATCACTTTACTCCAAATATATATTATATATTAGAAAGGATTTTCGGGAAATAGTAATGTGATGAATAAGGTATGACTTGAAGGCTATCAGGGCCAGCAGTAGGTGAATGAAACTAGAGCAGTCAAAAAATTCCAGCATACTTGATTAGTCAATAAAATTAATTTGGAGATTAAGGATACAAGATGATGTTTTTGATACTAAAAATTCTTAATTTTCATTCTTTGGTTCTAAGTTATTTGTATATGTAAAAATTCAAAAGTGCATCTTCAATAGAAACAAAAAGTTGCAGGAGTGTGCTACAACAGTCAGTTTCAGAGAAATAAAATACATTTGTTAAAATGTTAAATGATGGGATTTATTTGGAAGGATATAAGTTATTTCCTTTGCGTGGAGGAATCCAGGACAGCTAATGTGTAAACAGTGCTTTAACATGTTGGAAGGTCCTTTATAGAGGCATTATAAAACAAAATGTAACATTGAGCCACATGTTTGGGCAGATGTCCAAAAGGTTTTGAGGACTGGCTTAAAGGAGGGAAATGAGATACAGAGATAGACATGTTTTGGGAGGGATTTTATGAGCTGTGGCCACTCATGTGCAGGAACTATAATCAGGGATGTTCAAGTGCCTGGAGTTAAAGAAATATAGAGATCTCAACATTGTGGGGTTGGAGGAGATTTTTTCTAATGAATTAATAATATATGTTTGTTGCTGGCTAGGCCAACATTAATTACCCATTTTTAATTGCCTTAGTAGTAACCTGTCTTTTTGAACTGTTACCATCCCAGTGGTGTGGAAACAGCCACAGTGCTGATAGGAAGGGAGTCACATGATTTTGACTTAGCAATAGTGAAGGAATGGTGATATAGTTCCAAGTTGGAATGGTAGGTGGTTTAGAAGGGAACTTCTAGGTGGTATGATTCATATTTATCTGCTGCCCTTGCCCTTCTAGATGGTAACAGTCGTGGGTTTGGAAGGTGCTATCCAAGGAGCTTTGCTGAGTTTCTTCAATGCATTTTGTAGATGGTGCACACTGCTGCTACTGTGCATCAGCAATGGAGGGAATGAATATTTGTGGATGAGGTGCCAATCAAGTGGGCTGCTTTGTTCCGGATGGTGGCAGACTTCTTGAATGTTGTTGATGATGCACGCATATAGGCAAGTGGAGAATATTCGATCGCACTCTGACTTTTAACTTATAGATGGCAGTCAGACTTTGGGATGTTGGGATGTAAATTAATCATCACAGGATTCCTAGCCTCTAACTGCTTTTGTAGCCAAAGCATTTATATGGCTTGTTCAGATTAGTTTATTCTCAACAGTAGTCCCAGGAGGTTGATAGTCGGGGTTTTTTTTTCGTTCAAGCATGGTACATGAGTGTCACTGGCTGGCCATTCCTAGTTGCCTTGAGAAGGTGGTGATGAGCTGTATTCTTGGAAACACTGTAACCCATGTGCTGTGGGTTGACCCACAACGCTGTCAGGAAGGGAATTCCTAAATTTTGACCCAGCGATTGTGAAGGAATGGTAATATATTCCCAAGTCAGGATGATGCATGACTTAGAACATAGAACATAGAACATTACAGCACAGTACAGGCCCTTTGGCCCTCGATGTTGCGCCGACCGATGTAACCAATTTTATGACCCTCTATCCTAAACTATTCCAATGCTATCCATATGCCTATCCACTGACCATTTGAACACCCTTAAACTTGACGAGTCAACAACTGCTGCAGACAGGGCATTCCACGCCCTTACTACCCTCTGAGTAAAGAACCCAGCTCTATCATCTGTCCTATAACTACCACCCCTTAATTTAAAGCTATGTCCCCTCATGTTATCCATCTCCATCCGAGGAAAAAGACTCTCACTATCCACTCTATCTAACCCTCTGATCATCTTATATGTCTCAATTAAGTCACCTCTTAGCCTTCTTCTTTCTAATGAAAATAACTTCAAGTCCCTTAGCCTTTCCTCATATGACCTACCCATCATACCAGGCAACATCCTGGTAAACCTCCTCTGCATCTTTCCAATGCCTCCACATCTTTCTTATAATGTGGCGACCAAAACTGTACACAATACTCCAAGTGCGGCCGCACCAGAGTTTTGTAGAGTTGCAACATGACATCTTGGCTCCGAAATTCAATCCCTCTACCAATAAATGCTAACACACTATACGCCTTCTTAACAACCTTATCAACTTGAGTACCAACTTTCAGAGATCTATGCACCTGTACACTGAGATCTCTCTGCTCATCTACACTACTAAGAATGCTACCAATAGCCCTACATTCTGCACACATATTACTCTTACCAAAGTGAATCATCTCACACTTTTGAGGTGACTTGACTTGGAGGTGAACATGCAGGTGGTGGTGTTCCCATGTATCTGTTGCCCTTGTCCTTCTAGATGGAAGTGGTTATGGGTTTGTAAAATGCTGTCTTTGGTGAATTGCTGCAGTGCATTTTGTAGATAGTACAAGTTGCTGCGACTGAGTGTTGGTGGTGGAGGGAGTGGACATGGTGGCAATAAAGCAGGCTGCATTGTTCTGAATGGTGCCAAGCTTCTTGAGTGTTGTTGCAGCTGTAAGTGGGTAATATTCCATCACACATCTGACCTGTGCCTTGTAGATAGAGGATAATATTATGGTACCTTGGATTTTGTCCTTGTTTTCTTCTACTAAGAGACACACTCCAGGGACACATCAATAAAGCAGTGGTTTGGGGTGGGTGGGATTGGGGGCATTGTGGAGGGGTAGATCTTCCTCTGCAACCAATAGACATTTCCAAGTTATTCGCCAAAAAATGCAACAAGAGGTGTAACCTCATTTTGTAAACACATGTATGTGTCATGTGGAGGGCTGCCCATTTCTGAAGGAGGTCATGAGGGCCATGTCACCTGACTGCTTGGCCTCCACACTGACAATGCCACGGGGGCATGGCACCCACTCTGACCTCCTGATTGAAATTGGGGCTCAGCAGTAAGGCATAATTATTCATACAAAACAAGATATATCACAAACAAGAGGCAAACTTTGTAACTTTTGATGAACGAATTTGGCAGAACTTGGGAACAGCAAAAACAGTAATTCCAGAATGTTCATCTTTGCCTGAGGATTAAATATTAAATATTAAAAATGCTGATACTATTGAATGACTGTTCATTTATCTTGCAGAGGAGAAACTCGATATAGTAGATGTGAAAAAAAACTCATTTCTTACACCAAGGACAGAATGAAATATAGAGTAAGAATAAAACAAAATCTCAGAGATTGAGAAGTGTACTTCCAAGACAACATAGACTGTGTTATTCTTGTCAAAGCTGTCAGACACCACAAATATACCAGTGTATGGCAATTCTATTCACAAAAACACTGTTAGATTTACTAATGAAACACATTAAAATTGAGGTTGAAAATAGACAAATTCATCAGGATTGTAAAAGTGATGCATTGCAACTGAATTAATTATTTTTGCAACATTGAGTTCAAGTTACAGGACAATGAGATAGATATTCATTTTAAACTAACTTATACATTAAAAATACTGCATCTGTCAGGTATTCTGAGTGAAATCAACTATAATTCACGTGAGACCTGAAACAGAACATCTTCTGCTCAGTTATATTCCTTGTCATATGAATGCAATATCACACTGGTGTACACACTCAACGGGTCATCAGAATCTGTGGAGCGGGCAACTGAGTTAAGGTTTCAGATCGATTGACCTTTGGAGATCATCAACTTGAAAATGTTAGCCCTGTTTCTCTCTCCACAGCTACTTCCTGACCTGTTAAGTATTTCTTGCATTGTCCCTTCTTATTTCTGATTGCCAGCATCTATTGGGTTTTGCTTTTGTGCGTATCGATTTACATCTGGTGTTCTACTCAAGTGACAACTACATCAGTTAAATGGAAGTGTTTGCAATAAAAGTCATTTGAACAGAAGAAAATGTTTAAATAATGGGTAGCACTCCATTTTGAAATGTCATATCATTTGCACAAGCTGAATAATTCACTATAGGAGCCATTTCTCTATGTTTGTCAGGTGCATTGGAAATAGTAAATGTAAGGTTGTTGAGAACACATGCCCATAGTGAATCTGCCAAATTTTCTTTTATAAGTTTACCTTCTCCCTTCCCAAATTTTTGACATTCCAATTTGATCCAGTGTGGTGAGGTGCTGACCCAGGAAAATCTCTCCTTAGATCGGCAGTTGGGTTTCCTATTTTTGGTTTGCAGATATGGTAGGAACTGTTGCAGAATAAGAAGTGGATCAAACTGCTTCCTCATCATTAACAGTGTTAGGTGCTAGTCTAAATGTGACCCTTTCTAATTATCAAAGAAATAATGCAACCATTATTCTATCGTGTACCATTTAAGCCTTATGTAACGAACAAGATTATAATACTTGAGACAGCTGTGAAACAATGTTGTTTTCCATTAAGTTTCTTCTCCTGAAAATGGTAATTTAATTGAAGTGCAGTTCATAGTTGTAGAACACAGGACTTAGGAGGAGTGGGCAACAGAGCCCTTTGAGCTAGCGTTGCCATTCAATAGGATCACAACTGATCTGACTGTAGTCCCAACTTCATTTTTTTATCTGCCCTCCCTTAATCCTTTACTCCCTTGTCACTCAAAAATCTAACTGTGCTTGAACAAATTCATTGCTTCTTGGGAAATTGAATTCTACACACACTTCTTCCAAGTGCCTCACACATCAAACTATTGCAAGAGATGTGGCTCACTTCCTGTCACACAGATAACATAAGAACTAAGAGCAGGAGTAGGCCATCAGGCCCCTCGAGCCTGCTCTGTCATTCAATAAGATTATGGCTGATCTTTTTGTGGACTTAGCTCCACTTACCTGCCTGCTCATCATTATCCTTAATTCCTTTACTGTTCGAAAACCTATCTATCTTTGCCTTAAAAATATTCAATGAGGTAGCCTCAACTGTTTCCCTGGGCAAGGAATTTCACAGATTCACAACCCTTTGGGTGAAGATGTTCCTCCTCAACTCAGTCTTAAATCTGCTCCCCCTTATTTTGAGACTATGCCGCCTAGTTGTAGGGCTTCAGGTTGAACCTGTTATGGATGGAATCTTGCCAGATTTTTTCAAATTGTCAGTCCCGGTAAGAAAACCTGTGCAAGTCTCACTGGTGGAAATTCACAGCCTGGTCTCTCATGAAACTTCATCCAAGGACCTCACAGTCACTCCCAGTGATGATCCTCAGTATTCACCTCTTCTTGCCCACTTTCCAGCTCCCAGTACGGAAGGGCAATCTTCGCAAGGAGGCATAGGAATTGTTGTCTGCATTCCAGCCGCCAGCTTCCTTTAAACCAATGGGCACCCGACATAAAGGCCTGTGAGTGACCCACCCTCCTCAGATGGTGATACTAAGTTCCCCACTTCGCTGTCTGCCCTGAGTTGAACTTATCGGGGTCTGTTGTAACCCCTCTGGTGCCTGCTTGCAGTTTTCATCCTGGAGGGTGGTCAGCGGCCTGAGTGCCTACCTCCAATATCCCTCTTTGAGGTGAGGTCGCCAGGTTCACATTTTTAAGACTTGATGTAAGTGGCACTGGCATCATGTCATACCAGCATGCCCCCTGTATATACAGTGAGGAGTGGGAGTGTTGGTGGAGGGGAAGGGGGAGGAGGAGATCCCGGAGTGAGTGCACGGTAATGACATGCTGACGTATTTATACAAGGCTCCTGGACTCCCACTGTATTTCTTACTTACCACACCAACCAGGTCATTGTGGGTCAACCCACAGCACATGGACTGCAGGAATTCAAGCAGGCAGCTCGCCACCACCTTCTCAAGGGGTGGGTAATAAATGCTGGCCAGACAGCAATGCCCATGCGCCACGCATAAAAAAAATTGTGTTTCCTGATTCCCTCCAGATTTTGCATCTGCCATCTCCTCAAGATTGTTCCATCCAGCCATCAGTATCTCTCATTCTTCGGGAGATGGAGTGGTGCAAGGATATTGGACAAGATACAGATAAAAGGGGAAGCATATTGACCAATACATTGGTTTGATCTGTGAGCTGATGGTAGAATGGTTAGCCATTAGGTAATCATACACACAGCACCTGAGGGCAGTGTGACTTTATATTGGAACTGATTTGCAGGAGTCCTTCCGATAGGTGGCACAGCTTGGCTCATGGCACCACTTGAGGCTGAGGCAGTTGTGTTCATTCGCTGGCAGGCATACGTGCCAATATGTTCACACATGGTGGTGAGGCTTTGCCCATCTCTCCGACATCCTACTTTCATCTTCTGCCACCTAAACCATTAAATATTGAGTTCCACGTACTTGAACAACAAACTTGCTGTGACAAAAAACATTGTACTGCCAGGAATAATATATACTGGCTTGAAGCCCAAGGAAGTCATACTAAAGCTTTATAAATCACTGGTCAGGCCCCAGCTAGAGATTTGTGTACAGTTTTGTGCACCACATTTTAACAAATAATGTCAGGATCTTCGAGAGAGTGTAGAGGAGGTTTGTTAGTACATTGCTGGGGATGAATGAGTTCAGTTACGCGGAAAGATTGGAAAAGTCGGGATCATTCTCTTTGGAGCACAAAAGGCTAAGGGGAGGCCAAATAGAGATAGTCACAATTAAGAAGAACTTATAGAGCAGATAGGGAGATACTGCTTGACTAATGTGTCATTAGCCAGATGTCACAGATTTAAAAGAATTGACTAAGGTACTAGGGGAAATGAGGAAAAGTTTATTCACATGATGGATTGTTAAAAACTAAAATGCAGTCCTTGAAATTGTGGTGTATCAAAGATCGCGTGATAAATTTCGAAGGCAATTTGGACATGTACTTGAACAGGACAAATTTTTAAGTCCAATGGAAAAATATTTGGGATACAGTATTAAATTGGACAGTGCAATCATGATCCTGGCATGGACACATTGGGCTGTATTCTCTTTGTGGGAAGGACCAGAAGTGGGGAATACAGCTTAAAAGCAAGAAGTCTTCCATTTAATGCAGAGATGAGAAGTTTTTTTCTCTTTCGGAGGATTGGGAATCTTTTGAATTCTCTTGCCTAGACAACTGTGAGGCAGAGTCGTTTAATATTTTTAAAGCACAAGGTGATCAGGGGTAGGCGGAACGTGGAAGTCTAGGCCACAATCAGATCAGCCATGATCTCATTAAATGGCAGAGCAGGCTTGAGGGGCCGAGTGGCCTACTCCTGTTCCTGATTCAGTTGTTCATAGGATTCTAACATTCTCAGGCAGTGCTGGGCAATCATCAACCTGGGGGCCACATTCAGCCAATCAGGGTGCCAGACATGACAAAGATAACATTTTTTAGAAAACGCACACATGCAGAGTTGCTATGATCCACTTGCTTCCATCCGTGTAGTGTTTTTTTCCGACCACTGTGATTGAAGTGATATGTATGTACAACCAGGTGAAGTGAACATAGATGCATGCTGATTGCACACAACATTGATTGTAGAGCCAAGCGCTCTCTCCATATTCAATGAAGCGCAAACATTTATTTTGTTTTTATCACTTGAAATTGATAGTTTTATTAATTTATGAATGATTAAGCATTTTTTATAACTTTATTACAAAATATTTGGCGCTTATTAAATGTACTTTAATGGGGTCATTGTTCGTGAACAAGCCTGATTTCAATCTTGCAGCCCACTGAGATGAAGGAGAGCCACTCGTGAGATCCATTCAGTTACCTAGGTTGTCCAAGACTGTTCTAAGGTCACATTTGGCACTTGTCAAAGGAAATCCATCAGGAGAGTGGACAGGCTGTGAGCAGCTGTGAGCTGCTAAGGCAAACACAAGGGATGTCAAACATGAAGGCTAGAATTTTATCGTCCTGCTTGCCATAGGAATTGAGGGGCACACAATGGAAAAGTCCGTTGACCTTGAGTGGGATTTTCTGGTTTTGGGATGAGCGAGGCCATAATATCTCACCTGATATGTTTGAATGTCCAGAGACATCAGATTCCAGAATAAACTTACCATTGTCAAATATTGATAGAGACAAGTGATCCAAGGATCAGACAATTGCGAGCTATCTGATGCATAAATAGTTTAGTCATTGATTTGGGCCATATTAACTGTAATCAAGCTTCACTCTCTTTTGCCCAAACCTACCACTAGCGCAAAATCATTAACTTCTTTTGTCCACTGCCAATCATTTCTTTAACTCCTTAACTCTGCTCCTCCAAATCCATCTCCAAGAATACGTATGAGGAGCTCATGGGCTTCTTTGCTACCAAGATTGAGACCATCCTTTTAGCTGCTCCCTCTTTCACCACAAAACCAGATCACTGTCCATGTTTTTTCCATGCACTAGTTCCAAATCACTGTCTCTCCTGAGTTTCTCCCTAATTTTTCCTCATGCATCCCCCCCAACCCCCAAATATGACTCCTGCTCCAATGGACTTGTCCCCACTAAATTGACCATCTAATGTGCTTTCTAGGCCCTCTTGCCAGTTGACATGGAAATAATTCTCTCTTCTCCCTCTCTACCAAAACTGCCATTTTCATTCACTCCTCAAGAGAATGACTCTTCGGCCCTATGTGCTTGCTAATTATTGCCCCATTTCCAATCCTCCTCTCTCTAAATGTCCTCAAAGGTGTGGTTGCCTTCCAAATCTGTGCCTTTCTTCCTTTTGAATCTCCAATTAGATTTCTGCCTTTACTGCAGCACTATAATGTCCCTAAACAAAGTCACAATGGCTTCTTTTCTGAATTTTGGGAGCGCTTACAAGCTTTACTTAAAGGAGTTAAAAGCAAAGTACTGTGGATGCTGGAATCTGAAACAAAAACAGAAAATGCTGGAAAATCTTGCGTAGGTCTGACAGCACTTGTGGAGAAAGAACAGAACTATTATTTTGAGTCTGAATGATCCTTCGTCAGGGTACATTTGAAACTTTGGCTCTATTGTCTCTCCACAAATGCTGTCAGATATGCCGAGATTTTATATTTTTACTCCTTAAAGGAGTGCCCATTCATGCTAAATCCAAGAGGTGGAAAAAAACTCAGATCTGACACTGTAAGCAGAATTAGGAATTGATTCCCCAATTTTGTTTTCCATTATTACAAACTAAAATAGCAAAGGTATGAAATAAATCTGCATCAAACTTAACATCTTTCCAAAATCATACTGTTAACATTAAAAACCATCCCTTCCCGCTCCCTCACCCAACAAATCTTTTGCTATTTTAGAATTGCTGGCCTATGAATCCTCCCATTTTCTCATTCCAAATGGGCACGGTAGGAACATAGAACAAAAGTGGAATCATACCACATCCATGGTGTTCCATTCAAATTTCAGTTATTGTGAATAGTGAGTATCTTTAATTTTTTGGCATGGCTATGCGCACATTAGTTATCATGGCACACAGGTTGTGCAGTACCTCTCAGTGCAGTGCAGCACCAAGTCAGCTTAATGGGGATGTTGCTTGTTAGGTGCTCTTTTAACTGGCTCTGAACGTGGTGCCAACAACTGATGCACTTGAGCTAAAACACTGCAGAGAGTTATGGGGAATTTTAACCTCAGAATACGGGGCAGGAGGAAAGTGCAAATTTAAAAGAATGAATCCTGACCCAAAGCCACCCACGGCCTGCCCGCTTCTGATTTTACTTGAGACAGGATAGTTGACAGGCAACCAACTAGCTTTAAGGAGGCGGGGTTAGCACTTTAAGTATGAGGTATTCTTAAGTATTGGATGGTAAGGTAGTGCAGCGGTTAGCCCTGTTGTCTCACAGCTCCGGGGATCTGGATTCGATTCCTGGCTTGGCTCACTGTCTGGGTGGAGTTTGCATGTTCTCCCCGTGTCTGCTTGGATTTCTTCTGAGTGTATCAGTTTCCTCCCACAGTCCAAAGATGTGCAGGTTAAGTTGTTTGGCCATGTTAAACTGCCCCTTAGTATCCTGGGATGCTTAGTTAGAGAGATTAATGGGGCAAATATGTGGGGTTATAGGGATAGAACCTGGATGGGATTGGTAGACTAGATGGGTCAAATGGCCTCCTTCTGCAGTGTAGGGTTTCTATGATTCTTTGTATGAGGTGGTGATCTAATTGCTATTGTCTTCCATTTAAAATTTAACTATAGATGGCCATGTTCCCTGAGCTGTGGGTAACCTGGCAACCATCCAGGGTTGGCCTGGAGCGTCCAGGAATTGAAGATCAATCAATATCCAGGAAAACAGCTCAGTGAATTCCTGGAGAAAAACCGCAGAGACATTAAACATGATTTTCTCTGAAAATATTAATTTATCTGATATAAGAATGTTAAAAATAGAGGGGGGGGGATGTGGTAGTGGAAAAGGCTGGCAGTCAAGCATCATACAAATGGGCAGTGAGTCTTTTTGCTTTCTAATTGACATTGTAAGGCAGTAAATCTCAAGGATGAATGTGTTGGCTGATTAATGACAAGAGTGTGGGAGCAATTCATGTGATGAAATCTCCAAGAATACATTTAATCACAGTTGGAATTCCTACAGCTAAAGCTTGGTAAGGACAACAGAAGCCAGCACCTCTTCACTAATCTCCTCTATCCAGCATGCCTGGGCATATCTCCTCACCACACTTCCAACCTCTTCCAGCCTTTGTCATGAAGCCCCTTACCTTCCCACTGCATTCTCTCCTCAGCCTCTGATACCTCCACACTCAGCCTCCAATTCCAACCCCCACCTTCTAACAAGCTTCCAGTCTCCTGTGACCAAACATTATCCCCTCTCCCTCTAGAATCCAGGCTCTGACCACCCACCATACCACAACCCCTGCCCCTCCCCCCCTCACAAGATTCCCAGAATTATCCTTCTTCCCTGAATTAAAAGTGTGATTATTTTAAATATCTGGGAGCAAAATGTATGTCATGTCTGCTTCTTGGCAAATCTTTCTTTTCTTTCTTTCTTTTCTTACCCCACACCAGAGCAGCATGGTGGCACAGTAGTTAGCACTGCTGCCTCACAATGCCAAGGACCCGGCTTCAATTCCAGCTTTGTGTAACTGTGTGGAGTTTGCATGTTCTCCCCGTGATTGCATAGATTTTTTCTGGGTGTTCCAATTTCCCTGAATACTCCATAGATGTGCAGGTTAGATGGATTGGTTATGCTAATTTGCATCTCAGTGTCAGGATATTAATAGGGTAAATACCTGGGATTATGGGGATACGGCCTGGGTGGGATTGCTGTTGGTGTATGCTTGATAGGCTGAATAACCTCCTTTTGCCCTTGTCAGATAAGCTTTTTTTTGTTCATCTTTCCTGTCTTCCATCTTATCAGAGAGCTTCCTTTTGCCCCGTTTCCCATCCACTCCTTTCTCAATAACCTGTTATCTTTTTAACCCCTCCGTTCCAATAAAGGCATGACTCCTTAACTCTGTTTTGCCCTCCATAGCTGCTGCCAGGCCAGTGGGACATTTCCAGTATTTTATGCTTTTATTTCGGAATCCCAGCTCTGCGGTGTGCTTGCATTATGTAAATTAAAATCCAGCCCTAATTTCCAGTGCCATTCAAACAGAAGCTTCTGTTCCCTGTAAAGCAATGAGCCAATATCGAGGGTCCAGCAACACTGCTGAAACACAGGAATGTAATCTTGGCTCTCAAATCTAACAAAAAAAATATTTTTATTCTATTCCCACTGTGAATACTTAACACTGACAATTTTACACCTTTCACTATCAGCCTGTTTCACCTACTTCATTTGACACAATGATGAACCATCACTTCAAGTTCATAGAATCCTACAGTGCAGGAGGAGGCTATATGACCCATCGAGTCTGCACTGACCAATGTTCCACCCAAGTCTTATCCCCTTAACCCCATGCATTTACCCTAGCTAGTCCCCTTGACACTAAGGGGCAATTTAGCATGGCCAATTCACCTAACTTGCACATCTTTGGCCTGTGGGATAAAGCTTGGAGCACCCAGAGGAAGCTGTCGCAGCCACGGGGAGAATGTGCACAGACAATGACCCAAGCTGGGAATTGAACCCAGGTCCTTGGTGCTATGAGGCAGCAGTGCTAACCACTGTGCCATCCGCACTATGCTTTTTTTAACCCCTGTCTTTTTCTTTAGAAGAATCTTTTCTGTGCCTCATTTGGCCTGTGGAGAAAAGGAATACTGCTCATCTGATGCACTAGTTACCAGGTAGTGATTGAACACGGTGACACATATTACCTCTTCAGAGTAGGCACCATTACATAAAGCACTATAAGGCTTTGTAATGTAGTAAATAGGGGAATTTATCTAGTCAGTATTTCCTATTGAAATACACTGACATTTTGTGCTGCTACAAAAGGGCATGTCAGAGTCAAGTGTTTCTTTTAACACTATACTGAGGAGGGAAGAAGTAATCCTCTTAGGAAATTAAAAGCAACTCATTATTAGCTAGAAATGCTAGCACAGCAATAACAATTATTGCCTTGGCTTTGGTACCACTCCAGAATGTAACAGACCAGGTGGAAACAGTGCTCTGCTTATTACATTTTTGGCCACTTTATTCCACTTTTAAAGGTTCTGAGAAAACAATAGCTTCTGGCTTCAATTCGAAGCTATTTCAAATTTGCAGGCAAGCAAGAGAGTTGTGCAATTGCTCCTGAGCATGTGTGGGTCTCTTAGATGAGGAGTGACTGTGCAATTAGATTTGCAACTCATGTATAAATGGGTTGCTCTGGTGACAAGCCACTCACTTTGCCTATCAACCTTAGATTGCACTCACACTGGTGACACAGTTCAAATCGAGTTTCACTGGTTACCTTTAAAAAGAGCAGAACTGCCTTCAGTTCTCATGGTAGGTTTGGCCAGTACTCTGTTTCATCACGACATACAGACCCATGCATTGATATGATTTGTCAATTAGTTAAATTAGCCCTGATTATATCAGTTTAATTGATTGAGAAACAGCATTACAATCCTAAAATCACCTATTACATGAAACAGAAGAAGTTTAATAAAAAAGGCCAAAACCTATAACAATGCAGAAAAGGTTTACAACTATCTTCTATGTTTAATTGTTTCTTGAGTGCCAGGTTGTGTAACTGGTAAATTAAACACTATTCAATAGCTTTGAATGGCTCTTTCCCCGTTAATGAGATACATTGAAAATTTCATGAACAATTCTGTGTTTCCTTTCTTGTTGTATTGATGTGTCAACCAATTCCTGGCCATTTCCCTCAATCAAATTATTCAGTTTCCTAATCTAATTTCAATTGCAATTCTTGAGTCTATGGGTATGCTGCAAATCTCAGTATGTCCGAGATTTACCAGCAAATGCAGGTAAACCTGGCTTTTAAAAAGGCCCATAACATTCTGGATTTCAAAATAAGGGCATGGAGTAAAACAACAAACAAAAATGATAAATTTGCACATAATAGTAGGCTATTTTAAGAATGCTGGATGCAATTTTAGTCATCTTGTAATAGAAGGGACCAAGAAGAAATTAAATAAAGCCCATTTGGCTAAATGGATCAAGAATATGGTGGGGGGGGGATCAAGATATTGAACTTGATGATTAGCCACGATCATAATGAATGATGGAGCAGGATTGAGGGCCAAATGACCTACTCCTGCTTTCAGTTTTTATATTTCAATGTTTACGAAGAGCAAAGAAAATTACAGCATAGGAACAGCCCTTCTGCCCTCCAAGCCTGCACCAACCATGCTGCCTGACTTAACTAAAATCCCCTACCCTTCCAGGGACTATATCCCTCTATTCCCATCCCATTCATGTGCTTGTCAAGATGCCCTTAAAAGTCACTATCATATCAGCTTCCACTACATTTCTCTCTGTGTAAAAAATCTGCCTCATATATCTCCTTTACATTTTGTCCCTTGCACCTTAAACCTATGACCCCGAATAATTGACACTTCCACCCTGTGAAAAAGCTTCTGACTATCCATTCTGTCCATGTCTTTCATAATCTTGCAGACTTCTATCAGGTCTCCCCTCAACCTTCATCCTCCAGTGAGATCAAACCAAATTTCTCCAACCTCTCCTCATAGATAATGCCCTTCATACCTGGCAACAGTCTGGTAAATCTTTTCTATATCCCTTCCAATGCCTCCACATCCTTTTGATAGTCTGGCGACCAGAATTGAACACTCTATTCCAAGTGCAGCCTAACTAAGGTTCTATAAAGTTGCGATATGACTTGCCAATTTTTAAACTCAATACCTCGACCAATGAAGGCAAGCATTGCCGTATGCCTTCTTGACTACCTTCTCCACCTGCATTGCCGTTTTCAGTGACCTGTGTATGTGTATACCCAAATCTCTTTGCCTAATGGGTTTTGCCATTAACTGTATATTTCCTATCTGTATTAAACCTTCCAAAATGCATTACCTCACATTTGTCCAAATTAAATGCTATCTGCCAATTCTCTGCCCAGATCTCCAACTGATCTATATCCTGCTGTATCCTCTGACGGTCCTCATCGCTATCTGCAAATCTATCAACTTTTATGTCATCTCCAAACTTACTAATCAATCCAGTTACATTTTCTTCTAAACCATTTATATATATTACAAACAGCAAAGTTCCCAGCACTGATTTCTGAGGATCACCACTTGTCACAGCTCTCCATTCAGAAACTCACCCTTTCACTGCTACTCTCTGTCTTCTTTGACTGAGCCAGTTTTGTATCCATCTTGCCAGCTCACCTCTGATCTCATGCAATTTCACCTTCTGCACCACTCTGCCATGAGGGACCTTACTGAAGTACATGTAGCCAACATCCACTGCCCTACCCTCATCAATCATCTTCATCACTTCCTCAAAAAACTCGATCAAGTTTGGGAGATATAATGTCCCTTTCACAAAACCATGTTGCCTCTCACTAATATGTCCACTTATTTCCAAGTAGGAATAAATCCTGTCTCGAAGAATCCTCTTCAATAATTGCCCTACCACTGATGTATTTAATTTTATTAAAGCCATAGAGAAATTATTGTACAGATTCACCAAGGTGATGCCAGGAAAGGAAGATCTAGATATGAGAAAGGAGTTTAGATACAGTAGTTATTTCCTCAGGAGCAATTTAGGTTAAAAAGATATTTAATGTAGACTGTTTCAAATATTATAGGTTCCAAAAGGAGGAGAAATGAAAGACTATTTCTTCTGGTTGAAGAATGTGAAAGGGCATCAATTTGTTGAGAGTGAAGACAGAGATTAGATGAAATTAGCTGTTATAGAGGGTTGTTAGAGATGGGTTGTTTTGTTGTAGGGGAATGGTTGAGGTAGATTGTTGATCATTTCAAAGGGCAAATGGATAACTATCAGAATCAGCGGAAGACATACAATTGGGAAAAGAGTAGAGCTTCAGAATTGGTTTTGGATTGTTCTGGCAAAGAGCCACCACAGAATAAATGGGAAAATTACTACTTTCTATGCTGTACAATACTTCAGGTCTTTATTAAATTATTCTATTGTCATTCCTGTGAGTAAAAGGTTGCCACTAGAGTTGCAGAGCATTCATTTCATCAAGTGCGTAAACCTTCACAGCACATTTACAATGGATTCAGAAGGCAGGTCTGTGAGATCACAATCCATGCTGAAGCAATCATGAGCTGCAGATTCACTGACACAACTCAACAGCGTTGACCACTTTCCCACAGAAGGATTTGAGGCACATTTAAATGTAGGAATTTTAAAGTGACGTACAGGGGATAGGGACATTTGGCTTCAATTCTATAGGGTATTGTTGAGGCCATCCTTGGAGTATTATGTGCAGTTTTGGTGTCCTTATCTGATGAAAAACATCCTTGCTATAGAGGGAGTACAGCAAAGGTTTATCAGGCTGATTCCTGAGATGGCAGGTCTGTCATATGAGAAGAGAGTACATCAGTTAGGATTATATTCACTGGTATTTAGAAAAGTGAGAGGGGATCTCATAGAAACTTTTAAAATTCTAAAAGCGTTAGACAGGGTAATTGCAGAAAGAATGCTCCTGTTGGTGGGAGAGACCTGACAGAATTAGGGGTAATAGTTTGAGGATAAGGGGATAAAACCTTCGAGAACAGAGGGTGGTGAATGTAATGGAATTCATGACCATCAAATGTAATTGAGGCCAAAATGTGTGTGATTTCAAGAAGAAATTAGATATAGCTCTTGGGACTAAAGGGATCAAGAGATACAGGAGAAAGGGAGGATCAGGGTATTAAATTTGATGATCAGCCATGGCCAAAATGAATGGTGGAACAGGCTGAATTCCTGCTTCTAGTTTCCATATATGCACAATTTATTTTCAAAGAAACAGTGATAAAAGGTAGTCAAATATCTTAATGGTCTAAGCAATAAGTAATAAGCAATTTGTTCTTCTGCCTTGATAATCACACTCATTGAGTTGTGAGATCTCTGATCAAGCATGCTTTGCAGTGGCAGTCCAACATCATAGGCCTATCACTTGACTTCTGAACATCAGGATATTGAAAAAAAGAGAACAAATGAAATAAGCTACAAGGATCAACATTGCCAGACTTAGAAACGGAGACTTCAGGTAGATCGATCAAAGTTAATTTGTTCAGCTCGAGAAAGGCGATGTGGAGGAATAATAATGTGTCAATTACTTTGAAGACATATTGGCCAGAATTTTACCCACCGCGCCCACCACAGGATTTGGAATGCCAGTTTTACATATTTTGACAGTTTTCTTCTGAGAAATAATTAACAATCTACCTCAACCACTCCCCTGCAACAAAACAATCCCGCTCTAACAACCTGCTGCAACAGCTTGTTTCTTCTAATCTCTGTCTTCACAGGAAATGAAGTGGGCGAGGGGCAGACAATGAGAAGGTCCATTGGCCTTGCGTGGGATTTTATAATTTCGGGATAAGTGAGGCTGTTAAATCCTGCCCATTCTATTGATTTAACTACATGAGTTCAATATATGTTCTATATGTTCACCTGCTGCTTAAAAAACTGCAATAGTCTATATCTGGGCGCATCTTGCCAGATATTTTTTGGTCCAACTTCAACAAGGTGGAGGCATATGCAAAAGGCATTAATTGAAAGTTGAGTACAGATCACAGAGGGATACGATTGTTACATCTCAGGGAACACTGTCAGAAAAGTAGGAATTTGACAATATAAATTAATTCCAGCACTTGGGAATTTGTTTTGCACAGAACTTTAATTAATTCAATCACTGAGTGAATTTAACTGGTGACGTGTTTGGAACGAATGGCAAATTGGGCAGGAGGGAAATCTCTCGGTGAGAGTTAAGACATGAGCCATATTATCTCTCTTGCCTTGTTTGACAACTGTAGCACTGTCTTCTGCAAAAAATTGACTAAAGTAACCTCAGGATCAGCAGTTGGAGTGGAAAGCAAGAGGGATGCCCAAAGATATAAGGGACCCAAGAGCAGGATTTCCAGCCTTATGATAGGACTGGAATGATGGCAGAGGCTGAGTTGTTTGAAAGCAGATACTGGGCTGGAAGGGAGAGGCAAGACTAGGAAACCCAAGTTCTCATTCTGGTGGACCCATGAGGAATACTATAAAATGTTAAATAGATGTACTGTGGTCAGGTGCCACTGTTGGATCTTGTGAGTCTCTCAATATTTAAGTGATGTTATGTTGATATTTACACAATTGGGTTATAATTTAATGTATGTCTACCTGCCTGGGAAGCCCAACCATTCCTATTTTAATGTTAATTAAGATGCTAGGGAGTTGGAAGTGTTGGAAATAAAGATGAACATCCCTACTATCTTACTTTGCACTTTGCAATACTCTTTTGGGCTGAGTAAGCCCTGAAGAAACTATCCAAAACAAGGGCCAAACGTTTGCAATGCACCTAGTAACATAACTACAGTGATTGTCATCCAACACAGTTGCTGCCATAAGATTCGATCTTTTCAATCAATGTGGCGTGCACGAATCGTAGAGAGTATTTTTCGAAAGTTGACATGGTCCTTTGATCTAGTTATTGTGCTAAGCTTGTGTTTCTAAAGAGAAGCTCTTATACAGCTGAAGATCTGTGTTGCAGCAGAAAACATTGTCCATGATGAGACCAATTATTCTCTGCTGATGACCAGTTACACATTCCATTTTCAAAGCGAGCCTCAACATTTTGATGAAGGCATCCAAGCGCTTCTACAGCTTCTGCATTCAACTGGTAAATTGACAGTTTGCATATTTTCTAATGGGCGCAGAACACTTATTCACGTCAGACACATTATAGCACAGAACTGCTATGTGATTCTTTCATCTCCTTTCTCCCTGTAACAGAAATATTTACGTCCTGCTTCCACCGCCTCCCCAACAAGGTCCTGTTTTGACACAGTTGTCAGCTTTTTTCTTCCTCAACCCCATACCCTCCTCTCAGAGGCCAAAACCAAAGCTCTCTCATCCAAGTTCCAGGAAGCACTTCAGCCTCACACTGCTCAACATGAATTTGGATTGACACCATAATTCTAGAGCTATATTTTCATATGACTTTGTGTGTCCAAAAGCGTCACCCTGTCAACCTGCTCATCCCCAATTTTTGTTTCAATAACTGACAAAGGAATGTTTTATTTTATTTATTATTAGTATCACAAGCAGTATTACATTACACTGCAATGAAGTTACTGTGAAAATGTGATCCAAAAAGGAAGTAGGAGAAAATATTTTCCTCTTGTATTTGCAGCACTATTCAGGGGATTAATCTGTAATTCCAGGAGCCCATAGAACAATCCCAGAAGAATGGCCAACCCTACCATGAATTTTCTTGAACACAGTGATATTCTAAATTTTCGAATGATTAAGCCAGACTTGTGTTTCTACAGAATGAAACTTACTTATTAATTTTGACACAGTTTTCTGCATAATGATGGGCCACTTAGCAGGGCATCATGTGATAAAGTTTGCACTGTCTAGCTCTTTCACAACCATTGTGTTTTGTCACCTGGGTTCCGATGAGCAGCCAGACATCCACGATTTTAACCGTGTTCTTTAATCACCATGGGATTTTTAAAGCATTTTGCCAAGTCTCTCTGGCTGGTTCAGTGACCTTCAAAATCTCCGTTACCCTTCAGAGGGGAGAGGCTTGAAAGAGTACTGCCTGGCATTTTAAATGGAGAAGTAAGACTGTACAAATTATGCTCTTTCAGGAGTAAAAAAATCGGTACTATGCAAAAACTAGCCATGTCAATTCTATCACCAAGACAGGCCATTGCAGCTCTAATTAGTGTTTGAACAAACTCTGAAATTCTTTATCTGCTGCTGAGTTCTTTTCAAGAAGGTAGACACTTCGCTGCTGTCTGTGAGACATTAAGGAAAATCGTGTCTAATCTGATCTTGGCAGCAAAAGCTCACTAACCATTTTAGGCAGATACAAACACAGTAACACAAATGGGAAATGGATTTGAAAGGTGAGTGGATAATGTAAGTTTGGAGAACTGTGATTAAAGTGCATGGTTTGGTCAGATCACACTTATAAATATTCCATCTAGCTTGGTTGCCAAGGGAGACATTCAAGCACTGGAGGTGGTGCAGAGAAGAATCAGAGGGGTGATACTCCCATACTGCTGTACTAATTCTTTAGCAAAGCGGGCCAGGGGAATCTTATGGCAGTTGATATACAGGATTCCTGCATATGTTCCTGTCCCGATAGCATCTCCTAGTGACAGATTCCTGGGGGCGTCCCATCCATACCAGGAATCGTCAAGGAGCCACATATACTATCCAAATGTCAATTTCAATGTAATTTCAAAGCCATTAGTGGGCCCAGGACTGAAGTCTCTGGACTCACTAGTCTCTCCACCACCAGAAGTATTTCACTCCAGCAGGGTTTAGCGCAGTTCCCCACTTTTGGGGAGCTGGCAGCCCAATCCCCCGGAAAAAGGGGGGAATTTCAGCCCCTCCCCTATAGGGACCCAGCAGCAGGGGGTGTGTCTCCTGGGCATTGGCATCTTGGCAGTGCCAACCCATGTCCATTGGCACTGCACAAGGGGCAAAGTGCCAATGTTCAGGGAACATCTTGGCACTGCCCATCGGGCATGGGGCAGTGCCAAAGGGATGGGACCTATGGGGAGTAGAAGGCATGGCCTGTTGGGGCAGGGCTTGATGGGGGCAATTGGTGAGGGTAAAGGGGTCTCATTCCCATTCAGCAAACAAGATTGGAGGGGGATAAAGTGAGGCCAGCAATTTTAGTGGGCTGCTGGGAGGAGGGGGGTGGTGGTCAGCCTGCTATTGGGAGGGGTGGGGAGTGTTGGGACTGTGGGAGTGGGATTCAGGACTGCAGGGGGCAGGGGCAGGACTACAGGGGGTGGCTGGGGATTATTGTGGGGGAAGGGGGTGGCTGGGGACTACCGTGGGGGGAAATCAGGGGGGATGACATTGGACACCTGAGTGGATTTGGGTGTGGGGGTGGTTCAGGGCTGGCCCAAGAATGGTCAAGGACCCAGTAATTATGAAGCCAGCAGACAGGGACCAGTGCACAAATCCTGGCACTGACAGATTAGCACATGTGTAATGGTCCACTCAATATGCTGATTTCAGCTTGTCCAATGGGGATAGTCTCTGCCCACAGATTTATAATGATATATATATATATATATACTGGTGACCTCTGCAGTGCACAGTGTGTGGGAGATTCTTCTCTGAACTCCCACTGAAAAAAAAATCATGAATTACTCCAGTTTTCATGCGAATTTGACACTTCAAATTTTTTTGGGAGAATTCCGGCCTCACAAATCTGGCTCTATGCTCAAAGAGCTGAGTTATGAGGAAAGACGGAAGGAATTTGGTCTCAGATGATGTGCCTGAAGAGTCACCTCATAGGGATGTAGAAAATAGCCAAGAAAATAGAACTTTTTTTGAATGTTGCTTTAAATTAGATTGTCAGAGTGGTCAATAATCTAAGGTAACTTTTAGAACAGAGTTCAGGAAATTCTTTACAGGAAGACTGGTCCACATGTGAAATAGAGTAACGGAAATATTGAAGAAATACCAACTGGTCATGATCAAATTGCTTCAGGGGCTCCTGGAAAGTGCAAATTGGTTGCAGCATTTCCGATCTTACAATGCTGACTACACTTCGAAAATCCTTCACTGGCTGTAAAGAACTTTTGGAGTACCGGAGGTTATGGAAGATGTTCAAAAAATACAAGTCTCTCTCTTTGCTATTCTATTCCTCTGTTCCCTGTCATGGAGTTGTACACACAAGAAGTCTCACAACACCAGGTTAAAGTCCAACAGATTTATTTGGTAGTAAATGCAACTAGCTTTCGGAGCTCAGCTCCTTCGTCCGGTGAGTGGGGAATTTCCTGATGATAGGAGCATCGCTCCAAAAGCTAGTGGTGTTTGCTACTAAATATATCCGTTGGACTTTAACCTGGCGTTGTGAGACTTCTTACAGTGTTTACCCTAATCCAATGCCGACATCTCCATATCATAGAGTTGTACAGCACAGAAAAGGCGCTTTGGCCCATCGATTTTGCAAAGATAAAAATCACCATTAAAATCGCAGTAATCCTATTTTCCAGCACTTGTTCCACATCCTTGAATATTATGATATTACATGTGTTCATCCAAATAATTTCTAAAGGTTGTAAGGTTTCTGGCCTTCACCACCTTCTCTGGCCATGCATTCCAGATTCCCATCACCTTCTGAGTGAAAAGAATGTTTTCTCAAATCCCCTTCTGAATCTTCTGCCCCTTATCCTGAAGCTATGCCCTGTCTAGATTGACCAGGGGAATGGCTGATTCCTATTTCTGGTAGAAAATAATGACCTGCATTCACACGACTCCTTTCACAATCACAGAACCTGCGGCCTGTTAGTATTTTCTAAATTGCTAAATATCCAGCTCAATTTTATTTACGGTTTTCGATTTGTTCTGGGGCTGGAGTTGCTAAGCTGCTGTAAGGAAGCACAAATGATGATGTGTGCAGTTTTCCAGCCTGGTCAAGTTCTCCTTTGTTGCTGAAAATTTCCTTCACCTCTTCTGGAGGGTGTGACTCCTTACAGCACCACCTACTCATCTCAGATGTGAACTTACCCTCACTTTGTTTTCTCCCTCTGTGCCGGTAGAACTTTTTCCCCTTTCAACTGCAAGCATAAGTGGGATCCAACTTTAAAGCTGTACTTGAGAATGTGTAAGAAAACAAGTATCTTGTCTCCACTAAGGCGGGACAGCTATTGTTTCTAGTCCAAATAAAGTAGGGGAAGTCACTATTTAACCAAAGGAGCAATGTACTGCTTACATCTTATATTTCAGATGCCCCCCCCCCTCCCATTTGTAAAAATAAGATTATTAAAAATAAGATTAGGTGGATTGGCCATGCTAAATTGACTCTAATGTCAGAGGATCAGCAGAGTAAATTTGTGGGGTTACAGGAAAAGGGCCTGGTGGGATTGTGGTCAGTCCAGACTTGATGGGCTGAATGGTTTCCTTCTGCATTGTGGGAATTCTATGATTCATATCTCAATATTAATTGAGGGAAAAACAATTGGAATAATTGGAATAATATTTTATTAAAATTGTCAGGACATAGGTCTGAGACCACAAGAACAAATTAAAATGACGCTCACTTTCCTTCCCAACTTGTAAACATGATAGTCCTTTTCTTTGGTTCTGTAACAGTCCAGAGTTTTACTGACTTTACCCTACCATAAGAAGACCTTCCCTTCTCTTCCACTGTCAGTTGTAACTTGGATACAAACTATTGTGTGAAGCAATGTCTTCTCTGGGGGTAAGGGATAAGGCGAGGTGAGATGTGGGTTTTTTGGGTACACACTAAGTTGAAAAACATCATCTAAATTATCTTTTTTGGAAATCAAAATTGTAAAATGAATTGTTTTCAGATTATTCAACAATGGCAAAACACAGCAGCATCCCCTGCTTTCTGTCACTTGGATCAAAATGTTAATAGTGCACTAATTGTATCTCATATATTGTGAGTGTTTTGAGAAAAAAAACAACAAACCATCAGAGAACTAAAAGAGAGAGCTTGTGTATTTCTGCAAGTCTTTGCCAGCACACAACACAAAGAAGCTATCTCTCAATGTGGCAAAATGCGAGCCAGTGTTTACAGACTGGAGACTTTGTCCAACTTTCTCCATTGCCCCCACAGCAGCTGCTATCCATGGGGAGACACTGAAAACACATCAATGTGGTGGAAGGAGATTGCCATTTCCACACGAAACCACACACACACACACACACACACACACAAAAACGTACCAGGCAATTTTACCTGCACACGTTACAGATGGCTGGTGCATTCTCAGCCGAATATTTAGTTAGAGAGGGGGAGGATTTTTTTTAAATACTCTCACAAATAGGCTTACATTAACACTGCAATGAAGTTACTGTGAAAATCCCCTTGGATATGGGAGCGCATCTAGGTTAGAACTTCCCTCTCTCTGAAATAGATGAGCACAAACCTGTAAAATTACACTTTCTTTCTTGTTGGCAAACCACAAACATCTGAGAACAGTTTGTACGAGATTCCTTCTCCTCCTGAATAAAACATCAACAAGAACGAGGGGGGCTGTCAGTGGTTTGGAGAAGAGCTGGTTGACAATCATTCACATACCAAGTTGGCCACAGCAGCAGAGATTGTAACAGCCTGCTTTATATAGAAGTCAAATTGGAGAAACTCCCTGGGGCTACACCATTCCTCTAATCTTTCCCTAGACTGAAGTAATATTTAGATACACACCTCATCCCAGAGACAGTCATTAAGACCATTTCAAATTGATCTGAAAGACATGTTTCTGATATGCAAGAAGATTAAGAGCAGCCTCTAAAAACATTCAGTAAAGTTATACATCAGGCCTCTCGTTTACTGGTGTTGTGTATTATACACAAAGATACACAGCTCATCACAGTTTATGATTAATAGTTTATTTGCATGGTTTAAGAGTAAGAAATCAGCACGGCAAGAATATCAAAGAGGAAGTAATATTTGTCTGATTACCCTGTTTAATTGGTTAAAAGTTTATTTATTAGTGTCACAGGTAGGCTTACATTAACACTGCAATGAAATTACTGTGAAAATCTCCTCATCGCCATGCTCCAGCACCTGTTTGGGTACATTGAGAGAGAATTTAGCATGGCCAATGCACCTAACCAATGTGTCTTTCAGACTGTGGGAGGAAACCAGAGCACCCGAAGGAAATGCACGCAGACACAGAATTTTAAAAAAGTCCAAGTGAAAAAGAAAATACTGTCTCCATTGGCACTTCTTGGACTGCAGAGTGAGGAAAGAAGTGTTTACTCAGCAGCATTAATGTTGTGACAAATTACACAGGATCTCTATCTCCAGCACAAAGAACTTCCTTGTCTTGTCTGGATGACTCTGTGGTTAATCCCTCTGGAAAGAATCAGTTGTTGTGTGTGTACAGTAGCAGCAGCAGTTTTGATGAAAGGCCAGGTTCACATTGTTAAAGATTGTGTAAAGAGTGCATTCAAACAAATGGCACCCATCCAAAATCCTGAACTTTAACTGCAGGAGAGATATTACTAATACAATTTACAACGCATTATAGTGCAGCACAGGCTTCAGAACTGTGATGAAGCACTTGAACTAAACTGAAGCTTTAGCGCAGAACTGAAGTAACGCTGCATTATTAGAGATATACTTTGAATGAGGGACAGATAGTATTGAGGAAGCAGGGGGGCTGCAGAAGGATTTGGACAGGTTAAGAGAGTGAACACAGAAGTGGCAGATAGAATACAATGTGTAAAAGCATGGGGTTATGTACTTTGGAAGGAGGAATGGAGGCATAAGCAATTTTCTAAATAGGAAAATGCTTAGGAAGTCAGAAACACATAGAATGTCCTTGTTCCAGATTCTCTTAAGGTTAACATGCAGGTTCAGTTGGCAGGAGGAAAGCAAATGCAATTTTAGCATTCATGTTGACAGGACTAGAATACAAGAGCAGGGATGCACTCCTGAGGCTGTATAAGGCTCTGGTCAGATCCTATTTGGAGTATTGTGAGCAGTTTTGGGCTCCATATCTAAAAAAGGATGTGCTGGCCTTGGAAAGAATCCAGAGGCGGTTCACAAGAATGATCCCTGGAATGAAGAGCTAGTCATATGAGGAACAGTTGAGGATTCCGAATCTGTACTCGTTGAAGTTTAGAAGGAGGTGGGGGGGGGGGGGGATCTTATTGAAACTTACAGGATAATGCAAGGCCTGGATAGAATGGAAGGGGAGAGGATGTTTCCACTAGGAAAAACTAGAACCAGAGTGTATAACTTCAGGCTAAAGGGAAGATCCTTTAAAACAGAGTTAAGGAGGAATTTCTTCGGCCAGAGAGCAGTGAATCTGTGGGACTCTTTGCCACAGAAGGCTGTGGAGGCAGGTCATTAAGTGTCTTTAAGTCAGAGATAGATAGGTTCTTGATTAATAAAGGGATCAGCGGTTATGGGGAGAATGGGATGAGAAACATATCAGCCATGATTGAATAGCGGAACAGACTCAATGGGCCTAATTTTGCTCCTATGTCTTGTGGTCTTATGATCTGCACGTTTGGATCTCCTGTTACTTCTTACAAAAAAAGTGAAAATTCTATGGTATCCTGGCCAATATCCTTTTCGAAGCACTGTTAAACAAACAAATTAACCAGTTAGCTGCTGCTTTGTGCAAATTGGTTAACAATTGTACTTCAATAATAACAGAATCTTGGGGCATAATTTCCTATCTGGAGCTAAGCCCAGTGGCCAGGATGGAAATGGAGAATGTTTCCTATTGCAGTGACTGTCCAGGAACCGCACCGCACCTCTGTTCCCGACAAATTTAATTATGCATCCAGGCGTATTGTGCCTTCTTCCATGGCAGGGCGGCAAGTGTCCCACCACCATATCTGGGTGCCATATTTAAAAGTTTTCAGCATCACTGAACCACTGTTGGAAAAGGAGATGGATCTCCAGGAAGATTGATCTCAAAGATGCTGAAGCTGGAAAATCCAACTAATAGATCCATCTGATAGATCATCATCCACCGCTGTGGTGGTCCAGGATTGCTGGTAGCTTCCATCCTGAGCCCTGGAGTCATAGAATTTTACAGCGCAGGAAGGGACCCTTTGGCCCATCATGTCTGCGCTGACCATCAAACATCTATCAATTCTAATCCCATTTTCCAGCATATGGTCCATATCCTTGTATGCAATGGCATTTTAAGTACTCATTTTAATACATCTTAAATGTTAAGGGTTCCCACCCTCAAGACAGCGAGTTCCAGATTTACATCATCCTGTGGGTGAAAAATCTTTTCTCTAATCCCCTCTAAATTCTGCTCCTTACATTAAATCTATGCCTCCTGGTTACTGACCCCTCTACTAAGGAGAACCACTTCTTTCTACCTACCCCATCTATATCCCTCATCATTTTGTACACTTTGATGAAGTCCCCCCCTCAGCCTTCCCTGCTCTCAGGAAAACAACCCCAGCACTGAATGCTGCAATGCACTACTGGACACAAGCTACCAATCATAAAAAACAACCTTTGACCATTGCCTTCTGCCTCCTGTCACTAAGCCAATTTTGGATCCAATTTGTCAAATTCCCAGGATCCCATTGGCTCTACCCTTACTTGATCAGTCTTCCATATGGGACCTGAAGTCCATGTAGACTACATCAACTGCACGGTCCTCATCTTACACGTCTAGTCACCTCTTTGAAAAATTCAATCAAATTTGCTGGATATGATTTCGCCCCCTACCAAAGCCATACTGACTATTCTTGATTAATCCCTGTCTTTCCAAGTAAAGATTGATTCTGTCCCTTGGAACATTTTCCAATAATTGTCCTATCTCAGATGTTAAACTCACTGGTCTTTAATTACCTGGTTTATTCCTATAATGGAAACATATTAGCTGTCTTCCAGTCTGGCACTTCTCTTTAGCCAGAGGTGATTGGAAAATTAGCATCAGAGCCCCTGACGCAACAGTGATGGCTTTTAGTTACACGGGTGGCCTGTACAATATGGGCAATAAACTCTATTTGCTGTGACGCTGGCTCAAAATAGCTTTGAGGCTAATCATTACTTAAGTGCAAATGCTGCAGCAATTTCAGGTGAGGGCAAGTTAAGGGATTAACCCAACCAACATCAGCTGCTTTATCAATGCTCAATGACAGGCGGCATAGTAGCACAGTGGTTAGCACCTCTGCTTCATAGCTCCAGGGACCTGGGTTTGATTCCTGGCTCAGGTCACTGTCTGTGTGGAGTTTGCACATTCTCCTCGTGTCTGCATGGGTTTCCTCTGGGTGCTAAGATTTCCTCCCACAGTCCAAAGATGTGCGGGTTAGGTTGATTGGTCATGCTAAAATTGTCCCTTAGTGTCCTGAGATGCGTAGGTTAGCGTGTTTAGTGGGTAAAATATATAGGGACATGGGGATAAGGCCTGGACGGGATTGTGGTTAGTGCAGACTCGATGAGCCGAAGGGCTTCTTTCTGCACTGTATGGTTCTATGAATCTATCTTCTTTCCATCATAAGGTCAGAAGTGGAGATTATTCACTGATGATTGCACAATGATCAGCACCATTCACAATTCCTTAGATACTGAAGCAGTCCATGTCCAATTGTAGCAAGACCTGGACAATACGCAAGCTTGGCCTAACAATGGCAAGTAATATTGACACCACACAAGTGCTAGGTAATGGTGATCTCCAACAAGAGAGAATACACTATCATCCATTGACATTCAATCGCTGACCAATTATCAACATCCTGACGGTTACCATTGACTATAAGCTGGACTGGACTATATATCAACATTGTGGCTACAAGAGCGGGTCAGGGACATAGAATTCTGTGACAAGTAACTCACCTCTGACTCCCCAAAGTCTGTCCACCATCGACAAGGTTTAAATCAGGAGTGTGGTGGAATACTCGAGACAGAGTACAGAAATGAGATAGAAATCTGATGTACTCTCAAACAATGATGAGACAGAGTATAGGAATGAGATAGAGAATTGGGTGAACTAATATGGCAACAGTAATTTCTTCTTCAATGTCAACAAAATGAAGGAGATTGTCATTGACTTGAGGAAGCATAGAGGAGAACATACCCACATTTGCATCAATGGGGACCAAGTAGAAAAAAGTTGAAAGCTTCAAGTTTTTAGGTGTCCAGATCACCAATAACCTGTCCTGGAACCCCATACTGACACTATAACAACCAACACCTCTACTCTCTACTTTCTCAGAAGATTAAGGAAATTTGGCATGTCAGCTACGACTCTTACTGACTTTTACAGATGCACCATAGAAAGCATTCTTTCTGGTTGTATCACAGCTTGGTATGCCTCTGTTCAGCCCAAGACTGCAAGGAACTAAAAAAGGCTATGAATGTAGCCCAATCCGTCATGCAAACCAGCCTCCCATCCATTGACTCCGTCTACACTTCCTGCTGCCTCGGCAAAGCAGTCAGCATAATCAAGGACCCCACGCATCCTGAACATTCTCACTTCCACCTTCTTCCATTGGGAAAAGGATACAAAAATCTGAGGTCACATATCAACCAACTCAAAAACAACTTCATCGCTGCTGCTGTCAGACTTTTGAATTGATCTACCCTGCATTAAATCGATCTTTCTCTACACCCTAGCTATGACTGTAACACTACATTTTGCACTCTCTCGTTTCCTTCTCTCTGAACAATATGCTTTGTCTGTACAGCAAGCAAGAAACAATACTTTTCACTGTATGCTAATATACGTGACAATAATAAATCAAAGCAAATCAACTACTCTTCACTTACCTGGATGAGTGCAACACCACTCAAGAGACTTGACACCCGCCAGGACAAAGCAGCCAACATGATTGACACCTGTTTTGGTTCAGGTCAGAAACTCCAAAGTGTCTTATGAAGCTCGCCTGGATCATAACTTTTGCATCTTGAATTTGATTAAAATAAGCATGTCATGTTTCACTTCAGGCATGATTTAAATACCACTTTTATCAAACAAAATTTATTCACGAATATAGTTAACATGTATAGTGAGAATATTAGCAGTTTACTTGACCGGTTACAACCAACAAAGCAACAACAATAATGTATAACTCTTATCAAATATATGCTCCAAAACTCTTGCATAGACAAAACCCTTTTTATAGGTTTAACACAGCAAAGACTAATGCTCACATGATACTGGAACCAAGCTTTTTTGGGTTGATGAATTGAAAACTCTCAGTCTTGTAAGTTTAAGCAGTCCTCTTGATACACCCAGAACAGATTGAGGTCACGACAGCTTCCCAGAACACCAGGGAGTCTCTAAGCAAGCCATCAAAAGCAGATTCTTTCCTTCAGGAAGTCAAGGTTCATTGTCTTCAGCTAACCAGCAGAATTTCCAAGACCAGGAAGCGGGGGGGGGGGTTCTTTTCAGCTTGAGGCCCCTTCTAAAAGTAAAACTCAAACTGCAGTCAAATAGAACATAAAATCTTAAAATCACTAGGAACACAAAAAAAAACTTATCCAGAGCATATGGCGCTCCTCCTAACAATACAGAGTCACAAAACATCGCAAGGTAAAAATAAACAAACCCGATTTAAGTAGCAATAAAAGGATTCCGAGGAATAACTCAACAGCAATGGAGCTGAGAACTGCAGAGAATATGATTTAAAAAAAAAATCTCTTGAAGGTACATTAATGTCACATACCCCTTTCACAAAACACATTTATTCCATCACTGACGAAAGTTAGCAGTACTACAGGAGCTCATCAAGGCTCCCCAGGCAGCACCTTCCAAACCTATGACCACTATCATTTCGGAGGACAAGGGCAGCAGACACATGGGATCATCTGTAAGTTTCTGTACAATCACTCACCATCCTGACATGGGAATATATCACTGTCCGTCTCTAACAGCACTGCGGATGCACCTATACCAGAGAGAGCGGTAGTTGAGGAAGACACCTCACCACCATCTTTTCAAAGGCAATTAGGGATTGACATTAAATGTTTGCTTAGCTAGAGATGCCCCCGTTGCATCAATGAATTTTAAAAACATGGAAATCTGAAACTTGCTCTTTGTCTTCTGAAAGTAATATTGCACAGCCTGTGGCCAGAATTGCAGGACCACTGAGATGTGGGAAGGTTTTAGGGCTGCAGGAGATTGGGGAGATAGTGATGAATGAGGCCATAGAGGGATTGGACGATAAGGATAAGCATATTAAAAAGGAGCAATTGCCAGATTGGGAACCAATGTAGTTCATTGAGCACAGATAGGATAGGTGAATGGGATTTGGTACATGTTAGGACGAAAGCAGCAAGGTTCGGATGAATTCAACTTACATGCTTAATTAGCCTGGATTTTTTTGAATACTGTTTCTCATCTTTATATTTGCCATCTGTTAACATAGATTACTCCTATCTGATAATATATTAGTTTTAATATTTTTCATCTTGAAATAAAAGACATTTACCTTTTAAATTTTACCTCTAAGTCATCATTCACTCCTACATGCCAATTTGAATGGCACAGCATTTAAAGCATTGAGTCATATGAAGTTATTACCCTTGCGCTGTAAATACAATTCTCTTTCTGTAACTGAAACTATATATTACAAGTGTGGGGACTCATTCCTTCGGGAATTAACTGTTGTTGAAGTGCTTGTATATTCTTTACATTTTCTGTCTACTTATTTTTCTCTCTCTTAATCCAGTATTTCTTCCTGCCTGTCACTAATGTAACATTGACTTCACCATTCTAATATACTTTCTTTTCAGACCTTGCACTGTTCATCCCACAATCATTCAGTCTAATTAATGGCTAATTATTTGCTTCTTCAGTTGCTTGTCCTGTTCACTCAGATTGCAGATACTCTGTAGAGGGCGCTGCACCATTTCCACTTGATAGTTCTGGCGAAAAAATCAAACAAGGTCTCACAAGACAATGAGCAGCAATGGGAACGTTTGACGAGTTGTTGGTACTTTTGGCTACAAGAATCATTTTTAATCATTATATCAGTGCAATATTCTGAATAAAATAGATGCACATGAAAAATTAACGTAGTAAAATGTCTTGGATGTATCCATCAATACTATACTTAGGAGAACTTAGCTGGCACAAAGTTGAATAAGCAAAATGTTGAAAAGTCAGAACAAAAATGAAATTAAATTCAAATTGGCATGTAGGAGTGAAGGATGATTTAGAGGTAAAATTTAAAAAATAAATGTCTTTTATTTCAATATGAAAAATATTAAAATTAATATATTTTCAGATAGTAGTAACAGATGGCAAATATAAAAATGAGAAATGGTGTTCAAAAAGATCCAAGTTAATTCAGCATGTAAGCTTGAATTCATCCAAACCTTGCTTCTTTGGTACCAATCACCCATCCTACCTGTGCTCAAGGACCTACATTGGTTCCCAGTCTGGCAATTGCTCCTTTTTAATATGCTTATCCTTGTATCCAATCTCTCTATGGCCTCACCCATCACTATCTCTGTGATCTCTACAGCCCTAAAACCCTCCCACATCTCAGTGGTCCTTCAATTCTGGCCTCTTGCATCTCCTGTGCTGCACAATTGACAGTCGTGCCTTCAACTTTCTTGGCCCTAAACTCTGAGATTCTCCCCCTAAACCTCTTCACCTCTCTACCTCTCTTTCTCCTCTGAGATGCTTCTAAAAATGTGCCTCTTTGACTAACATGATTTAATAGCTCCAATGTGGCCCACTGATAATGCTCCTGTGAAGTGCTTTGGCATGTTTCACCATGTTAAAGCCACTATATAAAGGACAGTCATTGTTGTTAACACTAAATGGGATTCAACAGTCAATTTCTTATGCTGTTCATTGGCATTGGTGAACATTTGACTCCAGCATTCAAAGGTCACTTCCTAAGCCTTCTCATTTCTCTTTGTTTCTCTTTGAAGACATTCTATCAAACCTATTTCATGTTCTCATTGTGTAGATTTTTTTTTACCATGATAAAGCACTACATTACTGCAAGTTATTGTTGTTTCTAAGCTGATTATCTGTCTCAATTGGGTCCTAAGGGGGTGTTCAATGTTGAAAGATCAGAATCCATCTTACATGATGATGTTGTTAAAAGTTCATCCTTCCTTGTAACATTCTTGCCTTCCTTTTGTGGAAAAGGCAGTGTCCATATGTAGGCCTACATTTGCTGATGTGAAACTTACAATGTCATGTGTGATGTGAATGGATATTTTCCCAAGGAATAATAATTACTCTTTCATTATGATGTTTGTCACTGGAGATTGTGTGATAATTTCTTCCCGCACCACCCCCCATCTCCCTCTGTTCTTCTGGCCACTTCAAAATATGGCACGTAAAGTATTATATTGTCAGCTTAAAGAGAGAAATTTATTGGTATGTAAGTTCATTGCACATAAACAGAAATATGCAGCATGAAGTCAACAGTAAAATATCTGACTTATGTTCTGAACTGCTTAAAAGTGACAAATAATACTGATTTTTTTTTAGAAATCTTTTCAAGTAATGATTAAATTGAATTTCTGGTGAAATGTTGTGCAGATAATCTATATCATAAGAGTCCTTTTACCTGTTCAATATGAGAACAGGCAGCAAAACAGAGAACCACAGACCTGAGGACAGACGCCTAACTACAGTCTTGTCTTCTTAGAAGAGGAGGCAGAATCCTGTACAGAAAAAAAAGGTAATGTCTCAACAGTCAGGGAATATGAGTATTAATTACTTCGACAATTCAATTAAATAAGGTGTGCAAAACCATTTCTTCGCTGTTGAATCTTTTGCTCTTGAGATAGAACCACAATAGAAGTTATTACAAATGGTGAATAAGTATCTATGTATTTGCATGTATTGACACTGAATTAATTTTGAGACTGACTAAACAAACTGGACTTGATTCTATTCTGATAGATTCTAACTGCTTCCTTTCCAAACTAGTAGTTATACTTTTATTTAAGTCAGCTTACATTAACACTGCAGTGAAGTTATTCTGAAAATCCTCAAGTCGCCTCACTATGGTGCCTGTTTGGGTGCAGCGAGGGAGAATTTAACATGCACCTAACTGGCACGCCTTTCAGTAGAAACGGGAACATCCAGGGGTTGAACCAGAGTCCTTGATGCTATGAGGCAGCAATGCTAAGCATTGTACTGCTCATAATAGCTGTCTCCAGACAGTTTTGCATGGCTGCCTTTCTTTCCACAGGGATAAAATAACTGCAGTTGGATAAAAACTACATGAAGACAGTCCTTAAATCCATTTAAAGAAAAAGTAACATAGAAATGGTTCTTGTTTGAAACATGGTGGGACTTCCCTCTCCTGCTTCTCCAACTTTTACTGTGATTTTATTGTGATAATTGATCATTTGATGAAAATTCCAAAAATGTCAGATATTGGAATGGATGTCATGATCAGTACCAAGGGAACAATGCTGACTCCTGCCCTCGAAGAAAGCTGCCATAAAGATCGAGTGGCCTTCTCCAGTGTGGATTTCCCCTTTCCTGACATCACTTCTAATCTGTTACCACATCAAAGGGATCTCCAACCAGCAGTGCCAACATCAAACAAAGTAAGCAGCAAATCACACTGAAGTATTTACACGGGCAGAAAACCAGAAAGTTAAAGCCATTGAAACCCTTAATCTTTAGTTTGAAATTTTCAATGGACAAAAAAAAATTAGGACATGCACATTGGTTAAGATAGAAGCTAAAATGAAATGAACTTTAAAAAATATTATTTTAAAAATATCTTGAAATTGACTTCATGATCAAGGAACATAGGGTGGGATTTTCTAGCCGCATTCGCCCCACACCTAACTGGAAAATTCCACCCAAAGTCAATAGACATCTGCATTGTCTGCCACCATCTGCTACATGGCAGGTGTGACAGGAAAGTTCCGTTCACAATATTCAACAAATATAAAGTTACTCATTCAGGACTAATCAGCTTCTCGAGCAGTAATTGTGAACTTACTACACTGTTAAAAATCCAGTTAGAACTCAACCAACAAGGTGTAACCTTTACAAATATTTTTACACCAAAACTAATTTTATTAAAGTGGAAGTTCTTAGCAGGTCAATGATTTCTAACTGACCTGGAGTGATCTCAACCATGCACCCTCTTGAGAAGCATAGCAACTTCTGGATTACCATATGGAACTGTGTATGTACAGACTTTAAAAATTGCTGTCAGTTTCAGAGGAGTAAGGATGGTGGACACTATCAGTTTTGCCATGATTATTGCAACAAAACCCAAGCCACTGAGTTTTTTCATTGTTGAACAGTCCAGTAAGGAATATATTCCTTGTGTTCAATGGCTATTGATAGGTATCCTAGCTAAAGGATCCATCACTACCTTTTGTTCCATTATTGCTGTCCTGCAAGATGCCTGCAGCCTAAGTTATCAATGACAATAACTGAGCTGTGAAGACATGAAGAAGTAGTTAATAGTTTCAGACTAAACCGACATTGAAAGTGCAGGCAGTGGAGAGCCACATAATGTATGCAGTTCAAGTGTGGTCACACAAGACTTCATTCTGGTGAATTAATGACTTTACAAACTAATATTAGCAAGTTAATTAAGGTAGATGCCATGAACAATGCTTTCAGACTACTCACACAATGTAGGGTGATTGAGAATAGTGATTTTTAAGCGACTTCCAGACTATTTAAAATAAGCAGACTTAATTTTTTTTGTTATGGAGAAAAGGGGTTGTGTTTATCATTCATGTATTCAGACCAACTGCTTGTTTTGCTATTTTAAGCTTCATTTTTAATAAAAAATAACAAATTGCACCTTTGAAATTATTCATTTACTGTGAATTTTCAGTTCTGGATGAATGTTATGAGATGTCAGATATCATTGTCAAGGTCTGTTTTTGCTTTTCTGTGTTGTATTAGAGCCAGCGTACCTTGAGGAATGCAAGCTTGTAATTGATAAATTATTTCACCAAATTGGAGCATTCTTCTGTAAACTTTCTGTATCCTTTACTTCCTCCAATATGCAGCATTACATTTATTGGAATACGTTTAAATAATATCAGCTAATATCTAATCGGATATCTAATCTTAGGATGGCAATGACTTTATATGCAGGGCTGTTGGACTTTGCAACATACCTACTCAGGCAGTAACTAAATGTGTTTGCTACCCCAGAACCATATAAAATGCCTCAAGCTTGGTAGTCTAAAAAACAGCCCGTTAATTACAAAGATTTTTCTTTCTAGACATTTGAAATAGATTTGAGCAATCATGCATGGTGAGAATGAATTAAAATGTCTGAAATTATTCTCCAAATAAAAGGAATGTTAAAATATGAATGCATATTCAAAATAAAATTGCTCAATTATAGGATATGTTTGAATAAAGATCATATTGGGAATTTAAGAATGAATTTATAAATGTGAATATCTCAAATTAAAATATTTTCATTTATCCAAGCATTTCATTTGATTGACTATGAACCAACTAAGAATACAATTATACTAGAAGTAACGGAGTTTGGGGGAGCATCTGGCCTATAGATTAAAACTAAATTCGCACAGCACTGATACCATTTTTTGTCTAATTGGACATCCCATACATACAGATTATAAAAGCTGGTAAAACAATGCAAACATTGAAAGCTCTATCAGTAGTCTGAAAGAAGTGTTAAGAGAAAACATGGGCTTTAGGAAAAGATTGATGAAGAAACGAAGAGTAATAGAGAAATATTTCTATTGGCATAAAAATTAAGATACATTTGAACAGATGTACTAAAATGGACACTTCTTGATTTTATTTTATTTATTATTGTCACATATATTAGTATACAGTAAAATGTATTGTTTCTTGCGCGCTATACAGACAAAGCATTCATTCACAGAGAAGGAAACGAGAATGTGCAGAATGTAAAGTTACATCGTAGCTGAGGTGTAGAGAAAGATCAACTTAGAGCGAGGTAGGTCCATTCAAAAGTCTAATTGCTGCAAGGAAAAAGCTGTTCTTAGTCAGTTGGTACGTGACCTCAGACCTTTGTATCTTTTTCCTGATGGAAGAAGGTGGAAGAGAGTATGTGATATATGGTGTCCTTAATTACGTCGGCTGCTTTGTCGAGGCAGTGGGAAGTGTAGACAGAGACGAGCAACTATTCTGTACATTTATCTTTTCTGTTCCAAAGCCACACTACAGCACAACAAATTCCTGATGTTTTTCCAAAAATTCTGATGTTCCCATTTAAAAATTGTACATGACTTTGGTTGCAACAATACATCATAATTCTTACATCAATAGAAATATTTTTCTACTTTGCCTTTCCCTGTGTCTCTGTTATTCTGCTCCTTATGTTTACATTTTTACTTGCAGATTGCTCTTGATGCTTTCTTTATCACTCCAGCAGCTTTCCCTCTTTTTTGTTGAATGATTTCCAACTGCAGCATATTCTTCCAGGAATCTTTCCTGGCTCTGTTCTTTTTGAAAAGCTGAACATGTATGTCCCATCTTATGTGTTCAGGATTTAATAACCTTCCACCTTCAACACTGTCAAACACTGGTGGCTGAAATTCCTCTTCTCAGCTTGGCAGGATTGCTGTAGCTTAGTTCTTTAGTTACTCGTGGAATGCTTGGCTCCATTACAAAACGTCTGGAATGAAGAAATACGTGCACTTATATCACGCCTTTCATGATCTCAGGGCATCCACAAACACATTTCAATCATCTGGGTTCTCATAATTGATTTGATTTGATTTGATTTATTATAGTCACATGTATTAACATACTGTGAAAAGTATTGTTTCTCGTGGGCTACACAAGGCATGCCATTCATAGAGAATGAAACGAGACAGTGCAGAATGTAATTTTACAGTCGTAGTTAGGTTACAGAGAAAGATCAACTTAATGCGAGGTAGGTCCATTCAAAAGTCTGATGGTAGCAGGGAAGAAGCTGTTCTTGTGTGGGTTAGTATGTGACCTCAGACTTTTGTATCTTTTTCCCAACAGAAGAAAAGAGGATGAGACAGTGTCCGGAGTGCGTGTGGTCTTAATTATGCTGGCTGTTTCTCCAAGGCAATGGGAAGTGTAGAGAGAGCCAATGGATGGGAGGCTGTAGGAAGTCTGATAACACCAGGTTTAAATCCAACCGATTTATTTGTGGGAGGCTGTAATGCAGACACTCTCATAAATAGTCATGTGCTAATGATCAGATGATCTGTTTTTAGTGACATTGATTGAGTGATAAATATTGGCTAGAACACCAGAGAAAACTTCCCTGCTCTTTTTTAAAATAGTGCCATGGAATTTTAACATTGATCTGAGATAACAAACTGTCTTATTTTGATACTTCTTCTAATAGACGGCACTTTCAAAAGTATATTGCAAATTCATTTTCTAATTCAGAGGCCAGCGTGCTAGGAGTGTACTTTGATTGACACAATCAAAAGTGCTTGTTGGAACTACCTCCGATACTGGAGTTAATTTTGTGTTCCCAATCTTGGAAAAAATATCCGCCCTGGACAACAATTTACAGACTGCAGGGATGACAGATTGGTTAAAGTAGTGTTTATTCTCTCAAAATGAAACTGAAATGGATATGATCAAAGTGTTTCACATAATTGAGAAAGTGTACGCTTAAAACAATGAAGAGGAATAATGCCCTTTCTCTTGTGGACAAAACCAGAAAATAATCATAAGATTAGACTAAAATTGGTGAATTGAATCTGTGAAAAGTTTCTTCACACAATAGTTTAAAGATGTGGAATGCACTGCTTCCAAATGCCATAATGGAAAATCATTTGATATGCTTAAAAGGGAGACTGAGAAGTAAAGGCATACGGGGAGATGAATAAAGTGTGGGAAATTAGGATAATTGTCTTGGTCCTCTGTCGGGGAATTGTCAGCTGATCCTATCCCATTTTGCTTGTTTTCACTTAGCCCTGACCTTAGACCTTCCTTAGTTTACATCCACCTGTCTTAAGTATTCATCTGACATTTGTTTCTGTAATTGCTTTAATGCTTAGAATCACCTTAGTCATCCAACAATCTTTTGTTTCTCTTTTGAACAGTTTACTGATTTTGATGAAGGATCTACACTATTCGGTTTTTTGCTTTAGTTCACACGGAATCCCTACAGTGCAGAATGAGGTCATTTGAACTTTCAACCTACGCTGACAATAATCCAAATCGGGCCCTATCTCCATAACTCCAAGTATTTACCCTGCGAATAAACTCCCTGACACAAAGAGATAATTTAGCACGGCCAATCAACCTAACTACACATCTAGGAAACTAGAGCACCCTGAGAAAACCCATGCAGATATGGGAGAATCAGTAAACTCCACACAGACAGTCACCCAAGGCCAGAATTGATCCCAGGCCCCTGGCGCTGTACGGCAGCAGTGCTAACATTGTGCCATTCTTTTGTTTATCTTTCATTTACTTTGTTCTTGAAAAGGCTAGAATGCTGAAAACATCAAATTATCTATGTTCCCCACAGATCCGATGGAGTTATATGTTTCCAGCATTTCCCCCTTTTATTTTAGATTTACATTATTTGCTGTTTTTTTGTTCTGCTTTTTCATTGAACATATCATCTTTCCTATTGGCTTTTGCTGAGATTGTAATTATATGGGCGGCATGGTGATGCCTCACAGCGCCAGAGACCCAGGTTCGATTCCCAGATTGGGTCACTGTCTATGTGGAATCTGCACATTCTTCCCATGTCAGCATGGGTTTCCTCCGGTTACTTCGGTTTCCTGCCACAGAGGTTAGGTGCATTGACCCAAACAGGTGCTGGAATGTGGTGACTAAGGGAATTTCACAGTAACTTCATTAATGTAAGCCTTACTTATGACTGATAAATAACTTTACTAGACTACTGGCAGGTGTTTTTGATCTTTGATCTTATGTGTGTGTCAACTTGGTTTATTTGATAGCACTTTGTCACTTACAGTTTGAAGCATACTAACAATAGTGTAACACTGGGACAGCACAGTGGCACAGTGGTTAGCACTGCTGTCTCACAGCAGTTAGGGATCTGGGTTTGATTTCCTGCTTGGGTTACTCTCTGTGTGGAATCTACACGTTGTCTGTGTATGCTTCCTCAAGATGCTCTGTTTTCTCCCACAGTTCAAAAGGTGTGCTGCTTAGATGCCAAAAGAGAAAATGCTGGAAAATCTCATCAGGTCTGGCAGCATCTGTAAGGAGAGAAAAGAACTGATGTTTCGAGTCCAGATGACCCATCTTTGACAGATGACCCATCTTTCTTTTCTTACGGATGCTGCCAAACTCGCTGAGATTTTCCAACATTCTCTCTTTCGGTTTCAGATTCTAGAATTCACACTAATTTGCTTTTATGCCAATTAGGTGCATTGGCCATGCTAAATGCTCCCTCGGAGTACCCAAACTGGCACCGGAGTGTAGCAACTGGAGATTTTCACAGTAATTTCATTGCAGTGTTAATGTAAGCCGAGTTGTGACATTCATAAATAAACTTGTCGACTTTAAACATATAGGCTTGCAGGGCCCATGCTAAGAATAAATATGAGGCACCCACCAGTTTGTAGGTGAGTTTAAGTGTAATACCATGATGTGATTTACTTTTTTATTCGATTTTGCTGTCACATTGTTTCATGCATTCTACTACACATTTAGGTTTAGAAGAAAGATGTGGATTTATTTTTCATGATGTTGAAAAATTACAGATATTTTCTAGCCAATTAAACAGTTTTGAAAAGCAGTCACTGTTGTATTGTAATGAATGTGGCAGCCAATTTGCACATAGCAATCACAGAATTGTTATGGTGCCAAAGGAGGCCATTTGGCTCATTGTGTCTTCAATGGTTCTTCAAATGAACATCATGGCTTGGTGCTATTTCCATGCCTTTTCCTTCACTTGTGCACATTGTTTCTATTCAAGTAGTCATCTAACGCCCTCTTGATGCATTGATTGAACTTACCTCCACCACATTTTCAAATAGTATATTACAAACCCGAACTATTTGTGTGAAACTTTTTTCTCAGATTACATTTGCTTCTTTTGCAAATCACTTTAAAGCTGTGCCCTCTCATTCTTGATTCTTTTACAAATAGGAACAGCTCCTCTCTACCTACTCTGTCTAGCCATCTCATGATTTTGAACATCTCTATCAGAACACTCTTAGCTTTCTTCTCTCCATGGAAAACAACCCCAACCTCCTCAATGTATCCTCGTAATTGAAGTTTCTCAACCCTGGTTCCATTCTTGTAAATGTCTTCTGCACTCTTTCCAATATATTCATATTCTTCCAGGACTCTACACAATATTGTAGCTGGCATCTTGCATAGGTTCAGCTTCACCTCCTTGTTCCTGTACTCTATGCCTCTATTAATAAAATTGGCCCTTGCCAACTATCCTGTCACTTTCAATGATCTATGCACAGGTATAACCATGTACCTCTGCTCCTGTAGTTCTCTACGTATTTTACCTCTTATCTTACTTTTTGTCTCTATTTTCATCCTATAAAAATGCATCACCTTATGCTTCTTCACATTGAACATAATCCGCCACCTATCTGCCCACTCCATCATCTTGCCAATGTGCTTTTGAAGTTCTACACTTTTCTCCTCACAGGTTATACTTCCAAGTTTTGCTTCAACTGCAAATTTTGAAATTGCCTCCTGTACACCTAGATCTAGATCATTAACATACATTAGGAAAATCAAGGTTCCCAATACCAATCCATGACGAACCCCAGTATGAATCTTTCCCTAGCTGAAAAATATCCATTGACCATTGCTCTCCATTTCATATTATTCAGCTAGTTTTGTATCTTCTTTGCTGCTGTCCCTTTTATTCCACAAGTTATAACTTTTCTCTCAAGTCTGTTGTGTGGTACAATATCAAATATCTTCTGAAAGTTCATATACATCACATCAACAGTATTATCCTAATTGACCCTTTCTGTTCCCTGCTCGAAAAACTCCAACTAGTCAGTTGAACTTGATTTCCCCTTTAGAAACCCATGCTAGCTCTTCTTAATCAACACATTTTTACATGTGACTAGTAATTCAATCTTGAATACTTGTTTCTATAAACTTGTGCACTACTGATGTTAATCTGACTGGCCTAGAATTGCTTGGGCTATCCTTACAACCTTTCTTAAACAATAGTGCAACATTTGTAATTTTTCAGTCCTTTGGAACCTCTCCTGACTCAAAGAAGACTGAGTATAATGGTCTGTGCCTCTGCAATTTCCATTCTAATTTCCTTCAATATCCTTGGATACATCTTATCCTGTCTGAGTGCCTTGTCAACCTTCAGTACATGCAGTCTATTCAACACTTCCTCCTTTTCAATTTTGAAGTCTTCTATGGACAAAATGTCCTCATCCTCATCATGGATGAGATCCTAAATGAATATTTCTCATCAGTATTTACTGTTGAGAAAGACATGGATGTTAGGAAACTTGGGGAAATAAATAGTGATGTCTTGAGGATTATGCATGAGAAACAAGTCTCACATTTCTTCCCACCCGGCTCCGCATGCAAAGCATAATCCTCTGCCATTTTGCCAACTCCAGTGTGATGCCACCACCAAACACATCTTCCCTTCATTTCTTCTGTCAGCATTCCCTCTGGGATAACCCAGTCCACTTCATCACTATATTCAACACCTCTTCTGTCACCCATGATACCTTCCCATGCTATCGCAGAAGGTGTAACACCTCTCCTTTTATTTCTTCTATACGTATCATCCAAGGTTCGAAACAGTCATTCTAGGTTAAGCAGCATTTCACTTGCACCTCTTTCAATTTGGTACAATGCATTTGCTGTTCCCAATGTAGTCATAGAGTCATAGAAATTTACAGCATGGAAACAGGTCCTTCGGCCCAACTTGCCCATGCTGCCATTTTTTAAAAAACTCCTAATTTAATCCCAATTGCTCGCATTTGGCCAGATCCCTCTATACCCATCTTATCCATGTAACTATCTAAACGCTTTTTACAAGACAGAATTGTTTCTTCCATATCAAAGAGACCAAGTGCAGACTGGGTGATCGCTTTGCTGAAAACCTTCGATCTGTGTGCAATCAGCACCCTGACTTTCCGCTTGCTTGCCATTTTAACACAAGATCCCGCTCCCATGCCCACGTGTCCATCCTTGACCTGCTGCAGTATTCCAGTGAAGCTCAGTGCAAACCTATCCTGCCACTTTCAATGATCTATGCAGAGATACACCCACGTCCCTCTGGAAGAACAGCATCTCATCTTCTGTCTAGGCACATTACAGCCTTCCAGTCTCAACATCGAATTCAACAACTTCAGATGATTGGCTCTACCCGACCTCCACCCTTTTGTTTTCATTATATTTCATTCTTTTTAGTGTTCGCTATCTTTTATTTCTTTGTTGTTTTTCTTCCACCGACACTTTCCCCCTACTTTATCTTCCTTCGCTTACTTTTCTCCCCCTTTGCTTTCCCTTTACTAAATTTTAGTTCCGTCCAATCCTCCTCCTCCCCCCCTCCTCCCACCACGCATTTTCACCTATCACAGTTTGCAGCTTTCCTGCAATTTGACCCTTTATTCTCTCTCTGGATAGCCATTCGCAGTCTTTTCTGTGGCTATGACTCATCTTTCATTCCCTCACCCTACAGTATAAATATGTGCCACTTTCTATGCCTTTTAGTTTTGACAAAGGGTCATCTGGACTTGAAACATCAGCTCTTTACTCTCCTTACAGATGCTGCCAAACTTGGTGAGATTTTCCAGCATTTTTCCTTTCGGAATATAATTACACTGTTTTTATTTCTTAGATAAATCCCAGTTGATTCTGTATTTGAATCCTCTGGGATGTCCTCTTCCTCCAGCACTGCAATGGCCCCCAACAAATGCGCCACCATCCCTCTTCCTTTCCCACAAATTGCAATGTGATAATGGCCAAATGTCACTATTTTAAAATATTGCTTGATGGATAAATGTTAGCCAGGACACTGGGGAGAATGTCCCTGCTTCTCTTCAAAGTAAAGACTTCTATCTGAGAGGGCAGACAGGGACTTGTCTAATCTCATCCAAAAGATGGCATTTGCAGTCTTGCAGCATCCCTGTAGCACTCTACTGAAGTGACAGCATAGATTTTGTGCTCAAGTCTCTGGAGATTTGAACCCACAACCTTTTGGTTTAGAATTAATCTGTGTCACAGATAAAACAGTCAAATAGAACAGAGGGTTTTGTAAAGAGAAGAGGGCTGTAGAGGAGCTCTGAAAGTTCTAGATTCCTAATAATGCTTAATCTCCTTATAAACCAGATTAGATCTTTAGTGCATAATCCACTTGACTGTATATGGTTCTGAGAGAATGTTTTATTGTTCTTTGGATGTGATATTAAACTTGACAAACAGTCTTCCTATTTCAAATTTTTTGATGCTAATAAAGATCCACGGCACCATTGGAGGAAAAACAGGGTGCTTTTCTCATATACTAAAACTTCACCCTCGACCTATTCTGCTAATAATGGTAACAAATCTTGTTAACTGTGCAGAATTTTATACATGTAATCTGTACTTTTCTGACCTGGAACACCAGAAGTGACATCAAGTTGAGTGAAGGTCAAATCCTGGAGTTTCCTCATACAAGCGTCCAGGGACTGACATAATTTGGTTTCCAACTAATTATATGTTTCAATAGTTTGTGAAATATTAGCAATATGTAAGTTACATAATGGGCCATATCTCCTTGATGCCCATTTACGAAGCCTTCTGTTTGAATGACTTTCCACCCATAAAATTGGCCTCGCCCCCCAACTCTGAAATGTATGTATCCTTGAATTACACTCATTTGAGTGTCTTTTGCAGCCAATTTATGGCATTGTAGGATGCAGAATTAATTTTTTTTTCTGGTGTTTCATTGCAGTTTAAAATCCTATCTAAGACCTGTTATTTATTTTCTGCTTCTTTGATGCCTCTTAAATGTTGCTAATTTGTCTGCTTCCACCACTCTTCTTTTGGCAGCGCATTCCAGGCACCTGCCACCCTCTGCATGAAGAATTTTCCCTGCACATCTCTCTTAACCTTTCCCTCTCTCATCTTAAACCTTTGCCCGCTTGGAATTGACACTTCCACCCTGGGAAAAAAAACCTCTGACTATCCACCCTGTCTATGCTTCTCATTATTTTGTAGTCCTCTATCAGGTCTCCCCTCAGCCTCTGTCTTTCCAGTGAAAACAATTCTAGTTTATTCAACCTCTCATAGCCAACACCTTTGAGATGAGGCAAAATCCTGATGAACCTTCTTTGCACTCCCTCCAAAGCTTCTATGTCATTCTGGTAGTGTGATGATCAGAAATGCATGCAATACTCAAAATATGGCCTAACCAAGGTTTCATGTAGCTGCAACAGGATTTCCCAACTCTTGTACTCAATGCCTTGCCTGATGAAAGCAAGCACGCCATATGCTTTCTTAATTACCTTGGCCATCTGTGTTGCTACTTTTAAGGAATTGTAGACCTGCACACCCAGATCCCTCTGTATGTTAATGTTCCTAATGATTTTGTCATTTACGACATAATTCACACCTAAATTTGATCCTCCAAAATGCATCACTTCATCTTTGTCCAGAATAAACTCCACCTGCCATTTCTGTGCCCAAGTCTCCAATTTATCTATTTCCTATTGTATCCTCCCATAAAAATATCATCAATTCAACCAATCTTCGTATCATCTGCAAATTTACTAATCAGATCACTCATATTTTCCTCCAATTCAATTCTATACACTACAAACAACAGAGGTTCCAGCACTGATCCCTGCGACACACCACTAGCTATAGATCTCCATTCTGAAAAACACCCTTCCACGGCTATTTTCTGTTTTCTATAATCTAGCCAGTTCTGTATCCATTTAGCCAGGCCCATCCGAAGCTCACATGATTTCAGTTTTTGTATCAGTCTGCAATATTGGATAACAGCACATTATGGTGGCCCATAATACTATTCACTCTGTCCCTATGACTCATCCCTATTCTGATTATTTCCCACCAGTGAGTAAAGTAGCTTCCCGCTGTTTCTGGGACAAGTATATCTCAACAATGATGTGTCGCTGATTGTTTTATCTTGCTGACAATCTAGGTGGCTAAGTTCATCTGTCCTTATTGATCTGATCTCTGGAGTGCCAGACATATTTGCAAGCAATTTCCATGGCCTCCCACATGGCACGTCAGATCACTTTTCCCAAGGGACTCATTGATATACATCAAGTCATCCCACAAAGCACCAAACAAGTGTCCTGAAGTTTTCCCGGATAGGTGGAACTCCTCCATAGTCAGTGAATCAGTAACCTTCAGACAAATACTATGATTACTTTGACAGAGCCCCCACAGTCTCCAGTTTAACTTTGCACCACTGGATAGGGCCCATTTATACTGCTTTTATTGCCTCCTTCAATGGTAAAGGAGGAATGATTATCTTGCTGTTGTTCTGTAGTGGCTCTAGGGTCTGATAGGCACGCACTATACAGTGCTATGACTCTGAATAGCATTCTGCTCTGCTCATGTATGCCAAGTCCTCCTTGTGCATCATATATCCTTTTGGCTTGGTTTGGGAAATGCAGGCACCTCCCTCCCCTCCCCCCAACTATCCCCAGTGATTCAAATCTGTAGCTGTCCTTAAAAACCCTATTGACTATATTGTCTTATGGGACTGCCATAATAAATTTTATAGCCATCTCTACAGAGTCTATATCCAGTCAGGTAATTACTAACTCATATCTAGCTCAGTGAATGTTAAGAAAGTTTAATTTATACAGGGAGGCAAAGAGGTGTCAGGGAATGGTTCCAAATCTCAAAACTTCAATGTCAGACTCAACCTCATCCATCAGATCTCTGGCGAGATGATCACACATCCGTCCTTTCACTTGAGCCTCAATAGTCTTACTTATCCCTTCAGCTAATGATTGAATGTTTGTAAGAGACCCTCATTCTATAAGTCTACAGCAGTCAGTATGTACTTGGTTCCATAAGCTCCATACTGTGGTTCCGTCTCAACTTTGGTGACGACCCAGGAGGAATAGCTATTCATTTCAGACGCTTGTTCTGAATTGATTACTGAGTTTGCGCTTCCAAATAATCTCTTTTATTGCAGGTCTGTGATTCAGAAGCAGTTCTGTAAGTATAATCATCAATGATCCTCTGCGGGTGGACCTTAGTTCATTCAATAACATTGGAATGATCATAACATGTAGAATGTAAGATTTTTAATTACCTGGAAATATTAAAGGTTACCCCTAGGTAACCCCATACTGTGCATCATGTAGTAGAATGTTTGCTTTCCCAACCATGACTTAATCCATTTGGGGGGATCTTTACCATGCTTGGACATTGGGTAGGTTTTTGATAATAACAGATTATGACATCTAACATCAATACAACTAAGTCTATCTATTACATGCATACATAATTATTGACAATTCTGGTCCTTAAGCTAGGTTCCCATACAAAAGGGGATAATTAGTCCATTCCAGTGCCAGGTTTATTTGAGGACCAACCATCCACATTCACTTGCCATGTTCGTGACATTGCGTGAATATCTCCAAAGAGCAGGAATTGAATCGTATATCCCATAAATCTATATATTACCCTTCGAGCTTTTTCAATTCTTGGTCCCATCTTGGAGGTTTTATGAACAAGCTGCCCCTTTTCAAATCTCTCTTGAATTACCACCCTATGACAGAAGCAATAGTACCACACTCCCAAACTATTCTCCTGTCCCATTCTTTCTCAGACTGTTCACAACTTGAAACAGTAATTCGGATTAGCATGCCTGGTCTCTCTAAGGCATGGAAACCGTATTCTTTGTCATAGCTCCTCCCCACAATGCTGTGATTACTTGCATCCAATGACTGATAAAAGTTACTTGGTCCAATATCCAGAAGTTATATTTCTTGGTTGATTCTCCTGTTCCTCTGGTTCAACGTACTGTCTGAGGTGCAGGCAAGTGTCACCTTCTACATCCATGTTGGTGCTTCCCAGGATTTTATAAGTGTCACCAGAGTAAATAGGAATCTGTAAAAGCATCAACATTAATCCCCACCAGTTAGGTGGTCATTAGGTCTCTTTGAGTTCTCGTACATTTTTAACACTTCTATTGGCTTCCCATATTTATATCAATGAATGCACACATCACCTGTCATTTCTTAGTACGGTCCATGCCCCCGCAGTTGGACACCATTACTCTCTGGTCCCATCTTTACCATTACCCATCACTCTATCATTTACCTGTAGTACTTTTGATTTTTTTAAATTGTTGATATCTCTCCAAATCCTGAACTGCCTTAGGATTATGCCCTCTTGCTCCTTCACATCTTGTCTTGTTGCTATTATTGATCACTTTCTTTCTCTTCCCTAGCCTTGGAATGGAATGCATAAAAACGAATGGATTTTCTGGTTTTGACTCCAACTTCCTCTTCACATAATTTGTGTTAAATTCCACTTATCTGTTACAAAAAAAAATCCACCCTGCTTGGGGCAAAATAGGTCAACTTATCCGAACATATCTGACAATTCAATTGGGAATTTTGTAATTCCCAATTCCTGCAAAAATTATTACATTTTCAGCTGTTAGTGGACAAGAGTTAATTCTCTGCTACTTTGAACAGAGTGCAGTAAAAGTTCTCAAATGGACGTCATTACATCACCACGCTTTTCTTTGTTTTAATCGAACATTTTAAAATTCTCTGTTAAAAAGGGAAGGAGGCAGCAGACAGTGGCAGATAGAATACAATGTGGAAAAGTATGAAGTTATACACTTTGGAAGGAGGAATGGAGGCATAGACTAGTTTCTAAATGGGAAAATGCTTTGGAAATCAGAAACACAAAGGGACTTAAGAGTCTTTGTTCAAGATTCTGTTAAGGTTAACGTGCAGGTTCAGTCAGCAGTTAGGAAGGCAAATGTAATGTTAGCATTTATGTTGAGAGGGCTAGAATACAAGAGTTGGGATGTACTTCTGAGGCTGTATAAGGCTCTGGTCAGACCCCATTTGGAGTACTGCAAACAGTTTTGGGCCCCATGTGTAAGGAAGGACGTGCTGGCCTTGGAAAGGGTCCAGAGGAGGTTCACAAGAATGATCCCTGGAATGAAGAGCTTGTCGTATGAGGAACAGTTGAGGACTCCGGGTCTGTACATATTGGAGTTTAGAAGGATGAGGGGGGATCTTATTGAAATTTACAGGATTCTACAATGCCTGGATAGAGTGGATGTAGAGAGGTGTTTCTATTAGTAGGAAAAACTGGAACCAGAGGGCACAGCCTCAGGCAGAATGGACAATCCTTTAAGACAGAGATGAGGAGGATTTTCTTCAGCCAGACAGCGGTGAATCTGTGGAACTCTTTGCCGCAGAAGGCTGTGGAGGGCAGGTCATTGACTGTCTTTAAGACAGAGTTAGACAGGTTCTTGATTATTCAGGGGATTGAGGTTATGGGGAAAAGCAGGAGAAGGAGAAAAGCATCAGCCATGATTGAATGGCAGAGCAGACTCAGTCTAATGGCAGAGCAGAATGGCCTAATTGTGCTTCTATGTCTTATGGTCGTTTGGTCTATTTTTATTTAGCAATTTTTTTTTAAACTCTTTTCCTCAGTATCCAATTCCTAAATTTTCCTTTTCATTGTGCCAGTTGTATCAGGAATGAATCTTTCGACCTGATAAGATGTTTAACCAAGGTCAGTTAGACACAGGATTAGTCATAATCATTTCAAATATTCTAAATTTGAATTAACCCTATTAAATTAAAACTATCTAATTCTCTCATGGGTGAATTTAAAATTGCAATATTAGACAGAAATCATTAAAGCTTGAAACATACAACCCACAAATGTCATCTTACACAAGCAGAGAAGAACTGCATGGGCATTAAACAAAAACGAATAGAATGAATTTCATTCTGACATGGTTGAGGAAGGGGCAGGACTGTCAGCTCAATATTCTGGGCTATAGAATCTTCAGGCAAGACAAGGGCGGGGGAGGCTGGTATGAAAGAGGAGGTAGTGTCCCATTATTGATCAAGGGTGGCACAGTGGTTAGTACTGGTTAGTGCCAGGGATGTGAGTTTGATTCCAGCCTTCAGTGGCTGTCTGTGCAGAGTCTGCACATTCTCCCCATGTCTGTGTGGGTTATCGCTCCGTGCTCTGGTTTCCTCCCACAGTCCAAAGATGTGCAGGTTAGGTGGGTTGGCTATGCTAAATTGCTCTTTATTGTCCCAAGCTGTATAAGTTAAGAGCTTGAGTGGGGCAAATCCATGGGGCTAAGGGAATGGGGCCGGCATTAAGCTTAGGTAAGATGTTGGACGGTCGGCACAGAATCAATGGGCCAGATGGTCTCCTTCTGCACTGTCAGGATTCTATCATTATGCAGTCAATTACTGCAATGAGGATGATGTCCTAGCAGGTTCCTTTACCGATGCCAAATAATGTTGGAAGTGCTTTATGATGAGAACAATAACAACCTAGAGCACCTTTAATGTAATGAAACTTCACAAGGTTGTTTTACAGAAACATTGTAAAATGAGCCATAGAGGAGATCAGGTCAGATCTCCAAAGGCCTGATCAAAGAGGTCAACCTTCAGAAATACCCCTGGAGAAAAGTGAGGTAGAGAAATGGAGAGATATGGGGAGGGAATGCCAGACGTTGGGGCCTGGAGATCTGAAGGCACAGGCATCAATGATGGAGCAATGATTATTTGGAATACAGTGCACAAGAAATCATAACCGGAGAACCACAGGTTGATTCCTTGAATTGCTTTGGACATCTTAAGGGGCTGGAGAGGAATTTTCGAAAGCATTTCCCCACCCCCGAAATGTTTTTGTTTTGCTTCTCCGGGCTGGGTGGGGAGGTTGGAGTTACTCAGGAAGCTCCAGCTATGGTCCGGGACAGACTTGGTGGACAAGACTTGCCCTCACCCAATTGCTTATGCCATGCTGGCGACTTGAAATGACAGTTCCTCGCAACAGTTAAGGTCGATTGTCAGCCGCACGGTCCTCTGCGGTCAGCAGGGAAATCAAGCGGGCCAGCTACACTAAATGTTCACCATAAATGTCCCAGGTGCTAACCGCATTTCTTCAGCGGTAAAGAGTGTTAATATATTCCTCTCCCCCCCCACCCTTCCCTGAATTCTCACAGTGGTGCTTTTGTACGGAATCCTCTGAAAAGCCATTGGTTGGAGTCTCAAGTAGGCGCCCAGCGTTTTAGCGATGATGCTGCAGATCTATTTGAGAAGTTGGCTGGATTTCAAGCCAGCCTCAAGCTCGGCTGTATATAAAAATATGCACTCTGCTCGCCAGCGCATGAATGAAACCTACAGGAGCTTATAGGCGGCAGACATGGAGCACAAAACTCAACTAACGCTGGGTTTCCTTCTCGTTCAGGTAAGGAAAGACTATTCTAATACTTTCCAGTTCGTGCCTTTCCTCATTCCCAACCCCTCCCCAATTATCTCAGAGAAAATACAGGAATTAAACCCGCGTGAGGCGGAATGCCCCCAGACTGAACAATGCAGGCTGGATTCTGACAGCCACTTTAACACAACACGGCTTGAAGCGTCTCTATCTCTTTACACATCTGTAAGAATTCCGCCACTCTTTTCCGGGGAAATCTATTCCTGTTTTAACCTGGATATTTCTGTTTTCCAAATTTCTTCCCTTCCCCACCACCTCCTGGCGACAGGGAAAGGGCAAGGTGGGTGGGAAGATAAGTTCAATTAGACTCCAGATTCCAACATTGCGTTGGGATTTTCAACTCCCCTCAATTTTTAATAAACTGTGTGTTTTCAACCCCCCCCCCCCCCAATTTTTGGCTGTGAAATTCCGGATGGATGAAATCATAGCGCCTGGAAAAGTGTAACGGATCCATTTGCAATATGAACTGCTGCCTCTGTCACTCAAAACACTGGAATGTTTTGGGAGAATTAGAATTAAAGGGGGGGGGGGGGGTGGAGAGGGACAGAGAGAGAAAAAAAATCATACGGTGGGATAAACTTAATGTATAATTGCAGATGCGTGGTTTTGCTCAGTTGTGTTCTGGTGACTAATGCCTGGTTCTGATGGATAAATTTGGGTTGTTAATGTTAAGCTGGCGATCAAGGGGTTAACCAGCGGGGGGTGGAGGGAGAGAAGCTTACTCTTTAGTAAGCCGAATGTGGGCACAGATATGTAGTTGTGTGTCTAAAATAGAGGAGATGGCAGATTGTGCACGGATAGCACGGCTCTGAGCTTCAACGTTTAACTGAATGCGTGACTTTAGCTAAATGAATAGCACGACTTCCATCCCATTCCACCTGCACCCCGTGTTATATCGGCTGGTAGCGCACTTCTGTCTTTGTTTCAAATCGATGACCTCTCCCCACTCTCCATCATTCCTTTAATTACATCAAATCAGTCATATACGCTGCACCACACCACTTTCACTTTCAGAGCTCCCCGGGGAAACTGATCAACAATTGACGCTGAAACCCTTATTCAAACAACTTAGCCATTTCCGTGGCGGGTATTTTTTTTTAAATAATACATTAGACCTGAAAACAAGGTCTAAATTCCTCCCTCTGTCAGAATTTCAAAAGACATTCTCCAATTGGTAGCATTTCACAGTGTGTCCAAACTCTGGGTGTGCCAAGCATTGGCACCGAAGTTTGGGGGGGGGGGGGGGGAAAGGGAAGCTGCTTCTAACACCCACTGTTGGAGCAATGCGTCTCAAATAGCCAACTTTACAGCCCCGCAACCGACCCTCACCAAGTTAGTTTCCCGACTTTAGCGAATGCAGAATGCCCCTCAAAACAAGGGGTCGCAACACATCTTAACTCCACGTGAACTTTGGTTCATGTGTACTTAAATCTTCTCAGGAAGCAACCAGAGTTCATTCACCCTGGTGCACCTTATCATTTCCCTTTAGAAGGAATAGCATTTGAATGCAAACGGTGCTGTCCACCAGGGTACACCCAGTGCAGGGCGCAGTAGATGTTCCGAGCTGTGTGTGGAAATTGGGCTGAGTCTCAAACTTGGTTTAAAAATTCCATTTGCTGTCAGGAGATGGCGCAGGAGGTTATTTTGGGAATCTTTTGCTAACCAGTGCGTTGGTTCACTGTCGGGTCACAAGCCCTAATCGGGCACTTCAGGGAATGTTGTCCTTGTAGGATAAAACATTCCATCGGTGGGTAGTTTACGGGGCGAAGCAAAATAATAATTAAGGAATATGCTGCGCGTTTAACTAATTTAAAACACCTTCTGAAATCACGCTGTTGCCTGTCCAAAAAGTTGTTCTTTGTACAAAGCTTCACTTCAGATGTTGGGAGTGGGTTAGGAATATAACAAAGAGCTTAATGACAGCGACAATTTGTTGGGAATTAGCTGGAATGAAGGCAAATAGTTTGAGAAGCAGGATTTTAAATTCAAACTCTTCCCTCTACCTATTGAGTGTTTAAAAAATGTAAATTTAAAACTGTGGCTTTATCTGGTTTCTCCTAAGACATTTTGGTGCTGAATTATACATTCCTAAAATTATTACATGTGGAATTCTGTTTAATTTAGCAAGTTTCTTGCATTTTTGATTTAAGCTGCTGTGTAAAGGCACATCAAGCTAGTTTATTTGGAATGTGGAGACAGGCCACTCAGTTCAATTGATCTACGTCTGTGCTTATGCTCTAAGCCACCTCCCATCTCATCCTATCAGCAAATCTTTTTCTTCCTTTCCATGTGGTACTCCAGCTTCCCCTTAAATTCATCTGTTATTCACTTCAACAATTTCATACGGAAGCCGGTTTCACATTGTAATCACTCTCTGGGTGAAGTTGTTTTTCCTGAATTCATTATGAGCAAACTAGGGTAGGAGACATGAACAGAATTTAATGATTTGAAAGAAAAAGTGATACTCCTGGTCCTCGCTTATTATGGACAGTTGTGGAATATTCTCATCTTCTACTTTCATACTAAGTCTTGCCATATATTTGGGACATTTGCTGTATCTGATTCAATCATAGAAACACTACAGTGCAGAAGGAGGCCCATCGAGTCTGCACAGATGACAATCTCCCCTATCACTATAACTCCCCTATTTACCCTGCTAATCCCTCTAACCTATGCATCCTGGGACACTAAGGGACAAATTAGCATAGCCAATGCACCTAACCTACACATCTTTGGATATTTCAATTATTTTGAAACATACAGCACAGGAGGCTATTTGACCCATCATGCTTGTGCTGTCCCTTTTAATGAACTAGGCATTTATTCACTTCATTCATATCACCCTGCAATTCTTTTTCAAACATCTAAACTGCTTTAATACAAGTGTAGAAGAACTACTTGCATTGGCTAAGTCTGTAGTCACTCACTGTTTCCATTCATTTCCTACTGACAGCCTTTGATACTGGCTCATGCCGACAATGCTTAGATATAACTGACAATGGTACTCCCTCTCTACGTTGTGAGGAATACCAGAGAGAGCATGTATGCTTGGAATTATATCAGGGCAGGCTGTGAGGGATATTTGGAAAGTGGAGGATTCAGAAGAAAGTAATCAGAAGATAATCGGCCAGGACCTCTGGTTCACACTAAAGGATGCTGGAGGAAAGTTTACAACATGGGCAAGTGCTCTGAGACCAGTGGCTTTGATGGTAGAACTATGTAGGTCAGAGCTATCAACTGACTTGTAATCAAAAATACTACACAACAAATCCATTGGTCTAGCCATTTTAGCCATCAAAGTAACCTGACGAAGGGTCATCCTGACTTGAAATTTTGGTTCTGTTTGCTCCGTCAAACCTGCTGAGATTTTCTGTTTGTGTTTCAGATTCTGCCATCTGCAGTATTTTGCCTTTCCAAAGTGACCTAACTGGGTCCTATGATACATTTCTATGATGAGCAAATAAAGGAGGAACTCCTAAATTTGCACTTGAACTGAATTGGTTTAATTTTGCCCTTTATTATACATAAATTTTTATCTAGATTGTCTTATCAGCCTCTAGGCAATTGGATTGCTGGTCGAAGCTCCAAGCTCAGTAGTAATGAAGGTGCTGTAGCATGTTGAAATGTACCATTCCAGAAGAAATGACATAGCATATAATAAGCTGAAAGCATGGCAGTTAATAACTATAACTCACAGCTAAAGTAAATGCCACATATGACGTGTTGTCATGTCTGTTTATATCGTAATATCAAGATGTTACCAATAGGATAGGCTGATAAAATTAGCTACTAGGATTCTTTTAACATTATATGAAATAACAAGCAATTCCAACAATATTCTCCTCAAATAAATTTCTTGTTATGTCAATTTGTTTTGGCATAAAGTATCACTTTTATTTCTAAAAGCAATTGGTGAATGTTAATGGGAAACATCAATATACATTTTAGCAACTGAAATCAACAGACCGTAAAGAGAGTTGAAGGAATAAAAAATCTTTCAGTTACTGTAGGTAGCAAAATATTGATCACCTTTTCCTGCTTAAACTGTTTTGAATGTTATGTGCACCAAGATGAGGCAAAGGCACAACCACATTTAAAAAGACAACTCAGTGAATAGAGTGAACAACACGTCAATAATGGAAACGGTTGGAAAGCCAGGAATGTTAGCCATGGTAAAAGTGGGTGGACTGATCTGAGGAGTGTGAGTATAATGAAGGTTAACCCTCAAATCAACAGTTAGGTGCAAATTAAGACTCATAGAAATATGGAAAATAGAGCCAGGAGTAGACCATTCGGCCCTTTGAGCCTACTCCATTATTCATTTTGATCATGGCTGTTCATCAAATTCAATATCCTTTCAATAAAAGGCAATATCCTTCCCCGATATTTCTTAATCCCTTTAGCTCCAAGAGCTAGATCGGATTCCTTCTTGAAATCACACAATGTTTTGGCCTCAGGTACTCTTTGCTAATGAATTCCACAGATTCGCCGCTCTCTGGGTGAAGGAATTTTTTTTCTCACCTCAGTCCTAAAAAGTTTACCCTTATCCTCAAACTATGACCACTAGTTCTGGACGTTTTCCCCCCAACCCCCACTGCTACCATCATTGGGAACATTCTTTCTTCACCTACCCTTTCTAATTCTATTAGAATTTTATATGTTTCTCAAGTTTCATTGTTCATAGTTTCTATTCTAGTTTCAATGTTTTATATTTGTATGAAAAGAATCTTTAAACATTTTAATTAATTGTTTAAAAATATAATCACACAGCCCACATGGTCCTATCCAATATTCCTACATGAGAGAACCTTCCTATCTCACAAGTCTTTACTCAACCCATAAGAATTATTCTGAATAACGTTCTAAGCTCAGAACCAATTAGTTCTATGTTATAGACCAATGATCACTGAGAATTAGTCTGCCCCAAACATCTTGACTTGGAGCCTTCTATTGAGTGAAATGAAGAAACATTAATCTGATCAGTCGCAATGGATGTTAACCCAAGTCCTTGCTGGAAAGGTGATTGAGCCAATTGATTGTCAGTTCTATGTAAGGCAGTTTTGAAATAAAATGTTATATTTCATGCCATTCGTCTGTAGCTCTAAGATTACAAACAGAACTTAATTGTTGCCCTGAAGGTTTCCTTTCTGTGTAATTCATGTACATGCAATCTTCACTGTGTGTTTTGACATAATACACAATTGTCAATGGAGATATAATGAATGGATTTTAACATGATACATGGAAAAGTTTATTCTTTCGGAAGCCCAATTGGAAGTTGTTGACTCATAGAAATTGGATTGGGATTCTGTCTTTACTGATAAATATTAAGGTGGAATGTCACAAAGCCATTATTGAAATGGAAAGTTAAAATTTTGTTTATAGGCACAAAACAATCACTGAATATTTAACCTAATGAAAAATCCCAAGATACTTCACAGAAGCATTTCTTTTTATTTATTCATGGTATGCAGGCATCGTGGGCCAGCACATATTACCTATTCCTAATTGCCCTTCAAGGTAGTGGTGAGGTGCCTGCTTGAACTGCTCCAATTCATGTGGTGTAAGTACACCAACAGTGCTGTTAGAGCATGAGATCCACAATTTTGACCTAGCAAAAGTGAAGGAACAGTGATATAGCCAGTGGGATAGGACATACCCAAAGGACGTGGTGGTAGATTCTGGGACATTCTCTGTAAGGTATGATTCCATGAGCTTGACTGTTACTTAACTCAGCTGTGAAATTGTTCTCCTGAATTTGCCCAAGTTCCCAATAGTAAAGAGGACTTTGCAGGGTTGACAGGGCTAACTAAGATTGCCGTTTTATCTGGTGTCAAGATCGATGCCACAGGTTCACCCAGCTTCATTCTTAATCCAATTTTCATTAGCAGTTTGATACAACTGAGTGGCTTGCCAAGACACTTCATTAGACATAGGACACTTCATTAGGGTAGAGGTTGGGAGACTCTCCCCGCTTAGCAAAGATAGCAGGACTAGAGGGCACAGCCTCAAAATAAGGGGCGGGGGGGGGGGCGGTTCAGATCAGAGTTGAGGAGGAATTTCTTCACTCAAAGGGTGGTGAATCTTTGGAATTCTCTGCCTGTTAAAGTGGTAGAGGCTTCCTCGCTGAATATATTTAAGTCAAGGGTGGATAGGTTTTTGATTGATAAGGGAATTAAGGGTTACAGGGAGAAAGTGAGAAAGTGGAACTGAACCACTGCAGATCAGTCATGATCTTATTGAATGGCAGGGCAGGCTCGAGGGGCTGGATGGCCTACTCCTGCTCCTATTTCTTATGTTCTTAGGTTCTTATGTACTTACTTTTTATTTGGAGTCACATGTAGGCCAGGTAAGGTGCAGATGGCAGATTTCCAGAAGGATGTCAGTGAAGCGATGGCCAATGGTTTCTTAGTCATCATTAGTCATTTAATTCCAAATTTTTTTAAATTGAATTTATATTCCAATACCTACTGTGGTGGGATTCAAATCTGGGTTCCTAGAGCATCACCCTAGGATCTCTGGGCTATTAGTTGAGTGACAGTATCACCATGCCACCCCATTTTTGTTCATCTGGTACTGGATGTCAGATAAGCAGTTTGAGTATTTAGCAACAATACAGAGAGTTGAGAAAGGTGGTGGTGGTGAGATAGAGTTGTATGTGAAAATGAATGCTTTGTCTTTGGATGATCTAGCTGAGGCCAACATCTCAATGAGAAATAGAAGAGGCCAACAAAAAATCCTTGGACACCATGAATAATGGTGTGGGAGCAGGAAGAGAATTTACTACAAGTTAATCTCTGGCTATACTTGGATAAGAATGGAGCCAGCTGAAAGCAGTCACGCCCAACTGGAGAGACATTAACTATGTCAAAAGCAGTGGACAGGTTGGTAATAGTGAGGAAGGAAAGTTTACCTTCATTAGTTATACAGGATGCCATTGGTGATTTTGAGACCCAGTTGGATACAGATTGGAGGGATTACAACATGGAGCCCTGGAAAAGATGGGAACCGATTTGGGAGGCATTCAAGGATTTTGTAGAGGAAAGGTATTTTGAGATGAGACATTAGTTTTCAAGGGTGGTGGTGTCAATGTTTGTTTTTCTTTTGAGAGAGATGATAACAACAAATTTAAGGGAGAGAGAGACAACAGCTGAAGGGAGAGAATCATTTACGATATGGACAACATAAGAGCCGGTGGGTAGTTGTGTGATCAGTGATTTAGTGAGATTAGGATTGAGTGAACAGGAATTGGTCTCATGGATAAGATGAGCTCGGAGTGTGCATGAGAGGAGATAGGAGAGAAACCAGAGAAATGAGTTTAGAGCTAGTGGGACGGAGGTGGAAGGTAGGGGACATTGAAGAAAGTTTAGCCAGGTGGCTTAGAAAGAATGTGGCAAAAGCAATAGCCTGGGTTCTCTTGATCATTAAGTACATGAGCTCTGTCCACTTATTGTTAGGGTGAGGAAGATGGGGACTGGGGAGATTAGTTTAAAAAGATGGCTTAAGACAGTGTTGTAAAGAGAAAGCAAAAACAATATCAATAACCAGTACATATAACTATCAATTTCCCTGACCCTGTATCTTAGTCTATTGTTATGAACTAGCAGTGATTCACTCTTCCATAAATAGATGAAGTATACTGGCATGAATGTTTGAATAATCTTTGCAGAATGATTAATTATTTAAGAGAGGATGTATTTTACAAGTAATCTTGCAACCACAACTCAAATCTGCCTAAAATCAATTTATCCTGTTACTCTTAAATTTTAAACATAAAATGTCAAGCTGGATTGATATCTGTACACCCCATTTTTCTGTATGCTTATAGCATATTATTGTGACCTTGGAATGACTGTTAACTTTTAAAAAATATATGAATACTAACCCAATGGAAGTAATTACACAACAAAAGTTTTACATTTAAGACTTTTACAATAACAAAAAACTAAAATCAACATCAGCCAAACATTATTTAGTAGACATCTAATATACCAGACTACAGAAAAGATGCTTTCACATTGTACCATTTGTATGTTACACCACACTCTTAGCAGAAATGTAAGATTAAGTCCTATTCTTCTTGTCTTTTTAGCAGGCTTCCATCACCCTGCCACATCAGAGTGAATCTTCACGTGTTCCCTTGCTCAGCCTCCTCAGTATCCTTAAACTGGCTTCCAAAACAAGGCCCACTCTCAGGACTCCTGGGTCCTTTAAATCTCCACATGTCCTTTTCTTTGGATAGAAAAATAGATCTTGGCATCCTGACTGGTAGCTAAAATGAAACAGTCTTTTCCTCTGCTCCTCACAGAGCAGCTGTTTTGGTCTCTCTCTATCTGCTTGTTGCTAAGTATGTGTCCAAAAAGACCAACTGCCCCTCTTGGGTCAAAGTCTGAAAACTGATATTTTGTTTCCTTAGAATTTGATTTGCTCCTTTTTTTTCCCCTGAGAATCAAACCACATAGGCAGATCTTGGGGCAGAGTACATTTTGATTTCACAATCCCCATTCCAGGATATTCTGTTTTACTGAATATTAAAGAAGATAGTTTAAATGCCCTATTATGTCTCACATTTGTAACAGTACTTTAATACATTTTGTTCACCATCAGATTTAATTCCTATTATGAATGATAGATTCTTCCAGAGAGTTTTAATATCATGTTCAGTTTTTGCTTTTCTTTAATTACATGAACTATAATGTTTGGAAGCACCACTGAGAATATAAAAAACTGTAACACTTAACAACAAGAAGCTACTTAATCAATTTCTACTTACTTTCTCTGATAGTCAATAGATAGAAAAATATGTTCATAATATTTAATGATTTTTTTACTGAGACAAGTGAGATGCTAGAACAGAATGAGATGGAAATTCAACACTTTAAAGTGTTCATTAGCATCAAGCATTGTTTCAGGCTGTAGTTTGAAACTCCTCTGCTCTGTCTGCAGCCACATGCCTTCATGTGATGGCACAGTGGATAACACTGCTGTCTCACAGCTCCAGGGACCTGTGTTCAATTCCAGCCTTGGGTGATTATCTGTGTGGAGTTTGCATATTCTCCCCATGTCTGCATGGGTTTCTTCCAGGTGTTCCAGTTTCCCCCCACAGTCCAAAAATATGCAGATTAGGTGGATTGACCATGTTAAATTGCCCCTTAGTGACCCAAGGTTTCAATGAGATTTGCCATTGAGAATTTGTCATTCTCACCGACGGAGGTTGAGGGGAGACCTGATAGAAGTGTACAAGATTATGAGAAGCATGGACAGAGTGGATAGTCAGAAGCTTTTCCCCAGAATGGAAGAGTCAAATACTAGGAGGCACAGGTTTAAGGTGCGAGAGGCAAGGTTTAAAGGAGATGTACAAGGCAGATTTTTTTACACAGAGTAGTAATTGCCTGGAACTCGTTGCCATGGAAGGTAATGGAAGCAGATATGGTAGTGACTTTTAAGGGAGGGTCTTGACAAATAATGAATAAGATGAGAATAGAGGGATGTGGCTCTCGGAAGGGTAGGGGGTTTCAATTAAGTCAGACAACATGTTTGGTGCAGGCTTGGAGGGCCAAAGGGCCGGCCTGTTCTTGCACTGTAATTTCCTTTGTTGCTTATAAGAAGGCCTGAGTGAGATGCTGGGTCAGAACAGACTTGATGGGCCTCTCCTGCACTGTATGGATTCATCTTAATCTCATAAGCAGAATTTATTTCACCAATGTGACATTTTTACTGTGAGAATGCGTGTTTCAGCCATTCCTGCCGTCTCAGGGAGTAGATTTTGTGAATTTACAAAGAGAATTCTCAGGATGTAGTTGTCCCTATCAAGGTCAACATTTATTCTGCATCCCTAATTGCCCTTGGTGACACTTTGGTGAAATTAGTGTTGTGCAGTGAGCCCACTAAATCTGAGTCTGATCAAACTCATTCCACATGGGATTTTAATTGGGATTGGTTTCGCCTGCATCCTCGGAGTTAGTGGATGGCACTAATTCACTGGACCACACAGATCTCTCTTACACATCTTGATTACATTTTATTTTATCCTGCGTATACTGATTTATTGAAGGAAGTCAGAATACGCGACCTTTCACGCTATTCATTTGTCTGAATTAGTAACATATTTTTGTTAAGCAACATGCTTTTATTCTGGGCATTTACTATAAGCATTATCTTTTAAAATAAATGGCCTATTGCATTTAAATATTAAGTAGTTCATTAGACTGTTGATGAGGTTCATTACAGCTATTGAAAGTAATTTTTAATACTTTTAGCTCACTTGAAACATGCAATTTTTAAATTGACTAGTCCCTTGAGTTTAATTCTGTGAGTGATGGGGATGCAGCTGTTAAAGTTGCTGGAACAGTAATCCATTATAGATCTAGGTGACTAATGACTGGCCACATGAGACTGTTTTTACTGCTGCATGACAATAGATTGTAACAAAAAAATGATTTGCCTCTCTTGACGGTTTACCAGTCTTTACATATCTGTTCTTTAACCCCTTCAATGACACTAGTCCCCATGTGGCCTTTCTATTATTTGAAAAGCAAACAGATGGCTTCAGGTCCCAACACAAGTGCAGCGAATTAATGTTGTCGCTGTGTATTCCTACTCGAGCATGAGCTGCAGTACTGTATGTACACTGAGGTAGGAGCACCACCTACTGGAGCAAATAAGTCAGTTTGCATTTTGCTAATTCTCATGATTGGTAGATTTTAACATCCATCATGGAGCGCACCAACTTTGGAGTACAGGAAAGAAATAGAGAATCTGGTGAAATGGTGCAATGACAATAATCTCTCCCCCAATCTCGGTAAAGTGAACATTGACTTCAGGAAGTGTAGTGGGGGACGTGCCCCTGTCTACCTCAACGGGGATGAAGTGGAAATAGTCGAGAGCTTCAAGTTGGTGTCCAGATCGCTAACGACATATCCTGATCCCTCCATGTCACTGTTATAGTAAAGAAAGCACACCAATGCCTCCACTGTCTCAGGAAGCTAAGGAAATTCAGCAAATCCGTTACTACTCTCTCCAATTTTTACAGATGCATCATAGAAAGCATCATTTCTTGGTTTGGTATGGTTCCTGCTCTGACAAAGACCACATAAGACTACAAAGTTGTAAATGTAGCCTAGTCCATCATGTAAATCAGCCTTCCATCCATTGGTGCCATCTGCACTTCCCACTGCCTTGGAAAAGCAGCCAGCATAATTATGGACCCCACACACCCTGAACATTCTCTCTTTCATCTCTTTCTATCAGGAAAAAAAATACAAAAGTTTGAGATGATGTACCGACTGACTCAAGAACAGCTTCTTCCCTGCTGCCATTAGACTTTTGAATGGACTTATCATACATTAAGCTGATCTTTCTCTACACCTTAGCTATGATAGTAACACTATAGTCTGCATCCTCTTCTTTCCTTCTCTCCTATGTACTCTATGAATGGTATGCTTTATGTCTATAGCACACAAGATACAATACTTTTCACTGTATACTGTGTGATAATAATAAAATCAATATTAATGGAGCAAGAAAGTGAACCATTAGGTCCACTGTTCTATTTCCATGATATTATTTAGAAATATATGTATATTTCTAGCATAAGATATGTCATCAGCATCCTTCCATCTGAGTGAGATAATAGATATGCAATAAATCAAACCTATTGGACAAGGTGTAGCTTCATATAGTGCATTTTGTCAAATGCCTGAAGGGAACAATCTTTGAGAGGCAGGTTTTGCCACATGAGAAATTATTATCAGAAGTTGTGCGTTGTTTTTGGTGTTGCCTCCTGTTATCAATCTGAGGTAGTCCCTGATCGTCACGCTGGCTCAAAGGCAAAATCGTCATTTCCCTCTGTCAAAAGTTAGTGTCTCCTAGGTGTAAGTATTCCATGTATAGAGCCTTCATGCCACACATGTAAGCATTCTTGAAGCAGACCTCTGGGCATCCTACCACTATCAGGGCCCTAAGTTACCTCACATAATGAACATGTTCAGGCATGTGACTGTCTTTCATTCTGAGTCAGCAACATTGCCTCTGTTTGATGATTGTCAACATACCTGAGAGTTTTGGCTTTGAAATTACGACACATTTCTGATTTTATCCTTCCAAGAGTTGCCTAGAAAATGCTGGAAATGATGCAACTGCTTTTTATAATATGTTCAGTTCTGATAAATGCTAATTATTAATAAAATTATTAATAAATAAGCATCAAGTACCAAGGTGGTTTTGACTTGGGTATTTAATAATAAGCAGAGAAAATGGTTGTGACAATTTATTGTTGGGTTTGCTGTTTTCACCACATTTTAAAATATCACAATCTGCTGCCGCAATTCTAAGTATAAGAGGTTGCACCATGCCAAATGATAATCCAGTGTCACAAATGTTTGCAAATCTTTAGAAAAATCAAACCATTTTTTGTACTCCTCTAATTTGAATTTATAGAATTCACCCCCCAGTCTTTCCTTTTTATACTTGATATTTTAAACTCCTAAATTTGATATTAACTTTTTCTCACCAACTTGTAATCTTGCTGGTGTCCTGAATCTCTTTGCTTTGATCTTTTTTACCTGGGCAAAAAAGCAGCTCGAAGCAACGAAAGACCAGTGATGTTTTTGACTGCTTTGATCCAGATTTTTCTGGATTCAAGTTTGGCATTAAGCAAATGTCATGCCTATTATGAATGTCTACGTCAAGAAACAGAATTTTGTAATGTGTTGCTGCTGATACAGAGATTATAACATTACCAGGGTTCAATACTGGTTCTGTTTTGAGTTCTCCTCCATTTTCCTTCTAACCCAAATCAGTTTTCAAACTGCCCTTATGAGTCAGAAGGACATGATAATTCCCAATGCCATTTAGAAATTGCCTTCTCTCTGGCCAATTTTCATTCAAACAAATTTGAAAGAATGATAATAACCCTGTCTTGAAGAAGTGTCTAAGAGTTTAACCTTTTGGGCTACCCTATGTTCCATGCAAAATAATTTATTAAATCCATGGATTTCAACATCCACGGTTCACCACATCCTGATCACAAGTTGTGCTTCCTGTTGTCATGTCTTTAGGGCATAACTCTTTAACATTTACCATTTTGTGTTGCTATGTCAGTACTTACTCAGTTTTTCTGTGGTTGTAGACATTGGCTGCTTGATGGAGCATACGTTCGTGGAATGGATATCTGAATGAAGTCCCAATCTCATATCCATTATAGGATCTAATTGATGAATGCCATAAATACATGGCACCCCCAAATCCCAGAAAACTGATCCCTGGTTAGAAATAGTATAACTGTATTCCAACAATAAATACAAAGGTAAAGAAAAGCCACATTTGATCTGTGTTATGTGACTTGGAGTGGCTTGATACCAAGGCGGGGTGTGAAAAATTAAAAAAAGACATGCTTCATTTGTGAACATAGACCTTGTTCAACTTGAAACTTGGAGACTCAAACAGCAGTCTAAAGTCCAACAGGTTTATTTGGAATCATGAACTTTTGGAATGCTGCTCCTTTATCAGGTGAGTCACTCATCTGATGAAGGAGCACTGCTTCAAAAGGTGGTAAATCCAAATAAATCTGTTGGAGCTTGTGTTGAGACTTCTTACTGTGCCCACCCCATTCCAACGCCCACATCTCCACATCACAGTTTGAAGCTAATAATGGGTGGTGGTGGGGATGGAATTATGTGAAATAAAATGTGGCAAATTGAAGAGAAAGGACAAGTCAAAAGGGAAAGGTAACAATACATACAATAAGTGCATGTCAGAAAGGGAATAGAGTGTGCAAATCTAGGAGTATCACAGCAGATAAGGCCAGAGTTCACAAAGATAGTAAAAAAGAACTAAAGCTCATAGTATTCCACAACAAAAACGATGAATTGTCAGCTCCATTAGGAATAAATATGTATGACCTGACAGACCACACAAAGGCATGGCTGCAAAGTGACCAATGCTGGGGCCTGAATAATCAAGTGCACTTGGCATTTTGGAAATCAGAAAGCTAGGAGAAGAATGACATTAGTGCAACAGTGAGAAATGACCTTAGTTCTAAAGATCAATGTGTAGAATTGGTTTGAGAAGGGAGGAAGTCAATTTTGTGGGATTAGTTTATCAGTCCCCCTAACAGTAATGATGGCATAGCTTGGGATATATATACAGGAAGAATTAATGGAGGCTTGCAAGAAAAACACTGCAATAGTGAGTGATTTTAATCAACATGTAGATTGGATGAATCAGATTGGCAAAGAACGCCTTGAAGATGAGTTTGAGGAGTGGGTTTTGGGACAGTTTTTTTTAGAGTTGCACATCGTGGAGCAAACCAGAGAGCAGACTATATTAGACCTGGTCATCAAAATGTTCCATAGCACTAGTCCAAAAAAAGGAGGATGTTTCCTGTCCTGGCCAAAGTTTGTCCCTTGACCAATACCATCAAAACAGATTAACTAGTTTTTCACCTCAATATTGTCAATGGGATCACACAATACCTACAATGGCTGCTGGGTTTTTCCTATAATAGTAACTTGCATAATGCAATTCACTCCATTCCAAGTGATATGCTTGAGATCTGAATGATAAAATTGGAAGTCACATTTTGTTCCTCCTATACACTGTTGATTATGGAATGTGAAGTCTTTGGCTAGAATGTTACAGCTGTTCACGGGATTTCCCTAACCCGCGGCAGTGAATGGGGATTTGGCTGGGTGCCAAATTCTCTAACTTCACTGCAGCAAGAACGTGGTATGAATGGCTAGTAAGATTGTGCCTAACGTTTAGGTTAATTTGCAAGGCCCTTGCAAAATGACTCACATTCCCATGAATTTTTTTTATATACAAGTGTCCAGGGCTGCATATAAACTTAGTTAATGCATTGGTTATTTTATTGAGGAAATTGGAATATAAATATTGCTTAAAATATGCTAATTTCAAAATTTAGTTACATATTTAATATTATTTGATATCTTTATTAAATAATTCAATAGTTACATTGTAATTTATACATCTACAGGAATACTTCATTTAATCTACTTTTTACACAATTTATTTGTGTTCAGATTTTAAGTGTCTGAAATAAAGTTATAAATCTACCATACGTTAATCTTTGTACTAAATTATGATATAAATAATACACAGGCTTGCATCTGATCAATTCTCACACTGTTTTGGATTCACTAGATTCAGCCAGGTAAACATAAATTTACTATATTATGGACCAAGCCATTAAACTGCAAATTGGGGAACTGGAGAGTAAATCTTGTTACAGAGCTCCGTCTGGCTAGTCCCCACTTCTGAGATTCTCATTCATAAATGGTGGCGATGGTTAATTGTAATTCTAATCCTTACTGGTGGAATAACACCAGCTGTGAATGTAGATTAGGTAAATAGGGATCAAATCGAATCTTATTAGTTTGTAACCCTCATTAGTAAACCTCGTTCATTCATACCTTGCAGGAGGGGAAAATAGCCTGTCTCTCTAACGTGTCAAGAATTAAACAAAGAGAAATGCATGTTATAGATGGAGCATTTTGATATTCTTTAAAAATGTAAATTTTACAACGGTTTATACCACCCATGAGCATGCTTTAGATTTTAATCTAAAATCTGAGGTGTTCCTTACCTGTATTGATTTTTGGAGTAGATAATTTGTACCATGTACATTAAAGGGTAGATAGATCTCTGTTCTGTTAGTGCATTGATGTACTTTCCACTTAAAGATCAATCTCGTGTTTCAGATTCTTCTTGACTTGGAGCTGCAATGTAAAAGAGAAAAACAGACTTACATTTTTATAGCATTTCTCATGACCAGCAGAGGTCCCAAAATGCCTGGCAATGCATGAAAAGTAGTGAGAACGTAAGGTAAAATGGATAGGAGATTGGTCGAAGGAAGGGAAGCAGTGGTTCCTTGCTGGGAAACTGATATCAGCCTGGAACAAATATAAGAACTAGGAGTAAGTCATCAGGTACTTTGACCCTGCTCTGCCATTCAATAAGATCGTGGCTGATGTTTTCGTGGACCCAGCTTCATTTACTTACTTGCTCACCATAACCCTTAATTCCTTTACTGTTCAAAAATCTATCTATCTTTGCCTTAAAAACAGTCAATGAGGCAGCCTCAACTGCTTCATTGGGGAAGGAATTCCACAGATTCACGACTCTTTTGTGAAGAAGTTCCTCCTCATCTCAGTGCTAAATCTGCTCCCCCTTATTTTGAGGTTGAGCCCCTAGTCCTGGTTTCACCTGCCAGTGGAAACAACCTTCTTGTTTCTGTTTTATTTATTTCCTTCATAATTTTATATGTTTCTGTAAGATCCTCCCAATCTTCTGAATTCCAAAGGGTATAGTCCCAGACTATTCAGTCTTTTCTCATAAGCCAACCCTCTCAACTATGGAATCAACTTAGTGAATCTGCTTTGCACTCCACTTAGCTGAGTGTCCCAAAGCAAAGAATGCAGATGCTGACAATTTGAAACAAAAACAGATATTTTTACAGCTTCTCTCAACCAGAGACGAAAATCCTACCCGAGGTCCACGGACATTTTCGTTGTCTGCCACGACTCTGTGGCAGGTAGGGCGGTAGAATTCCGGTGAATTTTGGGAAATACTCAGTGGACCAGACCAGTGACTGGAGAGAGAGAGAGAGAGAAAGAGAGTGAGATCCACTGTTACTATCTCAGTTTGATGGCATTTTGTTAGAATTGGGACAAGTTAGAGATGTAACAGATTTTAAAGAAAATAGAGGCGGGTCTGGGTGGGTGAACTAAAAGGAAGAGCTTAAGTTGGTGTGGAAAGTAGCAGATATTAAATGATGACAGCAAAAGGAGATGGTGATGAGCTTAAAAGCAAAATTCAGGTCTGGTAGAAAGGTAAATGGAAATAGCAGTATCATCGCCAACATTACTGTTGGAAGAACCTGGAAAATGTGGTTGTGATCTGAAATTGTTGAATTTTGTGAGCCTGGAAAGCCGTGAGGTGCCAAATTTCATTCAGTTGAGTGCTCTTGGCTCATTGCTGATCTCACGCTATTTCCAACTATTTTAAATTAAGGAATTTAATTTAGACACTCAATGCAAACTCTTAGGAAATACTGAATCTACTCCCTCATTTCGTCTAGCTATTGATGCCAGGACTCTCATTGCCTTGATCCTGTTAACTTGTCCTTTTTAAAAATGTTCTCAATTGCCAAATCTTTGACCAAGCTTGCAGATATTACTTCCAATCTTTAGCATTTGATTCAGCACTTGTTTTGATTTATTACCTGCTTACGAAGTGACATGGGAAGTTCATGATTGTGATTCGGGGTGCTTTAGGTGCAATTTCAAAGAGCGAAATTTTTCAGTGGGATTTTGGCAGAGGGTCAGAATCTTGGCCAGTTCTGGATGGAATGCAACATAGCTTCACAAATACTGCTTTTAAAGAATCACAGGCTTTCGTATTACACTGGTTACTGCATGTGATCATTTAGGAAAGACCTCCGTTTTTAAAATGAGAATTGGCATTTGTTTCGTTGTGACCCTCACTTGTGTAAAAACAAATGGAACAGAAATTCAAGTGGCAGCAGCCTTATATTATGGTTCCTAATTGGTTGTAATGACACTTACTGTTTAATGAGACAAAGTATTTGGAGGACAAACTGGCCACCAGAGAAGAAATGATAAATGTTCAAATTTAGACATCTTTAGATAAAAGCAAAAACTGACACTACTGAAAGCTCTGATTAAAATTAAGATCCAATAAAGTTGAACAACAAATAAGACAAAACAAGTCTGGTTGTCCAGAGATTTATTTTTTAAAAAAAATCACATTACAACTTGAGGTCAGAGAGCAATGAAGCTACAATACTTTTTTAAAAATTAGAGAGTCGCAAATGGAACTGAAGAGAATTCAACAAAGAATTAATAGATTGAAAAGAGCATCAAATCAACACCAGATATATTGAACTGAGAAAGCCTGATGGTCTTCAGAACTCAATTATCAAGTGGCTGGTGAACAGTCCATCAGAGGTTTTGATATTGTGTAGTGTAAACTCTTGGATGAAAACATAGCTATACAACATTTTGTTTTATAGTGCATATGATGAATGGCTCCTGCCTAATGTGTTTTGTCTTTGATCCATGTTGCTATTCCAATAATTTTACTCACTAGGCACTTTTCCTCATGGAAAGCTGAAGGAAAATCAACTCAAGTTTGTGTGTTGGCACCAGAGCAGCATTCTCTTTTTTATTGTTTCATTCATTCGTGGGACATGGGTGTCCTGGCCGGCCAGCATTTATTGCCTAACCCTAGTTGCCCTTGGAAGGCAGTCGAGAGTCAATCACATTGCTGTGTGGCTCTGGAGTTGCATGTTAGTCAGATAAGGTAGAGAGTGGTAGATTACCTTCCCTAAAGGACATGAATGAACCAGATGGGTTTTTCCAGTTTCACGGTCAGATTCTTAATTCCTGATTTTTTTAAAATTAAATTCAAATTCCACTATCTGCCATAGCGGGATTTGAACCCGGGTCCCCAGAACATCAGCTAAGTTTCTGAAATAATAGTCTAGTGATAATGCCACAAGGCCATCACCTCCCCCAAAGTAGAAGAGGCTGGTTATTTACCTGCCCATGTGTTTGAGGACCTGGTATATTGGGTCCTTTAGCTCAGGAAGCTACACAGCTAGAGTTTTTTTTATTCAGTCATTGTTGTGGGCATTGCTGCTGAGCTCAGCATTTGTTGCCCATCTCTAATTGCCCTTGTCCATGTTTGAACCAAGGCTGTAATGAGGCCAGGAGCTAAGTAGCCCTGGCAGAACCCATACTGAGCATCAGTGAGCAGGTTATTGCTAAGTATATGGCGCTTGATAGCACTGTTGATCAGCCCTTCCGTTACTTTGCTAATGATTGACACTAGGCTGATGGGGTAGTGGTTTTTTTATGTATAGCACATAGCTGGGTAATTTTCCACAGTTTTGGGTAGATGTCAGTGTTGTAGCTGTACTAGAACAGCTTGGCTAGTGGACGGCAACTTCAGTACTGTTACTGGAATATTATAAGGGTATTTGTAGAATGTAATGCAGATTCATTCCCTGAACCAGTTTTTATAGTTCATAGAAGCCTACCTCATTGCCTTGCCCTAGGCTTGCAGAGTGGTGCACATTAGGGAGGCGATGGCTGGTGCAATTATCACTAGGCTACTAATCCAGAAACTCAGCTAATGTCCTGGGGACCCAGGTTTGAATCCTGCCAAAGCAGGTGGTGGAATTTGAATTCAGTAAAAAAAAAACCTGGAATTAAGAATCTACTGGTGACCACAAAACCATTGTCAATTGTCAGAAAAGACCATCTGGTTCACTGCCGTCCTTTACCTGGTCTGGTTATATGTGACTCCAGAGGCACAGTAATGTGATTGACATTCAACAGCCTCAGGCAACTAGGGAATGGGCAATAAATACTGGCCAGCCAGCGATGGCCATGTCCCATGAATGAATTAAAAAAAACTGTATATAATCATTTGTCTCTCTAATAGAGAGAAATACCTATTGCCCTTTGGGATAATGGCAAATTATCTAATTGAACGAAGGAAAAAAAAACAGATTTAAAAATTGAATAAATGAAAATGATTGACCTGAATTGCTGTTTTAATGAAAAAATGGTGATTTCCTTGGTAATTAACACCATAAGCAAAATTGTAATGTTATGCATCTCTTCAGTAAACCAAATGGTTTTTTCTTGTGCTCTAACATTTTGTGATTATATGATGACTGGATTATATGATTACTAGCATCAGGAAGAGTCTTTTAATTTAGTTAAATACCATGTGATTACTGTGAGATTGGTTACTCTCAACGAGAGGTAAAAGCTGCTTTTATGGTAAAGAATATTCTTTCATTCTTTCCCCTCCATGTTTTAAAATGTAATTGTTATTGCTTTCTCTTAATCGTTCAAAATATTTCTGAGCTGAAGTTATTGTTGACAAATGTCATTTTGCATGACATTCCTTTCTGTGCTCATAAATTCGGTGAAAGCATTAACCAATTTATTTTGAAAATGTGCCACAGTACAATACACCTCTGCACTTATCAATTGAGTTCAAACTGACATAGGTTTCATAATGTAGCGAGAGGGACATATTAGTGCTGAGTGACGTTTTCCTGACTCTGAAAGTCTTTAGAACCTCTCACTTGCCTATGAGTTTATCATTGCGTCCTTGAGCTAATCTTCCTTGTGGTTTTTGAGCTCCAAGTGCATAGCCTGCACTAATCTGTATTGCTGCATGATCAAGATACAGGCTCCTCTTCAAAGTCAGTTATTCCTAACACTCCAAAATTCCTCCCAACATTTTACAATTCATGAACTGTTAAAGCCAAAGCTTGGCATCATTTAATGTTTATTTATTTACAGGATATGGGTGTCTTTGGCAAACCCAGCATTTCATGTTCATTCCTAATTATCCTTCAGAAGGTTTAGTGAGCTGTCTTTGTGAATTACTGTAGTCCTTGTGGTGTGCATACACCCACAATGCTGTTAGAAAGGGCATTTCAGGATCTTAATTAAGTGATAGTGAAGTAAAGCAAGTTCCAATTAGAATGCTATAATCCTGTACCTGCAAGTCTCCCATCTGCAGATATTGTTGCTGCAGTATATCTTGTAGATGATACACATACCCAACAGTGGCAGCAAGGATGGAGGAAGTGGATGTTGAACTGGGTGGATAGGTTCCAATTAAATGGGATGCTTTCAGATGGTGTTGAGCTTCTTGAGTATTGTTGGAACTGGTGGCCAGGCTTGGGGGGGATGGTTATGTGCTGCAGAATTCCCAGGCTGTGACCTCCTGTCGCAGTCCCAGAATGCATTCAATAATCACTCCCAGAATATTTATGTTGGGGAATTCATCACTAGTAATGAGAGAGATAATTTGATTGGCTCTTGTGGAACATCAGTGATGTGGTGTTACTTGCCACTTATCAGGTCAATCCTGAATATTATCTAGATCTTGCTGCATGAGGGTATGGGATAATTCGTCATTACCTAGGGAGTTGTGACTGATACTGAATACTGTGCAATCGTCAGTGAACATCTATACTCCTGAGCTTACAATGGAGACAAAGTCATTGAAGATGACAGATCTGAGGGTCCTGTTTTCACCAACTGAGATTTATATATTTCCTGGGCCCACAACTTTTTCACCTTGATGGAATTCTGCAGAAAGAGTCCTGACCCTTATTTTGGAGGGAATGAAACATTCTTCACTTTTCAGTCAGCAAGGAACAAGCACTCAACTATGAGCTACCAGCCCATGTTATGGGTTAGCCTAGAATTGTGTTGTTATAAAGATTAACCTGTTGCTTCACTTTATTTTTTTGATTTACAATTTCTTTTTGAAAACCAAAGCAATTTATTGGGCCACAATTACTTCAAGAGTTATATCCAAATACATGATGGAGAAATGACAATTGATACGCTACATTTCATTCACAGCTGCAGTTCTGCATGCCTGTTAATGCTGTATTTTATTTTTATTGATTTAAAAGCTTTATAAATTTCTTGAGAGTTATAAATGGGAGCTGCATTTGAATTTTGATCCTTTTCCTGCTCTTAAGCTAAACACGACTCAAAACTGATTGAAGACTTAGGACAAATCCTAACAATTTGATTATCTCTTATGCAACCTATGCTCTTAGCTCTCCTGAAATGCTTACTATCTTATCATGGTAATACTGATTACTTGTTTAATAAAGTAATGTTCTAATCAAATGTCACAATTTAAGATCTTTACCTCTTGGGCCCAAATGGAAACTTTGATCAATTTATAGTGATTGGGTTGGGATGAACAACCTTAATATTGAGGTATGCAATTCACAAAGGTAAAATCTCTCCAACCAGAGCAACTGTGGCAATGTGGTGAAGACTCAGATGAAACATCTGTCTAAATGTTTCATGCATATCAAGTTGGTTCCAAATAGGGGGACACTTTAAACCTTCTAATGATGTTCCACATTCACAATTTGCTGCTCAATCACACCATTAACATGGAACACTTACTCTAAGTGTTTTATGTCAGTGGAACCAAACAAGGGGGAAATGGTGAGCCAAAGAAGGAGGAATTAGAAGGGCTTTTAAAGGAAGTCTTAAAGGAAGAGAGGGAGATAAAGTCCCAATAGAGTTTAAGGAAGGAGGTGGAGAGCATAAAAAGCTATGCTTTAGATCAAATTCCATAACATGGAACCCATGATGTTGACGGCACATGGTGAGCTATAGGACTTGAGGGGGTTATCGAAATGAGGAGGCTATGGAGGAATGTAAAGCATCTGCTATTCATTTTATATTCCTTACAGCTCCGCGAATCACTTTGAGACATTGTTCTTTGTCAAAAGTGCTTCCCGAAATGCAATTTGCTGTTAATTTTATTGGGTAATGGATAACTTCAAACAAATGCAAATTAAACTACAATTATTTGCAGCCAGCACATATGCAGCATTCAGCAAAGTGCCAGAGTTTAAATTGGACTTCAGAATCAACATACATTGCATTTCTGAAATAGGAAATTTCAATGAAGTTTGGTTTTAAAAAACGTCTGATGTGAATCCCTTGTGGATTTTCACTAGAAATCAAAAGTCAGTGTACAAATTGGACAAGTGCCTTCTGACTCAGGTTGACCCAAATTTAAACCCTAGAGAAAACTGTGTTCATTTAGAAATTATTTGTAATCTCTTGGGAGCTGGCAGTACTTGTGAATGGAAGCTTTAAAGAGAACATTTTGACAGATTAGTCAGCTTGAGTTTGACAGTGCGGGCAGATTATTTAACTGGCCTCAAGTACGATGCCTTTAATAATCTTGCATTCAATAAATTTCCACAACAACTTGCATTTTATCGATGGGGCTTCATAGCAATTGAGAACAAGAACAGTGGATTTTTTTTTTCTAGCCTAGGAAATTGAAGAAAATATCCACAATTCTTGCTCCCAATTCCTCTGAAGCCCCATCGATAAAATGTAAGTTTTGGATATACCAACTAACCAGCTTGCCATAGTTATGTGACTCTGTCATGAGGATCCTGTCTCTGAAGACAGATATCTTGAGATCAGTTCAAATAATTCCACTTGAAAAACACTGAAGAAGAACAATTATCTTTAGTCTTGCAACATTGTGTGAAAGTGGAACATCATTCCAAAAATAGAATTTTGAATCCTGGAAACAATTCAGAGAAGACAGAACCTAGGAACATGAGTTCAAAATCTTCAAAAAATAAAACTGTTTTCAGGATAAAAGAAAAGCACACACAGGCTGCAAGTGAAAGTAAGGACTACAAAGGCTACAATTAAATTACTGATTAAGTAAAAATGGCTGCAATAAATTTTCTAATCCCACCTCTGGTAACATTGGATGGTGATGGGTGGCAACTTTAGCAATTTTTCCAGTTACAAATGCAAAATTGAGATTGCAGCAGACATAATGAGCCTGTAAAGATAAGAATAGCTATGCTTTTAACATTATTACAGAGGGACTGCTCTACACCCCATCGGCTAGTTTTGAGCCCATTATGAACTCACAGGTGAGTAAAGAAAACAGACAGATTTTGAAAGCCTTGATTTTGAACCCCGAATGGATAAAGTATTGAGTGAAATCAAGATCATTAAATGGTACATCACTGTAGCAACACAGCCAGCAGAATCATGTGAACTTGGAACAGCTAAAAGATAGTCTGATTAAGGATAGATCAGTCCTAGGTATGAGAGACCCCTCAATGAGAGCAAATCTACTGAGAGGTGAGAAGCTGATGTTAAAGAAAGTGATTGTGTGTTGAAACACAGCTGGAGCCTATGTATGGCAGAGCAGAGGGGTCTGTCCATCACGTTGAGAGTTGGGGCAAGCCAAGAGAGTTGAGCAATCACAGACAAGGATGCAAATACTGCAGAGCACAGCATGCCCAGGAAAAAAAAATTACGTAGCATGGGCTAAGCAGGTTTTAAATGCAAAGAGCAGAATCGTTTCACAGGAGAAAGAAAAGCAAGTTTATACAGATGGAGAGATTTCAGAAGATGAGTGTGATGAAGAACTATACACCGTACAACAGGTTGGTTCAGTCAAGTCTATAGATAACAAATAGTTTGACTGTTACTTTCCTTCTGTGGTCCTCATTGTATCAAGCAAACAAGAAGTGTCATATAGACATAGATGCATCTTGTAACATAATAACCTTCACAGATCTGTGTGAAGTGGCCCCACATGGTGGTCTGAAAGTAAAGCCCCCAGAAGTAATTTTGAGGTGCTCTGATTCTTTAAGACTCATACTCAGAGGATAAATTAGTCTGATAGCCCAATGTAATGGCAAGAAGGAAGATCTCAAGTTCCAGACCGTAGATGGGACCCAACAAAAGGACATTTCAGCTGGAGTGTGGGCTGGTAACCCTGAGTGAGCCAACAAAGACAGGGCGACAAAAGACCCACCAGGGAAATGGCAGAAAAAGACCACCAGAGAGAAAGAAACAAAAGACTTCAGAGCAAGGGGTCAGAATCATTAACTAACTGGCTTGTCATAGGCATGTGACTCTGCCTTAAGATTTTTTCAATAAAAGCCTCTCACAGAAACAGACTGCTGTCTTTGTACCTGCAACAGACGATAAGAGCCAGGCCTTTCAGAAGTGAAAGTAGGAAACTCATCTATCCACAATAGGTGGGAGATAGACATTGGGAATTCTATTCATGAAAGGCAATTGATGCTGGGTCAGTTGTTAACTTTAATTTGGGAATGATAGATTTCTGACATCCGAAATTATTAAGAGATATGAGTCAAAGGCCTGCATTGTATCTGGGATTCAACCACTTGAGCCAGTGACTAAATAGAAGCATCAATAGCTATGTTCCTAATGGGCTGTGTGTTTCTGCTAGTCACTGGATGGACTCACTCAGCTTTTGTTGTGCTCTAGAAGCTTTTCCATCACTTTAATGTCTATGTTCTGTTCAACATATCAAACATGTTGGCTGGAACTTGACCACCTTGTCCGCTATGGAATCAGAGCAAGCGAAGGTATGTCAATGGAAATCTCCATTGACCTCAGGCAGGAATTTCTGGCCTCGCCCAAGCGAGGCCGTAAAATCCTGCCGCTGTGCTATAACACGGTGAATGTTTAAGTTATTACAAGGAAGTGTATGTCCTTGGTTTTGTGATCAGCCTTTGAACGTTAAACTAATCATGGGATTCGGGTGTCACTTGCAAGATCAGTAGTTGGCCCCCTTTTTGAATCACTGCAGTTGTGTGGTGAAGATACTCTAGCTGTCTTTGCCCTAAGTGCCTCTCTCACTCTGTGTTACCAAGAAGGTTAGGTGTATCATTTTGGGGTAACAAATATCTGAGGTGCTGAAGATGTACGTCCTGCATACCTATTGGTGTCACTGGAACAGTGCAGGGTTGGGTCTCCACAGTTTAGAGCATTGCTATTTGCAACATTACATGTGCAACACCTTCCTGAGACCTTCAAGACTAACACTGTTAACTCAGATGCTTCTGCCATTGTCTGTAATTCTGAACATCTTAAACTTCCATTCCAGCAAAGCAACCGGAGCCTTCTTTTAATCAGTAATACCCTCACCCAGGCCTGTTGTCAGAATGGCCATCTTCATTTTATCTTAAGTTAAAGTCCAAAACGTAACAATTTTATAATCCTCATAATTGTAACAGTTGACTGCAGAACAACGTGTCTTCAATGAGCTTAGATTTCACAATCCAGCATAAGTACTCAGTCAAATCATTCAAGATGATTACATCTGATTATATGATTCTTTACAATTGAATTCATTTGAAGAACTGAGACCCCTGGATTTACAGTTGCAGCCTGAACACAGCAATCAGTGGTTTGCTTTCAACACTGAAATTACAGTCGATTAAAAGACTGACAATGCAGACTTCAGATAACATGGAGCTGGGAAGATAAAGCCACCTTCATCAATCTCTCCCAATGATTCTGTTACCACAATCACACAGTCACCCTGTGTCTTATTACTATAAACTGATCAACACCCGTCCTTTATAAAGCAATCCTGTTCAGTAGAATTGTAAAATGTTTTAACCCATTCTGTACAGATCTCACAAATAGCCCAAGACATTGGGATCCAATGTGAATATAGAATCCACATTCCATAATGTCCTCATTGTAAAGATTGGGTCTTATTTCTGTGAGATATGGACAGTGGCCTCTCCTATGAATATCTTCCCAACAGATGAATCTGTGGCAGATAGATTGGTGAGAATGAGGTTAGGTATGCTTTTCCCTTATGTTGGCGCTTTCAGCACCTACCATAGACCAGTCTGGTAGCTACACTCATCAGGTCTCAGCCAGCTTGGTTAGTAAGAGTGCTATTGATGTGTTGCTGGACGTTGACCTCCACACAGTACAAATGTTCTTTGGCTACCCTCAGTGTATCCTCCAAGTGGCATTTGATGTAGACCAGTACTAGTATTCAGCTGGGGAGGTTGATAGCTGATAATCAACAGCATATTCCTTTGTCCATATTTGACCTGATTCTGTAAGGCTTTAGAATCAATGTTGAGCTAGGATCCTGAGGTCACGCCCTTCCCACTGTACTGTCACCTCAGGGGTTGAGTGGGTGGTTTTGTCCTGCCAGTGAGCAAGGACATATTTAGGGATTTGATTTATTATTATTATTATATGTGTTTGTATACAGTGAAAAGTGTTGTCTTTTGCGTACTATGCAGTCAAAGCATACTTGACATAGAGAAGGAAAAAGTGCAGAATATAGTGTTGCAGTCATAGCTTGGGTGTAAAGAAAGATCAACTTAGTGCAAGGTAGACTCATTCAAAAGTCTGATGGCAGCAGGGAAGAAGCTGTTTTTGAGTTGGTTGCTATGTGTCCTCAGACATTTGTATCTTTTTCCTGATGGAAGAAGTGGAAGAGAGTATGTCTGCGGTGCATGGGATCCTTGATTATGCTGACTGCTTTTCTGTGGCAGTGGAAAATGTAGACAATCTTAATGGGTGGGAGGCTGGTCTGAGTATGGACTGGGCTACATTCACAATCCTTTGTAGTTTCTTGCACAGAGCAGGAGCCATACCAAACTATGATACAAGTAGAAAGAATGCTTTCTATGGTCCAACTATAGAAGTTGGTGAGATTTGTAGTGGACATGCCAAATTTCCTAGTCTTCCTGAAGGACATTAGTAAAACAGTCGGGCTTTTTGAAATCTGGTGGTTTCCTGATGACCATTACTAGTTTTTTATTCAAGATTTATTGAATGAACTGAATTTAAGTTTCCCAGCTACCATGTTGGGATTTGAACTCTGATGCCTGGATCATTATTCTAGGCCTCTGTCTGGGTCACTTAAAATTGTTAGGATCATTAAAATTTTAAAAGTTTATTTATTTATCACAAGTGAGGCTTGCATTAACATTGCAAATGAAGTTACTGTGAAATTCCCCTCGTCGCCACAATCCAGACCTTTTTTGGATCAATACACCTAACCAACACATCTTTCAGACTGTGGGAGGAAATTGGAGCATCTGGAGGAAACCCATGCAGACATGGGGAAAACATACAGACTCCACACAATTGACCCAAGCTGGGAAATGAACCCGGGTCCCTGATGCTGTGAGGCAGCAGTGCAAACCACTGTTCCACTTGCTGTCCATTAGTTCAAGTCATAAGCACTGAACAAATACTGTTTGTTTTTGACCTAGGAAAAGAAATCTTTTTACTTGCAGGGACAATATAGCTGCCACAATAAATCATACCAAAGTCTATTAATCATCAGATTGCATTCAGCCTTGGTATTTCAGCAAGCCTATTTGTAATCACAATCATAACCTTTGCAAGATAGCTGTTGTCATAATGTTTGAGGAATCGCAAAGGCACCACCCCCGTGAATGCAAAATATAAAGTATGCCTTGCTGCTCAGTGGGAAAGTAGTAATCTTATAAAATATAAAGATTAAAATTTTCATATGCATGAAAAATAATGCGCCATCTCAGAGGGTGATGTTTAGTTGTCATTCCACGGTAATATCATTTGAATATAAAAGATGAAAAGAATTATAGTTATTAATGTCACAAACCATCAAATGTAAAGTATAAAATGGGTTATATTACAGGACATTATGTTGTTCTATTCAAAGCAGGTTTGTATAGCATTTAATTATACAAGCTTTGAGAACAAGCAGACAGAGAAGGCATTTCAGAGTATTAAAATGGAAAAGAGACAATATAGTCTCAACAAAGGATCAAAATATACTTTTGTCGGCCAGATATGAAATATTAACAAAGTAGTAAATGCTGAAGAAACAACAGATTTGGCAGCAACTGTGGAATGAGAAAAAGTGTAATGCTTCAAATTCAAAATTACTCTTCTTTGGAATTCCAGAGCTCTGAAGAAGGTTCTTGATTGGTAAGGGTTGTGGGGAAAAGGTGGGAGAATGAGGTTGAGAAACTTATCAGCCATGATTGAATGGCAGAGCAGACTTGATGGGCCATATGGCCTAATTCTGCTCTTACATCTTATCATCTTAAGAGTCACGCAGACATGAAAAATTACCTGTTTTCAAATTTGCTGCCAGACCTGAAGGGCTGATCCACCATTTTCTGTTTCAGTTCCAGAGTTTCTCAGTGTTTCGCTTTTACAAAACGGTGGGATTGATAATGGAGTGATTTGCGTTGAAATGTTGTAAGGAAATCAAGGCAGGGGAGGGCAGAGGAGATTCCTTCAGTGGTACTGGGGCTGAGAGAAAACAGCTACATGAAGAGAATAGAGGAACTAGCATTGTTCCCCTTAAGAGTAAAGAAGGGTAAGGGGAGATTTAATAGAGGTATTTAAAATTTAAGAGTGGTTTTGATGAAGTAGATGGGAAGACTCTTTCCACCAGTAGGTAGATGAGTAGCCATGTGGACGAGTCAGTATCGAGTGGCCATAATATCGGTCAAGGTGGGGTGAAGGGGATTTCTGATCCCTCATTACAGAAATATACTGGTAAGTGAGATGACCGCCTGCAATTTAAGAAGACAGTGATGCAATACAGATGGACTTGTTAGATAAATTGTCAGGCAATACCTGTTATCTGAGATCATGGTACTTATTATGACATCAATTTAATGTGGAAAAATCACTTATTTTTGGATCCATTTCAACCTTTGGGCTTCTTAGTTTGGTTGTCATCTCTTGAGTGGTAGTCAGCAGTGGTGGGCAGGGATGGGGAAACAGGTTAAGACAGTGCTTCCCAAATTATTTTGCAGTGTGAACCCATTTCAACACTTGAAAATGAACACTGCCTTAGACATCAGCCAACACAAAATGACAGTGAAGCATTATAGCATATAATTAGTTTACTTCCTATAAATCAGCATATAATAAATATGAGCTATAAATATGAAAATTAACTGCTTTGTAAAAATGCACTCTGCAGTCACGAAAGACTAATTGAAGCCCCCTTTTCTCATCTATCTCCCCATTTCCCTTCACCGCGCACGCGCGCCCACACACAACACTGATTAGCCACGTACAGATGTACACAGAACTTCTTCCATCACCATCCATCCTCTGGTCTGGAGGTAAAATCTTAAACAACAAACACCAGTGATGTACAAACTCTTCCATATGATGTAACATCTCGTGTCGCAGAATAGTCTGGTGTACAATTTATTCACACAAAAATATATAGGCCCTGTACCTTACTTTTAATCTTGGTTATCACCAGCAGTTTGTTCCAGAAACAATTTTTGTTTGTTTCTGACACATCAGAGTTGCAGAGTTAGAATTACTATCCCATGCAATCAATCACAAACAGTTGAGGTGGTTCAGTCATTGTAATTTGCAGTTTCGTAATGAAAACTACTGCATCATATTAGCAGTATGAATACTGATTTTGCTTGAATCGCTAGTACAGTTTCATCTTTGCAAGGAGCATTGAAGAGTGTTAACTGGTCATTGATATTGCTGGAGAGGCAGAATAGAGCTGTGAATATATCCTAATTATAATAACTAAGTTCACAATATCCTCCTTGTATTAATGCAGTCAATCTAATTATTCCAACCCCCAATGTCCCCCCGCCACTCTGCTCTCCTCATTTCCACCACCTCACTGCCTCTCCATTCTTTTCTTATTTCCTCCAACGTTTATTGGGTCTATATCTGAATTCTTCTTAAATATTAATAACTGATGCTATAGTTAAGAAAGCCCATCCAATGCCTCCATTTTCTCAGGATGCTAGTGCATGTGCATTATTTTGACAGATACAATAAAAAGCATCCTTTCTGGATGTAGCATAGCTTGGTATGGCTCCTTCTCTGACCCAGACAGCAAGAAACTATGAAGGCTTGTGACCGTAGCCCAGTCCATCGCACAAACCAGCCTCCCACCCATTGACATTGTTTACATTTACTGCTACCTCAGAAAAGCAACCAACATAATCAAGAACTCCGTGCATCCAGACGTTCTCTCCTCTACCTTCTTCTGTTGGGAAAAAGATACAAAAGTCTGAGGTTATGTACCAGCTCAAGGACAACTTCTTCCCTGCTGCTATCAGATTTTTGAATGGACCTATCTCATCTTTCTCTACACTCTAGCTATGACTGCAACGTTACATTTTGCACTCTATCCTTTCCATATTTTTGGGGGGATAATTGGATGGGGTGATTATTTTATAAAAGTTGAAGTTGGTTTAGTGAGCATGATACCATTCCTTCAGATCTAAAATTTGGCTTTGATTTCACCCTAGGTTGGTGAGTAATCTTTCTCAATTCCAAAAGTGCAGCACTGTGAATATAATTCTGGAAACATGTATTGCTAAGAAAGGTCATGTCTAGGGAGGAGGTGAAAATGAATGCAAAAATAATAATGATGTTGACAAGAATGGTGTTTTGAAGTTTGATAATGCACATTGTGGGGTGAGGGAGCAGAGTATAAAAAAGAAATCTCTAACTGGCTCTGTCAGCCCTGACCTGGAAGTACTTTATGCTAACACAAATGTGCAAAACAGCAAAGGGACAAAAGTTTAAATGCAAGTAGCTCTACTCGATATAGTAAAACTAATTTACAGTGCATGCCACTGAATTGTATATTTTACAAAAAGCGCCTTTAAAATAGACACACAAATTTGTTTCTACTAAGGCTGATACATGTTTGCTGTTTTCTAGATTACACATCAGTGAATGAGAGCTTGAATACAGAGAAAGTGACTTGATTGAATTCTTTTACTTGTCCAGTAGCAATATTCTGAGCTTATTTAATGTACCAATCCACAATAACAATGCTGTCCTTTCACCTCCTTTGTAAACACAGTAGCCTCAAAGACAGCATAGTTTCTCATTTGATAGACTTTATTGGTTGATATTTGTTTGTGTCAGGAAATGTATGACATACCAGTTAGTTTATTGTATAAAATGGAATGGTAATATTTCTCATCGGGGCTTACGCACCATTTTCTCATGGCATGAATTGAACTGACATCGCTCTCCATGTTCTATTGATATATAATAAAACCACATGAGAGACCTAATTGATTTTTTACAATAGCTACACTGCAGATTTGTATTTAGAGGTTTACAGCATGGAAACATGCCCTTCAGCCTAACTTATGTATGGCGTTCCTTTTTTTAAAAATCCCTACACTAATTCCAATTGCCCACATTTGGTTTGTATCTCTCTATACCCATTGTACCCATGTAACTATTTAAATATTTTTTAAAAGATAAAATTGTACCTGCTTCCACGACTACCTCTGGCAGCTTGTTCCAGACACTCACCATCCTCTGTGAAAGAAAATTCCCCCTCTGGACACTTTTTGTATCTCTACCCTCTCATCTTAAAACTATGTGCTCTAGTTTTAGACTCCCCTATCTTTGGAAAAGGATATTGAGTATCTACTTTGTCTATATCCCTCATTATTTTGTAGACCTCTGTAAGTCGCCCCTCAGCCTCCTATGCTCCAGAGAAAAAAAGGTCCTAGCCCATTCAGCCTCCCCTTATAACTCAATCCATTAAGTCCTGGTAGCATCCTAGTAAATCTGTTCTGCACTCTTTCTATCCTTCCTATAATAGGATCAGAATTGCACACAGTATTCCAAGTGTGGCCTTACCAATGTCTTGTAGAACTTCAACAGGTCATCCCAACTCCTGCATTCAATGTTCTAACTGATGAAACCAAACATACTGAATGGCTTCTTCACCACTCTGTCCACCAGTGACCACTTTCAAGAAGCTGTGTATATGTACTTCTAGACCTTTGTTCTGTAATTCTCCCCAGTACCCTACCATTAATTAAGTCCTGTCCTGGTTCAATCTACCAAAATGCATTTGTCTAAATTAACCTCCATCTGCCATTTGTCAGCCCACTGGCTTTGTTATCACTTCAGTTAATATCATGGCAATTTGTATTTTTTAAGCAGAGCCTCTTACAACACTCAGGAAATCTAATATCATAATACATTTGATAAGTGATGAGGAAAATGTTCTTAGAATAACAGACTGCATTAGTCCATTTGATCTGAAAATGTTCTTATACTTTGGGTGTTACTGGTGGAGAAATTCAACTTGTTTTCACTTTTTTAAAAACGTTTATTTATTTATTAGTCACAGCTAAGACTTACATTAGCACTGCAATGAAGTTATTGTGGAATTCCCTAGTCACCACAGTCCTGCACCTGTTAAGGTCAATGTACCTAACCAGCACATCTTTCAGAATGTGGGAGGAAACCAGGGCACCTGGAGGAAACCCACACAGACACAGGGAGAATGTGCAAACGCCACACAAAGTGATCCAAACTGGGAATCGAACCCAGATCCCTGGCACTATGAAGCAGTAGTGCCAATCACTGTACTGCCATGCTGCCTGAAGTATTGAATATATGAATGTTCTGATTTTTGCATCTCATCATTTACCCATAAACTGAAAGGTGTTTCGATTTTGAATATTCCTTCTTTGTAAGCGGTGGAGTATTATAAAAATTGGATCACACCAAAACCTCAGTTTTGGTGTGATCCAACTTTTATAAATAACCATTGCAAACTTAAAATAGAATAAACTCAGAGGGTTAGTTTATTTGCACACATTCAATGTATGAGGGGATGATTGCTACATAGCCTCCCAGTGCATTCATATGATAAAAGAGGGTTAGAGAAAGAAAGAAAATATACAGAGTAAAGACCATAGAGCAAAGAACTATTGTTTCACATGGGTCCAACATCACAGTAGTGCATTCACTCTCAAATAAGTTGAAGACTGATGCTGGATAATACACATTTCTGGTAGAGATGATTTCCTTGATGGGATTAACACGTAGAGATTAAGTAGTCTTGTAGGCATTGGTAAGGAATGGTGTAGATGGGGACACGCATTTGAACTTGGATAGAACTCATTTTCTGAGCTTCTTATTACTAGATGGAAGGTAGCAGATGATCTTTGCAGCTCCATAAGGCAGTATTACCAATACCTCCAGGTAAAGGGTCACTTCACATGATTCACACCTCTCCACTTTGGCTTTGATAAAGGGTGTACATTCCTTTGCCTGGATTGTTAATGTTCCAATGATTAAGAATTTGAAAGGAGGTTGTAGTCCTAGAAGACTCCATAGGCCAGGTCTGAAATATAGATGGTCTTTATCACTCCCTTTGAATATTGTTGGCATGGCTTCAGAGATAATAAGGTTTCAGCTTCTCTTACAAAAATTCCCCTTAGTTCATGGTTACAAATTGACATAGCTTCAGCCTTTTGAAAGGCTTTGTCCAGTTTTTAAACTTTTAGAAACTAGCCAGGAGGCTATCTATGTAACTTATATGAATATAGAATGTGAGATCTTAGCTTTGTTACATATTTCATTTAATCTTGAGTTGTGATGAACATAATATCATTAAAATGTTAAAACATAGCATGAGGCCATTCAACCCATCCTCTCTGTGCTGGCCCTCTGAAGGTGCTTTTCACTTGATGCTACTTGATTTTTTTTTTGTTCTTGTTCGGCTGATAATGATCCAATTCCCTTTTATAAACTTCAGTTGACCGTGCCTGCATCACATTGTCATGGAAAAACAGACAGCAAACCAATAATCCACTGATATGGCTCTGAATGCTGAATTGATAAATCAAGCTCTTCTTTAAAATCTAAAAACAAAACCCAACTTTTCCCATCCCACATCTAAAAGATGGGCAGCTGAGTTCAGAGGCTTGAATGTCGTTGTTGAAAAGATGAAGAAAGGAGTGGAAGAAATTGAGAGGCAAGTAGAAAGGAGACAGAAAAAGAGAAGTGGGGGATGAGGGGAAAAAAGAATGATTAAAAGGGGAAAGAAAACTTGGATTTATAAAGCATCTTATCAATGCTTAATGCTCCTATCAATGTGACCAAGCACAAATGAATGGCTAATCTGTCTTTGTTGTATGAGGAACATAATTGATTAGGAAGCAGAGAAATCATCCACTCTTCCTTCAAGTGCTGCCATGAGATTTTTTTATGCCCAGTAATGTAGCGGACAGGGTCTCAATTTAACATTGCAACTAATTCCAGATCTTAACCATTTGTTGCATGAAAATGTTTTTGCTTGTGTGCCATTGCTTATTTTGTTAATTACCTTAAATTGGTACACTCCGGTTCTCAATCATTCCAGTAGTGGGTACATCCCTATCCTGTCATGATTTTAAACAAGTTTTTTCACATCTCCTCTTGACCTTCTCTCCTTCACATTCCTCCCTGTCTACTTCACAATGATCCCAACTGGCTTAACACTCTTTGTGGTCTCTTCACAATGATCCCAATCTCCTTCAAACTCCTTCCGATCTGCTTCTCAGTGATCCCAACCTGCTGCACACTCCTCCCAGTCTGCTTCATAGTGATTCTGATCTGCTTTACACTCTTACCATTTTGCTTCAGTGATCCTGACCTGCTGCACACTCCTCCGGGTCTGCTTTGCAATGATCCCAACCTGCTTCATACTTTTCTCAGTCTGCTTCGCAGTGAGCCCAATCTGACTTGCTGCTGCTAACACTTTTCGGTATCAAGGCAATTTTAAATTTTACTTGCTCATTCAAGGTACAAGCTCAAATTAAAATAGAAGGTGAAAAATTACAGAGATATGCTGTAGTTGATATTTTGCAAAAACACCTAACTGATGGCAATGGAGACAAAAGTTACAATATTATTTTTGTGCAAATGTAAGTTGAAATCCTTTGGCAGCAAATATATTTTATAATTTTACAATTGTGGTTTGGCTGAATTATAACATTTCTAATTGTTCTAAAATTCTATCAAACTTCTCATTCTAAAGCACCGTACTATCTTTGTCAATCCTGTCCTTTCATAAAATCTTAATTGATATTTAAAAAAAACAATTTCTTCTTTTGTAATAAAACTCAGACGCTCCATTTTCTCTTCTGTTCTATCTTGTTGGAATCTAAATAAAAGATGTTCATTAAAATCTAGTCGGATGCAGAAGCTTTTCTTGAGACATTTAATTATTTTTTTGAATCATGTGACCCACATGATATTTTAGGCCAGGGTTATAGAATGCAGCAGCACATCATTCCATTTCTTTTGTTTTTGTTTAATTACTTCATTCTTAAAAGAATGATTTTTGCTTCTCTCTTGAAGAACACTTTTATTGTCTTCATATAAACCTTACAGATATTTGTAAAGTTTGGAGTGTGCACAAATGTACAACACCATGCTTCTCTTCATTTAAAATATTGAAGCTATTAGAGTTGAACCAACTTCAAGTCAACAACTTTAAGATCCTCTCCATTGTGCAATTGATGTTAGAGAGTCCATTTTTAGAGATTATGGCAGAATTCGGCACTGCGCCAGCCCCAGAATCAGCTTAAGTGAGGGTCTGATAATGGAAATCTCTGACCTCAGACGGGAATTTCCAGCCCTGTCCAAACAAGGCCATAAAATTCCATTGATGTTTATTATCTTTTACGCTACATGTTCCTCCTTACACCTATGATCTCCAAATGTCTTTTACTTAGAACCTTCCATGAATCAGCATCGATTTGACATTTAGAAGGCAAAGAATTAACCACCAAAGATGTTGTCCATTCAATAACTGGTAACATTAAGTGGCTATGTATGTGCAAAAAGATACTTCAGGCATCTGAAAATTCAACGCCAAATTATGGTGGCCCCAAATCTTTTGGTTCCCACATTATCAGAACTGGATATCCGATGGAAGATGTGTATCAGGATCCTGTGGAAGTCCTGACCTGCATGGGAATTGCTCAGAAGTTTAAATTTACGTTGGGGAGATTGCTTGCTGACCCAGCATTCCGCAAAGGTTTCTGACTGATGGAGAGTCAAAAACCTGGGACATACACATATGACCCAGGAAATGTTACAATTTAAGATTTACTCCAACACCTGGGTAGCTTTACAATTGCCCCACCGATACCACATTCCCATTATCTCCACCCATCCCTTGATTCAACTACCACCCCAACCTGACTATCCACTCAGTTCACCCCACATCACTCATTCATCCACCTCACACTCCCATTAGTGGTGGCACACTGATTAACACTGCTGCCAGGGATCTGGGTTCAATTTTGACCTGGGTCACTGTTTTTATAGAGTCTGCCCATTCTCCACTGCTTGGGTGTGTTTCCTTTGGATGCTCCAGTTTCCTCCCAAGGTCCAAAGGTGTGATGGTTAAGTTGGCCATGCTAAATTGCCCTTAGTGTCGGGGAGATTAATAGGGTAGCTTTGTGGGATTGCAGAGACACGGCCTGGGTGGGATTGTTAATGGTGTAGGCTAGATGAGCTGAGTGATTTGTTCTGTGTTGAAGGATTCTATAATTTTTATTATTTTCCACACTCACCCACCACCTCTACCCCAACGCATCCATTCATTAATTCCCATTCAAAGACTGGATGGATGAAATGGACCTGGATATGACAGCTATTGCTGTGAAAAGAGGGCATGTTATCTCTTTCCTCCCAACTTGTGTTGTCACACGAGGAACAGTTGAGGACTCTGGGTTGGAATTTAGAAGGATGAAGGGGAATCTTATTGAAACTTACAGGATACTGTGAGGTCTGGATAGATTGCACACAGAGAGGATGTTTCCACTGCAAGGGAAACCTAGAACCAGAGGGCACAACTCAAACTAAAGGACCAATCCTTTAAAACAGAGATAAGGAGGAATTTGTTCAGCCAGTGAGTGGTGAACCTGTGGAACTCTGCTGCAAAAGGCTGTGGAGGCCAGGTAATTGCCTGCCTTTAAGACAGAGATAGATAGGTTCTTGATTTTAATAAAGGGATTAGGGGTTATGGGGACAAGGCAGGAGAATGGGGATGAGAAAAAAAATCAGCTATGATTGAATGGTGGAGCAGACTCAGTGGGCTGAGTGGTTTAATTCTGCTGCTATGTCTTACGGTCTTAACTCGACTGCTATCTGCTGGATTTCCCATTTCTGGATGAGAAGATCCTAGGAGAAATGGATGGTTGAGTGGGGTTGGGAAAATCTTCACAGCCAGCTAACTGAGAGATTCAGGCTGTTGTGTTCATACCTGACATTCTAGCACAAAGAGTGGACAGGGCAGCCAATATGTTGTCACCGAGTCCCACTATATATGTCGATTCATTGGCCAGTGCTAAATAGTTTCAAACAGTGAGTAATACATATGTTGTAGTTGTTTTTAAGTCTTCCTAGACATGGGAATAGAAACATTAGCTGGAATTATTTGTGCAAACTGCTACCCAATAATACTTGATTGAAGCTTCAATGGTTGGAGGCATGACAAGTGAAGTTTTGTGTTTCAAATATTGCTATTGTTTTCTTATGCTTGTGTGGTTGGAGCATTAGAATTTTTTTGATGTATGAAAAAAAAGATAAAAATGAAAGCAGAGAAGGAATGAAAAGAGTTTCCCCTAGATTTATACCACCAGCCAAATAACATTGGAAGGTTTGATCATAAATTCAATATATGTGTGCTGGAAGCTTTTCAGCAGCAAGTTGCTAAATTGCCTGAAAAAGGTAACTGAAAATTGGATCCTGCCGTTACCATTGACTTGTCTTGATTGGAAAGATACTGTGGCTACAAGAGCTGGGTGAGTGGTTGCGATTTTGGGAGTGACGACCTTGCCTCTTGACTCCCCAAATCCTTTCCACCTTCTACCAGATATAGATCAGGAGCATGTTGGAATTCTCTCCATTTGCCTGGGTAAGTGTAGTTCCAACAACACTCTTGATGCCAACCTAATCAAAGCAACCTGCTGGATTTGCATTCCCTCCACTATTTGTAAATATTCAACATTGGTGTGCAATAGCCACATGTACAATTCACCAAAGCTCCTCCATCAACATCTTCCAAACCTGTGACCACTACCAGCTAGAAGAACAAAGGCAGCTGAGTATACCATCACCTTGAAAGTTCCGCTCCAAGCCACAAACCTGTGTTATGACCAAAGAAGATGTTGTTTATTGAGCAAGTCAAATTCTAGAGGGAAACATATCTTGTTGATCATAAACTTTTTTTTGTATTCTGAAAATAAGGAGGAAAAGCTACTGATTCTAGAAGCATAGAATTTCAAGAACACTTTTAGGATTTTAAAAATTGAAATACTTATGAAGAAGAAAAAAATCTTAAATACACCAGCTTAAAGTTATACAGTTTAACAGTCTTACAGAACACCTCAAAAGAATCCACTTAGTTAAAAACACAAGTAAACACCTTCTTGGCAATGCTTCCTTATAGATTTTTAACTGTAAAATATTACCCAAGACTAAACTCCTGTCACATTTTAGTAAAAATATGCCACACAAATTCTTAAACTATTCCATCCTGCTATGGAAATCAAAGAAAATTCAGAAACAAGGCTGCTTTCTGAAACAAAGACTTCCAAGGTTGCTGGAGGGTTGCTTGAGGTTTCATATCTTCTTTCAACACAAAGTTGGTCTTGGAACACCTACTCCGCATAGCCAACACAACTCAGCTCAACATATTTCCTTAAATAATCTTTCTTCCTTTCATCGTCGATTCCATTGTCCCCAGCACCACTTTGAACTCAACTTTTCCCAAAAGATAAATATTTGGCATGTTTTCTTCTTGCTGCCCCTTTTGGGCCAAATTGAATAATCTTTTGTTAATCTATTAAATCTTCATAAATTGTAGGAGCCCCTTACTCCCCTTTTAAATTTAATAGCTGAATCTCCAAGTCCCTATGTATCTCCTGATGCAAATTTCTAAACACAACTTATTTATTTATAAGTCCACTTCACCATAGCCTCTTATTACAAATACATATATTGAACATCTTTTTATTCCTTTTATCTTTCAACTCTTCTGGCCAAGTTGTCTCCATGAACCTTACCCCAGCTTAATTAAATAATTCATACACAGCCTTCTTTATAGAACAACACAATATTCCCCAAAATATTAAAAATAACACCCATCTTCACAATTGGAAATCTATCACCACCCCTTCACTGTTATTAGGCTAAAATCATAGAACTCCTCTGAAGTATGGAATTGTGCATATACCTATACTACATGAACCAAGAATTTGTTCTCGAAGGTGACTCACCATTATTTTCTGAAGGGAAATCAAGGAAGGACCATAAACACCGTCTTGCCAGTATTGCTGACATCCCAGGAAAGAATAAAAAGACTTAAATGTTTATAGTTTCACAAGTTTCCAGCCAAACTCCCTGCAAACCATAATGCATCTGTTTTCTGTGATATGTAAAGAGCATTTAAATCAGTATGACGTCAATACACATGGGAATTGTGCAAGGAAGGGAAGTAAAATGGAAATGTAATTGCTGTCAGAGTCTTATCCTTTGAGTGGTGGGAATGAAGAGAGCTTTAAAAATCAAAGCTTCAAACTAGTGCTTGAGAAAAATGAAAAAATATTTATATTGTCATGGCATGGAGAAAGTTGGGATAATTATAGGTGTCTGAGTGCAGTATTGGCTATCCACAAACATGTGGAATCATAGAAATATGTTTAGAAAGTCTTAATGCATGTGATAATCACCATCCATTCTATTAGCTGCACTTCCTGATCTATTTCTGTTGAATGAAAGCGGACTCCAGTTGAGCTGAATTCTCTCTATTAGATCAAGAACATGGACAAGAGTAGAAGCAAGACTGAAAACAGAGCAAGGGTACTTGGAAATTTACAGTCAGGAAATGCCCTCTGACACTTTACCCAAGTGATTATTCTGCACATATGAACTTAGACAATTTTCATGAACTATTGTGAGCTGTGGGGTGAGTCACGATCAAACATAATTCTATTCTCATCTAGCACTCTTTTTTAGATGGATAATTGCAACATCTCTACTGAAGTTCTGGATAAATAAACTGTCTTCTTGTAGGCCAAACAGCCACTTCACCAATTTTTAAATGTTATCCTGGTGGCTCCTACTTGCAATGTTTGTGGAACACTTTGCTTTTTCTTTGTGGTTGACTACTATCTATATCACATTTCCCCTTGGATTTCCCAGTTATCTCCGAACCTGAGATCAGAAATTCACACCTATGGTCAATGGGGTGGCATAGTGGTTAGCACTTCTGCCTCACTGCACCAGGGACCCAAGTTTATTACCCAGCTTGAGCCACTGTCTGTGCGGAGTCTGCACATTCTCTCCATGGGTTTCTTCCGGGTGTTCTGGTTTCCTATCACAGTCCGAAAGATGTGCCAGTTAGTTGCATTGACCATGCTAAATTCTGCCTCAGCGTACCTGAACAGATACCGGAGTGTGGTGATGGGGGGATTTTTTATAGTATCTTAATTGCAATGTTAATGTAAGCCTACTTGTGACTAATAAATAAACTTTGCTTTCGGTCTTTAAATGTTCTGTCAAATTGTCCATCCCACCTGTCAGATTCCCATGGTGGGCAGGACTGGAAAATTTAGCCACTTGTGTTGGGAAATGCATATTTTCATAAATTGTATTTTTCATTTTAAAGTTTGGAGGGATTTTGCATTATTTGGACACTTGATTTTTTTTTACAAAAAAATCATAAATTTGCCTTTAGACTAGGAGTAAGAATGGCTTTTCCAAGAAATCACCTGATCATATGGTCCTTGGGAGGGGAAGGGCTGTGTAATTATTTGCACTGTAGTTATTATGATCGGGCGGAAAAAAAAAACTGGTTAAAAAGCTAAGGCTAGTGATTTACTGGAAATTACATGGCAGGGAAAGCTTTAAGTTTCGGACTTGTCTTTTGAATTCAGTTGAGACTGAGTTGAGAAGCTGCCCAGCTTGCATTCTCCTTGACTTGCCTGAGATAGATCGGATAACGATAGCTAGATCAGAATCATCATCTCTGTGGAACTTGTCTTGTCTTTGACAAATCCAAGAGGCTGAGACAAGAAGGATTTAGCTGATTATATTCTCCTCCATGCTGAAGCTCTATAGATGAGAACTTCCATGCCTCTACTGGGATTATAGATCTGTCTGCACACAAAGGAACTCCAGATCAACAGCATTGAAACCCCATGAACTTTATATCCTTTTCTTAAACAGTCCAGTCTTCAACTGCCCATCTCAGTTGAGAGCCTGATCTGTTTGTCATGAGTGGGTATGTATGGGATAGATAATTATGTCATTAGATTACAACTGCGTGTTAACCGGTGCTTACAACTTGTTTCAAAAAGAAAGCTTTGGTTTATAATAAATCAATCATTGTGTTTACTGAAAGAAACCTAGTTTAAGCCTTTTACTCAAGGTCTAACAATAGCGAATTTGGTAAGTGAATTAAACTTTTAAATGAACGGTACAGTATGTTTAATTGGACTTGATTAAAATGTACCCTAGTTGTAACACATAGATTAGACTAAACACCAATTGTGAAGTAGAAGAATGTGTATAATGAAATAGAATTGAACCCTTCTTTCTACTTGACCCTATCATTCACGCACCAGTGGATGGGAGTATTATTTGGAAGTTGTGTATTGTCATTCCCACATAATTATATCCATGGACTTATGGGCAATGGACATGTTAATTTTAAAAACAAAATGGAGACTGCACAGCCTTTCTTGAAACAAAATGTTTGAAAGGTCATATGACCACCCTCCTTGGCTGCTAAGATAAACGGAACTACACCAGGCTAGAAATTAGATTGCTTGTCTGGACACAACAATAACATGCAACAATCTTTTAGGACAATCCATTGAAAACACATTAGAATGCAACAGATATTTCCTATGCACTCAATGATTGCGGTTGTATAAATGCCAGTAGAAACTAATGTACAATGGCTGACAGACATTCTGGCTTCAGAATGGAATCTCACTGAATGGAGAAGCCTATTCTAGCAATAGGAGAATGAAAATGGCTGAAATTCAAACTCTATTGTGTGCCAGTGCTTAAGCCATCAGATCTCATTTATTTTCTCAGTGGGAAAACAGATTCTATAGGCACCTGACTGAAAACCATGAATGTAACAAGTCAGTCCGGAGACAAAGAGACTCCGAAGGAATGGATGCAGTCTAGCAGAGGAAGAATCCTGCCCAATATCCACCCACAGGCAGAGTAGTGTGGTCAGCCTTGTACTGGCCGATTTGAATAACCAAGTCAAATCCCCACACGGACTTGACTGGAGCTGAGCAACTGCAATTCATCAGAAACTTCCAATTTCCATTTCTTCAGTGAATCAACAAAGGAATGATTAGACTGCACTGTATAGCTTCCACCTCAACAAAAGTTTTGCAGTAAATTGGTGAACCTTTTAAAAAGTAACCGATTTTGTATTCACCTTTCTGTGTCTATCAGTGTGCGTGTGCGAGTGGATGATGTTGTGAATACGTTTGAGCATTGAGAAAGAATATTTTTCTTAGATTTGCAAGAGCACCTGACTTTTGTCTGTTCTCGAGTCAGCACTCAAATCATTAAACTACTTATTCTTTAAAACACATCTACCTGTGCTCAGAGAAGAGGTGGGAAAAAGGGAAAAGAATCCGACCATACCTCCCCTGTAACAGTGCACTTTTTAAATCTCTTGTCTACCTTCTGTGTTAAAATAGTAGTGTTTTCAAATGATTACAGCATTGAACTATATTATTCTGAAAAGCTGCAGCTCGTGTTGAGGAGGGCCCATTGATTATCTTTCTCCTTCAGTTGCTATCTATATGTTTGAAAATACTTAGTTTTTCAAATGATAAGTCTGGGCTTGTGCACAATTTGGCAGGCATATTAGCTTTTAGTTTAACTAGTGTTAGAGAGTGAGAATGTTAAGCTGGGACATCTGTGTGTCTGACCATTTAAACTGCCAGAATCAGCCAGCCAGCCACCCACCACGTCAAAAAGTTGCCAAATTAAACTTAAAGACATTTAAACAGGTACGTAGAGAAGGAGTAATCTACCCATATTTGTTGTTGGTTTAGATATTATGAGCAGAATTCTTCCAAAAATGGTTAATTGTCATAACGGTGTGCAAACAGGAGCGATCTGCTTCAGCCCCTTGGGTATTCTCTGCACTGCAATCCTCCCACACTCACTTTTTTTTTGAAGGGTTGGGAGTTCTGTGCCAGTATTGGGGGGCACAACCTATATTGTGACCCCGGCTTCAGAGCGCTCGGAACTACTTTGCCAGGGTGCCTCAATTTCTCAGTGCAATGAGAGACCCCTTCCCTCCCCTCACAGACATTGGGAACCCCCTTTATTGATAGCATATTACCCATCTCTGCTATCATCTGGGCATTGGAGCCCTCACAGTGGGTTCCTCTGCCCAACTGCCACTGTTGGGTGCCTGGTAGTCATTAACAAGGTGCTCGGTAGGCCTTGCCAGATGAGCACCTCTGGGCCATGCTGCCAACCACTCAGGGTCTTTAATGGCCTCTGAGCCTGAAGGTGCGGCCAGCATGGTGAAGACTAGTCGTGATTCTCGCCATTCTTGTGCCATCCCTGCCAGAAGGCCAAAGAATTCTGTGTGCAGGGAGTTGACCAGGCAAAGCATAAATGCTGATTTAAACATGCAAATCAACCTCACACCCAGAAAGGACACAGTCCAGTTTGTGGTTTCCATCTATCGCCCAGGAGAATTGCAAACTGGCGATGTGCATAAAACCGATTTTTATTTTTTTTAGGCCTGCACGCCGTTCTCAGGGATTGGTGCGATCTCTGCTAGTAGCAGGAAGCTCATAGAATTGCCCACCTCCTCTGCCACTCTATGTATTTAGTTTTCTCTCAATGTACTTTTTTTTTTGATAAAAGGAAAAGTTTGCTAAAATCTGGTCATATCTTGCCACAAAATTATATTTTGTAAAAAATGAATTACTATCCAAGGTTAAGGATGTACAGGTTAGGTAGTTTGGCCCTGGTAAATTGCCCCTTAGTGTCCAAAGTGTGTAGATTAGGGGGATTAGCAGGGTAAATGTGTGGGGTTATGGGGGTAGGGCGGAGATTGAGCCAAGCTAAGATGTTCTTGTTGGAGAGTCCGAAAGGCCTCTTTTTGCATTGTAGGAGTTACGTAGTTCAAAACAGGGCAGAAATACTGTCAAATTATTATATATTACACTTACATTGAATTAATATTTACTTTTTACCGCTATACAATGAAAATAAACTGCCATTGCTGCATGTTTTGCAGCACTTTGAAAACACAGAAATGGTGCACGCAAGCAAGAAGATTGCATTGTATCTCTGGAGTCCCATTTTCAAATTTGGCTCAAGGAAAAGTTAAGAGGGTCTTCTGAGATCAGAGTTGACAGCATCCGTGTAACTGTGTGCACATGAGAGCATACCATTGAAGTTATTTGCCAAAGCAATCTACTGTAGGTCTCGTATCTTCAAGGCCAAATTGAAGTATATAAGAGAGGGAATGTGCTGCCTGTAAGTCCCTCTTGTTTTCCCTGTGAATATAAATACATTCAAGAACAATCAAAATTTGTACAAAGGTGTAATCAGATTTCAGCAGCTCTTCTGTTCAAATGTATTTACTGCATAGAGAGAGATGATATGTAAAACCACTTTAATACAGGCAGGGAACACCCCCTCCACTTAAACCTGTGTTGAAAAGAAAACGTTAAGAGGTTTAATTGACACTGTTTACTTGTGCATTCTGTTTATCTTCTGCAGAGTAACCTGCAGCTGTGTTCCTGATTCCTGAAGCTGTGTTCTCCCTCGCTAGCTTTAAGATTATTCATTAATATGGATGTTGGTAAAATATCTGAATGTGAGCAGGTGCCGATTTCAGACAAGCCTTGCCTTAACTTGCGACACCTCACTGCAATGGAGTGAGATCTCGTCCTTCACTGCAATGTGCTGAGGAGGAGGAGAATGAATGCAACCAATTTACAGTTTTTGATGAAGCACATCCACCCACCTTTTTGTATCTGAACACTTTTTGACTCAAATGGCAAGCATTTGGCAGAAATGTGTGTAAATGTTTATTCTGTCATCTCCTCAGATAGAAGTTTATCCCATACAACTGGCAAAGCAGCAGTTCAGCCAATTATGGACTGTTCATTTTCATGCTTTCGTACTGGCTGTCATGGTATCAGTGTACTAAAACTGACAAGAGGCTGCTTCTTAAGCAATCTGGCGAGAAGCAAAAGACCTGAGCTTTAAAAATATATCTTGAATTTGTAGAAACCATATATAATCGCAAACCCTCAAGTCAACAGGGACTTAAATAACTTCTCTCCACGCTACATAAACCTAGGGCACCAATTGTTGCTTTACTTTCTTATTTTTAAATGCACTTTGTTCCCTCATGGTTGTGTTCATTTGCTGAATCTAATGAGTTACAAACAGTCCAATGGGTGGCCATGCGGTTTCGCTGTTAATGTCTTTCTGAGCACAAGTGGGATCTCAGTCAGGAATTCATTAACAACGGCGATTTCTTTTGAAGGAAAATTGCTTCTAAAGTTTAAAATCATAGAGTTTGTTCCATTTCACTTTGCCTCTAGGAATTAAGCTACACAATGGGAAATAGTCCACACTGCGTGACTGATATCAGCTTGTGAGCTTTCCCCCTGCATAAGCAGTTTTAGCAGCATTCTCCTTAATTATAGATGAAGAATTTAATCTGATTTCTGCTGCTCTTGGAGCCTTCTCAGAGCTCACATTGTCTTTTAATAATCTGAACCTATTTTTCAAAGTGCATCTTTGACTGTTTATGATACCTTTGCGCAGAGGCAATAGAATCAGTAGCCAATCCAACTGGGAAATGTCACAATTACAGCTTTAAGGTTCATCCATGAGGAGTTGATCTCCCTATCCAATGATGGAAGTTATTCACTCAAAGCCAGATTACTTAAAGACTTGAGTACAAATTGTGTTTGAGTGGCATACTTCAGAATTTGGCTTCAGGATACCAAGCCAGTTGCTAAGCCCAGTAGCCAATTTAGCGGCACAATCTTGTGCAGATTGCATTTTTTGCCATATACCAAGGAAAGATCTTGGGGAAAAGTGTTTGGTGTAGTAGTTTGAAGCGGGATTCTCTTTGTCCATTCCATATAATGTATTACATTCTTTGTAAATGTTTAAATTTCTTTTTGTGAATGTTTGTTTGTGCCTGGATGTGGCAGGGTTGCACAGTTGTTAGCATTGCTGCCTCACAGCACCAGGGACCTGGGTTTGATTTTGGCTTTGCATGACTATCTGTATGGAATTTGCACGCTCTTGTCTGTGTGGGTGCTCTGGTCTCCTTGCATAGTCCAAAGATGTGAAATTAGGCAGATTGGTCATGTTAAACTGTTAATTGATGGTGGAGGGATTGAATGTTTGTAGATGTGGTGCCAATCAAGAGGGCTGCTTTGTCCTGGATCGTGTCAAGCTTCTTGAATATTGTTGTAGCTGCACCCATCCAGGCAAGTGGGGAATATTCCATCACATTCTTGACTTGTGCCTTGTAGATGATGGATAGGCACTGGTGAATCACGAGGTGAATTACTTGCCATAGTATTCCTAGCCTCAGACTTGTGCTTGTAGCCATTGTGTTTGTGGTGAGTCCAGTTGAGTTTCTGGTCAATGGTAACCCTAAGGATGCTGCAGTAAGGGATTCAATAATGGTTACACAATTGAATATCAAGGGGTGATTGTTAGAGTGTGTCTTATTGTTGTTGGTCATTATCTGATATTTGTGTGGCACAAAAATGTTACTTGCCACTTGTCATCTCAAGCCTAGATATTGTCCAGATCTTGCTGCATTTGAATGTGGACTACTTCAGTATGTGAGGAGTTGCGGATGGTGCTGAACATTGTGCAGTCATCAGTGAACATATCACTTCTGATCTTATGATGGCCGGAAGGTCATTGATGAAGCCGCTGAAGATGATTGGACTTAGGACACTACACTGAGAGATTCCTGCAGAGATGTCCTGAAGTTGAGAAGACTGACCCTCCACATCCATAACCATCTTATGTACCAGGTATGACTCCAGCCAGTGGAGAGTTTGCCCTGATCCCCATTGTTTCCAGTTTCACTAGAGCTTCTTGATGTCACATTCAGTCAAATGTGGCTTCGATATCAAGGGCTATCATTTTCACCTCATCTCTGGAATTCAGCTTTTTTGTTCATGTTTGAACCAAAGCTGTAATGAGGTCAGGAACTGAGTGACCTTGGCAAAATCCAAACTGACTCTCACTGAGCAGGTTATTGCTGAGCAGATATTGCTTGATAGTATTGTTGATAATCCCCTTCCATCACTTTATTGATCGAGAATAGACTGGGTAGTAGTTGGTTGGGTTGGATTTGTCCTGCTTTTTTGTTTTGTACAGGAAATACCTGAGCAAAATACACATTGTTGGATAGATGCCAGTGTTGTAACTGTCCTAGAAGAGCTTGGCTAGGGGAGCAGCAAGTTCTGGAGTACAAGTCTTCAGTACTATTGATGGAATGTTAGCAGGATCAATTGCCTTTGCAGTATCCAGTGTCTCCAACCACTTCCTGATATCGCATGGATTAGATTGAATTGGCTGAGATGTTGGGGACCACTGAAGGAGGCTGAGATGGATCCATCCACTTGGTACTTCCGGCTGAAGATTGTAGCAAATAGTTCAGCCTTACCTTATGCACTGATGAGCTGGGTTCCTCCATCATTGAGGATGGGGATATTTGTGGAGCCTCTTCCTCCACTGAATTGTTTAATTATCCACCACTGTCCTCAACTGTATATGAAAGAGCTGCAGAGCTGAGATCTGATCCATTGGTTGTGAAATCACTTAGCTCTGTTTGGTAGCTTCACTAGGTTGACACCTCATTTATAGGTATGCCTAGTGCTGCTCCTGACATGCCCTCCTGCACTCTCCATTAAACCAAAGTTGATCTCCTGGCTTGATTGTAATGGTTGAGTGGGGGATATGCCGGGCCATGAGGTTGCAGGTTGCGCTGGAGTACAATTCTGCGGCTGTTGATGGCCCACAGCACCTCAAGTATGCCCAGGTTGCTAGATTTGTTCGAAGTCTGTCCCATTTAGCACGATGAAAGTGCCACACAACATGATGGAGGTTATTCGTTTTTTTTTTGCTGGCCCAGTCTAGCAATTACATCCTTTAGTGTACCCAAACAAGCACCGGAATATGGCAACTAGGGGATTTTTACAGTAATTTTCATTGAAGTTTTAATATAAACCTACTTGTGACTCAGATAAAAATTAATTAAGCACATTTTCTACCTTTTTACTCTATGGGGAGTGCTTTCAGGAATTCTGGAAGATCAAATCCAGAGTATCCATAATCTTGGCAGCCATCTGTTATTTTAATAATGACTGTGACATCAAGGGGATTTGTCAGCTTTTAGTCCTGTCAATTTCTCCAGCATGATTTCCTTCCCAACATGAATCACTTTGCTACTTTACCATTCAGAACAGCGCCAAACAGACAATTTGATTGTGAGAGCATTAATGAGAGTCGATGTTGTAAGTAATCAGCATGTGTCTTCGTTCACTTGACCTTGCTTTGCATGTGTATCTCTTCAGTCATTTCAATACCATTAAAACTACACAGACAGAACGTGCATCTTGTAGATAGTGTGCACTGCAGCTACTGTGCATCAGTGGTGAAGGGAGTGGATGTTGAAGATGGTGGATGGGGTGCCAATCAAATATGTGGCTCTGTGGTGTTGTTGGAGCTGCACTCACCCAGACAAGTGGAGAGTATTCCATGACTTGTGCCTTATGAATAATGAACAAGCTTTGGAAAATCAGGAAGTGAGCTGAATTCCTAGTCTCTGACTGCGCTTGTAGCCACAGTTTTATGCAGCTGATCTAGTTCAGTTTCTGGTCAATGGTAACCACCAGGATGTTGATGGTGGGGCATTTAATGATGGTAATGCCATTGAATAACAAGGAGAAATGGTTAAATCCTCTCGTTGGGGATGGTCATTGCCTGGCACTTACTTGCTATTTATCAGCTCAAGCCTTAATAGTGTCCAGGTCTTGCTGCATGTGGACCCAGACAGTATCAGTATCTGAGGAATAAAAACAAAAAATACTGTAAAAACTTGTCAAGTCTGACAGCATCTGTGGAGAGAGAAAGAGTTAATGTTTCCAATCTTCAGAGCTTGAGAGAGAAAATGTTAGAAGCTCTTATTACTGTTGTTACAGCAAGGTAGTTAGAAAAATTAAAGACAAGCAGGCAGAGTTAACATGGCTTTGTGAAAGGGAAATCACATTTAATTAATTTATTTGTGTGTGTGTGTGTGACAGCAGTGATTTTACTTTGCACTGTGTAATAAACTATGTTCCTTATCACTCTGGCTTCTTGAATCATTACAGATAGAAAAATTAAATTGTGAAAAGAGATTACAAAGGGACATAGATTGTAAGTGGGCAAAGATTTGACAAATCGAGCATAATTTGGGAAAACTGAAAAAGTCCATTTTGGCAGGAAGAATAAAAAAAATGTATTATCTAAATGGTGAAAGATTGCTGAGCCCTTGAGATTCAGAAGTGTCTGGGTTCATGAATCATAAAGGTTAACATACAGATACAGCAATTAATTAGGAATGCTATAGATGTTATCACTTACTGTGAGGGGAATTGATTAAAGTAGTGGGCAGGTTACAGCTGAGTTGAACTGGGCACTGCTAAGACCACCACTGGAATTGTACCACCCCATCTGCCATGGAATCGGAGTGGGTGAGGAGTGGAGAATAGCGGGTGACCTTGGGCAGGATTTTCTAGTCTCACTCGGGCAAGGTCATAAAATCCCACCCCACATCTGGAGTACTGTGCGCAGTACTGGTTTCCTTATTTAAGGAAGGATGTAGATGCATTGTAAGCAGTTCAGAAAAGCTTTATTAGTCTAATATCTGGAGTGGGTGGACTGTCTTATGAGGAAACATTGGACAGGTTAGCCTTGTATTCACTGGAGCTTGGAGTAAGAGGCAACTTGACTGCAGGTATCTTGACAGGGTGGAGATGGAGAGGATGTTTCACGTGGAAAAATCAAGAACTAGGTGGGGTCACTGTTTCAGACTGAGGTGAGGAAATTTTTTTCCTGAGGGTCATGAGTTTTTAGAATGCTGTTCCTCAACAGACAGAGTCTTTGAATGTTTGAAAGCAGATAAACTCTTGATGAACAAGAAGGTGAAAGGTTATTGCAAGGCAGGGATCTGGATTTGAGGTTAAAATCAGATCAACCATGATTTTACTTAATGGCAGAGCAGACCTGAGGAGTTGAGTGGTCTACATTTGCTCCTAATTCATATGTTCATATGAACACCCACAGTTTTGACCTTTATGATGGAAGGAAATTCATGGATGAAGCTGCTGGAGATGGTTGATGCTTGGAAATTACCTGAAGAGCTGTTAAAGTGATATCCTGGGACTGAGTTGATTGAGTTCCAACAACCATGTAAGGCATGATATTCCGGCCACACTTACCCCAAAAGTGGAAAATCCCACCTCAGGTCAACAAAACTTTGCATGGTCTGCCCCTTGTCCATTACGATCCCTATGGTGATCAGAACAGGAAAATGCACCCATAATCTTCCTTTGTGCTAGGTATGACTCCTGCTTCGTTTGCCCCAGTTCCTGCTGGGGCTCTTTACTACACTCAGTCAAATGTTGCCTTGATGTCAAGGTGCAGTCACTCACGTCTCCCCTCTTGAGTTCAGCTCTTTTGACCACATTTGGAATAAAGCTAAAATGAGATCAGGAGCTGAGTGACCCTAGCAGAACACAAACTAAGGTTATTGCTACATTACAGCATTGTTGGTAACCCCTTCCATCACTTTACTGATTGACAGTAAACTGATAGAGCATTAATTGGCGGAATTGGATTTATCCTGCATTTTATGGATAGGACATACCTAATTGTTCACATTTGCAGGCAGGTGCCAGTATTGCAGCTATAGTGGAACAGCTTGACGAAGGAGGGGACAGCTAGTTCTGAAACAGAAGACTTCAGTACTATTGCTGGGATGTTGTCAGGGCTCAGAGCCTTTGCAATATGCGTAGAGCCATTAATTGACATCACTTGGAGTGAATTGCAAATAAAAATGGTTTTCATTCTTTCATTTCCTTAGGTTGAACAAGATAAGCCCAATTCTTTGATGTGAAGGGGATTACTCGACATACTTCCCCTTTTGTTCTATTATGGAGTGTGTGTTTATTAAATTCAATAACTTTGTGACTTGCAGAGTTTATTTATTGAATAATCTTTCAGAAGTATTCTGATTATCATGTTCCTCAGTTTATATGTGGTACATATACAAGCACCTAAAATGTCTCTTGATACTATCGAGTATATTTTAAAGGGACTTTTTTCCCCTGGAGAGTAGGAGGCTCAGGGGTGATCTTATAGAGGCCTGTAAAATAAAGAAGGGCATAGATAAGGTAGATAGTCAACATCTTTTTTCAAAGGTAGGGAAATCTAAAGCTAGAGAACATGGCTTTAAGGACATGGACAGTAAATTTGCAGATGATACTAAAGTTGGTGGTGTGGTAGATAGTGAAGAGGGGTGTTTTAGTTTACAGAGTGACTTGGACAAGTTGCAGAGCTGGGCCGAGAGGTGGCAAATGGAGTTAATGTGGAAAAGTGTGAGGTAATGCACTTTGGCAGGAACAATAAATGTGTAGAGTATAGGGCTAATGGTAGGGCTCTTAATAGTGTTGAGGAACAGAAGGATCTTGGTGTATGTGTCAATAGATCCTGAAAGTAGGCAGTCAAGTGGATAAAGTTGTTAAGAAGGCATATGGAGTCTTAGCTTTTATTGGTAGGGGGATTGAATTTAGGAGCCGCAGCATCATGTTGCAACTGTACAAAACTCTAGTGCGGCCGCACTTGGAGTATTGTGTGCAGTTATGGTCGCCACATTATAAGAAAGATGTGGAGGCATTGGAGAGGGTACAGAGGAGGTTTACTAGGATGTTGCCTGGTATGGAGGGCAGGTCCTATGAAGAGAGGTTGAAGGATTTGAGGTTGTTTCGTTAGAAAGGAGGCGGCTAAGAGGGGATCTTATTGAAGCATATAAGATGATTAGAGGTTTAGATAGGGTGGACAGTGATAGCCTTTTTCCTAGGATGGAGAAAGCTAGCACGAGGGGACACAACTTTAAATTAAGGGGTATGAGTTATAGGACGGATATCAGAGGTAGGTTCTTACTCAAAGAGTGATTAGGGAGTGGAATGCCCTGCCTGCAGCTGTTGTAGATGCGCCAAGTTGGTGGCGTTTAAGAGGTTAGTTGATAAGTATATGGATGAGAAGGGAATGGTTTAGTTAGGAGGGGCATTGCTTTTTATTTTGGTCGGCACAACATCGAGGGCCGAAGGGCCTGTTCTGTGCTGTATTGTTCTATGTTCTATGTTCTAAGGTGAGAGGGGACAGATACAAAAGGATCCAGAGGTTCAAACCCATACAAAGCATTTAGTAAAGAAGATTTTTTCTGAATTCCCTATTTGATTTCTTAGTTACTATATTATATTGATACCTCCAGTTTTTCCCCACAAATGGAAATATTCTTCCTGTATCTAATCCACAAAAACTATCATAATTATAACAGGTCACTCCTTGGCCTTCTCATTTCAAGAGAAAAAAAATGCAACATGTTCATCTTTTTCTGATAGATATAGTCTTGTAGTTCATCTTTGTAAATCCTTTTTGATTTTTGGTTTGAATTGATTTGACTTATTATCGTTGCATGGAATATTGTGTACAGTTCTGGTCACCCTATTATAGAAAAAATATTCTTAAACTAGAAAGAGTACAGAAAAGATTGACAAGAATGCTATCGGGATTTGATGGTTTGAGTTATAAGGAGAAGCTGGATAAACTGGGACTTTTTTCCCTGGAGTGTAAGAGGCTTAGGGGTGATCTTGGTGATCTATGTTAACATTTATTTGGTAATATTATGTACATCATGTTCTATTAATTGTTTTGTACACCCTCATGCTCCTCAGTTTGGTATCATCCACAAATTTAGAAATTTATGATTCCAAAATTAATTATACAAATTGTTGATAACAGTGGATTCAATAACTGCTTTTCAGGCATCCCACTTATTGCCTACATACTGTCAGTCTGAATATCTACTCCTAGCTCTACTCTCCACTTTATTTTCCAGTGAGCAGTCTATTTGTTACTTGTCTCCTCACTCTGCATGTTTTGATCTCATTCAATAGTCCATAACATGGCAATTCATTTTAAGGTCAAAATGGTTTATAATGCAGTTTCAGATGCATTATGCTTTAAAGAGTTTCTAAAAGAATTTTCATGAATGGATAACATAACGTAGTAAAAATACTACTTAAATCATTGTCAAAGCAAATCTGGCATCCTTTACTTGTTAGTAGAATTGCCATTTGGCAAACTATGATCTTGTGTAATGCTATATTTTTTCCAAATTCTCAACCTTTTTGCTGCATGAATTGCTCAGTCTGGTCTGGATTTTCCGTATCTTCATTCTGTATCCGCATATGCATTCTTCCACATGAAAGTCAATTGGAAACATGTCCTGGGAATTTGGTGCTGTTCTGCAGTGGTTTCCTACCAGGGTCATTGATTGGGAAACTAGCTGTGACGGTATAATGTCAACAAGGACTCTTACTGACACACCATCAGCACAGAATGTCACATATTGTCGATTTTTTTTTTGTTGTCTTGTAGAATTTGCTTGTTACTTTGTTAATTTCCTTCAAGTTTTCTACCACTAGTGACCTTTGATTCCTAAACAAATAAAGAGAATTTAGTGACACATGACCAGTTAGCTTAATCTATTCCTCGTCAGTCATAGATTCACAGGAGAGTAATTTGTTGATAACTGGAGTGATTCTGGCAGTGCCAAATGGAATGGTAGTTATATAGTCACAAGTCTTTCAACATGTGCTTTTACTAATACGTCCAGCAGCTTGGATTTCTAATAAGGTTTCACGATCATAAAATGGATTCAGTTTTGATAGAGGTGATTTACTTATTAGGACTATTGAAGAGGGTCCCTGGTATTACTGCAATAAATAATTTTACTTTTTTTTATAAACACTGCCCGGCCAAGTATGGAATTAGCCAATTGTACCATTCCATCTACACCAAGAAAGATCTGTAAAGGGCTACTGCAGGGTAGCAATCAGCATTGAAGGTTAAAGTGTAAAATTTATGACTAATTAAGATCTGCAATTCTGAGCATCATAGCATTTACCTGTGTTGTTGCCTATATGCTGTTCCTCTGCAACATCATCCGAAGACGTGTTGTCAGATTTCAAATACACACGCTACATCGCTTCACTCAGCTGTTTCTCTGCCAGCCTGCTTGTCTAACCAAAGCCTCAATCAGCTGCAATTTCCTAATATTGGAAAGACCAAAGCCTTCCCCACAAACTCTGTTTCCTCGACACTGATTCCATCTCCACCCTGGTCACTGTCTTGGCTGATCTTAACGATAGACAAATTCAGCATCTTGTTAGACCCTGAACTGATCTTTAGACTTAGTGTCTGAGGCACTTAATGTTTTTCTTCCATCATTAAAATAAGCCTAATGTATTAATGTGAACAGTGATAACATTGGTTATTTTGTAACAGATTCCAATGGTGAGGATCAGCTGACCAGTTGACTCAGTATAAATTGAAAGCAGATGGGGATTGTGGGGAGCTTTGTGGCCTGAATGTTGGAGTAATGAAGTTTCTTTATTAATCCTTTTCCTTTGATTTATTTTCTGAAATTAGTTCTTTTACTGCTTGCGACTGAAGATCCTTACTACTGGATGAACATCTTGTATCCTTTACAATGTTCTTTTTATTTTTATTTTGATTCTTCCAGTTTTCCCTTCTGGTAAAGGAATGTTTACTTCCGTGTATCCCTCTTGAGTAACAATCCTTTATTCATAAAGCTTAACAGTGAGTTCTTGAGGGCTTTCCAAACCTTAGACATTGAGTTTATTAGACCAAGAAAATCCAAGGTCAAAATCCTGCTCTGTCCTATTAATCCTGATTCTACCTGCACATAGAAACATGGAAACTAGAAGCAAGAGTAGGCCATTTGGCGCTTTTAAGTCTGCTCTGCCATTTATTTTCACCGTGGTGATCATTACTCTATCGCACCACCATCCTTCCCCATTTCACTGACACTGGTTGTATTATATTGCCTGTTGTCTATGTTGAAGCTCAACTATTCAGACTAGGATCAAAACTGAAGCCAGACTGGTCTCAGGCTAGTGTGAAGTTCTATGGTGCATTGAATCCTCACATGTTAAATTTCTTGGAACTAGGATTATCCAATTTAGTACACTTCTGTGTTGTGAGCACATCCAGTGAAAATAGGAGTACAAGAAGGCCATTTGACTCCACCAACCCAGAAGGAGAGTCTGCTGAACTGGAATGACCACAATAATTTCTCCCTCAAAGTCAGTAAAATGAAGGAAAGCATCATTCATGTAGTATAGTGGAGAACATGCCCCCATCGACGTAAACAGGGATGAAGTGTAACTGGCTGAGAGCTTCAAGCTTCTAGGTATCCAGGTCACCAACAACCTGTACTGGTCCCTCCATGTTAGGAAAGCCTTTACTTTCTCAAGAGGGTAAGGAAATTTGGGTGTGTCCACTACAACTCGGACCAGCTTTTATAGATGCACTATAGAAAGCATTCCTTCTGGTTGTATCACAGTATGGTATTGTTCCTGCTGTGTCCAGCACTGCAAGAAACTACAAAGGCTCGTGAATGAAGCCCAGATCATGCAAACCAGCCTCCTATTTATTAACTCTGTCTACACTTTCCGCTGCCTTGGAAAAACAGTCAGCATAATTAAAGATATCACACAGCCTGGACATACTTTCATGCACCTTCTTCCATCAGGAAAAAAAATACTAATGTCTGAGATCTATTACCAACTGACTCAAGAACAGCTTCTTCCCTGCTGCCATTAGACTTTGGAATTGACCTGCTTTGCATTAGGTTGATCTTTCTCTACACCTTAGCTATGACTGTAATACTACATTCTGCACACTTTTATTTCTGTCTCAATGAACAGTATGCTTTGTCTGTATAGCATGCAATAAACGGCATTTTTCACTGTTTACTAATACATGTTACAATAATAAACCAAATCAAATCACCTATGTTGCAATACCACAAGTCAAATTTAACTGTGGTTCCAGCCCAAAGCTGAGCAAATCTTTTTTGATTCAGTGTACTGAAATCATAGATTCTTTGATGGACAATGGTATGGCATAAGTGAGGTGGTCTTGTCTATTTGCTGTCAAAAATAAAAAGGCTGTCAGATGGCAAAGAAAGGTTTGTTCATGATTTATCCACTAATTGTTTAAATTTTTTTAACATTTTCATTGCCTGACTATAACAAGTAAATCATTTGATTTCTAAAGGAAAATATGTCCTCTAATCCAAAGATAATCCCATGTTCTTCATTCTTTAAGTCTTCCAACTTTCACACCTGCTGCAAGCAAAAGCTCCACCAATGATCTTCATGAACACTATTAGAAATTTGCTTTGTTCAAGAGAAAACTTAATAGATTCCTTCCTGGGATGCAACCATCTCTGGTTAGGCCTACGTTTATTGCCCTTGGGAAGGTGGTGATGAATTGCTTTCTTGAAGTACTGTAATTCATATGGCATAAGTACATCCACAGTACTATTTAGGAGGGAGTTCCAGTATTTTAACCCAGTGACATTGAGGGAACAGTGATGTAGTTTCAAATCAGTAAAGTAGGGGGTTGGAGGGGGATCTTGCAGGGGGTTGTGTTTCCCATGCATTTGCAGTCCTTCTCCTTATAAGGGATAGAGGTCACAGGTTTGGAAGGTGCAGTAGGAGAAGCCTTGGTGAGTTGCTGCAATGCACCTTATAGATTGTACTCACTGCTGGCATTGTGCATCAGTGCTGGAGGGAGTGAATGTTGAAAGTGGCAGATGGGCATCAGTCAAGTGGACTGTTTTGCCCTGGATGGTGTTAAGCTTCTTTAGTGTTGCTCCAGTTGTACTCAACCAGGCAAGCGTTAACTATTCAATCACATTAGCCTGGCACCTTGTGGACAGGCTTTGGGGAGTCGAGAGGCAAGATACTTGCTGCAGTATTCCCTGCCTCTGACTTGCTCTTGTGGTCACAGTATTTACATGGCCGGCCTCATTCTGTGCCTGGTCAGTGATAATTCCCTGGATGTTGATATTGAGTGATTCAGTGATGTAATGTCAAGGGAAGGTGGTTGGATTCTCTCTTGTTGGAGATAGTCAGTCAATGCCTGACACTTGCGTGGCAGGAACATTACTTGCTACATTTCAGCCCAAGCCTGAATATTGTCCAGTTCTTGCTGAATATGGAATGGACTGCTTCAATATCTGGAAAGTCACAAGTGGTACTAAAAATTGTGCATTCATCAGCAAACTGAATGGATTAAGAGCTGCTCTTCTACAAAAGCAAACTTGCAAATGTTATAACTGATAAAGGAATGGGTTGCTATGCTGTGTATGTGGAAACATAGTATAACTATTTCTTCAAGCTGATGTATCGTTCAGTTCAGTATGAAGAAGGTACAGATTTTAGAACTACTGTGTTTCAATATACCTTCCTACCTAAACTTGATTATTCTGTCGAGTTCTGAACAGTTAATGTTAAATTTGGATCAGTGGCAAGTGGCATGAGTTCAATATGCTCAAAAACTTTAGCTGCTTTTGCCGACAAAAGACTTCTGGCGGGTAGTTGAACTATTAGCAAAAAAGTCAAGGTGCTACATCATTGCATTGTTTGGTTAAAATTACTTCTGTGTTAATAGCAATGCTAATTCACGCTGTTTAGGAATTATTGTAAATTGGATTCTCTTTCTCATCTTTTGTTCAAGGAGAAATTGAGTCATTATTTTCTATGTAAATGCCAAAATACTGGGGTTCTTATGTAGTTTGAACTATGCTTTTATTTTTTTTACAGCACTTTATCCAACTGTAATTCATAGACTGTTCCTGGTAATTTGGTTCCCTATAGATCCATTGCCAGTTATACTTACAAATTCTGTTAATGAGTTGTACTAAAGTACTTTAGAGAATAATGGTTTATTAAAAAACATCTCACCTTTTGACTTTGAAGTATCGGGGAAGGCGATAGCCTACTGGTATTATCACTGGTCTATCAATCCAGAAACTCGGCTAATGTTCTGAGGATGCAGGTTCAAATCCTGCCATGGCAGCTGGCGGAATTTGAATTCAGTAAGGTATATTTGGAATTGAGAATCTACTGATGACCATGAAATCATTGATGGAAAAACCCATTTGGTCCACCAATGCCCTTTTTTAGGGAAAGAAATCTGTTGTCGTTAACTAATCTGGCCGACACGTGACTCCAGAGCTACAGCAATATGGTTGATCCTCAACTGCCTTTGGGCAACTAGGGATGGGCAATAAATGCTGGACAACCAGCAATATCCATGTGTCTAAATGAATAAAAAAAACTTATCATTTGGGCCTTTGGATATACACTTATTTTCCAGTAAACACAGTTGATTCCTTTAATTTATCAATTATTTTAACCATGTGAAAGTTGCAAATGTTTGTTAGCTTTTTGACCAAGATGCTGTATTCTCAGTTTTTCATGGTGGAACAGGTCCGTTTTGAACATATTAAAATTAGACTATGTTGCATCCAATTTTCTGTTTTTAGCTCAGAAGGCTAAGCATTAGAAGTACAGATTCAGATTGATGTGGGGGAGGCATATTAGTGGGAGGGACTAATTATGTATAAATGAATTAAACCCAGGAGCAGCCATTGGCAAAGCAGAAGAGGCAGGCATTGCCAAGGGTGAAGGGACAAAGCATTGGGTGACACAATGGCTAGCACTTCTGCCTCAGCGTGCCAGGTACTTGCGTTCAATTCCAGCCTGTGTGAGGTCTGCATGCTCTCTCCATGTCAGTGTGGACTTGCTGCTACAGTCCAAAGACATGCAGGTCACATTGATTGGCAGTGCTAAATTGCCCTTTAGTGTCCCAAGATGTGCGGGTTAGGTGGATTGGCCATGCTAAATTGCCTCTTAGTGTTCTAGGATGCATAGGATAGGAGTATTAGTGGGGTAAATAGATGGGGTTACAGACAGAAGTGCTGGATAAGATGCTCTGTTGGAGAGTTGGTGCAGACCGATGGGCCGAATGGCCTCCTTCTGCACTATAAGGATTCTATGATTTGAGAAAAAGGATGAAAATGAATGTTAAGGAAGACTATAACATACACCTGCAGGCAAGTGTTCTATCAGCTCAGCACCATGTTTTTTGCTTGAGTGCTCTTGAATTGAATGGAATGTTGCTCATGATTGCTATGAGTTGCCCTCTGTGCCACTCCATGTCACCATTCCTATAAGAGTAGCCAGTTGGAGTCAGTTTTTACAACTGACCCACTAGTGTTACTGGATGTCTCCATCATATGTTGTGCGATGGTGGTAGTTATCCTAGTAATCAATGTCATGCATCTCTACCCATTTGGATGCTGAGAAGGCTGTTTTATTCAAATTGATGATTTGGGATGAACAGCTCCCTCTTCTCTCTTCACTCACAGCCGTTTGTGTAAAATTCCTTCCTCCACACTTTTCAGCAGCTCAATCTGAATTATGCATTGCTAACTTGATGGTTTAAGTGACATGGCAGATCTATTTAAAGGTGGTGTGTGTTAACATGTAAAGCATGGATAATAGAAGCTAATCAATGCCTATGTAATTCTTAATAGGTTCAATGCTCCACTGGTTTAATAAAATATTTAAAAGACAAAAAAAGCTTGTTTTGTCTTTCAGTTGAGCAAATGCACTGCCATTGTATCTAGTGTCATCTGTTGTTTCAAGTCAACTTGATATCTGCCAAGTTTCTGGTGATAAATAGAGTTCACTTTAACTTTAGTACATATTAAGGCTGTGCTGGGATATGGTTAAACAATTCAGTGTGAAATGAGATTCATTGCTGAGGGGGGGGGGGGGGGGCGGGGGGGGGGGGGGGGGGGGCGGGCTGCGGGATGGTGAAACTCAATACAAATGGGATTTCAAGTGTTACCCATTGTAAGAAGTCTTTGGAGGTAGAAGTCCCTTTATTTACAATTCCAACAGCAATACACAGAATGCTATCAGTCGGCAGTCTACCTTTGGGGGTGCCAGAGGAACTGATGCTCCTGGTTAATTACAAGGAAAAAACTCCCTGACCAGCCCATTAATTGATTCCTTAATCAGGGAGTTCACATTCCCAATCTCAATGGCCCGATTGAAGTCATTACACCCAAAAGTTCCAATTATTACTTGAACTTATTATTGGCATATATGATTGGGGATATATGCCAGAAACTTTGAATCTCATCAGCAACTGGAATTCTCCAGTGCCATTGCAGTGAATGGAGTTTTGGCTGGAATGTCAAATTCTCCATTCTTGCTGGCAGCAGGGTAGGAACAAATGAGGTTGGAGATTTCTGGCAATACCATCACCAGTTAAATCCCAGTTGTGAACTCCATAATATGGTTCAAGAACATTGCATACATTGAATGGATATTGTTTTTTTTTCTGTTTAAATGATTTTCAGGAGGTGTGTTCAATGGATGTCGACAAAAAGCAGCATAAGACTATTTTTGAGATTGGAAGAGGCGATAAATACTTTGCTATTTTGGTAGTTAAATAATCCACAGTCACAGAAAAACAGCACACAGCCTCAAGCAGGTTAAATGTCTATAGGAGGAAGAGATTAAGTAGGATTAAGAAGAGTGAGATATACAAGATAATTAATCAAGTAATGATAATAGCTCTCAGACATGTGCTGAAAGTACTCTTGCATGAAGTGAAAATGTCAACATCCTGAAGGTTTTCGCAGAAAGTTATGCATGTGGCTCAGCAACAGTTTAAAATGATATTGAATCCCATTATCTGATTAGACATTTCAACAGAATAATAAACCTTGACAGAAGCATACACGAAAGTCATTTACTTTTATTAATAAAGATATAACATAGAATGTAAAACATGAGGAAATCCATCAGATTGTGATTCTTGTAGTTATATAAGAATTGCATGCTTTAAAATTGGCAAAGGTGTCTGTAGGAGATCTTTAGTTTCATGTGGGACACATCAGCAATGTCTTCCTGTCAAAGACCTGTGCCCCTAACATCCCTTTTTCGAAAGGAAATCACTTCAACCTCTCTTCCTTCACCTAAAACATTTTTTTGCCTCACCTTCAGGGAGTTAAGCCCTGATCCTGGACTAGATTTGCAGGTATGATCCAATTCGGCTGAAATTGGTCAGGCATTCTAAGTAAGATCAAGCACTCCTATGTTTATGCATGTGCTGAGTCATTGCCAAGGGTCTAGGGGTGCCAACTCTCAACTGGGGGAATGTTACTGGTTACAGTTGGCTCTGATCCACTCCCTCAATCAATGGCCTTTGTTGTATTTGCATCATTAGTTATGAGGAGCAATTGGACAACCTTGGTTTGTTTTCATTTGAACACCAAAGACCTGAATGACGACCTGATAGAAATTTACAAAATTATGAGAGGCATGGACAGTCAGTCTTTTTACCAGGGTGGAAGTGCTAATTAGTGGGGGATGTTGGTTTAAGGTAAAAGGGGGAAAGTTGAAAGGAGATGTGAGGGGCATGTTTTTTACACAGGGTGCTAAGTGCCTGGAATACACTGTCGGAGGAGATGGTAGAAGCAGATACAATAGCAATGTTTTAAGAGGCATCTTGACAGATATCTAAACAGGCAGGGAATAGAAGGATAAGGACTGCATAGAGCCAAAAAGTCTTTATTTCACTTTAGAAAGCTGTTATGTGTCGACGTGGGGGTGGGGTGGAAAGGAGGGGGAGAGAAGAGTTTCCTACGCGCCCAAGGGAAAATGTTCTCGATTTACTTCAGTGTACTGTTCTGTGCTGTAATGTTCTATGTTCTATGTTCTAAGTGATGGGGTCGTCAACAGTGCTATTAAGCACCACTAATAACCTGACATTGGATTCTGCCAGGGTCACTCAGCTCCTGACCTCATTTCAGTCTTAGATCAAACATGGATTGATTTATTATTGTCACATGTATTAACATGTAGTGAAAAGTATTGTTTCTTACATGCTATACAAGCAAAGCATAACATTCATAGAATAGAAAATGAGAGAGTGCAGAATGTAGTGTTACAGTCATAACTATGGTGTAGAGAAAGATCAATTTAATGCAAGGTGGGTCCATTCAGAAGTTTGACAGCCCCAGGAAAGAAGCTGTTCTTGAGTTGGTTGGTACATGACCTCAGATTTTTGTATTTTTTTTCCTGATGGAAGAAGGTGGAAGAGAGAATGTCCGAGGTGCACAGGGTCCTTGATTATGCTGGCTGCTTTGCCAAGGCAATGGGAAGTGTTGACAGAGTCAGTGGATGGGAGACTTGTTTGTGTGATGGATTGGGCTACATTCATGACCTTTGTAGTTCCTTGCAGTCTTCGACAGAGCAGGAGGCATACCAAGCTGTGACACAACCAGAAAGAATCCTTTCTCTGTGCATCTGGTGAGAGTCGCAGCTGACACGCTAAATTTCCTTTGCTTTCTGAGAAAGTAGAGGGGTTGGCTTTCTTGACTATGGTGTAGGCATGGGGCTATTAAAAGGGCTTAAGGCCATTTGGCTCATTGAGTCTGCACTGACCACAATCCCACCCTGGCCCTCTCCCCATAACCCCACATATTTATCCTGCTAGTCCGCCAGGCAGTGAGGTCAATTTAGCATGGTCAATCAACCTAACCCACATACCTTTGGACAGTGGGAGAAAGCTGGAGCACCTGAAGGAAACGTACACAGACACAGAGAAAATGTGCAAACTCCACACAGAGAGTGACCCAAAGCAGGGAATTGAACTTGGGTCCCTGGTGCTGTGGAGTACCAGTGCTAACTGCTCTGTCACTGTGTCTCCCTCACAGCATACCGGATGTAACTGCACCAGATGAACTGCAGTGGTTCAAGATGGTGGCTCACATCTTCTCCTTGAGGACAGTTATGAACAACAAGTTCCAATCTTTCCAGTACCATTCATAAGTCATTAAAAAATGAAAAGAATCTACAGTGCAGTGCAAGCAGCCTTTTATCCCATGGCAGTTTCTCCATCTCGACAACTGTACTTTCACATCATTTGAATAAGTAAATGTTTGGTTTCTAAAAAAGTTATCTTCTTGTTTGTTCAGTAATGCAGCTGCAGGAGAAAACAAGCATTGAATATTGAATTCATTCTTAACCATTCTTTCTAATATTAAAACTAATACCAATCTTATTATGCAAAGTAATTTAACTGGTGAGGGAGTGGAATATATTGCAAAATCTGAATATTTTGTTTCATGCCCTTTCTCTGCTTCTTTCTTTAGGGTGGTATAAATAAAGTGATTTCAATAATGGCTGTCTGCAGTTGTGTCTTATTCAGTGCAATGGGCAGCACTAATGAGGTACCATGGCTGTAATTGAGTCAGAGAGAACAATACTGGGCTTGGTACCCCTTGCTGATCACAGTGACTCCCTGCTGGAAATGGATATCCGTGGACATAAGTGGGTTGTGACTGCCATGTTCAATAGTTCACCAATAATCATTGCCAAGCTTCACGTAACAGTAATGATCATTTGGAGTTGGTAAGTGGCCTATGGCCATGAAAATACACCCACAGAGTGGGTGCAGTGAAAAGAAGAAAATTGAAGAAAAGAAGAAAAATGAGAAGAAAATTGTTGAGGATTGTTCAGCCTGTAAATGATTTTAATAAAATCATTCAAGCAAGTTTCACTTGGAAAAATTGTATAATGAAAACATAAGATGCTGGAAAAACTCAGCAAGTCTGGCAGCATCTGTGGAGAGAGAAACAAGAGTTAATGTTTCAAATGCGATGTGACTTTTTGTAGAATCCCAACAGTGCAGGAGGAACCATTTGGCCCATTGAGCCTGCACTGACGACAATCTGACCCAGGCTTTATGGCTGTAACCCCACTCTGCTGTTTCCCCTCCCCTCCCCCTTTACACTAAGAGGCAGTTTACCATGGTCTATCCACCTGAGCTTTCTTTGGACTGTGGGACGAAACCAGAGCACCTGCAGACATGGGGAGAACACACAAACTCCACATAAATAGTGGCCTGAGCTGGAATTGAACCTGGGTCCCTGGCATTATGAGGCAGCAGTGCTAACCACTGTACCATGATGTCATCCTGGAGCATCTCTGAAATTCTTTTCTGTTTTTATTTCAGATTTCCAGTGTATATAATATTTTGATTTTGTTGATACATTACAAAAAGCAATTATTTAATTTGAGAGGGAAGGTAAAGATTAACATCCTGAGGGACTATTTTTTCTGTGAGTGGAACAATGTAAATTGAATTGCAAGAAGGCTGATTCAGGTGAAGATGTGGAAATTTGCCCAAAGTTGACAAATAGTTGATCATCAACCCCACACACCCATTGTTTGAAGAGGATTTCCTATGCTGTGTTGCAATTGTTTCTTGGAATGCAAATGTATTATAGCCATGTAGCCATCACGTGGAAAAGGGACATGAATTCATTTACGCAGTGCATCGCAGAGAGCTTGCATCTGTGTTTATTCAAAATGGTGGCATTGTTACATACTGGCACTGTAAAGCTGACTGACGGTTAGATCAAGATGCTAGTAGCCAGCAAAGTCTTTATAGATGACCTTGCATCAAATATGTATTCTGTGCAGGCTGTGAAAATATTCACATAGGTTTTCATGTTCTTAGGGATCAATTAGTTGTGGACGCCACTTATCTCCTGAATCATAGAACCTTATAGTGCAGAAAGAGGCCCTTTGGCCCATCGGGTCTGCACTGAACACAATCCTAACCAGGCCTTACCCCCATATCCCTACATATTATACCCACTAATCCCTCTAACATACGCATCTCTGGACACTAAAGGGCAATTTCTCAGCATGGCCAATCAACCTAACCCACGCCATCTTTGGGCTGTGGGAGGAAATCGGAGTATCCGGAGGAAATACATGCTGACACAAGGAGAATGTGCAAACTCCACACAGACAGTGACCCGAGCCGAGAATCGAACCCAGAACCCTGAAGCTGTGAAGCAGCAATGCTAACCGCTGTGCTACTGTGCTGCTGTCCTTGATTGATTAACCAGCAAATGTGACCAGAAAAGGAGGTTACATTCCCAAAAACATTGCTTCTTCCTCAACCCTTCCTCAGTAGATAAAACCATCAGATGGGGTGGAAGATGGCATAGTGATTAGCACTGCTGCCTCAGAGCCTCAGGGACCCGGATTCAATTCCCAGCTTGGGTCTCTGTCTGTGTAGAATTTGCATATTCTCCCAGTGTCTGCATGGATTTCCTCCGGGTTCTCTGGTTTTCGCTCACGCTCCAAAGATATTGATTGGCCATGCTAAATTGACCCTAGTGATAGGAAATTATCAGGCTAAATATGTGGGATTATGGGTTTAGACCTGGGTAGGATTGTGGTTGGTGCAGATTCAATGGGCCAAATGGCTTCTTTATGCGCGGCAGGGATTCTATAATAAATAAAATATACTTGGGTATCTTACCTTAAAACTGTAGTCTGAGCCAATGGTGGGAACACATAGTCAATGCTTTTCAGAAACTGGGGAGCGATCTTGCGTCCATGCTCGTCATCTGTGGGAATAGTGGCCATCAATCAAGACTCAGCAAAACCCCGGAAATTACGGATCTTATCGGCAAGATCACAACATCCAATTTTCACCGCTCCTTGCCAGTGGGCTAATCAGGTTCATCCCCATTCTCGGCATGAACCTAATTTAAATATACTTTAATACAGTAACAATATATTAAAGAACCTTCTCGCTAGATATTGATACCCTGCCTCATATTCAAACTGCATTAACATGATACCACATTGGCAAGGTTTACAATAGGTTCAGCAGACATGAGCCTGTCGTGGGAGTTTCCCGGGGATTGTAAAGCTGAGTGTAGCCCCTGTGGGGGGAGGGACATGGTCAGGCAGTGGCCTGGCACTGTCTTCTGGCACAGATTGGCACCATGTCCGTGTTTGCCTGTGCCGGGGGGCAGTGATGGGGCAGATCCTAGTGTGAAGATTCATCTATTTGTGGTTTTGGGATTGTAGTGGACTCAGGAGCTAGGGATGCCAGTAATGGCTGTTTGGGGGCGGGTGATGGTTGGAATGGAGATGGGACAGAAATGCCATTCCAACTGGGGCTGTGGTGGTGCTTCCTCTCAATCGATGGGGGGAGGAGTTGGCACTGTCTACTGGGGGAGATGAAGAAAATGGTGGGGGGCACAGCTCTGATCAGGGCTAAGGGGAGCCCCTTGGACTTCTGTTAAGGGCTGACGGTGGGGGAATAATTTTTTTGTTCTGATTGAGGTGCCCTTTAAACATGGTGGCCTGACCTTAGTATCATTAGATTTGCTGGTGTATTAGTCCACACTCTCCTGCACTGCCCCCACAGTGTGAAACACACTTGCTGCCCTATACTTAGATACATAGAGAAACTACAGCACAAAACAGGCCCTTTGGCTCACAAGTTGCGCTGAACATGTCTGTACCTACTAGGCTTCCCTATAACCCTCTATCTTACTAAGTTCCATGTACTTATCCAAAGCTCTCTTAAAAGTCTCATAAAAGATTATGGTCTATACCCATAATCCCAATATTTAGACGGTTATCACTAGGGTCAATTTAGCATGGTCAATCAACATAACCTGCACATTTTTGGAGTGTGAGAAGGAACCAGAAAACCCAGAGGAAACCCATACAGACACTGGGAGAACATGCAAACTCCACACAGACAAAATCAGCTTGTGGCATGTGGAGAGAAACACACTGTTATTCTCGCTGGAACCAATTTTTTTGGTAAGATTTCACCCAATGCACTTTCGAGTTTGTTTGGTCTGTCCCTTTTCAGAAAAGAAAAGCCAAAGTCAATTCAAAATGATCCCTCTGAATCAAATCAAAGCATCCACAAACTAACCATAAATGTTTTAATTTTGGTAGACTTTTTTTTTGGCTCTTTCCTTTTAGTGTTGCTAGAAAGCAGACAAAATCTTTGACCCCAGCCTCTGCAGTCAATGAAACTATTATAGTCAATAGTCAAGGAATAACATACTAAAGAAATTAGATGATCCAATTGTATAGATTGAAGCATAAAGCAAATCAGTAACAGGAAAATATGGCGGCATGGGTTTCCTCTGGGTGCTTCAGTTTCCTCCCATAGTCCAAAGATGTGTGGCTTAGGTGGATTGGCCATGCTAAATAGACCCCAGTTTCAGGAGATTTAGCAGGGTAAATATGTGAAGTGACAGGAATAGGGCCTGGCTGGGATTGTAGTCAGTGCAGATTCGATGGGCCGAATGACCACCTTCTGCACTGTAGTTGAGCCACTTAAATCAACAGAGCATTCATAGTACGTATTGTACACTCCCTGTAAATTAGCTGTTACCACAGCAACAATATTTTTGTGTCAAGTTGAGGTGCAGGTTATGGTACACAAAAAGCACGACAGCAATTATGCTGCACTCAATATAGTTTCCAAAGATCTCTCACTGAATTCTGTCAGATTTTTCAGTCAGTGGCAAACTGATGACACTCGCCACTGATCCCGAAGGAGGCTGCTCAGCAAGATCTACTGAGCTCTGTGGTGACCATTTCGTCTTTTCTGTGTTATTTCTATTCTGTTGCCAGCTTTGGGGGATTTCTTTCATCAAACAATAGTGATGTCTTTAAGCTGTCTTATCAATGAACACATGGAAGAGTTCTTGGAGAGCAAACCTGATAATAACAAGCAGATCTTTGCAGTCACTTTTTACACTATTGCATCAAGTGAAATCAAGACGAACCACACAGATGAGTTAAGGCAGAAGCTGAAGTAGTATCAAATTGGAATGTTGCTGAGAAAAGAGGCATTCTGTTGAAACTTTTCATCTTGCACTCATCAGGACATTTTGTAAGAATACCAGTTGTTAATGGAACAACAATTTACACTGCATGAATGTGCTGATTGGTTGGCATATGGACATTGATTTGTGGAGGCATTGTTTGGGGAATGCTGCAGGCAACAATTAACTGCCAAACTTTTGTCCAAATTCAAACCAGGCAGGTTGACCCCAGTCAAAGCATTGTCATGGGGAATAAAATTGGGAGTGGCTGTACTCTAAGCTTTTGATTACTTGAAAAGGACATAATGCATGGACATGTTTCTTCTGTTTGCAAAGGACAGGGCCCAATGTGTGTTAAGATATGTACTTCACCAGCTAACTGTTCCCTGGTGCAATCTCCATGGCAATGCCACGAACCATTAGAATCCATTTGCCAACCGATCAGTACTCTCTTTTCATGCAATATAAGTTGTTGTTCTCTTTACTATTGCTATTTTTGCAAACTATCCTGATGAATACAAGATGAAAAGCTTTGAGAGCACATCTATATTTTCATTAGTGATCGAGTTATATAGTACCAATTGACTATTCCCTAACTTGGACAACATGGATATGCTTTAAAAAAATTATGGAATTTTTACTGTGGAATGGAGAAGTTTGGCATTCCATAAACATAGGATTAATCTTCCAGGGCAATATAGTTATTCAGCAATAATTACGACTTACTATTCTGCAAATGTCCAGTTACACATCATTCAGCAATGTGTGACAACTTCAAGGGGCTTTTCTTTTAGCTGGACTATGTGGAAGATCCTGTTAATTCAGTGATTTCTAATTGACTTTTTTTATCTGCTAGGATTCCAAAAACATGCATAGTGGCAAGATAAAAAATCACTGACTACAACTTCTAATTTCCTCTGTTTAACTGTGCTTGTTGTTAAGAACCCCACTGATGTTAAATGTGTGGGTATCCAGAATACCAGAAGGGAGACATTGAATGCTGATTCTTAAATGTTTATTTTGTAGTTCAGTATAATGTGAGGAATGAGATGAAAACCAGTGAGGAAACATCCAGTTTTCCTGCAATCATTCAAATGGAAAGAAGGTTAAAATTACTGGAAAACACACAAAAGGTAACTAGACAGAACAAAAATTTAAATTAACTATAATAATGGCTACTCATACAATACACGTGAATTAACCCTGTTTCAAATCTATCTACTTCCCTAAACTCTGAGAATACACCTCCCCCAAAACTACATCCCAAAGATTTCCATGCTATGAACCAAATCCAGCAATTATTACCACACAATGCCTTTCCCAAAAGAAAGATGAACTTTTTTTCTGGTTCAGAGTAGCATCCCTCGGGTTTAAAACCATAGTTGTCGGGCCAAAAGTTTATATTTGAGAGAGCTCAGCTTCTAGCTAGGTGTGGCTGTGATCTTGGTGCCTGTCAGCTAATCCCCAGTATAGGGTTCATCCTGCTACTGATATATAGCTTCTCCCTTTTTATCTTGTCTTACATGAGCAACTATATTAGAAGTCACCCTTTTTAGCATATAAATGTGACATTCATTTCGTTTGTCCATCTGAATTCCTTCCTTCCTAAAATTCTATGTCCTATTGTCCTCCACTTCACTTGAGTAAATATGTTAGGTTAATCCCCACATCAAAGCCGTCAGATGCAGCTGAATCCTCATCAGTTTCCATTTGTGCAATTCTGTAATCTTTATTTTATCTCAATTTCTTGACAATGTGCGGATATTAGAAGTTGCTGTCAGATTCACAAAGTAATGATAATGAAACTGTCAATGTTCTTCATCATTAGATAGTAAAATCCTGGCCAATGCTGACAGCTGTGTCAACTCGACTCACATGGTAACACACTTTGCTACAGAATTAGGGTTCCAGTCTCATTCACAAATTTAAGCATATGATCTGACATTATGTTGCCTGCTTTGTTGTTCAACAAAGTATTAACCAATATCCCTTCTGTGTAAATGATCCCATGGTAATATTTAAAGAGAAGTTATCCTGGCCATTTCTTCCTTGACCAAACATCAATTAATTTCTAACTGATTTGCTGTTTGTGAGATCTTGCTGTGGGATCATCGATTTCAAAGCTTGATTGCGTATTAACAGTGACCAATCTTTGCGATCTCCTGAATAATCCAGGAAAACCATTCTGCCCTTGAACTACGAGTAGTACTAAAAGGCCGACTGGTTTAGTAAATCTGAATGTGATTTTATTTGGTGTTAATAGTGGAACGCCTGCTGAGCTGCAAAAATTAGGCTTGAATAGCATGCTATTTGAGTCAAAGAATAAGGACATTGGGACTGAAGAACACAAAATGGAAATCACACCACACATTCTTCTATATAAGTGGAGAACTCTATGGCACTATTGAAGTAGGAGAGGTTGCATTTGTATGAAAGCACTAAAGTGGAACAGCTATATTTGTATTGGATCCATTTGATAAGATGGAATGGGAACTGGTTTTAGGCAAGTAGTTTGGAAAATAACCGCTGCAGAGAGTAAAGGATGAGTTCTTGCTGACTGTATTTGAGCTGCTCTGCTGGGGTGCTACCTGGTCAAAGGAACTGTAGACCAGCCACAGTATCATGAGTACATTTGAAGTACAGAATGCAACCTGCATTCTATGCTGTAATTTTTCCAATGATTGTCAGTTCATCAACTTGAATTATTATTGTCAAATGTATTAGCATAAAGCGAAAAGTATTATTCCTTGCACACTATACAGAGCATACCATTCATAGAGAAGAAAACAGTGCAGAATGTAGTGTTACCGACATGGCTATGTTGTAAAGAAAGATGAACTTAATGCAAGTTGGGTCCATTCAAAAGTCTGACAGCAGCAGGAAAGAAGCTGTTCTTGAGTCGGTTCGTATATAATCTAAGATTTTTGTATCTTTTTCCCGATGGAAGAACGTGGAAGAGAGAATATCCAAGATGTGTGGGATCCTTAATTATGCTGGCTGCTTTGCTGAAGCAACAGATGGGAGGATGGACTGGCTACATCCATGACTTTTTGTAGTTTCTTGTGGTTGGGCAGAGCAGGAGCCATACCAAGCTATGATACAGCCAGAAAGAATGCTTTCTTTGGTGCATCAGTAAAAATTAGTGAGACCCAGAGCGGACATGACATATTTCCTTCATCTTCTGAGAAAGCAGAGGCATTGGTGAGCTTTCTTAACCATAGTGTCGGCATGGGAGGACCAGGACAGATTGTTGGTGATTTGGACACTTAAACTTGAAGCTCTGATCCTTTCCACTTCATCTCCATTGATGTAGACAGGGGCATGCTCTCCTCTGTTTCTGAAGTCGATGATAATCTCCTTCGTTTTGTTGACATTGAGGGAGAGATTATTATTGCCGCACTAGTTCATCCAATTCTCTACCGCATTCCTGTACTCTTTCTCGTCATTGTTGGAGATCTGACCTTCTACTGTGGTGTCAGCAGCAAACTTGAAAATTGAGTTGGAGAGGAATTTGGCCACACAGACATTGGTGAAAAGGAGCACAGTAGAGGGTTGAGAACACAGCCTTGTGGAGCACCGGTATTGAGGGTGATCGTGGAGGAGGAGGTTACAGATAGTGGTCTGTAAATTAAGAAGCTTAGGATCCAGTCACAGACTGTGGCGCAGGCCACAGAGTTTGGAGATGAGTTTTGTAGGAGTAATTGTGTTGAAGGCTGAGCTGTAGTCAATAAATAAATAAACTTTATCCAATTGCGTTTTCCCGTTTAACTTGTACAAATCTGGTATAAAATTTCATTTGATCCAGTGTGCATATTTCACTGGAGGGCATATAGTCATCCTGTAGATAAGTATCTACATTATGAATTGCCTGAATCAAAAATAATGAGGGGTGCAAACTGTCATCTAATACATTATTGGTCTGTTCTGTAGATTGCTAATCAAACTCTGTCCATTTTCTCCTCATTTCACCTTCTCCCACAGTTTATTCTTATGGCAATAGAAAAGGGGTGGAGGGTCAAGAAAATCGAGTCTCCAGCTCTCAAGCATCACAATTACACTCGTAATAGATGTCTAATTGGCTTATTAGTTTCACTGTGAACTGCTGGATTTTTCTAAGTACCTTGCTTAATGACCAATTCTGTGGCAATTCTTCATCCACAAGGAGGCTGTAAGTAGTCTTTTTTGGGAAAGCCTGCTCACCAGAGATTTAGTTCTCCACTCTTTCTTAGCAAAAACATTTGGCAACATGACATTTCTTGCACTGTTAATCTGTAATGCTTCATCTAAGCTTTGTATTAGTACATTAGTTATTCTTGCAAGAATGTAAGTGACATTTTTAAATGTCGTCTGATGTCATATTGAGCAATTTCCTTGTCTAACTTTGAATTTTAAACTTATGGCTGTGGAAGTGATCCAGCTTAGGGCTGACTGGTTTCATCTGTTAATGCATATCTTGATATTGTACCATCAACGGTGATGAGTCACATAGACATAATATACAAACTGATGACAGCCTCACCATTCAATGGCCTACCCCCTGCTTAAGTACAAACGTAACTGTCCACAACTCAGTAACCGATCCTTCTGAAATCCCAAGTTTCAACCTTTGACGAAAAATCTGGATGAAATTCAGTCGCTTGAGAACAGGCCAGAAAACATGTGACTGCTTGCTCCATAAGTGACCCATGAGGGACAACTCCTATTGTAACTGTGACCATCCAAGTCTGACTATCGTCAACTTGCTGCACTTTTGCTCCAAGAAGTCTGTTTGTGGGGGCATCACAACCATTCATACTGCATCAGCCGAAAGAGAACTATGACTACTTCCCCAGCCACACGGATAAGTAAAACAGACAATGTGGACATTTGTATCCTTGATCCCGTTGGCATGTTTATTTTATGTGCTGTGGTATTTATTCTAAAGATAGCGATGCTGACCTGAACCACTTTTAAAAATATGTGCACCACTTGCAATATTGCGAGCACTGCCAATGGCAGAGCAGCATTAATCATTCTAAGCCTTGCAGGGTGGTATGTAACCTTTTGGTACTGACCCTGTATTGAATTTCAGCGATATGCCAAGAGACAGGCAACTGAAATAACCATAAATATTCAAATTACAGTTCCAGTGAAACACCTTTTAGAACTATCAGTTACAAAAAGCGTTCAAAGCTATGTGACACATTTGGTCTTATATGTGTGCTGAAACTTCAACTCTGATTATGGTGTGTGTAAAACAAGTCATATTGGATTGGCTGGCAATTATATGCTCTGTTAACATCCATTTCCATTGAAGTCAATGGGAAGGACACTGGGTCACGATGTATAAATGTCAGCTAATCAGATTTCATATACTTCCTTGAAGGTCTTGTCTATCATTCACAAGAGAATTAAAAAAAAATGCGTGACAAGTTAGTGCAGCAATAAACTAGCCATGAAGACAGAGGTTCAATGACAAGTATGTGCTGTTTTAGCTAGTTTCATCTCAGATGATGAAAGGGGTCTTATAATTGGTTTCACTGTCCCCAATGTAAGCAAAGGTGATTCCAGCCACTAATTTGCTCCCAGAGTATCAAAATCTAATGGGTGAGATTTTATGGCCACCATAAACTTCTGTCCAAGGTCAATGGATCTTTTCATTCTCCGCTGCTCTCCCACTCCGATTCCCATGGTGGGCGGGCTGGTAAAATTCCGGCCATTATTATTTCTGGCTGGAAACACATGGAGTAAAAACAGGATCAGGATCAAAATTGGCCCCTTCAAACGGATATCCCTTTGACATTCACGGCACGTGTGAACATGGTCAGTTAGATATGCCTAATATCAAAGGAATATTCCACAAGGAGTCAACATCATGAGCATATTAATGAGCGAAGAATATAGGATCTACGACGGGAAAAGTTGTTGAATGTGTAGAACTTCCATTACACTTCTATTTGCTGCTATGTATAAATTGTGTTACAATTGTAGGGTTGATAAGATTTATTTTAGGATTGTACTTTTATAAACTTGCTATATTTTATACTATTTAGTAGCTTTAAATGTGAGGAGAAGGATCATATGACTTGTGGAACCTACCTGACAGTAAGCTGTAGTGGCTTAATTATTAGAGATCAGAGAATGACTCGGATTGTTTTATTGAGAGGACATGCAAGGGATTTATACTTGGAGACAATGCAAGCAGACTCTGCGCCTACAGTGTGTGAATCCTGAGTCTCCCAAATCCCACAAAAGTGTTAGAAGTGTCAAGTTGTAAACACTGGTGCAGTAAACTATCCCTTCACTTCTAAGATGAAAAGGAGCTGGAATCAAGGATAACTGAAGCACTGAATAATTAGCACTGAAGAAATGCATTGGCTTTGTATTTATAGGAAATAGTTTGGAAGAAGTCAGTTTGAAATTAGATTACAGGCCTCTATAAACCCAAGAATATCATAGATGGCAGCGTTGTAGTTTAGTCTTGTGGGTCTACAGTCAACTTCAAAATGAAGAGAAAAAGATGACATTAACCAGGCCTGTATCTTAAACAAAGAAAATCTGTTCAACATTCATAATAGGTTTAAGAATTTGCCCTCAGACTGAAAACCGATTTCTGAGGAATTAAATGAGTCTAGAAGATTTATTTCACTTGGAGCCACATCTACAGTGAATAGGATTAAATTGAATTGATTTATTATTGCCACATGTATTGAGATACAGTGAAAAGTATTGTTTCTTGCAAGCTATACAGACAAAGCATATCATTCATAGAATATATAAGAGAGAAGCAAAGGATAAAGTGCTGAGTGCAACCCTCACAGTGAGAGAGAATTCTGTGATTAAAAGTTACTCGCTGCGATAGGCAAAGAGAGGTAACTCATTAGAAGCCAGGAGCAACTGTGAACTGCTTGCCATGAGAACTGTAATTCTGTGCAAAATGTAGAAAGGAAACGTTTATTTCTATAACTTAAAGTATAAAGCTGCCTACAAAAGAAAATGGTGTTTAGTCAATAGTGTTTTTTTAGTAATAGTTTGATATAATAAGTTTGAAAAATGTGAAATCTTCAGCTGTCATTCTTTGAAGTTATTAGTTTCCATAGATATTGTAACAATAGACACAATGTTGAAAGTATTTTATTGAAAAAAGTTTGCAATTTCAAATGCTTCCAATAAAGTATAATAGAACATTGAGTACAGAATAGCATTGCATGTTATGATAGCAGAAATCCCATTCATACACATTGGGTGATTTTAACTCACTTTCTGCTCTGACATTAACAGAACTTGAGTGCAGTTAAAGTGGATCCAATTTTCCATATGATTCTCTTAGATTTCCCCATTTTAATGCCTCTGTTTTGTTAAGCTGCTTCCAGTTGAAACCACATCAATACATATCAACTGAAGCTCTGTGATGTCCATGGGACGTTGGTTTTAGCGTGCTTTTAAACAAAATGCCTCCAGCAACAACTCAAGTAGAGCTTTACAGGACCCAGAGATTTTCCTTAGTAAGATTTCTGGAAAGGCATTCCTTAGTAGATCTGAGAAGAGCAGTTGTGCCTCTCCAGACTTCATTGTGTACAATCCTGGTTGCCACACTATCAGAAGGAAGTGGATGCTTTGGGAAGCATTCAGAAGAGGTTTACTAGAATGTTGCCTGGCTTGGAGGGCTATTAGCTATGAGGAGAGATTGGGTAAACTGGGTTGGTTCTCACTGGAATGACGGAGGTTGAGGGGTGATTTGATAGAGGTTTACAAGATTATGAGTGGCTTACATAGGTTGGATAGTCAGATGCTCTTTCCTAAAGTAAGTAGTAGAGGACGTAGGTTTAAGGTGCTTGGGGAAAAGTTTAGAGGGGATGTGCGAGGCAAGTTTTTTTTACACAGAGGGTGGTGAACATCTGGAACATGCTGCTCGGGGAGGTGGTGGGAGCAGGTACAACAGCAGCATTTAAGGGGTATCTAGACAAACACATGAATAGGATAGAAAGGTGTGGACTCCGTCAATGCCTATGGTTTTAGTTTAGGCAGGTATTATGCCAAAACTTGATGACAGGAAGGTGATGGCAGGTCAGGACCTAGAAGCTACCATTATCACAAAAGAGGCAATGTTAGGCAAGTTAATGGGTGTAAAGACAGACAATTCTCCCGGCCATATGGAATGCAACTCGGTGCTAAAACAGATGGCGGGAGAAATAGCAAATGCACTAGTGATAATTTACCAAAATTCGCTGGACTCTGGGTTGGTTACTGCTGATCGGAAGAGAGCAAATGTGATGCCATTGTTTAAAAAATGAGCTAGACAAAAGGTGGGTAACTAAGTTGGTTAGCTTAACTTCTGTAGGAGGGAAAATGCTTGAATTTATTATCAAGGAAGAAATAGTGAGGCATCTGGATATAAATTGTCCCGTCGGTAATTCGCAGCATGGGTTCATGAAGAGAAGTTCATGTTTGACTAATTTGATGGAATTCTTTGGGAACATGGAATGGACAATGGAGTACCTGTGGCTGTAGTGTATCTGGATTTCCAGAAAGCATTTGATGAAGTGCCGCGCCAAAGACTGCTGCATGAGGTAAAGTGCACAGTGTTACAGGTAATGTACTAGCATGAACAGAGGATTGGTTAACTAACAGAAAGCAAAGAGTGGGGGTAAATGGGTGTTTTTCTGGTTGGCGATCAGTGACTACTGGTGTGTCTCAGGGATCAGTGTTGGGACCGCAATTGTTTACAATTTACATAGATAATTTGGAGTTGGGGTCAAAGTGTAGTATGTCAACATTTGCAGATGACACTAAGATGGGTGGAAAAGCAAAGTGTGCAGAGGATGCTGAAAGTCTGCAAAGGGATATAGATAACCTAATTGAGTGGGCAAGGATCAGGCAGATGGAGTACAATGTTGGTAAATGTGAGGACATCCATTTTGGTAGGATTAACAGCAAAATGGACTATTATTAAAATGGTAAAATATTGTACAGAGGGACCTGGGTGTCCTTGTGCAGGAATCTCAAGCAATTGGTTTGCAGGTGCAGCAGGTATTTAAGAAGGCAAGTGGAATTTTCTCTATTGCTAGAGGGATGGAGTTTAAAAATAGTGAGATTGTGTTGCAGCTGTATAAAGTGCTGGTGAAGCCACACCTGGAGTACTGTATACAGTTTTGGTCTCCTCACTTGAGAAAGGATATACTGACACTGGGGGGGGGGGGGGGGGGCGGGGGGGTGCACAGGAGATTCACTAGGTTGATTCTGGAGATGAGAGAGTTGGCTTATGAGAAGAGACTGAGTAGACTGGGGCTATCCCCATTGGAATTGAGAAGAATGAGGGGACATTTGATAGAAACATATAAGGTTATGAAGGAAATAGATAAGATAGAAGCAGGGAAATTGTTTCCATTGGCGGGTGAAACTAGAACTAGGGAGCATAGCCTCAGAAATAAGGGGGGGGCAGATTTAGGACTGAGTTGAGGAGGAACTTCTTCATACAAAGGGTTTTGAATCTGTGGAATTCCCTGCCTAATGAAGCAGTTGAGACTACCTCATTGAATGTTTTTAAGGCAAGGATAGATAAATTTTTGAACACTAAAGGAATTAAGGATTATGGTGAGTGGGCAGGTAAGTAGAGCTGAGTCCACAAAAAGATCAGCTACAATCTTAATGAATGGCAGAGCAGACTCGAAGGGCCAGATGGCGTACTCATGCTCCTAGTTCTTATGTTCTTATGATCGGCGCAAATTTGGAGGGCCAAAGGGCCTGGTGTTGTGCTATACAGTTCTTCTTTGTTCACAAGGAGCTTATCTCTGCTATTCTGTTCATCCTCCATCAACCGCCATAAAACTGGCAGTTGAAATCTGCCAGGCCTCTATTGAAAACTCTAGTCAATCCCACTGACTTCCACCCGGGAGTTAAAATTGACTCTTATAGCTGCAGCATCCCTCCTGGCAAAGCTTAAATGGCAGGGATGGCATCAACTGTGGGCAACTCCCTTAGCACAGATATTTATGGCAGTTGGCAGTTTTTGACAGGTGCCACCATTGCTACTGGAAAATATCATAAATAAACGACGTACTTGCAAAGTTTCTAGGAATGCTTTATCTATTCTGATGAACACATCATTGTGATTCTCTTTCCTCATTTCTTGCACTGCACAGACTTACTGTCATGTTATGTGTTGGCAATAATCCCATTTTTTATGTTTGTAATGGTTGTAAACTGTGGCTCTCCCACATTACGTAGTATAAAAGCATTTTGGCGTGATGTGACAAAGATCTGTTGCTTTTGAAAGTGTTTTATGCAGTAGGGGATTTTTGTAATCCAGAGGATTTGGGACCATTCGGAGTTAATGTACATTGCCTTATTTTGTTAATTATCAGTAGTGATTTACTACTGTGATATAGTTCAAGCCAACGCCTGGCTGTACCAATGTGCTAGTTAAGGAAAATAAAAGGACACTAAAGTGCTCTTAAGCTTTTTTATTCACTTCTTCTCCCCATTTACTTGAATGCTAACATTCAGAAATATGATGGATGAGATCAGTGAATTGCCTCTTGACCTTCTTGTCCTCAACAGCTATTTCTCCTCAACAAAGATGTGATCATATAATAAAAAATTCCAACATTTAGAGTGTCCTCCAAAACACAACAGTGCAAGAAAATATAGCTTTTTCAAATATGAACAGCTGCTTTTACCATTATGTAGATTTTCTGTCAAGGATGCAGCATGAAGCAGGTTAGACTCACCTTTTATAATTAGTAATGTTGTCAATTTGTTAACAATTCGCACATATTGCACTTCGCCAACACGATCCCAGACATCAATGAGCTGCTGTTGCCGTTAAGAATGGGGTTTTACCTTTCAGTGGGGAGGGCAGGCTCAGGGGATCCTGGAACGTAGGGAACCCGGCACTTGCTCACTTCCATGTGTGAACTGCACACATTTGGAAATAATGGAAAACCTGTACAAAGCTATCGGGGGCAGTCATTGTTGAGTAGCAATTAACTTTTAAGTTAGAATTCTAACAATCTGGCTTGAACATCTAGTATATGCGTTTCCTAACCTCTGTGGGCCTCACCAGGGTTCATAAGATGCGATCAATGGGAATTCATGTTTAACTGTGTCAGCGACTCAATAGCTGCTACCATGCGTAAGGGAAAGATTTGAATATCACAGAACTTCTCTCGAGAACACAGTATCACTAATTTACAGGTAACAGCTTCATTCACCTTTTGCTTTACTTACATTGGCATAACACAGCCAATTGGCCCTCATTTCAGCATGAGACCATGTTATGCAACCATTATATCAACCTCTGAAGAGGAACAGGAGAGACAGCAGAAGCAGCAACAACAACATCAACAAGTCGCCTTTTCTGCAGCCAGTTACCATTCCACAGGACAGAGAGAACTCTTGCCTTTTGTTTTGAAGTGACTGGGGTTTACAGACTGCACATGTGACTCAGGTCATCCATCGAGAGGAATTCCACTTCCACTGACACCATAAGTTTATCAAGGATTATGCATAAGATTTCAGGACTCTTACATCCTGCACCAGTCAAGTCTATCACATATGTGTGTGCTACCTGAGTAGGTAGCTTCATGCAGAAGATGGTTAGGCCTACAGTGCTATCCTGAGGATCTCCTGCAGCAGTGTCTGGGGATTGAGATAATTGGCCTTCAATAGCCAAAGCCAACTTGCTTTGCTCTGATGAAAGGTCATTAATCTCCATTTCTCTCCATGGGTGCTACCTGACCTGTTGAATTTTCCCAGTGTTTCTTGTTTTTATTTCATATTTCCAGCATCCACCATATTTTACTTTTCCATTTTCCTTTGTCTCAGGCTATGACTCATGCCAGTGAAGGATTTTCTGCTTGATTCCCATTGACTCCAGTCTTGCTAGGGCTTCTTGATGCTCTTCTTGTCAAATTTCAGTTTGATGTTGAAGCTAGTCACTCTCCTTATGATTAAAAGCTATGATGTGTGCAGTTAGATTGCTAATCAACTGGAAACCACTGTCTATTAACGTCTTGAAGACATTAAAATTCTGGTTTTATGAAGGGAAAATCATGTTTGACTAATTTGGTAGAGTTCTTCTAGGATGTAACAAGCAAGGTGGATAATGGGGATCCTGTAGATGTAGTATGTCTGGACATCTGGTAATTGTTTGATAAGGTGCTATACAAAGTTAATTCACAAGGTTAGATCATATGGGATTATGGGTAATTTATTAGCTTGGATAGATGACTGGCTGATGGACTGAAGACAGAATCAGGACAAATGGGTTTTTCTCAAGAAAAGAAGTAACTTCAAGAAGTAACTCGTGGGATGCCACAGGGTTTAGCCCTTAGGCCCCAGCTATTTACAATCTGTATTAATGACTTAGACACAGGGATAGGAAGCTCTATAACCAAATTTACAGATAACACAAAAATAGGCAGGATAGTAAATTGTAACAGAGAAATAAGAACTTTACAAATGGATAGAGATAGGTTCGGAGAATGGGCCATAATGTGGCAGATGGAGTTTAATGTTGGTAAGTGTGGGGTCATGTCTCTTGGTCGGAAAAATGGGAAGGTGACTTATTATCTAAATGGGGAGAGACTTCTGGGTGCTTCAGTGTAGAGGGATCTGGATGTCCTCGTTTATAAGCCACAGAAATCTAGCATGCGGCTCAGCAGATAATAAAGAAAGTGAATGGAGTGTTGGCACTTATAGCTAAAGGAATAGAATATAAAAGTAAGGAAGTTTCATTGCAACATTGGTGATACCACACCTGGACTATTGTGCACAGTTTTGGTCCCTTTACTTGAGGAAAATGTAGTGCCATTGGAGGCACTTCAGAGGAGGTTCACTAGATCATCAGAAATGATGAGCTTGTCGCATGAAGAGAAATTGAAAGCTTAGGCCTATACTCCATGGAATTTAGAAGAATGAGGGGAGATCAAGTTGAAGTATACAAGATATTAAAAGAAATGGATAAAATCGACGTGAAGCAGATGCTTCCTCTTGTGGGGCATTTTAGGAAGAGAAGTCATAGCCTTAGGATAAGAGATACCAAAATTTAAAACAGAGTTGAGGAGGAACTACTCCCAAAAGGTTGTGTATCTGTTGAATCCGCATCCCCAAAATATAGTGGATGGTGGAACAGTGAATAAATTTAAGAAGGGGTGAGACAAATTTTTAATTGGGAATGAGTTGAAGAGTTATGGGGAGAAGGCAGGAAAATGGCAATGAAGACATATCAGCCATGATCAAAAGCTGGAGCAGACTTGATGGGCTGAAAGGCCTGATTCTGCTCCTATATCTTATGAACTTGTTGTTGTGGCAGTGTGACAATTAATCACATTGCAGTCACCCTGATGATACACCCCTGCATTAATTTAAATGGAAGGGTTCAGTCACAATTCACTCTCAGAATATCTGCTTTCTCATTTTTTCTAAAACCAGAGAGACATGTTTTCTTTTGTCAGGTGTGGCAAGGATGTCCTTGCTATGGAGGGAGCGCAGTAAAGATTTACCAGGCTGATTCCTGGGATCACAGATCTGTCATATGTGGAGAGATTAAGTTAGTTTGGATTATATATATTGAAGTTTAAATGAGTGAGGGGGGAATCTCATAAACTTATAAAATGCTAACAGGGTTAGATCCAGAAAGAATGTTCCTGATGACAGGAGAATCCAGAAAAAGATGTCATTGTTTGAGAATAAGGGGGAAACATTTTAGGACTGATCTGAGGAGAAATTTATTCATCTAATGAGTGGTGAATCTGTAGAATTCACAGTCGGAGAAAGTAGTTGAGGCCAAAACATAGGGCGGGATTTCCCGGCCATGCTTGCCCCAAAACTGGAAAATATGGCCTGAAGTCAACAGACCTTTGTATGGTCTGCAACCTCCCGCTCCCCCATCTGATATGATTCTTGTGGTGGGCAAAGATGGGAAAATTCTCCCATTGCATGATTTCAAGAAGAAATTAGATATAGCTCTTGGGGATAAAGGGAAGATGGGATCAGGATATTGATTTCGATGACCAACCATAATCATAATGAATGACAGAGCAGGCCTGAAGGGCCAAATGGCCTACTCCTGCTTCTATTTTCTATCTTTAATCTGACTCTGGCTCGTTGCTCAATATAATAAATTGGAATTTAAAAGGCATTCTCTTTACAAAACAACGCAGGTTAATATTTTCAAAATTGAATCCATATGCATCCATGGCAAGTCAAATAATGCTTTGTTCATGATTATTGATCCTGCACTGTAATATAAAGCACATCAATAAATTGCTAAGATCTTCTCCCTCTTCTTGGAGGTGTCAACTGGCTCTGTGTTTAGGAAAATGGTTCTGATTGACTTAAATGCCTAGTAACCAAGAAATATTAAATTAAAAAATACGGTTCCCATAGACTGGATTTATAGTTAATTGTGAAGCAAGGATATTTGTCGCTGGCTTCAAGGAAAACTGCCTACAAAGATTTATGATGTGGAGATGCTGGCATTGGACTGGAGTGGGAACAGTAAGAAGTCTCACCCAACACCAGGTTAAAGTCCAACAGGTTTATTTGGTATCACAAGCTTTTGGAGTGCTGTTCCTTCATCAGGTCAGTGGCTTACTATATCCATCAACTTGGACATAACATCTAACATTAATAAACTCAAATCACAATTACAATGTCAAGATTGTCATCTTGAAGAATGCCAGGAGAAAGACAATGTTGTTGGGGAGAATACTGCGATACCAGGTTGTAGACTGGGCAGGATTGATGTTCATAAGGAGGAGGTGTTAGCGAATCTTGAGGGTATGAAAATTGATAAGTCCCCTGGGCCAGATGGGATTTACCCTAGGATTCTCTGGGAGGCTAGAGAGGAGATTGCAGAGCCTTTGGCTTTGATCTTCATGTCGTCGTTGGCTACAGGTATAGTGCCGGAAGACTGGAGGATGGCAAATGTTGTCCCTTTGTTCAAAAAGGGGAGTAGGGACCATCCTGGAAATTATAGACCGGTGAGCCTGACTTCTGTTGTGGGCAAGGTCTTGGAAAGAATTATAAGGGATAGGATTTATAAGCATCTAGAGAGAAATAAATTGATTAGGGATAGTCAGCACGGTTTTGTGAAGGGTAGGTCGTGCCTCACAAACCTTATTGAGTTTTTTGAGGAGGTGACCAAAGAGGTAGATAAGGGTAAGGCAGTTGATGTAGTGTATATGGATTTTAGCAAAGCGTTTGATAAGGTTCCCCATGGTAGGCTACTGCAGAAAGTGCAGATGCATGGGATTGAAGGTGATTTAGCAGTTTGGATTAGGAATTGGCTAGCTGATAGAAGACAGAGGGTGGTGGTTGATGGGAAATATTCAACCTGGAGTGCAGTTACAAGTAGTGTACCTCAAGGATCTGTTTTGGGGCCACTGCTGTTTGTCATTTTTATAAATGACCTAGATGAGGGTGTAGAGGGTTGGATTAGTAAATTTGCTGATGATACCAAAGTGGGGGGAGTTGTAGACAGCGAGGATGGATGTTACAGTTTGCAGAGGGACATAGATAGGTTGCAGAGCTGGGCCGTGAGGTGGCAAATGGAATTCAATATGGATAAGTGTGAGGTGATTCACTTTGGTAGGAATAACAGGCATATGAAATATAGGGCTAATGGAAGGACCCTTAATAGTGTTGTCGAGCAGAGGGATCTTGGGGTACAAGTACATAGCTCTTTGAAAGTTGGCACCCAGGTTGATAAAGTTGTTAAGAAGGCGTACGGTGTGTTAGCTTTTATTGGTAGAGGGATTGAATTTAGGAGCCGTGAGGTTATGTTACAACTGTACAAAACTCTGGTGCGGCCGCACTTGGAGTATTGCGTACAGTTCTGGTCGCCGCATTATAAGAAAGATGTGGAAGCATTGGAAAGGATGCAGAGGAGGTTTACCAGGATGTTGCCTGGTATGGTGGGAAGGCCTTATGAGGAAAGGCTGAGGGACCTGAGGTTATTTTCATTAGCGAGAAGAAGGTTACCCGGTGACCTAATTGAGGCGTATAAGATGATCAAAGGACTTGATAGGGTAGATAGTGAGAGCCTTTTTCCTTGGATGGTGATGACCAACACAAGGGGACATAACTACCACCTCTTAATTTAAAGTTATAGGACGGATGTCAGAGGCAAGTTCTTTACACAGAGGGTGGTGAGGACGTGGAATGTCCTGCCTGCAGCAGTTGTGGACTCGCCTACTTTGGGGGCATTCAAATGGTCAGTGGATAGGCATATGGATGATATTTGAATAGTTTAGGTTAGAGGGTCCACTGGCCGGCGCAACATCGAAGGCCGAAAGGCCTGTACTGCGCTGTAATGTTCTATGTTCTAAGATAATGACAACTTTCTGACTAACCATGACTAGTGAAGATATGTCACAACCATAATATAAATAGGGGGCTTTTGGGAAAACCTTATCTGTGGTAATTACCAATGTGATCTGATCAAGCAATGATGCAGTGGTTGTCAAGATGTTTTGACATGCTCAACTATTATTGTGACCTTAAGAATATTGGATCAAGACAGAAGATTAGTTCTGCTACCATAAACCACAACCCTCCAACGGCCCCTCCCTGCAACCTCACCACCCATCACAAGCATAAATAAATTGATGTGGGCAAAGAGTTAACCAATCCAGAAATAGACCACTTGACCCTCAGAGAACATTTAGGTGGAAGTCGGTGTAGTGGGAGCGATGGGTGGGATATGATTAGTTCAGCAACAATTCAAGTAATTCAATCATCCTTGCAGACATCAATTGATGAAAGACATCAGAGTGTTCGCATAAATAAATTCAAACTTATACTTCAGCCACTAAATGTAATATTTTATAGTGACTCCAGGAGTTAACTGTAAAATGAACAGTGCTTTATCGCACACAATAAAGCAAAAACTATAGGCCTGTGATGAACACAAGCAAGTCTCAACCAGGAAAATAGAATAATGGATCCATTTGGGTCTGCTTTATGAGGGGCTTGTATAAGAGTAAGGTTTAATTACCAATAAATAATTACCAATCCCCAAGGAACTCGTATTCTATGTGTCCTACAGGGAAGTCAGTCAGTAATTTCCCAATAAGTATTTTGGGGATTATTACATGTTTTAAGGTGCATGTCTGCTAGTGTTAGCTTTACGAGTGAATTTTTGTAGGTTACAGGGAGGGGAAAAACTAGGGATGAGCTAATGGCTACTTATTGCTGACAGGCATCCACATTGAACATGAGTAAAATCCACATCCATTGTGCTTTCATTCCCCCCATTTTAGCACTTTGGTAAAACATGGCGAAACTCCCAAATGTTAGTCATGCTGTGAACTTATCTTCACATAAAGGATTTTTTGTTAGAAAATTCTACAGTGTGATGTGTGGTATTAAGCAAACAACAGAATTTCATCCAAATGAATAATGAAATGTGTTATTAGGGAAAAGGCTGCAATTTCTCTTCTCCTCTGCTCATTAGGGTGCAGGCAATGAGTGGGCAGAGGTAAAATCCCAAGTAGAAGCACTTACTAAGCAAAATTGCAGATTAAGTGCGGCAAGGCACCTTCTTAAATACAAACATTGCAAAATGCCAACCAAGGCAAATTAAAAGACATAAATGCAAAACATCATTGGACAATACAGGAAGGGAGGCATGCCCATCAAATAGATGGAAGTTTGTGTCAAGGTTGATTGTCAGATTTGAAAAGGTCAGAAATGAATTGATTATGTATACTGATGGAGGAAAAATTTTAGTTGCTATATTGCTCAGTTTGTTGTTTTGTGTTCTTGAGAAGAATTTTTGCAGTTGCTGAAGGAAATGAGAGAGAAAAGTTTGTGGTTCTCCCACTGTCGACATAATTGGAGACAATAGGATCAATCTCCACAGGGAGATTGTGGAAAAGCACATAAAAAACAACACTCTCTAACAACAGCAAATCAGTTATCAGTCCTGAAGCAAAAATGTACAAGTGCGTATCAGATCTTCATATCTCATCTGCTAACATCTAATCATGTGCTGCAAGGTCTGAGTATAAATTCCAGCTTGACTTGTGCACAAAGGGATTATATATCACCTTGCAGATATTCAGTAATGAGGGACAATGTTGCTCCAGCATCAAAGAACAATTTTACACATCTCTCAAAATAAAGTGGAGTTTTTTGCAATATTTTCCAAACAAAAACGTACATTTCAAACACTTGGTTGTGGGGGGAGAGCTTTTGAGTGGTACACCATTGCTTTGTTCCACCCAGCGGCTGTTGTTAGAGAAAAGTTCCAGGAGTAAAGTTACTCTGGAGAAGCATTCCTGAAAGAACATACACTTGTCAAAACATAAGGACATAAGAAATAGGAGCAGGAGTCGGCCATCTAGCCCTTCGAACCTGTCCCTCCATTCAAAAAGATCATAGCTGATTTGAAGTGGATCAGTTCCACTTTCCTGCTTTCTCCCCATAACTCTTAATTCCTTTATCTATCAGAAATCTATCTACCTGTGACTTATATATATTCACTGAATTAGCTTCCACCACTTTACTGGATAGAGAATTCCAGAGATTCACTACCCTTTTGCGTGAAGAAGCTCCTCCTCAACTCCGTTCTAAAGTGCCCCTTCCTTATTTTGAGACTGTGCCCTCTAGTTCTGTTTTCCTTTCTAAGCGGGAAGAATATCTCTACCTCTACCCTATCGAGCCCTTTCATTATTTTACATGTTTCAATAAGATTCCTCCCTCAACCTTCGAAACTCTAATGAGTACAGGCCTAGTCTACTGAATCTCTCCTCATAAGCTAACCCCTTCATCTCCGGTATCAGCCTGGTGAACCTTCTCCTTACTCCCTCCAAGGCCAATATATCCTTTCGCAAATAAGGGGACCAAGACTGCACACAAAAATAGATCTTCAATCGCATTGCCATGTCCAGCAGCACAACGATCATTGGATAGAAGATTTGAATTACTTTGATTTATTATTGTCATGTGTATTGGGATACACTGAAAAGTATTGTTTCATGCAGACAAAGCATTCCATTCATAGAATACATGAATTCTATGAATGGGAAAGGAGAGGGTACAGGATGTAGTGGTTACAGTTATAGCTAAGGTTTAGAGAAAGTTCAAGTCAATATAAGGTAGCAGGGAAGAAACTGTTCTTCAGTTAATTAGTACATGATCTCAGACTTTTGTATCATTTTCCCAATGGAAGAAGGTGGAAGAGAGTATATCCAGGGTGTGTGGGGTCCTTGATTATGCTGGCTGCTTTTCTGAGGCAGCAGGAAGTGTCAGTGGATGGGAGACTACTTTGCGTGATGGATTGAGCTACATTCACAACTCTTTGTAGTTTCTTGTGATCTTGGTGGAGCAGGAGCAATATGATGCATTTGGAAAGAATACTTTCTATGGTGCATCTGTAACAATTGATAAGAGCCATAGTAGGCATGCTGAATTTCCTTAGCCTCCTGAGAAAGTAGAGGCATTAGTGGGCTTTTTTTAGCGACAGTAACGCTTTAAGGTTATAATACAAGACCAAATTCCCCACTGGAGCATTGGAACCCTAATTTCAGCTTTTATGGTCACTTGCACATGGGCTCTCCCTCTCTCTGTTTTAAACATCCATGTTACACGTAGCAAAGACCGAACAGCTCACATCAATCCAAATAGCTAGTGTGGCCATGGCATCCGTTGCAATATGCTTGAGTTGGACTGGCCTGTCCTGCTGCACAAGGAAGACAGCAACTAAGGTGGAACATTTTAATTTTGTTTAGTCAACAGTTTGAAAATTGTGCAAATTATGTCTTTGGTTGTGGCATTTCACTTGCTGAAAGTAACTACCAAATTATAAATTACAGAAAATCCATGTAAGTTTATAACCTGGGAACTCTATTTGGAAGATGTAAATATCAGTTTATTTTATAAGGTGCATAATAGGTGCATTTATAAGGTGCGAAATTTGTTTTCGTTAGAAAGGAGGCGGCTAAGGGGGGATCTTATTGAAACATATAAGATAATTAGAGGTTTGGATAGGGTGGACAGTGATAGCCTTTTTCCTAGGATGGAAAAAGCTAGCACGAGGGGACACAACTTTAAATTAAGGGGTATGAGTTATAGGACGGATATCAGAGGTAGGTTCTTTACTCAAAGAGTGATTAGGGAGTGGAATGCCCTGCCTGCAGCTGTTGTAGATGCGCCAAGTTTGGTGGCGTTTAAGAGGTTAGTTGATAAGTATATGGATGAGAAGGGAATGGTTTAGTTAGGAGGGGCATTGCTTTTTATTTTGGTCGGCACAACATCGAAGGCCGAAGGGCCTGTTCTGTGCTGTATTGTTCTATGTTCTATGTTCTAATAGAGCATAATTTTAACTGCAGATACAGTAAAAATGCACAAAACAGTTCATGTAAAAGAAGTATTTTTTAAATGAGGCAATAAAAATATTTATAGAGCACGCACCTATCATTTGTAATGGTTATGAACTTCAACCTCAAACACTGAGGAGTTTGCGAATTTACAGTGATGTATGTAATGAGATCAAACTGCTTCATAGTACTAGATGGCAAGCTTAATGAAGAATTAAAGTCATTTGGCTCATTAACTTGCCACTTTATGTGGGGAAAGGCTTATATTAGGAATAGTTTATATTAAAGAGCTGCAAAAGGACTGGGTAGAACTTTGCACCATAGGAATAACCTTGTCACATGACAAACTGGAAACATATTTCAGATAATACTGTGACTATAAAATACTCCACACTTGGTTAAAAATAAAACTGGCTGATTAGTCAGAGATAAATTATTTTCTTCAGCAGAGCTTAAAACAACTTCTCATTAACAAGGAACATTCACAACGTCCTGCTGCTCTGATTCTTTGGAACATGTCACTGTGCTTCCAATTTTCCCCGTAACTATTATGATATATTTTGCCTTCAGAATTAATTTCATTTGATTAATATTCAGCAATTAAAACATTGAAACATTTTTGGGCCAGTGTGTGAACTGATTTATTCATCAAAAATATACTGCAAATCATCATTGAAACCAGAGGGACAGGTTAAAATTGTAAGCTTCCTAAAGGCACAGCAAGATCAGTATAGGTTCAGTGGCAGTGGCCATTTTAACCACCTGTTTTCTGTCAAGTAGGCAAGAGTTGAACTGGGCCATTTTTTGATTAGTTTTCTGAAGTGACATAAAGGAAAATGTCACTGAGTTTTCTTATCTGCTGAATTTCGGGAAGATCTTGTCATTGATACATTCTTTGAATGGCTTTCACAGAATCTTCACTCACCACATATTTTCTTTAACAAAGCTCTGTAACACCGTCAGCCTTTTCTTCAGAAAGTTCTACTCAAAGCACCCTCATTATCTTCTTCTGCTGACCCAACTCAATCTTTGCCTGGGGCATTGCTGTTTTTGCCAGCTAGCTTCTTGGTCAGTTTTAACCACAGGGGAGAAAGTGTCAGTGATTTCCTCCAGCTTCTTGTATGGCAAACTTGAATCTGAAGTGCTTCTTCTTTAGTATTTGTCTCATTACTGAGCATATAAGAGTGTGCACTGTGACTACACCCTTACCCATTCCCCTTTCTCTCCAAATCAGATGATTCCGTAAGCTATTTTCACAGAAGCATAGAATCAGTACAACACGGATTCAGTCCATCATGTTCTCCAAATGAGCAATCCTCCTAGTGTCATTATTTTGCCTTCTGCCAGAACCCTGCGTACAAATATAACTTCAATTATTAGGCTGTTTGTTTTACAGTAGGTTTCTCCCTAAAAATGACTTCTTATGATTCAGCATTTTCTTTAACCAGTTTAAATTGGTTCTATTGAACACACCTTTATCAATTGGATTTATTTTCTCCAGTTTAGATATGCATTAGTAACTTACATTGTTCCCTACTTGTGCTGATACCTTTCGTGAATACATCTTTCATTTTACTGGCATGTCACAAATTTATTTCTCAGAGACATTATTAAGATGTTGCTTAAATATTTTGCATTATTCTCAAACCACACATTAAAATGTTAGCTGCTAATTATCCTCATGTTGGGTATTTAGAATTAATCAGAATTCTCAACTGCACCTGCCTTCTGCCAGAACCTTGCATACAATTAAAGTCAAAATCCTATTGCCTTCCAAATAACTGGTTGGACCTGTATGCTAACTTTTTTGTCATTTATGTACAAAGATTCCTGTGCTGTATTTTCTTTGTTCTTTTGGGGTTTTGGTTCAGCTAGCCAGCATGGTCAATGCAGGCTTGAAAGTCTGTGCTGTAATTTTCTTTATTCTTTGACATTTAGATCCTTCTGTGCCTCAGCATTCTGCAGTCTCTATCTAAGTTCTGCTTTTCTATACTTCCTGCCAAAGTATTGTTCTCTGCAAATGATAAATGTTATCTATAAAAATATATGTGCATTCTGTATTGGCATTATCGACATGCATGACACTCCATTGATCTGAATGAATCACCCATTTACTTAATGTGTGACCCACTCCCCTTACACATCAACATTATTTTGGACTGGATTAATTTATTCTGTAATCTCAGCCTTTGCATGTATTTTGACGGCATCTACAAATTTACTGCCAAACACTTACATGGGGTGAATTTTTCAGTTCTGCCCGCCATAGGAATCGTAGCAGATGGATCATGGAAAGATACGTTGATCTCAAGTGGGATTTTCCGGTCTTGGGACAAACGTGGCTGGAAAATCCTGCCTTACAAGTCCACGTCATAGATCAGGACCACGGACTGAATTCTATGGGACACCACGAGTAATGTGTCTCTAAGCTGAACCACTGACTACAACGTTTTGGCTGCAACATTGGAGCCAATGCCTAATCTAACATTTCACGTTCCTATTACCAGATTCTATCCTGTAAAGTACTCCTGTGAGGAGCATCATAAGCTTTCTAAAAATTCAATCAGACAATATCACCTAAATTAACAGCATCGCAACCCAATGACCTTCTCAAAAAAAAAATCCCCTCAGATTTGTTAGGCATAACTATTTTTCCAGAAGCTGTGTTATGAATGTATTTCAAACCTAAAGAGTTACACCTTGATTCTTGTATTGAAGCAAATGGAGAATTAAAATTGCTTAATGTAGAGAAATTAGAAAGGTGAATGGAGTGGTACATCTAAATAATTTACACCACAAGAAAATGGATACCAATTGGCCCTCCCAACTGGCTCTAAATACAAAAGACGAGAAATCCAAAAAACTCTGATCGTTTATCAATGATCTCTTTAATCACTTCAGTTGATAAACATGTTTTTCTCTCATTAATCCATTCGCTCCTTCCATAATTTATGTGCTTTACTCTGCAAAGGTACAGCGCTCAATGCAATATACTGTTGAGAAATGGAAATCCAGTTGAAATTCATTTATGGATTTGTACAAACATTAATTGTAATCTGAAAGCTGCAAAAGCCACTCAGTACTCAAAGGACTATCTAATATATTTTAATACTGTTTTGCTGGACTCATTCACCTGATGTTTTGGCTCGTAACTGATCCCATAATTACCTTGAGTAATTCACTTAGCACATTCAACTCCACAAAGTGTCAGTCAGATTGTGGGTGGAATTCTCCCATTTTGAGACTAAGTGCCATGGTGAGATGGAAATGTAGAGTGTTTCCGGCTGTAGTGGCTGGTAGGAAAACATGTCAAATCTTCCAGCATTGGCCTTATTCATTATGCATCCCGGTGTTTCACGCTGTATTCACTGATGGGGAAGGCCTGAAAGGTGCATAGTGTGCCCTTGTGTTGGAGTGTCATGTTGAAAAGCGTTCAACATTACTGTCCTACATTGAAGAAAGAAGATAGGCTTCTGGAGCTCTTAGACTGGAGGATGGACCTCTTGAGAATGAAGATAGATTTTCTACAACATGGTGAGGCATGAAGATGGACCCCCTTTAGGACAACTAATCTGGAAGGCCCATCTGCAGATGCTCCCCTGACCCACTGTTGTGGTCTTCCAGTGTGCAGGGTTGTGGGCAGTCTCCATCCTGACGTCTGGAGACAGCCCCAGGCATTGCTCAGATGAGTCCCGATATCTTCCTTCTAACCCGCTTGCGAGATCTTGGGAGTGTGTCAGAGAAATTTAAGACTGTGCAAACAAATGTTGTATCAATTATTTCCTTCATAAAAACATTTGTAAAGGGAAGTAAAATATTTGACAGAGTAAAGATATCTTAGCTAATCTTCAATATCACCTTGCCAATGTGATTCCTAATTCAAGAGTCTTTTCTTACTGATGCCTTTTTAGGAAGAACTAAACTCTTAACAAGCTGGCTAACCACAAATATGTTATTTTCCTGGTCCCATTTACTTGTATTAATGATTTTTGACAGTTTTTGAAATCAGATCTGTAAGGTGAGAGCTGGGATTGGTGGAGTGATTGACTGGGGAGGGAGGAAGCAAGAAGGGCGCAAAGTATCTGGAAGGGACACTTAATCTAAACTGCTATGACAGCTTGTGTTCTGAATTGTGTTGGTGTACATATGTCTGTGTGGATACAAAATATCTCTAGGCATTTAGATATAAGTATCCATATGGATGTGTAACCTTATCTGTACACATTGTTTTTTTTTAATCCACATGGAGATGACAATGTATTCACTGACACATGTAAAGGTATTAAATAAAAACATTTGCATTAAATTTTGACAACTGCTAGAAGTTACTTCCATGTTTATAGTTTTTACCTTTAAACATTGCTTATTAGTGTCAAAAGTAGACTCACATTAACACTGCAATGATGTTACTGTGAAAATCCCCTAGTCGCCACATGCCAGCACCTGTTTGAGTGCACTGAGGGAGAATTTAGCATAGCTAACCACCTAACGGACTGTGGGAGGAAAGCAGAGCACGCAAAGGAAACCCATGCAGACACGAGGAGAACATGCAGATTCCACACAGCTGGGAATTGAACCCAGATTGTTTATTAACATTTAAATTTTAATTAAATTGCAAATTATGATCAGCTGGTGCATTCTCCTTGGCAGTGCCTCTGCCAATCTGAGTCCATTGCTAACCAATTAGCACTCTTTTCTCATGCAGTAAAAATTGTTGCTTTCTCCTGATATTGGTATTCTTGCCAAATGTCCTGATGAGTGCAAGACAAAAAGTTTCAAACTGCCTCTTTTTTGCAGCAATAAAATGCAAATTTTGATTTTATGTTTGCATCTTCCTTCTCGCTGAGCGAAGGGAGTTTTAGTGAACTCTGTGACTATTCCTCAAGAACTCAAGTATTCCTTTTTTAATGCAGCAAGTTTCCTTCCTGAATCCTTTTCCCTGCTTTCAAAAGCAAATGTAGATTTTAAAACTGTAGTGAGTCTCTGACCTGCCATTTTTCAAGTGATTTATACTAAATACTCAGACATGACTAATAGGTGAGTAGAACAGCAATCTAGCTCAAGAGCTTTGAATGACTTATTACAATTATTTCTTTAATGGTTTAAGCCTAAATTAATGCACATTCCAGGCAAGTCTTCTGGTGTTATTTATGCACACAAGCAAACAAAAGTTGTTTCGCTGACTATTCATTGCAAAATCTTAGTAGATTTCACCACATGATGATTAGAAATTGTGATTGAATAGAGAATAGAAATGGAAATATGGAATGTTGCAATAATATGGATCTTCTAAAATTGCAGACTTCGTATGAAGTCTGGTAGAACTGACTTCCTATCGAGACAAGAAGATACAAAGGGATTCTCCAACAATCTGTTGGCATTGTTACTTATAACAACATTGGCAGTCCATCCTGTCTTTGCCACTCATAATTTTGGAGACCTCTATCATGTTTCCTCTCAGCATCTGCCTTTCCAGTGAAAACAATCCTAGCTTATTCAGTCTCTCCTCACGACCAACATCCTGGTGAACCTTCTTTCCACTCTCTCCAAAGCTTCCACATCCTGGTAATATGGGGACCAGAACCCAATACTCCAAATGTGGAGAATACTCCAAATTTTTATTGGTTAATGCCAGAAAATGACAAACAATACATTGGATTGTCCTTGAGGAAAACTTAAACATTACAAGATGAAATAGGTTTACAATAAGTCAATTTTAGGATGTGCGAAGGGAAGACTAGCTTATATATTGCATGCAAATAAATTAATGCAAAATCAAACATATGGCAATGTACAAAGAGGATTTTGAGCAATAGTTCATGTTAGTATTGATGAGATGAATCATTCTGACTAATTATTGACTTTTTGTTGCTGTCCTGCAGTTATTTTGTTTATTCTTCCTGCTCAATATGAAGCAAATGACTAATGTCTTTCATATGCATTCAATATTACTTATTTTTCTCATATTTTATCACATTTGCTCCAAACACAATATGAAGAATCAAATAATCATATTTCAGAAGATACTAACATTTTGGTTAAAAAAAAACTGCAGATGCGTGAACACTATTGGGCAAAACTCTGGAGTGCCAATCACCATCACATTGCCAGTCTGCTTCTCTGTGCTTACCTTAACTGGGAGCTGCACAGAGGGGCAGCACAGTGGTATAGTGGTTAGCACTGATGCCATTTAGCACCAGGGACACAGGTTTGATTCCCTGCTTGGATTACAGTCTCTGCAGAGTCTGCATGTTCTCCCCATGTCTGCATGGGTTTCCTCTGGGTGTTCTTGTTTCCTCCCACAGTCCAAAAGTTGTATTGGTTAGGTACACTGGCAATGCTAATTCTCCCTTAGTGTACCCAAACAGACGCCAGAATGCGGTGATTTGGGGATTTTCACAGTAACTTCATTTCAGAGGCAATGTAAGCCTATTTGTGACTCTGATAAATAAACTTTAAAAGAAAAGAATTGGCACTGACACACAGAAATGGGCCAATCCATTTCCATTAGTGAAACACACCAGGCCACAGTTCATCGAAACACCCTAATGTGGGATTTTATGTATTTTTAATTGCTTCGATTGTCTTATTTTTTATTGCTGATGGACAGTAAATGAGATTTAGTTATTTATTTCCTCTCACTACTCTGCTTTAATTATAAACTAATTGTTAAGTTTGTTCCAGAACTTTCAAACAGGGAGTTGTTCACACATCCTGAACATCTGTTGCTTTTAGTCGATAAGAAATTGGGTTATGTTTTTGCAAGAAATTCCTCATAGCCTTAAACAACTGAAAAACAATAATTACTAGAACTTCATTGCAGCATTAATAGAAGCCTTCTTGTGATATTAATCAATAAATTAAAAAAAAAACTGCACATACAACATCAAGACTTCTGACTTGAGCCTTGTGAGAAATATGCAGTGCCGTTAGTCTCAAGGTCTTCCAAAACACGACCGCGGCGGCAGGAGAAATGAAGGTGGATAGTTGAGGGAGGGTAGGGTAGCCTGGGAGATTGGGTGGATAGTCGGATAGCTGAGAAAGGTGGAGGAAGGTAATTGGGTTTGGAGAGGCCTGTCAGAGGGTTACTTGGGCAGTGGATTTGTGGGGGGAAAAGATTACTCTAGTTTCCAGGAGCTAGAAGTGATTTAGAACATTCCAGTTCTTCCTGTAGTGTAGAAGAGGAGGACAACCTGAATGTCACGTTGGCAGAGAATTTCCGCTTCCTCCAGGAAAGAGGCAGGAGATTCTGGTTGTAACCTGGTTAATTTCAGTTAGGCTGCGAAGAGAGTCAGAACCATCTGAGATCTTTAATTCAAGTGTTGGATCCAGTACCCACCGGAAGGATAGGGCAAGATCTTAAGTCCGCAATCTCCTTCTGTAAGGACGCCAATGAAGGCTCAAGATCTGGCGAAAGCAGGTAAGTGAAACTTAACCACTATTAGATCAGCCATGATCTTATTGAATGGTGGGGTAGGCTCAAAGGGCTAGAAGGCCTACTCCTGCTCCTATTTCTTATGTTCTTATCACAAATCTTTCCAGCGAAATTGTGACTTCCAATTTTTGCCACCCCTGACTGGTGACATTGTTGACACTTTCAGAATACTGTAAAAAATTAACATCCAATTAACCACTCGAGAGATTTTCCCCCTCACGAAGTTCACAGCATATTCACCCAGATGTAAACCTGACGATGGGATCTCCTACCTGAGGCACAAAAAATTGTCCTGCCTCCAGGAGAGAGATACATGGCCGTGCAGTGCCCCCAGCACAGGCTGTTAGCCTGGCAGTGTCAATCTGTGCCGGGGTGAGCTCTCGGAGGTGATTTAAGTGCGGGACTCAATTATTTGTTGGCGGGGGGGAGGTGGAAGGAACAGACATTGCACGATGGGGATGCTGGTATTGACATGGAGAGGGCAGTGTCAACAATGATTAGTGGGGGGAATGGGGTTGCCAATGCTGATTAAGTGAGGCGGGGGGGCAGGTGGGAAGGAGACCATAGATATCTCCACGGTGGAAGCAGAGGAGGCACAGAGATGGGGATGGAGGGTTAGATTCAGGTTTGTCAATTAGGCACCCTTTAATCTCTTTGGAACTGATCCCACTCTTCATTTTGCAGTTAAAGTGACAAGTCCGGGAGGGAAAACTGGCCAGTGGAGCTGGAGAGTTCCACACCATTTTTCTCACCAAAACTGAGACTCTGCCAAATTCTCGTAAGATTCCACCCATTAAAATCCCTAGCAATTCCCCTGTCATCCTTGTGTGGGGACTTGGCCGCCTCTCTCACCTTCTGGTGTATGTCCATGGTACGACCTCACTGGCGAATGGAAGTTCTGATTCAATGTAACATGCAATTCGAGCACACAAATAAAACATGCATCTTTTATTCCACTGGCATCATATCTTTCTAAACACGAACAGAAGAGCTTAACTCAAAGAAACAGACTATATGCATTAGACATTGCCCGATCCATAAGAATCCATTAAGAGTTTATATCCTGATCTTCAATCAACTGGGCATCAAAGTTCAGTTGGTGGAACTTCTACTGCAGACTTCCTGTAACCACATCAGTTAAAGTGGATGTTTCTCTGCTATGGCCTCATGAATTTGTCCACTTCATGCCTGCTTCCCAGTTCTTTAGCCATTGTCAGGACTTCAGCCTGCCCTACCTGTATAATTTGCTCCTCAACCGTGCAACACACCACTCTTTTTACTCTGGTTGCCGCCCTGCTCTCCTCTCTGTCTCTCTTTCCCCAATGCTTCACAATTCCCTACTTTCCTCAGTGTTCACTCCAGGCTTCAGGACTCACCCCCAATCTGCCAAAGACATCACTTCTTACACCGAAGGGGGGAGCCACAGGACTTCTCTACTCGTTATCCTCCCAAATCCAAAGCTTCTGCTGTTGTGACCAATTGCCCCGCAGGGAATGTCCTGGGATGTGGGAGTCTGGAATCCACCATTGTTCCAACACTGGAAATCAGGTCCTGATCTGATCCTCCTTTCTGCTACATAAAGAGAAAATTCTGGAAACCAACAGAATCACTGAACATTTGTGGGGAGAGAAATGTTGGGCGTGATTTAATGTCCACATTTACCATCAGTAAAAATGGTGACAGGAGAGCGAAATACCTTGAGAGTTGGGAAATGAGATTATTACTGGCGGGGTCAGAAATGATTCACTTCCATATTTTCCCTAATCCTTGCTGGTGATGCAATGAGAGGCCAGGGATCATATTTCAATTTAGTGAAGTTGATTAAAAAGACTTCCTGGCCATATGCTCCCCCCTCGTTAAATATTCAGACCTCGTTGATGTGATATGACATCAGCAAGATTCACAACAGCTGTTCAAGAACATGAAGCAGTTGAGGGATGCCAAGGTATGTATAGCCACTGCCTGAAGAGGAGAATGTCTGGTCATTGCCCTCTGGCACTGCCCCTTGGCATAAATTGGCACTGCTGGATGTTGGGCTGGACACAGTAAGAAGTCTCTCAATGTAAAGTTAAAGACCAACAGGTTTATTTGGTAGCAAATGCCACCAGCTTTCAGAGTGCTGCTCCTTCTTCAGGTGAGTGAGGAGTTCTGATCACAAGCAGGACATATAAAGGCACACACTCAGTTTACAGAATACTGATTAGAATGCAAGTTTTTACAGCTAAACAAGTCTTAAAGGTGCAGACAATGTGAGTGGAGATATTTCCACTTTGTGCAATGCTCTCACGCATATCTATGCTATCTCCACTCATATTGCCTGCACCTTTAAGACTTGATTAGCTGTAAAGAGTCGCATTCTAATCAGTATTCTGTAAGCTGAGTGTCTGTATGCTGTGTCTGTAATCAGAACTTCCCACTTACCTGACAAAGGAACAGTGCTCCAAAAGTTAGTCATGTCTGCTACCAAATAAACCTGTTGGACTTTAACCTGTTGTTGTGAGACTTCTTACTGTGTTTACCCCAGTCCAATGCTGGCATCTCCGCGTGTTGGGCTGGAGATATGCTTGACAATGATAGGTGAGAGAGGGATCACATAAGAAGCATTTTGCGATCCCCCTACTTAGTCTTCTCCATTTCTCTCAAGTGCTAACTCATGACCGTGAGTTAATTAAAGCTATCAGAGAACTATGGATGCTGTTGGATGCAGAGGATGCTCAACAATTGCTTAACCCTACTTGATATGAGGGCAGATCCCAGTAACATGAACTAAATTGCAAAGGATGTTTTTGAGTTTAGTTTAGTGCCTTCATCCCAGCCTTTGATTTGCTGGATTTAAATCATACCAGTTGGATCATGAGGCTTATTTAAAATGCCAAGCTGTCAGTTTGCAGCTCAAATGGAAAATGAAAATGCTGAAGGAAAAATAAATTAAAAGATATATTGGAGCTTGTGCCAAAGAAAATCTCATTGAGCAATGCTAAGCAGAGAACTGGTATTTTATCATACCTCAGTGAATTTGCTGTTAATGCATATTCTTGTTGTCAAAGTTGGACACCTGAAAAGTTCAGAAGAGCACTCCATTCCCTGGGACATAAAAATCTGGCAATTTTTGATAACCCTATTGCAGTAATGTTGTAAAATTGCCCTGAAAGATTAAATAAGATTGTTAGCAACAGCCTTGATTTCATGGTAGGCTTTTGCCTATTTCATAAAAGAAAGAGAGATTTGCAGAAGTGACCAAAAGTTTGGTCAAGCAGATGAATCTTACTGGCTCCCCATGTCGGGTAATTCTGGGGCTAACAATTGGCCTGGAAGGAGGGGGGAAGGTGGGGATGCATTGGGATGGTGGGGTGGGGGGGGGTGATGTCTGAAGGTATGTGATGTTCAGCTGGCTGTGGGCCTGGGGGAATGGCAGAGCTGGGAGGGCATGACAGATGTACACTTATAGACAGTGCACTGGGAGGTCGGGGCACATGCATAATAGTGCCCTGACAGCTCAGTAGCCGGCTTCCTGGTGTGAATAAGTGCTGCACGCTCCCCCTACTGGCAAGAATGATGTTTTGCCTCTTTTTCTTTCCAAGTGCTATATGATTTGGGAGCTGGCCCAAAAAATGGGTGTGATTCTCTCCCATTTTCATGCTCATTCAGCACTTAGAATTTTTTTGGTCCGATCCCCTTTAAAACGTCAGAAGTTGGGCTGAAGTCATACTTTACAATGATGGATGAGAGAGAGGTCATGTAAAAAGCTTCTTCTTCTTAGACAGATTCACGGAATGAAGGATAACTTACTTGCACCATAAAAATGCATTTTCAGGTTACTGAAGAGTCCAATATATGACTTACAGTTTGTCACAGTTGGAAAGATGGTGTTTAGAGGAATGGATAAGTGGGTGCTCAAGTTGTTTCCTTTGTTGTTGATGTTTGACTTCAACTTGCTGTTGGCAATCAGACTTGAGGTGTTTGGCTCCTCGTAAGATGCTTTTTCTCTACTTCATGTAGTCTTTGGGCAGGGATTCCAAGTATTGATGAGGATGCTGCACTTTCTCAAGGAGACTTTGAAAGTGTCATAGAATCATAGAACCTACAGTACAGAAAAAGGTCCTTCGGCCCATTGAGTCTGCACCGACCACAATCCCATCCAGGCCCTACCCCCCTATCCCTACATATTTTACCTGCTAATCCCTGTAACGTAACATCCTATTACGCTAAGGGGCAATTTTTTTTAGCGTGGCCAATCAACCTAACCCGCACATCTTTGGACTGTGGGAGGAAACCAGAGCACCCGGAGGAAACCCACGTAGACATGAGGAGAATGTGCAAACTCCACACAGACAGTGACCCGAGCTGGGAATCAAACCCAGTTCCCTGGAGCTGTGAAGCAGCAGCGTGTAACCACTGTGCTACTCTGCCGCCCTTGAAGCATTTGGAGCTTACTTGCCATATTGAAGCTCCCGAGTAACCATTTGTCTTGGAAATCTCATGTCAGGCACATGGATGATGTAACCCACCCAGTGGAGCTGATCAAACATGGTCAGCGGTTCTATGCTGATGATGTTAGCCTGAGTGAGGACATTGATATTGATGCCCCTATCCTGCCATTGGATGATGTGGCTACTGAGGAATTTATGGGTAACATTTCAGTTTGAGACATAGGCTCTCAAATTTTCCAATGTTGAGAATGATGGGCAAGTGGAACTAACCGCAGAACGCAATACCCATACCAGAGTTTTGGAAGAACTAAAGTTTGTGGAGGGCAGTATGAAGGACATTGGATCGGTTTTGAATGGCAATTGTGTAAAACATGATTATGGAAATCTCTGAATCCATTTTCTGATACCCCACATAAGTTGCAAGCCCATTTGAGATGTATGTTGATATGTAGATGGACCAAAAATATTAGTCACATTTTGCATGAGCAGAATGTTGACATTTCATGATTTAAGAACTCATCTGTGACTGTGTTCATGCAAAAGGATGAGAGTAATTCTGGGAATATACAATAGGAAAGAATCAAAAGGCAAAAACAATCTTTCTCTTGGAGGTGGATTTCTAAGGTAAGAAATGGAGAATGGCTGTGATACTTATGGAAGTGATGGTGCATCAGAAGTATAGTGTGGGAAAAGTTAGGCCACATATTTATGTCATGATTAAGGTCAACTATTTCCATCTCTGTAAGTTGGTCCGACTTTGCTCCATTTCAGTTTATGACCTGCAAAAACCTCCGTTCATTTTATCTCAAGGCTGAACTTGAGATAAAGATTTAATTGACTGTCTCCAACAATCTATATTCCAAAGCATTGAATGCTTTCAAAAACAGTTAGATATAGCACTTGAGACAAAGAGGATCAAAGGTATGGGGGAAAGGTAGAATCAGGCTGTTGAGTTGGATGATCCACTGTGATCATAATGAGTTATACAGCAGGCTGGAAAGGCCTGCTGTACAACTCCTGCTCCTATTTACTGTGTTTCTATAAGATTGAGATCAGCTTAAACTCTTGCTGCCAGTATTTGAACTCACAGCAAATCCAATTCTCCGATCACCCCTCTGTTTCCAGGCAAGCAGTGACTTGAGTTTAAACTTCTTATCCTTAATTTCAAATCTTTCCATGGCCTTGCTCTGTAATCTCTTCCAGTCCCACAACCCTCGACATCTATACTCCTTGATTCTGGCTTCTTATCTATTTCCAATTTTAATGGCTCCATTTTTGCTTTCTGTATCTTAATTGCTTAGGCAGCTCTGGGATGCCATCTCTACACCTCCCTTGCCTTGTTTTCCTACTTTTGGACACCCCTGTGAAACCTAACTCTTTGTACAAGCTTTTGACCATCTTCCCTGATTTGTCCTTTTGTATTTTCATGACATTCTTGTTTTATATTGCTCCTTGAGATGTTTCATTATGTTAAAGAGGGCATATATTGTAATATCAAGGATGCAAAAGCAGAAGAAGTAGGGGAATTAAGGATGATAAAAATAATGCATGTTTTTCAATACAGGAGATACAAAAATAGCCCAACACCCAGTGATGTTCAGGCTGTTTGTCATCATTCAGTTCATAGGGGATTAGGAACAAAAATCTATCACCCTCTCTCATTCCACTGCATCCAAAATACCACAAATCCAGAAAACTGGTTCAGGTACATCCATTTGGAGAAAGATAGGCCAGGTGAACACTGAGCAAGGTGACAACCTGGCAGATGGCTTGAGCAAACAAATAGTAGGAGATTATGTTCTCCTCTGAACAAGATGCAAAGCTAGGTGGGGGTAAAATTGGTCTTTGGTAGAAGCCCAAAATGGCCAATATATAGGGGATGCAAGTGGCCTCATGCAATTATCACTGGACTAGAAGTCCAAAAGACACAGCGTACTGCTCTGGAAACTCAGTTTCAAATCCTACCACAGCAGCTGGTGAAATTTGATTTCAGTAAAAATATCCGCCTAACTATGACCATGAAGCCATTGTTAATTGTTGTACAAACCCATCTGGTTCATTAATGCCCTTTAGGGAAGGGAATTGCCACCCTTACCAGTTTGGCTTACATGTGACTTCAGATCCAGAACAATGTGGTTGACTCTTAACAGCCCTCTGAAATGGACAGTTAAGGATGGGTAATAAATGCTGGCCTAAATAGTGATGCCCACATCCCATGAATATAAAAAAAACTAGTCTTTTTTTAATATTCCATTAGATTTTCTCAGGTGGCCAGTAAAATGGACCAACATCCTTTGTGGCTCATTCTGTGCAAGCATCATAAAAGAAACTCACTCCCTTTTCCTCGGAGTGCGGAATAGTCGAACTGAATTGTTTGTAATCCGTAACCTTTAATCATACTCCAGAGATCTAAGAGTAGCATTTCTAAATTGAAATCAGCATCTGCTGATGAAAGCAAATAGTATTTCTGGGGCTGGCCAATTCCAATTGTAGCAGCCTGGTGGTGACTTCATTGAACTGTAAATAGATACTACCATTTTTCCCTTGGGTTCAGTAGAGGTGGAAGTAGTACTTGGCATTAATGCTAAACATGGAAATTTTGTGAAGGTGATCCCGGAAATAAAAATGAAGAAAGATGTAAAATGAGCTGCTGTTTTGCTGTCAGAAGTTTTATCCAAATGCACAAATGTCTAAATGACTCAGTTCAGATGTACCAGCTTAAAATGGCAACCCTTTGTCAATAGTGACTGAACAGCAAGAGAAAATGTGAACATATCCACTTTGGGAACAAGAATAGAAAAGCAGCCTTGAGTCAAAAATTTGTGGATTCAAGTCTTACTCCAGAGCCTGAGCTCAAAAAATCAAAGCTAACATTCAAGTTAGCTAACATTCAACCTGGGTTCAATTCCAGCCTTGGGTGACTGTCTGTGTGGAATTTGTACATTCTCCCTGTGTCTGTAGGTTTTCTCCGGATGCTCCAATTTCCTCTCTCAGTCCAAAGATGTGCAGGTTAGGTTGATTGGCCATGATAAATTGTTGCTTGGTGTCAGGGGATTAGTAGGGTAAATATGTGGGTTTTGTGGGGATAGGGCTGGGTGGGATTATAGTCGGTGCAGATTTACTGGGTCAAATGGTCTCCTCTGTTATAATAATTCTATGAAGTGCCATACTGAGGGAATGCTGTACTGTTGGAGATGCCTTCTTTTCAATTAGACCCTAAGCTATGGTGGATAAGTTTAAATCCCATAGTCGTCACACTCTGGCACCAGTTCGGGTACACCAGGGAGAATTTAGCATGGCCAATCCACCTAATCAGCATGTCTTTAGGACTTTGCATGCAAAAGATCCAAATAAATTATCTCACAGAAGACTGTAGGAGTTGCCCCTAGTGTCTCTGCCAATGTTTATCCCTCAATCAGCATCACAAAGACAGATTATCTGATCATTATCACTTTGCTGTTTGTGGAAGGAAGCTTGCTGTGCACAAATTGGCTGCCTTACAACAGTGACTACAAATCATATGTACTTCATTAGCCGTAAAGTGTTTTGGGACATCCTGTGGTCATGAAATGAGATCTAAATATGTATAAGCCTTTCTTTGTTAAATGTGGACATTTCCCTCAGTGGATAGTTTAACAATAAAGCCATGAGCTAATTCCATTTTAGAAACAAAACAACCTATAATCTGCTTGTTATGCTTCTTCTTGACTTAATGGTATGAGGTGTAGTAACTTGAATTTAAAACAAAAACTGATTTCCAAGACTGCCATCTGTTGTATTAGTAAGCAAAATAAGAGACTGCGAACTTGACACTGATAATAATGACGCGTTTAAAGTAGATTTGTGGCATCCAATGCTCAAGAGGTAGAAACAGGAAAGGCAATAACTAACAATGGCCTGAAATTTGAGAATTTAAAAAGAACTAACCGAAGCCAGCTGTTAACCAAGACACATTTTATTCAAGTAAAATAACGGAATGTGGAAATTGGGAATAAAAGTAGGGCTGATAGCATCAATGGAATGCCTATGGGAGATCATTGACCTGAAATATTCACTCTTTTTTGGGAGCTGGATGTTGCTGGTAAAACCAGATTTTGCTGTCCATCCCTAATCTCTCTCAACAGATGCTGCCCGATCTGTTTTCCAGCATTTTCTGTGTTCAACTCTTTTCTCCCAGTATTACTGGAATCTATACAATTGTTTCAACTGCATCTCCAGAGGACTATATTGTTATCAAAATGATGCCAGGTTTATAATGGCATTTCTATGAGTGGTGTACCGAGATGCTTATGTGCAACGGGCCAGCAACATCTTTTCCCCAAAGTACATGATTCAGTCAAAGGATGCAATAAACAGTGACCAAGATGGCCTAGTGCTCTCAGCTGCTACGTGTAAATACTGCCACAAATTATTTTCCCCTGCAGCAATGTGTTACTCTGAAATGTCAGCATTTTTCTTGTATTCTGCACTTCCACCTGTACTTGCAAATTTAAATAAGCTCATACACGCATTTGGCTATTTCCAAACCTTGTTTGTCTAATTGTGTTTAATCTATTTCCAAATCGGTATGCAGAGTGCCAGTCTATGGCACACACCAGTATTTTCAGTTAAGTGATGCCACAGCTTAAAGAAAGCTGGTGTAAGTATTTATTAGTGCCACAAACTGGCTTACATTAACACTGCAATTAAGTTATAGTGAAAATTCTTCAGTTACCACATTCTGGCACGTGTTTGGTTGCACTGAGGGAGAACTTAGCATGGCCAATGCACCTAGGCAGTGCACCTTTTGGACTGTGGAAGGAAACCGAAACACTGGGAGGAAACCCACGCAGACACAGGGAGAATGTGCAAACACCATGCAGACGGTGACCCAAGCTGGGATCCGAACACAGGTCCCTGGTGCCATGAGGCACATTTCTTCTAACCTTCTCCAACTTTCCAGCAATTAGAATAGAATCCCTAAGTTGCAGAAGGAGACCATTCAGCCCATTGAATCTGCATCAACCACTAACCCACCCAGGTTTTATTGCTGTAACATCACATATTTACCCTCCTAATTCCCTTCATACTGAGGGGCAATTTAGCATGGCCAATTAACCTAACTTGTGGGAGGAAACTGGAGCACCTGGAGGAAATTTACTCAGATACAGAGCGAATGTACAAACTGCACATAGACAATGACCTGAGGCTGGAATTGAAACCGGGTCCCTGGTACTGTGAGGCAGCAGAGCTCGCCACTGTGCCACCATGTCCCCCTGATTACTTCTCTGATGTTCAACACCACACCATGATTGTAAATCTGAGATTGCTAATTCAGGTGAACTTTTATTCCCCCAAAGCTATTATCTCGGGGATCTGTTTTGTGGATAACTCTCCAGTTTGCCAAGTAATGTATCCCTTACCAATTATCTTGCCTTTACCCATCAACACGATTGATCGGATATTCATATAACTCGGGGCTTACTTTCAAAATGTCTTTAATGCCTTCTTAGACTCTACATCAAATCTTTACTGAGCTATATATTATCTCTATAATCATAGAAAAATTATTGAAAGCTGAAATATTAGTGTGTTTGTCTGTTTTGTGCACAGCCATAATATTCAAATACATATACCTTTAAGAAAGATGGAATGAATTATGTCCTGAAATATCATTACTTGCAGTCCAGGAAATATAAACTACTCTGATAATTGCTTAAATCAGATATTCCATCTGTTATCTTATTGTTCAGGGGGAAAAAAATAACTTGGACGCAGTAGTCAATAAAACACAGCATGAATAAGTTATCAACTGTATACCTTGGTGAAGATGAGGCATTTACATGATTGCAAACCTCTGAACTTTAAAACTATCCCATTATACTTTATGGATAAGTCCATAAAATATCAGATTTGAGTACTTTAACCCAGCAACCCATCCCCGCTGTTGGATTTTGATTGCCGATCAGTCCTAACACTGAATTACTGGCTCCATTCTGGAAAATCTCAACTGAATCCTTGTTCCATCTGTGCATGTTGATTTAGCAGACTGCTAATATAAATGCTAATAAAAATCTGTTTAACTTGTACTTTCTGGAAGCAGGTAGTGTATTTGTGTACCAGGAATCAAAAGAAGATGTAAATTTGTTTTTAACAAATTGGGATCATCATCCAACTCCATTTTTGAACTTCCCAGTGGGCTGATTACAAACAAAACATGTGCTCAAGGTAGAATTACAAAAAAAGACGGTGTTGACAAAAATGATTCAATGTTAAAGTTATAATCGCAGTTATCATCATTGGGTTTATTCATTTCCCCGTGATGCTATCTTGTTGCAAAGCTAGACACCACTCTGGCTCGGTCAAAATAATGGCAGTAACAGCTGCGAGGTAATATATATCTTGTTCCCAGCAGGTGAGTAATGTTCAGACCAGACAATAAAATACTTCATCGTTTATTTTTTTATTTTGTTCAGTGTCAGCACCAAGTGATGCTGGGTCAGGGATGGGGCCAGGTAGAAATCACAGTTAAGGTCACATTATGCGGTTCTCAACAATGTGCTTGAACATCAAAACTCAGACTAGCATCCCAAACAATACCACTCTGAACGTGAAGATAAAAATTCAGTCTCCAAATAACTGCCAGTCTGATGCTTTCACTGTACAAGATGTAATTAAAAGCAAATTATAGACACTTTTCTGCTGTGGGCTTGGATCTGTGGCTGGAACCTACCCAACTATTTTTACTTAGCACCATTTAAGCCATAAAATAATCTGACATAAAAGGACAATATTGAAAAATGCCGTGGCACATAAGCCCCTCGTTTATTAATTAGTTTCTCTTTACTTGTAGAAGTGTTAATGTTTGTAGCAATGTTCATGTTATGGGGCAGCACAGTGATTAACATTGCTGTCTCACAGTGCTAGGGATTGCAGTTTGCTTCCTGGCTGGGCCACTGTCTGTGTGGAGTCTGCACATCCTCCCCATGTCTGTGTGGGTTTCCTCTGGGTGTTGCAGTTTCCTCCCACAATCCTAAAGACGTGCTGGTTAGATGCTTTAGCTGTGCTAAATTCTCCCTCAGTATATCCGAACAGATGCTGGAGTATGGCGATGAGAGGATTTTCACAGTAGCTTCATTGCAGTGTTAATGTAAGCCTATTTGTGACAATATTCTGAGATGATGAGCCTAGTATGGAAACTTTAAGTGAGGGCTTTAGATTACCTTCCATTGATAGGTTTTCCTCATTCACTATAACCACAAAACCTTTTGACACCAATTGTCATTTTATTTTACAAATTGAATGTTGACACATCTGTCTTGCCTGACCAGCGAATATCCATTACACCTCCGCACAATTCTTAGCCAAAATAGTTTGTGCTGTTAGGACTGTGTGATAGTTGCTGTGCAACGGCCATCCCAGGGTAAAAAAAAAATCATGCGCGGACATCTACCACCTCCTCTAAGTGAGTGTGCGGAACATCAGGACTCCAATGGACAACCCCCATCACCACAGACCAACAAAAAAGGAAAACCCCGTGTGTCACGTTGCAATGTGGATGAAGTGCTCATGAGTACTTCCAGAAACAGAAGTGTGGAGTGGAAAAATTCAACACCAGATCGCAGAATGCAATGAATCCACTAATTGTGATCAGATTGTTGAAAGAAATGTGGAATATCCAATTGAGTGGATAGATGGAGAGGAAGCTGATTTGTTGTGGAGGGATAATTCTGAAATTGAAAATGCCAGACCTGGTTCAGAGTGACGCCACGGCCAAAATATCTCAAGGTGAATTGAATGATCTCTTTGGGCCCGATCTTAGCGGCCGTTCACACCAATCTCTCACTGCAGCAAAATCGGAGAATTTGGCGCCAGCCAAATCTCTGCTCGTGCAATGGGTTGGGAAAATCTTGCCTGTGTGAATGGTTGTAATATTCCAACCTTTGTGCTGAATGCCAAAAATGATGGTTTTTAAAATGTTATGATTATTTCATTAAATTAGATGTGATACATTGATTTGCCCAAGGGGTAAAGTGTCCATGCTCAGCAGGCAACATAGCATTGCCCATTTGGCAAAGGGCAGTGCCAAGAAGGTGTGGTCTGATGGGGGCAGGCCTAGAGGGTGATCAGCGTGGGTGGGCGGGGTCCCCCACTGCCACTCAGCCGTTCAGTTTGGTGGCCAGTGATCGGGGTGGGCTGTGGGGAGGGGGAGAGTGGATCCGCTTTGCAGGGGGAAAGTAACTATTGGGTGGGGTTCTTGGGATTAAGGCAGTTTTAGGACAGGGTGTCGAGGCTGACCTGGGAATGGTCAGGGGGCCCGCGGTCGGGCCATGGTGAGGGGTTGGAGGGGCAGTATTGTGGCGATTGCCGGGCTGGCCAGTGATTTGAGCCGACCAGCGGTTGAGAGGCCGACAGTGTGCATGCGCAGAGGCCCACTGGTTTTAGTCTCCTGGGCGGGAATAGGCCTCATCCTCTGATTTATAATGATATTCACACTGGTGGCCTCTTTAGTGCATAGACTGTGGGAGATTCCAGTCCAAACTCCCACTGAAGAAAGCAGCGTAAATTACTCACGCAAATTCAGCACTTAGAATTTTTTTGGGATAATTCCATCCAGAATCTTTGAGGAGGATATATCATCTGCACCGAATAAGACAGTATAGGAACAAATCATAGAATAGAATCAGAGAATTGGTGCAGTGCAGAAGGAGGCCATTCAGCCTATCAAGACTGCACCAATCCCAATCTCACCCAGTCCCCCCCCTTCCCATAATCCAGGCATTTACCCTAGCTAGTCCTCCTGACATGAAGGGGCAATTTAGCTTGGCCGATTATCATCTATCCTGCACATCTTTGGATGTGGAAAGATACCAGAGCACCCAGATGAAACCCATGCAGATATGGGGAGAATGAGCAAACTGCACCCAGACAGTGACCCAACCCGGGAATCGAACCCGGTCCCCTGGTGTTGTGAGGCAGCAGTGCTACCCACTCTGTCACCATGTACAAATCTGCAGTTCCTAATGGTAGGTCAGAGGATTGATTATATAAACACCAACAAAGAATAATCAAATCATTATAAAGATGGAGAATCACAGAATTGTTGCAGCACAGAAGGAGGCCATTTGGCCTTCATGTCTACACTGGCTCTCCAAATAAACATTATGGCTTAGTGTTATTCCATTGCCTTTTGTTTCTATTCAAGTAGCCATCTAATGCTCTTGCTGACTGCCTCGATTAAATCTGTCTCCACCACACTTCCAGGCAGTGTATTCCAGACCCAGACCACTTGCTGTGTGAAAAAGTTTTTATCTCATATCACAAAAAGCTAGCCAATAATATACCAGCAGTTAGTTAGAGTTGTGTTGGTCCTCTAGAGACTGAGCCTGGGAAATTAATAATGGAAAACAAAGAAATGCTAGAGGAATGAAATAGGTATTTTGAGTCTGTCTTCACTTTGGAGGACTTAGAAAACTTCACAACGAGTTGAGCCAATACACTGAAGTTTAGAAGAATGAGAGGTGATCTTATTGAAATATATAAGATCCTAAAGGAATTTGATAGGTAGATACCGATGGGATTTTGGGGAGGGGGGAATATTTTCTCTTAAAGTGCCTTTAAATGTGGAATATTCTTCTCCAGAAAGCTGTGGAGGCCTGATCATTGAAGTTATTTAAAGCAAAGTTGGATAGATTTTTGATAGATCAGGATTGTGGTGGGACAGAAGGCAAGATCAACCATAATCTTGCTGAATAACCAAAACAGGCTCAAACAGCTGAATGGCCTCCTCCTAAGCCCTATATTCCGACATCCTGTTTTCCTCTCAAGACGTCACAATGTGCAGATATCGGTGAAGGTTGTGTGGCTGGAAATGATTGCAGAAATAGGGAGCAATGGAGTGATCTAAAAACAAGTTTGAGAATATTAAAATTGAGGTACTGCTGGACTTAGGTTGGTGAGCAGTAGGATGATAAATAAATAGGACAGTGAGTTACAATGCATAGAAATATAGAAACTAGAAGCAGGAGTAGGCCATTCCGCCCTTCAAGGGTCCTCCACCATTCATTTTGGTCTTGGCTGATCCTCAAATTCAATATCTTGATGCCCCCCTTCCCCGCATATCCCTTAATCCCTTTAGCCTCAAGAGCTATATCTAATTTTTTTCTTGAAATCAAACAACATTTTATCCTCAACTACATTCTGTGACAGTGCATTCCACGTATTCTGGGTGAAAAGTTTCTCCTTACCTTGTTTCTAAAAGGTTTACCCCTTATCCTCAAACTATGATCCTTTGTTCTGGACTCTCCCATCATTGGGAACATTATTTCTGAATCTACCCTGTTAGAATTTTTTATGTTTCCTTCAGATCACCTCTCATTTTTCTAAACTCCAATGAATATGGTCCTAACCGATGTAATCTCTCGTAAGAGAAACTAGCCATCCCAGGAATCAGCCTGATAAGCCTTTGCTGTACTCCCTCTACAGCAAGGACATCCTTCCTCAGATAGGGACACCAAAACTTCACACAATACTGCTGGTGTTGCCTTACTAACACCCTATACAATTGCAGCAAAACATCCTTACGCCTATATTCAAATACTCTCACTGTGAAGACCAACATACCATTTGCCTTCTTTATAGCCTATTGTATCTGAAGGCTTGCTTTCAGCAACTGATGCATGAGGACATCAAGGTCTTGTTGAGTATCCATCTCTCTTAGTTTACACACATCCAAGTAATAATCAGTCTTCCTATTATTGCTACTAAAATGGATAACCTCACATTTTTCCACATTATATTGTGTTGCCATGTACATGCCCATATGCTCAGCCTATCCAAATCACGCTGAAGCATTTCTGTGTCCTCTTCACAGCTCACCTTCTTTGTGTCATCTCCAACTTTGCATCATCTGCAAATTTAGAGATGATACCTTTCAGTCCCCTCTTCCAAATTATTAATATGTAAAGTAATACTCGGGATCCTAGCACAGATGCCTGTGAACCCCATTTTCACTGACTGTCAATCAGAAAAAAGACCCATTTATGCCAACTCTTTGCTTCCTATCTGCTAACCAGCTTTTTAATCCATCTCAAAACATTATCTGCAATCCCATGTGCTTTAACTTTACGTAGTTGTTATATGAGACCTTGTTGAAAGCCTACTGAAAGTCTAAAAAACCACATCCACTGATTCTCCTTGGTCAACTCTACTAGAACTCCAATAGATTCATCAAAGAACTCCTACAGATTCATCAAGCATAATTTTTCTTTTGTAAATCCATGCTGATTTTGTTTGATTATACCACTGCCTTCCAATTGCCGAGTTATGAAATCCTTGATAATAAGCTCCAGCAAATTCCCCAGTACCGACATTAGGCTCAGTGGTCTACAGTTCCCTGTTTTCTCTCTGTCTTCCTTTTTGAATAGTGGGATAACATTAGCAACCCTTCAGTCTGTAGGAACTATTCCAGAGTTCAAAGAATTTTGAAAATAAATAACAAAGGATCTATTATTTTCAGAGTCGATTCCTTAACTCTCTGGGATGAAGATTATCAGGATCTGGAGATTTATCAACCTCCAATCCCATCAATTTCCCAAAAACCAATTTCTTTCAGCTCCTCACTAAAACAAGTTTCTTAGAGCTCTTCTGGTAAATTATTAATGTCTTTCCTCAGCTATTTCTTTATTCCCCATTATGAATTCTCCTGTTTCTGACAGTAAAGGGCCTACATTCATTTCTGTCAATTTTTTTCTCTTTACATATGTATTAGAACTTCTCCAGTCAGTTTTCATGTTCACCGCTAGTATACTTTTATACTCCGATTTTCCCTTCTTAATCAATCCCTTGGTCGTCTTTTACTGAATTTTAAACTGCTGCCAATTATCAGGCCTATTGCTTTTTCTTACAATTTGTACGCTTCTTCCTTGAATCTGGTACTACCTCTAATTTCTCTTGTAAGCCATGGAAAGCCAGTCCCTTACCACTCATGCATCAAACAGAAATAAACAACTTCTCGAGTTCACTTATTTGTTCTTTAAATGTCTGCCGTTGCCTGTCCATTGTCTTTCCTTTCAATAATGCTTCCTAGTCTGCCGTGACCAGTTTATGCCTGATACCATCATAATGACCTTTATTAAGATTCAGGACCCTGGTCTCTGAATTGGATAAGGCAGCAGAGTTTTGAATGAACTCAGACTTGGGGTGGAAGATGAGAAATCAATGAAGAGAACATTGGATCGTCAAATCTGGAGGGAACTTAGACAAAAGCTTTGCTTTTAACATGTTAAAACTTTACTTTAAGCCGTAATGAAGTTGCTTAGGCAGAAATCTCTGTGTTCATTTGTTAGTAACTTTAACAGGCTAACGAGAAGAAAAATGCAAGTAATTTGAGTAATTAATCTGCTTGCTTTATAGGAAATGTTATTTTTCACACTTGATGCATTGCTGCTTGGTTTACGCTTAATTTGTGCATTTGCCAGCTACTGAGTTACGATTTGCTGTCATTTTATGAATTAATTTTAAGCACCTGAAAATGTGATGAATCAAAGAGGGTAAAGTGAAAGTGTGAGGAAACCCAGAAGTATGTCTTCAAAGTGTAATGCTAATAGCTTGTACACTTTGAAAAGAAAAAATCATAGCTGTAGGGATAGATATTCCTGTCACTTCAGCTCTCTCCCTCTTCCTTCTTTCATCCCACTGAATTTGGCACCGTAATAAAAGGAGGGCAACTCATTGAGGCTAAACAAAATACTTTATTGCTGACGAGTAAATAATGATGCCTACAAACAGTACCAGATGGAATAACTGTGCGACTGTACACTCTTCCTCCTCGGCTTCCGCTGGAGATCTTCCCTCGACCCAGGATCCGCACCCTTGCGCTGAATTGGCTCAGCTTCCTGTCTTGATACTCCACAGGATCCGGCCCGATTGCCTGGCCTTTAGGGAACATTCCCCTACAAGGGGCCATGCTACCACAGGCACTAATGGAAGGGACAGAAACTTTTATGCTCTCCGACCACGTAGCTATCTGTTCTCCTTGCCATCTTAAATCGTTTTGATTTTTCTACCAGCACACTCCTTGTCCAGTATACCTCATTATCCATCGAGAAATATGAGCCATCCATGTATCATAAAGGCGTTAATGAATTATCAGATTTCATTCAGTCAGTAGATGTAGTTAAGGTAAAAACCTGATACGAACTTAATTGAATGGCAAAACAGAATCAAAGGGCTGAACGACCCACTTTTGTTATGTTAACTTTATGTCAGGCAGGTTGGATTGCTTGACAGGATCAGTACTTGAACACGATAATGAATTAGTACTCCATATTGTTCCTGATGAATGGCTTGCCAAGATTCAGATATTTTTGCACATACTTAGTTTTTGCCTGCTGAATGTGCTGAATTATTATTCTTCAAAGATGGAACTTGAGGGTCTTTGCCTAAAGGTAATTATTTTGATATTCGTCCTTCAGTCAGCATTGAGTAAAGTTTTAAGAAATGCATTTTCATTTTAATGCTTATCCGTACATGTGCTTATGCAGAACGAAAGTGCCTTTGACCAACTCAACCTTCCCAGTAAAACTTTGTGGCCTTCATTTTGTGTTGAATCCTTGATCCTATCACTCAGAGGCTATTGATTTTTTTCCAATCCATATGTTCAGTGATGGAACAAGAAGCAATGTGGGACCTCAAAAGTCATGTCTGAAGTGATGTACTGTGCAGTAATTTAAACTGATGGATGTTGTTCAGGAAAACCAATGAATACTTTTCTATTCAGTCCTGGGACTATATATTTTCCAAAGAAGTGGCTTTTGTGTTTTATGGCTCACAGTACTGCAACGTGGACAGAAAAAAATTCTGCCACTTTTCTTGGTTTAGCAACATATTAATTAGATGGTGAACATAGAACCAAGCCTGAAGAAGGAGCAGCAGGGGAATATAACGTGTAAATTAGGATAGACTGAAATGCACACACATATATATAAAAAAGCTGGAAAACTGAAATAAAAATAAAAAATGTGAAATCATCAGCATACCTCACAGAACGTGTGAAGATAGGAACAGTGCTAACGGGCTGGATAATACAAGGCACCAGATTCCACATACCCTCCAGCTAAGTAAGTCTGGGGAGCTCCCATTGAGGGAAACACGGAGTGCCCCGCAGCCAAACGGCCAATTGATCACTAACATTCTGGCGGTGAGATTTCCATCCCATCAGGAGCAGGAAATCCCACCTCAGGGAGCTGCTGCTCAATCAGAGGCCAACACCACTCCGACAGTTCAGGGTGGACACTTCTACATTCAGTTGGGATTTGTGTTGGTGTTTGGAGGTCTCGTCGGGTGCCGAGCTGGTGCAGAGGCAGGATGGATGGATGGGTGGAGAGGTCATTTGGCCCAGTGAGTCTGCACCATCCTCAATTCCATCTGGGCCACATTCCCTCATATTGACCTTGCCAATCCCCCTGACACTAGTGTGGCCAATCAACCTAATCTGCACATCTTTGGACTGTGGGAGGAAACCCACACAGACATGGGGAGAATGTGCAAATTCCACACAGACAATAACCTGAGACTGCAGTTGAACTGGGGTCCCTAGTGTCGTGAGGCAGCAGCGCTAATCACTGTGGCACCATGCTGCTTATGGTGGGGGTGTCTAGAACCAGAGGTCACTGTCTGAGGACACGAGGTAAACCATTTAGGATAGAGATGAGGAGAAATTTCTTCACCCAGAGAGTGGTGAGCCTATGGCATTTGCTGTCACAGAAAGTAATTGAAGCTAAAACATTGAATATTTTCATGGAGCAGTTAGATATAACAGTTGAGGCGAAGGGGATCAAAGTATATGGGGGGAGGGGGGGTGGGATCAGGCTATTGAGTTGGATGATCAGCCATGATCCTAATGAATGGCGGAGCAGGTTTGAAAGGCCGAATGGCTTCCTCCTCCTATTTTCAGACATTGTTTTCCAAATCTTCAAAACTTCCTGTGTTTCAAGAAAAATATTTTCCATTTGTCTCTTCCAGTTCTTTTGACAATTGCCTGAAGTCTGTATTCTCTATTTACTGACCATTGTACCATGGAAGCAGTTGATTCTGATCTACTCTATTTAAACCCTTCATGATTTTGAACACATCTGTCCAATCTCCTCTTGCCTCTACTTCAAAGGGACCGTGGTGTGCTGGGTGCCAAACTATTGAAAAAGAAAAAAATATTTCATTGGTATTGCAGCTACCTGTCTAAAACTAGTAGCTACAGTCTGGGTTTCAGCAGGAAATATTTCAATCTGCCTGGCACATGCACACCTCTAGAAATATTTTGGTTCAAATTCAATGTTTGACCTTTCAAACCTCTCACGTGTACTGAGGCCTCCTCCCAAGAGTAGCATCTGAAAGCTTCAGTATGTGTGCCAGTGGTGGCAGCAGCTCTACTGAAACGATGATTTATTTGAGCTCCCAGCAACTTTAAAGGTTGTTCAGGAGGACAAAATGACTAATCTGGGTGTTTTCATAGAATTCCCTCAGTGCAGAAGAAGGCCATTCAGCCCATTGAGTCTGTCCTGACCACAATCACACCCAGTTCCTATCCCTGAAACTTTGCTAATCCCCTGACACTAGGGTCAATTTAGCATGGCTAATTGACCCAATCTTTGGACTGTGGGAAGAAATTGGAGCACCCGAAGAAAATCCATGCAGGGGAAACGTGCTAACTCCACACAGACTCTCATTCAAGGCTGGTGAGTTCTAGTGTTGTGAGGCAGCAGTGCTAACCCACTGTGCCACCATGCCGCCGCTTCAAATCTAGTTTCGCACTATACTGAAGAATGCCCCTTCAGAGAGACGCGCAACACCACTCTCAACAATGGGACAGGTGAGGATTTGCATTTGCACCTCAACTTCACTGTGAAATCTCAGTGCAGCAACGATAAATGTGTGAGGGATGATTTGACAAATACCTAATTGGGAGCCTTGCCTGCTAGCCATGCGTTTTCCTCACAATGTTTCATTCATTTAACTGACTGGTCATTAAAATGACTGATTTCCAGATGTGCATGGCTGCTGAAGAAGACTCCCTGATGGTGCTATCCATTTGTGAAATCAGCCCCTTAGTGCGCATAGGAGACAGCAACTCCTTAATTTATATTAATCTTTACATTACGGTAGTTTATAACATCTTTCAGCATTTCTCTTCAGTTTGAAGCGTTTAATCTTCAGCCTACTGTTTACTGTCAGTTTAAACCATTGGATTGCTTTGATGCTGCTAGCGCTTTGATTTAGCACCCAATATAACTGTTTGTGCCCCTGCTTACATCATTTCTGCAGGGTGATAAGTGGTTAGCAGCTTTTCTGAGAACTGACTCATAATACAGCTGTGTTCGATGGCTGAGATTTTGTTTTGTGGAGTGCTACCTATGGCCAGTATTTTTTCCATCTATTAAAGCAAAGGAGGGAGTCGGGGGTTGGGGAGTTGCATGGTGTTGGTTTTGTTTCATAATCTGAGGAGTATGCGGTGGAGCAGTATACATATAATATCTACATAAATATATACTTACAGATAAATTTAGAAAATATTATTCGGTACTCTCCCTTTTGGGAGGTCAGTGACAGCGAATGAGGAGTGTTGTAGAAGTCGATGGGAGTCCATAACATATAGCAGGCCCAACCTCATTAATTGTGCATCAAAAGGTTTAGTATCATTTTTATGTGGCAGGACTTGCTTAATTGTGCACGACTCCCCGTTATTTGTGGGTACCATATTTAAAAGGTGCCTAGCGTCACTGACCCACAGTTGAAGAAAGAAGACACATCTCCAGAAAAACTCTGAAGATGGACCTTTTTGATGACACTGAAGCTGGAAGATCCAGTTGATTGATGCGTCTCCCTACTCACTGCTGTGGTGCTCCAGAGTTGTTGGTGGCCTTTTTCGTGAGCTCTAGAAGCAGCTCTAGGCATCCTTCAGTTAAGTCCTCACATCTGTACACCATGTTGTTTCAGATGTGTTCTGGTCAGATGGCATAGCGGACAATTCATAGAGTCATAGAATTTCTATAGTGCAGAAGAAGGCCATTTGGCCCATCGAGCCTGCACCGACACTCCATCAGAGCGTCTGACCCAAGTACTATATCCATAAACCCATGTATTTAATCCACTAAATTCCCTAACCTACACATCTTTGACTACTAAGGAGCAATTTAGCATGGCCAATTCATCAAACCTGCACATCTTTGGATTGTGGGAGGAAATTGAAGCGCCCAGAGGAAACCCATGCAGACACAGGGAGAATGTACAAACTGCACACAGACAGTCACAAAAGGCTGGAATTGCCACTGTGAGGCAACAGTGCTAACCACAGTGCCACTGTGCTGCTCTTAATTGGGCACAGGGGAAAGATTCCTATTGGGCATCTACCTGCATTCCATTGATGGGACGCAGATCGGTTTCACACCAGCCATCAGTGGGTTTCCCAATCCTGCATGATGGGAACCAACAAAAGATTGTGGGAAATTCACACCGTGTAAAAACGATTTTTGGGTTCCTGCTGAAATCTTTCCATCCATATCCTCCATTCAATCTGCTGGCAGAGCCACGGGAGAATTCTGCCCAGTGAGCCAGAACAGTAAAATAACACCGTGCTCATGTGTATATTTATTTCAGACTTTGAGAATGGAAACAGAGAACATTGAAAGATGTGAATCATTTGCACCATTATGGTGGGTGATTTCAAGGCAGGATGGTAAATGTTCCCAAGTGCATATGCACTGTATTTGAAACTTGGTATCAATTTGTTCAATTAGGTTGCATATTTCACTGAATTTTATCCCGCCTATCAAAAATATTCTAGCAATGTTGGCACATTTTTTGACTTATGTATTTAAAAAGTTACATGAGGATAAATCAGATTGTGTTGCTTAGCTTTGACAGGCAAGCTGATCTGATTGATTGCACCTCACAAACTGGTGCCCACTGTGGACCGATTACAATTTAGTCCTGTTTTACTTGCATAATGCTCCTGACACAAGTGATGTCCGCGTCATTCTTCTGCATTCATTTGTCAGGCGCTTGACACATCAGGATGGTATCGCATCGTAAAATCTACAACTGCTTTTATGGAGCTGAACACACTTGGGGCAGAATTTTAGGGGTGGGTGGGAAGGAGAAGAAAGACTGGTGGGCATATTGTTTTATCTGCCCGCTTTCATGCTGGCCTTTCCAGCAGCATCTTGCTCCAGAGCATTCCAGTGTGGATCATTTCTTTCTCAGAGCAAATCTTGGTTATTTTCAATGGGCTGATGCTTGCATGAAAATAATGCAGAAAGCAATGTAATGCCTGTGCAATAGGAGTTGCACATGCATATTTATCTGTATTATAAATTATTTTCCATTGGAAAAGAATAATAATCCCAACTGAACTTGTTGCAGTGCTGAAGAAGACTTGTCAAAACATCTGCGAAACTGTGGGATTGAATAGTAATTAACTGATGACCAGTATTGCTTATATCATTTACTGCAGGGAAATAAAATGTGATAAATGTGAAGCAAGACTTTTATTTTTCTTTTTGCAAATACAAATGGATCTACAAAAGTTCACTGTAAAATTAGAATTGTCCGCATAAGATTTTGAAGATGTTTTTTTGACTTGTCCTGAAATCGCTACGCACGTCCTGCTGTGACCTTTGCAGGGCTGACGCTTGCAAGAAGAATCTTCATATCTAACAACATCTGAGAATTTAGTGCCAGCACATTTTGATGTTTTTAAGATACTTGAAATGTCTGACTACTTTGCTGAACTTCACTGAATTCCCTTTTCATTCTTCTCTGAATTAACCATTGAAAGACCTTAATGCACTGAAATGCTTTGATTTTTAAATCATGTTTGTCTGACTGATCCATTTCTGTTGGCCAGATTTTTTTAAAAAATTATATGCTGGATTCATTTGTATTTGAATCCCAATGACTGACCATGAGGACAACATCAACTGCTCCCACATTCAGGAGCTTCTGAATTGTATAATCTGCAGTGCAGAAGGAGGCCACTTGGCCCACTGAGCCTGCACTGACAACAATCCCACCCAGACCCTATCCCCCAACCCCATATGTTTACCCTCTTAATCCCAATGACACTAAAGGACAATTTAGCATGGCCAAACCACCAAATCCACACATCCTTGAACTGTGGGAGAGAACTGGAGCATCCAGAGGGAGCCCACATAGACTCGAGGAGAATATGCAAACTGCAGACAGTCACCTGAAGCTGGAATTAACCCGGGTCCCTGGCACTGTGCCACTGTGCCAACCTGTTGCTGCTGTTAAAATTTAACAGTTTTACACAGGGGAGGTGTTGGGAGCAGATACAATAGCGGCATTTAAGGTGTATCATCGGCGCAGGCTTGGAGTACTGAAGAGCCTGTTCCTATCCTGTACTGTTCTTTGTTCTAATAACAAGTGCTGGGTGTTGCAATGCATACTACTGGGTGAATAATTCTAATTGCTCATTGAACTTTTGTGGTTACTTCATTCAAATTATCCAACAATATACTTTTATATGTAATAAATTCCTAATTTCCCACATCATTTATACTGATTAATTCCAATTAGAAGATAGTTCAATTTTTAATGTAATAAGTTGTTTTAAACTGGTGGGAGTGGAGAAGATCAGTCAGAGGTTTCAGCAGCTAACTTTAAAATTCAGACCACTTTGAAATTCACCTCTACTTTTTGTCATGCCAGCATATCTCTGCTGAATTCTAGGTTTAAGCAAGTGGGACTTCTAGCCTCCATTACCCCAGAAATGTAAAGGTGACCTATTATGGCGAAAGTTGTGCAGCATCTGAAGAGATAGCAAAGACTCCAGTGGAGATTAAGTGAAGGAATCAATCTTTTCAGTCCCTAAGGTGGAAGTGGATGGGAACCTAGAATGGTGACAACATGAAAGCCCATTCAGCTCCTTATGGGAGATAGAACCGCTGATGGACCACCTTCCTTGCCCAGCTATTTGGAAAGGCAGCTTAGCCCATTCCATTCCCCTGCTCTTTTCGCCATAGCCCTGCAATTTTTCTCTTCAGGCACTTGTCCAATTCGCCCATAAAAGCCAATAGATTGAATCTGTCTCCACTTCAGGCAGTGCATTCCAGATCCAGACCACTTGTTGTGTAAAACTATTTTTTTCTCACGTTGCTTTTGATTCTTTTTCCAATCACTTTCAATCAGTGTTCTCTGGTTCTCCACCCTTCAGACTGTGGAAGCAGTTTATCCTTATCTAACCTAACAAGACACCTCATGATATTGAATACCTTGATCAAATCTCCTCTCAGCCAACTCTTCACTACCTTTCTGTCTCACAGAAAGCTATTGGGGCCAGTTCGTTAGATATGTTCAAGAGCGAATTGGATGTGGCCTTTGTGGCTAAAGGGATCAAGGGCTATCATGACAAAGCGACAGTGGGATACTGAAAGTGCGTGATCAGTCATGGTTGTATTGAAAGGTGGTGGATACTTGAAGGGCTGATTGGCCTTCTCCTTCACCTATTTTCTATGTTTCTGCCTCCTCTTTCATGACTTTGGGGGCACCAGCCTCTTTAAAAAGACAGATGCAATGTACTTTAATTCACATCTTAGTGATACCTTCTGTCTCCATATAGATCCCCGTTTTGCCCCCTTATCAGCCAGATGCCTCCTCTTAGTTTTTGCTATTTATTTACCTCTAGAAGATATTTTGCTTTGTCATAGGCCAGGGACTCCCAGGAGTTGGCAGGGATGTTTGACCTCTTCAGGGATGCTTTGAGGATAGCCCTAAAGCCTTCCTATTGTGCTGCTAGGAATATCTACCTGAGCTCTGAATTGAGCTTTGGGAGTCTCAGTCAGCTGTATAAATAACATAACCTGCCGCGTGGAGATAGTTTTGAGTGATCGGCTTTGATGCTGGGAATGTTGGCTTGTGAGGTGGAACTGCTGTTGGACCACATTCCTTGTCACCCACTGGCCTGTTGTAGGTTGTCCAGGTCTCTGAAGCATAGAGGAGGCTGGAGATTACTAATGCCCTGTAAACCCTGAACTTCATTCTCACCCTCTCTCCTATTTTCTACCTTTTAATGTTTTGGGCAGCATTATGAACTTTGATGTATTCCTTTGGAAAATAAAGGAATTGCATAATGTTACAGTGACCATCTGTCTGCATAACCATATGTTTGCTGCTGACACGAGTAACAACTGTGACCTTTGACATGTAATATCGAAAGACAGCAAGCTGGCAAAATCGCATTTTTTCAGAGCTTCAAAAATGGATATTCAAATTGGCATCCGGCCTATTAATCATAGGTGTGAAAGCAATGCAAATAAGTTAGTGGATATTTGTCAGATGAAATAAGGAGTTATTGAAAATTGAGATGAGGGAAGCAGATTTTGGAATAGTGTCTGGAGGCTGAAAACCTTTGATGCTAATCAAGGACCTTTTTGCTTTTGCTTCAAGAATATACATTTTGGGCTGCATTATATGCCACAGGAACCCTTCCTGGCAGGTGCTGAAAGGCGTGGGGGGTGGTAAAGCAAAATAGGAGAGCTGCCCACCACTCCATCCTCCCACACATCCCCATAGCTTGCTCCCATTATACGGAGCATGGGATGGGCACCAAAGTTGGCAACTCGCCCACCACATCTAAGTAATCAAGGAGCAATTGTGTTTGTCAGCAAGACCATTAATCCTGATAATATGCTGCTCACACCGTGGATGTGATGTGGAGATGCCAGTGTTGGACTGGACTGAGTACAGTAAGAAGTCTCACAACACCAAGTTAAAGTCCAACATGTTTATTTGGAATCATGAGCTTTCAGAGCGCTGCTCCTTCATCAGGTGGTGAAGCAGCCCTCTGAAAGCTCATGGTTCTGAGAACAAGAACAATACAGCACAGGAACGGGCTCTTTGGCCCTCAAAGCCTACACCTGTCATGTACTCCTAACTAGACCATCTCTTTGTATCCCTCTATTCCCAGTTTGCTCATGTGGCTATCTAGATAAGTCTTAAATGATCCTAGTGTTTCTGCCTCAACCACCTTGCTTGGTAGTGCATTCCAGGCCTCTACCACCCTCTGTGTAAAATATGTCCCCCGCATGTCTGAATTGAACCTTGCTTCCCCTTACCTTGAACTTGTGACCTCTTGCGTTTGTCATTTCCAACTTGGAAAAAAGCTTCCAACTGTTCACCCTATCTACGCCCTTCATAATTTTATAAACTTCTAGTAGGTTGTCCCTCAACCTCTGTCTTTCTAGGGAGAACAACCCTAGTTTACTCAGTCTCACTTCATAAGCTAAGACCCTCCATACTAGGCAACATACTGGTAAACCTTTTCTGGACTCTCTCCAAAGCCTTCACATTCTTTTAGTAATGTGGCGACCAGAACTGGACACAGTATTCCAAATGTGGCCTAACCAACATTCTATATGACTGCAACATCATATGCCAACTTTTATATTCTATGCCCCGTCCAATAAAGGCAAGCATGCTATATGCCTTCTTCACCATCTTTTTCACCTGTGCTGAGCCCTTTAAGGATCTGTGGACTTGCACACCCAGATCCCTCTATGTGTCTATACTCCTGATGGTTCTGCCATTTATTGTATAGCTCCCCTGTGCACTAAATCTACCAAAATGGATCACTTCACAGTTGTCTGGATTAAATTCCATCTGCATTTCTTGCTCAATTTTCCAGCCTATCTATATCTTGCTGTTTTCTCTGACAATGTTCATCACTATCTGTAGCTCCAGCAATCTTTGTGTCATCCGCAAACTTACTAATCAGACCGGCTACATCATCTTCCAAACCACTTATTATATGTATCACAAACAGCAGAGGTCCCAGTATAAAACCCTGCAGAACACCACTAGTCACAGACCTCCAATCAGAAAAACTCCCCTCCACTGCTACCCTCTGTCTTCTGTGGCCAGTCATGATGTGGCAATGCTGGCATTGGATTGGGGTAAACACAGTAAGAAGTCTCAAAAACCAGGTTAAGAATCAATAAGTTTATTTGATAGCTTGTGAGTTTACTATCAAATAAACTTGTTGGACTTTAACCTAGTGTTGTGAGACTTCTTTCTATGGCCAAGCGAGTTCTGAATCCATCTAGCTAGTTTACCCTTGATTCCATGTGATTTAATCTTTTCCATCAACCAATGACGGAACTTATCAAATTCAAATTCCAAATAAACCTGTTGGACTTTAATCTAGTATTGTGAGAATTCTTACTGTGCCCACCATGGATAGGTTAGCATGACAAGTTGGGTTTTTGTTTTAAAACTTTTTCAAGGAATGGGAAGGAAGGGGGTACTGGGTTTGAGGTGCCCTTACTGGATTGGGGGATGCCCCATACTCCACCTCCCCATGATAGAAACCCTTGTTTCTTCCTACCCTCCTACTCTCATGAACACTCTACCCCTGTTTAGCCTGCCCACAGCACATGATGACTACAAGGGCAGGTTGGTTTGAAACAGGTAGGCTCCACACCAACTCTGCTTCCTGTAATATCCTTCTCTTTGTATTATTTTGGCTCCCTGCTCTGATTTATAGCTGAATATTCAGAGTAATGGTTGTTGCTTAATAGGCTGCATGACATTTAGCCTCATAGTATCTTCTAATTTAAACATCTCCAGAATAGTTTCCATTCATTAAAACCATTTGTTATGATGCCAAACACGCAATATCAAAAATGTTCCAAGCTGAAAGTCACTTTATTGGAATGATTTGATAAGGTCAGCACTTAAATTTTATACATCTTTTAACAATATCGATATAGTAGGCAACATGTATATGAGGGAGACAAACAATTCATAGAGGTTTTGTTGAATTAACATGTACATATCTTGGTCACAAAGAATTTGATCACAAGTATAATAACACCGAGAAACAAACTTATGATCGGGGTCACACTGTGTACAACAGACTGATGGCTGAGGTGATAAATTCTATTTTTATATTGTTGGTAACTGGATATTTTATGGTGTTCCTAAAATGGATACTGCATGCAGTACAATTCTGAAGATACGGACTCAGTGGTTCTTTCCGTGAAAGTAGCAGTTTGTTCTAGCTAGTTGCCTTGATAAAGATTAAAATGTGTATTGTTTGAAATAGAAAATAAGAAATGTTCTATTGCTGATAATGAAGAAGGCTCCTTTTGATAAAGGATTAGTCCAGGTAATAGTGCGGATTTATGTCTCAGTCTTGGGAGATGCAACTTGAGTCTGTTTCTGACTTTTAAAGCTCCGGTTATTTCCAAGTTCCATTCCCAGGATAGCTTGCCTCTGAGAGATGTGAGTAGGGAGGGTTAAGGTTTTGTGAGCCAGAGTGCAGAAGGAGGACTTTGGGCATGGAGGCAGGCTGTTCAGAGAGCCCTACTTCTGGCTAACAGCTTAGCTCCTACACTTGTTTTTATTCCCCTTAAATCTCACTTGTCACCTCCCACACACTTCAATACCCCTCACACTCCCATGTCTCTTGTAATGACATATGCCCTCCACGACATCCATAAATTGCCTTAGCCACATATCCTGTACCTACAATGGGAAAATCTCTGTGTCTTTGAAATGTACGTAAAAAACACTAACAATCAAATAGAGCTGTCATTTCAACACAATGCATGGTGAAAATATCTTATTCATAAAACAAATTCAGATAAATTAAATTAACTCAATTGATCAAATTCTTGTAAAAGCAAAATAAAACATTTATTCATTTACCACATAATAAAAACAGGTAATGCTTCAATAACCTCTTAAATTGTCAATCAAAATATGAACACCCTCCCCAGCCCCCTCCATGCTAAATGGTTCTCGAGCTTTTGAAACTCAGAAAAACATATATAATGGATAGTTGTGATAACAAACTGTTAAACATGTAAATGATAGAATCTACTGAAACTGAAAAAACAGATAGCCTTTTCCACACTACACCAGATGTCCTGTCAATTAAAGCATGTAGTTGTTTTTCTTCTTCTACGTAAAAGCTGGTGAAAGTTTTTATTTTCAGTTTGAGACAGTTCTATGCATTTAAATCATATCATATCCCAGTTGTGTTTTCTTTAGTTTTGAATGCATAATGCATACTTTTCCCCAATGGGAAAAATACTCTACTGAATTTCAACACTTGAAGTTTAATGTTTATTTATTAGTGTCACAAGCAGGCATACATTAACACTGCAATGAAAATCTCCTAGTTGCCATACTCTGGAGCCTTTTTGAATACACGGAGAGAGAAAGTAGCATGGCCAATGTATCTAAACAGCAAGTTTTTTGGATTGTGGGAGAAAACAAGTGCAACTGGAGGAAACTCACACAAACACAAGGAGAACATGCAGACTGAGCACTTAAAAACTGCAGATCAATGTAATGTTAAGCTTAACGTTTCTGTACAGGGCACTATGACGAATCAAAGAAGTTAAAGCACATCTACATTACAGTACAGGATCTAATACTGACATTTCAAGTTGTAAAATCATTTAACCCCTGTTACAATATCCCCACCTTAATGGCAGGTTTTCTTTATTGGCCACAACCTCTTCAACAAGACAGCGTTTTTTTTTTAAGGGCATCTAAAACTTACAACAACACTTAAAATAATTGTGGGGGTTGGGTGTGATGGTGATGGGGTGAAGTGGAGGAGATGAGGAAATTCACATTTGTTACATGGCTCACAATGGCAACTTCCAATGTTGGAAGAGGTCAGCGTAGGGTTATGATCTGTGACCTTTCCAACCTGTGAAAATAGCGAGGTGTCAGGAAGACACTGAAAATTTGAAATTAAGGCAAACTTTCTATCATTCCCAATCTTGTCATCGCAGATGAAAATCTGACCCAATTTTTTTTGATCCAGTGATTAATTAGTGACTAACTTCTCACGCTGTTAATGGAGATTGCAAACTGCCAGCACCTCAGCAAATAATCTGATAACTCTCTCATCAGAACCAGTTTGGCATTTTTTAATAGGTTGATAGCATTAAGTATTGTTTTGAACATAAATCTTATTTTACCCACCCAAAGTATTGAATTCAACAATTTTTTTATTTTCAATTATAGAGTCTTGATTTTGTGACATATCAAAGTAGTATTCCGATACTCTTACCTTGAAAGTAAATTTACCTTTCAAAGGCAAAGACTTTTTCTTACTCAAGAACTTTGCATGCAGATGAAGAAAGAGCTTTGAGTCAAGGATTTTGACCTGCTTTGTAACAAATTACATTATGATGCATTGGTTAACAATTGAGTAATGCTTGCATTGAGATAGCGGGTGATGGAGTTAATGCAAGTGTAGAAATGCATTGTTTTTAACACTGAACAGCTTGATTACACATTATAGTTGGTGTTAGAAGGCCTTTGGGGAAACATGAAGAAAAATATTTAAAACCTGTTTGCTACTGGGAAAAATGTTCTCTGCGGACTAATGCTTGAACAGATCTTATATACCGTATATATTGCCTCGTTCTCCACCACACATTGCCTTCATCTGATGGATTACTTATACGTTCGTAAATTGGCATTGTTTAAACAGGTTGGTGCAAATGAAGTAAAAACTGATATTTTGTGTTGTGCCTTGGGGACTACCTCAAGAACACTACCCGAAAAGCACTTTACAGCCACTGAAGCATTTTTTTTAAATGTTGTAAGTCTAAAAACATATTGAATAGTTTGTGCATAGCAAATTCCCATGAATGGCAATGTGATAATGACAGAAAATTTGTCTTTTTAGTGATTGAATTGATTTATTATTGTCACATGTATTGGTATGCAGTGAAAAAAAATATTTTGCAAGCTATACAGACAAAACATACTGTTTGTAGAGGAGAAGGAAAGGAAAGGGTACAAATATAGTGTTCAAGTTGCATTCATTCATTTCTTTGTGAGAATGGGTGTCACTCCTGTCAGCATTTATTGCCCATCCCTAGTTGCCCTTGAAGGGCAGTTGAGAGTCAACCACATTGCTGTGGCCAGATGAAGGATGGGACATTTCCTTCCCTAAAGGACATTAGCAAACCAGATGGGTTTTTCTGGCAATTGATTCATAGTGATCAGTAGATTCCTATTTCCAGATATTTTTTATTGAATTCAAATTCCACCATCTGCCGTGGTGGGATTCGAACCCGGCATCCAGAACATTAGCTGAGTTTCATACTACTAGACTGTTACTTTCCCTGATAGGGTGAAAAGAAAGATCAACTTTATGTGTGGTACATCTGTTCAAAAGCCTAATGGCAGAAGAGAAGAAACTGTTCTTGAGTTTGTGTTTTCAGATTTTTGTTTTTTCCTGGCAGAAGAAAGGACTCAGGTTCTTTCAACACAGGTCCAGGTATGAGAGGACCCAAGTTTTGCCATGAGGGGACACAAGTTTAAGGTGCTGAGGAGTAGGTACAGAGGAGATGTCAGGGGTAAGTTTTTCACTCAGAGGGTGGTGAGTGAGTGGAATCGGCTGTCGTCAGTGGTGGTGGAGGCAAACTCATTGGGGTTTTTTAAGAGACTTCTGGATGAGTGCATGGGATTTAATGGGATTGAGGATTATGTACAGGCTTGGTAGGTAGGGATATGATCGGTGCAACTTGTGGGCCGAAGGGCCTGTTTGTGCTCTAGTGTTCTGTGTTCTATGTTTTAAGAAGGTGAAAGAAAGTATGTCTGGGTACGTGGGATCCTTGATTATGCTGGTTGCTTTTCCAAATCAATGAACTGTGTTACGTTCAGAACCTTTTGTAGTTTCTTGTGCTCTTGGATAGAGCAGAAGCCATACAAAGCTGTGATACATCTGGAAAGGATGCTTTCTGTGGCGTATCTGTAAAAAATGGTGAGAATTGTAGCAGACGTGCCAAATTTCCTTAGCCCTCTGAGAAAGTAGAGGTATTGGTGAGCTTTCTTATCTATAGTGTCATTTATTGATGGATAGTTTGCTATTTCTATGATCAAATTAATAGGAAGTGGATCTTTTGACAATTTATTGCAAATCGGGATAATTGTTAACAAGGGCTAGTAATTTACAATGCAAACAATGTTTGTTCTGGGCAGCAGTAAAGTGACAACAGTTGTTGCTGATGTAAAGGAAAACTACCCATGGAACTTCAGCAGACTCTGTGTGGTACCAATTTCCCCTATTATAATATGGGTTAAATCTTAATACCATCAATATGTGATTCCGGGCATCCATGCACAGTTATTAAGCAGATTGAGAAGCCAGTCAGATTGAAGAACTCTCACAGACAGCAAACAAGGAGGTTAAAAAGAGTTGATTATCATACCCCTTTTCTTTTAATGCTTTTCCTGCAAATGAAATAAATTTTGGGACAATCACAAGGTAGAGATAGAAGCTGAAATAAAATTAAAATGATAAATTAATTTTAAAAATAACTGTCTTGGGAATTGTTTCTTCATGAAATGGCTGGGATGACACTCCAGACTTCTAATATTAGATTTTCAGGAGCAGGGAGATGACTCAGTATGCCATTATAAGCATGTCATACCTCATTCAACAAGGTAAAAACATTTTCAGTAGCTTTTACAGTGAGATAATGTATAAAAAGTCGAAGGTTCATGTCCAATTACAGATTTCTATGTCAAGTAGTTGTATAACTATTGATACAACACACACTGTTTTAGATGTTATTAGCTTTGTGGTATAAAGCTTTTTACTTGGAAAATTTAAGTTCTGAATCCTCCGGGGCTCTGGTTTCCTCCCACAGTCCGAAAGACATAATGGTTAAGTGCATTGGCCGTGCTAAATTCTCTCTCAGTGTACTCGAATAGGCGCCGGAGTGTGGCGACTAGAGGATTTTCACAGTAATTTCATTGCAGTGTTAATGTAAGCCTACTTGTGATGAATAAATAAACTTTAAACTTCTTAATTTCAAACAATGAAGTCCTCCATTGTGTCAGACCTAAGAAGATATGCACAACTAAGATTAAGGAATATGTCACTTTTACTTAATAATAAGTGAAGCACAAAGTTCTTATCCCTTGAAGTTTTAGGAATCCTCAAAACACAGCCAGCATAGGTGACACCTTTTCTTCCATCTCTGAAGTGACGTTATTAACTTATGCCTCAGGAGACTCGTAAGACCCTGAGCAAAGTGTAGCTAGAATGCAACAAAAGCTGGCCTTGCCAGTTATGCCCACATATGAAATAATTTTTTAAAAATTTGCCATTGTCGCAATTACAAATTTCATTGTACCACCTGTTGTGCAGTTCAATTCGAGTGAGTTTGGCAATGTGGAGTATGATTGTAAACTTACTGGTAATTGTTTTAATTAAATGTAGGCCTCTTAAGTGTTAATTTTTCCCTGCTCATCACAAAATTCATTTATCTTATTTTCATTGTAAACAGGCTCTGTTGAAAAATGTGTAATGATTGGTTTCTTTCCGTTTTAAACGAACAGATTAGCTTATCTTTCTGGGAAAATGTTTTCAACAGTTAGTTTAACAAGGAAAGTGTAAAAGTCTGGCAGGACGCGATTCTGGTTCTGGCTGTTTAGTTCAGAATCGGGAATTGTAGGTGAGTTCAACAATCTGAACGGAAGCCTCAGTCCAAAGAAAGGTGATTCAGGACATCAGGGGGATGATTCTTACATCCTGCTGTGTGGGAAATTCCAGGGATGCCCAAGCCACATGATCCATGCTGAGCGTCTCCCAGCACCTGATTTCCGCTGGCGACAGCTCCGCACCAGAAATCGGTGGGGAGGCGCATAAATTATTTAAACAAACATCTCCATATAATTTATGTCTCATTAACGGGGCGGAGGTCTCCGGGCCTGCTAGCATTCCCCCTCCCCCATGTGGTTTCATTCCAGCGGGATTTACAGTAGTTCCTCACTTTCAGAGATTTGGTAGCCTGATACCGCTGGAGTGTAAGGGGCAAAGCAGCACCCAAGAGGTTGGGCATCGGGAGGTTGGTGCCCCTGGATATTGGCACCTTTACAATGCCAGCCTGGGCTCCCAACACTGCCCAAAGGGCAAAGTTCCAATGCCCAGGGGGCATCTTGACACTGCCTCTCCCGTAACTGTCAAGGGTGTGGGTGCTGCCAATCTGCCCTTTGGGATTTAGCAGAGGGAGGGAGGGAGGCCAGCGATCGGGCCATGGGGGATGTGATGGACAAAGTTGTGGGGATCGAGGGGCTGACCAGTGATTGAGCTGCTAGTAAGCCGGAAGCCAGTAGACAGGGGCTGCGGCGCATGGACCAATCTCGGCAATGACAGATCAGCAAGTATGCACAGTGGCCCATTCAATGCTATGCTGCTGGCCTCTACAGTGGGAATAGCCCTGTTCCAGCGTCTTACTGTGAATCATGCGAGAGTGGGAGATTTTTTTTTAAACTCCCACTGAAAAAAGACAATGTGATTTATTCCAGTTTTCACACGAATTTGACAGAAATATTTGGGGAGAATTGCCAAGGGGATGGAGACTGAAAGGAGGGAAGGGCTTTGAGGGGCTGGGCCAAAGCAGAGGTGGGCAGGAAGATGCTGTGAACTTTGTAACAGGGATCAGGGAAGGGGATAAAAAGGCTGCGTATTCTGTGACTGGTGATCAGTTGGCTTGTGTATGGCAAAGAGGAGGGAATCAGATGGTCCATGCCGGGAGAGGAGGGATGCGATGGACCACGCAGGCCAGCTATAGTTGGGGGGAAGCAGTGACAGATCTGTGTTCTATGGTGTTGCGCAGAACAGGGGGATTCGCACATGTGCAATGGCACCCCTTGCTACAATTTATTGGCTTTCGGGCAAACTTCGGGCTCGCTCCTTCCCTCTGCTGGCAGGAAACACATCTTGCTTCATTTTTTCTTCAGAGTGTGGTAAGATTGGATTTTGAACTGATCTAAAAAATAGGTGTGATTCTCTTTTGCTTTCACACTCACTCGGCATTTAGAATCTTTTTGGTAAGATCATAATCCCTCACCACCACCTCCCCCCACCTCCCCCCCCCGCCCCCGCACCACCTTGTGTCTATATCCTGCTGTCTATTTTTCAATGATTAATTCTTTATCCATGTTTATGAAGGAAATATATAAAAATAAAGATTGCGTGCAGGACTTTAAAACTGGCACTGAATTCCACATTCATACCATGATCCAGTTTAACCTGTTTCACGTGAAGATTAAATGTAATTTTTACCTCCATGTAACATGATGGAGGATAAATGAGTTAGATTTAAATTGGCTTTCATGTGGCCTTACTTTGAAAGTGTTTTAAAACTGAACAGTGTTTCCTTTTAGTGTTTGATAATATTTTAAGATTCATCCACATGCCTCCTTCAAGGAAATCAAGTGATGAACAGTAGGATATTTTTGCAGACTATTCAGATGAGTATCATTTGTATTCATCAAGATTTGAGCATTTCTTTAGTGCCTTTTCGAAGAAAAATCCTTTTGTGTAGTTTGAGGAAACATGTTATTACCAAGTAACTCAAGACTAGACAGTTCATGTTTACTATATCAGTTCTCTGATATTGATTTATATTAATCAAGATTGCGCAGAGCGTGGTGACTTCTTGCGAGCTGTCTCCAGCATACCCTCAAATTCAATCAGTATTTTAATTTCAAGAGATAGTTTTAACTTCCGGGCAAGAGTGCAGGAAGTCCTGTATGAAATAAAATTCAACATCACCTCCAATGTACCAGCTCAGCCTTCTGCTGACTGAAGAAAAGATATTTGACTACAAACCGAAGGTTAAAGGTCATGGTTTACTGGATAGCAGTTATCTCTGAACGTGTACATGCTGTGGAGACTTTGATTTCTGTCTACTACAGTAGACAGCTCAAAGCTCTCGAGAGATACCAGTAGTGGCACCTTCACAAGATTCTCCAAATCTGGTGGTGAGAAAGACGATCAGACAGCAGTGTCTTCTTCCAAGCCAACCCAATAAGCAATGAGATGTTAATCACCCAAAACCAGCTCTGCTGGGACGGATATGTTATTCTTGTTCTGCTGGACACCAGACCCAAAACAATTGCTGTACTCTGACCTTGGTCACTGCAGGAAATTCCCAGGAGGAGAGCATAAATTCTTTGCAGATGTTCTCAAAGCATTCCTGAAGAGAGAGTTCATTCTGGAAGGTAACTAACACATCAAGAGACTTCATTGGGTACGTGCAGAAATCAAGCTGAAACATTGGAGAGAGTGTACAAACCTTTAAGTTACTCACCTATCTAATCCTCCAAACACAAACTGCTCCATAGTGGTAGAGTCAGCAGATCAGCCATCTGAGAATCTTTCGAACTAGAGTGAAAGCAATTCATCTTCAATCCTGAGGTACTGTCTATGCAGAAGAAAGGAGGCAAAGGAAAGGAGTTGCACTTATTCATCCCTTTCTTGACCTTAAGGTATCCCGAAACACTTTACAGCCAAGGAAGTACTTTTGAAGTGCAGGCATTGTAATGATGTCAAAAACACAGCAGTCAATTTACATTGAACAAGCTGCCACAAACAGCAGTTAAATGAAATAAATACCAGATCATCTATTGGCAGCAAAAAGGCAGAAATGCCCTGTTCGTTCCTGAAATATTCAGATCTTTAATATTGACCTGAGAGAGCAAATAGTGCTTTGGTTTCTCATCTCATCCAATGGATGGCACCTCTGATCGTGCCACTTGCCCTCACCTCTGAACCTCACTGAACAGGCAGCATAGATTATGTGTTCAAGTCTCTGGAATGGGTTTGAACTCATAGCTCTCTGATTCCGAGGTGAGAGTGTTACTGCAGTCCATAGCTGACCCTATATCAATTTTCTATTGCCTCATGCTTTAGCCAAAGTCTAATTTGCTTCCGTTCATAATTCAACCAGACTTGTTAATAAGTGCATTTAATTCATTGCCTCAGCTTGTTGAATCTCTGCTTGTCATATTTCTACTTATCCAATTAGAATGAGGTTGTAGCAGCAATGCAATGTAAATTCTGTTGTATAATTTATCAAAGTTGGAATGATTATTAGCCTTAGAATCATGAATAGTGTAGAGGTTAATGTTGAAAAGATACAGATTTCATTTCATATTTGATAAGGTCTGTCATTAAGCTATGAGGAGAAAATCCATTATTATAATATTATTGATTTCATTTTAACAAAACATAAATTTATCTAGTTCTAACCTGCTGATGGCAACAGAAGTATATTCTACAATCATGATTAAAAGTAAAGTTTATTCATTAGTCACAAATAGGCTTACGGTAATAGTGCAATGAATGTACTGTGAAAGTCCACTAGTTGCCACACTCCATCGTCCATTCGGATATACTGAGGGAGAATTTTAGCATTGCCAATGCACTAAGCCAGCACATCTCGCGGATTATGAGAGGAAACTGAAGCGCCCGGAGGAAACCCATGCAGACATGGGGAGAACGTGCAAACTCCACACAGATGGTGATCCAAGTCAGGAATCGAACCCAGGTCCCTGCTGCTGTGAGGCAGCAATGCTAATCACTGAATCCACAGTTCTTCACAAGTCTCCTATGTTGCTCTTAGCATGTAACCAGTCTAAATGTTGAATATTCTTTTTATCTCACTGTGGTCTATGCATAATTTGGGAAGACTAGCAGACTTGGATATGCAGGCCGAAATTCTTTGGCTATCCATGCTAGTGGGATTTTCCGGTCCTGCCAGCAGCATACCCCCACCCTCAGGGTTCCCGCCAGTGTGGGGTGATGTAAATGGGAATTCCTACTGACAGCAGTGGGACCAAAAAATCCTGCCACTAGCATCACCTCCTAACGGTGAACCCATCTCCCATCTCCTCCATAGTTACTGACTGACATGTGAAAGCACAGTTTAAAACAATCAACAAATTTGCTTTTGATACATTGAGTCTGAATTATGCATGATCGGCTGGGTTAATCTGTTATTGTCCAGTATGAGAACAAGGTAGGACATTGATAGGTTGACCCAATTGCATCGAGAAATGCAAAAGAACATGCTCTAATAGAAGAACCAAAGCAGTCAATCTGTGCATAAAGGTCTTGCTATCAGCAACCTAATGCTCTTAGAAACATAGAATGACCAGATATTCTGTTCTAGTGATGTTGTCTGAGGGCAGATAATTAAAACGATAGCATGGAGATCACTTTTTGAACACTGTTGCAGTATCTCTTATGCCTATTTGAGAGGCCACTCAGTTTAACATCTGAGCTGAAAAATGGCACCAGCAGCAGTGTAGCTGACATGTGCTTCTGCACTGTAGAATCAGGCTAGGTTTTGTGTTTAAAGTCTCTGGTGGGGAACCTGAACCCATTATCTTCTGACTGAGCCACAGCTGACACGTAGAGAAATACTTTGTCAAGTGTCTGACTCAGATGTGGGACTGAGCAGAGCAGGGAACCCAGTCTGCATTCTTCTATCTGGTGTTCCAGTTTGCTTTTCCAGCCTGAAGTCTCATTGTAGAATGCTCCTCAGCTTGTAGTTCCAACAGTGGCCACTGCTCCTGGCTAGCACTGCTGAGACTTCAGAACTTCTGGTCATCTGGCTGATAACACTATAAGACAGACTTTTCAGTCGAGATAGGAGCTGAATCTATTTTTTTTTTCAAATTTTTATTCTATCCAGAAAACCAAATTCAATTTGAATCCAATTCATGGTCCCAATAAGAGAGACAAACAAAATCCAAGCTGACGAGATGAGGTATTACAGCCATCCTGGGCTTCATCTGATGCTTCAACTTAGCCCAAAGGTGTCCAAATGGCTTTGGAAAATTGCATCAGGTGATCCCTTGGTTAAACCTTGCCAGCTATCTTGATCATTCACTTTTCCCTAGCTGAGGAAGCTAATAACTGAGGGGAGAAAGGGGTGGCTGTTGGTGGGTTCCCCCTCCTGACATTTCAGTTGGGGTGAAGGAGCATGTGCGTGGTGGGTACAGAGACTTCAGTGTCCCATAAAAATCCAGTCCTTGCTTTTTAAACTTCTTCTGAAATAAAGGACTTACAGAAGGATCTGGTTGGAAACAGATGCTGACAGACCCATGCTACACATTGCAAATGATGTTTTCTTTTAAATTTTTGGAATTTAACCTTTTCTCTTGCTTTTTTAAAATTTTATAGTAATTTGGAAGTTTTTAATGGTTCTGATAACATCCCTTGCATGCAAGCAGCATTTCCTCAAACTGGCCATGCATAACATGACCGAAACTCTGTAAACGAAGCCTAATTATATTGCATAAAGCATATAATCTCAAGGATACGACACCATAAAAGCAAATGTGGCGCCTCAGCATCACTTTCGAAGTGTCTGTAAAGCAAAAGATTATGATTGGCTTAATTAACCATTTCTTGTTAACATCTGAATGCAAAACATTGGGGAAGAAAGTCCTCCCTGCATTAAGCAGAATCCAATTAATAATGAAGAATTGCCATAAACCAATCAATTTAAATCAATCATTGATTTAATATTCAGTAACGTGAAGCCAGCAAACATCACAATGCAAACTGATTAATTTGCTCAAACATTTGCTTGAAACTGTTGTTAGCCATTCATCCTTACTGAAGTCCATTTACACAGCAGTAAACAACATTATAACAAGCGCATTCTGAAAGCAATTACTAAACTAGTCAGTAATTCCTGCCAGAAGTTCCCCTCCCCATACAGGGCTGATTGGAAATTTCACCTGGGGGTGAATTGGATGTAGTGGAGTTTGAATTTATTAAAATTGTGTGGGTGTGTGAAAGAGGACCATCAGGAAAGCTGTAGCCATCATCCTTCTGTGAAACAATGGCTCTCGAAAGTGAGAAGTGACAACTCACTGCCCAATGTCAAAAACCTTCCTAATAACAGCTGTGAGACAAAAGCAATGAACGGAAACCTTATGGAAATGGATTATTCATTAATGATAGGGTCTCAGAAACTTGGAGAATAATAAGTTACTGATATCAAATTTGACAAATTGTAAGGAGAGTTATGGAAGATTGTAGAAGAGCATTGATGGCTTGAAGAAATGGTAAAAATCTAGACCTGATGGAACTCCAAAGAGGCAAGTGGCAGGTTCTGTTGATTTTCGCAAAATGTGATCTCCTAGTCTCAGGAAGGATATTCTTGCTATTGAGGGAGTCCAGTGAAGTTTCACCAGACTGATTCCTGGAATGGCAGGACTGCCAGATGAAGAGACTGAATTGGCTGGGCTTGTATTCACTGCAATTTAGAAGAATGTGAGGGGATCTCAGAGAAACATATAAAATCCTATGGGACTGGCCAGACTCAATGTGGGAAGGAAGGTGTTTGGAAAGTGCAGAACTAGGGGTCACAGTCTAAGAATAAGGGATAAACCATTCAGAACTGAGATGAGAAAGAAACTTTCACTCAGAAAGTTGCAAATCTGTGGAAATCTCTATCACAGAAGGCTCTGGGGGCCAATTTTTATGTATGTTCAAGAGGGAGCTGGATGTGACCCTTGTGACTAAAGGGATCAAGGGACAAGGAGAGGAAACTGGAGTGGGATACAGGAAGAGTATGATCAGCTATAATCTTATTGAATGGTAATGTAGGCTGGAAGGACAGAATGGCCTACTCCTGCACCTATTTTCTACGTGAAACTATGTTTGGGAATAAGAGAAAGGGAAGATGCTTGAAATGGTAAGATTTTAAATGACGTAAAGGACCAAAGAAATCTGAGTTTGCAGATGAACAGGTAATTAAAAGCTTGTATTTTAAGCAGAAAAGGCTGTAAAATGGCAAACGGTATCACTAATTGTGCATCTGGAGGAATAGGATGTAAAAGCAAAGCAGTAATGTTGAACTCATTTAAGAGCTTATCCTCACTGCAATTAGAGAATTGAGTCCTTTTCTGCTGTGTGAGGTTTCGTTTTTAGATTGAGTGCGAGTCAGAAAACGTATGGGGGGTGGTGGGTGTGGGGTGGGGAGGCGGGGTGTGGGTGGTGGTTTCTCATTCCACCTGCCATGGGAATTGTAGTGGGCAGGGACAGACCATAGAAGGGTCCATTGACTTTGGGTGGGTTTCCAGTTTTTGGAATATCACATACATTCTCTGACCAGGCTTTCCTGGGAATGTGCTTCTTTTTATAAAGAATGGCATTAAGAAATGACCCCATTATATACAGTTTTGGGTACCTAATTATGTGAAGGATGTTTAAAAAAAAAACCTAAAGAAAAAGTGCAATATATATTCACCAGGGCATTAGTGAAATCTTGTCAAGAGAGAGACACTTGAGAAGTCACCAAGGTTAGGAGTGACTTGCTGGGAGAAGATAATTTCAGAAAAAGAATAGAACTATAGAAGTCCTACAATGCAGAAGGAGGCCATTCAGCCCATCATGCCTGCACCGATAACAATCTCACCTAGGCCCTATCCCTGTAACCCCACATATTTATCTTGCTAATCCCTACATATCGTGGAACATTAAGGGGCAATTTAGTATGGCCAAAGCACCTAACCCACACATTTTTGGACCGTAGGAGGAAACTGGAGCACCTAAAAGAAACCCATGCAAGCACGGGAAGAATGTGCAAACTCCATACAGATAGTGACCCAAGCTGGGAACCATGATCATTCTCAAGAACAGCAAGATGATAATAAGAGGGCCTCAAATTTAAGTTGATTTGTAGGAGGAATTAATGGTAATGTTGGAAAGATATAATTTATACAGAGGGTAATTAGAACACTGAATTCATTACTGAAGCAGAATCTGTAAATTATGTTAAAATGAGTGTAATGCCTTTGACTTCCTTTAGTTAGAAATAATCACACCTTAGTTTGGAAATGCTGGAGCTCCCATATTTCTTGTTGCTCTCTATATGGTTTGTGCACTCGTACATTGTTAGTTGGCACATTAACAGCAGCAGGTTATATATTCACACAACAATTAATTCCTATTTCTTTATAAGTGATATAAAAAATATAACAATGACTTAGATGGGTCCTTGAAAAGAATATTGAAGTGTCAAGAGAGTTGGATTATAGCTCATGCTGAAAATCACCCATTGCAGGCTTGGTAAATCATTTGGCCTGTCCTTCTGTTTTAGCATATGAAATTAATGTTTTAATAAAATTCTGAGCATACAAAGTCATTTGCTTGATTAGGTTGTTTTGGAAGTCACCGTGGAAGATGCTAATTCCGGGAAGGATGGTTGCTGCACGGTTCTGTGCTGAGCTCAGACACTTGTGTAGGAATCAGACAATGCAACATCTAACACATGACCATCTGTTCAAAATGTTAGTCACAGAAGACTCAACAATGGGGGAGTTCTTCTTCATGATTATTCAGTGACAACCGTGGGAAAAAATACAACTGAAACGGTAAATAAGGGAAAAAGACTCTTGTAAGTCATGTCACGGTCAAATAAACTATTGGCAAGGTTTGTTTTTGGAAGGAAAGGATGAAAAAAAACTTGCACTTTAAGCAAATGCTACAAATCCTCAAACAGTGGGTGGAATCTCGTGCTCTTGCCCATGGCAGGGTTGGAAGTGGGAAAGACATGTAATTAGGTGGGATGATAGTGTACTGATACTCTACTACCTTCCTGCCTCTGCTTGAATTAGGTTTAGGGTAGGAAGGCCCATGGTTGTTTGACCTGCCACACTGCCAATGCAGACCCTGAAGTGGCCAATTAACGACTGTTTTAAGGACTGGTATTAACCCAACTTCAGGTGGTCCTGTCACCATGTGGTGTGCATGGCAGCTAAAATTGCGCAGTCTGCTTGTCATGTTCTGGGAGAGGTATCTCGATCAAATCCACAATGCCTGATCGAGGGGGACTGGAAATTGAGAAGCTAGGAGGCACGAGGAGCTCTTACCCCTGATTTTGCTGCTGACTTCCCTGCACCCCTATTCCTGCCACTATTGTATTGTGATTGGCAGGCAGCTCTCAGCAGATGAGACCTACCGGGGACGGCACGCCATTGACCTCGCTACTGCCTGATTGGTTTGTGTTTTGGTGCACCTTCTTGAAAAGAGGCAACGCAAGCCCCTAGTCGCTTGCAGCTAATATGCGAGATCCTGACACAACAAGGTTCCACGCAATGTGACTAAAGATGTTTCAGGAAGGGAATACCAGTTAAAATTAGTTTTGCCTCAAGCAATGATCTGAAGTGGGAGGAAAGCAATAATTATAGTACTTTATATGAGTCTGGTATCACTCAGTAGACTTTACCTCCAGTCGGTCAAATGTACTATATTCCTTCATTGATTTTCTCTGAGGATGAATATATCTCGTGCTGAGACTGTAGCAAGAACCTGGTGAACAACAAATACTAAGTTCCACTATGTGAGATTTTGAACCTTTATGATACAGTTTGAATAACTTGACTATTTCTCAAGAATCAGGTCTCGCAATGTCTGCTTTCTTATTGGACCAGAAATCTTTTTTTTATTCATTCATGGAGCATAGGCATCATTGGTTGGCCAGTATTTATTGTCCATTCTTAGTTGCCCAGCAGCAAATGAGAGTCAACCACAATGCTGGAGCTCTGGAGTCACATGCAGGCCAGACCTGGAAAGGATGGCAGATTTCCTTCCTTAAAGGACATCATTGAAGCAGATGGGCTTTTGCAACAATCAAGAATAGTTTCATGGTCATCAACAGATTCTTAATTCCATGTTTTTTATTGAATTCAAATTCTACTATCTGATGTGGCGGGATTCGAATCTGGGTCCCCAGAACATTAGCAAGATTTCTAGATTCTATTGCTACAGAAGATGCTCCTGCACACTCTTTGGCTATTTTTGCTTGAATAAGTTTTGGTGCTGTGAGATTGAAACCATTCCATCAAGGTGAAAAAGAAACTACAGACTAAAAGACTTGCATTATGGTAGAATTGTTTACCAGGAGTAAACTTGAGGATCAAGGTGTATAACAGTCAACATGGTTTCAGAAGGGTTGAGATCCTTTCTTACCAATGTGTTTGAAGATGTGGATCATAAAAAACCTTCTTTTGCGATATGCGAGACTTCCATTTATGGAGCATCTTTCATGACTTTGGGTCGTTCATAACGATACATTTCATCGAGGTTTATAGCATGGAAACTTGCCCTTTGGCCCAACTTGTCCATGCCGCCCAATTTTAACTACTAAGGTAATTCCAATTGCCCATGTTTAGCCCATATCCCTCTATACCTATCTTACTCAAGTAACTGTCTAAATGCTTTTCAAAGGCAAAATTGTATCTGCCTCTACTACTGCCTCCAGCAGCTCAGTCCAGATACTCACCACCCTCTGTGTGAAAAAATTGTCCCTCTGGGCACAGTTGTACCTCTCCCCTCTCAGCTTAAATTTATGCCCTCTATTTTTAGATTCCCCTACCTTTGGGAAAAGATGTTGACTATCCACCTTATTTATTCCCCTCATTATTTTAGAGGCATTGGTACAATCATCCATAACTCCCCTATGCTCCAGGGAAAAAAGATCCTAGTCTATCCAGCCTCTCCTTATAACTCAAACTATCAAGTCCCAGTAGCATCCTAGTAAATCTTTTCTGCACTCTTTCTGGTTTAATAATATTCTTTCTATAATAGGGTGACCAGAACTGTGCACAGTATTCCAAGTATGGCCTTATTAATGCCTTGTGCAACTTCAACAAGACATTTCAACTCCTGTATTCAATGTTCTGACCAATGAAACCAAGCATGCTTTTTCTTCAGCACCATGTCCACCTGTGACTTCATTTTCAAGGAGATTTGAACCAACATCCCTTGATATCTTTGTTCTTTAACTCTCCCCAATACACTGTCATTAAATAAATAGATCTTGTCCCAATCTAACAAATACATCACCTCACATTTATCTAAATTAAACTTTAGCTGCCATTCAAAGGCCCACTGGCCCAATTGATGAAGATCCCATTGCAATACTAGATAAACTTCTTCACTGTCCACAATGTCACCAATCTTGGTGTCATCTGCTAACTTACGAACCATGCCTCCTAAATTTTCACCCAAATCATTAATACAAATAACAGCATTGATCGCTGGTCACAGGCCTCCAGTTTGAAAAACAACGCTCAGCAACCCCTCTGTTTTCTGTCATCAAGTCTATTTTGTATCCAATTGGCTACCTCACTCTGGATCCTATGAGATTTAAAAGCTGATCAGATACCAGGAATGCATCCAAGGATGTTGAAAAAAGTGAAAGTGGAAATTGCAGAGGTAATTTTTCAGTCTTCTTTAGATTTAGGGTGGTGCCAATGGGATTGGTAGATTGCAAGTATTAAATCCTTGTTCAAAAAAGAGTGCAAAGATAAGCCCAGCAACTAAAGCCAGTCAGCTTAATGGTGGTGAGGAAGCTTTTGGAATTGATAATTTGGGGCAAAATTAATTATCACTTAGGCAAATGTGAGTTAATTAAGGGAAACCAGCATAGGTGTTTTAATGGTACATCTTGTTTGACTAACTTGCAGGAGTCTTTTGAAGAGGTAACAAGGAAAGTTGATGAGGGCACTGCCATTGATGTGGTGTACATGGACTGCCAAAAAGCTTTTGACACAGTGCCACACAATAGATCTGTGAGTAAGGTTTGAGCTCATGGAATAAAAGGGACAGCAGCAATACGATTACAAAGTTAACTCAGTGAACAGGGACTAGAGGTAAATGATCGTTTTTCCATCTGGAAAAAAGTTTATCATGGAATTTCTAAGGTGTTGGTGTTCAGATCTGTGCTCTTCCTAATATGTAATAACGTGAACCTTGGTTGCACAGGGCACAACTAAACATCTGCAGATACATCACCTAGTATTGTGAACTGTAAAAAGGATATTAGGGCATGGACAAATTGGTGAAATGGGAGAACAAGTGGCTGAGGAAATTTAATGCAGAGAAGTGTGAAGTGAGTCATGTCGGAAGAACATGGAGTTACAATATAAAATAAAGGGTACAATTCTAAAGGGGATAGATGCAGGAGTATAGAGAACTGTGTCTCTATGTACATAAAGATTGAGAGTATTGTTAAAGATCACGGGATCCTTTGCTTTATAAATAGGGGCAAAGTGTAAGAAAGCAAAGAAGTTAGTTAAATTTACATAAAAACACTACTTCAGTCTCAAGTAGAGCATTGCGTCCATATCTGGGCACCACACTTTAGAAAGGATGTAAAGGCATTAGAAGGGCTGCAGAAAGCTTTTATGAGAATTGTTCCAGGAATGAAGGACTTCAATTATAGATTGGAAAAATTCTCCTTTGAGAATAGTTTTGATCAAAGTATTGCAAATCATGAATAATCTGAATAGAATAGATAGAAAGAAACTGTAGCCACAGGTTGAAGAATCAAGAACAAATGACTAAAGGTTGAAGGTCATTTGCAAAAGTAGCAGTTGGATAGGAGGAAAAAACCGTTTCCTGCAAAGTGTATTAGGATCTGGAAAGCCCTGGTTGAGAGTATGGTGAAGAAAGATTTAATCAAGGCTTCTAAAGGGAACAGGATTATTATCTGAAAAAAAAAATGCAGAACAATAAGGAAAAGGCAGTGGAGTGGGACTAGGTGAATTGCTGCTTTGGAGAACCAGAATAGATACTATTGGCCAAATGGTTGCCTTTTGTACTGGGATTTTCCAGCCTTTCCTGTCAAAGTCAATGGAGGTTTGAATGCTCGTCACATCCACTGCAGAGGAACCCACTGTGGGTGGGACCAGAAAATCCTGGCCTGTGATTTCAAGCAGTACCTCTGCATAGAACTTATGTTCAAGTCTCTGGCATGATTCTTGAATCCTCCTGATTCATGGTGATGAGTGCTAACAACTGAGACATGAAAGATAGCTGTGTACACTTGAAGCAATGAAAATACATCATCCATGGAAGCCCCAAACAGACGTTAACAAAGTTACACAGAGTGTGAAGAATTACTAAATGATCTGCCTCAGAGGCTGGTGTTGGGTATAATGTTTCTCACTTGCATTGATGACCTAGAATGAGAAATGTGGTGTAAATTGATTAGATTTGCAAGTAATGAGCTGGGATAGGAGGGGGAAAGTATATCTAAATTTGAGTAGACAAGTCAAAGATCATCTAATGTGAATGGGTGGGCCACTGGGTGAAATTTAATTTGAGTAAAATAATGCACATCAGAAACATTGGCATAGGTATCCGAGGAATGATGTTAAGGCTACAATGAAAAAGATCCAAGGGTGCTGATAGCCTGGAGTTTTATATCACCATTGAGTCATTTTGCACAAATACTGTGTACACTGTGATGGCATGGGTGACATTTTGGCACCTTGCGAGTTATTCATGAATAATTAAGGTGAGTTAAAAGATCGTTTATTATAGTCGCTTTACAATTGGCTGCTTCTCTCTTCTTTTCCACTTAGAAAATTTGCAGGAAAGGCATGTTTCAAAATGGCATTTTCCTGTAACTTCGTTAGTGAGTAGTCAATATTAATTAAAAATGAGTTTTCCCCTCCATTCTCGAAAGTAGAAAAATGCAGCTGAGTGTTTTAATTTTAATCATTGATGGATTATTTATTATAATACTGGATGCGTAACTGCGTTTTCCCAGGGATTTGAGGTTATTGATTCTAAATGTTTAGCATGTTTTTGCGACTAATGCTTTTGATTTTACAGAAAAGGTCAGACCACTTCTGCAGTCCTTCACTGGAACACAAAGGAGGCACGCAGCCTGTCAGGATGAGAAATATTCTGTGTTATCTTGTTTTTGCAGCAGTCGTTTCTGCCACATTGCGCCTGTTTCAGAAGGCTCATTTTCATTATGCAGTGTATTGCTAAATAAAAGGCAGAATACCAACAAACGTGCTGTTCATTTTCCAGTACATGCCTGTTGTTGCTGCCCTCAGTACCTTTTTCCAATGCAATGTTTCACTTTCTCCATTAATGCCCCGTGAATTTTTTTCCCCACAGCTTTTTTGTCCACACGTTTGCTTCGATAAGTTCTAGCATCACGTAAACACTTTGTTTTACTGAGTGATCACCATTGTCATGCAGACTTCTGAGAGCTCTGCAATGCAAATTGGGATCATTTCCCTGCTTCCAAAAAACTCCAATGCTGAGGTCTTCATTATATTTGGAAAAAAAAACATTCAAAATCATTATTTGTGGGCCATTTAGGGAAAACTAGGAGAGGCAATGACCTTGTGGCATAATCACTAGAATATTGATCCAGTAACTCATCTAATGTTCTGGGGATCTGGGTTCAAATCCCATCTCGGCTGTTGGTGCAATTTGAATTCAATAAAAAATGTCTGGAATTAAGACCACAAAACTATTGTCGATTGTCAGAACAACCATCTGGTTCACGAATGTTCTTTAGGGAAGGAAATCTGCCATCCTTGCCTGGCCTGACCTACATGTGATTCCAGGGCCACAGCAATGTGGATTGATTCTCAACTGCCTTTGGGCAACTAGGGATGGGCAATAGATACTGGTCAGCCAGTGATGCACGTTTCTCACCAATGAATCAAAAAAAAACAATTTCAGATCCCAGAGCCTTCGGCAAAGTAATGGCCTGAGTTAGTTCACACAGAAGGCAGTAAATGAAATGAAATTGTCTGACCAGTGTACGTACTACCTTCTGAGTACTGTTTAAAGCCACAAGATGTTTGAATCAAATGCTTTGTCTGATCATAAAACTCTTCTTTCACAACTTTGAACAACATCCAACTCTACACCTGTAACCTCAACATTGACAGCATGTGATTAGCACTGCTGCCTCACAACGCTAGGGATTCAGGTTCGATTCCAGCCTCGGGTGACTGTCAGTGTGGAGTTTGCACTGCCCCCCCCCCAGCACCATGCCTTTGTGGTTTCCTCCCATAGTCCAAAGATGTGTGAGTTTGGTTATGATAAATTGCTCTTTTGTATCAGGGATATTAGCAGGATAAACACATGGGATTACATGGATAGGGCCTGGGTGGGATTTTAGTTGGTGCAGCCTTGATGGGCTGAATGGTCTCTTAGTGCACTGTAAGGAGTCTATTTTGTGAAATTATTCCTCAGATGAATTACATGACTAACTTATGATGATGACAAAATTCCAAATTTCAGTAGATGACATATGAACAAAAATCTGTTTGCACGTTGGCTGTAGTACAGATCCTGATTCATGCAGAAACCTTGAAGTCAGGACAAAGCCCTTCAGCACTTGCCAGACCACCCCCTGTAGACTTCAGCAACTTTAAGGATCTTTTAATGCAACAGTTAGTAGAAACTGATCAGCAGCTAACCAGAAAACTGTTGATGCCTTTCCAGCACTGAGTGCATGCTTAACAGTCCGTGATAAAGGGACGTAAATAATTGGAATGCTGAGCTCCAAAATTGCAGTGCTGACATCAAATAAGTGTTACCTTCTGATTTATAAGCTGTCAATACTGCATCCTTGCAACAGATGATCCCTATGAGAGCTTGATGACTGTGTGCTATCTGAAACAATTTGCACCAGAAATGCACGTGCATACAGACATCATTTTGGACCTTTAACAGCACTTGTAGTACTCATTAAAAAAACAGGCGTCATGGATTAAGGATACATTCTGCCCATGGCACAAATTAATAATGTGGTACATGAATTTCAATGCCAGTATGATGCTATGTATGTGGACCATACGTCCCAAAAGCTGGCAGATCACATCAAACATCTTTGGCTACAGTCTATACTTTGCCTGTTGCAATCAACCCATGCTTGCAAAACTCAAAACACAGTGTCCAACATGATATATGATTCCATGATTGGACAATATTAGCTAAATAATCCTCAATGCATTAAGAATTATGCTGACAACAGATTTAAAATTGTCAGTAAGGCTTGAAGTGTGGCACATTGGCATATACTGGAAGCTACATATATTAATACATAGCTCCCTGTCCTTTGCAGACAGAAAAAATGTGTACACACTTTGTGCCTGTTTCAGCTAAACAAAATAAATGACAGCCACTCGCTGGTTCATTCCTCATGGTAGTGGCTTGACTAATCAGAGTCAAGTTATGTGGTTTAAATTTTGAATAATGCTTGGCAGATAACTGTCAGTCACTATCAACTGGTGCACTCTCTGTGGAAATGCCTCTACCAAACAGAGAGCACTTGCCAACCAATCAGCACTGTCTTCTCATACAGTACAGATGTGTTGTTTTCCCTTATATTGGTGTTCTTGTGAATTGTCCTGATCAGTGCAAGATGAAAAACTTTCACAAAATATCTTTCGTTTCTCAGCAGTAAAATTCTGTACTGCTAAACGACTGTTTGTACATTCTGAGATGACTTCAGCCATATTCAGTCATTAATTCAGATATTCAGTACACTGACATTACCATATATATTACATTAGAATCAGGTTTTTTGGTTTGTTTTAATAATCTTCCGTTCTCTTATTTGAATTTGTGAATCTTCTTCTCTCATTATATTGTCTCTTGAATTTAGGACAGTAATTATATAACTTGCTCACTCAGAGCGCATTGAAAATGGCTGCAGGTGTTCCAGCTCTCGGAGTCTTTTGGACTCAAAGTCTTGCTGGCGTTCCGTACTGGGTTTGTGGCTGGATTTCCCCACTGCCGTTTTACCTCCATGAATAACCAGCTGCTTTTTGGAAGGTTACCTCCAGCAGGTGGTGTGACAGCAGGTGAGGCAGCTGCTGTCACTTTAGCTTGGAGCTTGCTCAGCCAGTGAACTGAATGCCATGCTCGCTAAAGCCCAGATCCATTGCCTGTGAACTGCTCGCTGTGCCTGTTGGGTGTTGTCTGAAGTAAAAAACAAAATTATCTTGTAATCTGCGTTTTTCCCTCAGGCTCTTTTAAATTCACATGTTAATAGAACTTACTAGAATGTTCCTTTTTGGAGCACGCCATATTGTGTGGATTACAGAAGTGACAGGCACGTAATTTGCTTGAGTTTTGGGTGAATTAATAGTGGATTTAGAGCAGCTATAAACATGGACATCGCAGTGGTATGCACCATGGTTAGTATAGGTCAAGACTTCTTAATCGGCTCTTAAATAACAGAGAAATTGAAATTCAATCAAAAATACTTGTAAATAAAAATCTACTGATGACCGTGAAACCATTGTTGATTGTTGGAAAAACCTATGTGGTTTATTATGCCCTTTTAGGGAAGGAAATCTGCAGCCTTACCTGGTCTGGCCTGCATGTGACTCCATAAGACCCGAAGACATAGGAGTAGAATTAGGCCTTTTGGCCCATCAAGTCTGCTCTATCATTCAATCATGACTGATATGTTTCTCATTCCCATTCTCCTACCTTTTCCCACAAACCCTGATCATCTTATTAATCAAGAAACTCCAGAGAGACAGCAATGTGGCAGAGACTGTCAGCTGCCCTCTGAAATGGCCGAGCAAGCCACTCAGTTCAAGGACAACGAGGGATAAGCAATAAGTGAAGGCCAGCCAGCGCTGCCCAATGAATTTAAAAAAAATCCCTGGGGAGTGATGTCTTTTTTTCTCATTCGGTTTGGCTATACATTTACTTCTTCATTTGTGGTTGTTTCAGAAAAAAATATTTTCAGCCACAATATCGGTTGATGTCATTCCACTTGTAGCTCAGGTAACTGATGAATCATTCTTCTTTGTACCCATACAAGCAGCATGGTATCCTTCCCTAGAAATGGTGATCAAAACTGTGTACACAGCCGCTAACATAACAGGTTGGATCGATATAGCATACAGTCATTTGCTTTCTATTTCGTAGACTATGCAACAAATGATCATGTTTGTCTTATTTAACGCTTCCTTGCACTACTCATGGCTTCTAGTTCATTCAAGCTGTTGGTATTTCTGGTTTATTCTAGTCTCATTACTCTGCACTGATTGACTCTAAATTTCATTTGTCATGTCCCAGCCAGACATAGTTTTCCCCGAGTGCTCCGGTTTCCTCCCACAGTCCAAAAATGTGCGGATTAGGTTGATTGGCCATGTTAAATTAACTCAGGATTCGCAGGGTAAATATGAGGGATTATGGAAATAGGGCCTAGGGAGACTATGCTCGGTGCAGACTCAATGGGCCAAATGGCCTCCTCTGCACTGTAGGGATTTTATGTCTCTGTAAAGTCAGCTAGAGCCTGCTGCACTTATAATAGAATCCTATAGTGCAGAAGGAGACCATTCAGCCCATCGAGTCTGCACTGAGCACAACCCATCCAGATTGCATTTACCCTCTGACGCTAAGGGGCAATTTAACATGTCAATCCACCTAATCCAACATTTTTGGATTATGGAAGGAAACCAGGGCGCTCAGAAGAAACCCACACAGACATGGGGAGAATGTAGAAAATCCATACAGAGTGACTCAAGCTGGAAATCAAACCTGAGTCCCTGGCACTGCGAGGCAGCAGTGCTACTGTGCCACCCTCTCCTTGAATGTGTTGTTGCCTCCCAAATCCGACCCTGTCTCCCCCAGAGTTCCATGTTTGAATCCCTCCACCGTAATAAAACAACTCAGATCAATTGATTGTTTGCAACTCTCCCACCCTGATGGGGGATTGGCAAAGGTTGACAATTCGAGTGCGCTCACGACTCTGAATCATTGATAGACAAGGTGAATAGCAAAGATTCGTGTACAGCCTTTCTGCCACTCTAAGCCAGCTCGGTGCCTGTCCACCCCCTGCCTCCTTTGATGCAACCAGTTGTGAGGACAGGGCTTTGACGGAAGAATACAAAAAGTACTAATCGCAGGCAAAGGCAGGAACCAGCTGCAGGGTCTGTTCTTTGTTCCTTGTGCTGCCAAGTAAGTAATTATGTAGCTGATTCCAGTTTGTTTGCTGTAATAGCTCCATGAGTGTAACAGGCAAGTCCCAAGAAGCCATTATAACAAACAAACTGGAATCAGCTACACAATTACTTGGCATCATGAAAAAAATGCAGGCACTCAAAGAAAACTCATGGCACATGCTGTTTAAATCTGGAGTACTTCCTCAAGTGCTGCTATTCTAATTGGAACTGGAAATATACATTTGTACCAAAATGTTTGGGAGTATTTGTAAGGAGTTAACTTAATAAAGCCCGCTCTGGTAAAAAGTTTCAATTTTTGAAATTTGTTTTGTCCCCATCAAAATTGATGAACAAATTATACAAAACGTTGAATTCTAAAATAACATCTACAATCTCTGTCACCAAAATTGATCAATAGATGTGTTTTTAATGCAGCAAAATCGACGTGCCCTTTTACAATGCAGATTGCTAGGAATTATATTTAATAAAGTGCTGGTTCAGCACTGCCAAATAATGTCAATTAGCCAGGTTTTAATGCAAATATATTAATGATATGACACTATTTATGAGCAGTAGTATCTCGAGCTCCAGTTTGTCCAGTCTTTAGTCTTCAAATTTAAAATAAAGATGAAAACCAAATGGCAGCAATAAATGTGGTAATCTTTAGATTAAACTGTTCACGACAATTTTTTAAAATTTATTCGTGGGACATGCACGTTATTTATTTATTAGTCACAAGTAAGGCTTATGTTAACACTGCAACGAAGTTACTGTGAAATTCTCCTAGTCACCAAATGCCGGCGCCTGTTCAGGGTCAATGTACCTAAGCAGCATGTCTTTGGACTGTGGGAGGGAACCGGAGCATCCGGAGGAAACCAACGCAGACACGGGGAGAACGTGCAGACTCCATACAGACAGTGATGCAAAGCTAGGATTTGAACTCGGGTCCCTGGTGCTGTGAGGCAGCATTGCTAACCACTATGCCACCATGCCACCCATATTGCTATCCAGCCAGCATATATTGCCCATCTCTACTTGCCCTTGAGTAGGCCATTTCAGAGAGCAGTTAACCGCATTGCTGTGGAATCACATGTAGGCCCCATCAGCTAAGGATGGCAGATTTCTCTTCCCTAAAATATGTTTCCCTGACATTTGACAACAGTTTCATGGTCATCAATAGATTCTTAATTCCTGATATACTTCATTGAATTTAAATTTCACCATCTGCTGTGGCAGGATTCGAACTTAGGTCTAGAGAACAGCCTAAATAGCGATAATATGACTAGGCCAGTGCCTCTACAGTGTAGGCTGAAAAACTGTACAATCTTGTCACCTATTTGCGTTAGGTCATTTTCATACTCTTCATAGTTCTGTACTTGACATGTACTAAAACAGGAGAAAAGATAGAGGGTCTGATTATACCATCGCATTGTGCCCATTTTTGAGTGCAAAAACTTGCTAATGTCGGGCATGAGTAGCACGACTTGCACCCGCGTCCGCACCTGTTCCCTCTTTACTAAGCCCTGAAAATGGCCGCGATCAGGACCATGCCCAAAATGGGCACGGCGGCCATTTAAATCGACTTAATGGACTGCACGCCCAACTATACCGGCAGTTCCCCCTTTACCACCGCACTCACCCATCCAGAACTGGCACGAAACAGATATTCTCCATAGAAGTCTGATTTGGGTGCTGTCAGTGAGGATTAGTGAGGAGTTAAGGGCTGAACGTTCGATGGCTTTCTGCTTGAGATCTGTGAGGGTGCGGTGGGGGAAGGTAGGTCCGATGGCTCTTGGGTTGAGATTGGAGGGGGAAATAGGGGTCTGCTGCCACTCTGCTTGAGATGGGTGAGGGGAGGAAAAGTGAGTTAGCTGCCACCCTACCTGCGATTAATGGGGAGTTCGCTGCCATTCTGCCTGAAATTGAAGAGAAGGGCCATGATTGGAATGGATAGCAGGGGATTGGGGGCGTAAGGGAGTCAATAATATTGTGGAGATGGTACAATGTCTGTTGGGGGATGGGAGAGGCATTATTCAGCCCAGGAGGGACGTTGCCGGGGAGCTGCATCCTGTCAATTGGAGCTGCAACATTTTGGGTGCGTTAAGCTCTACCCACAGGCTTGTGCAGCATGATTCAGACTCACTGATATTTTATGGGGGCATCGGAGAACGGGTCTAAAAGTCCATCTGTAACACTCCCAGTTTTAAGTCCATCCAGCACTTTGAATCAAAAGAGAGCCCAGAGATGAATATCTGCATTGTATTAGCTTTTTTAGGTTACGTGGTTTGGGATTTGTGGTCACAGATTACCCGTTATAAAATAATATGTGCTAGTTGTATTTTGGTGATTTATATTTTATGTCTTATACTTTCATTGCTTTGTTGGCAGAAATTCTGCTTCTTATGACCGCTTGTTCTAATATTTTTATTACGCTTGCAGTTATTATAAACTCCAGAAGTTGTTTCTATAGGTGATTAAAATATGTAATATCATCCTGTAGCTCCCTTTGTTCCAGTTACTACACTTGCATTGAAAAATCTACTAAAATTAGCAAACATTTGATTGAAATATAAAAAAAACCTCCCTTTGTTTCTCCTGACATTTGTGGTTGCTTAATAGGTAAAATTCCTTTGGCACCAATTACACTTCAGTACTTCATTAGAGTAGTCATTATCCTAATTCAGGGTTTCCCATACTTTCTGAGCCATGAACTTCATACCAACCTCCCAAGACCATTGGGGAACTGCAAGCAGTCTCATGATGCTGACAGCCACTTTTTAGCCACGGAATAAGAGTGAATACAGAGACCAAATATAAACCAGTCTTTTCCACCTTTACTTATGCATGCATTAGGAATAAGAAAGAGGCCCACAGTCACAAATACATTCACCAGCTACATGGTCCCCTCACACTGACCCTTGGCCAAGTTACCCTTCCTTAACATTAACCGCAGGATATAGTGCCCACTTTAGGAATCGGCAATCAAAAACCTACGACTTATCTTTTGTCATTTTTAGTGGGAGGAATGTTGCTGTAAAGCTGATAAGCAGATAGATACATATAGGTCTCTCTCCCATACACAAGTACACTCTCTTGCACTTTCACTGGCACTCTCTGTCTCTCACGCTCACGCTGTTGAGCTCTCACTTTCACTCTCACACACGCTGTCACTCACATATGCTCTCTCACGCACACACTCTGTCACACGATACTCTGTCACATTCATACTGTCACACTCACACTCTGTCACACCCACACTCTCATGCTCTCACACTCACTCACACTCTCACACTTGCTCACACACTCTCTCTCACACACACTCAATTTCTCTCACACTTTCTTCCACTCACACACTCCTCTCCTCTCACTCACTCATCCAGCCCTGTCTGGCACTTACCCGCTATCTTATGAGGAGAGTTTGGATAGGTTGGGCCTTTGTTCATTAAAGTTTAGAAGATTGAGGCCTTATTGAAATCCATGTGAACTTGAGGTGACTTGTGAAGGTGTATTTTGAAAGAATGTCTTCCCTTGTTAGAAGATTAGAACCAAGGTATGCAGTTTCAAAATATGCAGTCACTCATTTAAGATGGCAATGAGAAGAATGTTTTTCTCTCAAGAAGATCGTGGATCTTTCTTTCTCAGTTGACACTGAAGGCAGACTCAATAAATATTTTTTAAGGCAGATGTATATAGATTCTTGATTAACAAAAGTCAATGGTTGTCAGGGGTAGATGTGGAAAGTGGAGTTCATTGAATCCGTACAGTGTAGGAGGCGGCTATTCGGCCCATTGAGTCTGCACCGACCACAATTCCAATCAGGCCCTACTCCTGTAACCTCACTTGTTTATTCTGCTAATCCTCCTGTCAATTTAGCATGGCCAATCACTCCTGTTTGGACTGTGGGAGGAAGCCAGAGTGCATAGAGGTAAGCCACGCAGACACAGGGAGAACGTGCAAACTCTACACAGACAGTGACCCAAACCAGGAATTGAACCAGCGTTCCTGGTACTATGAGGCAGCAATGCTAACCACTGTGCCACCGTGCTGTCCACTGTGGAGTTGGAACAACAATCGGATCAGCCATGGTCTTATTAAATGATGGAGTCAACTCAAGGGGCCAACTAGCCTAATCCTCCTAATTCATAACTTTGTATGTTTTCAATTTTCTTGTAGGAACTTTGCAAGAAAATGTTCTCCTTGAAGTAAATAATGACGTTTTTCATTCTGTTCAACTCAGCAGTGATGTTCCATTTAAGGCCATCAAATTTTTATTTGTTTTGATTACAATTCCCCATTTCTATGCCATAACCTTTTGGTGATGAAAAGAGTGGCGTTCAACCTCCACAAGCTGCAAGGGTAACATCAATACCATGCCTTAGTTGATACAGATGATTCCCTGTTTCCAAATGACCTGGCCAACACTGACAGACATGCGGGTTATAATGATTAGTTGAGATTGGTATATAATGGTAGATATCCTAGTTAGGAATCTGAACAATATAATTCTGGAATTATTTGCAACTGTTAACATTTTGATTAATATTCTAAGGGACAGAAAATCAATATTAAGTTGTCAGTTTATGGGATCTGGGAAATGCAAAATGATTTTAAAATATATTTTTAGCAGAATAAACAGGGCTTTTTGAAATGATTACACTTCATGAGTTTAGATCACAGAGACTACTGTACACGATCAATGCAATTCAAAGCTAGAGGATTTTCCAAATAAATTTGGAATGAATTTTGTTTTACTGAGGCATTGCTTGGTATGCATGATTAATTCTGTGGAAAATACATATATTTGTAGCAGTTATTTATTTCTTCGAATTTCTCAAATCCCAGGTGTCGCTACAAGCGTTTGCGGTGAATTTGGATTGCACACCTGGATTCCAGGAGAAAAACTATCAAGTCCTACAGTCCTCAGATTACGTAAAGGACCAGTTCATTCTGAAAGGTAAGAGTGTTCCTTGGTAGCTCGTAAGAGGACCCCGTGCCAGAGACAATAAGGAAGATTATCTTCAGTTATATCTTTGTTCTTTGTTCCATCACCTTTTATTTAAATTTTTCCATACATGTGATATATCTGTTCCTTCAGATCCATGAGAAGTGTTCTTCTAAATGCAGCGTGGGTCACTATCACTATTCCGAGTAGAATTTAGTTATCTAGCCTTAGATGACCTTATGGTACGTGCACATCACACTATATAGTCAAACCAATCTAATCTTTGTTTGATTGTGGTAACAGTCTGGGTTGTTCCTGGTTCTGATTGCATCTGATTTCTGTCATAGTGCATCTGCTTTGCTGTTTAATCCATAACATTGACATAGTTGGCTAAAGATAGTTAAAGGTTTTCCGCCTCGGGCATAATCGGCAATCCAGGCGCAAATTGTGCTTTAGATTGCACTCGTTTCCTGATTAATTTTCTGGTTCAAGCTTCCTGTCAAACTTATTTGCATAATCACGAATATCCAATCATCCATGAATCAGCGTTTTAAAATGTAATTTATTTTCTTGCATTGCATGGTATATTAAAAAGTAGTAAGTTGGTGCAATTTTGTCAGAGGGATTCGATGAGAATGTCATGTCGTAGTCTGCCAGTCGTAATGTCTTTTTGCTATTCAACAGATAAGAACATAATTTTTTTAAAATGATTATGCATCATTCGAACTTCTCATTTGCTGAAAGATATTTGAGCAGAAATGTACTAATTGTGAAATATGGAAATATCGGCCAAGGAAATAAGAATCCCAATAAATCTGTGCTTGCCTCTCCTGAAATTCAGTTTAAGAATATGGTTAGATTTTAATATGTCCGTCATTGGCAACTTCATCACCTGGCCTAGGTTAAAAACAGTTCTTCTGATTATTGTCATTTGGGAAAATGATGATGGGTTTAGTGGGGGAGATGGTATGTTGCCGATACAGGTCAATCTTGCCTACTGCTTGATGTCTCTTTACAGAATAACTTTTACAAAGACCACAGAGTGAATGAACTACAGTCTCCCTTGCATAGGACCGTAGCTGAATCTGAGAGAGAGAAGAAACCCCTTATTGTACTGCAGAGACTGTAGAAATAATAGAAAAATAATGGCAGGAGGGAAATGCTCGTAAAGAACTTGCACTCTTTCCTGTGCTCTCACTTGTGGTTGATATATATTTTGGAATAATGTTTTAAATTAGTAAATCCAATTTCATCCCTTGTAACACAAGAGGTTCAAAGTCTTTTACTTCTGGATGAGGTTGTACATAAAATATTTCACAAAGATAAAGGAAGCGGAGCAGTGATTCAGAAACTAAACCACATGAATATAGTCAATGAAAGCTATTTTCATTTCTATAAATAAAACCTTAAACTTTATCCAGGATGATCGCATAATTGAATGAAAATTGTTGTTTAGAAATTTCTCTTAATTGGGATATTAACTATAAGAGGCAAGCTACTGAAGCATTTATTCAAGACAACAGAGGGTTTATAATAATTTTCAGAGCATAAATCAAACACCATGACCAAAGGTTTTTACATACGAATCATCTTTTACGATTGGAAATTGTACCTCATGCTCCCACAACATGATTTCAACTGCAGGAAGAGCAGAAATAATTTTTCGTATCCACAATTATTCAAAAGCAAATAACTTATACAGAAATCACATCTGCAATGTTCAGTCAATTTTTTTCCTGTCCCCTCTACTTTGAAGGCACAAGCTCTCAAGAAAATAGGAATCCTTGGTGTTGGATTCAGTACTTATTCAAGTTCTTTCTGTTCATGTATGGGATGTGGCTATCACTGGATAGGCCAGCATATTTATTGTCCATCCCTAATTACCCTTGAAAAGGTGGTACTGAGCTGCTTTCTTGAACTGCTGCCGTCCATGTGGTGTCAGTACACCCACAGTGCTGTTAGGGAGGGAATTCCAGGATTTTGACCCAGCGACAGTGAAGAAATGGCAATTATATTTCCAAGTCAGGATGGTGCGTGGCTTGAGTGGGAATTTTCAGCTGGTAATGTTGCCATGAGTCTGCTGCCTTGTTGTTCTCGATGGTAGGGGGATTGTGAGTTTGGAGGGTACCTCTGAGGAGCCTTGGCAAGTTCCTGCAGTACATCTTCTCGATGGTACACACTGCTGCCACTGTTAATCAACAGTGAGAGTGTGAATGTGTATGGAAGGGATCTCAATCAATGAGGCTGCTGTATTCCCATCCAGGCAAGGGAATAGTGTTCCATCCTGCTCCTGACTGTGGACAGACTTTGGAGAGTCAGGGGTTGAGTTACTCACCACAAGATTCAGCATGTGGTGTACGTAACTGGCCCAACTACAAAAATACAGTGATCACAAGAGCAGATCAGAGGTTAGAAATTCTACAATGATTTACCTATCACAACACCCCAAAGGCTCACCCTCATCCTCAAGGCGCAAGTCAGGAACATGATGGAATACTCCCCACTTACCTGAATGAGTGCAGTTCCAATAACACTTGAGGCTCGAGTACTCCAGAAAAAAGTGCTTGATCAACACCCTAACTGCTAGTTTGAGTATTTGGTTTCTCTTTTGCCATGCATGCCGTGGCTTCAATATGTGCCAAGCTTTTTTGACTCCTCTTGCCAAATCTCTGTGCATGAATTCCCAATTGGACAGGGGCTGCAGACACCTGGGAATGCCTGCACATCCCTCTCCAGGGATTTCATATTACTCTAACTTGGAAATATATCACTATTCCTTGATCGTTGCTGGGTCAAAATCCTGGAAATCCCTTCCTAACAGCACTGTGGATATATCTACTCCCCATGAGCTGCAGCACTGTCTGAAGCTGAAGCTGATTCACCACCAGCTCTCAAGAGTAGTTAAGAATGGGCAATAAATATTGGTGTTACTAGTGATATCCACGTCCCATCAATGATTAAACAATCAAGTAACACAGCCAGTAGGGAATAAATGTGAGGTGATTAATTTATTTGAAGAACCACAAAAGTTGCGATAAGCAGATGTGAAACTTAAGGAGCTTCTTAATTATATATGAAAAGATCAAATCTCACTGGGAGATGTTTGTTTTCAGTCTCATTTTATCCATTCCTTTGCATCATTAAAGGGAATGTCTTGAACTTTCCTTTCCCCTACCACTTTCATTTCTTAAGCTTTCAAGCAGCCAATTAAAAATTGCCATTATCTGTTAACTGCTTGATTTGTCTTCTTCCAAGGTCTTTCTGACCTTGTGGTGAATGATGTTCGATAGACTTTGATGCTTCACATAAGTTTTTCAGTATTTTTTTTAATTGAATGTAGAAAGAAACCAATAAACTTGTTAGTGCATTTGACAAACTAACATTAAGAAGGAAAGTCAGTGTATGACAAGCTTGGGGTAACAAGAGGTTAACACTGCTGCTTCACAGCGCCAGGGATGTGGGCCATTGTCTGTGTGGAGTCTGCATGTTGTCCCCATATCTGTGTGGGTTTTCTCCGGGTGCTCAGGTTTCCTCCTACAGTCTGAAAGATGTACTGGTTAGATGCTTTGGCCATGCTAAATTGTCCAAACAGGTGCTGGACTCTGGTAACTAGGAAATTTTCATTGACACCTCACTCTAAAAAGATACTGGTGACACAAATAAAATAAACTTATTAAAAAAAATACAGAAAGCGTTTGCACCAAATAGTCACTGCGGAACAGAAGGTGACCATTTGCCTCTTTGATCTATGTTGGTTCTCTGTTGAACAATCCAGTCAGTTGCATTCACTCGCTCAATCCCCATAGCAGTACAAATGTATTTACTTTATGTTCCCAACCTGTAGCCTTTTGCAATCATTGATTATTTCTTCGAGGCAGCAAGTTCCAGATCAGTACCTCTCACTGCATTAGAAAATTCTTCATCACATTATCCCGAATCTCTTGTCTGGAGGCTTAAACCTGTATCCCACTTTCTTTGTACCATCAGCTAATGGGAATAGCTATTAATTCTCTGTCTGATCTGAACCAGTCACAATCTTGTACACCTCCAACAAATCTCCATCCATCTCCTTTTCCCCGAGGATAACTATCCTAACTTCTACAAACTAACCTGGCAGCTAAAATCCTTCACCCCTGGAACTTTTCATCATCTAACTCTATAGCCTAATCCTGCTTTTTCCCCATAACCCTTGATCTCATTTGCCCCCAGTGCTATATCCAGCCACCTCTTGAATGCATTCAATGTTTTGGCATCAACTGCTTCCTGTGGCAATGAATTCTACAGGCTCACCATTCTTTGGGTGAAGAAATGTCTCCTCACCTCCGTTCTAAATGGTCTACCCCGAATTCTCTGGTTCTGGACTCCCCCACCATTGAGAACATTCTCCCTGCAACTATCTGTAACTAGACCTGCTGGAATTTTATAAGTCTCTAAGAGATCCCACCAGCGAAAACAATCCTAACTCAGCCAATCTCTCCTCATGCATCAGTCTTGCCACTTGGAATCAGCCTGGTAAACATTCGCTGCACTCCCTCAAAAGCAAGAATATCCTTCTTCAGAAAAGGAGACCAAAACTGCACACAATACTTCACCAAGGCCCTATACATTTGCAACCACACATCCCTGCTTCTGTACTCGAAACCTCGTGCAATGCCATTTGCCTTCTTTACTGCCTGCTGCACTTGCATGCTTAACTTCAGTGACTAGTGCACAAGGACATCCAGGTCCTGCCGCACATGCCCTTCTCCCAATATACAGCCAATGGTGTCACAGAGGTGGTGTGGGGGTTGGGATGTGAATGACTTGACTGATGGGCCGTTTTAAATACTATAACTGCCATATTGGAGAACCCACACTTCTCTCACACTCCAGCACAGATTGCCAACTTGACCCCACTGTAAATAATACTGTAAAATGGTATGGGAGGGTACACATGGATCAGGCATGCAGTTTATAAGACATAGAATTGTGCAGGATAGGGTTTTCCTGAGCCAAAGAGATGATCTGACCCTTTGTATCCTTGAATGAATCAGACTGGTGACAGAGAAAAATCTGCTCTGAATGGTCCCGGCCGTTTTTAGCAGAGTTTTCTAATTTAAAAAATGTTTCCAATAAATTCAAGTTGAAGAGCTCAGTGGAATTTTAATACCCAATAAAGTTAAAGAAGAATGGGAACATTGCATACCCACTTCCCATAAACTGTGATATTTATTATCATTATGGCACTGAGCTATGATAAAATGTGTTCAATTTGCACAGAAATTAGACACTGGTTTAAATTAATTAAATCCATTCAATGATTTGAAACCAGCACAAATTCATGCAATGAAATGAGCTGATTTTTAATCTGCAAATGTTCCAAGTAAAGTTAATTTCGAATTTTTTTAAAACTTGCTTCCTAGTTAATTTAAGCCCGTAATTCCAACAAAAAGTACTTTAACTTAACCAGCTAGCATATTAAAACACCATTTAGATGTTTCACTCACTCACTTTGCCAATTCAAAACTGCAAATGTTTCAAGACCCCCACATAGTAGACTTGTCACTACGTAATAAACTTGTTAGCAAAATAAAAGTTTGTGGGATTAAATGGACAGTAGAAGCTTCAGTATAAAACTGGTTCAGGGACAGAAAGCAGAAAGTGGTTTTTGTTTATTTTCCAGAATGGAGGCAGGTATACAAAATTGTCACCCAAGGGTTGATAATATAGAATCACAGAATCTTACACTGCAGAAGGAGGCCATTCAGCCCACTGAATCTGCACTAACCACAATCCCATCCAGGCCCCATAACCCTGTGCACTTACCCTAACTAGTCCCTCTGACACTAGGAGGCAATTTAGCATAGCCAATCCACCTAACCCGCACATCTTTGGTCTTTGGGAGGAAACCAGAGCACCCAGAGGACACCCATGCAGACACAGGGGGAATGTGCAAACTTCACAGACAGTGACCCAAACTGGGAATCGAACCTGGGTCCCTGGCATTATGAGGCAGTAGTGCTAAATGCAGTGCCACTGTGCTGACCCATAAAAGGACCATGGCTTCTTCTGATGCATATTAATGACCTGGACTTGAGTACACAGTGTATAAATGCAAAGTTTGTAAGTCAGAAATGTGGTAAACAATGTGGAGGGAAATACTGTGTTTCAGGACAACTTGGACAGTTGGTGAAATGGGTAAACATGTAGCGGAAAGGTGAGGTGGTATATGAAAAATTGGAGATGGACAATACAAACTAAATGGTATAATCTTACAAGAGCTGAGAGACCTAAAAGTGTACCAATCCTTGAGGCTAGCAGGATAGGTGAGGAAGATCATTCATTTAAAAAATGCACATGAAATCCCTGGCTTTATTAACATTGGAATAGATAGAAAAACAAAGACATCATGAAAAACCTTTATAAAACATTGATTAGGTCTCAGCTGGAGTATTATGTTCAATTCTGGGCACCATACTTCAGGAAAAGTGCCAAGGCCTTAGAAAGGGTGTGGGTGAGATTTAATAGGTTAGTGCCAGGGTTGAAGGATGGATGTGGAGAGAACAGAGAAGCTGAGACTATTCTTTGAAAAGAGAAACGAAGGAAAGATTTGATTAATGTGTTCAAAATCATGCATGTGTTGAATAAAATAAATTAAGAGAAGCAGCTTCCAGTGGCAGCAGGGTCACTAACTAAAGGACACAGATTTAAATTGGTTGGTAAAGGAACCATAGGAGACCTAAAGAATCATTTATTACACACTGATTTGTGATCTGGAAAGCAGTGCCTGAGAGGAAGGTGGAAGCAGATTCAAGAGTAATATTTGAAAGAGAATTGGACAAATACTTGAAAGAAAAACATTAACATATGGGGAAGGAATAACAGAGTGAGATTAATTGGATAACTTGACCCACACAGACAAAATGGATCATTCTGTGTTGTATAACTTTCTGATTCTGTAAGAAGAAACAAACACAAATTGTGACAGAACATCATGCTTCCCTCAATCATTAGCAATGCATATTGGGAATTCATGAGTGTGCATTCATGGCTATCCTACAGAGTGACATTTGTTGCCACATTCGTAATGTTCTATGAGTTAAATTACATTAAATGTAATTTATTTTCCAAACTCTCTTCCAAGAATAGTCATGGGAAGGATCTTGGCTTGGAAAACCATGAAGTAAAATCTTATAGGTGAAGATAGGACATAACAAAAAGCAGCAGAAAATACCACGGTTTAATGGTGGCTACACTGTTAAATAACTTACTAATCAAGAAATAAAAAAAGCTTACAGCAAAGACAATGCAATAATTGCAGGAGACTTGGTGTCAGAGTTCATGGAAGTTTAAGACTATTTCCAGGAATGATGCATCGTGGAATCAAGTTGAAAACTCTGCTAATCTCTGAGCAAATCATGGCTGCCGCTTACCTCTTCAAAGGACTCTCGGATTCTCTGTCCTACCTCCAGCCTGCTTGACAATCACCAGGCAAGACTGTTCTCTTCCTGTTGGTGAACACTTCAGCAGTCATGGGCATTCGGCCTCTGATCTTCGGGTAAGCGTTTCCCAAGGCAGCCTTCACGACACACGATAACGCAGAGTCGCTGAGCAGAGACTGATAGCCAAGTTCTGCACAGATGAGGACGGCCTCAACCGAGATTTTAGGTTCACGTCACGCTATTTATAACCCCCATGACTTGACTGAACTTGCAACATCTCACTTACTGTCCTGTCTGGAGATAATACACATCTCTTTAACCTATACTTAATGCTATCTTCACTCACATTTTTCTGCACCTTTAAGACTTGAATAGCAAATTAGCTGTAAAGACTCACATTCTAATCAGTATTCTGTAAATTGTGTGTGCCTTTAACACCCTGATCAGAACTTTCCACTTATGTGACAAAGGAATAATGTTCTGAAAGCTAGAGGGTTTACTATCAAATAAACTTGTTGGACTTTAACCTGGTGTTGTGAGACTTCTTACCTTATTTCTTATGCCAGTGGGAGAAGTATTGGCAGCATGCAGACATAAGACTTCAATGCATTAGATATCTATTCAGCAAACACCTTGTATCTAGTGTTCAACTCCCTGCCAGTGTAATGTCTATTCCAATAACATTTTTTGTTATTACATTTATAAAATAGCTGGTCCTCCAACTCACCACGTACAATTTCATATTACTGACAATAGCCAGACCTTTTCAACTCCATCAAAATACTCTTCACCAGAAATTTCGACAGCTAGTTATTCTCCATCGCCCTCTGGAACAATGAGTCACGCTGGATTCCTCAATTGATATCCCACTAGACGATGTGAAATTGAACGTAATATTCCCTTGATTAATGTACAAGATCATTTGAACTTCAATACCAAGACATTTGATGATGGCACGATAGAACTAAATAGACATAGATTCTTTTCCTTGCATCTGACATACTATTTTTGACTTGGGTGCAATTTACAATGAAAAATGAGGAAATATGTTCTTTCTATAGAAAAAAAAGACAACAAAAGCAATTAATCTGGAGTAAATAGACAACGGGTGCAACCTTATTGCCTGTTCATATAACACTCCAGCTGCTGCAAAGACTGAGAATTAGCAACAAGCCAAATCTCTGTTCACCGCAGCAGGATGGGAAAATCTCATTGGCATTAACGATTTGAAAATTCCTGGCAATGTCAGTGCAACACATGAGACTGCAGGAAGATCAAGGCCATGACATTGGATTATGGATAAATTGGAGAGTGTCCCCAACACAAGAGAAAACTATATTGGTCTAAAGAAGATGATTCTGGACTATGTAAAGTTAGGATAATGGCAGAGTCCCAGAGACAACTTCTGATCATGAGGAGATTGGTGGATGGGGGTTTGGTGGTGTAACAATGGAAATGGGACACTGGCTGTTGGTATGAAATCAAAAAGTAGGGAGAATGGGAAATGGGTGGTAATGCTGCCTTTTCTCAACTTTTTTTAAGACCTAAATTGTCAGTGGTGGCATCCATTTCCCTTCAAGAATTGTGTTTGGCCACGTGTAGATCTGGCAATCTTAATGTCAGCAGATTGGATACCTATAAAGTTCAGAATAAATCAGGTGACATGCCACTCATTTTGAGGGATCCCAGTCCCAGTTTTAGGATGAAACAACATCTGGATCAAAATGGCATCAGACACATGGAAGTTAGCCTTGAAATTGTATTTTTTGGACCCATTTATACCAGGAACATTGGCAAAACATGGTCCCATTTTACCCATATATTGCTTAAACAAATATGACAAAGTTATCTTAGAACCATTACTCAAAGATCCAGCAAAGAATGAAAAATAAATTACCCCAATAGTCCATGTCATTCAACAATGTGGATTTACAGCCCACCCTAATCAACTGAACTCAGTGTCTAAGAAATTATAACAGCCCCATTCAGTGTTGCTTTATCAGATTCACTAATCCTGGAAATTACAATGGAACATTAACGAAAACTCCATTGGAACAATACTTCTTGGGCATGCAAAAGAGCATTTAAACATTTCCATTGTAACATTTTTGCTGCTGACAGATTGATTAGTATAGCAAACCCATGAGTTGATAATGGATAAGTTATAATCACACCAGAAATTCTTTGGCTACTTCTCAGACTCTTGAAGGTTCTATCATTTAATACGACCAAAACAGTGTCCCAGTGCTCAGGAAGTCACTTTAATTCCCTTCAGTGTTCTTGCAAAAAAATATGGAGGTGTATTGGATCCCTCCACCAAGTTTAAAGTTTATTTATTAGTGTCACAAGTAGGCTTACATTAACACTGCAATGTAGTTACTGTTAGGAGAGAAAAAAGCTGACGTTTCGAGTCAAAGCCTGCCAGCCCTGCTGAGATTTTCCAGCATTTTCTTTTTTGCTTTCAGATTCCAGCATCTGCAGTAATTTGCTTTTCTTCTTTAAAAAGAATCTTGATGAGAACTTGGCGCATCATAACATTCAGGGCTATGGGCCCAGTGCTGGCAGATGGGATTAGGTGGGAGTTTAGGTGTGTTTCTAATATATTCACAATGGGCCAAGGAGTCTCTTCTGACTGTGTGCTTCTGTGACACTTCCTCTCAGCTAGCTTATCTTCTAAGCACTATGCCTTTTATTGTTCATTTTTAAAATATGTCTATGGTGATATATGTGAAGTATCAACCTGTATTTGATATGAAACATTATAATTTTTAAATTTTTGAAGTTTTCTTTACATTAATTTTGCACCTCCTTGATTTTGGCCAGAGTAAGCTGTGTGAATTTACTGAAAAGGTGAGGATTTAAAGAGATATGTCCTGAGGATAATGGATACTGGCAGACCACACTTTTTACCCATTCCTGGTTGGGACAAGTTGGTATGGTCAGGCTTCTTATCTTACATCAATTATTCAGAGGGCACTAAGAATCAGCTACATAACGTGAGATTGGTATCATGTCTTGGTCAGTCTTTAGAGATGAGAATGTTTTGTATCAATGTCAATGAATTAGATGATGATCACAATAATGTGAAAGATGTCAATAGCCATATTTTCTTGTGCCAACCCAAAAGCGATCAGATTTAATGAGTTAAATGACATGATGAATTTGGACAAGTAGCCAAATAGGGTTACTAGACTGGTACCAGAACTCTATTAAATCGATCGTTTCCAAAAATATACTGGGTGATGCCAAGGACAAAAGTCTATGAGTCAAATACAAAAATCACATCCAACCATAACAAAATTAACTCACATAAGTAAAGAGGAAACTTGCCAGTAATAGATTTCTTTTTTATTTATTTGTGGGACATGGATATTGTTGGCTGACTAGCATTTATTGCCCATTCCTGGTTGCCTGGGGCATTTTAGAATCAACTGCATTGCTGTGGCTCTGAAGTCACATGTAGCCAACCAGGGAAGGACAGTAGATTTTCTTCCCTAAAGGATATTAGTGAACAACATGCATTTTTTTTCCGATAGTTGACAGTGATTTCATGGCCATCAGTAAATTTCTAATTCCAGATATTTTATTGAATTCAAATTCTACCATCTGCTCTGGCAGGATTTGAACCTGGGTCCCCAGAATATTCGCTGAGTTTCTGGATTAATAGTCTCGCGATAATACCACTAGGCCATCATTTCCCCGAAGATTTATTGGGAAGATTAATGCCTTCTAGATATCGTATGTTTCTTAAAAGTGATCACATCTTTCTGTGTGGAAGTCTCCTTACAAGTACTGACAATCTTCTGGAGACCTTTCCGAAAGTAAGCACCACCAACCAAAAACCTTCATTACAGATTTTAAAGAAACATGCAGCAATATAAATGTTATGGTAATGAATCAACAAATCAAGGTGCCTTGATAATGTCATGCATACCTGATGACCAGAGTCTGAAATTTTATGGTTTAAACCATCAGTCCCGAAGATGCAGGCACCATAAATGTTTTCCACAACAAAAGCACGAAGAAGGAGGTCGTTTGGCTCATCAAATCTGTCCCGACTCTCTCTCAGAATCTCTTACCCAGCCACTCCCCTGCTCTATACCAGTAGTCCTATGGATGATCCATCTAAACTGGGCAGATTGGGTTTCTAAGGGGCAATTTAGCACGGCCAATCCACCTAACCTGCACATATTTGGACAGTTGGAGGAGACCGGAGCACCCAGAGGAAACCCATGCAGACAGGAGAACAACATGATCTGCATAATCTTCAAATAGCTCGACAAACAACTCATGCTTGCTTGCTAACATCCTCCTACACTTGCTGATACCAGCACCTGTACCAAAGGCCTCTTGCTTCCTGTACTCCCCCATACCCTCTCCAGGTTGGCACTGCAAGAGTACTGGGGGTAGTGCCAGAGCATTACCCAGCCATTTCCCTGACTGCATGAAGACCAGTCATGGTTCACACCAGGCTCCCACGGCGCCAAAGGGTTGGAGAATTGCAGCGGCCGGGATGATTCAGCTCCAAACTGACCTGCGTATTTAAATAAATATTCAAATATGCTAATCTGATTCGTATCCCTGCTGTTTGTGAATTAGATTATATCAGGGCGTAGGAGCTGGGAGAATCCCAAAAGTGGCTTCCACTTGAAGGGAAGAGAATAAGAAGATATAGTCCCTTCCTTGCAATTCTGTGCGTGATTTGCAGATGAGTGCAGAGGTCCAAAAAATAAGAGCCGTTCTCTTAAAGCTGATCAGTCAAAATCTTGCATAACTGTATGTCATTCTGTGTCTTATTCTTTGCAAGAGAAATGAGACCATGGAATATGCGCTGGAAGTCTCCAATCTAGCCCGTGGCTGGGATTCCTCAGTCCTGCTGCAGTAAATTGCATTTGGCTAAGTGCCAAATTCTCTATTCATGCTGGCAGCAGTCATAGGGTGAAGAAGATCGGAGAATTCCAGCCCATGAAAAGATGCATTGACCATGTTAAATTCTCCCTCAGTGTATCTGAACATGCACCAGAGTGTGGGGACTAGGGGATTTTCACAGTAACTTCATTGTGATGTTGATATAATAAAAAAAAAGTCTGATTCTGCCCATCTGTTCAAGTGGGCAGAATCCATTGTCCATTGTCTTTATTCAAAGTTAAATAACTTTCCCATTTCGCTGGCCAACAAATCTTCTGCAACCAGGAGTGGACCAACTGGCCAATTCTCTCATTGGTTTTTGTGAAATCTTACTGTGTCTCGACCAGCTGTCTCAGTTGTCCGTATAGTAATAGCAGAAACAGTGGGAAATAGTTAATTGGCTGCAAAGCATTTCAGGAAATGCTGAGGATGCGAAAGTCGTTATCCAAACTGCAAGTTCCTTCTTTCTTTATTGTAAATTTAAAATGCGCATCGAATCAATAGATAGCTAATGAAATTTTTAACAAGCAAATTTGAAGGCTTCCATAATCCCTCAGGGAGGCAGCAATGATATGCTTAATAATTACGTACTACTTCATTTTCCAATCTCTGCACTATTGTGATGCTTTTGGAAATTTATTATTGTGATAATGCTCCATCGCGACTATGGAACTACATTTTCAAATCAGACGCCACTTGTGGCATGTTAATTGTTGTATTAATCATATTTACGTTTCACATATGTTGGGGTTTGGGTATTTTTAATTTGACCATAAATCTCCCATCCTATGTGAAAAATGAATGCAATTACTTGGAAAGGGTTATGCGATCCACCATGAATATTTAATTGGAGTAGTCACCAGACATATAAGACGTCATAACAAAAGGTGTGCCGAGGTGTTCTGTACCAGAAAGTGTTTCTTTTCTTGATTATTCATTGATGATTTTGAATCTCAGTGGGAGATACAAGTAGAACGTGGAAATGCATAGCAGAGAATAAGTTAGCATTTCAGGCCTTTCATTAGTACTGAGGGGGTAAAAAAAAAGACCCAGTGGAAGTAAATTACTTCAGAACGCGGGCATCTAAAATGAAGTTGAAAATTGCTGATCTTGAGGTCAGGCAGCCTTTGTCGATACGTGGGAGAAATATGGATAAATCTCTCAGAAGTTTGGAATTGGTTGCAGTTTACTGGATGATAGGAAATTGTCACTATAATCAAGCTATTAAAATGCTTGGGTGGCGCAGTGGTTAGCACCTGGATTCTATTCCGGCCTCCCGTGACTATCTGTGTGGAGTTTGCATGTCCTCCCCGTGTCTGCGTGGATTTCCTTTGAGCGCTCCAGTTTCTTCCATAGTCCAAAGATGTGTAGATTAGGTGGATTGGTCATGTAAAATTGCCCCTTAGTGTCCCAAGATGAGCCTAGTGGGGCAAATGTGTGGTCACAGGAATAGAACCTGAGTAAGATGCTCTACCAGAGAGTCGGTGCAGACTCAATCAGCTGAATGGCATCCTTCTGCAGTGTAGGAATTCTATGAAGACAATAAACAATAGGATCACCTCCGCCTCTAAAAGAGCGATAATGGAATAGATTTGACCGGAAGAAACTGGACGATAAATAAGTGAGAAAACTTGGGTTTCAAAGTGATAAATAGGTGGAGATTTGTATGCTGCCAACATTTTTTTAAACTTTGAGTTTATGTTAATTAGAAGTGGAAACATTTCATTCATATCATCACCGTAATGCTGGGTGCATATGTTTATAATGATGTGAAATCTGTTGTAGTACAAGCTTATTAGGATATATTCAGCTACCAAATTAACCATAATGTCAGTTTTGCCTTTCCATCATTGAGCTCTCTTCAGTAAGTGGATGTGGACATCAAAGAGATAATTTTGAAATTGTGCTAAAGTTAATGGGCAAAAATCTCTCCTCATCTTTCCTATCAAAATGTATTATCTCTGTTTTTTTTTGCTTGCTGAATTGCAATTGCCATGTATCAACCCATTCATCCTGCCTATCGTGTCTTACTGAGGTCTGTCAGTTCTTCCTCATTGTTCTCAACACTTCCGTGCTTTGTGCCGTCTGCAAATTTTGAAATTGTGTTCCAATTTCCAAGTTATGAATGTATACCAAACACAACAGTGGCCCTGGCATTTAATCTTGGGAACTTAATATATCACCCTCCAGTCTGCCTCCAGATGTTATAATGTTAATGACAGTTGTTAGGGTCTTGGAACCAAACCCCAAGATATATTATGAGGCCAGACTGGACTCCAACGATGTCCTATATTTGGCATAAATGTGAAGACAGGATTTTTCGCTCTGAGAACTCCCACCGACCAAATTCAAGATTTTTTTATAGTAAAACAAATTTTATTTAGTAACACAGCTTAACATGAACTCCAATGAAGTGATACATTTTGAAGGATCAGATTTAGGTGTAAATTATACTATAAGTGGCAGAACCATATCAGTTCCAAATAAGTAATATGCTTCTTATAAATTTAAAAGCCACTTTCAAATACAGTTTGCAACTGTAAATATACTTTTTATAATGAGTGTAGACAGTCTTGAGACTTTCAGAGAGATTTTGTGGAGGGAGAGCAGCTTGTAGAAAACTTATATCTTCAAGCAAATCTCAGCCAGAGCTAAAAAGCTGTTTATCTCTGCTACGTACCTGTCTCCTCCCATTAACCACATCATCACACAACCCTGCTTACCTAAATCCACCTTCCATTCCTCTAATCACAAACCCCAGAGGACCTTGTTTTGTAAATTAAAGTTCATTAGCTCTATCACATGGTTAAAATGAGTAACTATCCTGCTCTCCCAGCATCTGAACTAAATGTTTTCCAGATTGCCTGCAGTAAAAAGCTGAATCTTTAACATTCCTCCAAACAAAAAGAATACATTTATATATGTATGTATATAGTGATATCACAGAATCGTCAGGCATTTTTCATAAACATAAAAAACTATATATAAATAACAATAGCACACTATCATCACACAGCAAATTGTCAACATTAACATCATTACTCCTAAGACCAGAAGAAATAGAGACAGGATTAGGCAGTTTGGCCCCTTGAGCCTTGAGTTCTGTCATTCAATACGTTCATGGCTGATCCAACATCCCTCTTGTCCACTTTCCTGTCCTTTCTGTTTATTGTAACTGTTTATTGCGTTACTGATCAATCCATCTATCTATCTATCTCAGCTTTAAATATGCACAAGGACTCTACCCCCACTGCCCTTTGTGATAAGGAGTTCCAAAGACTCTCAACCCTCAGAAAGAAGAAATTCCTCCCCATCTCAGCCTTAAATTGGCAAACCCCTTTATTCTGAGACTATGTCTACTTATTCTAGATTCTTCCATGAAGGGAAACATTCTCTCAGCATTGACCCTGTCAAGCTCCCTAAACATCATGTGGGTTTCAGTGAGATCACTTCTCATTCTTCCAAATTTCAATGAATCTGACAGCAACTTTCAGAGTCTGCATGTGTTTAGAATAATGCAGAAATCTAGAGGTTGCTGCCAGAGATTCCTTGCTTCACCACAGGCTGCAGTGTAATCAATTAAAAAGCACTGACCTGACCAGAACATCCCCATTTATGTTCCAATATCACTTCTAAATGCCCTGAACATGCTATGTCTTGTTAATGAGGTGTAACTGGGTTTTAAAACAATGTCTTGAGCTATAACTATTGCTGAATAACATTCTGGCTCTGGAAAATTAATTTTATATTTGCGTTATAATTTTCTTCCCATTCTGGAACAAAATCCAAGATTTGTTTTATTATTTTCTAATATGCATGTCCCGGTCATTTTTTTTGGTTCTCTGTAAAGTTTATAAAGAAGTAAAGGATGATGAATGCATTGTGTTTTTTGTCTGTATAGTAAAATTGGCTGCTTACCCCGCTGATAACATGGAATGCCATAATGAGATTCAAATTGATATCACAGAGAAATGTGAAATCCATGTTGCTGAACTTGCTACCTTAATATTGGCACTCTTTTTGAGGTTAGCGACAAACGCCATTGCTTGAGTGCAAAAACCAGGCCCATTTTGTAATACAATTTTGTATCCTACTGCCTCTTTTCTTCCATGGGATTAAGTTTTTCTGACATATGATATTTATCAAGAACCTTTTGAACATCCACACTGGCAACCTGAACTGTCAATTAGTCCTTTTCATCTCATCAAAAAATTCAATCTAGTTACAGAGACACAATTTCCCCTCCAACCTGGCGTGGTTCTGCTCTGGTAGTCCATGATTGTCTGTTATTCATAGAATTGAATCATAGAATAGAATTCTTACAGTACAAAAGGACTCCATTTGGCCCATTGAGTCTGTACTGACCACAATCCCACCCAGTCCCTATTCTCCTAACCCCACGCATTTACACTGCTAATCCCCTTGACATTAAGGGGCAATTTCGTTAGAAAGGCTTTACCATAGAATCGTAGAAACCCTGCAGTGGAAAAGGAGGCCATTCAGCCTATTCAGTCTGCACCACCCTATCCCACCCTATCTCCAATATTCTTGCATTTTTCCTAACTAGTCCCCTTGACACTAAGGTGCAATTTTGCATGACCAATCCACCTAACCCGCACTGTGGGAGGAAACCGGAGCACATGGAGGAAACTCACACAGACAAGAGGAAAATCTGCTGACTCCACACAGGCAGCGACCCAAGCTGGGAATTGAACCCAGATCCCTGACACTGTGAGGTAGCGGTGCTAACTACTTCGCAGTTTTAGTGCAAATCTTTTTTTGGTCCACTTTTAATTAGACGTTTTTCTCTTTCCAGTGGCAAAAGGGGTTTCAAAGCATTCATCACCATCTAACTGAACACTCCTTTTGAAATTTTCTTCTGCTGACAGACGTTGAGGATTTCCAAAGAATTCGTTGGTTTTAGAGGGGAAAAGTAGTTAGTTCTCAAGGGGTGTGAAGAGAAAACTCAACATTGCAGATAACCAGTGCTATATTTGTCCCAGGAAGCTCCCTGAGGCTGAATGCAAAAAAATGACACCAAATCAAATCCAAATTACACTCTCCTTTCATGCAGGAGAATAAAGACTGTGAACCTTTGCTGGCGATATGACATTTTTTTGTTCACTTGAACCTGTAGATTATATTCAATGATGAAAAAGCATCACCAATATATTTAATTGCACATTTATTGTGATTGGACAGTAATCATGGTAAGTAGAAAGTTGGCATTCTAGAACAGCTTTCTCATGGTCTTATTAAAGTTTATTTATTAATCACAAGTAAGGCTTACATTAACACTGCAATGAAGTTACTGTGAAATTCCCCTCGTTGCCACACTCCTGTTTGGGTTAATGCAGCATATCTTTCAAATTGTGGGAGGAAACCAGAACAGCCGGAGGAAACCCACACAGATACAGGGAGAACGTGCAAACACAGACAGTAACCCAAGCTGGGAATTGAACTCAGATCCCTGGCGCTGTGAGGTAGCAGTGCTAACCATGGTCTTGTCTTTCTCTTTTCATTTGATGTGGAGCGACCTTACAAAATACTTTATCTGTATTCCCTTTCAGGGATACAGGCCTATTGAGGGTTAGGGTAGGTTCACAGGAAACATAGATCTCAAATGGCTTCTGTATTCCAGTTACTTAGTATTTTATTATCAACATCAAATCCACTTCCAAGGTAAATGTCCCACTGCATAGCATTGAGCATCATATTGGTAGTATTTAAACCATGTAATTCTACGTTGATGTCCATTCTTGCAGTCTCATGCATATTTCCAATTTAAAGTGCAAGGTGAAGTTACCATTATCCCAGATGATCCTAGACTGCGCTCCACTTTGAGGTGGAGAACTGACTGGTGGTGATCAATTCTAGCTTTGGGTCACTGTTTGTGTGGAATTTTGCACATTCTGCATGTGCCTGCGTGCTTCCTCCGAGTGCTCCAATTTCCTCCTGTAGTCCAGAGATGTGCGGGTTAGCTTGATTGGCCATGCTAAATTGACCCTAGTGTCAGAGGGATTAGCAGGGTAAGTATAAGGGTTTATGGGAAGAGGGCCTTGTTGGGATTGTGATCGGTGAAGAGTCGCAAGGCCTCCTATACAATAGAGATTCTGATTTAACCTGAGAATCACCACACCTTACGTGATTGAAAAAAAGTCTTTCCAACTTCCACAGCCCAACGTATGATGGCATTGGAAGAGGATTGAGGTCATTGATGACCACTTATGGGCTTCAATGGGGCTATGGGCAGGTGAGATAGTGGGCTCACCGGGTTGGAGGTGAGTGGGAACACCCACCAACCAAAAACACATCAGTTAACCATAAAATCCAGCCCACAATAAGCTTTGTGTGGAGCTTCATGGGAACACTGTAGCAGTCCAAAGTCAGAGTGGGAGCAAAGTAGAGAATTGACATGAAAAATCTCAGGAAGCTTGGGGGCACGAGGAGGAAAGGTCTTTATGAATAACCGGTACAGAAATTGAAGACCTGCTGTTGAGGTCGCTCTGCACCCAGAACCAACCATCCAACCAACTGAGCTAACCAATGGCCTTTCAAAAGTCATGATTGAATTTGCCCCTGCACTCTTTAAGGCAGCGCATTCCAGATCCTAATCACTCGGCGTATAAAAATGTTTTTCCTCGTGGCCATTTGTTGATTTGCTAATCACTTTATACATGTGTCCTTTGATTCTTAACCTTTCTGTCAATTTTTAATCTCGTTCCATTTGTTATTTTATATTGGCCCAAAGTTTCCTGGGACTTCCTAGTAGAAACTATTGACTAGCTAATAGAGTATCACTGCTCAATTCACACTGGAAATACACAGATAACGTATTTTATGTTGAAATAATGCCATTCAAAGTCTTTGAATCCTTTCAAGATACATCTCTTAAAACCCTCTGTTTCTCGATTGCATAGCTTTGTTCTTCCATCCACATGTAAAAGACCAGAGAAGAATTCTGTATTTCCTGGCTTTTTTATTGGAAAGATTAATAAAGTAATGTTTACTCTGTTTAAATTGCTTTTTGATGAACATTTCATCATGTCGGAAAGAACTATCACCTCTCTCCATGCTGATTGTTTAGTTACAATGTTCACTCTCTTTGAATACTAATAACTAATGTTGCTTTGTGTAATATGATGCCAAAGTCCATCTCAAAGATAGGAATCACAGAAACTATTGCGTTAAGCACACCTTGGGTTCTTGTTATGCGCCCTGATTATCCATATACTGTATCACTGCAAATGCTTTTCGTTCTTGGAACTCGTAGCACAGTGTATTTCTGCGTTGTCAAAGAGATTATTCTTTAAGAAACTTCCGCCTTGCTGACCGCAGGATCTTATGGGGGCTAAATTTGTACAGCCCCTCAAATTTCTGGAAGGGATTGCGATGTGTTGATTACTCCATACCCATTCAAAGTGGCTGAGACAGCATGAAAACTTGATGCTGCCTGTTCGTTTGAATGATTGATTGTGGAATGCAGCTCAGCACTGAATATGTGCCCAAGTAGCTGCACATCTCAACAGGTGGTTAAGCTCCTAGTGTGAAGTAACAGCTAGAATTCGTGCTTGGGCACTAGAGCCAAACAAAAACTAAAAGATGTGAAATAATTAAACCAGGAGTGGGATCCAAGAAACGTGTAGCTAAAATGTTGGAGCATGATGATAGGTTAGGGTATTCTACATACACATGCACAACATATTAAGGGCCTAATGTTATTATCACTGGACAATTAATCCAAAAACTCAGCTAATGTACTGGAGACCTGGGTTCGAATCTCGCACGGCAGATGGTGGAATTTAAATTTGATATTTAAAAAAGCTGGAATTAAGAATCTACTGATGATTATACAACCATTGTTAGTTTTAAAATCCATCTGGTTCATTAATGTCCTTCAGGGAAAAAAGTATGCTGTCCTCACCCAGTTTGGCTTACATGTGACTCCAGAGCCACAGCAATGTGGTTAACTCTCAACTGTCTTCGGGCAACTAGGGATGGACAATAAATGTTGGCCAGCCAGTGACACCCATGTCCCATGAATGAATTAAAATAATGATGTGCACATTGAATGAGTTGTATGTACAACTTCAATTTGGAGAATATGCCATGGCAGCCAATGCTGAGACATGGCTGCAAGATGTCAGGACTAGGAACTAAATATAACAGGTTATAAGATACGTCTACAGCAATGCTGTGGGAAATGAAGAGGAGGAGGAGTAATTCAAAATAAAATCAATGAGAAGAGAGGATGTAACAAGAGGGAAGCAGGCCATGGAAACGTCATGGATAGAATTAAGAATATCATGGACAGAGCTAAGATATCCTGCAACCGATGGATTAGATCACAGTTCCGCAGCCTTACCACATTCAATTGTGAATGGTGGAGGACTGTTCCATCTTTAATTAGAAGAGAAGGCTGCAGAAATATCCCCATCCTGAATGATTGGAGAGCAGAACAGGTCAGTGCAAAAAGCAGGGGCCAAAGCATTTGCAGCATGTTCAGCCAGAGGTTGTAAGTGGCTGATCTATCTTGCTCTCTTGCTGACACCCCCAACATCTTACATGACAGCCCTCTGCTAATTTGATTCACTCTACATGATATCAAGGAATGATTGAATGCACTGGATACAGCAAGGATCCTGACACCATCCCGGTTGTAGTGCAAGCTATAAGACCAGTACACTTCTAGTAGTGCACTTCAACACTGTATCTATTTGACAATATGGAAAATTGTCCACGTTCCCTGTTGAATTGACATTACCAGGCACAGAGGGAATGGTTGTGATTGTTAGAGACAGTTGGAGACTAGTCACCTCAGCCAGAACATGTTCTTTCCCCCCATCTTCCCACTCCTGTCTGGGGGCTATCGTTACCTGGGCACATTCAGTGAATTCTGCTTAACTGTTTCATGTTTTTGAAAAGCAGTTGATATCACATCAGCAAGAGAGGATTCTAATTGTATGAAATCATGTAGTGGGAAAGCCCAATAATGATATTGAAATTTTTGCATCTGGGTTAAATCACTGATAAGGGGCATGGAAAATTGGAAAGTGAGATCTCGCCAGCGAGAATCTTGTTTCCTGATACTCGTGAGATTTTGTGCTCATGTCACTGTTTGTGTTTGTAGCTAAGGCAGGTGCAAAATCACTCTCACTGAAACAGTGCATATCTGCATGTAATAAGACCTGGACAACATTTAAGTTTAAACTCATAAGTGGCAAATAAATTCGAGATGAGCATCTCCAGCCAGAAAAAAATCAACCATCTCCATTCAATGGCATTACTAATGTTGGGGCAGTACGTTGGCACATTGATTTTCAGCACTGTCTAATAGTGTTAGGGACCCCAGTTTCAGTTCCTGGTTTGGGTGACTGTCTGTGCAGAGTCTGCACCTTCTCCCTGCAGTTTCCTCCCACAGTCTGAAAGAGGTGCTGGTTAGGTGCATTGGCCATGCTAAATTCTCCCTCAGTGTCATTGAAGAGCACAAGAATGTGGAGATTAGGGGATTTTTACAGTAACTTCTTTGCAGTGTTAATGTAATCTTATCTGTGATGATAATAATAAATAAACTTTAAACCCACCATCAACATCCTTTAACCAGGAACTGAACTGGACCAGCCACTTGAAAGAACAGGTTAGAAACAGAATTCTGCAACATTATTTCTCCACGTTTGTTCACCATTTACAAGATGTAAGTGAGTGAGGGATGCTCTCCACTTGACTGGATGAGCGCAGCTCCAACAACACTCAAGAAGCTTGGCCGCATCCAGGCCAAAGCAGCCCCATTTAAGCAATGCCCCCTTCACCAACTTAACAATAATTCCTTCCACTAATGGTACAAGGTGGCAGCAATGTGCACCATCTATGAACTACATTGTGTAACACGCCAAGCCACCTCCCAGAACACTCCCATACCTGTGATCTCTTTCACCTAGAAGGACAGGAGCCATTAGTGAATTGAAACATCACCTTCTCCAAGTTGTCCACCATTCTGACTTGGAAATATGTCACTGTCGCAATAACAGGAAGGTTTAAATGGAGAACTTTAACTTTAATATTGAGACCAGCCCATGACGTGCAGTGAACCTCTTGTCAGGGACAATTTTCTGTAGCAATTGTTTTTGGAACCAACAAAGGGTTATGCTAGATTTAGCAATAGGCCAGATTTAGAATCATAGAACCATAAAAAATTACAGCTTGAAACAGGCCTTTTGGCCTTCTTGTCTGTGCCGAACCACTTTTTGCCTAGCCCACTGACCTGCACTTGGACCATATCCCTCCACACCCCTCGCATCCATAAACCCGTCCAAATTTTTCTTAAATGTTAAAAGTGATCCTGCATTTACCACTTTATCCAGCAGCTCATTCCACACTCCCACCACTCTTTGTGAAGAAGCCCCCGCCTAATATCCCCTTTAAACTTTTGTTCTTTCACCCTTAACCCATGCCGTCTGTTTTTTTTCTCTCCCAGCCTCAGTGGAAAAGGCCTGCTTGCATTCACTGTATCTATATCCATCAAAATCTTATACATCTCTGTCAAATCTCCCCTCATTCTTCTATGCTCCAGGGAATAAAGTCCTAAACTATTCAATCTCTTTCTGTAACTCAGCTTCTCAAGTCCCAGCAACATACTTGTGAACATTCTCTGCACTCTTTCAACCTTATTTACATCCTTCCTGTAACTAGGTGACCGAAACTGCACACAATACTCTAAATTCGGCCTCCCCGTGCCTTATACAACCTTACCATAACACTCCAACTTTTATACTTGATACTCCAATTTATAAAGGCCAAATTTAGCTAAAGCCTTATTAATGCAGTGTGAACATTTATTTAATGGCAATCATAATCTGATAGAGTTCAACAAGGCATGTAAAAAAGAGAAATGCAAACAGCCGCTAAGCTTTTAGATTTAACTAAGGTTGACTGCAGTACAGTGAGATAGAGCCTATTAATGAACAAATCAACAGACGTTCAGTGGGAGGTATTCAGAACAGAATTTGTAACACACCATCAGTTTATACCCCTGAGGGGCAAGATCGACTTGCTGAAAAAGATAGCCACAGACAACAAAGACATTTAAAACTGAAAGAAAATTCAAGTACTAACATCGATTTGGAAGTTACAAAGCACAACACAAGATAACATGACAGATAATAAGAATTACAGAAAGGGAATTTGAGTAAGAAACTTGCAAAGGATATCAAATTAATACAAAGATTGGGATTTTGTGAGACCGCAGGGAAGTTGTTTCCACTCCAAAAGAGAAAATGCTGGAAAATCTCAGCAGGTCTGGCAGCATCTGTAAGGCTTTGACAAAGGATCATCTGGAATCGAAACATCAGCTCTTTTCTCTCCTAATAAACCTGATGAAGGGGCAGCAAAGATCTGAAAGCTAGTGGTTTTTGCTACCAAATAAACCTACTGGACTTTAACCTGATGTTGTAAGACTTCTTACACTGTTGCAGTACCAACAGAAGCTAGCACTCCTGATGGCATTGTTGGACTACTGGGCTACTGGCCCTTAAAGAGGCTTCATGTCTTGGGTTAGGGGCTTTGTATTTAAAATGGGAAGGAACTCTGGTTGCAAGGAATTAGTTGCTAAGGATTGAAAAACACATCTCTAGTTTCCAGATCCAGCTGAGATGGGGTTGCCCCCACCATGCTCCCTGTGTGACGTTCTATTTTCAGAATCATTTGTTTGAGACAAAGTGACTAGGCTTCAGCTTGTTTTATAAGAGAAGTGAACTGATTAATCTAAATATTGGAAATTACTGAATATTGAAGACATGAACATTATAAAATTAACCTGAGGTCAATTAAAATACAAATTGGATGGGACGGAAGGAGTCACTTTGCTATTACTGCTTTTTCACCTGACAACTGATGTAAGGAAATTCCCGTTTAGGCCTAACATACTTCTGTTTGATCTGAGAAACCACGATGACTTGCAAAACCTATAGACTCCCATATAACCAAGAAAAGGCAAAGTTAAACAAAGGTAAAGTTGTCACAGTCCCAGATGAATGACTGGTGGTGGCTTAATTGGAGGATTATCACACCTCAGATATGGGTGCAGGTTGGGGAGGGTGCAGGCAAGGCTGAAAAAGCAGGGCCTTTGTGAAGAATCTCAGCTGGTACGGAAATTGGACCCTTGCTTTTGGCAGCTACTCCATATCACTAACCACTTGTCCATCTAACTGAGCTAAACCAACACTGTTGGACTAAAGTGACAGTAAACAGTGATTTTAATTTTTTTTTCAAACTTTTTATTGTAGAAGGAAAGAAACATTGAAAGTGGTAAGGAGGTTCATAGTTTGAGGCCTGGTGAAAGAATGAATTCTTCATTGTTTGTTTGAATTGTTTCAGCCATCAGCTCGTAAAATGCTTCAAGGAGATGTTAACACTTCCAAGGACATAGGTTGAAGATGAGAGGGGAGAGATACAAAAGGGTCCAGAGGGGCAGTTTTTTTCACACAGAAGGTGGTGAGTGTCTGGAACAAGCTGCCAGAGGCAGTAGTGGAGACAGATACAATTTTATCTTTTAAAAAGCACTTAGACAATTACATGGGCAAGATGGGTGTAGAGGGATATGGGCCAAATGTGAGCAATTGGAACTAGTTTAGGGATTAAAAAAGAAAGGGTGGCACAGACACATTGGGCTGAAGGGTCTGTTCCCATGCTGTGACACGAAATGCAAATCATTTGTTTCTCCGAGGAGATGATGTTCTCATGAGTTTTGACTGTTGTGGGAAATTTTCCACAACATTAAGACTGCCGAGCATTGTTTACTGGTGCACAATTGTATTATTCCAGGTGGACTGTGCCATTTTGTTTTCAAACGTAGAACAAAATCAAGTTCATGGTATTTTGGTGGTTGCTAAGATCAAGTATTAGTTGCAAACACTTGCATTGCTTCCTTGTAAAGATTTAATTTGCGCTTATATGAATATTGGCTGCAATAAATGCTCAGCCTTGCTTTCTGTCAAGTCCTAATAGGTTTTTTGTTTGAAGAGTTCACTGTGAGAAAAGGTCTGAAGAGGCTCTGCCGTTATGAGAAAATGAATCAATAGAAGAAGAATGTTTAGATTCATTTAATGAATGTGGTAAGGCACTGTATCCCTGTGAGAAAAGGGAGATAACTAAGACAGAGATGGTAATAGTTGAATGAGGATAATTTCAATGAAATATGATCCCACTTAAAAATACTGCAAGGAATAAATTTAACCTGTTGGCTCAATAAATGGCATTTCTACTAGGTGTAAATTAGCAAGTTCATATAATTTACACCAGTATTGCAAAACTGGAGGATGTAAATATTGGCATGCATCAAGACAGGGTACAGATTAGATTTTTTTTCCCACAGAGTAGAACACATTCCTACTAGTTGATGCTGTGCCAGTTTACTTATTTTAGCAGCAGCTGGTGAGGAACAGTTTGAAGATAATGTGGATAAGTATAGACATCATGGGAATATCTGCGGACTTTAACAGGACAATTTGGATATTTCAGCTTGTATGATTGGATTGGATTCAGAGTGGCAATCTCCAGCAGATTGCCACGCTTGATGGATTTAACTTTCAAAATTGCAAAGCCCACGTCTCACCCAACCCCCTTCACTTGGGCTGGGTGAGACAGGAGCTGTAAAGCGTGCTAACAGCTATGTCAGCAAAGGGTAACTGGGACACTAGCTGCCATAAAAATAATTATTTAAAGAGACAATTTAAAGGGCGAAGGTAACTTTCAAACAGTTGTGGGAAACTGGGAAATGTGGAGTGGAGTGAGTGTGGACTAGAGGATGGTTAGGTTGGGTTGGAGAGGTGGGGTATGGGGTGGGGGAGGTCTGGAGGGGGGCCCTTTGGATCAGGTGGGAGGGTCAATTGTGCGGTTGTTGTGGGAGAGCCGAGATGGGGTAAGGGGAAGGAGTTGGTTTGTGTATGCGGGTCTGCATCTGAGTTTTTAAATAGTTACTCTAAAGTTAGAAGTATTATAATACAGGTAAGAAACTCCACAGTGTTTCATAAAGTCTACCTGGGTCATAAATTTTGCAGTTTGAATTTGGCTTGGCTAAGCATGAAATGCTTCACTTCAGGTATAATTCAACTAACGCACTAAGGAGCTTTCATCAAGCAGTGTTTATTTAAGTATACAGTTAGCATGTATAGATAGAAAATTAGAAATAACGTTTCCCAATATACAAATAAGAAAAAAAACACACTGTTCCAACTAAACAAATCTCAGAAACAGAACTTTTACCACAGATTTAACACAGCAAATACAAATGCTCACGTGATGCTGGAACTTAGTCCTTTGGCTGGATGCTGCAGTTCTCTTGAAAGATGCACACACGCACGTACATACAAGCTTGAAGTCAGAACAGCTCTTCGGAACACTGGGAAGATAGACTGTAGTTATTAGCTGGCAAACCACTAACAGTAGAATTTTCATTCCAGGAATGCCAGAAAACTTGCTTCCAGCTAGCCAGCAAAATTTCCAAAACCGGAGAGAGAGAAACATTGCTTTCCATTTGACATCCAGGACAACTTTTAACTAAACCACCTATGTTAATGGTCAACATTGGGAGTAGCAAGGTCTGACCCTCACCAGGTCGTGGCACAACTTGTGGTAGACTGATGGGACCCAGCCAAAATTCTGGAATGTCTTGTTTGATGTTACAGTGCGGGCACAACTGAGCAGATGTGAATTTCTGGGGCCATAATTTTCTCACAAATTTCATTCCCTTTTTGCATTTTGCTTCTTTTTGTTTTATTATCATTAATTTTTATATCACCTGTGTTTTAATGTTAGCTTTGACTGATATTAAACTGTGCTAAAATGAAATGGAAAGAATCTGTTATGGTCTGATAGACATTGTAGCTGCATTGCACCAAATGGGACTTTAAAATGAGACTATTCTTTTGAGACAGTCCCACTCCACTTGTTAGCATTGCTGCCCAACTTCACGTATAAATTACACACACTTAATGATGCAAGGTTGTAACTGCTGCTTTTACATTATTGTCAAATTTGTGGCATAACTGGTCTATTAGTCACATCAACCAAAAGTATAAAAAGGTTATAGAAAGTCCATTTGTTTACAATTATGTACTTTCCAGTTTTGTTCCAGGCAATCAAACATCTGTATAAATAATGAGTGTGTGATGTCCGTGTGTGTGTATGTGTGTGTGTGAGAGAGATGTCCATGTGTGTGTGATGTCCGTGTGTGTGTATGTGATGTCTGCGCGCGCATATGTGTGTGTGTGTGTGATGTCCATGTATGCGATGCCCCAGCAGTGCAAATGAGACGATCATTTCACTGACAAATTAGAACTGCTTCCCACTACCTTTGAATGGGAATGCATTGACTTATAGAAATCAATTAGTTAATTAATCTATCTGCTTTGAATTAGTTAGGGAACTTTTTCATTTTCCTCACTGCTACTAATCAGCCCCAATTCCTCTTGCTTTATTTTTTTCTCATCGGTTTAAAACAAAAGATCCCTTAAGTAATTTCATCCCATCATGTGATCACACTCTTCTTTGCAATAATGGTGTTAACTGCTCGCTGATTTATGTATGACTAAATAAAATGTACTGTTTAGTGGCTTCTTTTCTGTTCCCATGATATTGTATGTGTAATGAACACTAAATTACATACAAAGTTTTGATGTATCATAACTGATGTTATAAATTAGTGAGAAGAGATCTCTATTATTGTTAGTGAATACTAAATGATATCAAATGTGTATCAACTTAACAAATTTGGACTTGCTTGATTAATTGTTTTCCGACAGTGCTTTCCTTGTCGACGGATGGGTTTGAACATACTAAATATGGTAGCAAAACAATCTTTAAAGCCAACAGCCTGATCTAGCTATTATGGTTCCTGATTGATTCAATACCATTTTCACAGTCTCATTAAAGAGACTTTAATGCGGTTTTTGGCCAGCATGGGTTAGATTACAAACCTATCAGCAGTCAAAGACATTCTCTTTATATGTCAACATCCTTCTCCAATGTTCAAGAGAAAGTAAATTTAGTAAAACAAGGGAGTAACACCACAGAAATCAGCTGTCATATTCATTCAGTGACTCAAATGGCAGACTGGCCTTCAACGTTGTTCTCTTCTCCCAGTGTCATTTAGCCAGTATTGAATTTCTGTTTCAAATAAATGTCAACTATCTTCCACTGAATGGCTCATGTCATTCTGGCCAATTTTCTTTTAAGTAGGATTGCAGCCCTGTTACAGTGAGCTGTATGCAATGATTGTATTTCTAAAGCACTCACACAAGAGTTAGTTAATGTAAAATTTATTAGATTGTCCTGAAATTGAAAAGAGATACTGCTAACGAGTGACATTGAATTGGTTTCTAGACATGAAGTGAGCAAATTGGAGCACTTTGGTCTTGCCTAAAGCAGAGTTAGTCAATTCACAACTTTGAGTTCCAATTCACATTGGACATAAATAGGTAGCATACCTGAAGAAATGTAACATATTCTTTCCCTACAAGTGTTCTACTATTTAACATGTTCTGTCTCTGTCACTTGGGTATGTAGGACCATGTTCTGCTTCACTTCAAGTACATAGGCCTACTGTCATTTCATTTTTAATGAATTGTATGGCATTTGTCTGATTGTGGAACCGTGTGATTTTGGTAGCTGACAAAGATATTTCAAAAGATTAAATTTGTAAGCTGACAATCTAGAATAGGAAATTGTGAAATTAGTGGGTTTATTGACTTAGAGAATGGTTTTGAATTTGATCTGTGTCATTGTATTGATTTCCTGAGCTGTTTGTTGTGTGTGTGCGGTTAGTTTTTTGGGGAGAGGTAGTAATATGTTCATGAACTTACTCAATAAATGAAGGAGCCATTGATTATCAGATAAAAAAAATCTATGGCGGCAACTATCCAACATTGTTGGGTTTGAAGCCAAAGTTGCAAAGCCCAGTTATAATTTCTTTTTTTTTATCTTCACTAACAAAGTAATTGTCATTTATCTGTAAAGAGAATAAAACTTGAAGAAGAATGTATTTTTATCATAATGTATTTTTATCATCATTATTTTATTCATGAGTGCTTTGTACATTGCCTTTGAAAGCAAAGGCACACTAACCCACCAGGCCTACAGCTCCCTCCTGCCAGAGATTGTACCTTTCTTTAATCTACAAACATACAAATCAAGAGTATGTTTAGGCCAATCAGCCCCTCAACCTGTTCCACTATTCACTAAGCTCATGGCTGATCGGAATGTGGCCTTTACTCTACTTCCTGCCTACCCCAATAATCTTTTGACTCCCTTGGGAGTCAGGAACTCTAATTTCTCTCCTATACCTTCTCATGCCATCTGAATCCGTTGCCCATGAGACTTCCCAGCCCAATTTCCATTAAACTGCTGACTGCTCTAATTCCCCATTTGGCCTCCATAGTAACCAATATTTTGAATGATTCTCTCTTTTCAGTCACTGTCCCTTGCCCCTTAAAAGATGTCATTAACATCACTGTGTTCAAAAAGAACTTCTGACCTTTACATCTTTGCAAACTACCATTCCAACTCCAACCTCCCTTTCCTTTTCAAACATCCTGTCCACCACTTTCCTGTTAACTGCTGAATCTGTTTGTCTATTTTTTTCATGGAATGATTTCTCACATTTTATGTTCTTGATTATTATCTTTTGATACAACTTACACTGCTATATAGCTCTTGGACTATGAATGTGTTTTCTGAAAGAAATGGAGCTATGATTATTAATACCAAACTTCCTGAATGTGGTGCCTCCTCCCAAATTCATGCTCCATCTTTCCTGTGACTTCATGTTTGAATCCTTCCAACATAGTCCCCGCCCTGCCATAGTACCAAAATGGCTCTTATTAAAGTTATGAATGACATCCTATATGCAGCGACAGAGTAAAACAATCCCTCCTCATCCTTCTCAACAAATTCACATCCTTTGGCGGAGTTGACTACACAATTTTCCATTGATGCCTCTCCGCTGTCATCCAGCTGGATGGGACTGTACAAACTTGATTCTATCTTTTTCTATCAAATCTAAGTCAGAATATTACTTGCAATATTTCTTATCTCACTTCTACTGACAATACATTGCACAGCACATTAACACAATGGTTAGCACTGCTGCCTCATAGCACCAAGAACCTGAGTTCGATTGGGTCACCGCCTGTGTGGAGTCTGCAAGTTCATTGTATATCTGCATGGGTTTCCTCTGTTGCTTTGGTTTCCTCCTGCAGTCCAAAAGACATGCTGTTGTGGTGCAGTGGACATGCTAAATTCTCCCTCAGTGTATCCAAAAGGTGCTGGAGTGTGGTGACTGGGGGATTTTTACAGTAACTTCATTGCAGTGTTAATGTAAGCCTACTTGTGACTGATAAATAAACTTTAACTTTATACCACTGCTTTTGATGTCATCCAGCAATCCATCTCTGGCTTGCAATCTGACTCAATGCTACTCCTCTGCAACATCATCAAAAAATTGAATTAATTTTCACTACCACCTCTCTCGATGACTTCAGTGCTGCTAAATTATCAAACTGCTTATTTGATATCCTGTGTTCATAAAAAAATCCACTAATTAAATATTGGGAAGACTCAAACCATTATATTCAGTCCCTGCTCCACACATTGTCTTAGCTACCAAGTCTATCACTCTCCCTGGAAATAGATTAATCCAGGCAGTTTGTATTATTGGTCTCTTCTTTAATCCCAAGATGAGCTTCCATTCACATGCACACCATCATTAAGACTACATCTTTCTACCTTGCCTTTGTCTCTGCCACATATGCTGACACTTCCATTCATGCCTTGGCTATTACTGGACTCGATTATTCCAATGTAATCCAGGCTGGTCTTTCACATTCTATGTGTAGTGTCCTAATTATGTTAGGAGTTATGGGTTTTACGCAAAAAGAAAAGATGTGGTTTGCAACATAGATTAAAACTGACACATAACAGATTTATCTCAGGAGCTGTTGCCAGTTCAGAGGACAAACTGAAACTAAAAACCCAGAAGCCCGTGAAACACTCCACATGACATGACCATCAAATCATGTGGTCTACTCTCAAAGCAATGATGCAATTACTTAAATATATATCTTTATGCCCTATTTATTTAGCTTCACTTAAATTCAGCCGTCTATGTACTTCACATCCAGTACCGTTCACCTATTACCCATGTGCTCACGACTCCAGTTGTTCCTGGTCAAGCAATGTTTGGATTATAAATATTCTTATCCTCATTTTCAAATCGCTCCGTGGCCTTGCCCCTCCCTATCTCAGTAATCTCCTACAACTCCACAATCCTCTGAAATATCACACTCATCTAATTCCGGCCTCTTGAGCATCCCTGTTCATAATTGTTCCCCGATTGATGATCAGGTCTTTAGCTGCCTAAGTTTGTCACTAAACCTTTCCTTTTCTATTCAATTTTCCTCTTTTAATGTGCTTAAAATGTATGTCTTTCACACTGTAATAAAAATATGAAATTCCAGTATCTTGATACCCAAGGCTGGAGCATTTTCTAAATTCAGATCCATACAATTTTAAGAAGAGCTCACTATTTGTACCTCCTAGCTATCATCTGGGAGACAGATATCAAAGTTTGACTTGCCGTGGAGCTGTGTGCCAAGCTGATAGCCTTATCAATATATTGATTGGAATGGTATCTCAACGATACAGAAATCTCTTAAATACATTGAGAGTTTCAATTTTATGACGTGCATCGGTACCACTGCACAAAAAAGCCTTGTTTAGTTATTCAGTCCTGGAACATAGGTGTTGCCGGCTGTGCCACATTGCTGTGGCTCAGGAGTCACATGTAGGCCAGACCAGGTAAAGACAGCAACTTTTCTTCCCAAAAGGACATTAGTGAACCAGATGAGTTTTTCCCACAGTTGACAATGGTTTCATGGTCATCAGTAGATTCTCAATTCCAGATAGTTTTATTGAATCCAAATTCCATCATCTGCCATGGTGGGATTCAATTTGGGGTTCCCAGGACATTAGCGAAGTTTCTGGATTAATAACCTAGTGATAATACCACGAGGCCATCACCTTCCCCACAATGGATGTGTCAATGATACCACTGATCTTAGCTTTCTTAATAAGAAGTATCACAGCACTAGATTAAAGTCCAACAGGTTTATGTGATATCATGAGCTTTCAGAATGCTGCTCCTTCATCAGATGGGTGACCTTTTACAATGGTGGAGCAGAAGCCTCAGATGCTGAAAAGGATTGTGGAATCATAGAATCCCTGCAGTGCAGGAGGCCGCCATTTGGCCTATCGAATTTGCACAGAGTACAATCCCACTCAGGGTCTTATCCCCGTAACCTCATATATTTAACCTTCTAATCCCCATGATGCAATGGTCAATTTATATGGCCAATCAACCGAACCCACACATCTTTGGAGTGTGGGAGGAAACCAGAGCACCCAGAGGAAACCTATGCAAACACGGGAAGAATGTGCAAACTATACACAGAAATGACCCAAGGCTGGAATTGAACCCGGGTACCTGGCACTGTGAGGCAGTAGTACTAACCACTGTGCCACCTTTCTACCCCATTGTCACTGATTTCTTTAATCCTATAAAATTCATGTATGGTCTAATAGCTTTTTTTTAATTCCTTCACCTTCCTAACTCACTTTTTATGTTGGGTTTGATGCAAACCTTAAAAGATCTGTAAGGCTTTGAAGGATTATTCAGTGAAACATTGTATTGAGTATTTTAATATGCTGCTTCCTCCTGGTTAACTGTAGAATTGTGTTGATTTTCAATGTGCACAATATACTCAAAAAAAATCCTGTTAGCTCAGTGAAGCACGAGTCGCGTCATTTGATAGAAAAATGCAATTTCTGCCATTCCATCTGTGAAGAATGAGGAAATATCTCTTCAAAGTGGTGCCATCATTGAAAATAATTGTCAGAGCTGGCACAACATGATAAGGAAAACAGGATGCCGTGACTTCATTAGCTGTGATCAGTTTTTCAATGGAGAAATTAAAGCATAATTATCAATATGTATGGAATATATCCATTTTAGACTAAGAGTTCAGCATTGTAATGTATATTATTACCTCTTTCAAAGAATCATATAATGCAGAAGAGGCCTTTGGGCCCATAGAGTCTGCACCAACATGTGTGAAACATCTGACCTCCCACCTAATCCCAATTAACAGCACTTGGCCCATAGCCCTGAATGTTATTGTGAAATCATAGAATCCCTACAGAAGAAGGCCATTTGGCCCATCAAGTCTGCACCAACCATAATCCCATCCAGGCCCTAACCACTATAACCCAATGCATTTTCTCTAGCTAGTCCCTCGAACACGAAGGGGCAATTTAGCATGGCCATGTGGAAGGAAATCGGAGCATGCGGCGGAAACCCACTCAGACACAGGGAGAATTTGTAAACTCCACACACATATAGTGACCCAAGTGGGGACTTGAACTGGGTCCCTGGCACCATGAGGCAGCAGTGTTAACCACTATACTGCCCCATGGTGTAACAAGTGCTTATCAAAGTACTTTTTAAAGGATGTGAGGCAACCTGGCTCCACCACAATATCAGGCAGTGCATTCCAGACCGTCACTACTCTCTGAATAAAATTTGCTCACAATGCCCCCTAAACCTCCTGCCCCTCTCCTTTTACTGAGGTTCCCTTGATATTAGGTTCTCTTCAACTAAGAAAAACAGCTGCTCCTTGTCCACTCTGTCCATGCCCCTTGTAATCTTGTGCACCTCAATTAGTTTAGCCCTTATTCTTCTCTATTCCAACAAAATAAAGCAAGCCTATCCAAGCTCTCTTCATAACCTGAATGTTCCATCCCAGACAGCATCCTGGTGAATCTCCTCTACATCCCCTCCAATACAATCACATCCTTCCTAAAATGTGACGACCAGAACTGCACACATTACTTGAGCTGTGACCTCATCAATATTCAATACAACTCCAACATGCTTTTGTAATCCATGCCTCAATTGATTAGGGCAAACATTCCATATGCCTTTTTCACCACCCTACTAATATGCCTTTCCATCTTCAGAGACAAAACAATTTGTATTAAAAAGTTTGTGCTAAGACAGAGGCTATAAAGCAACGCTGGAAAGTTTGGCTCTGAGTTGCGTGGAATGTGCAAATCACAGCTCTACAGATCAAGATTTTGGAAGGTAAAAGATGACATTATGGGTTGAAATGTCACCTGTGTTTATTTTAAGGAACAAATAAAGTCAAGAATGATGATCCTGTGATTTTTCTGAACTGCACAGTTGGTGTAAATGGCACTTTGCATGTGGAAAATTAACTTATGTATTTAATATGTCAATGGTAGCCATGATGTGGAGATTCCGGAATTGGACTGGGGTGGGCACAGTAAGAAATTACACAACACCAGGTTAAAATCCAAAGGTTTATATACAATCATGAGCTTTCAAACCACTGCTCCTTTATCAAGTGACTCACTTAATGAAGGAACAGCGCTCTGAAAGCTTGTGGTTCCATATAAACCTGCTGGACTTTAACCTTGCGTTGTGAAATTTCTTGCTATTTAATATGTGGTTAAGATGTAGATGGCAGAATATTTCTTGTTGCCGTCAGTGACTTCAGGACCTATTTTGGGTTTTCGAATCTGAATTCAACAGGTTGAAGAATACCAATGACTTTAATGTAGCTAAATGCAAGGTTGCAAATGTTAAATTATATATAAATATATATTTTCTTTCATGTCTTAAGATCCCTGTAGACCTTACCACTGGATAGAAAGTTCCTGAAAATCTCCTTCTGGCAACAAGTTCAGGGTAGCACAATTATACAGTAGTTAACATTGCTGCTTCACAGCTCCAGGGACTTGGGTTCAGTTCCTGGCTTGGGTTACTGTCTGTGTGGAGTTTGCACATTCTCCTTGTGTCTGCATGGGTTTCCTCCAGGTGCTCCGGTTTCCTCCCACAGTCCAAAAATGTGTGGGCTAAGTTGATTGGTCATGCTAAAAATTGCCCCTTAGTCTTCTGCGATGTGCAGGTTAGAGGGATTAATGGATAAAATATGTAGGGATATGGGGACAGGACCTGGGTGGGATTGTGGTCAGTGCAGATTTGATGGAGCGAATGGCCTCTTTCTGCACTGTAGGGTTCTGTGATTCTAATAAGTTAATGGACTGGGTTTTGCTGGAGCAATAATCTGTTTATAATTCCTGTGATTATTAATGTATAAACAAATTCAGAGGATTAAGAGCTAAAATGTGAATTGTACATCTGCAGATCTTGTTGATTGATTTGCACTACTCAATTATTTGTTACAGAGAAATGGCATCTCACCCTTAGCTTTCCCCTGTTTTTTTATGAGTTTGCTGATTTGCACAATATTTGCCCATTGAACTTACTACAGAAAGTAATGGCTAGACTCTAACTGTGACAGTACCTCAGAAAAATGTGATAATTGCCAACACCGTGAAAATCAGCCTCCCGGATTCAAACAGAACAAGTGTTATACGGACTTGAAATGTTAACTCTGCTTCTATCTCCACAGGTGTTGCCAGAAGTGTTGCATTTTCCCAGCACTTTCAGTTATCATTAGAAAAAAAATGATATTCAGTATTGCACATAGTCAAACTGCAGAACAGGTTTACAAATCCCATATCACAGAATCTTTTTAATGAGGCCTATTTCGACATCCTGGTCTATCAAAGCATGGATGGCTAAGGAAAAGTGAAAGCAACAAGTCTCCCTCAAATGAGATTTTGTGCAATTCCACTGTTCCCAATTTGTCTCTCTACTCATTCAGTGCCACCATACACATTAGGGCAGCATGGTAGCACAGTGGTTGGCACTGCTGCCTCAGTGACAGGGACCTAGGTTTGATTTCAGTCTTGGATGACTGAATATATAAACTCTTGTGGAGTTTATATATTCCCCCTGTGTCTGGATAGTTTCCTCCCACAGTGCAAAGACGTGCAGGTTAGATGGATGGATCATGCTAAATTAATGACTCAAAATGTGTAGGTTAGGAGAATAAGCAGGGTAAATACAGGGGGTTACGGGAACATGGCCTGAGTGGGATGATCTAGCAAGGAGCCGGTGCAGACTTAATGGGCTGAGTGACCTCCTTCTGCGCTGTAGGGATTCTACGGATGTAGATAGCCAGACAGATATCTTACCCACTTTCTAGCAAGACAAAGTTTGTTTGAAGGTATGTCAAGGAACCAATCATCCATCAAAGCTGCCATAAAGGCAGAATAATCTATACATTTGTTAGGGACCAGATTGGAAATTCCAAGGTATATTATGAAGTTAGACGAAATACCAAGTATTTTTGGTTTTGGCATTAGGGTGATCATAAGGTGTTTTAAGAACATAAGAAATGGGAGCAGAAGTAGGTCATCTGGCCCTTCAAGCCTACCCCACCATTTAATAAGATCACGGCTGATCTGAAGTGAATCAGTTCCACTTTCCCACTTTCTCCCCATAACTTCAATTCCCTTGTCTATCAGAAATCTATCTACCCGTGACTTAAATACATTCAAAGAGGTAGCCTCCATCACTTCAATGGGCAGAGAATTCCAGAGATTCATCACCCTTTGAGTGAAGAAGTTCCTCCTCAACTCAGTTCTAAACTGCGCCACCCCTCCCTTATTTTAAGGCTGTGCCCTCCAGTTCTGCTATGCTTTCTAACCGGGAAGAATCTCTCTACCTCTACCCTATCTAGCCCCTTCATTATCTCATAAGTCTCTATAAGATCTCCCTTCAGCCTTCGAAACTCTAATGAGTAATGACCCAGTCTATTCAATCTCTCTTCATAAGCTAACCCCCTAATCCCCGGTATCAGCCTGGTGAACCTTCTCTGTACTCCCTCCAGGGCCAATATATCTTTTCGCAAATCCGGGGACCAAAACTCCACACAGTACTCCAGTTGTGATCTCACCAGTGCCCTATACAGTTGCAGCAAGACCTCCATGCTTTTATAGTCTATCCCCCTCGATATAAAGGCCAAAAGTTATAAAGGTTTTCTCTAGGCATGATTCGATTGACTTATTAGGAAATTTTTATTAAAAAAAACTTCATTTAACAACACCATAAATAATATAACAAAAAGAATTAGCATAACTTTCACCAATTGAAATACTTAAACACGATGAGGTATAATTCTTAACAGCTAACTATTGTACAGGTCTATAGTTCCAATGTAAGCAATATCCCACAGCTCTATCCTTCTTCAGAACAAATTAGCCTAAAAACATGTATGGTCACATTGATTTCAGGCCTTTTAACCTCTCTGGACAGAGACCCAGATAGACACATATCTTCTGACTCCCCCATAGCAATCTCTGGGGAGATTCCCATCACCAATCTTCAGAGAGAGAGAAAGAGTTCCTTCTCTCTACGGCTCACAAGCAACAACTGAGCTGGGTTTCTCCCTGTGAACCTAGCCCTACCCAATCACATGACATTTCCTGTCAATCAACCAATGTAACTTGAAAGTTTCTGTTACTTTTCTGCTGCCACCACTAACTCCTTGCCTTTCCGAAAAGCTGAAAGACATGCTAGGTGCATTGACTGTGCTAAATTCTCCCTCAATATGCCCAAACAGGCAACAGAGCTGGCCGAGTAGGGTATTTTTATAGAAACTTCATTGCAGTGTGAATGTAAGCCTACTTACGACATAAATAGATAAGCCATTCTCTAAAAAAAACCCAGGAAAAAGCACTAAAATAACAGAACAGCATTTGTCCATACTAAAACAAACATTCCAGCAATTAAGATCAATCATGTTTCTGCAGAATGTAGGCTGTTGGTTACAGACAAAGTGGCACCAATAATGTCTGTTTTTAAAAAAAAACTTCTGCACCAGAAACATGACACAAATACATTTCCGAAGATACAATGTCATCATATAGTATGTTTCAGGTCTCTCATCTACCTGTGCCAAAGCAGCATTGCATAGCACACCAGCTTTGACAAAGGCACTCAAAATGTCAGCTCTCCTCTCTTATTACAGATGCTGCCAGACCTGCTGAAATTTTCCAGCATTTTCTGTTTTGGTTTCAGGTTCCAGCATTGACAGTAATTTGTTTATATTGCATAGCACACCTGCTGGGAGAGCAGAATGGAAAAGTTTATTTATTTGTGTCATAAGTAGACTTACATTCACGCTGCAATGAAGTTACTGTGAAAATCCCCTGCTAGGCACACTCCGGTGCCTGTTTGGGCATACTGAGGGAGAATTTAGCACGGTTAATGCACCTAACCAGCATGTCTTTCGTCTTCTCAGAAAAGCAAGGAGTGAGCAGCTGTAGCAGAAAATAACAGAAACTTTCCAGTTCCATTGGTGTCACTGATTCTCTGTGCTATGGGAATGTTGCCTTTAGAGAACAATTCTGTATGTCGATTCATCTGTTGGAAGATGACTGACATATTTATAATGCCCTTCCTTTCTTGTAGTTTGCATGAATCAGGTGGCATAAATTTTAATGAGTTTGTCACCAAGGAAAGATCTGACCATCCAGTACAAATTGTATGCTGGAGTGACTCCAATGTTGGTGTATTTTTATGGTGCTTCTCTCTGTCGGGTAATAGTATGAACGACCAAGCTACATTGCCCTGTATGGTAAGGTTGACTGAGTTAGGAAATGCAAGGCATGGTTAGGGCTGGAAGTTGACCTAACATAAGGTACAGCCACAACTGCATTTTGTCAAGAAATATTTACAGAATGTTGGGTTCATATTTGATGGGCCGAATAGCCTATTTCTGTTCCTGTGTTTTAGGTAAGATCAGCTGTGTTAATGACTCTGTGAGGAGATCTATAATTTAACTGAGTCACAGTTACCTATACTCGTTGGAGTTTAGAAAGCTGAGGGGAGAACTTAAAGAGACATATAAAATAATGAAGGGGCTAGACAGTGTAGAGGCAGAGAGATTATTTCCACTTAGAAAGGAAACAAGAACTAGAGGGCACAGCCTCAAAATAATGGGGAGTCAATTTAGAACAGAGTTGAGGAGGAACTTCTTCTCTCAGAGGGTAGTGAATCTTTGGAATTCTCTGCCCATTGAAGTAGTAGTGGCTACCTTGTTAAATACGTTTAAGTCACAAGTAGATAGATTTCTGATCAATAAAGGAATTAAGGGTTATGGAGAGCGGTGGGGGGTGGTGGTGGGGGGGGAGGGGGTGGTGGGTGGGGGGTGTAAGTGGAACTGAGCCACTGTTAGATCAGCCACGATCTTATTGAATGGCAGGGCAAGCTCGAGGGGCTAGATGGCCTATTCCTGCTCCTAGTTCTTATATTCTTACATGTTTTTTCAGACCGTATCTATATTGATGCTTCCATTAGTGCCAATTGATGAGTCAGTTCACAAAGACTGCTTTTTTACCAGAGGGATGAGATCGCTGGATTTTAATATTGCATTAAAAACCCATATTTGATCTCTTGCTTTGTTTTATTTTTCTCCGTGTGGTCATGTCACAAATGGAACATTTCGGCGTAAATACTGGCGCTGCGAGATTGAAGGGTTGTTAAAAAATGACTTAAAAAGCTGCTTCGGTGCATGTTTTGCTCATACACACTGACTTGTGTAATTCTAACTTGTCAAAGCTGCAAGCTTTCGTTGACATAATTCACTTCACTTTTCTGAGAGAACAAAAAGTACTTGGAATCAGACTTTGTTTAACAGGTTTGACAGCAGTTACAGGACATTAATCGCTACATAAGAAGCAAACTTGATACCTGTGTAATAATTTACACGTATTATGATATTTGACTGGCCGAAATCAAAGTTGCCCGAATCTCGGTACAGCATAGAATTTAAGTAGACATTACTTTGTACGCCTGCTGAGTAAGTCCTCGGAGAAATTCAAGAAATTTACTTGGCCAGTAATCCTATAGAACATTGGCTATTTACCATATGTTGCTTCAGAAGAAGAATCAATATTTTAGTGGCACCAGTTTTGTTCCTATTATAATATGGGCCTGACATTTGGGTGGAACCTTGTGCTGTCGCTGGTGATGAATTTGAAGAATGGAACAACATGTAATTAGGTGGACTGGTGGTGTATCAGCATCGCACTGCCTTCCCACCTCCACCTGAATTAACACCCATGGTTGACCTTCCCACCTGACTGCCAATTGAACATTTATTAGTCACAAGTAAGGCTTATATTAACACCGCAATGAAGTTAGTGTGAAGTCCTTAAAGTGCCAGTTACTCATCACTTAAGGCTTCTTCCCACCAACACTGATTTTAACCCAGCTACAAAGGGGGTGGCCTGTCACTATGCAGCATGCATGACAAGTAGACCCATTCAGGCAGCTTGTTGTCTCCAGAGGTGCGTCCATAGATTTAAAGGTATTTGGTACCTGATTGAGGAACTTGGCCACCCCTCCCCAAAGCACACGTGCTCTCTGCAAGCTTATCCCCACCACCTTACTTACCTTTGGCCTGAGTTACTCCATAATCCTAGGATTCAGCTGCAGCCATGGCCTCTCCCCGCCCTCCCCCACAAGCATTGCTGTGCACAAAAACTCTAGACTTCGACTGGCTGACAACCTTCGGTAGGTGGGACGTCTATCCTTGTGATCTTGTTTGCTGTGAGAAGGCCCACCTCTGGCCTTGCGAGTGCCTGACTGGCTATTGATTGGCCAAGCCTTCTTGAAAACAGGTGGCACAGCTCTGTCATTGGCTCTCCTGCTGACAGGTGAGAACCTCAATGACATGACAAGATTTTGTCCATTACTTCATGCTTCTTTTTTCTAATTGCACATGTTTTTGATCAAATTAAATGACTATCTGGTATATTTAATGACACAACTTTGAGAGAGAAAAAAAAACCAAAGGAAGTCCTTTATCGAAGGACTTTGGACATGATGATGAGATTATAGTTTATCTTTCCCACCACAAATTCTCTTCTTAAATCACCTTCCCATCATTCCTGCATCCAATAAAAGGCTCAAGGAGTTCACGAACTTTTGTGTCACAAAATACAAGCCAATTTGTTCAGCTGTTCCTGCTCCTTTCTCCTATTCCCCCTGGGCCTAAAGACCTCTCTTGGCCTCTGCTGCCCTAGCCCTGAACTCTCATCTTAGATTTGATTTCAATAGTTACCCTGCTCTCTCCAAGCTCATCTTACCGATAAGAAACAATTCCTGTTCCCTCTAATTTATTCTAGTCAAATTGTTAACCATCCAATCTCCCTCCCTAGCGCCGATGTTAGCTGATTTTGTTAATGGTTCCCTTTCTCTTACTGTCAAATCTGTTATTACTATCCCCTGCTCAAAGAAATGCCCTCTGCGAGTCATACTAACAAACTCTTACTTCAAAACCAAAAACAAGTTCCTTTCCAAAGTTGCCCACCCAATCTTTGCCCATCTGTCCCATGTTTTGCATTCATTCAGAACTGGCTTCAGCCATTGTTGTAGTATCAAAAAGGCTCACAAAGTGACAAATGGCATTCAAAGTGATTACAACTGTGGTAAATGATCCTCTTTCATTCTTCTTGATTTATCTGCAGCCTTAATCATCCTCTTTTTATGTCTCTTTGTAGTCCAGCTCTATGAAACTTTCTTTCCTTAGCTAAGTTTTTAGTAATTGGATCCTAGCTAAAGAATGACTTTTCTTCCCACTCCTGCACTATTATTTTTGGAGCATCCCCCACTAGACTATTTTTGACCCTCACCCAAGCCCCATTTTCTCATCTACATGTTGCCTTTCATTGACATCTTCCAAACATAGCAACAGAATTGCATTCATATGCTGACAACATTCAACTCTACCTCATCACAATCTCTCCTGCTTCTTCCGCTGTCTTGAATTTATTATGATGTGGAGATAGCGGCGCTGGATTGGGGTAAGCACAGTTAGAAGTCTCACAACATTAGGTGATAGTCCAGAAGGTTTATTTGGCAGCACAAACTTTCAGAATCTCCCTCCTGCTTCAGGAGCAAGACTCTGAAAGTTTGTGCTGCCACATGAACCTGTTGGACTTTAACCTGGTGCTGTGAGACCTCTTACTGAATTTAACACACAACTTGTCTGACATTCAATATTGGATACAAAAATTTTTTCATCTAAATATTCATAAGACCCAAGCTATTGTCTTGAATCCCAGTTATGGTTCTGTCCCCTGACCAATATTTCTATTCCTCTCCTTGGCAACTTTGTGAAGTTGAGCTGGATCTTTCTAACCTGATATTTTATTTGATCTTAAGGTGAACTTCCAACCACATCTCCACTCCATATATTTGCTTCATTGTCAATACCACTTAATTTATTCTCTGTAATATTGCCTGACCCTGAGCCCAACAGTGCCTTAGCTCCTCTGTCACTGAAACCATCTGTGCCTTTGTTACCATTGTTACCTTTAGACATGACTACTTAGATGTTCACTTGACCAATGTCCGCTCTTGCACCATGCACTAACTTGTGCTCATCTGAAATTGCATGCAACTCAATCTCCCATTCACTCTGTGTCATACAGTTATTAGTCTCTTTGTGCTCAGAATATAAGTTGACCCTTGTTTTTGGAAGGAATTTTTGAGGGTTCAAAGATTGCTTCATCCAAAAATTTTCATGATATCTCATTTTTGTTTTTTTGATTTTGCCCTTTATCTTACACTCAAATGTGCAACCTTTGAGATATCTGTGATTCTTCAATTCTGACAGCTTCTGATATTTGGTTTTAATTGCTTCACCATTATCAGGGGTCATGTTCTGAGTCCTGGAATTCTCTCCTTAAACATGTTGGCTTCTCTGCCTTTCTGCCCTCCTTTAACCAACTGCAATGACTGAACGTTTTGTCATCTACCCTGATATCTTCTTATGTGGCTCAGTGTTAAACTTTTTAAAATTAGTCTCTCTTCTTCAGTGCTTTGTTGCATTAAAGTTGCTACATACATGCTGGTTATAGTTGTGAGATTGTTTAATATTTCATTCAAGAACAGCGTGTTTTAATTTGACATTATAAACTAGAGTTTCAAACTGGGCCTCCGATCAGGCACTCGGCAGGTAGCACGTTCATTATTAGTGCCCACGTAACTGTTAATGGGCTTCATGTGGTGACAAAAATGCTGGTCGTCATAAAGGATCTTAATTTACATATTTTATTCAGCATTAGTAAAGCTGTTTGAAGAAAAAAAAGACTTTTGTAAAATGTCTATATACAATACGTCATTCCTATCGCCAAGTAATGGAACCTTTGAGCTGATTGCTTCCTAGTCAGCAAATAAAAGTTATGCTGAAAAAGGCCCTTCTCCATAGGGCAACATTGTAACATGCCAAGAAGGAGTCAATGGAGGAGGACTTGATGGGTTAGCTGGTGCCAGTCCTATGGAATATGCCACCTACAGTTGTTGTTGCAGCAGATGGCACAGTCATGATCTTTCTGCTGATCTGGAACCCATGCAGAACTCGATACTTAGCTATTTTCAGGTAGGAGTTCTTGTGCCAGTGCACATGAATAACAAGTAGCTACGTTCTGCCCATGGAACAGCGATGTCTGGAAGGAATGTTTGGTCTGAAAGTCATCAATAAAAGTTTCCCAAAATCCATTGCTGAATTATCACGGAAATTCTGAAAAATAGGAATAGGAGGCAAGTAAAGAAAGGAAAATGTAACAAAATATCCCAGAACTAAGTTGAAAATACTATAAGGGACTGTTTAAATTTAGTCTGTACGGTTGGGATAAAGTTAGGATAAATTGTGTAATTTTATTTAATGTAGGTTCATAACGCAGGAGTCAGAGAGTCATCTGATTGTTAATCTTCATTTTGCAATGAATTCAAACCCAACAGAGGCAGCATTTATGAGAATGGTGACTTCTATACTTAGAAGTAATGAACTGTTCAGAGATTTGAGACTGAAGCCTATTGATCCTGACTGTCAGCTAGGCCAATTTATATATTTGCCACAGGCACAGTGGTACAATGGTTAGCACTGCTGCCTCCCAGTGCTAGGGTTCAGTTCCTGGCTTGGGTCACTGTCCCTTATCGATATTTTCAACTTAGTTTTGGGATATTTTGTTGTATTTTCCTTATCTTACCTGCCTACTATTCCTATTTTTCAGAACTTCCATGATAATTCAGTGCAAGATCTGCATGTTCTCCCTGATCCTGCTTGGGTTTCCTCTGGGTGCTCCAGTTTCTTCCCATCATCCAAAAAATATGCTAGTTAGATGCATTGGCCATGCTAAGTTCTCCCTCGATGTACCTGAACAAGTGCCAGAGTATGGCGACTAAGGGATTTTCACCGTAATTTCATTGCAGTGTTAATGGAAGCCCACTTGTGAGGCTAACAAATAAACTTGTAAAACTTCAGAAAAATATTTATTGACTCATGTCCTTCAGGAAAGGAAATTTGGCATCATTACCTGGTCTTACTTCAGTTACCTCCTGAAATACTTTGCAAGCTTCTCAGTTGAATAAGACCACTATGAAAAGGTTTAATAAGAATAAATCTGGCTGCCATCAGGCATTGATCTCGACATCGAACATAACAAAGGCACACCCAACCCAGTTGACCATACAAGTTATTTTCATTAACATCTAGGGACTTGTGCCAAATTTGCAGAGTTGTCTCAAAGTTAGTTGAATAATAGCTACTCTAATCATACTCAAAGAATCATTCTTTAAGCCAATATCCCAGATTCATCCATCACCATGTTACTACTCCTGGGTGTGTTCTTTCCCACCAGTAGGACAGACCAACACGAGATGGCAGCGTCAGTCAGGAGGGAGCGAACTTGGGAGTCCTCAATGTGAAATCCAGATGACATGAAATTTTACGGCATCGGGTCAAACATAGGAATCTTTCTATTCATTACCAATTACCACTCAGCTGAAAAAGCACCGCTATTCCTTCTAGAACAACACTTGGAAGAAGTATTGGGAACATCAAGAATGCAAAATACACTCTAGCTGGGGACTTCAAGAATGAATGACTGAATTGGTTAATAATCACACTAGTTTAAAAATCAAACAAGCTGTTATGGTAAAGAGGGTCCTCTTATGAAAGTTTTCATTGATATGCACTAAGGCCATTAGTCTGAGAAAATTTATTAAATCAGACATCTGGAACTAGAAAAAGGGAGTGATATGCAAATACAGACAAAAGCTGGAACCATGATAACTTGCAAAAACAATTACCGATTACGTTTTCATGCTGATTGAATATTATACTTAATATCTTGCATACTTGTATACCTGCAAATCAGCTATTAGACTGCTGAAGTTACAACACAATATCCAGGACCAGTTTCATGCTAAACAGCAAAAACATCATGCTTCGCTCGGGCTAATTGATCCCACAATCAATGGATTAGAACAAGACTCTATAGATCTGCCACATTCAATCTTGAATGGTCATGGACAATTAAACAATTAATGGACAGTGAAGCCTCCCTGATGTTCACACCAATGGTGGAGTCTAGCACCTGAGTACAAAAGGCAACCATTATCAGACTGAAATGCTAAGTGAATGACCCATCTGTGCCTTCTTCTGAGGCCTCAATTGTCATGTTCAGGCAATTTGATTCACTCCCAAGTGGTGTCAAGAAATGGTAGAATGCACTGGATGCTGGATAGTGCATTCGCCCCAGCAACATCTCAACTATAGAGTTGAACACTTGTACTTGAGGACTGGCTGCACCCTAGCCAGACTGTTCCAGACTAACTACAACACTGGAATCTGTCCAACTAAATGCACAGGTATGTCCTTCCATAGAATGCAGAATAAGTCTAATCTAGCCAAGTGATGGCTGTTTTCACGCTGATTGAATGTTATACTTGCATACCTGCATACATGTATACCTGTATATCAAGTGGTACTTAGCTCACCCCACTGAGATCCCACCAAGGTCTCTTAGATTCTGATCTTATTAAAGCCTTAGGCCAATGTGGATGAAAGAGCTCACTTCCAGCAGTGAGTTTAGAGTAAGTGCCCTTGACATCAAGGCAGCACTTGACTGAGTGTTACATCAAGGAACGCTAGCAAAATTGAAGTTAGTGGAAATCAACAAAAAGCTCTGGATTGATTTGAGTGTGAGCTAGTAAAAAGGAAATTGGTTGCAGTTCTTAAAGGCATGTCTTTTCAGCTCCAGGGTTTTGCTCCAACATTCTTCAGAATCATATCCTCAGCCCAACTAACTTCAGCTTCATCAATGACCACTCTTCCACCATAATTTCAGAAATGTGAAAGTTTTCAGCTCTTCCGATATAGAAGCAGTCTATGTTTAAATGCAGCCAGACCTGGACAACATCTACACTTTGATGAACAAGTGACAAATAATATTCATGCCAAACAACAACATTCTCCAACAAAAGTTAAATCATCACCCGCAGATATTTGATGGCATAACAATTGTGGAATCCCCTAACACCAACATTTTGGGGATCATTATTAACCAGAAACATAACTAAATCAGCTCTGTAAATAATATGGTGACAAAATCAGGTTAGAGGCTGCATATTCTGAGCTAAGTTAAAGTTCATTTCTTATTCACAAGTAAAGCTTAAATTAACACTGCAATGAAGTTACAGTGAAATTCCTTAGTCACCACAGTCCAGTGCTTGTTCAGGTCAATGCACCGAACCAATACATCATTCGGAATGGGGGAAGAAACCGGAGCACCTAGAGGAAACCCACACAGATATGGGAGAATGTGCAAACTCCACACAGACAGTAACCCAAGCTGGGGATCAAATCCAATTTCCTGGCACTGCAAAGCAGCAGTGCTAACCACTGTGCTGCCCAGGTATGCCCAAGTAGCTCAGCATCTGACTCCAGTTTCACCTACAAGTACGAGTCAGGCCTACGATACAATACGTCCCACTTGCGAACAACATTTATGAAACCTGACACCATTCAGGATAAAACAAGCAACTGGACTAACACATTGAGCATTAGCTGCCTTCATCACTGGCACAGTTTTGGTCACCGTGTGTACCATCTACATGCTGTACTGGAGTATCTCACTGAGACTTCTTTGACAGCACTTTTTAACCTCGCCACTGATGCTGCCTAGGAATAAGGGCAGTTGGGGTTTGAGAACACCCAAGTTCCCATGCAAGTTATGAACTATTCTTTATCATTGTTGGGTTAAAATCTTGGGACTCCCTTGCAATTAGCATTGTGTGTGTATATACCACGTACAGTTTACAGCAGTTGAACATGGTGGTTCAGCACCTCCTCCTCAATAGCAATTTGGAATGGCTGGTAAATGCGGATCTCACAGGTGACATGTACATTCCATGAATGGATAGAACAATTTAAAGTATTGCAGATGCTGGAAATTGAAATAAAAACAGAAAATGCTGGCAATACCCAGCATGTCTGGAATCCTATTTGGAGAAAGAACAAAATATGGAATATTTCAAGTTGATGACCTAACATCAGCATTTGGAGAAGTTAAAGGTGAAAGAGGGAAAAAAGAACAAAAGAAAGGACCTTTGATAGTTTGGAGAACAGAAGTGATTAAAGGATTAGATCGAAATTTTTGGAAGCAGGAGCAAGCCATTTGGTTTCTCCAGCCTCTTCCAGCATTAAATAACATTTAATGTGACTTCAACTCCACAGTCCACCTATCCCTAATATCATTTCATTCCCTGGTTAGTTAAGAATCTATTTACTAATGCCAAAGTAAGCCTACTTCCATTGCTCCCTGGAGAAGAATATTCCAAAGACTCATGACTCACGAGAAAAAATTCTCAACCCTATCTTAAGTGGGAAGCCTCTTATTTTTAAACTGTGCGTCATGATTCTTGTTCTTGCCACAAGAGGAAAACACCCTCTCGGTATCCACACTGTCAAAACACCCTTGCCAGGATCTTGGATGTTTCAATAAGATCAGCCCTTATTCTTCAAACTCTATTAGATACAGGGTCAGCCTGTCTAACCTTTCTTCACAGTTGACTTCCCCATCTCAGGTGTCAATTCAGTAAACCTTCTTTAAACTACATCTAATGCATTTATATCCTTTCTTAATTAAGGAGACCAATACTGTACACAATACTTCAAATGTGATCTTATTAATACTCTGTATTTCTGCAGCAAAACATCACCGCACTTATGTTCCATTTCCCTTGCAATAAACAATAACACTTAATTTGCCTTTTTAATCATTTACATGACTGCCATATTAATTATGATTCATGTACCAGGATACCAAGGTTCCTCTGTATCTCAAGAGCCTTCAATCTTTCTTCATATAGGTATTGTACTGTTTTTCTATCCTTCAAGTAAGAGCGAACAATATTTTCCCACATTATATTCCATTTGCCAATATTTGCCCATTCACTTGAGCAGCATGCAAAGGGAAATAGATAAGTTATGTCCTTTTCACAGCTTTCCTATCTTTGTGTCATCAACAAACTTAGCAGCCATGTTTGATCCCTTCATCCAAGCCATTGATATAAATTGTAACAGTTGAGGCCCCAGCACTGATCTCCCACAGTGAAATAGATATGACCGATCAAAAAATCTTAAATTTAGATCCGAATCTTGTTTGGGGTGAACTATTAGGTAGATGTTTTCTGATACAAAGTCTTTGGGGAAAAATGTATGGGTCAGCATCTTACCCTTTATTGTCCTATAACAGTGAAAACCAGTAAAGCAAAACATTATATATAATTAATAACTTAATTTTAGATGTTTGTTTACTTCATACAAAAATGTCAGAATTTTTTTTATCATCCTTCATGGCCAGTTGAGTAGTTTTGGAGTGTTTCATGGCCAGTTGAGTAATTTTGAAGTGTAATTGTTGTAGTATCTGAAATGTGGCAATCAATTTGTGAGAGAAAGCTCCTACAATTAGCAATGTGATGATGACCAGGTAATCTCTGCTTATATGATGCCAGATAAAAGATAAATATTGGCCCTGATACTGGGATATTTCCCCTGCTCTTCTGCAGAATAATGCCATGCCATCCTGAGAGGATTGGCAGGTCGCTTAGTTTGACGGCTCGTCTGAAAGATGACACTTTCGACAGGGTTGCACTCCTTCAGTCATGGACTATCATCTTTCAATTCTGTGGGATTTGACGCCACAACCTTCTCACTTGATCAGAGGTGAGAATGGCACCGAGTTGCAGCTAATCAGGGAATCATCTAAAACATTTGCAAAAGAAATTGTACACGTTAAATCTTTCTATATCACTAGAAAGGAACCAGACAGGCAAGAGATCATGTAATGCCTTCCTGTTTGTATTATTTAAATAAACTAGGGGATTGAAATGTGGTGGTATTTATTTGCTTCAGGAAAATAGCATTTCCATTGTCCTCAAATGACCATATTGTTTCCGTCAGGTATAAGATGTTGATGTGAAATAATGAAATTGTACCAGTATGTTACTTTCCAAGTGTGCTTTCAGTGAGTGCAAACAGCTAATGGCTTTTAGTTACACTAATATATAGCACATAGCGCCTCTCCCCCCTCTCCCCGCCTCAGTTATTATTATAAAGTGGGTTCTGTAACATTACATTACAAAGTGCTTTAACGTGTCGCTTTTCATATGTGTCTGTGTCATAAAGTAAATTGCTGCTTGAAATTACTGAAAAGTAAATTATTTTCCTGGGCTTTTTTTTTCCTGAGAATTTGTTGTGACTTTCACCAGCAGTGAGCATTAAACATTTTCTGTCCACAAGAAGAATAGCTGGAGTTTAATTTAACAACTTCAGTGGTGAAACACCACAAAATCCACATAAGAAAAGGAAACCGAAGAAAGCAGATTCTTTGTGTTTGGAATAAAAGAAGATTTCTGCAGCTGTCCTCAAGAAGTGATGAAAAACCAAGAAATTGTGAAAGGTACAATCCAGCCACATTAATGAGAAGTAAATAAGTTTCCCAACATTGAATGTGATGTTGCTTTGAAAGTAATGTCATTTTAGCAGCACATAATAAAATAATTTTACCACAATTATTTTCAGAAAATGATTTTCAGAAGTCAAAATAAAATGTAAATCTCAACAATAAAGAGAAAGAAAAACAGAATGCATTGATGGCAATTTTGAAATGGGTGCTATGTCATTCTGAGATGTGGAATGGAAATTGCTTTGCGATGGCTTCTTGCCATGAATTGGGTGAAAGGGACAAATCCTATGACAGAACAAGTCACTCCCAAGATTAGGCCTTAGACCTCATGCCATATGAGACTATGGAGTTGAGGTGCCTGCTGGGTGACTGTAAGCAGCTTGCCTGTCAAGAGGATTTCAAATTTACAAACATAGAAACATAGAAAATAGGAGCAGGAGGGATGCCATTTGTCTCTTTGAGCCTGCTCTACCATTCATTATGATTGTGGCTGATAATCAATCTCAATCTGATTTCCACCTTCCCTTGGATCCTTTGATCCCCTTTGCCTCATGCTATATCTAACTGCTTCCGAAAACATTCAATGTTTTGACCTCAACCATTTACTGTGGTTGCGAATTCCATTGGCTGACCACTCTCTGGTTGAAGAAATTTCTCCTCACTCCTGTCCTAAACAGTCTACTCTGTATCCTCAGACTGTGACTCCTGATCCTGGACATTCCTGCCATCAGGAATATCCTCCTTGCATCTGTACTGTTTAGTTCTGTTAGAATTTTATAAATTTCTATGAGATTCCACCCGATTCTAACTCCAGCAAATACAATCCTAACCAATTCAATCTCCTCATACATCAGTCCCAGAATCCTAGGAATCAGTCTGGTAAACATTCTCTGCATTCCTTCTAGAACAAGGACATCCTTCCGCAGGTAAAGAGACTAAAATTGTGCACAATTTTCCAGGTGTGGCCTCACCAAAGCCTTTTAAAATTTGCAGCAGGACACCACTGCTCCTGTACTTGAATCCTCTCGTTGTGGAGGCTAACACACCATTTGCCTTTTTTATTGCCTGCCGTACCTGCGTGTTTATCTACAGTGACTGGTGTAGAAGGAAACTGTCTGTGTTGGCAGTGTCAGTTGTGGGAGGGGAGAAAATGGCCAGCAAAGCAAAGTTTGTGGGGTGTTGGAGTCGGTTGGCTGGGGAAGAAGCAATCATCAGCGTGCAGGAAGTGATTGGAAATGAGTAAGATGATTGGGAGGGAGGGTGGCGTCCATGAAGTAGGAAGTGTTTGGTGGGGGGAATGGTTAGGGGAGGGTAGGTGGTGATGAACAGACACAGGCTAGCAAGGTTTTAGCCTTGCAGTGGAGCTTGAAGGAGCACTTCTTGTTCCACAGTGTATTTTTAAAACTTAGCCTCCAATCAATATGCAGATAACACACTTCATTCTCAACCATCCCAGGCCGGCTGAATTTTATGAAGAGGACCTCAAAAAAACATTTTGTCTTGTATTTGCTTTTGCAAAGGGATTAGTACTGGACTTGGATGCCTCTTTTCTGTCTTTACTAGTATTGCAGATGGTGCATTCCTGCCACATATTGAGTACACGTTGGCTGCCTGCAATTTTGGACAAATAGTGGCAATTTTGCATCCAGAATACGTGTGACACACTTTCATTTTTTTAGACCATGAAATCTGGTAAAAACATGCAAAATAGTTCCAAAATGAGGAATCCTTTACATTTTCCTGCCCTTAGAGTGCATGAAGAATGATGCATCCAAGCAGAATAGGCTGAACTTTAAGGTGCCTAAACATATGTCTGCCTGATCAGGTTGGAACAATTGATGTTCTTCATGTTAAAGTGCTCAGCATCAATACTGAAAAAGGTAGGGAAAACCAGATCGTCAACTACTCCAGCAATTCCAACAGCCTATTCAATAGTTGGCTATGAATTGGGGTTTAAAGTTTATTTTGAAATATCACAAGTAGGCTTACATTAACACTGCAATGAAGTTATTGCAAAAAATCCCCTAGTCACCTCCCATTCTTTCGGGAAGGAAATTTGCTGTTCTCATCTGGTCTGGCCTACATGTGATTCCAGAGGCACAGCAATGTGGTTGACTCTCATCTGTCCTCAGACAATAAGGGATGGGCAAAAATGCTGGCCAGAAACTGAGACCCATACCCCACAAAATAAAAAACCTGAACAAACCTGTTCAAGTACACTGAGGAAATTTAGCATGGCCAATCCACCTAACCAGCACCTCTTTTGGTCTGTGGAGAGGAAACCAGAGCGTCCAAAGAAAACTCACACAGAAATGAGGAGAATATGCCGACTCCACCCAGGCAGTGACCCAAGACGTGAATCAAAGAAGGTCCCTGGTGCTGTGAGACAGCAAAGCTAATCACTGTGCCACCATTGATTGTGTTGAGAACGCAAGTTGTCAGGTCATTGTTTTAACTGGAGAAGGAATATAGATGTTGACAGGGAGAAGATGAAGGAAACATGCAAGTGGTTGCGAATGTGAAATCTGTTTTTGTTTTTGGATTTTCCAAATTACATGGAACAGCTGCAACCAAATGCTGGAAATGTCTTCTATTATGCTCAATGTATCAGTAATATTTTCACGCCTAGGTTTGCAATCCCCATATCTTGCTCTTTTATTGAGTATGTCACATGGCACATATTCCAGTTGTTGCAGTGTGCATTCCTGATGGGATGCAAGCAGTGTTTTGCATTTCACTCACATTCCTGTGATGTATCTGTGCATTGCTTGATTCTAGTCAGTGCCTTCTTCTAGAAAAGATCATTTTATTGTTCACAGCAAAACAATTTGTCACCTATTATGGATGAGCATCAAGGGAATTTTTTGTACCAATCTGAACTGCACTGATTTTTGGTTATTTATACAATTGGACAAGTGTATGCTGTGAATGAATAATTCAGCTGTACTTTATCCCCACAAGACAAAGTGACTGTGTATCAAAGCAGAACACATTGTCAGATCTGCCATCTCTGACTGCTTTAGTGGAGAGGTACTTTACATCACCAGGTCTGACTCAACCACATCAAGTATTATTGGGCCTGACTGTCCAACTGCCCAAACCATTCAACACTCCAGAATTATCCTGGAGAGTAAAACTGTCCCCAGCTTCTTTTTTCCATTATTAACTCCCTCTATTGTCACTCCACCTCCACTTCAAATAAAAAACAAACATGAAGAACTCCACGAGTGAGGTTTTATGGCCTTGCTTATCCTGAAACCATGAAATCCTGCCCCAGGTCAACAGACCATTCCATAGTCCGTCCCTCGCTCGCTCAGATTCCCGTCGTGCAGGGTGGTAAAATTTTGGCCCTGACCTTTCTCATGAAGATTGAGACCATTCTTCCACCTGCCTTTGCTGCTTCCTGCTGTCACCTTCCTAGGCTTCAAGTTGTATCTTTCTCCATTTTCTTTTTATTATACCTCATGCCCTCTTCTAAACTCATCTCATCTTTGAGATTTAGCTACTGGTGATACCATTCCCACTAAACTACTCATTTTTCTACTAACTATCTGAGCATGGGTTACAACTTTTCAAGTGGTGTTCCCTCCCAATCAACATCACCCCTCTCCTCAACAAAAATTACCCTTTGACCCCTCTTCTTGCAAACAATTGATCCCAGTCTAATTCCCATTCCTCTCAGCTTTTTGAAACATGTCATTGCCTCTCAAATCACTGCTTGTCTTTCCCATGACTCCAGTTTTGACCCTCTCCAATCGGCACCTGTTGCCACACTGAGCCTACACCAAAAACAAATTGGTGTAGATTGGTGTATGTATTTTTCTTTTTGGTTCTCCTTGATCTCTCAGTACTTCCTTGGCATAGAAACAAAGAAAATAGAAGCAGGATTTGGCCCTTTGAACCTTGCCATTCATTTTGATTATGGCTGATCATCATCGAATTTATTATCCTCATCCACCCAAAGAACTATATCTAATTTCTTCTTGAAATCACACAATGTTTTGGCCTTAACTATCTTCTGTGGTAATGAATTCCACGCATTCACCATCTTCTTGGTGAAGAAATTTCTGCTCACCTCAGTTCTAAAAGGTTTACCCTTTATCCTCAGACTATGACCCCTATTCTAGACTCCACCCCACCATTGTGAACATTCTTCCTGAATCTACCCTGTCTAATGCTGTTAGAATTTTATAAGTTTCTATGAGATCCCCTCTCACTCTTCTAAACTCCAATGAATATAATCCTAACCAACTTTGTCTTCCCTCATGTAACACACCTGCCATCCCAGGAGTCAGCCTTGTAAACCTTAGCTGCTCTCTGTCTATAGCATAGAACATAGAACATAGAACATTACAGCACAGAACAGGCCCTTCGGCCTTCGATGTTGTGCCGACCAAAATAAAAAGCCATGCCCCTCCAAACTAAACCATTCCCTTCTCTTCCATATACTTATCAATTAACCTCTTAAACGCCACCAAACTTGGCGCATCTACGACAGCTGCAGGCAGGGCATTCCACTCCCTAATCACTCTTTGAGTAAAGAACCTACCTCTGATATCTGTCCTATAACTCATACCCCTTAATTTAAAGCTGTGTCCCCTCGTGCTAGCTTTCTCCATCCTAGGAAAAAGGCTATCACTGTCCAAAAGCAAGGACATCCTTCCTCAGGTAAGGACATCAAAACTGCACACAATACTCGAGGTGCGGCCTCACCAATACCCTATAAAATTGCAGCAAAACATCCTTATCACTATGCTCAAATCCTCTCACTATTAACATTTGGGTCTCCCAGGTATTTTACCTTAACCATTCTTTTTGAACTCTGAATGCTGCTTTTCAGTAATATTATTCAAAGGCCTGTGTGATATTTGGTGGGAGAGTGCACATGTTTTACATGTAACCTAATTTTCTTCTCTATTGAGGCATTTCACTGTTTGGTTTGTCTTCACGTGTATAGGAACATAGGAATTAGGAGCAGAAGTACGAAAATTCAGCCCTTTAAGCCTGCTTCACCATTCAATCAGATGATGGCTGATCTCTCTCTCTTGAGTCAAATTCAGTCTCCTCCATCCCTTAACCTCCACACCCAAACCTAGAAGAAGAATCCTACAGTGCAGAAAGAGGCCATTTGGCCCATTGAGTCTGCACTGACCACAATCCATACCAGCTCCCCCTCCCCTGCCATTACCAGGGCCTATCCCCACAACCTCTTGCATTTACCTAGCTAGGTCCCCCTTACACTAAGCGACAATTTAGCACAATAAATCCACCTAGCCAACATATCTTTGTACTTTGTACTCCGAGTTTTTCTACACTCAGAGAAAAACCATGCAGAAATAGGGAGAATGCGCAAACTTCACACAGACAGTGACCTAAGCTGGGAATTGAACCTGGGTCCCTGGCACTGTGAGGCAGCAGTGCTAACCACTGTGCCATCGCGCTGCCTAGGCTTCAGCATCTGACTGGGTTTATCCAGGCTCCTTTCACTTCACTGTCATGATCATGTCTTTAGCATCACCAGGCCCCATTCCGAACAGGATCCATTCTTGCTGGTTGACCTTAAACATATTCAAGCTGCCAGGGCCTTCCCAGTTTGTTGCTGATCTGGAGCTACCTCTCATGATCTCTCCACTGTTTTGGTGCTGTCAGGCTATCTGCCTAACATCCGGTACAACCATTTGCTCTATTTAAACACTGGAAAACCAAAGTATCATTTTTATCTACCATCACAGACTTCTGCAACTGAATTAATCTCTCCTATTGACCTAATATCCGGAGTTGATCAGGTTGCTAGCAGCCTCAGCATCTTGTTTCTGTGAACTGAGCTTCTCACCAACAAGCCTCTCCACCACTCACACTGCCTATTTCTACCTCTATAATATCTGTGCCAATGCTGCTGCCTCAGTTCATCTTGCGTTGAAACTCCCATCCATGTTTTCGTCAGCTCCAGACTCTCTTATTCTCCTGTTCCCTGCCTTGACCTGCTCATGTTCTGCCATCTTTAGCTCATTCAAAGTTGTACTGCCCCATCTTACTTCACACCAAGTTCCACCTACCCACCATTGGTATCTTTGCTGACCTACATTGGCTCTCGACATTTTAAAAAGAATAATGGGACAAGTTTCCGGCCTCATTCGCCATTGAACACAAATCCAATATGCCTGCTAACTCTTGTGAAAGGGCCTTGACAGGATTTGTGCTGGGGGGGATCTCAGAATGAGGGTGGGAGCGGGAACACAAGAGAGGGGACTCTGGTTGCCCCGATGATTGTGATGAAGGACAAGGGAACATCTGTAACTTCAGTTTGAGGATTCGGGTATCCTCTTAAAGAACGCCTCGATCTCTGTGCAGCTTGCTGGCATCTTTAGGTCCCGCCCCTCAATGCCAAACACAACTCCTGTTTTTTGTTCGACAAAGTTTCAGACGATCTGAAGAGAAAACCTGTCTCTCTAAGGAAAAATATGCCTGTTTTCAGTAGAACTTCACACTTCGCCATCTTTTGAGGAAAATTCCGCCCAATATGTTTAAGTTCCTTCATAGCCTCAGCTGTTTCTTTTACCTCCTCCAGTCCTCCGTCACTTATCCTTCACACTCGCAACCTCCCATTGCTCTGCATCTGGCCGGGTTTATCCAAACATTCTTTACTGAACCATTCATGAGCATGTATTTAGCACCACAAGGCCCCATCTGTACAGAGCCCATCTTGCTGGCTCAAGCACATTCTAGCTGCCAGGGCCATTCGAGTTGCAGGGCTAGTTGCTAGGGAGGCTTATCCCAAAATGGCAACAAGAACTTCAATGCTGTAACCAGAACCAGCATTCCCTAACTTGGGATGACTGGGCCTGTTATGGAGAACTGATGTTTACAACTGTATTACTGTCTGACTGCCTTCACTTTTGAATATTGTATCATGGGCCTGAACTGTGAGATGACACACTGAATAAATTCCTTGTATTTAAAAAAAAATCCCTTTGGAAGCCAAGTTGACTTTGAGTAAAATGCACCAAGTCTGAACTATAACTGGTAAACATAATCACCTGTGACTTGTGCATTATGAAATCCTCAGTTTTGTGTGTTAGGCCTCCCAGTCTGTAGCTTAGTAACACAGATTTAATAATGTTCATCTTGATGGTGACATCCTCAATTCCAGTCAGTGCAGAGAATATGAATGAACATTCACCACCATCTCCTCTGTGAATGTTTCCTTTATTGCTGGAAAGACGCATCACAATGCAATCATTGTGGTAGCACTTGGATGGGGAAGGAGATGATAAGCCACCAGCTTGAAAGTAATAATGCAAACTAATAGCACATTCGGAGATAAATGAAACAGATGGTGAACACAGTACTTCCAGTCACCATCTGTAACCTCTGGGACCCAAGTAAAACCCAAGAAAAGAAGATGAAATTTCCTCTAATGACTGCTCAAGGTTACAAATAAATTGAATTCTGGCAATCTTAGTATATTATTCATTGAAAATGAATCAACAAATATGTCTCAGATCCAGCATCTTAATTTGCCTGCCCTTAAGAATCCCAAAATGAATGAGTGTACGTATTTGAAATGCAATGAAGAAAGCCCGCCTGATCTGAATGTAGAATGTACTAACAGACCACAACATGCTGCATGTTTCTTCATATGGATGTTGCAGCTGACCGGTAGGAGAAGAGGGGTTGGGGTGGAGGGAGGGGGTAAAATCTCAGTGGCTGAATTTGTTTCATAAAATTATGAGAGAATGACTAAACAAAAAGGAAATCATTTATATAACACCTTTCATCAGGATATCCCAGAATACATTATAGTCAATGAAATACTTTAGAAGTATACTCACTGCTATAGTGTGGCAATGATGTGGAGCTGGCCTGCGTTGGACTGAGGTGGCCACAGTAAGAAGGCTCACAACATCAAATTAAAGTCTTACAGGTTCATTTGGAATCATGAGCTTTCGGAGAGCTGCCCCTTCATCAGGTGGGTTCTCAGGGGGTGCTCCGAATTTTCGTGGGTTCCAAATAAAGATGTTGGACTTTAAAGATGTTGGCAGACTTCTTATACCGTGGCAAAATGTGGCAGTCAATTTACACAAGGTAGTTTCCGCAAAGAGCGACGTGAAAACAAAAGGCTACTTTCAATGAGTCTGGGATGCTGGGGGAAAGTCTGATGTTTTTTGAATTGTGCCGTAGGGTCGTTTATGATCATCTGAGAGGGGAGGCCTCTGTTTAACATCTCATCCAAAAGATGGCACAGCTGATAGTGTCGCACTCCCTCAGTATGCACTAGAGTGTCAGCCTACACTTGATGCTCAAGTCTCTGGAATGGGGTTTGAAACATTGACTTCTGAGGATAATGTTCTAAATTGAGACTCAGTTGACAGTGGACAAGCCCCAGTCTACACTTGCCTGAAAAGTTGGATTTGTGCTATTTCTCTGCACAAGGCAGATGGCACCAATAAAAGCAAAATACTGCAGATGTTGGAAATTTGAAATCAAAACAGAAAATGCTGGAAAATCTCAGCAGATTTGTTAGCATCTGTGGAGACAGAAAGAGAGTTAGTGTTTTGAGTCTACATGACTCTTCTTCAGAGACTCTTCTTGATATCAGGATTGATCCAAGATTGTTTCCAAACTGGGCCATGGGCTTCACGTAGCTAAAACAGCAATTGGGTATCTCAACACAGTGTATTTCTTGAAGCTTTAACAAACAATCCAAATATGTCCAAATGGGTCGGTTGATTGGAGCAGTAGAGAGGAGAAAGAAAATAGATGGGGGGCTTGAGAGGTGACTGGGCCAGCAGCAAACTGCAGTCATAGGGAATCATAGTGTGCAGAAGAAGCCTTTTGACCCATTAGGTCTGCAATGTCACATTAAAAACACCTGAACTTCCACTTAAGCCCATCTATACCACTTGGCCATAACCTTCAATGTTATGATGTACAATTGTTCATCCAAGAGAATAGTGCTTATATTTCAAGCCCAAATGGCTTTGACAAAGGGTCACCTGGACTCAAAACGTCAGTTTTTTTCTTTCCGTACAGATGTTGCCAGACCTGCTGAGATTTTCCAGCATTTTCTCTTTATGTATTGATAATAGGCTGAACCATAGAATAGAATCTTGACAGCGCAGCATGAGGCTATTCAGACCATTGAGTTTGCACTGATCATAATCCCACCCAGACCCTATCTCTATAACCCCGCATATGCCTACGCCGCCTGACACTGAGGGGCAATCTATTATGGCCTATCCACTTAACCCGTACATCTTTGGAGTGTGGAAGGAAACAGGAGCATCCGGGGGAAGCCCATGCAGACACAGGGAGAAAGTGCAACTTCTACACAGACAGTCACCTGAGGCTGGAATTGAACCCTGATCTCTGGCACTGGCACTGTTAGCAATGCTAATCACTGTGCCATCTGGAAATCTGACTCACTGAAATTTAAGTTCTTGCATCTTACTATTATAATTAATTGACCTATCTTTTCTGTAGTCATGAGTGATCTTTCATTCCCTCACCCTGTAGTATAAATAAATCCAACTTTCTATGGCTTTTAGCTTTGACGAAGGGTCATCTGGACTCAAAACATCAGCACTCTTCTTTCCTTACAAATGCTGCCAGATTTGTTGAGATTTCCAGTATTTTCTGTTTTGGTAGCAGATAGTATTAGACTTGGTGGCTGCTGTGGGAAAAAAACTGCTGGCACAGACTTCAGGAGTTGAATGAACCATTTATGCCCAATGAGCAGAAATTGACAACTGTGAGTAAAGCTACTAAATGTACCTTTCGATACAGGCCAGATGAATTTTATAGCAGCAGCAACCAGGCAGATGGGGGAGAAAATGGTTTCAATTCTGCCTGTTTTTAAGCTTTGGATTGGAGTGGGACGAATAATTTCCAGATACAAGTTTAAGCACTCATTCTATTTCAGGAGTGTGTTGGAACCTAATTGTTGCACATGCTTCTCTTAAGTTTTCCTTGCTTACAATCATCTCATCAGTGTCCTTATGAAGGGACTGCACTCATGTGAATTCAGTAGAAGTAGCAACACTACTCATGGCTCCACAGGAATATTGGAATTATATAGAACTATGGTGAGGCCACAGCTAGAGAACTGTGTGCAGTTCTCTCACCACATCATAGGAAGAATGTGATTGCAGAACAGGAGGTGCAAAGGAGATTCATTAGGATGTTGCCTGGGTGGAACATTTAAGTTATGAAGAGAGTTTGGGTATATTTGGATTGGAGCAGAGAAGAATGAGGGAGTGATCTGATCGAGGTGTACAAGATTATGAGGGACATGGACAGACTGGATAAGGAGCAGCTATTCCCCTTAGTTGAAGAGTCAGTCACAAGGGAGGACAGGTGAAGGGCAAGATGCTTAGGGGGGTTGTGAGACTTGAGGGTGAGGCTTGGGGTGGGCAGAGGGTGATGATGGTCTGGAATGTGCTGTCTGGGAAGGTGGTAGAGATGGATTGCCTCTCATCCTTTAAAAAAGCAAAGAGTGGGGATAAATAGCTGTTTTTCTGGTTGGCAATCAGTGACTAGTGGTGTGCCTCAGGGATCAGTGTTGGAACATCAATTGTTTACTAATTACATAGATGATTTAGACCAAGTATAGTGTGTCAGAATTCACAGATGACACAAATATGAGTGGCAGAACAAACTGTGCAGAGGATGCTGAAGGTCTACAAAGAAATATGGATAGTCTAAATGAGTGGGCGAAGGTCTGGCAGATGGAGTACAATGTTGGTAAATGTGAGGTCATCCATTTTGGTCGGAATAACAACAAAATGGACTATTATTTAAGTGGTAAAAAATTGCAACATGCTGCTGTGCAGAGGGACCTGGAAGTCCTTGTGCAGGAATCTCAAGGAATTGGTTTGCAGGTGCAGCAGGTAATTAAGAAGGCAAAGGGAATTTTGTCCTTCACTGCTAGAGGGATGGAGTTTAAAAACAGCGAGATTATGTTGCACTGTATAAGGTGTTGGTGAGGCCACACCTGGAGTACGTTGTATAATTTTGGTCTCCTTACTTGAGAAAGGATATACTGGCATTGGAAGGAGTACAGAGGAGATTTATTAGGTTGATTTTGGAGTTGAGATGGTTGGCTTACAGGGAGAGACTGAGTAGACTGGAGCTATACTCATTGGAATTCAGAAGAATGAGGGGAAATCTTATAAAGAGAATAGATAAGATAGAAATAGGGAAGTTGTTTTCACTGGCAGGTGAAATTAGAACTAGGGTACATGGCTTCAAAATAAGAGAAAACAGATTTAGGACTGAGTTGAGAAGGAACTTCTTCACACAAAGAATTGTGAATCTGTGAAATTCCCTGACCAATGAAGCAGTTGAGGCTACCTCATTCAATATTTTTGAGGCAAGGATAGATACATTTTTGAACAGTAAAGGAATTAAGGGTTATGATGAGTGGTAAGTGGAGCTGAGTAAGAACAGCCATAATCTTATAGAATGGGGGAATAGGCTCGAGGGGCCAGATGGTCTATTCCTGCTCCTGATTTTTATGTTCTTATATTCTTACTGTGTATGGTAAGGAGATAGTAGAAATTTTAAGTTAGGTCAGAATGTTCTTTGAATTTGTCATGTGAGTGACTTGATAATTCTGCTTTCCAAGCTTTACACAGTCACAAGGATTTTGTTGGGTATCTTGCCACTGCTGTGGCCGTCATTTGATTGCACGTAACAAACAAGTTTGATATGTCACCACAATAGGCTGATTTTCCCTGCGCGTGGACTTGATTGTTTTAGTCTGCAATTCAGACTTGGCGCCGTGTTTTATTGGCAGGCAGCATGGAATACTTTGTCAGAGAGGCTGAGTCCGAGCAAATGCATCTTTTAAAGGAAAAGGGATAACATGGAACTATACAAGTAGACTGCAGAGAAGTGGGATTACTTTCAGATTGCTCTCCTTAAGGGCCTTCTTATCTGCAGTAAATGTTTGTGGTTCTGTGGAGGGAATGAGTGGACAGTTGATTGATGTTTTTTTTTGAGGAGGTCATGATTTAGTGTAAAACACAAGGAGATGTCCATGGCGATTAACCTTAACTTTGCCATTGGAATTTAAAAGGATAGGCAGCATGCTGGCACAGTGGTTAGTACTGCTGCCTCACAGTGCCAGGGACTTGGGTTCAATTCCCAGCTTGGGTCACTGTCTGTGAGGAGTTTGCACATTCTCCCTGTATCTGTGTGGGTTTCCTCTGGGTGCTCTGGTTTCCTCCCACAGGGTGAAATACGTGCTGGTTCGGTGCATTGACCCAAACAGGGGCCAGAATGTGGCAATCAGTGGAATTTCACAGTAACTTCATTACAGTGTTAATGTAAACCTTACTTGTGACTAATAAATAAACTTTAACTTTCAGAGTGAGAGGGGATCTCATTGAAACTTATAAAATTCTAACAGGGCTGGACAGGGTAGAATCAGAAAAAAATGTTCCTGATGGTGAGGGAGTGCAGAAGTAGGGGTCATAGTTTGATGATAAGGGATAAACCTTTTAGGACAGAGGTGGATGGTACAGTGGTTTGTACTGCTGCCTCACAGTGTCAGGGACCCAGGTTCAATTCCCAGCTTGAGTCACTGCCTGTGCGGAGTCTGCACTTCTCCCCGTGTCTGTGTGGGTTTCCCCTGGGTGCCCCAGTTTCCTCCCACAGTCCAAAAGACATGCTGGTTCAGTGCATTGGCCATGCTAAATTCTCCCTCAGCCTACTCAAACAGGTGCTGGAGTGTGGCGACTAGGGAATTTTCACAGTAACTCCATTGCAGTGTTAACGTAAGCCTACTTAAGACAAAGAAATAATAAATAAACATTAGGAGAAACTTTTTCATTCTGGGAGTGGTGAATCTGTAGAATTCACTCCCACAGAAAATAGTTGAGGCCAAAACTTTGTCTGATTTCAAGAATAAATTCGATATAGTTCTTGGAGCTAAAGGGATTCAGGGGTAATAAGGATATTGAATTTGATGATCAGCCATGATAGTAAGGAATGATGCAGCAGGCTCGAAGGGTCGAACAACCTATTCCTGCTTCTAGTTTCTATGTTTCTATAATGTTTTTCTACAATGTATAGACATCTAATCTGCTGTTGCTAAATTTTTCTGTACAATAAGCAAAACAGACATTCACTTGTTGCCATGGACACTTCAAAGGTGTTTCCCAGAGTTGCTAGTGAATAATAATATATTTCACTCTTGGAATGAGTAATGCAATTTAAAAATAACAGCAAACCTTTTGTACTTAAAATGTTAGATTATTTCACACTATTGCTCTAGGAGTTACCCAAGCAAAACTAGATTACTAACACATACAAAGATTAGTTACAGATGAAAATGATTCACATTCGTTCTGTATTGTTTAGTGCAGGTCTGAAGTTGAGATTTGTGTAGTCTGAAGTGACGGTTTTGCAGTATCGAGTTCTCTCTGCAGTTGCGATGACTTCCACTGTCGAATTGCTGCAGGTTGTTTTAATGGGTGAGTCTAGTGGGTGGAATCAGGTTTATGGGGAGGAGAACACATCCCTTTCTTCTGTTCTGCCTAGTTATTTTACGATGTGGAGATGCCAGCGTTGGACTGGGGTAAACACAATAAGAAGTCTGATAACATCAGATTTAAATCCAACCGATTTATTTGATAGTAAACTCACAAGCTTTTGACTCTATGGTCTTTGTCAGGTGAGAACACTCATTCACCTGACGAAGACCATAGAGTTGAAAGCTTGCGAGTTTACTATCAAATAAATCGGTTGGATTTAAACCTGGTGTTGTCAGACTTCTTACTGTAATTATTTTACAGCAGCCCAGTAGTTGTTTTTCTGGATGTCTCTTTTTGATTCCCCCTGTTGCAAGCATTTTCTTTGCTGATGCACTGAGGCCTCTTTATGATGGTTCCAAATGAATCTGGCTGCTGTCGGCAGATGCTTTTTAGTAGGTAAGCCAAGCTGAATCACTGTTATCATGTGACCTGGACAACGATGCTAAGTCATATTCCATGTAAGGCAAGTGGTATTTTCATTTCAATTATCAAAAATCCCCTTGCCCTCTGTAGTAATCAAAAGAGCCAAGGCTGTTCACCCTCTTAAGGTGAGGCTTCTCAATGAGTGTCTTTGGGGGAAAAGCCATCAAGTTGATGAGTTCCTTTCACTTTGAATGTCAAAATGTGTATTTATATATGTCTGCGAATGTATTCTTGTCTCCTTGGAAATAAGAGAAAAATTGTTGAAATCCACAATCCTGTCTGTAAATTTGAATGTGGAGATGTTGGTGTTGGATTGGGGTTGGGCACAGTAAGAAGTCTCACAACACCAGGTTAAAATCCAACAGGTTGTTGAACCAGGCAGACTTTAACATGATGCTGTAAGAATTCATACTATAACTTTGGAGCCATTTTGAGATGTATTTAAACTCAGTCCAAGATTTTTTAAAAATATAACTTTTAGAGTAGTTTTCTAAAATTTTGTTATGTAACTGCACACAACATTGTGGAATATGATGCAATAGTCACCTGCTCAGCAATACTGAAGAAGCTCAACACTATCCCAGGACAAAAGCAGCCTATTTTGAACATAGAGCAGTACAGCACAGGAACAGACCCTTCAGCCCATGATGTTGTGCCGAACATGACACCAAATGTAGCTTTATAGGACCCTTGTCAGACCACACTTGGAGTACTGTGCGCAGTTCTGGTCACCTCACTATAGGAAGGACGTGGAAGCTATTGAAAGGGTGCAGAGGAGATGTACAAGGATGTTGCCTGGATTGGGAGGCATGCCTTATGAAGACAGGTTGAGGGAGCTGGGACTGTTCTCCCTGGAGAGACAAAGGTTGAGAGGCAACCTGATAGAGGTTTACAAGATGTTGAGAGGATTAGATAGGGTGGACTCTCAGAGACTATTTCCCCGGGCTGAAATGGTCGCGACGAGAGGGCACAGATTTAAGGTGCAGGGAAGCAAGTACAGAGGGGATGCTAGGGGAAAGTTTTTCACTCAGAGGGTGGTGAGTGAATGGAATCGGCTGCTGTCGGTGGTGGTCGAGGCGAACTCGCTGGGTCTTTTAAAAGACTTCTGGATGAGTATATGGGATCCAATGGGATTGGGGGTTATAGATAGGTCTATGGCTGGGTAGGTTTTGATGTGTTCAGCACAACTTGTGGGCTGAAGGGCCTGTTTGTGCTGTAGTGTTCTATGTTCTATGTTCAAATGAAGCTAACCCTTTCTGCTGCCCTTGGTCCCTATCACTCTATTTCTTGCGTATTCATATGCTTGTCTAAAAGCCACTTAAACATCCCTGCCTCCACCACCACCCCTGGACCCGCATTCCAGACACATACCATTCTCTGTGTAAAATAACTTGCCTTTCACATCTCCATTTTGAACATTCCCCCTCTCACCTTAAGTGCATCTCCCTAGTATTTGACACTCAAAGATTCTGTCCGTCAACCCTATCTCTGCCTCTCCCACTTGATTGCACCCCTTTCACAAACATTCACTTTATTACTGATGAACTGTGGCAGCTGCTTGTACCACAAGATACACTGCAGGAACTCATCGAGACTTCTCAGACAGCACCTTCTATATCCATAACCACTGCCATGTAGAAAGACGAGGACAATAGATACCTGAGAACACTATCATTCGGAGATTGCTCTCTAAGCCACTCACCAATCCTGACTTGGAAATATATTGCAATTCCTTCATTGTCAGTGGGTCAAAATCTGGAACTCCCTCCCTAACAGAACCATAGGTGTAGCTACATCTCAGGTATTGTAGCAGTTCAAGAAGGTAGCTCATCACCACCACCTCCTCAAGGGTGACTGAAGTTTTACCGTTTATTTATTGGCGTTAGAAGCAGGCTTACATTAACACTGCAATGAAGTTACTGTGAAAATCCTCTAATCGTCACACTCCGGCACAGTGTTTGTGTACACTGAGGAAGAATTGATCATGGCCAATGCACTCAACCAACACATCTTTCAGACTGAAGAAACTGGAGCACCCAGAGGAAACCAATGCAGACATGGGGAGAATGTGCAAACTCCACACAGACAGTCACCCAAGCCAGGAATTGAACCAAGTCCCTGGCACTGTGAGGCATTTGCACTAACAACTGTACTGCCATGTTGCCCTGACTAGGGATGGGCAATAAATATTGGTCAGCCAGCAACACCCATATCCCACAACATGAATGTTTAAACAATTGGACTGAAGTTATGCTTCTTTGTATGGAGATTAGGGCAAACATATTACCTTGGATATAATCCTGTTTCTTATTAAATTTTATGGGTGGGATTTTAAGGCTTCGCTTGGGAGGGAACGGAATTTCCCACCCAAGGTCAATGGAGATTTCCATTCTGGGCGGGCAAGGTGATGGAGTTGCAAGCTGTATCTCTAAGCAGATATGCAAGTGTGTGTGTACCATGTCACTCTCTTTATGTTTGAACAAAGTTTATTGTGGATAATTGCAATAGCATTCTGACTCTACATGTGGCAGCCAATTTGCATGCAGCAAGTTCCCACAAGTGTGACAATGATCAATTAGCCTGTTTTTGTCATGCTGATTGTGAAATTGGCCATGATATCAGAGACAATTGCATTGCTCTTCTTCCTAATAGTGCTATAAAGTCTTTTACCTTAGAGAGCAGACCACTGTTTTGGTTTAACATCTCACTTGAAAGTTCAGAAATGCAACGCTGCCTCAGTATTGCACTACAGTGTTAGCCTAAGTCATTGTACCCAGATACCTAGAGTTGGATTTGAATCAATACCAGGGCTGTTAACCAAATGCCAAGGTTACAGGTACCGAAGCAAAGCCAATTGATCCATGAGGGATTAATCATATTTACAATAATGTCACTTTGTTTCGCGTGTGATCAATTAAAAATAAAATCAACTTTCCTTACCTTTGGTACTTCCTGAACTATTGATCTGCTATGTGATTAGCTTCAGTTGTTCTATTTTCCCTCACTATTGTTGGGTTGGGAATCCTTGAATGAATGGGCCACCTGTCCCTGTAATTGAGTCTAGTTGGTGTCTTCACATGTCACTGCATTAAAATCCATCTCTGCTGCACTCTGAATCCATTGTCTTTGATGGCAATTCTTGAGAATAACAGCACATGTAAATTAATGTGCGAAGGAACTACGGTTTTGTTTCATATTTTCACTAGTCAGGAGACTAATGGAAGGTTTTCACTCAGTGGAATAGTTGGCGTTTGGAGCTGGGTTCATGACAATTGGAAGAGGAACATTTTGGTAATGGGGGAATGGTATAAATGCAGTATTCCCATAGGACCAGCAAAATGTCATATTCAAAGACCTTCTTCTTTGACCTACACTTCCTTCGTGTGTGGCTGATGTTGGAGATTCTGAAGTTAATTGACATTGATGTCCATTTTCTGATGCTTTCTGAGGAAGATTTTGGCCATGGTTGTAGTGGAAGGATCTGGTATGTTAAGACTTAAGCTGGGACTAAGGATAATACTGTCCAGCTGTGATTAAGAAAGTGCTTGACCTAAAGCTTAGGTCATCAGAGTAGATAGCAATACATGGAGTCCTCGCTATATCTATCTCCTCTTCAGAACTATGTACATATTTACAGTAATGTTTAGAAAAAACTTTTTAGCAAGTCACCTCCTGACTCCCCAAAGCCAGTCCACCATCTATAAAGCACAAGTCAGGAATGTGATGGAATACTCCCCACATGCTTAGATGGGTACAGCTTCAATAATATGCAAGAAACTTGACACATGCAGGAGAAAACAGCTCACTTGATTGGTATCACATGTGTAAACAACTACTCCCTCCACCACCGACACTCAGTAACAGCAGTGTGTACTATCTACAAGATGCACTGCCGCAATTTACCAAAGATCCTGAGACAGCACCTTCCAAACCCATGACCACTTTCGTCCGGAAGGACAAGGGCAGCAGATGCATAGGAACAGCACCATCCTAACTTGGAAATATATCACTGTTCCTTCGCAGTCGCTGGATCAAAATCCTGGAATTTGCTCCCTAACAGCATTGTGGTCTGCAGTGATTCAAGAAGGCGACTCACCACCACCTTCTTGAGAGCAACTAGGAATGGGCAATAAATACTGGCCAGCTAGTGATGCCTATGTCATAGAATCATAGAACCCTACAGCGCAGAAGGAGGCCCTTCGGCCCATCAAGTCTGCACTGAACACAACTCCGCCCAGGCCCTACCTCCATGTCCTTACAATTATACCCACTAATCCCTCTAACTTATGCATCCCTGAACACTGAGGGACAATTTCTTAGCATGGCCAATCAACCTAACCCGTACATCTTTGGACTGTGAGAGGAAACCGGAGTACCCGGTGGAAACCCATGCAGACATCAGGAGAATGTGCAAACTCCACGCAGACAGAGACCCGAGCCTGGAATTGAACCCAGCACCCTGGAGCTGCGAAGCAGCAGTGCTAACCACTGTGCTACCGTACCACCCCATGAATTAAATGAATTAAAAGAAAATTTCTACAAGATTGATTAATCATGTCTAAACAGTGCACACCACGGAGGTGACAGTTGATCAAAACACAGTGGCAGCTGCAGTTTGAAAGCTACATCCTCTATTAAAAGAAACTGAAAAAAAAATCAAGGAAAGGACATGAGCAATGAATGTCCATTGTGAAAAAAAACCTGTCGAGAAACTGAGAAAACACTGAAAAAGCTTCAGAGACAGAAGATCCTGATAACAGAAGGAAAAAATACAAGTTAAGCTCAAGCTAAATTCTCCACTGGATTCCTATGAAAGCAGCTTCCAAAAGTAGAGCTAGCAGCCAACAATCTTCCAGGTTAGGTACAAACTGGTTAAAGTTCCAAAGAAGCCAGTCCTGTGACCTTTTTCTTTAAAAGTTAAGAAACTCAGGTCACATTTCTTATTATTCCAACGTCCGATTTGGTGCTCCCTCTACCTGGCCCTCAGTTTCAGTCTTACACACAGAAACCCCATTTAAACAAAAGCTCGAGTTGCTCACAATATGTTTAGCCACCAGCCCGGTGAAACCTCAGCCTTCCTAACCCAGAGCCAATCCCTGGCAGGCCACACACATTCCAAAGGTGTGACCCTACCCACAGCCATTCTGAAGCTCCTGCCTCCTCCCAACCCACTGCTGCCATCTTAAAAGTCATGCCGAAAGTCTGACCGCTTGAAAATCTTCTTGGAAATATTGGGGGCACCATTTTGAAGATCACTTACAATACTGGGAAAAATTTTCAATCACAAATGACACCAATATTGGCCACCAGCAATATTGCCTTATCTGTGGCCCAGACCAATCTCGCAATTGGAGATATTAGAGAGAAAGGTTCCTTAGATATACCATAGCTGCAGCAGTAGGCAGAGCAAGTTATGGAATCGTAGGATCCTACAGTGCAGAAGGAAGCAATTCAACCCATTGAGTCTCAACCGACCACAATCCCTCCCTGGCCCTATCCCCATGACAGCATGCATTTACGCTAGCTAGTCCTCCTGACACTAAAGGGCAATTTAACATGGCCAATCCACCTAATCCACAGGAGGAAACTGAGCACCCGGAAGAAATCCACACAGAGACGGGGAGAATGTGCAAACTCCACACAGACAGCTGGGAATTGGACTCAGGTCCTGGCGCTGTGAGGCAGCAGTGCTAACCACTGTGCCACCATACCATATATTAACATATTGCTTAGCATGTTACTTTATTCAATTGGGCCAACTGCAGATAATACCACTACCAGACAATCCATAGATGAATTATCTGCTGAGTTTAATAGTATTTAAAATATTTTGAACTTTTTTCAATCTGAAACCTAACAAGATTTTGTTGAGAAAACTCACTGGAAAAGTTTCAGAGACAGAAGATCCTGACAGCAGAATCCTAGGCACCTGAGTCTAAACCATGGACATCCAGTCTACAATGCAGAGGGAGTCAAACTCCTAGTCATTGGAGTGGCTCAAGAGTTATTAATGTACAGCACCAAGCAGATCACAGAGGTTATAATGTCTTGTGAAATCAGCCCTTTTCACCTCAGTAAAGACATCTGCAATAACTCTTGACCTGCTTCACCCAGCAGAAGGTGTGAAGACAATGCAACCAGAAACTCATCCTATTGAAAGACCGACTACAAATTAGCAACCCAATGTAGACCCTTTATTGGTAACCTCTCTTCCTTGTTCGCAGAGCAGGTCTATACTTCTCCTTTTTAGCTCTCCAAGCCAAACCAAGGGGTCAAGCTACAGTGTCGGAGGTTACCACAGCAACCTCAGTGAGGATGATGCCTCAGCTGGAATGGCTGCCAGAAGAACCTCTGCCTCCACCAGCTACCAGAGTGCAATTGGTTGAGATGAGGATCTACACACAGCCCCAGAAACTAGCAGCCACAGGAACATTACTGAACAAAATGAGCCTCCTCTACTCATCTTCCGTCCACTGGATAGCTCCACTTCAATCCCAAGAGTCTGCCTGAAAAGGCAGAAGAAGATGAAGAAGAAGGGCGCAACCAACAGCTGGATGGTTATCACTACTGTCCTCCCAGGAAGAAAAAAATCCCACTAGTGGCATCAAATCATCCCTGCAGCAACATGTCTGACCAGGCATTGTGCAACACTCGCCAATGGTAAAGCACATGAAGCCATGACTGCACCCGACTCCAACCAATGGTCTATCATCAACAGCAACAGCCCTTGATCCTACCACCTAGGATGGCAAATGAGTTGGGATAAGAATACGAGATCTCCAGACCAACTTAAACCCTAATTTCAAAGACTTGAAAGAGGAGGGGGGAGATTGGGGTTGTACAAGTTCTGTTCATGCATGCTGCCACTGTTGTAATGTTAATCACAAAGTAGTTTTGTCATAGTTGCAACAGTTATAGTTGCAACACTGAAATTAAGTATAAAAGCCTTATGACCACATCAGACTTGAATCAAACTGTAAGTAACTATTCTGTAACTATATCCAAGGGGTAGGGATGGGGGATTTATTAGCAGGATCCACACAGTAAGGGTTTACCTGGGGATGAGTACAGTAATGCTCATGATGTAGGAAGGCACCTGACCTACACCTTAGTTCAGCAGTGTAGTACAACATGCAGGGACATACTATACCTGTACTTTCTACTGTAATTATATTCATAGTTCAGCAATGTCAATGAAGACTTCTTGGTAACTTCTGCAGTATTGCTGAATGATGTCTAAGTAATATACATCATGGGTAATAACAATCCAACTATTGGGAATTTGTGGATCAAGACTGAGCAACTGAGCCTTCAGGATTATTTCTTGGTTCAGTGTGATTTTTTTTCATGTGAATAATCTTTCAAATATTCCTTCTTATTTCCATTGCTGACTTGTATCTCCTGCAGTTAAATCTAATTTTACTGACACGCGTTGCTAAGTATGCAATTCGTAACGACTTGCAGTTGAGGAGGTCGGTGCTATGAGTGGAATATTGTTGGTATACTGCCTTTATAGCTCTCATATTTTGCCATTATGCAACAATATTTTGAATTGAGTGGTTTTCTCTCATTAAATGTTTCCCATTGAAATGTCAAGTTTAGCATCTTGTGAGTTCAAGCAGCTGGGCACTTGACTCCAGATTCATAGCCTGTCACTCAAACTGCTTGCTGTAATGTGATGAGCTTAATCATCTCTTAGTATGCTTGGCGGAGTGTTACACGTACATCAGCTCTGATGTTAGATGGCCCATAAACTGGTAAGATCTTGAAATTTGAACAAGGGCAGCTGGGAAGGTATAAAGGGCAGGTTGATCATGGTGGACTTGGTAAATGTACTAAATAAATAGGTAATGGCTCATATCTAAAATAGTATTACATGATCTGCAATACCCGTACATTCCTCTAAGACATAAACATGAATCAGCTATGGGTAACAAAAGAAATGAAAGGTTGCATGAGATCAAAGTCATATTAAGTTACCAGAAAAAGAGGTGAGCCCATGGTTTGAGAGCAATTTGGAACCCAACATTTGAGGACCTAGAAACTGATAACCAAAGAGAAAAGAGAATATGAAAAGCAAGCTAGTGAGAAATGTAACAGCAGACTGTAAAATCTTCTTTCGCTATGCAAAAAGGAGAATATTAGTAAATGTGTGTCCTTTACAGCCGGAGGTGAGAGAACAGAGAACAGGGAAATTGTGTCAAAACTAAACTATTACTCTCTGCCTTCGCGGAGGAAGATACAGAAAATCTCCCAGAAATACTGAGGCTTGTGAATACCAAGAGGCTTGTGAAAATGAAGATCTGAAAAAAAGGTTTGTTTTAATTAAGTGGCACTACTCAAAAAATTGATAAGCTACAGCCCAGAGTGTTAAAGAAGGTGGCTATAGAGATAACTGATACATTAGTGGTCATCTTTTAAAATTCCATAGACAGCTGAAAGGTTGTTGCAGATTGGAAAGTAGCAATGTAACCCTGCCTTTGAAGAAGGGAGGGAGAGGGAAAAACTAAGAACTGCAGACCTGATGTCAATAACAGAGAAAGATTAGAATTTATTATGAAAGATGTAATAACTGGATACTTCGAAAATAATACGATTAGAACGAAACAACATGGAATTCTAAAAGGGAATTCTTCTTGGGGATTTTTTTGAAGATGTCATCTCCTGTGGTATCTTAGCCAGCCTGCAAGGTGCCACTATGTGCCAGACAGTGGATGTGAAGAGTCCACATATGCTCATTCACAGAAATTGTATCTGTTCAGCATGTTTAGTGAACCGGCAGATGTCTGCTCATCACCTCCCAATAACATCAAATTATAGTAACCAGCGATTAGAATCAAAAATGTGTGCTCAGTCTGGACTTTCAAACAAGCATGTCCTGTTAGCTCAGAACTCTATTGGACTCATTCCATTCTTTAACCCAAAAAACCCCTGTGAGTGAAATGACAACCATTCTCAATGCTACCTGTGAGCATCAGAAAATAAAAATAAACCAAAATGATTACCAATGTTCACTTGAAGAGAATTCCCAAGATGTTTGAACATTTTATTCTGACAGTGTACAACCACTCCAAACTTTAATCTGCATGTTTAGAGTATCAATCTCAATTTTCTTTCAACTGCAGAAGTTGATAATGAACTGTGGTCTTTTATTCCTGTCTAACATTGGTCAATAATGTTGTCATTAGCAAAGACTTGGGATGAGAAGCAGATTTTTGATGTGTGCAGGCCCGTTTTAGTTCTCTAAACTAAGCACTGACCCAGAAAATGTGGCTGCGATCTTGTACGTCTTTTCCATGCTGAAAATTGGGCTAACCCCAAGTTACGTTACAACAGTTGTGTAAATTAAAGTTCCATAATTGTCAAAAAAAGTCTGTAATGGAAAATGCTTATCAGCATATGAGGCCTTCAGTGAAGCCATTGCTTACGTATTGAGAATAACGACTAAATCTAAAACCTTGTGTTAGTTCCAGCCTCCAGCCTCGCCCACAGGATGGAAAATAAAACAATTCCATAACAAAGCACCAAAGAACAAGCTATGGGGATTATTATACTCATGAAGGATGAGCAAGAGACAGTTTTCTATTGTATAAGAAACGGCAAAAAACTCTGCTATGATTGGTGGATATATATGCAAACGAAAGATTAGAAAATTGCTTGTTTCTCATTTGCTGTAGTTAATAGAACTGCAAAATTGTTTGTATCAACCTTGCAATGGATTACACTGCACCGTGTTCCCACTTGTGCGCAAGTTATTAAAGCTTGGAAATTGAGTACTCTGGGTTTAAGTGTTGTTTGTACCCAAAGTTGACAACAGAGTGAGTCCTCCATTTAAGTGTCCAACATGTCTGTTTGAAATTAGTGGGCAAATTAGTGAAATTAGTGAAACAGACAAATTGGGTTTTGCCCAAATACTACTCCAAATAGCTCTGGCTCCTATTTGACAGAGAAACCATGGTGACAAACTTCTTCTGATTAAAGGCATCATCAGCTGCTCTCTGGGAAATCACTGGTTCATTGCTTTTGACAGCTATTGTGCTGTATTCGAGATTTTACGGGGGAGTATTGGCTGCCGGAATTGGCACGACTATTTATATGAGAAAATCTAAGGAAGGTTTTGACTGCAGGGAGCTGTTTCTGACAAGCTTGTGTATGGATGAATGGGAGTGATTCTTTGTATGTAATATGACGAGAAGGAAAAGCAGAGGTGAGGAGAAGGAGGAGGCGACTGATTACAGAAGGTGTAGCTGCAGAAACAAGTGGTAAGAGGGAAAGTCACAGGAAGCCCCACAATTAAATTTAAGGTGCTAGCTCCTGTACCTGCCACTGTGCAAGGCACAGTGCATGAAGGAAGTGTGTTTTACCAGTGAAACTATCCCAGAGTGTCATTTGTAGCTCAGCAGACGATTGTATGTGCTTGCTTGTGGCTGTTTTTTGTACAACTGCATCATTAACCTGCTTGATTGGGTTCCCCATTCACCTATTCAAACAATCATTCCCTTCTTCAGCAATGGACACTGGCAGCATTATGAACACTGACAATTTGCATGGCAGCAGCTCCTGTGACAAAGTCTCAACCACAGACAAGGGTTGCAAATGCAAGGGAACACCGCTACCTGCAAATTCCCCTCCTGTCAAACACTAACCTGACTTGGAATATATTATCATTGCTCCGTCATTGTCGCTGGGTCAAAATCCTGGAACTCACTTCCTAAGAGTACAGTGCACCAGATGGACTCTGGCCATTCAAGAAGATGGCTCACCATCTCCTCAAGAGCGATGACAGTCAGCAACAAATGTTGGCCCAGCTAGCGATGCTCACATCCCACAAAAAATTTAAATAAATCCCAGCCTACAGCATTAGCCCATTGCATGTCCCTGCCTGCAACTTTCGTTATATCACCAAATGAACTTATCCTCCTGATAGGAGTCTCTCCAACAAGGAAATAAAACCCTGTGGTTGACAGGAATTGCATGTTTCCCCCTGATTAGGGTTGACCATTCTCCTGGAGTTGAAGATTTCTTTTTGTTTCATTTACTGGAGGTGGGTATGAATGACTATGCCAGAATTTATTGACCATCTCTAATTGCCCTTCAGAAGATGGTAGTGAGCTGCCTTCTTGACTCGCTGCAGTCCCGGATATGTATATGTGCACTCACTGTGCTGTTGGGGAATGAGTTCCTGCATTTTGACCCAACAGCGTTGAAGGAGTGGCAATTTATTTGCAAGGCAGGGTAGTGAGTGACTTGGAGGGGAACTTCCAGGTGGTGATCTTCCCAAGTATTTGCTGTTCTTGGTTCATCATGGTGGCACAGTGGTTGGCATTGTTGCCTCATAGAGCCAGGGATCTGGGTTTGATTCCCATCTTGGGTTACTCTCTGTGCAGAGTCTGTATGTTCTTCCCATGTCTGCATGGGTTTCTTCTAGGTGCTTCTGTTTCCTCCCAGACAACTGGTTTGGTGCATTGACCATGCTAAATTCACTCTCAGTGTACTTGAACGGGTGCCGGAGTATGGCGACAAAGGGATTTTCACAGTAACTTCATTGCAGTGTTAATGTAAATCTACTTGTGACTAATAAATGAACTTAATCTAAACTTTAACTGAATCAAACCTAGGTCCTTGGCACCGTGAGGCAGTAATGCTAACCACTTGACCACCATGATTACCCACTAGCCAGCGTCTCCCCAATTGTCCCATCTCGAGTGTGGGCCTTCTCCGTGACAACCTTGAGAAAGGAAAAGGAATGTGTCTGAGAGTGGCATGCTGAAGAATCATCAGTGAGAGTGGAATTGTTTGCCCAGTGCTGTGAAGGGTCAGGTATATATATGAGAGAGCATCAGTTGTGCAAATGAGTCTTATTTTTGCAACCCAGTTCATGTCATTAACTTCTTCCTGTACTCTTCTTAGGCCTGGAGGGCTAAGTTTCTAGTATTGCCACATTTGAAGAGGTTGGTGCCAACTAGAATTGATGCCAGACCCCAGTTATCAGCATGACAGGTTATATTGTATTTAGATGAAGCATGAGCCTGAAAATGTGTCATGCCCTCCTCCCTAAATGAGGGCAACATTGGTTATCTCACTCACTTATTCCTTGTTTTCACTGTAACTTGAAAATGTGTGCTAGAGTTCCCACATGTAACTTCGTGGCATAATTGCAGATAAATAGTTAAAAGAAAAGCTTGTGTCAAATGCAAGTTCATCAAAGATGTCCTTTGAAAAGCTGTTTTAATGCGACCACCTTGGAAGATTTTAACGTGGCTCAAGTGCATTGTTTTTGTTACCTTCAATCTATGAAGAAATAAATGGACAGAAATTTGTGTCAGGAATGGCTGTCTGCCAGTAAAGAGTCAGCACACTGTGCTGACAGTGTGAAATGTTGTCGGGCCAGGTCATTTGAATAATTAGCATAAGCTTCTAGCACAGTGTTGGTCTTGTGCCCGCAGCTTGTCTAATGGGGCATGAGGGAAATCTGTCTGGGAGCTCAACTTTAGAAGGACGCGTGACACCTACATACGGTGAAAAATATTGTTGAGGTCCTTGTTAGAACTGCTGGGAGGGATGGGGCTGGAAAGGAATCGTTTTGGAATGGTAGAATAGTGCAGCACCCCTGTTTGATAACTGGCAAAAGCAGACGTTCTCATCTTCCAGAGAGCAAGGGCAGCTTTGTTTGGCATTTCAGGGCAAACTGTTCCGAGGGGTCTGTGCAGTTTGCCCGTCAGAAGGTGACAGCTATGCTCTGCTGTCTTTGTAGGATGAGAGGCAATAATGATGCCTTACACTCTTGGGATTTGTGCCACCTAGAAGGGGTTCTGTATGTCATTGAGCATGACATGCATCGCTTTACAAGACATTACAAAAATATTTATGGAAACAAAAAGAAGCATTCCGCTTAATAGATCCATACTGGTATTTGTGTTTTATTCCAGGCTCTCTCTCCCCCTAGTCTTCATCTAACCTCATTGATTTATCCTTCTATTCCTTTCTCCCTCATCTGCTTATTTTTCTTCCTTTTAAGTGTATCTGTGCTGCTTACCTCACATGCTGCTCCTGATGGCTCCATGTTGTCACCACTCTCTGATACAAATGTAGTGTTTACTCTGCAATTAAGAATCCCATAGATCCACTATTCTCTGATACAGATGTTTCATGGATTACTTACTTGACTGCAAGATATAGGAACAAAAATAGGCCATTCAGCCCATCGAATCTGCTCTTCTATTCAGTGAGGTCATGAATGATCTGACATGACAATCCTTATCCCTTGATTTCCTTACTTATTTAAAAAAAACTCTCTATTTCAGCCTTCAACATATTTAACAAACCAAACTGTACAATCCTCTGCAGTAAAAAATCCCACAGATTCACTGACCTCTGAGAGAAGAAATTCCTCCTCGTTTCTGCCATAAACGGGCAACCCCTTTCTCTGAAATGATGCTCTCTGACACTAGACTCTCCCACAAAGGGAAACAACCTCTCAGCATCCACGCTGTCAATTTCCTTGGAAAACCTGTATGTCTCAATAAGGTCACCATTCATTCCTCTAAACTCCAATGAGTACAGATCCTATCCAACCTCGCCTCATAAGAAAATCCCTCCATATGTGCGATCAACTGATTAAACCTTCTCTGGACTGTCTCCAATGCCAGCATCTCTTAGATAATAGAACTAAAACTGTTCACAGTTAACAATTTGCTTCCTAATGTGAAGTATTAATACGATACTAGACACCTTGTATTTAATAGTATTCCTCAGTTTGACCATACCTGCAGTTTGCACACTGGGTTTAATAATTCTAAGTTAAACAAATCATCGCGCAAAAGCCTTTCTCCCAGTTAGCATTCTACGACTTAATGTAATGACATGACCTTGGGGGAACTACTTCAAAAACAACCTGCTGATAAAACAGGATGGTGCCATACAAATGCTGCTGTTATATCAATCTCTTTTGTGAGTTCCCTTAGTAGCCTCCCTTAAGCATTCTTCAGTTTGTTGTCTACACTTGGAGTTAAGTTGAAAATTGTTTGGAAAACATAGGTAATTTTAAGGGATTTATACTTGTCCTGGAAAGCATTAGAAATAAGGTATAATTTTAAGTGGTTTTAATTTAATGTTTTGGTGCCTGGAAGGGTAAAGCCTGTAGTTAAATTCTTGCTGGGGAAAGGTGTTTCTAAGTTTGAGAGTTGGTTACGTTCCATTGTGCTTCTATTGTGTTTAGAAAGGGCAATGGTGTGAAGAGTAAGTAGACTAGCAGTTACTGCACAGCAAATGGGGCCTTGTAAAGTAGAGAAGCATTTTAGTTTTAGCTGAATTTGTTGGTAGTTAGAGACAGGAGACTAAAGACTGAACAGCCCTCAACTCTGCTGGGAGAAGCTGGACAGGAAAAGTGAGTTGCAAAGATGCAAGCTTCCTAAAAAGCAAGATACAACACAGGTAAATAAAGAATTTGGGCAGAAATAATTTCTTAAGATGACAGAAGTTAAGAGAACAGAGATGAAGGTGTTCTTAAGAATTCAAAGAAAAACAAAGTATTGTTTTAAAGAGACGATTGCAGTAACTGAAGTTTAAGTGGGACAGCAGACTTCAAAGATAAATGAAACATTTGATGCCACTTTAATACATTCTGGGAATTGAGAGTTAAAGCAATTGTGAACAGTTTGCACAGCAGTCAAGAAAGAGGAATTCTAAAGGGATTGGTGTAAAATTCTGGACAAGTGGAGCAGAGCTCTGTGTGTCATTTGAAAAACCCGAACTGGATTGTGGAAAGCAAACTGTTAAAGGAAAGCATAAATCTGAGAGATGATTTTAAAGCATGTTTTTGGGAGCAGAGTTTAGAAACTATTACATGATAGTCGTCTGGGATGATTCTGAGGAGAATCCACACACACTTACTTGGGTTCACAGCAGAGTATGTGTATTTGATCAGAGTCATCTTGTGTGCTTGAAAGGGACTTTGTGTGTTAATGGGACCATTGCATCTTTAAACTGTATTTTGTAATGCATGTTAATATTAAAATCTGTGTATAATTTTTAAGAAAATGAGAGATTAAAGGTGTGTTATATAAAAATCCAAATTTCCATGTTCAATATTTTTTCTTTGCTGTTAGAACTAATTAGCAGTCTTGTGACTCCTTCTCCATGTTTTGTAAAAATTCTAGTCTGTGGAGCCAGGGGTTCATTCTGGGATCTTCCATCAATTGGGATCATAACAAAATAGACAACAGAAAATACTTCTTCATAATCAATCATCATCTGGAATTATTTGTAGAACGATTCATTTCAAATTGTTTACATGTTTTAAGCAGCATTTCTATGTTTCATGCAAATAGTACTGAATTTGGTTCTTTATGCATCAATCTGTGCAGGTACAGATACATACTTGATGCAGAACATCAAGTTCTTCTTGTTGCCTCTTCACCTGTTTTTATAACATTTTTTCTTAAGTAATGCTATTCTAGTCATGGAACAATTTCCATTTTATGTCTGTCTCAAGAGCTCCCAGATTAGATATAGTATGCTTAACAATGTATCTCAATACAAACCTCAGCAGAGGGACCCATGGTGATTTTTCCATTTTCCTCACAAGCCATTCAGATGAGATTAACAATTCCGTGCCAATTTCAGAGTCATTTTGTGTGAGGGATGTGTCTCACCTGAGACTAGATATACCCTAAAGCAAACAAGTTGATTCAGTCGAGCAGGCAATGAAATTTGGATTCCAGCTTTAGAAAGCCATTGTCTAATTTACTGTACTGCCAAGCTGTTTGAGTGTGCCACTTTCACCGTTTGGCTTATATTAAAAAAGCTCAATTATCACTGGTATCTGAAATGTCCTCCTATCATCTGTTGTGTACAGAAAGATTCGGTTCTGACAGTTTCCTTGCATGAAAATGCAGTAGTGATCTCATATTTTGACTGGATTGTCAGTGATTCACCAAATTCACTGCCCTGCTGTGTGCTCCTTAACAAATTTCAAGGTTCCTTATCACTTTGCTGATTAACTTCTATGGTGAAAAGTACTTGAAGAAACTTTAAACTCATCACATTCTCCCAACATTGAGAAATCTCCCAACTAAAAACTATAGTTTCAAATTAAGAGAAATGTAACTGAACAATATAGCGTATGTAATATCTTTGTGGGATTTTAGTGCAAGCTCTGAGATGAATAAAAAGGGTCAACAGTGTGAAAGAATCATCATATGCCTGGAGAATATGTTAAGCAAGTAATGAGAACTACAGAAGTGAAGAAGAATCCTGCAAGAGATGCCAAAGCTTGCACAAGAGACTTTTATAAATATGTAAAGAGAGAGAATGGTTGTGTGTCCATTGAAGATGGATGCAGGGAAGATAATATTTGATAATATGAAAATGGCAGGATTGTTAAATGAGTACTTTGTGTATATTTTTACAATGGGGAAAAGAGATCAAACTACCCAACTGTATGACAAAATTTGTAAATCAGTCAAGTGGAGGAGTTTAGTGGATTTAATGTGCACGATAAATTGCAGATACATTTGTTATAATATTCCAATGCTCTTAAATTTGAACAATGTTAGGTTGAAAGATTGCTGATGTCACATCATTATTTAACAAAAGGAGATAGAACCCTGGTAACTATAGATGAAGATCAGTTGAGGAGCAACTCTTGCAATCTATCATCAAGTACATGATTGAGCAATTGGACAGGTATCTGTTGATCAGAGAGTTGTTACTCTGTATCCTCCACCAACTTGATAACCCTACAGAAACTTTGATTGCAATTATCCCAGAATCTTTCAGTCTTGCTATTGACACCACTGCCCTCCCACCTCCTGATAGGCTGTAGATACTGGTAGGACCAGATCACCCCACTGGCAGCCAATGGCAAACTGCCACTGAAATCTTTCGTTTCTTGTTTCCTTGAGCTATGACCTCTGGCCTTGGCACGTTCCAGACTTTCATAGATGCTCCAACATTGACAGCTGTGCTTTCAACTCCCTCAGCCTTAAGGTCAGAATTCACCCCTTATCGAAATCTTTGTCTTCTTTCTTTAGGATGCTCCTTAAAACCTACCTCCCTAACCATGCCCTACGCTAATATCTCCTACTTGGTAAGAAATAAAGGATGGCTGATACCTGAAATGTACCCAGTCATTAGCATTTTAGCAGAGGAGCCAGGGTGAAAGCATGCTATGGCTCGGATTTTCCAGTTTCCCCTGCCCCAAGATTAGAAATTCCCATCTAAGGTCAACCTTAAGGGCATCCCGACTTTCCGACCTGCCCGTGACAATTCCCATGGCAAGCAGGACTGGAAAATTTACCCCTGTATATTTCAGCAATTGTGAAAACCATAGAAAACCATGGAAAAAGTACAGCTCAGAAACAGGTCTTTTGCCCCTTCCTGTCTGTGCCGAACCATTTTTCGTTTCGTCCCACTGACCTCCACCTCTCCCCACTGCTTACCCATCTACCTGTCCACGTTTTCCTTAAATGTTAAAAGTGACCCCACATTTACCACTTTATCTGGCAGCTCATTCCACACTCCCTCTGCGTGAAGAAGCCCCCCCTAATAGTCCCTCTTTTCACCCTTAAACCATGCCCTTTGTTTCTTTTTCTCCCCTAGCCTCAGTGGAAAAAGCTTGTTTGCATTCATTCTATCTATACCCATCAAAATCTTATACACCTCTATCAAATCTCCCTCATTCTTCTAAGCTCCAGAGAATAAAGTCTTAAGTGCAATTGAATAACTTACCTCAGAGGAGAGTATTCTTTTTGCCTTATCCTCATATTAATCACACCAGATGTGGAAATATCAGTTATATTTCAGTTAAAATATTTTAGTGCTAAAGAATGCTCTTGGCGATCGATTTTTTAAGAAAATTATTCCTTTTCATATGATCTCTCAGGTATGCTGCAAATATGCGAAGACCATAATGTATATATTGTAAAAATATTACTCATTTCAAGGGCAAGAAATCTACACTATAGATTTCCTTGCGTTTTCTACGTTGAATTTTTGTTTGTGGATACTTCTGAAATTGGTTTGATCAAACCTACTTGAGGAACAGACTTCGGTAGAACTTTGAAAGGTTACATTTTCAATTTCAAATGGCATTGTAGACTTTAATATTCATTCTGAGCCATTCTTCCTTTATTAAGAAGTAGACTGCTATTGACATTAGTTCCGCAGGTCAGCAGTTGGAAGGAAATAAAAGATTTATGACATTCTTCTTCATTGCAGAGAATTTGGGTATCATGCTTTCTTGAACTTCTGATTTATAATTTACAGCATGGACAAGGGAGTTTGGCACGGCATATTATTAAAACTTGCATTTGCATTGTGGTGTATGGGATAAGATTTTAAGCAGAATGGTATAAAATGGAATTGCATAGCATTTGTGAGAGTGCTGTTATGAATTGGCTTAAAGATACTACAAGACCAAAAGATTACTTACTTTGGATCCATCTTTACACAACATTCACTCTTCATACAGTGATCAGTGCTATTTTGCGTAAATATTATCTGAAGAAATACTGCAGCTCAAGACAATATTTACAATGGTTGCAAATGTGATACAGCTCCACTTGGAGTATGTAGGGTGAGATTATCCATTTCCCCCCTCTGGCATGTTTTGTGTTGATAGAGGCATCCTATTGTTGCCAGTGGTGGGATTTACTAGTCCCATTGCTATCGATGGGCTTTCCCATTTGCACCCTTGGTTGCCGGGGAACCCACAAGGGGGTTAGAGCATTGTCCGGATCAGAAGATCCCACTGGCGTGGACAGCCAGAAAATATCAACTGTAGCTTGCTATTGTACTGCAGTGACATTGTGAAATGTTGTCTTGGGAGAAAATCCCGATACCATAGGCCGGAATTTCCTGTTCCGCTCGCCACAAGAATCATAGCAGACGGTTCCGAAATTTCAGCAGATCATGCAAAGGTCCATTGACTTTGGGTGGGTATTTCTGGTCTTGGGATGAGCGCAGCCAGAAAATTTCACCCAATAATTCTCAAACGGAGAAAAATAAATTTAATATATCCAACAAACATTTTAAAAATGATGATATGATGATGCAAGTTGCCAGAGCATGGATTGGATAAAATTTTGCTCAGTTTTTGCTCTGCTCAGTTCACTACTTCTGCTGAGCATAAAGGTATGAATGGGGCGTTTGTGTCTTCCACAAAGCAGTTGGGTTGTAGAGTTACATGTGAATTGCGATTGCGACCATGGCAGGAATTGGGCTATCTGGAATCAAGAAGCCCATTTATCCTTTGTGAACATTTAGGTTGGAGTGGTGGCTGGCATTGTGGACATAATAAGACCATGAAATAGAGGAGCAAAATTGGACCATTTGGCGCTCTGCCCTTCAGTCATGGCTGCTATAATTCTCATCCCCATTCTCCTGTTTTATTCCCCAAACCCTTGATCCTGTTATTGATCGTAAACCTATCCATCTCTGTCTTAAAGATGCTCAGTAACTTGCCCTCCACAGCCCTCTGTAGTAATGAGTTCCATAGATTTAACCATCCCCAGCTGAAAAAATTCCTCCTCATCTATAATGAAGAAAAATGACATTGCTTCTTTCAGTTAAAAATTAATGCAGCACATTTAATACCATTTGATTTCAAATATTATCATTTTAGACTTTTGTTTAAAAAAATGACAATTGAGTTTGATACCTCAGTAGTTTCTTACTTAAAATGGTCCCTTCTGATGGAGATCCTGAACAGCCTGCCACTGTCTGAGAGTATCAGTTACATTTTTCAGATACATTAATTCATTCAAGTCTCCCAAGGAGATTATGCTTGCACCTAATTGGTTGGAAGTGACTCAGAATATTTAATGGTTTCTAAAATTCATTAAATTTTCATTGCTTGTGAACTTTTGGCATTCTGTCAATCCATGCTACAGGTCTGCAGTATCATGTAAGATCTAAAATAAACCAGCTTTAGTTTGATCTCATATTCCTTCAGATGGATTTTTATATACGCCATAATCTTAGTCAATATTGTCTCTCTGGGGCTGATGAGAAATGCTTCAAAGCACTTAAAGCTATCTTCTTTCAAGTCGTATTGAATCCCATTTAAAATTTTGATTTGTTTTGATAGCATTATGGACAATAAATTGGCACCTTGTTAGGAATTAAATTGTCACTTGAAGCACATTTACTGGGTAGGTGTTGGCCTAGTAGTATTATCACTTGACTATTAGTCCAGAAACTCAGTTAATGTTCAGGGGACCTGGATTTGAACCCTGGCGCAGCACTTGGTGGAATTTGAATTCAATAGAAATATCTGGAATTAAGAATCTACTGGTGACCATGAAACCATTGTCAATTGTCGGAAAGACTTAAGTGGTGCACTTAATGTCCTTTAGCGAAGGAAATCTGCCTTTCTTATCTGGACTCCAGAGGCATAGCAATGTGGTTGACTCTCAACTGTCCTTGGGGAACTAGGGATGGGCAATAAATGACGCCATCCATGAATAAAAAAAGGTATCAAGAACAAGGATTAGATCTGAATTTCCTTCATAGAAATATAGGAACATAGAAGAGAGGAGCAGGTCGTGACCATTTGGTTCCTCGAGCCTGCTCCGCCATTCATTACGATCATGGCTGATCATCCAACTCAATAGCTTAATCCTATTTTTCTCCCAATAACCTTTGACCCCATTTGCTCCAAGTGCTATATCCAGCCATCTCTTGAATACCACTAAAATCCAATCTGGGACAGAAGACACTTCATTCTTTGTTGGCCATAGCCTTACCAAATACAGGGTAAGATGCAGGTACTATTGGCAATATTGTCATTATTTTTGAAGTTGACTTTGTTCAGGTAGAAGCATTGGGATACACAATTTGAAATATTAGAGTAATTTCATTGAGCTTGTGTTTCCAGTTGGAAGCTGTAATAATTTGGTGTATTTGAGGAACTTACCTCACAATATGGATTCTGGGTTGACTTTCTTGTTGAAACCTTGTTGGATGATCATAACCTTAGAGCTTTTAGCTGTGAATCTTCAATCTCTTGGCATCTTCTGTTTCTCGCTCAATTTAAGCTTGATTGGATCCCGTACTTTGAGGTTTCATCTCTCAGTTCAATTTCTATGCATTGTAAAACCTGAATTCCATAGCAGATGAACATGTCAGCCTGAAAAGTATCTCAGTAAAAGGTGTACTTTAGATTTATGGGAAAGTGGGCAGACCGCAGTAGTTGGGGAGGCAGGTCCAAAGAAATCTTACTGGAGGCTTTCGTTCCAACACAATGGCAAAACCTCATAAAATCCCTACAGTGCAGAAGGAGGCTATTTGGCCCATCGAGTCTGCACCAACAAATAATCCCACCCTGGCCCTATCTCCGTAACCTCACATATTTACCTCACTAATTCCTCTGAACTATGAAACCTAGGGCACTAAGGGACAATTTAGCATGGCAAATCAGTCTAGCCTGTGGAGGAGACTGGAGCACACAGGCGAAACCCATGCAGACATGGGAAGGATGTGCAAACTCCACGCAAAAGTGACCCAAGCTGGGAATCGAATCCAGGTCTCTGGCACTGTGAGGTAGCAGTGCTAACCATTGTGCCATAGTGACGCCCAAAAGGAGCATGAAGCTGCCCAACCTGAAGCACAAAGCACCATCTATATATTTTACTTATTGATCCAGCTTCTCCAGAGTATATTATTTGGCTGACTAATTTGGCTAATGCTCAGCCAGTAGCATAATTGGTTCATTCCAATTTTAGTCCAAGGCTGACCAACCTGGACAACATTAATGGTTATATCTGGGTATTCACTCCCAGCAGCTCGCACCTCTCCACTGTCACCCTGGAGGTGAAGCAGAAACCCCTATTTGCACACGTGGTGACGGGAGACAAGGATAATTTTTAATATAATAGTTTGTTGTGATCTGGAATACACTGCCTGAAAAGTTTCAATAATAACTGACGTTACAGATGTGTATTTATATCAAATGATAAATTCCAATTTAATCAGCTGGACTTGTACATGAAACCTTTTTTTGGAAGGTAGTTTCAGCTGTTAAATATAAAGACACTGATTTAAGGTAGCCACCACAGGTCACCTGATACTTGAGACTTTGAATTGAGGAGACTTCGGGAAGCTTCTCACAGGTGGATTGCAATGAACTTGCCTGGACTATATTCTTGTGGAATATCACACCAGCCTTTTTCAGGACTTATCCCAAGACAGCAGGCGTTCTGTCTCTGGGACTACCGGGTAAAAAAGAAAGGCTAATGAGTCTGATTCTTCACAAGGGAATGCTAAAGACCCTTGTGTGCCTCCATTTCATGCTAATGGTTTACACCATGAGAATTGGAAACTGCTTCATCAATAAGACAACTAGACTATTGATTTATTCCATCAGGGTAAGCAGGAATGTGAGGTTGAAGTTGCAGTCAGATCAATCATGATCTTATCGAATGGTGGGGCAGTCTCAGGGGCCAAGTGGTCTATTCATGCTCCTAATTCAAACTTTGAATGTTCATATGTCTGCTTGTATGATGGATTAATGGCCTGTTGCCATATGACTGGAATTCTTCAAGTTTTGAGAGCTCTTAATTATAGAAACCCTTTTGGCTTTCTGCGATCTGGAGGAAGAACATATAAAAGCAGCAGAAAAGCTGTTTGTCTCTTTCAGCCAAGCTGTATCCTATCTGTCTACATTGTACATTGAACAGCAGAGAGAAATTCTAAAAAGAACTTCAATTCCCAAAGCAGTATTTCAAAAAGAAAATAAATCAAGAACTGGAGCTTTAAGGACCACTTCATCCACAAAGAACGGCAAAGGACTCAGTAATCAGTGAACAATTATATTCATAGAATCATCAAATCCCTATAGTGCAGGAGAGGCCACTCAGCCCATTGAGTCTGCACTGACTCTCCAAAAGAGCACGCTATCTAGGCCTAATTCCCCATCCTAACCTTGTAACCCTGCACATTGATCCTGGTCAAACCTCCTAACCTGCACATTTTGGATGCTAAGAGACAATTTAGCATGGCCAATCCACCTAACCTGTACATCTTTGGACAGTGGGAGGAAACTGGAGCACCTGGAGGAAACCCAGGCAGACACAGTGAGAATGTACAAACTCCATACAGACAGTCACTCAGGGCTGGAATTGAACACAGATTATTAGCACTGTGAGGCAGCAGTGCTAATTATTGTGCACTGTACATTTGTTGCCCCTTATCATTGAATCTTAAAGTGGCCAAAAGTTAACATCCTCTATTTGGTAACTTATATTTTTACATTTGCGCTGCAATATCTTTCGTAACATTTTAATATCTTGGTTGTATTTTTTTTTAACATAATAGGAATTAACTCTTCATTCGCTTAAATTCAAGAAAATCTGTCAGATTGAGTCCTCTTTAATCAGCACATCAACAGTTCAGTATATTTATTCAAATGACACATTCATCCTTTTAAATTTCAATAAACCTTGTTGTGGTTAACTGAGGAATGGGAAGAAGAAGAGGCATCCTTGTATTCATCCTTACCAAGTTATAACACTTTTAAAAGTGAATTGGGTAAATTCTTGGAAAGCGACTATCTTTCGGTGTTACAAAACCCATTCGTTCCGTGAGCAATGTAAGTTCAGTTTGGAAGAGAGGGCCAGAGTGGTACGTTATTTCAGGAGTTGGTGCAGACTTGATGGGCTGAGTGACCTCTTTCTACAAGTACAGATTCTAGAATCAGTAACTGCATGTCATGGTTTAAAAAAAGGCTATGATCCATCAAGCCAGGTTTCACTCTGGAATCTGACTTGTCCAGTGTTAACATTAGGTGAGTTTGCAATGTAGTGGTAGGAAGAAAAAGCAACAGAATGGGATAAATTAGATTGCTATCTGAAAGAGTTGGCTCAGGCATGATAAACTGATTCTTCCATGGTGAAACTGCCAGTGCATTCGAGACAGGTTTAGAGTTGGGTTTCCAATTTTTAATAATTAAACTCAGCCATCTTGGCATGATGGCACAGTGGTTAGCACTGATGCCTCTCTGCACCATGGACCTGGGTTCTATTCTAGCCTTGGGTGACTGTCTGGATAGAGTTCGCACATTCTCCTTACATTTGCATGGACTTCTTCCGGCTGTTCCAGTTTCCTCCCTCAGTCCAAAGATGTGCAGGTTAGATTGATTGGCCAAGTTAACTTGCTGTTTAGTGTCCCAAGATATTAAGGTTTTAAGGGGATTAGTGGAGTAAATATGTGAAGTTATGGGGATAGGGCCTGGGTGGGATGCTCTGTTGGAGAGTCAGTGCAGTCTTGATGGGTCGAATGTCCTCCTTCTGTATTGTAAAAGCAGGCCCTAGAATGAAAGCATCATTAAATATTTTTGGTTAGTGACTTTATGGCCGGCTCCTATCCAATCAACAGTTATCTTGAATTAGAAGACAAAAAAAAGTCATACCTAGCTAGGGAAAGTGGAACATGAGACACAAACTGTACAGGCCATTACTGAGCTTCAGAGACATTCTGCTTAATTCAATCTGAACAGACACCATTTTGCTAGGTTGACTTAACAAGTATTTCTCATGTGACCCTCTTTAAGAACAGTTGCTGCCAACAGATTGGTATGTGTACTTAGTATTCCCATTCATGCTGAACATTAATTGGTTGTCCTGTACTGTTTAACCTCCTTCTGCTGCTAAGAATGGTTCGGCAAAGAAAGATTTAATGTTGGTTAGGGCTGACTTTCCACATCTCCTGTGATGCGTGAAGGAGCATTTGCCTTACTTTGTTAGAGTTTTTTAAAGCTCTGACATGTTTTCCCTTGTAACGTTTGGGTCTGCTGCGTTCATGAAGCAGAATGTGCCGTTTCCACCCATCACCTTGCTTTCCTTTGACAACCTCCACTGCACACCGACATTGCACAGTGAATAGCGATGCAGCTTTTCCATGTGATATTGCAGGGTTTAAATGGTTATTTAGTGCTATCCACAGCCATCAACTGTAATTGATTTTGGTGCTTAATTAGAAAGAAGAAAGACTTGCGTTTGCAAAGCACCTTTCATGATGCCCCATAGCGCTTTACAACTGATCAAGCACACTGTAAAGTGTGGTCAGTGTTATAATGTAGAAAAATCATTTTTATACACACAACAAGCTCCCACAAATGCAAGGCTGGCATTCATTTTGGGACGACTGGAGTACAAAAACAGGGATATACTGCTGAGGCTTTATAAATTCTGGTGAGATTACATTTGGAGTATTGTGAGCAATTTTGGGCCCCGTATCTAAAGTTTGCTGGCCTTCAGAAGATCCAGAGGAGGTTCATGAGAATGATCCCAGGAATGAAAAACTTGACATATGAGGAGCATGAGGACTCAATGGAGTTTACAGTGATGAAGGGGGATCTCATTGATACTTACATAATATTGAAAGGCTTGGATAGAGTAGATGTGGGGAAGATGTTTCTATAAGCAGGAGAGGCTAGGATCCGAGGATGCAACCTCAATATAAAGGGATGACTCTTTAGAATCAAGATGAGGAGAAATTTCTTCAGCCAGAGGGTGGTGGATCTTTGGAATTTATTGCCACAAAAAACTGTTTGAGACCAGGTCATTGAGTGCATTAAGACAGAGATAGATAGATTCTTGGTAAGGGAATCAAAGATTATGGGGAAAAGGCGGAAGAATAGGGCTGAAAAGTTTAGCCATGATTGAACGGTGGAGCAGACTTAATGGGCTGAATGGCCTAATTTTGCTCCAAGATCTTGGGGTCTTATGGTCCAATGGCAATAAAATAATCTGTCTTTATTTAAATGTTGCCAGATAATAATTATCCTGGAGAACTCTCCTACTTTTCCTTGAAATAGTGCCATTGTATCATTTCATCTATCTAAGAGTGCAGAAATTAGCATTTGATCCAAGGAATAAAACCTCTGACAGTACCACACTCTCTCAGCAATGGAGAGTAAGTCTGGGTTTTGTGTTTCAATTGCTCATATGGGACCCACATTTTCTGACCTCTAACTGATACATAGCTGGTAGCTGTTGAGCAGATGCTAAAACATCTAACATAGGTTTATCATTCATCAAATGATAGCAAAACAGAAAATCACCATGTGGGTTATTTTTAACCTTCACAACTTAAAAGCAATGCTTAATTAGTTTTTGATTAGCACAGCAAAGCTAATTTCAACTCTCTTGTGCTTTTAAACCATCATTATTTCATATATCCCATCATCAATTCATCCACAGCCATGATGCTTAGCAGTTGAGTAGTTGCCATCTGTGATTGTACAGCAAAAATGGTCAGCAGCAGCATATTACGTGGTAGCCTAGTGATGAATAAAATTTTTTACTTCAATGAAGTTACTGTGAAAATTCCTTCGTCACCACACTCTAGTGCCTGTTCAAGGAGGCCAGTGCACCTAACCAGCATGTCTTTTGGACTGTGGGAGAAAAATGGAAACCCACACAGACACGAGGAGAACATGCAGACTAGGCCCAGATAGTGGCCCAAGCCAGGAATCAAATCTGGGCCTCTGGTGCTGTGAGGCAGCAATGCTAACCACTGTGTCATCTTGCCACATCTAGGGTGCCCATTTTCCCTGGTGGTTTACTTGGGAGTGGAAGGTTGAGTGCATGTTCATTTGCAAGCAATAAGAATGAATCAACAGAGAATTGGTACTGGCAGAAAATACACTCCAATCAAATTCAAACCATCACAACACTAGTTAAAATAATTTTCTGAAAACTTAAAAACAAACGGCAATATAAATAGCAGCATGAGTTGTTGGTTCACCTCTCACACAAAGGCATCCAAGCCATTAGATGAGAAAACAAACAACTACTGTCGAAGAAATGCACTAATGTATCTAAATATGCACAGGATATTTTCAATCTGGAATAACTATATAACAACACAGTAGCTTGTGGAAAAAAACTACTGTTTGCATTTGCACACATCGTTGTGATCAGCCCTATATGACAATATTCCTATAACTGGCAATTCAGTGGGGTTTTTATGAATAATTTACAGCATCTAAGGCAGTTATGAACTACTCTTTTTGAAAATATATGATCCGAGTATAATGTCAAAAATGACCAGATTAAAATTCAATTAAGATGGTAACCAGCAACACAGGTTTGACCTGATCTCTCCGCACAACTGCTGCAGAATGAAACTATAAAGTTGCAGTTGTTAAATCCTACACTATTTCATAGTTCACTATTTGACAGCTTTGAGAAGGGCTGTTATCTTTTGTGCAGACACTTTATCCTTTATCCTTAGCCTCGTTACATGGTACCTCATCCTTTGTGTTGTTATTTTACTTACTCGTAGGATCCAGTCAGAATGAAGAATTCAGTAGTGCATTTTCCTATCTTTAACAGTTTATAATTAATACAACTCTGATTTGATTTTCTACCGCATGAAGCACTGAGTTTAAAAAAAATTCAACATAATTTAGTGAAGTAAAATAAGAGCCAAATTAAAATAAAAACAAAGGGAATTTGCCCAAGATAAGAATTACATGCATTTCAAGGACTCGTTCTGTCATGAATACAAATCCTAAATTGCATGCTGCACTTTGAACTGTTTCTCCTTAGTCCTTCCTCCTACAGTCAAACTGACATGAAAGGTCTGCTCCCAGCGTGTTTCATTACATTTTTCTTTCTCTTAATCACTAGTTTACGGAAATCATGCATAAGCTTGTCACGATCCCCTGGTCAGAGAATTGTAAACCGCCAGAAGATGATAGGATGCCACACTGTCTCTGCAGGAGAGCTGCAAGCTTCAACCATTTGACAAGCTTGCACATGATATCTATGGTAACTATATCTCAAGCTGGGTGTTATCAGTGCTATCTGGAACCCTACCTAAGCTCATCTTTACTACTAGGTAATATTGTTCCTTGGAAGTGTTGCTGATAAAACAACATCCAAAAGTGTACCTCTGAACACTGTCACTGTAGTTGATCCGCTGGCTACGCACTTTGAAAATTGTTTTAGCAGGTTTCAGTCTATGCAACGGTTCTGTTACATATTCAAATAACTGAAGAGACAGTTGCACAGTGACTTAAGAACAACTGGTAATTTTTCTGGCAGGTGGGCTAAACTATGAAGGCTCTCACTGTCTTGACAAACACTACTATCTGATGAAAGTGAAAAGATGATTGGGATGAGTTTTCAAGGTCTTATCTCAGTGATTTTAATTCAGCTGTCTTGAGACAAAATGCTGAAAATAATGATTCTCTGAACTTTTTTTGTGTGTGATTGTTAGATAATGAAATATTCATGAATGAATGAATCTTGAATTGATTCTAACTGGATCACTATACACTCTGGCATGTGCTCTAGAGGTTATGTAGAAGTAAATGGATATCAAGCATTTTGCAAAAATAGGATAATCCGTGCATCACAAGTTCATTTGTACACCCAAAACCAAGATTGTGTCTTTATGTCAGATCCTGTACAGATATGTTATATGTTGAAAACGCTGTTTACCCACGATAGAAAGGAAGCTGTCATTTGACATCAAGATTTTTTGTGTTGGTGATGGGGTAGCTGACAATCATTTTTCTAGTATAACTGAGAACATGAAAGAAAAATAGCAAATATATTCTCCACAAATAGGAACTGTCTTAAACCTTCTATAAAATGCATATCGTATTTTTGTGCATGCGACTGTAGTACTGCAGTGCATATTACAGTGTTGGTTCCCAATCTGTTTACAAATAAATTTTGATTTCATTGCAGTGTTGAGTTAATTTACTTTAGAGTTTGAGCGTGATTGAAAGGGTAAATAATCACACAGGTTTAAAAATCACAAAAAGGTAAGTACATGGATGGGAAAGGATTAGAAGGATTTGGGACAAACATTGACAATTGGGACTATCTGGGAGGGCACCATGGTTGGCATGGACCTGTTGGGCCTGTTTCCGTATTGCTCTATGACTTTAGACTGCAAGCTGCTAAACTCAGTCACATAAGAGAAAATCAGAGGTCTTGATTAAAGCAGACCTAGATAATAGTCAAGTACCATAAAACTCCTAGTCACAAGGAAGGCCTCTGTCATACTTCAGACCACAAAACCGCTATTGAATTCTGTATAGCTGCAGCTTGTTAGTGTCTGTTCTAATAAAGGACAGTGAACATGGGAAAACATGAGGGGTGAATATACCATTGGTTAGAAATTTAGTGATCCTAATCATGTTGAACATAATAGATAAATAGAAAGAAATATGTGCTTGGTGATACTATGTTTAGGTAGATGTGCACAAATGGTAATTGGACAACCATACTCTTATGCATTATGTATTCTCAATTGTTAGTTGTGACGGGATATAGATAACTTCTGTGACACCTTTGATTGGTAGATGTTAATTACTGATAGTTGAGCCACAGATTATAATTGCCATTGTATTTCCTTATACAGGGAGTCTGTGAGACTCCAGTGGCCAGCAGACATCCTTGCTATAGCTGGACTAAAGATTCTGAATGAATGTTGTCTGGTCAGTTATGAAAAGTGAGGTACACTATTGTCGAATAGCTGTAAATCTCCCGCAACAGTGCGCAAGAAAATTAAACTGTCTGCTAAGAGAATGGAACGCCAGATAATGTCAGATAATATCAGCAGCCCAAAACACACAAAAGATATTTGTCTGCCTGTTTTAGATATGGCCGATTTTCATTTCATAGAAAAGTAAACGGGTAAGCTGAGTGCTGTATCAAATGCGTTGCCATTTTGCTCTCATTTATTTTGCATTTCTGCCAATGGCCATTTTCATTCCTGCAGTGTTTAATCTGATGACAATTTATTCATTTCAGTATTCTTCTTAAAAATAAAATTAACAGCCTGCATTTGTACCCTTCAAGCTGAGGGATGTTGATATTATCTTCTGGAACCATTTTCTACTTTCTCATCAGTGACAGCATCAAGCCTCTTAGATTGTGTGTAGTGCACAGCATGATTGGATAACACTCCCCTAAACTCCCCAGAAGCATTTTAATTGCTGTTTCGAAAGAGCACCCATGCAGCACCGGTGGAACATTTCCATTCCCCCGGACCAGCTGTAATTGCGATCTTTGAGAGAAATTGCCAATTTAATAGCAATTGGTGCAAAATTACAGATAATTCTGTTTTGTAGACTTCTGTCTGGTAAAGACTAGATTAAGCTTGTCAACACTAATTTCACTTAGTATCCCTGTTGGGATAAAAGGGACTTTCATCTCATTAGCACTTGAATACATCATCCCTGAAGAGAAAAGGACAGAATTTCATCAATACGGTACATTGAATAACATTTAATCTTGTATCAATTTACTTATAAAAATATAGCAATAAAATATATCTACATTGTAATTGTAAATGCAGTCTCTATCCATGCATTGCATTCTGCTTCAATTAACCAAATTAATTTGCATTTACAAATAGCCAGAATATGTTTCTGTTTCTACTTTGTTTTCTAACTTGTATTTTAAGCATTAAAATTCTTAATTATTTGCTGATTTGTTTTGCAAAACTCTTAATCCATACTTTATGGCCTCACTCAACCCGAGACCGAGTAATCTTTCCCGAGCTCAACAGACGTTGCATTGTCCACTCCTCTCCCACTACGAATCTGTGTTGGGAGTGGTGGTAGAATTCCAGCCTGTATTTACATTTTACATTGAAGGGAAAGATTGGTACACCATAGAATTGTGGAAAAGTACACCACATTCAGTGCTGAAGAGCAATCTAAATAATTCTGCTTCCCTTTATTTTTCCAAAACCTTGCAATTATTTTCTCCTTTAAGTATTGGTCATTTCCATTTTGTAAATTACTATTGAACTTGTTTCTTTCAGGCTGTGCATTCTAAATCTTCACCATTCCTTATCTGAAAAAGGTTTCCCTCATATTGCAGTGGGCACCAGAGGCAATCACCTTGAACTGTACCCTTTGATGAACAACCCTTCAGCATTGGAAATATTTTCAACTTATTTATTATGTATTTCACATCTCCTATTGGTTGTTGCACATATACCTTTAAGAGAGCACAGTGGTTAGCGCTGCTGCCTCACAGCTTCAGAGACCTGGGTTCAATTCCTGAGAGATATGAAACCAATGGCTAAACAGCATCGACATACAGGCTATGTGTAAGTCAGGTGAGCAATGTGAACAGTGCATCTTCATTCATGCACCAAGAAAATGCCCGGCTTTCAATGCCATCTGTAAGGCATATGACATGGGAGAGTGTAAGTGCCAATGCAGAAAACAAAAGCCAAAACATCTAGCTCAATACCGTGAAAAACCACAAACAAAGGCCTGACATTCTAACCAACCATGAGTGGGTACAAATAGTGTGAAGACAAGATTCATGAAATATCTGACCAAGCTATAAGACAAGATTCATAACACACTAAATGAGTTGACATTTAGCACGTTAAACATCAAAGAATGTATTGGCACAGTGTTACTAATAGAAATCTTTGTCACTGTCCAGATTACCTGTCCACAGTTGAAGGGTCCATGTAGCCAATAACCTATACAGAAAAGTGGTATGAGCATAAGTATCAACATCCTCCCACTTTGCACACTAAATTGTATGTATCCACAGAATAGATTTATTGCTCTTGGTTAAGATACGTTCAGACAATGTTAATTTATTTTGCTGCCATGTGAATAGTTTGATTTCTGAAGGATAAAACATTTGTTTAGAGAGAAAGAAGTCCTTTGGGGAAGGATATCTGCCATCTTCATTGATTCTGGTCTGACACCAAATCCACAGAGGGCAGTTAGGGATGGGCAACGGATGCTGGCCCAGCCAGCAACACTCATAACCCATGAATCGTTTATTGTGAGGGGGAATTGATGACAAAAGTAGGATGTTCCACTTCAATTGTACAGGGCATTGATGTGACCATATCTGGAATATTGTGCACAATAGTGGTCATCTTATTTAAGGGAAGATGTAAATGCATTAGAAGCAGTTCAGTGGAAGTTTACTGGACTAATACTAGATATGGAAGGTTTGTCTTAGAAAGGTTGGAGAGGTTGGGTTTGTTTCCACTAGAATTTAGAAGAGTAAAATGTGACTTGATCAAAACTTTTAAGATCCTGAGGGATATTGATAGGATGGATTTGAAGAGCATGTTTCTACTTGCTAGAGGATCTAGAACTAGGCATCACAGTTTAAAAATAAGGACCCCTCATTTAAGACAAAGACAAGGAGAAATATTGGCCAAAATTCACCTGAGCGAGGCTGTAAAATCTTACCCATTTTCTCTGCGGGTCAGCTATAAAATAGCAATGTTTAAGAGGCATCTTGACAGACTCATGAATAGGGAATAAAAGGATATGGATGGTGTGGAGGCAAAAGGTCTTTAGAAAGGCAGCGTGTTGGTGTAGGGTTGATGGGCCGAACTGTTCTTTGTTTCTTTGTCATGAGTCTCTGGAACTGTTCCTGAAAGGGCAGTGGAAGAAAAATCTTTGAATATATTTAAGACAGAGCTGGATAGATTCCTGATTAATAAGGGGGTGTAAGGTAATTGGGGTAGAAATGTGGAGTTGAGATTACAATCAAATCAGACATGATCTCATTGACAGGGAACAGTTCGAGGTCTGAGTGGCCTCATTATGCTCCTAAATTGATTTTCGTATGTTCTCTGTTTTCTATTCTTTAGCTAATTCTCCATGCATGCTGCTCCCACACCTTTAATCTCATGGGCTTCTGTGAGCCTATTATGCTAATTCTATTGTATGTGGTATGTTAAAAAAACAGTTCTTGTATCAATTGCATTGTTCTCATCCACTATCTCTGCGACTTCCTCAAAAATACAATTCAGAACATATGTTAGCCATTTGTATATGGACATCAAGTATGCTTAATTTAGTTTATCATTGTGAAATGCAACAGATGGTAAGTGATTGCACCAACCCAATTGGACAGATGGGTACACAATAACGCATCCAATTGAGGAGTTGAATGAAGTTTAAAAAAGGATTAAGACACCACTGACAATGAGGGAGATCAGATTGAAAATGTAAAGTTAGAAATATATGAAGCGACAAGGCTATTTGAACAGATTACTGGACCAGGAACCACGGTACAACAATGAGCACAGGAGTAATCAGTGAACACGACTTATTAGAAGTCTGGAGATGGGCAGTTACAATTTGGATGATTTCAAGTTTATGCAGGGCTCCAGGTGCAAGACTGGTCAGGACAGCATTAGAGTAATTGAAACTAGAGGGGGTAAAAGTGTGAGGGTTTCAGCAGCAGATGTGCTGAGACAGGGGATGGATAACATTTTGGAGATGCTTTTATGTTTACTTAGTGATGGAGTGACGATAGAGTCAAAGGCCCATTTCAGTGTGAAAGACGATGCCAAGATTCATGAAGTTTGCTTCCGCTCACATTGGTTCTCAGTCTGGCAATGCCTTAATTTCAAATTTCTGAAGTTGGCTGCTCCAAATTCTGACATGGTTTCCCTGCTCGCCCACCAAAAACCCCCATATATCTGACTTTCCCCAATCCTACAACTTGCTTCTCCAAATCTGGCCTTTTGCATATCCTTGATTTGCATTTCTCCTCTATTAGTAGTCAGGATAGCATCGTGGTTAGCACTGCTGCTTGGCAGAGCCACGAGTCTGGGTTTAATCCCGGCCTTGGGTTACTGTCTGTGTGAAGTTTGCACATTCTCCCTGTGTTCTGTGTGGGTTTCCTCCTGGTGCTATTGAGTTCACTCTTACACTCCAAAGATGTGCAGTTAGGTGAATTGGCCATGCTAAATTGCCCCTTCCTGTCAGTGACATTAGCGGAGTAAATACATGGGGTTCCAGGAATGGGGCTTGGATAGGACTGTTGTTAGTGTCAGCTCGATGGGCTGAAAGGCCTTCTGCACTGCAGGTATTCTAGCTGCCTTGCCCCAAAGCTTTGGATTGGCCTTCTTAAACCTCTCTATCCTTTAATCCTCACTCTCTCCTGCTTTAAGATGTTATTTAAAATTTACTGCCTTGGCTTCTGATCCCTGGCTTGTTTTTGTATATTCTTCTATATTTTCCCCCCTTGGCAAATTCTATTATGTAAGAGGCACATTTTAAATTAAAGTTGTTGCTGTTGCTACAACATTTATTGACTTGTATTTTATTTTTTCGAGGATGTTAACTCCTATCAATTTAGTTAGATCTTATTGACAATTTTCTTCTTTTAATAACTGTCACTGGAATGTACAAGACAAACGATATGTTTCCAAACAGCAGGATCAGTGTCTTCTTGAAGGTATTTAGGAGAACATTTTTAGTCATGCATACTGTGATAAGCCCCACAAGGTCCATGGGGAATCACTGATTGATTTCCTGGTGATGCTTGTTGAGGGTGAGTTCCCCTGGTAACAGGCAGTAAGTTCAGCTGGAACTCATTACCTGAGCCTGTTATAAGGCAGGCCCAGGACTGGGCCTGCTGAACTATAGTCCTGGACAGAGGCTAGCGTCTGTACATCACAATAGTGATTTTACTTTGTATTCTGTAAGGAACTACATTCTTTACCAGTTGGCTTCCTGAATCATTACATATTGGATTTTTTTATCTCTGAAAAACCTACACAGCTTTAAAGTTAAATATTTCACAGCACTTAAAACAGCAATGAACAAAATTGTCTTTTATTGATGTTAATCACATTTTTGCCTGCAAGATCAGTGATAAATCCATTATCACTAACCAGTGGGAGAACTGTTGCCAGGGTAATTCATTTGTAATATTAAAAACACATTGACATTGAAATAATTGTTGTGGAATTAGCAAAGTCTGTTGAAATAGGATTAAATTTAATTTCATAAATAGATAAAATAGATTTTTTATTTCAAATTGTATTAAAACTATGTAGCCTTAATAAGATGAATATATGATAAATCAAATAGAAAAATTATTTAGTTTTAGATTAAAACTAAATGAAGGATATGTAAGTACTAACTGTACCAATGCATCAATGGGATATTAATTTTTTTATCATTATTATTCTCAACTTTTTCAGCTTGTATTGCCACTAGTTCAAATATAATCTAACAAGGAAACACTGATGAATATTTTTTTGATTTTCTTTCCTGGAATTTGGGTACCTCTGGCAAAGCCAGAATTTGTTGTCCATCCTTAATTGCCCTTTGTAGATGTGAATGGCTTACCAGGTAAGTTCAAAGCAAAATTACGAGTTAACTACATCGCTGTGCCTCTGGAGTCACGTGTAAGTTAGGCCACGAAAGGATGGCACCTTTCCCTCCCTAAAGGACGTGAGTGATGAAGATGGAATTTTATAAAATGTAATGGTAGTAGAACATAGAACATAGAACATTACAGTGCAGAACAGGCCCTTCGGCCTTCGATGTTGCGCCGACCAATTAAGAAAAAGCAATAACCCTCTAACCTAAACTATTCCCTTTTCATCCATAAACTTATCTACTAACCTCTTAAACGCCACCAAACTTGGCGCATCTACAACTGCAGCAGGCAGGGCATTCCATACCCTTACCACCTTCTGGGTAAAGAACCTACCTCTGACATCCGTCCTATAACTACCACCCCTTAATTTAAAGCTATGTCCCCTCGTGCTAGCTTTCTCCATCCTAGGAAAAAGGCTATCACTGTCCACCCTATCTAAACCTCTAATCATCTTATATGTTTCAATAAGGTCTCCTCTTAGCCGCCTTCTTTCTAACGAAAACAACCTCAAATCCCTCAGCCTCTCTTCATAAGACCTGCCCTCCATACCAGGCAACATCCTGGTAAACCTCCTCTGTACCCTCTTCAATGCCTCCACATCTTTCTTATAATGTGGGGACCAGAACTGCACACAATACTCCAAGTGCGGCCGCACTAGAGTTTTGTACAGTTGCAACATGACGTTGTGGCTCCGAAATTCAATCCCCCTACCAATAAAAGCTAAGACTCCGTATGCCTTCTTAACAACCTTATCGACTTGATAGTTGTCATGGTCACCATTACTGAGACGAGTTTTAAATTCCAGATATATTAATTGCATTCAAAATTCCACCAGCTGCCGTGGTGGGATTTGAACCAAGGTGCCCAGAGTTTCGGCCTCTGAATTTAGTAGCCCAGTGCCATTACATGACCATCACCTTCAGCCGAATGTTGAAGAATTTTGTGGGCAAAAAGGACAAGAAGTGACATCTACAGATGTTTCAGTAAAGAAATACTACTTGTGTAAAATTGAGAATTGATAAACTGATTTTACTGGGGCTAAACATAGAGAATTCCAAAGGTTCTCCGTGTTTAGGCTGAGCATCATATTTATTCCTATCAGTAAGATCACGGAAGTAAAATAAGAGTAAAATGATAACAGTTTCACATTTTAAATGGGTGAATCTTTCTGTTCGCTACAGTTCACTTTGATGGCTAAGTGTTTTGTGATATTACTGTTTTATACTGTGCAATGTTGTTGTATGGCTAAAGACAGAGCAACGTTCTGTAACAAACATAATTGATATAATGGCTTATCTATGACTCCCTTTTAAGAATCTGTTGGCACTATTTCATGTTAAGTAGAGACATAACAATCTTTGTCCATAACAGTAGTGTGTACCACCTAAAAAATGCGTTGCAGGAACTCACCAAGGCTTTCTAGACAACATCTTTCAAAACTACAAACACTACAATCTAATAGGACAGGACAAGCAGATAGATTGGAACACCACGACTTGGAAGTTCCCCTCCAAGCCACTCACCATCCTATCTGGAAAAATATTGTTGTTTCTTCACTATTGCAGGCTCAAAATCCTGGAATTTCTTCCGCTACACCTCATGGACTGCAACCGTTTCAGAAGGCAGCTCACTATCTTCTCAAGGCCAATCAGGGATGGGCAATGCATGCTGGCCTAGTTAACAACACACACATTTCATGAATGATTTTTTTCAAAATCTCAAATTCATACTGGTATGCAGAATTTGAGAGAATTACTGTTACAGATACTGGACTTTAACAGGCCATTTTTAAAAAATGTCTCCTTTACCTTGAGGTAAAATTAAAAATTCCAGAAACATCTCAGTTTGGAGACATACCTCTGTGATATGGATAATATTGGGGTGAATCTTCAATAGAAGCCCATTGAAATCAAGTGACAGTTTTCACACCTTTCCTCAGTATCTCTCAAAAAAGGGGTGGCTGCCTTGTGAGACACAGGGACAGAGGGAAAGATAGCAACTTCAGACATTTAGAGGAACAAAGCAGCTACTACTTTGGAGAGGCAGGATGCTTGGAAAGAGCAAAGTACTTTGATGCTGGATGAATGAAATAAAAATGGAAAATGTTGGATATAGTCAGCAGATTAGAGAAACAGACTTAATGTTTTAGACCTGAATGACCCTTCTACAGGATTGTATTGTTCCAGACATTTCTGCAAGAACCATATTACATTAGTTGGGATGAGGAGAGGGGAGGGAGCAGGATTTGGGGGGAGATAGTATTGCTATTTAGGCCACAGCAAATGGCAATGCACAACAACTTGCTTTCCCACCTACTTATAGCCTGCAAATTTGGCTTCAGTGCAGTTAGTCTGTTCAACCGTGTCACTAATACTTGACCATAAATATTTGAGGTCCCCACACTGATCCCTGTGACACTGTACTAGTTATAACCTGTCACCTTGAAAAAGGTTCCATTTAACCTGACACTCTGGCCAAAAGATTCCAAGTGTTCTCAGCAGTAGGGATTTTCCAGTTCTGTTTATGGCAATCCTCTGCCTTAAAGACCCATCTGGTTCACTAATGTCCTTTTCGAGAAGGAAATTTGTCCTTCTTACCAGATCTGACCTCTATTTAATTCAGACCCACAACAATGTGGTTGACTCTTAATTGCCCTCTGAAATGTTCAGTTTTAGTGGCAAATAGGGATGGGCAGAAGGGACTAGCTTTCTCAGCAACATCAATATGTGATGAAAGAATAAAGGAAAAAGATGGATTCTAGCAGTTCCCAAAAGATGTTGAGTTAACTGGCCTATAATTTTCTGCTTTCTGTCTCCCTCCTTTCCTGAAATGAAGTATTACATCTGTGGTTTTTCATTCTGTTGGAAACTTTCCAGAATTTGAGCAATTTTGGAAGATCACAATCAATGCATCCACTATCACCGCAGCCAGTTCTTTAAGACGTTATTGTGTAGGCCATCAGTCCCAAGGGACTTGTCAACCTTTAGTCTCAATAATTTTTCTGATACTTTTTCTCTGGTGACTATGACTGTTTTAAGTTCCTCTCTCCCTTTTTCCCATTGATTTTCTACTAATCTTTAAATGCTTTCTCTGTCTTCTGCTATCAAGACAGATACAAAATATTTTTTCAAAGTCATTGCCATTCCCCTGCTCCCCATCATTAATTCACAGTGGTGCCTTCTAAGGGACCAAGGGAAAAAATGAACTTTTTTCCACTTTATGTATTTGAGCAAGGCTTTAATATCTTTTGTGTTTTTCATACTAGTTTTCTCTCATATTCCAATCTCTCCCTCTTTATTCTTATTTTATGTTTAGCTCCTAAAAATTTTCTCAATCCTCTGACTTACTTTTTGTTGTATTGTACAACTTTTTCTTTCAAATTGATAACCATCCTCAACTTACTCATTTAACCACAGACCATGCAGTCTTCTCATAAATTCTTCCTTTCTCAATTGAATGTATCCATGTTCTTAAGCTTGACTCCTGGTGTTGACTGACACTGCCAACTAGACCCTTGACTTTTTGAGAGTTTTCCTGGAGGGTTTCCTGATCCCCAGGTATAGATCCCCGTGCAGCCTAGGAAAGTCTTGAAGCCCAACTCCTACTATGTTTCCCCATTCTTATCTCTTTCTCAGTTCAAATTCCGTTTTAATGTGACTTCCAGGTTTGTTTTATTCATTCATGGGAATGGGTATTGTTGGCTGGCCAGCATTTATTGCCCACCTCTAGTTGCCTTGTTCCATGTAGAATCAACTACATTGCTGTGGCTCTGGAGTCACAGGTAGGCCAGACCAGCTTAGGATGGCAGATTTCCGGCATTAAAAGGACATTACTAATCCAGATGGGATTTTCTGACAATTGTCAGGTTTTTTTTAATGTAAGCCTTAATTCCAGATACATTTTATTGAATTCAATGTCCCCAGAACATTGGCTGAGTTTGTGGATTAATAGTCTCGCGATAATACCACTAGGATATTGCCGCCCCTAAATGCATCTCACATTTAAGAGGGTTGGGCTGGCGCCAAGTAGCTTCTCACGATTTTGTGACACTTTGCTGAGGCATATTCAACAGCTATTCAACTGGTTGCATCTGCAGTGATTTAAATGAACAAAACTTGAAGTTTGTAGCTGCCTACATAGAAGCAACAGATGTGAATGAATCATGATGCCTATGCCTATTTACAAGAAGAATTTTGCACACTGGTGCACAAATTCTTCAATAGCTAAACAAGTGCAATGAATCATCAGCAAATTGTATCAAACATCCAAATTTCCAGCTTTTTTTGGAGTTGTGGCAAGTTCCCATCATTTTGAATAAGTAACTTGCCAGCCATTACTTTTGTTCGTGGCAGATCTTTTTGCCTCCAGTCACAGTCCTTTGAATTAGAATTCAATGCTGTTTGATCTAACAGATTTATGAAGGCATTTCTCTTTCAGAAAAAGAGACAGAAGTCCCCGTTCTTTCATAAATACCTTGGCCAGCCTGTTTTATAGCAGTCCATTTCTGTTTGACGAACAGGCTTGGAAGCCTCGTGCAAACTCGGTGAAGGGAGAAAGCGTTGTGTGGGTGAAGATTTCAAAGTGTGCTATCTGAGAGTTTGATTGGAGACTGTCTTTTGAAAGCCAGAGTCCCAGTGAGATCAGTTAGCTCACAGTGTGACAAGCATCTGGAGGGATTTGATAAAATATCTACAGAGGTTGTTTCAGGTGGCATCTGTCACTTGCATTCAGAGTATGGTGTGAGAGTATAATAGTGTGTAGTATTTTGCATATATATTTATATGTATATACATTTTGCATATTCAAAATAAATGAAATAAAATATGTGAAATTCCATGGGCATTAGGAACACCATTTTGCCTCAATCATTCTTCAAGTGTAAAAATATAGAGTAAGTTGTTGGCTGGCTTTTCCAGAGGTCCAATTATAACACTCCATTTCCACCTCAGCTCAAAACAGGAGGGGGCGGATGGTACATTGAACTGAGATGAGGAGCAGTTTCTTTATCCAGAGAGTTGTGACTCTTCGGAATTCTCTACTCTGAGGGCTATGGAAACTCAGTCATTGAGTAAGTTTAAGCTAGAGATTGCTGATCAGAAATTTATCAATGTAAAGGGTTATGGGGATAGTGTAGGTAAAAAACATTGAGACGTCTGATCAGCCATGATTGCATGGCAGAGCAGGCACAATGGCTGGATAGCCCACTCCTGTTTCTATGTTTACGCACTGACAACATTAGGCTGGAAGATACATTTTGTTACCTATGTAATCCTCACAGATATCTGTGGATCTATGAAAGTGTAGTTGGAAAGAAGTATATTGTAATCAATATTTTATTGTTTAATAAATGTTTTATTCTTTTAAATTGGCAGTCATGCAATTCTGCTCATCCATATCTTTAAACAAAAAGATGTTGGCTCAAAACTTCGCATCCCATGAGCTGTGGGAATTGTGGCAGGACAGATAATTTGGTGGGTCATTTAAAAGTCTGTTGAGCTTGGGCTGGAATTTGCAGTCTGAAACAAGGCCTCCATGTAGACATGAATGACCAAAAGGCCTGTTCCTATGCTATACAAAGACAAACAAAAAACAAAAAAAAGATACAGCACAGGAACAGGACCTTCGGCCTTCTAAGCCTGTGCCAATCGTGATGCCTGCCTATATTAAAACCATATACACCTACAGAGTCTTCTTCCATCCTATTCAGGTATTCATCTAGATTCTCAAGTGTCACAATTGTATCTGCTCCCATCATTTTCTGTTACAATACCATGATAAGTGGTTCTTATCCATAGTTTGTGCTTGTTAACTTTGCCAGCGGACACATCACCTGCCCAGGTGGCACATTCCAGACATTCACCACCCTCTGTGTAAAAAAGCTTTGCACATCTCCTCTCAACCTTTCCTCGTGCACCTTAAACCTAAGTCCCCTAGTCCTTGATTTTTTTTACCTTATGCCACTCATAATCTTGTAAACCTCTATCAGAGGTCATCGCTCAATCTCCGACATTCTAGTGAGAACAAACCGGGTTTATCCAACCTCTTCTCATAGCTAATACCCTCCGGACCAGGCAACATCCTAGTAAACCTTTCTGTAGCCCTCTCCAAAGCATTCACATCCTTCTGTCGTGTGGCGACCAGAATTGTACACAATATTTTAAGTGATGCCTATTAAGCTTCTGTGTAACTGCAGCATGATCTGCCAATTATTCTATTTCAATGCCCCGACCGATGAAGGTAATTTTCTTTGTTCTCTTTGAACATTTTAATCAAGGGGTGTCTGTCAATGGGAGATTTAATGCCAAGCAAAGCTTATTTCTTGTTAACCAGTGGGATATATTGTTGCTAATGGGTTGGGGAGAGACAATAAGATTCTAGCTGAGGGAATGAGAAATGTTCACAGAGGTAGGGTATCAAGATGAGTGTAAAGTTGCCTTTAGTAAGTGTCTCCAATGATCCTGTGGCTAAATATACCATCTGGCGTGATGCTGAGCCATTGAAATCAAAGTGATCTTTGGCTTGATGTTTCAGCTATGCTGATTTAATTGACAAGAGCTGAGGTGGTAATGGGGTGTTATAATTGGACCACTGGAAAAGCCAGCCAACATGTACTCTATATTTTTACGCATTAAGTATGGCTGAAGCAGAATGATGTTCCTAATGCCCATGGAATTTCACATACCGCCAGTGATTATCTGCAACACAAGAAAATGAAATGGGAGAAATTGCCAGCTGTTAACTGTGGGTGTGCCACAGTCTTTTTAATAATTGTATTTTTACCCAATAGGAGGGAATAACATTCTCTAGGGGTGTGTACCTTCAACTTCAAATATTCCCTTAAGAAAGGCCAGAAAGAATAATTACATTTGTCTCCGCTCTGAAGGCAAGACATTTTCTTTGTGCCTGTCTGAACAATGACAGCTTGAGATCCATCACTCCTAATCCTGTGGTAGAGAAAGAGCTGTTCAGATGGTGCATCTAGTGGTTTTGTGTTTGGCTCTTGCACTAAGTGGTGATTTTATATTCTTCCATGAACTAAGTGCTACTCTTCATACAACAGCTGCGTTAAGCATTTGATTACCAGTCGCAATATGAGCTCCATCCAGAACTAACATTTTATCTAATAATGAAACTGGAAATCAGGATTACAAAAGATGTCAATCCCTTCCTTCCAAAACTCCTGAATTAATGGTGCTGTAAATATAAGGTTTATGAGCTTGTTAGGTTTAAGGGACTGTGTTTGCAATGTAGGATAAAGTGAAAGGGCTCATGTGACCTGTTCTGAATTCTGCCTGGCAACAAGCTATTGTTGTGAAGGATTAAGGGATGGGGGCAAATTGTTTTACTAGGAGAAAGGTGCAAGATGTTCATACTTTTAGACAATTGCAGAGGCATCTGTTGCTGACAGTGTGTAAATGTTAGTCACCAAGTCCCAAGAAGGTGTTGCAAATGTTAGGTTAGTAACTGTTACACTTTTAATTGTCAATGTAATTCCAATATAGAATATAATTTTGAGCAGTACATTGGTTAGCACTATTGCCTCATAGTGCTGGAGACTTGGGTTCAATTCCTGGCTTGGGTGACTCTCCGAGTCAAGTCTGAATGTTCTCTCTCAGGTTTTATCTGAATGCTCCGGTTTCCTCCCACAATTTAAAAGACATACTGGTTAGGTATATTGGCCATTTAATTTCTCCCTCAGCGTACCCAGACAGTGTAATGTAATTGCTAGGGGATTTTCACAGTAACTTCATTGCAATGTTAATGTAAGCCTACTTTTGATGCTAATATTAAATAAAACTGGAGCCTCAAAGATAGCTGATCATCATTTCAGCCTGATACAAGTTCCATGTGATTCACATTGCCATGGAGATGGGTTTTACAAGGTTCTTCTAAAATATATTTCAAAAGGCACGGAGAGTCTGAGAGGTAAAAGATAATGGTAGTAAGTCTTTCTGGTTCACTGTACAGAATGCAGGTGAGAACTCACACTTGCATTGAAAGGATCCAGTTCATGAGAATTTGAAACAAGGCTGTAAGATTTGCTTGGCTTAAGCTGTAGGGCCAATCTCCAGGAAAATGATCACCATGAAAGATAGTCTAGGATTAAAATTTACTAAGCTAAGAATGTTAAAGATTGGAATCAATCACTTGTGATCCAGGAGTCACTTTGGCCTTCTTGTATGAACTTCTTTAACGTCCACTTAAGGGACAGTACAAAGTATATGCTGTGGAGCAGGACATTTTTGGTTGTTTCAAAACTTAACGGGAAAGTTCCAAAGTCTAAAGTATAAGTTGCCTAAAAGAGAAATGTTGTGTTGGCTTTGCTTTGAGATTGTTTTATTGCAATCCAGTTGATACTACAGAGTCATGGTATCCCTGCAGTTCAGAAGGAGGCCATTCGGCCCATCAAGTCTGCACCGACAACAACCCCATCCAGACCCTATCCCCGTAACCCCATATATTTAACCTACACATCATGGGTAACGAAGGGACAATTTAGCATCGCCAATCAACTTAATCTGCACATCTTCAGAATGTTGGAGGAAGTGGCATGGTTCCGTACTACTAGATATTCAGGTCACAAATTGGAGCCCTGGCTCAGTGGGCCATAATGGGAGGGACTTTCTGGCCATGTGCACCCCACAATAGCAAATTCCAGCTCAAACTCAGCAGACTTTTAAATCATCTACCAAATTTTCTGTCTCGCTATGATTCCCATGGCACATTAGATAGGAAACCTGCAGCCAACATTTTTTTGTGTAGAGATATGAATGAGCAGAGTTACATGACTACTAATTGATTTTTTAGTAAAAAGATAAAACATATATTAAACAAGAAAGTATTGATTACAATACATGACTCCTTCTTTCCAACTACCCTTTCATAGATCCACAGACCTCAGTAAGGATTACACAAGTTACAAAATATATTTTCCACCCTAATGTCTTCATAGTTCTCAATGTTTCTATGGAAACATAGAAACAGCAGTAGGTTGTTCAGCCCATTGTGACTGCTCTGCCATTTAATGCTATCATGCTGATCGGACAACTTAATGCCCTTTATCTACACTATGGATATAACCCTTTGTGCTACTGATCAGAAATCTATCAAACTTTAGATTAAACATACACAATGACTGAGTCTCCACAGCCCTCGAGGGTAGCGAATTCCAAAGATCCACAACTGTCTGTGTAAAGAAATTTCTCCTGATCTTGGTCTGATGTGGCGTTCCCCCTTATTTCAAAAGTCCATAAATGTGAAATGTGGTCTGACACACTGTACTTTGAATGCAAGTGACAGATGCCACCTGAAACAACCTCTGTAGAATTCATATCAAATCCTACCGGATATTTGTCATACTGAAAGCTTACTGGTTTCACTGGGACTCTGATTTTCACAAGATGGTCTCCAATCACAACTCACAAATAATATACTTTGAAATCTTCTCCTACACAAGGCTTTCTCCCATGTATCTTCACTGAGAATCCACACTTAGGATTTCAACCTCTTTGTTTTAGTCTTCCTCTGTCCTTGTTTGCTACATTCATTCAAGCTTCTATACAATCTCTTAGATTCTCAACCATACCACCATAATATTGTTGTTTAACAGAATGCATTAAGGTGCCACCTACCTTTTGATTAGTTCTGACTAACTGATAATATCAGGTCTGTTTGTTTTTTCACCTCTCTCTCTCTCTGCTCCTAAATTCACTGAGCCTCACTTACAAATTTTTGTTATTTATTCCTTTAGAGGTTTACAGCATTGAAACAGGCTCTTTGGCCCAACTTGTCCATGCCGCCCTTTTTTTTTCAAAACCCCTAAACTAATCCCAAATGCCCGCATTTGGTTCCTATCCCTGTATACCCATTGTACCCATGTAACTATCTAAATGCTTTTTAAAAAATAAAATTGTACCCGCCTCTATTACTATCTCTGATAATTTGTTCCAGACACTCATCATCCTCTGTGAAAAACTTGCCCCTCTGGTCACTTTTATATCTCTCCCCTCTCACCTTAAACCTATGCTCTCTAGTTTTAGACTCCCCTTTCTTTGGGAAAAGATATTGACTATGTTTCTTGACTATGTTTCTCATTATTTTATAGATTTCTATAAGATCACCCCTCAATCTCCTCCTCTCCAGAGATAAAAAGTCCCAGTCTATTCAGCCTCTCCTTACAACTCAATCCAAGTCCCGGTGGCATCCTAGTAAATCCTTTCTGCGCTCTTTCTACTTTAATAATATCCTTTCTATAGTAAGGTAATTGCACATAGTATTCCAAGAGCTTCCTAGAACACTGATTCCCTGATTTCTGGGTGTTCTATAGTTTCTGAATGTGTACTTTGTATCCTTGTATTGTCCTGCCTGTACAGGCGGCCTCTGTAATTTTGGGAAATTTGCTCGTGTAGTTCCCTTCCTTATGTTCAGCTTTTCTGAATAGCTTACAACTATTTCATCAGTTTTTGATGTACTGGGGTAAACCTCCGGTTGGTAAGCAACAGCTAAGCTTTTTAAAATTTGTAATTGTTTTATGTTGTAAAATCTCAAATGCAATGCAGGCACAGTTTAAAGTGAGACTAAAACCTATAGACACGTAGGCACTTTTGTTTAATATGAAGCTAACTGAAGTTGCACCCTTTCTTAAAAACAAATACAGGAACACAAATGAAGCTTAAACTTAAGCTGATAATTTTGTTCCTGATGTTCTCAATACACATTTAAATTATTTTAACCAACTCTATTTCATAAGTTTCATGCAGTGAAAGTTATAAAACTTAAGATCTTGTTGTATGATCTTTTAAATTAGACACTGCAACTCAGATTTTTTGTTCAAAGTTATAAGTCTCTATGGAGATAGTTACAGTGGTCTAAGTATAACCCAGAGGTGATGTGCTTCTTTGCAATTCAAATTATGACCTGGTTATATGACAAGACTTTAGTTGTGTTTTTTTTAAAGATTATTCATTAGTGTAAGGTTACATCAACACTGCAATGAGATGACTGTGAAATTTCCCTAGTTACCCCACTCCAGTACTTGTTCGGGTACACTAAGAGAGAATTTAGCATGGCCAATGCACCTAACCAGCACATCTTTTGGACTGTGGGAGAAAATTGGAGCACTCAAAAGAAACCCATACAGACACAGGAGGATCTTACAGACTCCACATTGACTGTGACCCAAGCCGGGAATCAAACTCCAGGACATCAAAAACTGATAAAATAGTTATAAGCTGGAACCAGAAAAGCTGAACATAAGGAAGGGAACTACATGAACAGATTTCCCAAAATAACAGAGGCCGCCTGACACTGTGAGACAACATCACTTGGAGTGATGGCTTCTGCCTGTAGTTCACCTAGAGAGAGGCCTGCGATCACTGTGGGACAAGGAGCACAGATGATTAAGGGCAGGATGAGGATCAGTGGGAGCTGGTCAGAGGAGCAGGGCTAGGGTAAGTCAGATGCAAGGACAAGGGGGTGGCTTTCACAACCTACACAATAGGGTTTGCCTAGCAGTCTTCTGGGGGCACAGGACAAACTGTGAAGCTTTCATTTAATCCCTGAGCCACCACTAAATTCCAGTGCTCTCAGGAATAATTGGTGTCAATTGGCTTAATAATGAGCCTAATTGACAGCCTGCCATGAGCAGGCAAGTTCTCCCCATGGATCTGTTCCACATCCAACTTAATCAATGGAGATGTTCCATACTATTGAGAAACTGATGTGCAGCGCCTCTTGCAGTGAAGTGGACCTGTCTGCTGCATTAAATCCAGCCCTATCTTTCAGTTCTACATCATGCAAAGGTGCAGAAAAATCATTACCTCTACCTTAAAAAACCTGCTACAATCTACGCTGCATCTATCACACTTCAGATGTCAATGACAACAAACAAGGGGTCATATTTTGTCACAGGTGTAAAATAATCCGCAAAATAAAGAAGACTCATCCTTGATCTGCAATTTTCAAAATGTTCAATTTGTCTACAAAGAATTACTATCAGCTAATATCTGGATTTGTCCATTCCGAAAGGTGATATTAGACGCAGAGGCCAGGTTCATAGCTAAATAATATAAGCATGCTTAGTTTACTTATGAAAAATGCCGGGGAGGGTGAACCAGTACATAAAAGAAAGCATGAAACTGTTCTTATTACAGATTTAGAACAAAGTCAAATGAATCAGTCATTGACCAGGACCCCAAAATTTTCAAGTGTTACAGTCAGTCTCTGAGTGACCTCAGCAATTTGTCAGGAATTACAATTCTTTTATTTTGTTGATTAAAAGCACTGATCTTTAAAGGAATCGGCAGGTTAATATCTAAACACCATTGACGTGCTCTGAATCATAAATTATTCATGAGCAAGCCATGAGAGATCTATTAGTTCACACTAAACAAAAACCAGTCAACTTTCATGCATTGATTTCAAAAGACAAATCAGTTAATAAAGCAAACAGCCTCACCATTTAATAATCTCTGTAGCAAATCATATTGTCTTGGACAATATGAAGGAAAAAAAAGGGAATAAAAGGCCACATTGTTGTATAATCTTATTCAAAAAGAAGAAGCCTTTTCTGATTGGTTGCATGCTGCCAAGGACAATGCCCTTTAACATAGCTGGATAATCAAAGTGGAAGGCTGGAATTTTACCATCTTGCCTGCCACAGGAAGCAGAACGGGTGAGGGCGGACCACAGAAAGATCCGTTGAACTCCAGCAGGATTTTATGGTTCCCACCCATAGAATAATTCATGGAAACGGACCCTCCGCCCTAACCAGTCCATGTGGACCATAGTGCCCTCCCAGCTAATCCCAACTGCCCGCATTTGCCCCATATCCATCTAATCCTTTCTCATCTATGTACTTACCTAAATGCTTCTTAAGTATTTGATATGTGACAGGGTACAAAATACACAGCGTATAATAAAGGAAGTCATTTTCCAGTTTTACGATCAGCGCTTCCCTTATCCATGCTTTTGTTATCTCAAAGCGTAATTTCTTGAATTCTTTCCTTCTCTGCCTCTCACAAACTCAATACTAATGCTAATTTGTCTAAAACTTTGTCATCTACATTTTGACCTGCAGCTTTGCTAGTCTATGCTGACATAGTGGAGAACATGACTCTACATTAATGGGGATAAAGTAGAAATGGTCCAAAGATTCAAGCTTTTAGGTGTCTAAATCACCAACAACCTGTCATACTACCCCCGTGCCAACACTATAGTTAAGAAAGCCCATCAATGTCTCTACTTTCTCAGAAGACTAAGGAAATTTGACATATCAACTACAACTCTCACTAAGTTTTACAAATGCACCATAGAAAGCATTCTTTCTGGTTATATCACAGCTTGGTATGGCTCCTGTTCTGCCCAAGGCCACAAGAAATTACAAAAGGTCTTGAATATAGCCCAATCCATCATGGAAATCAGCCTCCCATCCTTTGATTCTGTCTACACTTCCTGCTGCCTCGGCAAAGCAGCTAGTATATTTATGGAATCCACACATACCGGACATTGTCTCTTCCACTTCCTGTCAGGAAAATAATACAGAAGTCTGAAGTCACAGACAAACTCATGAACAGCTTCTTTCCTGCTGCCAATAGACTTTTGAATGGACCTACCTCACATTAAGTAGATCTTTCTCTACACCCTACCTGTGACTTTAACACTACATTCTACACTTTCCATTCCTTTTCTGTGAACAGTATGCTATACTGTATAGTACAGTATATTGCGCTATGTATAGTGTGCAAGAAACAATATTTTTCACTGTTTAGTAATACATACGACAATGAATCAAATGAAGATAAAATCAAATCTTTATCTCTCAAAGTACAAGATATTAATAAAAGTCTTATATGAATTTTTAACATTTTCAGCTCTCCCGTATTCTACAGCATCTTTTATCCCATGAACTCTCTTTCTTTCAGTGCCCTGAGTGCCAAAATTATCACTGTTTTGGCTCTACCCGTTGCAACATCATGCCTGAGCATTTTTGCTTCTGTTGACACAGTAGTTCACACTGCTGCCTCACAGTGCCAGGGACCCGGGTTTGATTCCCAACTTGGGTCGCTGTTTGTGTGGACTCTGCATCTTCTCCCTGTGTCTGCATGAGTTTCCTCCGGGTGCTCTGGTTTCCCCTCTCAGTCTGAAAGGCGTGCTGGGTTAAATGCATTGGCCATGCTAAATTTTCCTTCCATGTGCCTGAACAGACGCCGGAGTGTGGCGACTCGGGGCTTTTTACAGTAAGTTCATTGCAGTGTTAATGTAAGTCTACTTGTGACACTAATAAATGAACTTAAAACTTTAAACTTAAACTTTGCTCTTTGCCTTTTCAAAAAAAAACTCTTCACAAGTGATTAACTTGATCGTACCTTTGGTCCACTGTTCTGAATCTTTTACCACTTGGATGCTCATACAAAAATGCAGCAAAAACTCCCTTACATTAAATATGAATATGTTCCTTTTGCTATAATGGTTATGCATATTCCCTACAAAGGTAGAACATTAGCCATTTCTTTTCTTATTATACTGTCTTGATTTCAGCGGGTCAAAGAGTATCTTTCAGTGAGCTGCTGCATGTTTATTAGTTCTAAGAATTACAATATTACAGGGCAACTGAAGGTCTTGAAAATTTGAAATGGAACAGTTTCTTTCAGAAAATGCTATTGTTACCTTATATCACAGGTTTAAAATGTTAGATTTTCTATATTGTGCCTCATTGAAAGTTTTCTATAATTTCCTCCCATCTCCTCAGCCTTATTGTAATACCTGTTTCTGAATGACAATGCTCCATGAGTCTCACAATTATGGTACAGTAATTATCACAAACATAAAAGATTCCCACATTGTGTCCTATCAAAACTTGCAAAAATCATTAACTTGGAACAAAGCTGTTCGATTTTACTGCATGTAACATTTCACCTCCGTATTTGGTACAGCATCAGAAAGATTGGACTGACCTTGGGTGATTGGAAGAGCACCTCAATTCTTACCAGTTGGTTCATGTAATTGCATATTACAAACAAAGGTTTTAATACTGGTTTGATAGATATTTTTCCTGTTTTTGTTCCCTTCATGACCTGTTGCCTCCATTTAGCCTCATGCTGTACAATTGCTGTGATCGCCCGCACTCGGGAAGCAATTGATCAAATCTTTATTTGCAGCATAGTGTGACAGGCCAGTCTGCTCCCATCACTCTTTTCCCTTTATCAGATGTGGTCATTTCTTTAAGTTGCTTGCTGTTGGTTGTCCAATTGAAGCTTGATAGAAGCATACTCCAACTGTGGCTGACAGTTTCAGCAGTGCTCAGAATTGCTGTACAACATTAACTCAAGGAATTGAAATTTAACATTGTTAATGCTGCGGCTTTTGAGCATCATGATGTGGAGATGCCGGTGTTGGACTGGGGTAAACAGGTAAGAATGTTCACAACACCAGGTTAAAGTCCAACAGGTTTATTTGGTAGTAAAAGCCACTAGCTTTCAGGGTTTGACTTTTGGACTTTAACTTGTTCTTGTGAGACTTCTTACTCTGCTTTCTAGCATCGTCAAGAGTTTTGAGCCTTTGTTTAGAACAAAAAGTATTTATTGATAAGAGAAACTTGGTGCAGGCGTTTGCAGCCCTTGGTAACCCTGGAGCAATAGCTCCAGTTCTTAACATGTCTGCTATGAGGCTGCTTGGTAATTATGCCTGAGAGAGAGGACCCCACCCTTTGGTGTGATTACTCGTTCTATTTCTTTTGGTCCAAGTCACATATGCTGCGCTATCGTAGAGAAGTAGACACACGCACACATAAAACAAAAATGCTTTTGAGGGGAAAAAAGGTCTTATAATATTCCCAATCTTCTTCTACCTGCATCAGTTAGAACAGTGACATGAAGAGCAACCTGTTGTGACACTTGAATAGTTGCTTAGATAGATCAGCTGCGGACTATTATTTTTAAATCATAACTGTTTTGTTGCTATGTTATCCCCAGTGATTCATACAAGTGCACAAAATCACAATGGGGGGTGGAGTAAGAGTGGAAGTCGGCAGCACAATATCCATGAAAATTAGTACATAAAGACAGTGTCAAGCTTTATTATAGAGGAGAGTCAGTTCTTGGATATGGATAGAACACATGGCTTGCAACCTAGATCGAGAGGCATTGAACTAAATTTATTCAAAAATCACACTTCTGTTTTCTGCAGCACATTACATAGAACATAGAACATAGAACATTACAGCACAGAACAGGCCCTTCGGCCCTCGATGTTGCGCCGACCAATATAAAAAGCAATGCCCCTCCAAACTAAATCATTCCCTTCTCTTCCATATACTTATACTTATCAACTTATACCATATACTTATCAACTTATTACACTCTGGGATAAAATTTGTTGGAAGAAATTGAATTGTAAATACATGAATAAAGACAAAGTGTATAATCCTGCTGCAGCTCACTACCATAATTTTTGCAAGGAGTTGAAGTGGAGAGCATTAGATGATGCTACTTTGTTCTGAAGTCTCTGAAAATAAAATAAAAAATGCAATTTACTAAACTCATCAGTGTGATGTAACCTCAATCCTGCACCAGCCTTGGTTAATTAAACCGACTAGTAGTGGGATTTGGATATCTCGGATTCTTAATTTTATAGAATGTCAAATTTCCAAGAGATGGCAAGATATGATCACCCTTCAGATCAAACCTGACCTTGGTGGACTCACTTCTATCTGATAGTACAGCTGTTTTTAGTGTGAAAGACCTCCTGCCGGTCTCACAACTGTCTGTGGATGTTCATTTGTCCTGTGCTTTGTTTGGAACACGGTAGTGTTCTTTAAGTGCCTTTGACATTTCATCACTGTTTCATTAGTATGAAAGAGTACTCAGTTGTCCTGATGAACTTTTCATGCTGCTTTGAAGCTGTTCTTCAGTGTTATAAAAGGTACAAACACAAACTGCTCTCCCCCAAGCCCTTCTAAATCCAAAGATAGTTTTGAAATTCAGGGGAGCAGTGGCAATGTCTGTGTGGGGGTAACGGATGGATAGGGGGGGTAGTTGAGGATATATTTGTAGATTTTTTAAAAAATTTATTTATTAGTGTTACAAATAATCTTACTTTAACCTTGCAATGAAGTTACTATGAAAATTCAAGTTGTTGTTCATCCATTGTCATCAGTGAGGTCCTCAACACCATTAGTCATTTTGAGGCTGGATGTGGTGTGTCTGAAGATGACTGATTAGCTAATTCTGGCACGGAATGTCCTGGCACATATTGAGCAGACTTGTGTAGACACTGTAATTCTTGCGCTGGTGGCTCTGGACTTGCACAGCTCGTGCTTATGTTGTGTTTCAGCAATGCACCATGCTTCATAAGCTTGACAGTACTTGTGGATGAGGCAGTGCCAGGTAGGGCGGTTTTCTGCCCACATTTCCCAGGTGGTTGTGCCTATGTCAAGTGACTTTAGGGAGGCCTTCGTGTGTCTTTGTAATATTTCTTCTGCCCTCCATGTCAGTGTCTTCCAGCAGAGAGTTCCCTAAAAAGGAGCTGCTTGAATATGCGTTGGTCTGCCATACGGATGATATGACCTACCCACCAGATCTGCGCTCTCATCAACAGTGTGTGGACTGATGGTAGACTTGCTCTAAAGAGAACTTCTGTGTCTAGTACTTTGTCTTGCCATCTGATGCATTATATTCTGCGAAGACAAGACATGTGGAAGTAATTGAGCTGTCTTGCATGCCTTTGATACACAGTCTACGTTTCACAGGCATACAGGAAGATAGTGAGTACCATGGTGCTGTAAATCTTCAGTTTTGTTGCTGGGGTGATTCCTCGATGTTCCTATACAGTGAAGCACAGTCTACTGACAGCAGAACTTGCCAAAAATTCAGATACACTGAGGGAGAATTTAGCACAGCCAATGCACCTAACCAACATGTCTTTTGGACTGTGGAAGGAAACTGGAGCATCTGGAGGAAACACATGCAGATACAGGAAAACAAGGAGACTCTGCACAGCTAGTGGCCCAAGCTGGGAATAAAACCTGAATCCTTGGCACTGTAAGGCGTCAGTGGTAGCCACTGTGGCACCATGCTGCCCATCAAATAAGGTGTCAAAAGTATATTTCAGAAAGTTAGACTCATGTAAGTTCTGTTGGTTCATAGGAAGGTCAAGCCGATTCTTGTGACATATTCATAATTTAGAATTGTCTGAAAAGCTGCCATATTATCTCTTGGATTTTTTTTTTGTCCATCTATAAACTGCACCCTCCCGCTGCACAAATGGAAAATGAAGGAAAGTTGTAAACATGCTCTCATACTAAATCAAAGTAGATGCTTTCAATCTCAAGGAGAGCATTTTGGGCAATATCAGCAATACACTTGATAATAGCACACAGTGTAAATCTCTAATAAACGTTGGCATTCTCCTCTGTAATACAGTAATGTCTCGCACATAAAGAAAGCTATTTCAAAATGACAAATAATATGTTGTGACATATGTACTTTAGCCACCATTATAGTAGCAGAGATATCTCGGGAAGCAAAAGCGTGTGTGAAATTTCAAAGCCAGCTTGACGCTGATTTGTACATTCTGTACTAGGTGACAAAAAATTTCAGTTCAATTCTGTTCATTTCCATTTGTCATGCATGAACTGGTTATCTCTCTCAAAATTCATTCATTTGTGTCCATCTGCTATGAAGGTTCTGCTGGTTATTTTGTGATCACTGACCAACATTCCACCTTATATATTGGTGGTCAATAAATTACTTACACAGATGCCTAATACTGCGGTTAACAGTCACAGACTGGTAGTTAAGGTATTGGTTATAACTAGGCAGTATTCTGTTTGTATTGCCTAATTGAAACTGCAACTCTTCTCTCAATCAAAACATCATGCACATGAGCTGATGGACCTCTGCTACTAAGTATTTAAATGTTGAAAGAGTGTAAGCTAAGTATTTCAATTAATTCACAGATATATTCAAAATCAGTGCTGGAGGTCCAAGTTATTTCCTGAGCACTGTTATTGTCCGTGTGATGGCAATATTAAATTGCCAGATAGAATCATAGAACGGTGTTAGCTCTGCTGCCTTACAGCTCCAGGGATTCGGGTTCAGTTCCCGACTTGGGTCACTGCCTGTGCGGAGTCTGCACGTTCTCCCTTTGTCAGCACTGGCTCTCTCCCATAGTGCAAAAAATGTGCTGGTTAGGTGTATTGGCCTTGTTAAATTCTCCCTCATTGTACCCAAACAGGCGTTGGAGTGTGGCAACTAAGGGATTTTTTACAGGAACTTCATTGTGTTATTAATGTCAGCCTATTAGTGACTAATAAATAAATAATAAACTTTAGCTTTAGTCATAATTTATTCATTAATGGACATGAGTGTCATTGGAAGATTAGCATTTTTTGCCCATCCCTAATGCAAGGCAATGGTGAATGGCCTGCTTGAGGTGATGCAGTCCATGTGGTGGAGGTATTCTCACAGTGCTTTGTCAGAGGTGGAGTTCCAGGAGGTTGTTAAGGCTAGTCAGGCTTAGCTACTTTAAGCCTGAATCTAGCTTTCCACAGCCACGGAACCAGTTTCTCAAACTGTCAGAAACTCATCATGGTCACTGAGGAGAGAGCACAGGGGAGACCAGCGAAACTGACAAGCTGGCACGACTTTGATCAATTACACTGAAGAGCTCCAGCATTAGCACTGCCAGATTGCTGTTCAAAGCACTGCCTCTCTCAAAGTGTGTTCTCACAGCGTGACAGGCGATTGAGACTTCTTGAAAGGCACCTCCACCTGTTGAGAACTCCAGATACCTGCAGTTGCATTTTCCTGTTGCCAAGCTTCACCACAGCATGGGAGCAACTTATACAGCTCTACCTTCCCCCTATGCCGAGGATTAAGATCAATGCCAATAGCAACATGAGCAACCCCAGCAGCGGCACAAGTTTTCTGCTCAGTTGTATACACCTTCGCAGAGCAGGGGAACGAAATACAGATCAGACTGGAAGTAGGTGAGGCCTCCCTCTCGCATTCCCGTTAAAGGGTAGACAAACCGAGGGTCAGCTCTCTCGCCATGCATGCGCACTTGTACCTCAAGCTGTCATAAAGTTGAAGTTTATTTATTAGTCATAAGTAGGCTTACATTAACACTGCAATGTGGTTACTGTGAAAATCCCTTAGTCACCACATTCTGGTACCTGTTCGGGTACACTGAATTTAGCATGGCCAATGCATCTAATCAGCATGTTTTTTGGATTGAGGGAGGAAACCGGAGCACTCGGAGGAAACCCACGCAGACATGGGGAGAACATGTAGAGTCCACACAGACCCAAATAGGGAATCGAACCAAGGTCCCTGACAGCAGTGCTAACCATTGTGCCATCTTGCTGCCCCATGCAGGTTGCTGTTGACATTTGCAGGTTTCTGGCACAAGTCCACCTTCCCGATTGGACGGGGGGCGGGGCGGTGGTGTCCATTTGCAATGATGTGCTGTGTGCCACCACAGGAAGGCAACCACTTCCCTCCCAAAAGTCCTACTCTTCATTTCTACTCAAGGTTATATGGTTACTTCTCCTGTAAGACAGGAACACTGATAGCTGTGAGAGGTTATGAGGTTTGTGTGATGAAGGGGAAAGGGCAGCGCTTTTGTGGATTGTTGTGCAACATGGATGTGAAGGTCTAATAGGAGAAGGATGAGAGCGAATGTTGGCTATTCAGCTGGCTATGTGAGATTCTTGGACAGAGAGAAATGAATAGAGCATTGAAGTGCGTTACCCTGAAGTGAAAGAGGCAGGAGAATACTGGGTAAGTCTGAGAATGGGCGAGACAGCTGAAAGCATCACCTGGGGCCCTGGATCCTCTCTTTCTTTGTTGTAGGCCAACAGTATCATTAAGGTTCAATACTTCAGCTATCATATTGTGAAACGAGGATAAAATATGTGCCTTTGGTATTTGGAAGAGGTTTGCCTGCTGTGACATTGGCAGTTCTGAGATACCTTGCCACTGCAAACACCCACAATTTGTCATCCATAGTTATGATCTGTTTTTGGTCATCATCTGGTCTTCAATCTTCTCATGCAAGCTTAACTACCGCTATTCACATGTTACTTAATTCTATAGTAATATTGTCGATGAAATGTAAGTTATTAAGCTAACATTTGCAATAGGATTCGTCATCTTTACATACATTTCATTTTACTTTTAACCTTATAAACTTCAAAATGTCTTTGGCTTCTGAAGAATCTGCCCCCTGATGCTCTTTAAATTCCTTACCGCCTCTGTCATAATGATTGTTCGTAAACTATCAATGTTCCCCCCTTGTTTCATTCTGTACTCTGGAATAAATAGCACATGTCAATCGTGCTTGTTTGATCAGAGGTCTTTTACTCTGACTCTGAACTCCATCTCTTATCTAACTAACTCATTGATTTGATTCTGGGTTACCACTGTTTTGGAAGGCAAACTGTTCGTGGTCGTTCCTCTGAACAGTCAAAGAAAATGACACCAGGCAGGCAACATTCTTCTGGACACATGCTCTCTGCTGCAGAGAATATCATCTATTTCTTTAACTATATTGTCCCCTATTCCAGCTACCTTTGTATTTGTTCTTCTACTTTAATGGCCCATATGCAACTGGGATTATCTTAGAGATTTTTAAAAAATTAAGAACAGCATGGACAAGTTGGGCCAAAAGTCCTGTTTCCATGCTGTAAACTTCTATGACTCTATGAAAAATAATCACGGGCTATTGGAGTGCTACCCCCTTCATCAGGTGACTCACCTGATGATGTAGCAATGCTCCAAAAGCTTGCGGTTCCAAATAAACCTGTTGGACTTTAACCTGGTGTTGTGCGATTACTTACTGTGTCCACCCCAATCCAATGCCAGCATCTCCACTTCAAAACTGCCAGGCATTGCGATTTATCAACTCTGATTTCCAAATAGTTAGGTTTTTTTCTGTTTGGTCCGTTGACGCCTAGTATCAAATTAACTTTCTTGCTCTTGCATAATACTTTCTATCTCTTTATATTGCTGATTTTTTGTGCATTCTCCCTGTGTTATGTGTGTTTCCTCCAGCTGGTATGGTTTCCTCCCACACTCCGAAAGCTGTGTGGGTTAGCTTGATTTGGCCATGCTAAATTGTCCTTTAGTATCAGAGTAAATACATGAGGTTATGGGGATGGGGCCTGGATGGGATTGTTGTTGGTGAAGGCTTGATGGGCCGAATGGCCTCCTTCTCCACTGTAGGGATTTTATGATTCTCCAGATGTTTACATGAGACTTAAGAAAGCAAAAATAATTAATATTTCACTATTATTATTGAGGAAGACTCTCTATTTAAAATGTTACCATATAACGTCCCATCAGCTTATCATGTCACAAATAATTTTTCATCTGTTTTAAAAATACATAGTGTGCTGCCCATTTTCAGCAATTTTACCGACTTGTCCTGGAACTGTGTCAGGATTCTGATGCAATGTGTCTTGAGATCAATGAATTACATTGAGCTGGAGGCTAAGGAATGAACCATTCTTAACTATGTTAGATTGGACAGATTGAGTTGTCATCAAATTCTATTCCAGCTTTTTTTTTTGCAGTAGAGCAGGAGGAATAAAATAGTTCAAAGTGGGTGACGTAGTTTCCTGGAATGGATTTCAGAGAAATGTAAATTACGCTGCAAACCATGTGTTGGAACCATGTTGAAATGGTATCAGTGCCTTTACTTGATTTTGTCATCACAGCTCTGGTTTGCTTGAATTCATTTGATTCACACTTGAGTGGTGTTAAGTATGGATTGCTGAAAGACACACTTAACATTGCAAATAAGGCTATGGTGCGGTATACGTTTTCCCAGCTTATTAGTTTTTGGAACACAAAACTCAAGTGCCGTGTTAACTGTGCAAGCAGCCAACTTTATCGCTCATTGTTTTGGAAATGTTGTACGAACTTAGAAACTAACCATTAATATAGAATTTGTGTCCTAAATAAATTTACTCTCAAACTGATTGTTGGTTGATTGTAACAATTTAAGAGCAAATCACGAAGGCACAGTAGTTAGCATTCATGCCTTGCAGCACCAGGGATCCAGATTTGATTCCCGGCTTGAGTCATTGTCTATGTGGAGTCTGCCCTTTCTCCTCATGTTTGCATGGATTTCCTCCGGGTGTTCTGGTTTCCTCTCACAGTCCAAAAGATGTACTGATTACGTGCATTGACCTTTCTGAATTCTCCCTCCTTGTACCCGAACAGGCACCAGAGTATGGCAACTAGGAGATTTTCACAGTAACTTCATTGCAGTGTTAATGTAAGTCACCTTGTGACTAATAAAACAAAAGCCTACTTGTGATTAAAAAAAAAGACTAATGTTGAAGAATGAGACTGGATTACAATTGTGATTTTCTTAAAGAGATCATAAATATTTTAAAATTTGTGCATAGATTATGGAAGCATATATAATGTTGAATAAGTTAGAATTTATAAGTTATTCTCTGGATAATGTTGTATATGTTGACTTCGTCATGTTTGATTGCTGGCAGCTCTGCACAAAAGTCTTCCGGTGGAGCAAAGGGGAAAAAAAAATGCTTTTTTGTTTTTAAACTACATTAAATTTGCAATGTGTTAAACTTTCCATTGTGTTGTCACCCAATTTTATGATGCAAGTCAGACATTGGCAACCACAGAAGCAATACACTGCTAATGGAATGACAGTTTTCTTATCATTTCGTAAGATGAATGGCTGCAGAGATCTCCACTTACACTGCTGGAGGTTGTTCCTTGGAGCATAAGAAACGGCAAAGGCCTGCTTCTGGGATAATGAAAGCTGTCGCTGAAGTCTGTATCTTAATTGCCATTTTTCTTTGTGTCCTTCCAGTGCACTTTGACGACTGTAGTGGGAATGAAGGACTGGAGTTTGCAATTTCCAACCCAGACCTGCGGGTTGAAGCAGATGGTTCTGTATTTGCCGCAAAAGGTATGGAAGCCACCATGCCAGGATTCCTCATCCAAGCCACATCTGTTCATGCGCAAGACTCCGCCCAAGTTCAGATTGTGAGAGGAGGAGACATTCGTAGCAGCGTTCTGAAGGTAATAACCATGAACCACGCAATAAACAAGCTGACGTGCATTTTTACACCTACTTTGCCCATTTCTAATTTTGAGTGAATGGAATCAATTGCAATCATCTATTTATCTCAACTGTCCTTGTACACAGTGCTAGTTAAACTTGCTTAAACTTTGTTGATACAAAATGCATTAATATGACACAATGCTTAATGCTTCACGGCATACAGAGCTTCATTATGGTACCATCCATCTTGTAACAGTGATGAATATATTGCAGAGGGGAGAAAAATGAACTGGCAACTCTCCTGTAAAGTTCCTGGTATCAGTCATTCTGTCCATGAGGATGTCAAATGGAGCTTTCTGCTTGTGAGAGGTGCATGTTCAGAGGAGAAAGAAATCAGTAGTGAAATCTCTCAGACTGATTGAACAGAAGCTGAGGCATAAACTTGTTAAATTGCTCGCTCACTCTTTTCAATGGGTTAATGGTCTGTCTGACATTAGAAAATCTAAAAGCTGGAAAGAAGAATAAGAATGAGTTCTACGGAAGTGCTTTGGCCTCGAGAGTTGCCTTTGCGAAACAACAGGCATCGGAGGACTGACAATTTTGGCAAACAGCGGTATAGCCAGATTGATGCCATTTTGCACCAAGTGTGATTTTCTAGCATGTTGCTGTGTTTTTGTGTGGTCTCAAGAATGTAAGCCATAATTTCATTCAGAAAATGCTTGAGTGTATAATAAATTTATTATATTATACCCAGGTGCCTAGCACAGTAGTTAGCACTGCTGCCTCACAGCACTGGGGACCCAAGTGACTGCATAGAGTTTGCACGTTCTCCCTGTGTCTGCGTGAGTTTCCTCTGGATGCTCTGGTTTCCTCCCACACTCCAAAGATGTGCAGGTTAGGTGGATTGGCCATGCTAAATTGCCCCTTAGTATCCCAAGATGTGTAGGTTAGGGGGATTAGCAGAGTAAATATTTGGGATTAAGAGGAACAGATCTGGGTGGAATTGGCCCTTAGTGTCAGGGGGATTACATGGGGTTATAAGGATAGGGTCTGGCTGGGATTGTCATCGGTGCAGTCTCAATGGACCAAATAGCCTCCTGCACTATAGGGGTTCTATGATAAAGTTTATTTATTAGTCACAAGTAAGGCTTACATTATCACTGCAATGAAGTTACTGTGAACTTCCCCTAGTGGCCACAGTCCCACACCTGTTTGGATCAATACACCTAACCAGCATGTCTTTCAGAATGTGGGAGGAAACCAGAGCACCTGGAGGAAATCCATGCAGACTTGGGAGAACACGCAAACTCCACTCAGACAGCGCCCCAACACGGGAATTGAACATGTGTCCCTAGCACTGTGAAGCAACAGTGCTGACCACTGTGCTACTGTGCCAATAAAGGATGTGACAGGACACTTCAGAAATATCAACAGGGTTAGACAAAGTCAACGCAGATATGTGAAAGGAAAATCATATTTGGTAAACCTACTGGAGTCTTTTGAGGTTGCACCTAGCAGAACCAATCAGGGTGAACCAGTAGATGTGGTCTATTTGGATTTTCGGAAAAATATTCAATAAACTCACACAGAAGAGGGTCGTGTGCAAAATTCAAGCAAATGAGACTTGGGATAATGTATTGGAATGATTCTGAATTGATTAACAGACAGGAATAAATAGATCCATAAGACAATGTCATGATGTGAATTTGGACAGCCAGTGCAAGCATGATGGGCCAAATGGCCTTCTTTGGTGCTATAACAATTCCGTGATTCTGAGATATGATAAAATGTGAAAATGAAGTGGAGTGTAAATTTTTCATGAGCTGATCCCAGGATTTAGTTGACTCATTTGGCATAACGCTGCATGAGCAATAGATCTCTTAAAGAAGCATTAGCTTTTCTAAAATTTGACTTTGTGATCTATCTTAATGTAAGCTTCTGTTATTAGACATATAGTACAGAGCTTGAGTATTGTTAAAGAAAGAGACATATTATTGAAGTTTTGCATTGTTCACATTTCAGGACTGACACAAAAGCGCCAAATTTCAAAGAGATCAACAGCTTGTACTGTATGAGAAAAGTGTGCTGATTGGTTGGCAAATTGACTCTGATGGGTTGAGGTGTTGCCATGGAGAATGTACCAGGGAACTGTTGTCTCCCAGGCCTTTGTTTAAGTTTTTAAAAATGCAATCCCTGCACATGTTTCTCTTGCCTGCAGAAGACCTGCCCCTGCAAATGAATATATGTAGCTTCTAGTAGGTGTAGATGAGCCACATTGCAGCAAAACTGATAATCTAATTCAGTTGTTAGTATAATTCTGAGCATACTCAGGATTGTTAAGCTAATGCGCTCCAATCACAGAACTCTTTAATGTTAGATATTATGCTCTCAACATTCTCTAGTCAGGATTCAGTTTCATCTTTGAAATGGAGAAGTCTATCAAGCCTCCATTTCTTGATGTATTTGTTGAGAAATTCACAAATGGATTATTTTACTGTCTACCACAAACTGACCTCATTGGTTAATATGGGCAGTAGAATTGCATAATGGTTAGTACTGATGCCTCACAGCACCATGGACCTAAGTTCTATTCTGGCCTTGGGTCACTGTCTTTGTAAAGTTTACATGTTCTCCTCGTGTCTTCCTCTGGGTGCTCCGGTTTCCCCCACAGGCCAAAGATGTACAGGTTAGTTGGAGTGGCCAAGCTAATTTGCCCCTTACTATCCCAAGATGTGTAGGCTAGGAGGATTAGCGGAGTAAATACATTGGGTTACAGGGATAGAGGGTCTGGGTAAAATACTCTATCAGAGAGTCAGCGCAGACTTGATGGACTGAATGACCTAATTCGGCATAATAGGGATTTTATAACTCTATGATTTCTGATTAATATGTTTAGGATTCCTATAGTTTCACATGCTATATAAGATTTACCTTATCATGAGTCTTGTACATAAGATCTGAGCCATTTGCTCATTGTGCAAGCTTGACATTGAAATAGAACACATCCAAGCTATCTTGCAGAATAATAGCTGCCTTGCTCAGATCATTGCTGGCTATATGTTAAACATACTCATGAATTGGCCTAAGGCCACCATTTTAGTTTCTGTAATGTGCCCATCTACTTCTAATTATCCTGAAAGTGTAAGGTATCTCAGAAGTTTGAGCAACTGTGAAGCTGCCATTATGCAGTAGCAACTTGAGTGGTATTTTCCACTAACAGGATGCTGCTGTCAAACCAACTACACAAATAAGCAATGTGGTATGTGAACTTCAGTGCTGGTGTGATGTCAGGTATGTAGGCCATATCTCTCAATGACTGATGGATTCTTTCAAACAGTGCGTTCCTTTGGCTATTTGCAAACTTACGATATACTCAACCAGCCTGTTCTTGAAAAGCTCAGAACTTGATATCTGACGTAGATGTGATTCTGCAATTGGACAGCTGAATTTACACTAACAGCCAATCTAACATTATCACGTGTTGGCATTTTGGCTCACTTATGCTCATGCAAAACTAAATATATTCATTCGCAGTGTCCTCTGCAGACAAACAGAAAATGTCCAGACATTGTGCTTTTATAGAATTAAACAAAAATCTCAGAGTCAATAGTTTCCTGGTATTCTCTATAGCGGTGCCTCAATCAATTGAAATTGACTTGCCAAACAACCAGCAGCCTTTTTCATGCAGTACTCTTTGAAGTTTGACATTCTTGCATCAGTCCCGATGAGCACAAGCGAGAAGCTTTAACAGCATGTCTCTTTTTTTTCTGTTATTGATTACTTGTGGTATTTTTCTGAAATAATGTATTTCAGAGAAATTAACTTCATCCTGGCACAGTGGTTAGCAGTGCTGTCTTATAGCTCCAGGGACCTGGGTCCAATTCTAGCCTTGGGGTAACTGTGGAGTTTGCAAGTTCTCCCTGTGACTGCGTGCTTTTCCTCTGGGTGCTCTGGTTCCCTCCCACAGTTCACAGATGTGCAATTCAGATGGATTGACCATGTTAAATTGTCTGCCAGATGTGTAGATGGATAAATGTATGGGATTATATAGGGATAGGGTGGGAGAAAGGGCCTGGGAAACATACTGTTTTAGAGGATTGGTGCAGACTCAATGGGCCAAATGTCCTTTTCTGCACTGTAGGGATTCTTTCTATATGTTTCTGTGGGGATAAAAATGAGTTATGCCAGAGGTTAAAGATTACATCAGAGATTAAAATTCGAAAGGTTTGAAGCCAGAAATCAAACCGCCCAAGTTCACCCTACCTCCATCCACTCTGCTCCCTGCCCTTTCCTTCCTCTCTCCCTCTATCCCACCCATCCTCTACCCTCCCGCCCCACTGACCCAATTCCCATTTTAACAGAGGCAGAATATGGGGAGGTGACCAATTCACTTGTGTGATTTGATCATCCAAATATCATCATCAACCTGCTTGCCTTCATTTTACCAGTTTTTCATTTTTAATTCATTCTTTCTCATGTCAGTTGTATTGCCTGAGCCTTGGGAAACCCAGAAGGTGAAAGAAGGTGAGAAGGTCTGAATGCTGGAGATAAATCTACAAAATGGGCCTGTTAATGGAGTATTCCCTTCAGGCCTGACAAGTTAACTGGCAAAACAACCCACAACCTGCAAACTCACAGTCTTTCTTCTAGCCCAACTCTCTCTATCTTTCTCTTGTAGTCCAAAAGATGTGCTAGTTAGATGCATTGGACCATGTCAAATTCTCCCTCAATGTACCTGAAGAGGCACCAGAATGTGGCAACTTGAGGATTTTCACAGTAACTTTATTGCAGGGTTAATGTAAGCGTACTGTGACACGAATAAATAAAGTTTAACATTGAAATGTTACTCTCCCCACTGCCATATTAGATGCTCACAAATTGGATCAACCCCTCCCCGCCAACCCCTCTAACATCACATCACTCCACGCCCTCCCCCCACACAATAAACTTCTAGCCTGTCAGCTAGGTTGGCTCTGTGCCAAAAACAAGCAATGGGGTGTGAAATAATTTCAAAGGAGCACTTTAATTTTAACAATGTCCCCACTGACATGTTTGCCATGAGGGTTGTGTCTGCCTAGCAGCAGGTGGTTTGTGGGGTAACATTCATGTTGGACAATGCAACAGAGTGAGGTTCAAGATCTGGAATCCTGTCATTCCCAAGTAACTTCTGAGCTTCTTTCAGATTTTTAGAGAGGAGAAAATTCTCTCTGCATTGCGGTGGATTCATTTACATTTGGTTAACAGCTGTTTAATATGTTAACTGAGAGCTCCCACTGTGTTTTAAGTATACAAAAAGCAACTCTTGCTTTTATTTCCTTATGGAAATCATGTTGTACAAATGTTAAGTACATCACCAACGCAGTGAATTTATTCTAGCTTCCGCTGAAGCTGAATAAAAATGTCTAACACTGAACTTGGAGGCACTGACAGGGAGGCAATGGCCCGGTAGTATTATCACAAGATTATTAATACAGAAACTCAGCTGTTCTGGGAATCTGGGTTTGAATCCCACCACGACAGATGGTGGAACTTGAATTCAATAGAAGAAAATATCTGGAATTAAGAAGCTACTGATGACCATGAAACAATTTGCGAGTGTCGGAAAACCCATCTGGTTCACTAATATCCTGTAGGGAAGGAAGTCTGCCGCCCTTACCTGATCTGGCCTACATGTGACTCTAGAGCCACAGCAATGTGGTTGACTCTCACCTGCCCTCAAGAGCATCTAAGGGTGGAAAAAAATGTTGGCCAGACAATGACACCCATATCCCACTAGTGAATTTAAAAAAAGTATGACTCAAGAAAATGAGACTGCTATATTCTTTCTGTTCCTCCATACATTTTGAGTTTAATAAATGCTGTCCCAATGAAAAGAACTTTAGGGCACACATTATACCTTTAATACCACCATTCCCACCCCGAGCACTCCCCTCCTCCCCACTCACCCTTCATCCTTCTTGCAGCTTAACTGCATGACACAGCCCTCTTGGGTAATAACAGACTATTGCTAATTCATTAGAAAGCTGATATCAATAGAAGCATTTACAAAGCAGGACAGGCTGAACATGCAAAGTTGAAACAAAGACATGCAAAACTATCAGTTTGATGGGAACTGGGTGACTTACAAAACACTGAATCCTGAATTCAAATGATAGGGCTTTAGCTTAGAAGTGCTCCAGTTTCATGATTTCATTGCAAACATGGTTGAAAGAAAAAGAGAGGTGCATTTTTTTTTACTGCCTTTCATCACCTCAGGACATCCCAGCCACCATACTTCACAACCGATGTAGCACTTTTGAAGTTGTCATTGTTGTTATGTCAGAAAAGTCAACATACAAGATCAAGGATAACCCGTAGGAGAATTGACAGCTGGACTTTCCATTATGCCACTAACTGGACCAGCAATCTCTGAAGTACTTAGCTGGCCATAACCGAGAACAACTCCTGCTGTCGGCTCCACTTGGGTTCAATGTCTATTGTAGATCAGCACAATACCTTTGAGAATCTGTAGCTAACTGGCACTATGGGAAGAGCACTGCCAGTCAGGGTCACTTTTTTTTATTCAGTTGTGAGACATTGATGTCACTGGCTGGCCAGCTTTTATTACCCATCTCTAGTTACCTGAGAGAATTTGAGAGTTGCTGTGGCTCTGGAGTCACATGTAGGCCAGACCAGGTAAGGAAAACAAATTTCATGCTCTAAAGGACATTAGTGAACCAGATAGATTTTTCTGACATTCGACAATGTTTTCACAGCCATCAGTAGATTTTTAATTCCAGATATTTTTTATTTGAAGTCCTCCATCTGTCATGGCAGGATTTGAATTTGGATCTCCAGAACATTAGCTGAGTATCTGGATTAATAATCCAGCAATGATACCTCTAGGCCGCTACTTCCCCTGAAGGGGATTTTGGTCCCTCGATATCCAAGTTGCAAGCCATATTTGTTATTTGCTCCTGAGCTGTGATGAGGCTATGTTTATCACCCATCCATGTTTGTCTTGGAAAGGAATTGATGGGCCTTGTCCTTGAGCAGTCACAATGACATTGCTCCCACAGTGATATTTGCAAATATTAATCCAGCAATAAAGAAGGAACAATAACAAAATGTCTGCTGTGTGACTTGGAGGGGAACTCGGAAATGATGATGACCTTACATCATTGTTGCTCTTGTCTTGGTGCCAGATAGACCACAGAGGTGCAGTCACAGTAACATTTCTGAATTGCTGCAATGCAGGTTTAAGAGTGTGCAAACTACAGTAGGTCACTGATGGAGGAAGTTGCCATTCAGCCAAGTGATGTGGATGTAAATCCAGTAACTTGCTCTGTTCTTGATAGTGTTGTGCTTCATGTTTTATGGCTTCACATATCCAGGAGGGTGCTCAGTATTTCATGGCTCTCCCAATATAAATCTTGCAGGTGGTGGGCAGGTTTTTACAGGTTAGGATATGAGCTATTTGTCACAAGAGTATCTCGTTTTTGCTTTTTACTTGTAATCATAGTATTGATATGATTTAGATGAGCTAAGCTTCTGGTCAATAATGACAGCTGAGATATTGATAGTGGGAAACTTGGTAATGGTGGTTTTGTTGAAGGTTGAGGAGAGTTTTTTTTTGAGGTAGTCATCATCTAGCATCTAAAAGAGAAGAAACAATTCATAATATAGAGACTTACACATATTCAGGATGCTTAAAGTGCCTTGCAACTGGTGTCATCCTTTTGAGGTTAAATCCCTACTGGAAATCTGATAGACAATTTGCAAATAACTATGCCACAAACCACAGTGAATTATTTGAAGAGGTACGCTTACAATGAGGACTAAATGTTGGCAAGAATATTGAAAGAACTTCTCTGCTCTTTGAACAGCAGAGAATGGGGTGGCATAGTGGTATACTGCTGCTTCACAGCACCAGGGACATGGGTTCAATTCAATTCCTGGCCTGGCTCACTGTCTGTGTGGAATTTGCATGTTCTCCCTGTGTCTGTGTGGGTTTCATCTGGGTGCTCCAGTTCCCTCTCATGATCCAAAGACATGAGGCAGATTGATCATGCTAAATTGCCTCTTGGTGTCAGAGAAACTAGCTAGGGTAAATGCAGGGGGTTTTGGAGATAGGGTCTGGGTAGGGTTGTGGTTGATGCTGATGTGATGGTTGAATGGCTTCATTCTGTAGGATTCAAGATTCTTCCAATAGTGCGAGGGCATTCCCAACTCTGCATTTAGTTTTTGTAGTCAGAATGGTTTGCCAATCATGTTTGTCCTCAAATATTCTTTGGGAATATTGAAATACTCACTGGCAACACATGGAGTTTCACTCAAGCCAAAAACATCATTTTTCTCCACCACACCCCTTTGTTTCAAGTGACCCTCCTCCCCGCCCCTTTAATGATTCCGGGAATGGAGACCAGCCTACCATTTTTAAAAGGCTGTTTAAATAGTTGGGGTGTTGAATACGCTGCCTGCTGTGATAGTGGAGTCGGATACTTTAGGAACTTTCAAGTGGTTATTGGATAGGCATATGGAGCACACCAGAATTATAGGGAGTGGGATAGCTTGATCTTGGATTTAGACATAGCTCGGCACAACATTGAGGACCAAAGGGCCTGCACTGTGCTGTACTATTCTATGTTCGATGTTCTTCAGTCATTCTGATTCAATAAAATACTTGTCACTGTGTACTAATGCATGTGACGATAATATGTTAAATCAAATCCAGGCCAATATGGGAAAGGGTGCAAAATGAATGTATAATTCGGTACATCCCAGCTAGAAATTAACTCACATGTTCATCACTCAACGGATCACTTTCTTTGGCTGCACTGGGGACTTATTCTTTTGTTTATGCTGGCAGAAATGTTTAATGTTTTTTCATTCAGCTAAACCAAATATACCTTTGACTGGGATGCTTTTTTTTGCAGAAAATTTGACCTTAGTGCAGGCTGTGTACAGGCACTGAGAGAGGTGCCAAACCACCTGGCCTTCTGCAGTGAGAGGCCACAGAGACATTCGCTCCTGGAAACTGACTGGCTTAGCCCCGTCTGTTTCCCATGTGAGCCAATTGGCAGCAAGGCTAGCAGCTGGGAGCAAGATATTGGACAGCGTAAAGCAATCACAAAAGATAGAGCCACAGGGATTAATGGTTGGGTTTTGTGTGAAGGGAGAAGCTGGGAGAGGGATTGTCTAACATTTCTCTTAAAAGAAATCTCACAACACCAGGTTAAAGTCCAGTAAGAAGTCTCACAACACCAGGTTAAAGTCCAATGGCTTTATTTGGTATTACAAACTTTCAGAACTTTGCTCCTTCATCAGGTGAGTGAAGAGTAAGGTTCACAAGCTGGGGACATATAGGCGCAGGCTTAATTTACAAGCTAATAATTGGAATGCGAGTCTTGACAGATGATCAGGTCTTTACAGGTACAGATAATGCGAGTGGAGAGAGTCTTAAGACCTGTGCTTAACCCTTTCTCCACTCGCGTTATCTGTACCTGTAAAGACCTGATTACCTGTTAAGACTTGCTTTGCAACCATTATCTTGTAAATTGAGTCTATGCCTACATGCTCTCTGTTTGTGAACCCAACTCTTCACTCACCTCATGAAGGAACAGCGATCTGAAAGTTTGTGTCACTAAATAAACCTGTTGAGACATTAACCTGGTGTTGTGAGACTTCTTACTGTGCCTACTCCGGTCCAAAGCCAGCTTCTCCAGATCAGGTTAAAGTCCAATAGGTTTATTTGGAATCACAAGATTTCAGAATGCTGCTTCTGCTTCATGTGAGTAATCACACTCATCTGATGAAGGAACAGTGTTCCAAAAACTCGTGCTGGTATTGTGAGACTTCTTACTATGCCTATCCTCGTCCAAAGCTGGCATCTCCACATCGCTCTTAAAAGAGTGTGGGGAAAAATGACACCTGTGGTTTCTGAGTCTCTTGGAATTTAATGCTCTAATCGGGGATTAGGTTTGTTTTCTCTTATATCCCTATCAAACCTAGGCTCAAATGCAACATTATTGAAGGAGAATTCATTCACAGTAATTCCCTGTATTAAAAAAAGTTTGTATTTAATACAGAAGAGCAGCTGTTAAATTTGTTTAATTGACAGTTGTTGTCCAATGTTGATTGATGACATTTACAAATGAAATATCGTTTGTTTTTTGTCACCTTCTATCATGGGTTACCTAGACTTTATTAAGTGAGTGAGATAAATATGAGAGTTAAGGTTTTGATGAAGGATGCCTGACTTAATTGTCATTCGGTTGGCTCCCAGGGAAAACAGTTGAGACTACAGGAAAAAATTAAAAGCATCTCAAGAGAGAATATAAATGAGAGTCTAATGATTATTTGATTAAAAATTAATTCTAAGATAATATAGTGTTAAAATAATCTACCCTTCTCTCAAATACTGAGCTGCTAATACAGGGAAAGCTACTGGGACCAGCAAGAGACAGGGCTCAGCAACCATTAAACAGGTCTCTTGTCTCATCTAATATGGTGGTTTAAGAAACAATCTCTTTGTCAGCATTTTCTCTCCCCTGTTAATTAACAGGTCATTCGGCCAACCATCATAACATTTAAAAACATGGCTCACTCCAATTTCAGTTGGATATTTAAACATGTAATAACATACTGTATCCCAGTAAACCATTAATAGAATGCCCCAACTCAAATAACCTTTGCAATTGAAGCTTCAATTAAATATTAGAAAGGAAGCTGCTGTCTTTGGTCTGCCACACAAATTCTGTTCTGTATTCCAACCCTCTCCCTGCCACCGTACTGGCTTCTTTGGCATCCTGTTTGACCCTGAGCCATGTTCTGACTCCCATCACCAAGATTGTGTATGCCACCTTGATAATTCCATTGTCAGCCTGAGTCAGTTCAGCTGCTACTGAAACCTTTAGCCACTCGTTTGTTACTTCTGGACTGGACTTTTGAGTTATTTTCCTGGCTGGCCTCTCACTGTGCATCCTTCATAAGCTTGCACTGATCAACTCTGCTGCTCTAACTCATACCAAATTCCATTCAGTCATTACTGCTGTGCTCACTGGCCCATATTATGTGCCTGTCCAACAATGTCTCTGTTTTGGAATTCTCAAGGTGAAAGTAAATTACTGTGGATGCTGGAATCTGGAGCAAAAAAAAGAAAATGCTGGAAAATCTCAATGGGTCCGACAACGGTTTGTGTCTGGATAACTGTTCGAGACTGGAGAACAATTCTCCGGTCATTCACAGTCCCCTCTGATGCTGCATGAGAGGATGGAGAATTTGGTGCTCAGCCAAATCTCTGTTGTGTGCAGTGGGACGAGAGAATCCTCTGGCATAAATGGCTGGACAATCCAAAACACCCCCCCTCCACCCCACCCCAGTAGCTCTCTACAGGTGCTGTCAGATCTGCTGAGATTTTCTGCTTTGGTTCAAAATTCTCAAACTTGTTTTCAAATCCCTCCATGACCTCACACATTCCATCCCACCATCCCCTCCTCCCACCCGCATCCACCCCCACTCCCCATTTGTATCTCTTCCAACCTGTTAATCCTGTGAAATTCCTAATATACTCTAATCCTGGCCTTGAACAGTTTTTTTTTATTTTTAAAAAAATTGTTTATTTTTAACTCCATCCTTTAAGTGACAAAGCCAATGCTCAGGAGGGATCGGGCAAGCCTAAATCCATTCCTTGCTTGCTCTTAGAAAAAAATCAATTGAATCCAATTCATGGAGAAGAGAGACAAATAAGATCCAAGCTGATAAGATGAGGCATTGCACCCCTTCTTGGGCTTGGTCTTGGCCCCTCATTTTCATTGTTCCCCTGTTAGAACAAAGAACAAAGAACAAAGAACAACACAGCACGGGAAACAGGCCCTTCAGCCCAACGAGCCCGTGCCGCCGTCCTAACGTCTTAATGACATATAGAGACCAATATAGGGACAATTTGTTACCCAATCAGCCTAAGAGCACATTTTTGGGATGTGGGAGGAAACCGGAGCACCCGGAGAAAACCCACGCAACCACGGGGAGAACGCGCAAACTCCCGCAGACACAGGCCCAAATCCATGTGTCTGCACAGCAACAGCGATAGTCTCTGAGCTGTCATGTTGCCCATCTGATGGTCCAGTTTAAGCATACACTAACGACATGAAGCACTAGGCCACTCCTGAAGTAACATCCAGGAGCAGCCCTCGCACGACCTGCCGAATGCATGCACCTTGTTGGTCAACAAGGTGGACCGAATAGCCTGTGGAAACAATTAAAGTATTTAAACAGTCCTCATATATCCCTCTATCTGCAGACCGCTCATGTGGCTGTCCAAGAGACCCTTAAACAACCCTAGCGTGCCTGCTCCCACCACCTTACTCGGTAGTGCATTCCACACCCCCACTACCCTTTGTGTGAAAAAATGCCCTCTAATATTAGTCTTATACATAGCCCCCCTCACCCTAAGGCCGTGACCCCTCATTCTATCCAAATCTAATGGTGGAAAAAGCTTACCACCATTTACTGTATCTATTACCCCTCATAATCTTATATACCTCTAATAGATCCCCTCTCAGCCGACGTCTTTCAAGGGAAAACAACCCCAGTGCGTTCAACCTTTCCTCGTAAGACAGCCCTTCCATACCAGGCAGCATCCTGGTAAATCTCCTCTGCACTCTCTCCAGGGACTCCACATCCTTCTGGTAGTACGGCGACCAGAACTGGACGCAGTACTCCAAGTGAGGCCTAACCATCGTTCTATACACTTGCAACATCAAACTCCTACTCTTGTATTCTATACCCCTTCCTATGAAGGCTAACATACCATACGCTTTCTTTATCACTTTTTCCACCTGTACTGACACCTTCAGAGACTTGTGAACCTGCACCCCCAGGTCTCTCTGCGTCTCTATACTCCGGATAATTTTACCTTTTATCCTATAACTCCCCTCTACATTATTCTGGCCAAAATGCATCACCTCGCATTTATCCGGATTAAATTCCATTTGCCATCTATCTGCCCAATCTACCAGCCTATCTATGTCCTGTTGTATTGCCTGGCACTGCTCCTCAGTCCCCGCCAATCCAAGTATCTTAGTGTCATCAGCAAATTTGCTGATCACACCACCTACCCCCTCTTCCAAGTCATTTATATAAATCACAAATAGAAGAGGTCCTAGTACTGAGCCCTGTGGCACACCACTAGTGACTGACCTCCAGTTGGAAAAAGAGCCTTCCACTACTACCCGCTGTCTCCTCCTCCCAAGCCAGTTCTCAACCATCTACATACTCTGGCCCTGTATCCCATGCGCCTTCACCTTTTTTATCAGCCTACCATGGGGAACCTTGTCAAACGCCTTACTGAAATCCATGTAGACGACATCAACGGCCTGTCCTTCATCAACCGTTTTTGTCACCTCTTCAAAAAATTCCACTAGATTCGTAAGGCACGACCTCCCCTTAACGAAGCCATGCTGCGTATCCCTGATCAGATCGCAGCGCTCCAGATGCTCATACATCCTGTCCCTGAGGATCCTCTCCATTAGCTTACCTATAACTGAAGTCAAGCTCACCGGCCTATAGTTCCCTGGGTTATCCTCTGACCCTTTTTAAACAACGGTACTACATTTGCAATCCTCCAGTCCTCTGGGACCTCACCTGTGTCCAAAGAAGAGACAAAGATTTGCGTCAGAGGCCCAGCAATGTCATCTCTCAGTTAATGATCAGTCCTTCAGATCAGGGAATTCCCTTCTTAAATCATTTGATTTCTTTGCGCCTCATTTCCTCAAGAAGCTCTTTAAAACTTCTTTGGCCTAAGTTCTGACCACCAATGCTAACATCTTGCTATTTGACCCGTTGTAAAATGTCAAATAACAACGCTACTGGAATATGCCTCAGTTTAAACATTAAAATTGTGACATAAACACAAATTGTTGCAAACTGATGCAAAAGGATAAATATTCACTGTGCTAATTATATTGATGGTGTGCCAAAGAATTAAAGTTATCTGAGCCAGTTGTTTATGATTGTTTCAAATAATGATTTCACGCTACATTGTCTAGTATGTAAATTGCCAAAATTGTTACTCGAATGATCAATACATTTATAGTTGAAAAAGTAATTGTAAATGCAGCATCTTTTTTTTCTTTTTATTTTCTGCATGGTAAGATGTCCCTTAATGCTTATCGCGTAACTGTTGAGATTTTCAGAAGGCATTTGATATGTCGCCATACAGTAGATGGTTACACAGGATTGGGGTTTATGGGATTGACAGTAATATATGACCATGGATTTTAGATTGATTAGAATACAATCAAAGAATCCCTACAGAGTAAAAGGAGGCCATTCGGCCCATTAAGCCCAACTGACTGCAATTCCACCCATTCCCACAACCCCACACGCTTACCCTGCTAGTTCCCCTTGACACTAGGGGCAATTGAGCATGGCCAATCAACCTATCTCGCACATCTTTGAATGTGGGAAGAAACTAGAGCACCCGGAGGAAACCCATGGAGACATGGGGAGAACGTGCAAACTCCACACGGACATTGACCTGAGGCTGGATTTGAATCCTGATCCCTGGCGCTGTGAGGCAGCAGTGCTAACCACTGTGCCACCGTGGAGACAAAACAAGACTAGGAATAAAAATATTTTGGACTGTAACTAGCTAAGTGCCATAAAGATTAGTTCCTGGCTCTCGGTTATGTACAGCCTGTACCAATGACTTAGATATGGAGACAGGGTGTGAAATATTCAGATTTGCTGGATAGAAAACTAGGAAGAACAGCAAGTTGTGTGGAGGATGCAAAGAGACTGCAACAAATAAAGGCAGGTTAAAGTTTTGTTTATTTTATTAGAATCAAAGTAGGCTTACATTAAAACTGCAGTGAAATTACTATTAAAATCTCCCAGTTGCCCATTCAGGTACACTGAGGGAGAATTAAGCACAGCCAATGCACCTAACCAATACATGTTTTGGATTGTAGGAGGAAACCAGAGCACCCCGCAGAAACCCACACAGACACAGGAAGAATGAGCAAACTCTGCACAGATAGTGACCCAAGCTGGGAATTGTACCCAGGTCCTTGGTGCTGTGAGGCATCAGTGCCACCATGTGAAATTATTCACTTTGGTAGGAAGAATGCAAAATCAGAATTTTTTTTAGAAGGTGAGAGCCTAGTAAATATTGGGATTCGGAGGGATTTGGGTATCCTTACACACAAATCTCAGAAAATTAACATGTAAATCCATTAAGCATCTGGAGAGACAAATGGTAGGTCAGACTTTATTGGAAGAGGTTTTCACTATAAGATCAATGAAGTACTCCTACAGCTTTGTAAGGAGTGTATAATGGGGTAGAGACAGTGATAGAAGTGAAGATGCTTTGGAGTTGCAGTGTTGTGTGGGATCATTATGTGTCATCATTGTGAAGAATAGGGTGATTGGTGTGCAGAATGCAAATACAAGGGTTAGTTGTATTAGTGTTACTTTGAGTGCTGAGGATCAGCAAGAAAGAGAAGGGAGATATTTTCATTGTGTTGCCTTGCATGGTCCAGTGAGGATGTGAACTTGTGGCAGCATTGATGTAGAATCCTGAGAGTGAGTGAATCTGGCAGTCAGTACTAACTCTTTCTGCCTAGCATGTGGCATGATCAATGCTGGCAACTGTTTTGATGAAGGAGAAAGGCAGGAGAATGAAGCTCCTGTCTTATATTCTGCTACTGCTGGGAGTGCTGCTGCCCAGAAATCTCTTTGGGATGTAGGAAATTTTTACCCACATGTTTTAGCAGAATTCAAAAGGGAATTGGACATATGCATGTAAAGGAAATATTTGCAGAGCTATAGGAATTGAGCAGGAGTGATGTGATAAATTGGATAACTCTTTCAAGAAGCTGACACTGGCATGATGGGTCAAATAGCCTCCTTCTGTGCTGTAGGATTCAGTGGGGCAAATTTTCTTGTTCTGTCAGCCATGGGAATCAGAGAGGGTGAGGGGCGGACCATGAAGAGGTCAGTTGGCCTCGGGTGGGATTTTACTGTTTAGAGGCAAGTGCAGCCAGAAATTCCTGTCCTATGAATTACCCCAAGAACAGAAGATCTCATCCAACTGCTTCTTTTTGAAGCAGAAATGACGTAACAATGTCATTGACACTAAGGATTTCAGGGCCTATGAATTTAATGTTAGAAGTAGATGATAATTGCCTAAGGTGCAGATGGCTACATTTGCTGCTAGTATTACACATGCTCAGTTGTAAGCATGGCCACCATCTTTATAGGGGGCAGCATGTAGCAGGGCACACCTGTGGTCATCACTAGCCTTGGAATTGCAAATATTGCAGGACTAGCAGCATCCAGTTAATACTCATAATAACGTCCTCCATCCACAGCTGAGCCCAAATGTCACAGGTAGGGAAGAGAAGGCAAGTGCCTCTTAGGGTCCACTGTGTCTGTCCATCCTCACCTCCAACCACCCCCTCTCCCCCCATGAAAATTACACTTTACAGTGGTGTAATTTTGGAAATGTATTAAAAGATGATTAAAAGAAATGGCCAGGGACAGAGAGAGAAAACAGGAGAGGCAAAGGCAGAGAAATGGCCATGCTCTGAATGCCTGCCTGCCATGGGGCTCAGAAAACATGGAGTTACATGAAATTTCAGACTAGTCATTAATTAGTTCAAAGGAATGGTCCACTAGTATTTTTTTTAACGTGTTATGACTTTACTTTTGGGATATATGGGCAATGAAATAAGATCATTAAAAGTATGAAGACTGCCAAAAAGAAGGTCTCATCATTTGTGAGGCTGGATTTGTGTCTCCTGCATAGGAGGTCCTTGGAGTCTGCGTGTGTGCAGACAGGTTTCGGCAGCCATCTTGCATTGGAAGGAGGTACAGTGGGTATAATTAGAAAACACTCAAATGAAAAGTGGGTGATTCGTGCTTTGGACTTCCAGCCTGCAATGCCAGGTTTACTCCCAGATAGCAAGTTGAGAACATGCTTCAAATTTTATACCTTTGTTGTTTCCCTTGTGTTGTCTGCTACGATTACTTAGATCATGAGAGCACTGTTTGTACTTGATTTTCAGTGCAGTTAACTTGCTCAAGACGGTCCAAACAAATTTAATGTTGGGCATTTAACAGGATGCAAAACCTGTCGTGTTTATTCTTTGTTGAGAGCAAAATACAAAGTTAAAACCTCAATGCTTTAAGACATTACCTATTTGTCAAGGCTCAGAAGGAGCATTTTTAATTTACTATCAGTGTCACATTAGTCCTACTAGATTGCGTTGTGTCAAATGCGCTCGCTGTTATTAAAGTAATAAAGCTAGGCTTTGGGGCAGATTAAAGTTGCCTGATTTCTTAATAATCATTCACTATGGGGACTGCAACTTTATTTTGAAAGAGAAAGTTATTTGATTTATCCGGCAGTGCTCTGCTTGATCTCGGGCCTACTGAGATTTTAAGAATATGAGTTATAGTGTAAGATTCAAACCCCCCCCCCCCAAAATTTCATGCCACAAAAGATCTGCACAGTTTGGATTCATGGTGGATGTTTGTGGTTGCACAGTAATTGGCTGGCTTCAATTTCCATGGTGACAACAAAGTACATCGGGGTCATAAGTGACCTAATTAAAAATAAACAGGATTGTGGAAGAAGTGTGGGCCAGTCAACCCTGATTCCAATGCCTTTACAGTTTAGTTTAAAACATTACAATATTTTGCACATTTATCGATAACATTTCCCTGGGATCATAAAGTCTGAAGGCAAGAAAAGAATCTTGTGTTTTGTGTACTCTCTGTTTGTTGTGAGACGGATCTATTCTCTTTCTTTCTAGGGAAATGTGAGGAAGATAATTGCTGCAATTTTACCATCTCGTCCATCTGAGGTTCATAAGATTCCGCCCAAGGCCAAAGGGACATGCCGTTCTGCGAGCATCTCCCACCAAGATTCTGGGATGGGCGAGGTGGTAAAATTCCGGCCGAGGTGTTTGAACAGAACGTGTGCATCACTTTGATCGATATTTGTGATTTGTAAGTGCTACTTTTGTCACTATTACAGATGTTAATTTGAACAATGGTTTGTGTATTTATCTCATGTAAGCTTTAGTTCCCCTCCCTGTTCTGATCCCTCTGCATCTTCCACCACCAGAGGACCAGAGTGAGGGGGATGGAGTTGAGTTGCCTCATGGCCACTATGAATATGTTGTGTTTTGGTAGCTATGAGGTCCATCATACTGGCTGAGCAATGATGCTCATGCCAATCTTTTTCCTCGACCTGTAAGACATTTCTAAATGTTCAGCATTGGATGACCACAGCGATAAACATAGAACATAGAACATTACAGCACAGTACAGGCCCTTTGGCCTTCGATGTTGTGCCGACCAATATAAAAAGCAATGCCCCTCCAAACTAAACCATTCCCTTCTCTTCCATATACTTATCAACTACGCTCTTAACCGCCACCAAACTTGGCGCATCTACAACTGCTGCAGGCAGGGCATTCCACTCCCGAACCACCCTTTGGGTAAAGAACCTACCTCTGATATCCGTCCTATAAATATCACCCCTTAATTTAAAGCTGTGTCCCCTCGTGCTAGCTTTCTCCATCCTAGGAAAAAGGCTATCACTGTCCACCCTATCTAAACCTTAATCATCTTATATGTTTCAATAAGGTCTCCTCTTAGCCGCCTTCTTTCTAACGAAAACAACCTCAAATCCCTCAGCCTCTCTTCATAAGACCTGCACTCCATACCAGGCAACATCCTGGTAAACCTCCTCTGTACCCTCTCCAATGCCTCCACATCTTTCTTATAATGTGGGGACCAGAACTGCACACAATACTCCAAGTGCGGCCGCACTAGAGTTTTGTACAGTTGCAACATGACGTTGCGGCTCGAAATTCAATCCCCCTACCAATAAAAGCTAAGACTCCATATGCCTTCTTAACAACCTTCTCGATTTGACTGCCTACTTTCAGGGATCTATGCACATACACACCAAGATCCCTCTGTTCATCTGGACTACTAAGAATCCTACCATTAGCCCTATACTCTACACATTTATTATTTCTGCCATAGTGCATTACCTCACACTTTTCCACATTAAACTCCATTTGCCACATCTCGGCCCAGCTCTGCAACTTGTCCAAGTCCCTCTGCAAACTATAACACCCCTCTTCACTATCTACCACTCCACCGACTTTAGTGTCATCTGCAAATTTACTAATCCAAAAAACTAAACCGCACTGACCTCCTCAGAAGATGAACACGGGACACGGTGGACAGAGTACCCTTTGTTGTCCAGTACTTTCCCGGAGCGGAGAAGCTGCAACATCTTCTCCGGAGTCTTCAACATATCATTGATGACGATGAATATCTCGCTAGGGCCATCCCCACCCCCCCACTTCTTGCTTTCAGACAACCGCACAACCTCAAACAGATCATTGTTCGCAGCAAACTACCCAACCTTCAGGAGAACAGTGACCACAATACCACACAACCATGCCACAGCAACCTCTGCAAGACATGCCGGATCATAGACATAGACGACATCATCAAACGTGAGGATACCATTCACCAGGTACACGGTACATACTCATGCAACTCGGCCAATGTTGTCTACCTAATACGTTGCAAGAAAGGATGTCCCGAAACATGGTACATTAGGGAGACCATGCAGACACAACGACAGCGGATAAATGAGCATCGCTCAACAATCACCAGGCAAAACAGTTCCCTTCCTGTGGGCGAACACTTCAGCAGTCATGGGCATTCGGCCTCCGACCTTCGGGTAAATGTTCTTCAAGGGGGCCTTCGTGACACACAGCGCAGAGTTGCTGAGCAGAGACTGATAGCCAAGTTCCGCACACATGAGGACGGTCTTAACAGGGATCTTGGCTTCATGTCACACTATCTGTAACCCCCGTGACTTGCCTGGGTTAGCAAAAAACCTCACTTACTGTGCTGTCTGGAGAAAATACACAATTCTCTAACCAATGCTCAGGATTCCCTTCACACACATTGTTAGCCACTTTAACACTTGAATAGCAGGTTAGATGTAAGGATTCGCATTCTAATCAGCAATCTGTGACTGCCTGTGCTGATGTGTGCTATTGCAGACCAGAACAATGCATTTGCCTGACGAAGACGAAAAGATTGAAAGCTCACAAATTTACTATCAAATAAATCGGTTGGATTTAAAATTGGTGTTGCTAGGTTCTTACTGAGTTCTTACTACCCCAGTCCAACGCCGGCATATCTACATCATGATCGAGATGGTGCCAGAGTGAAGTGACTTCTTGCAAGTTGTCCCCAACATACCCTTTAATACCAACTTTTACTCTCATTCTATACTCTTTTAAACTCAACGCTATATTCTGCACCTTCTATTTTCCTTCTCCCCCATGTACTGTATGAATGGTATGCTTTTTTTGTACAGCGCTCGAGAAAGAATACTTTTCACTGTATTCAAATACGTGACAATAATAAATCAATTCAACTTAATGATTAAGGGGGTGGGGAAATAGGTTGGAGTCATGGGTTATTGTGGCAATTACCACAATTTCTTGCCACTTTATAGCCTATACCAACATATCACCAAATGTCTAAGTTTAATCTGCTGATTTATTTGTCGTACAAATGGTGAACCAGATTGCCACCAATTCTCCATAGTGGCCAAATACAGCCAGCATTAGGACCTTGGGGTGCACTATATTAGTTTTAACATGAATAACAGTAGGGGCCTTCTGAAACTTGCTCAGCAGGGTATCAGACATTTCAATTAGACCCATCAACAATTATAATAAATGCGGTAGGTTGTTCCAAGGACTGATATGTGCAGATAGGATAATTAAGGGGCTTGATTTGCATGAATGGTCTCTGTGAGAGGTTGCCTTATATTTCTAGTGTACAACAGTGTGATTGGGGTTGCAACAGAACTGAAAGGAAGACAGTTTAATCATTTCAGTAAAGCAGAGAGCAGCATAAGAAATGAAACAAAAAAGAAAAATCAGATAAAATTAAGAACAGGAGATCAGTCAGCAAGCAATCTGTTATTTGGCAGTGGAGCTCAGCATTCTAAGTACTCTTTGTAATTGTTCCTCTGTAGTGACTGTGTGGTCATTACTTAATGGATTATTACTCTCACATTGTTTTCGACCCCTTTCTCGTGAGTTCACCATCATCCATTCAACCTGACCCCCATTTTGTTCTCCAGTGTGCAAGATCTTGCATTTGTCATACTGAATGTCATTGACGACAATCCTGCCACCTGCAAATATTCTTTAAATCCTCCTCTAGTTCTTTTGTGCTGTGCTGTACAGCTCCAGCCTGCTTTCTAATCTTCTTCATAGACAGCCAGATTACGTTGTCTGAATCCAGGCTATTTTTTGTGGCTCAGAAAGTCCAGCACTGATTCCTGAGACACTCCAATCTCTTCAGCCTTTCATGTGGAACTAAATTGAAGGCTTTCTGGACATGATGGTACATTGCGTGGGGAAAAAATGAAATCACATTGTATCTTTCAAATATGAGACAACACATTTAACACAGCCGGATTTAGGGGAGCAACACTGCACACCAATATCATTGAAAGATGTACGCTCAGATTTTATATTGGTTTATTTTTGCAGGAGAGGGCTTAAGATCTGCTTTACAGCCCCCGTGACCAAGTTGGATTGTTAAGTGGTTGTTGTGACCTGTATAGTGCCTGTTACAAAAGATACAGATTGTTTAAAAAGAAGGAACTAAAAAAAAATCATTCCTTGAGCCAAGAAGAACAGGAATTGTCATCAAATAACATAAATGAATCCAATATCATGTTGCCCATTTGAGGTGGGAGGGGGCAACGTTGTTTGTACGTCAGCAATTGTGCTATTGGACAACAAGCCTTTCAATATCCACTTGGAAACTCAGTCTTATGAGAAACCTGAAAATTTGCATTTGGTTTTTTTCTCAACTCTATTTATTTACACTATTTATATTCAAGACCTCATGATAAGGACATTGTTCTCTGAACACAGGTTGTTCTGCATTTTTCTTCCTGAATAATCAAGGAAGTTGGTCATATAGAATCTGTCCCATCAGGAATTCTGTTAAATTATCATTACCAAGTTATCAAATAGCTTCACTTACGTTCAGGAATGAGAATGAACTATTTAACTGGTTCCTTTCATAGCTTAGACAGGTTGATTGGCATTTCATTAACAATTATCATGTCATTAAAAGGGTAATTACATTTTTTAATTATCAGGCATAACTCCTTGTGGCAGGTTTAATTGACAATTAATGTGCAAGATTTTTAAGGGAAGTCTAAGTCTATAAAATGGCCAACACCATTTTGGGTGTTTCTCAATAGGGGGATGTATTACAAGAATAAAGTAACACATTTGCATGAGTCACAGGTCAAGCCACGTGGTAAGTATTGTGTCCATTATTGGGCACACCATTCTAGAAAGGACATTTCCAATGCAGCAGGAAAAACTAAAGAAAATTCAGTTGAGATTTTTGAAGCTATTGGTAAATTGAAATGAGAAAAGCTGTTTTCTCTGATTAGAAAGTTAGTAACACGAATCTCTCTCTTAACCATCAAAAAGTGATAGGTAAGTTGAGGAAAATTCCCCAGGATGAAAGGTCACTTCTTGGCTTTTTGACTAAGACCAAGTGTAGTCTCGATAAGCTATGCTTGGTTGGAGTCATTAGGTTACATTTCAGCTTCATTTGAAGCAATTTTTAAAAGTGGTATCTCGGCCTTTTGACTAAGATGCAAATGAGATCAAGCCTTAAAAGAGGAGCCTACTCCAATTAGCTTGGATCATATGGATCAAGCCCAAAGTAGGAGGTGAGAGCCCTGCCTTGTCAGCGTGGATCGGGAATGTCTTAACTTGTTGGGACTCTGAATTGGACTTGATTTGATTGAATTGGAATAGAAAAAAACAAAAAAGCCCCTCCCATCCTTCTGTTTTGAATAGTTCGCTGCATTTTCTGGCCCAGTTCATTGCTGCATCAGAGCCATAAAATTCTGTTGATTTACCACAGAGTGCAGTTAAAGCAGAGATTATTGGATCTATAAGGGAAAATTGGATCAATAATTGAATTAAGAGCAATGCACAGCATTGTAGGGAGAGAATGAGAAAGGCAAACTGGGTTCCGAACACCCTTGCAAATGGCTACCGCATAATAAGAAATAAGCCAAGTGATGTCCATCTATGTTATAATTTCATGAGGCTCTATACTTAATCAACTCTGGCTATTATTCTTCTGGCAAACTTCCATCCCCACAAAGTCGATACTTGTCTTGCTCTTTTCTTGAAGAACTGGTTTCCTGCCATCCAACGGCTTTTATCTTAGTTACAGCATTTGCATTCAGTATGCTGCAAGACAAAAGGATTCTTTTAATTACCATTATTCAGGATTTTTTTTATATTTTGGACTCAAATGCCCTAATTTTTAGGTTGATTGCATAATCTGCACCTAGCTACAATATCCATCCCTCTCAAACATTTTGACAATTTAGATCATGTCATCAACCTCATTTTTGTCATTGTACGCATATTTAGTTCTAAATATCTTCATAATTTAAAGTTGGAAAGCCAGAATAACTTCCGTTGCTCTGCAGTAACCTTTTTCCAGTGGCTCATTTTGAAAATGGCTAGGTCTAGAAACATACACACTAATCTAATTTGGCCAAGCTGAGTGATACAAGGTTAAAATAATCTGTTTCAATTCATTCAGATTCCTTTGAAATACATCCAGTGAAATGTTCACCCATTAGTCTGGGTTAGTTCTGAACTGAATTCTCAGAGGTGAAAGGACAGGATTTTAACTAACTATCCAATGTCCCTGGAAACTAATTATTGTTGAGGTTATAAATTGGGTCATTATGCTTTTAAAATGCCTTGTGCCGTCTGATTATCCGTATTGCTGTTTAAATCATCAGGACAGGATTGAAGTAAATGTGAGAAGTTCATTTGTCGATCCAATTTCTGAGTTTTTAAAGCCTTGAACTGTGTCAGTTAAAATACGTTTTTGCACCAGAGAATGCCTTTTATTTTCAGCTAGTCTGTTTCCCCATAGCATCGAACAGAATGCATAGTACTGATGTCATTGTGTGGCTCTTTCACTCTCTGTTTCACCTCTCTTAATTCTGTTTCCCACCTATACATTTTCTTTTACCTTTTAACTCTTTTCCCCCCCCCCCGCCTTTGCCTTTCTTCCTATGGAGGAAACCAAATCACCTGAGTGTACACAGTCGCTGATTTAATACTTCCACCAAGTTACAATTATCCTGTGCTCTTCATTTTTCTTCTTTTCGGGTGATGAATGTCATGATATGTTTGGACTTGGTCACCCATGGCTTTTAGCTGCATGGTGAGGTCTACTGGTATTATCGCTCGACTATTAATTCAGAAACTCAAGTAATGTTCTGGGGAACAGAGTTTGAATCCTGCCATGGCAGATAGTGGAATTTGAAATAGAAAAAAAGTCTGGAGTTAAGAATCTACTGATGGCTGTGAAACCATTGTCGATTGTCGGAGAAAACAAAATCTGGTTCACCAATGGCCGTTAGGGAAGGATATCTGCCTACACATGACTCCAGAGCCACAGCAATGTATTGGCTGTCAACTGTCTTCGAGTAGTAAATGCTGGCCAGCCAGCGATGTCCATGTCCCACAAATGAATAAAGAAAAAGAAAATTGAGGCCGGAATGATTGGTAGGTGTGATTCGCAGGAAAACTGTGACACTTGTTAACTCCTTTCCTACATCCTGTACCCTCATTCCACCATCACTCGCTTATGATCCCTCCACCACCCAATTGTTTAGTCCTATTGATTCCTGTACTACTTCTCACAGCCTTCTCCTCTTCCTATCACTCCCTGACCCCAAATATTACACTTCCCTCTTCTTTGGAACTATTGTCTCCCACCCTGATATCTTCCCTCCATCTTACTCCAGTCTTGTTCAGATGATCTCCAATTCTACTAAACCTGGTGGTCAGGTACCCCATGCCCCAATTTCTCTTCTTTCCCTACCATTCTCTGTTTATCTCAAAAAAGCTTCCTTTGCTTTAAAAATGCAACTTGTTTTTTTCAAAGCAAACCAACGCATTAAATGAGTAAAGATGTTTCTGCTTTTACTTGACCCTGGGGCATCAGGCAGCAGTTTCTTTCTTTCTTTCTCTCACCCAATATGAACAATAATTTTTTTTGAGTTAAATACAGAAAACTAATTAGTTAGCTTCATTCCCCATGATGAATGTTTTTATTTGTTTCAATTACCATTAAAGAAAGTCATGTTTTTCTCTCAGTTTTTCTTCACAAATGTTAACTCAATAAGTTGTTACTTCTCAAACTTTTTTTGAAGAAAAGCTACAGGGTAGAAAATGTGAGAAACTAAAGCCATATTTCAAGACCTATCTCAGTCTGTGAATAGAGCAACATTTTCCCATCTGGGACTCAGCCCTGTGGCGTGAGGTGGGATGGGAGACTGATGGAAAACCATTCCACATCCCAACCTCCTTAATTCTGCACCCAGGCCTTTCGTGCTGTATTCCATGGCAGGGTGTGTTTGATTGTGTTTGTCCCATTATCATATCTGGGTATCATATTGAGAAAAAGACCAACATCACCAACCCACCATTGAAGCAAGAAGATGGATCTCCAGGAACATTCGGAGGCTGAAAGATGGACTTTCTTTATGATACTGAAGCTGGAAGATCTATCTTCCCCCTCCCAGTGCTGTGAAGTTCCAGGGTCACTAGCATCTTGAACTCTTGGGGCAACCCCAGGCATTCTGCATGTTAATTCTGACTTTTGCACCACAAGGACCAATGTGCTGCTTCACTAGTGTCGCCGAGAATTGAATGTGTGGGAGAGGAATTTGGTCAGGTTTTCATCTGCATCCCATTCGCGGATTGCAAATCAGTTTTGCCCTGGCCACCAGTGAATTTCCCAATCCGCCATGGCCATGGTTAACAGTGAGGAAGAAAGTTTGATTTCAATTTGATTTGATTTATTATTATCACACGTATTAGTAAGCAGTGAAATGTATTGTTTCTTGTGTGTTATATAGACAAAACATGGAGAAGGAAAGTAGAGGGTTCAGAATGTTGTGCTATAGCCAGGGTGCAGAGAAAAATCACCTCAATGCGAGGTAGGGCCATTCAAAAGTCTGACCACGGCAGGGGAGAAGCTGTTTTGAGTTGATTGCTACGCAATCTTAGACTTCTGTATTTTTCTCCCGATGGAAAAAGGTGAAAGAGATTATATCTAAGGTACATGGAGTCCTTGATTATGCTGGTTGCTTTTCTGAGGCAGTGGAAAGTGGAGACAGTGTCAATGGATGAGAAACTGGTTTGTATGATGGACAGGGCTTCATTTATGGCTGTTTGTATTTTCTTGAGTCTTGGACAAAGCAAGAACCATAGAAGCTGTGATACAACCAGAAGGAATGCTTTCTATGTTGGTAAAAGTTGTAGTGGACATGCTAGTCTCTGGGAAAGTAGAAGCGTTGGTGGGCTTTCTCAACTAAAGCATCCATTTGGAGAGACCAGGACAAGTGGTTGCTGATCTGGACACCTAAAAACATGAAGCTGTTGACATTTCTACATCGTCTCTATTGATGTAGACAGAGGCATGGTAGACATGTAGACAGGTCTTAGGTTAGTCGGATGAGCAACTTAATGGAACATATAACTTAACCTTGAAAGATTCAAGTTGATGCACTTTGGAAGGAGTAACAAAACAAGGGAATACTCAATGAATGGTAGGACTTTGGGAAGCTCAGGGGAAAAGAGATGCTTGGGCTGATTATCTGCAGGTCACTGAAAGTGGTAGGATAGGTTAACAGGGTAATTAAAAAGGCATATATGATACTTACCTTTATCAGTCGTAGCGTAGAGGAGAACAGCAAGGAGCTTATAATGGATCTGGACAAGCTGGAGTACTGTGTCTAATTTTGGAAACACTATAGGAAGGATGATTGCACTGGAGAGGGTACAAAGGAAATTCACCAGGATATTGCCTGGGCTGGACCTCGCAGCACCAGGGGATTGGTTCAAATCCGGCATCAGGGTTACTATCTTTATGGAATCTGCACGTTCTCGCCGTGTCTCAGTGAGTTTCCCCCAGGTGCTCCAGTTTCCTCCCACAACTCTGAAGATATGCAGGCTAGATTGATTAGCCAGCTAAATTGACCCTCGTGTCAGGGGATCAGCAGGATAAATGTATGAGGTTAAGGGGATTCGTCTTGGCTCATCGAGTTGATACAGACTCGATGGGCTGAATGGCTTCCCCTGTACTGTAGTGGTGCTATGATTCTGTGACTTACATTGGGTCCCAGTTGACAATTATCTTGATTTTAAAATCTCTGTACTTCTTTAATCTGAACCTCTTGAACATCCCATTGTTATTGGCTGTGCCTTTTTGACTCAGAATATCAAAATGTGAAATCAATTTGAGTGGAGATAAATAGAAAGGGAAAGCAATTATCTGTGGGAGTAGTAATAGGTCCCCTCCCAATAGCCACAGTGCGAGACAGAGCATACACCAAGAAATGTGTACTGATAGCAATTGTAGTTTGCAATAGATTGGAGACCGAGTCTATTCATGCCTGGGCAGGCATTAAACAAGGCTGTGTGGTTGCGCCACACAATGAATGTGCAAAAAATTGACAGATGGAGTACAGTGTGTGAAAATGTGAAGTCCACTTGCAAGGAAGAATAGAAAAGTTGAATATTGTTGTAATGGAAAGAGGCTGCAGAATGCTATGGTACAGAGTGGCCTATGAATCACAACATTTCAGCATGCAAATAGAGCAACTAATTGGAATACTAGCCTTTATTGCTACCAGGATGGAATATGATACTAAGAAAGTCAATGCATTGATGAGACGGCACCCAGAGACCTGCAAAGAGTTCGCAAGGGATTTATTTACAATGGAGATAGTCCAGAGGATGTTCACTAGATTGATTCCTAAGTGGAGGGCATTGTCTACTGAGGCAAGTTTGTATGGGTTTGGCCTGTACTCATTGGGGTTTGGAAAAATGGGATTTGATCTCATTGAAACCAATAAGCTTTTGAGGAGGTGTGTGGAACTAGGAGACACTGTTTCAAAATCGGAGTTCTCAGATTGAAACAGAGGTGAGAAATACCTTCTCTGAGGGTTTTAAGTCTTTGGAATTCATTACCTTGGAGTAGTAAAAGCTGTGTCACTGAATATTAAGTTTGACATGCTTTTCATTCACAAGGGGATAAAATGTGATTGGGGGCAGGCAGGAAAATGGAGTTAAGGCCATAGTATTGTGGTTAATTCTCAGCTACCCTCGGGCAACTAGGGATGGACAATAAATGCTGGCCAGCCAGCAATATCCATGTAAAAATTGAAATTTATTTATTCGCCATGTGCAAGTCTTACATTAATACTGCAGTGAAGTCACTGTGGTAGTCACACACTCCAGTGGCTGTTTGGATCAATGCACCTAACTAGACTGAGCACCCAGAGGAAACCCACGCCGACACAGGGAGAATGTGCAAACTCCTCAAGAGAGTGACCCAAGCCACGAATCAAACCCAGATCCCTGGTGCTGTGGCGCGGCAATGCTAACTACTGTGTCACCATGCCAATGTCTCATGAATGAATTAGAACAATTAGATGAGCCTTATTGGTGGAGCAGACCTAAGGGATCGAATGACCTTCTCCTCCTATCCCTTACATCCTTAAGATAAAACCTAATTCTTAAACCAAGCTTTTAGTCATCTGCCCTAATAGCTTTTCACATCGCTGTCATATTTTGTTTTATAATGCCTCTGTGACGAACATTCGCACATTTTAATTGCTAAAAGTCTAGATAGCTGTTTTAATTAATAATGTGTTTAAGATATAATTTTTATCAGTGATGAGTGCAAATCCAGAATGTAAAATTCAAAATATTCCACACCTGTTGAACCAGTTCCGGCTTGGATTTCTTGTGGAATGATACAAATTTCAATTGCAGGACATGTAAGCCAAATCGGAAACAAATTGGGAACAGATGTTTTCTTGTAAAATTGAATTTGATGGCAGATCTGGCCCCTTGGCTGTGATCCAAAATTCAGTAGATTACATCTGAACTTGGATTCTGATTTATTGTGTATGGAGCAGGTAGACCTGCTGTCTTGAGTTGAATTCAAGCCTACGTTGTCCTGATTGAATCGGTTCAGACTCAGAAATGATTTTACATCTCACTGTTACGTAGGTGTTGTGACAGAAACTGAAGTGAAATGTTTGGCTGTGGAAATAATTGTTCTTTAATGAGAAATTCTACACAGAAAGCAAAATCTTGCAAGGGAACAGTGGGAACTTTTCTTCAGATAAATGGCACACAGTAAAGCCTTGCTAAATGCAGAATTTGCTCTCTTTGGACTCTCGCTCTTTTTCCCGATTTACACCTTCAGCCAACAGGGTTTTGTCAGGAGGGTGTCTCACAAAATAAACACTAGACTCTCATTTTATTTTTGTTACAAAAGAAGTAATCTCGATCATCAGTTTGTTCTTTTTAGATGTGTTGCCCTCTTAAATTTGCATTCCAAAATGTGCCTCTGTTACTGCCAGATTTTTATCCTGCATCTGAACAACTTGCAATTTGCAAATCTCTCTCTTTGTTCCACCCTGAAAACTTGTGTCTTTTTATTTGATCTTAAATGTTCTCTGTTAAGAGCCACAGCTTCTTAAATTCCTTCAACGCGTGACATGGAGCAAAGTTTGTCACCGGCATTTAATGTAAGAGAAGGAAACCAAAAACAGCGTCACAGTGGTTAGCGCTGCTGCCTCATAGTGCCAGAAAGTCAGGTTCGATCCTGGCCTCGGTTCACTGTCTGTGTGGAGTCTGCACGTTTTCCCTGAGTCTGCATGGGTTCCCTCTGTGTGCTGTGGTTTTCTCCCACAGTCCAAAGATATGTGGGTTAGCTTGATTGGCCATGTCAAATTGACCCTAATGTCAGGGGGATTCGCAGGGTAAATATGTTAAGTTACAGGAATAGGATCTGGGTAGGATTGTGGTTAATGCAGACACAATGGGCCAAATGGCTTCCTTTGCAAGGGCGCCTTGAAAAATCCATTCTATCTATAAGATTAGCTAAACTAAAAGAAAAATACATCAGATGCTGGAAGTCTGAAATAAAAAGAGTTCCAGGAAAACGCGGCAGGTCTGGCAACATCTGTGAGCAATCCCTGAAAGCCTGCGAGTTTACTATCAAATAAATCGGTTGGACTTAAACCTGGTGTTGTCAGACTTCTTACTGTGTTTAACCCAGTCCAACGCCTGCATCTCCACATCTTAACATCTGTGGGCACAGGAACATTAGCTGCTAAAATAATTTACATTCATGGTCTACTTTAGATTGATTAAAACTGAATGGGAATCCATAGCAATTAAGTTTATTTATTAATGTCACAGGTAGCCTTGATCTATTCATGCTGTCATTGGCACTATGCCGCCTACCATTTCAGGTGTGTGAGATCTTTACTTTCTTGAGTTGTTCAACAATGCTGCTATCCAACTGGTTTTCTTTCCTCCTTCCATGTCTAGAAGTCGGTGGACATTGGCAGTTGAAGGCATTTCCAACAATGAGGAACAGATTGGAGCATATGACCATAGGGTACAGAAACAGATTTAGGGCATTCAGTCCGTCAAGTTTGCTCTGCCTTTCAATCATGGCTAATAAGTTTCTCAACCCCATTCTCCCACCTTTTCCCCATTCACAGCCTTCTGTGGCAACAAATCCCATAGATTCACCACCTGAAGGAATTCTTCTTTCTTGGTCTCTTTACTCTGAGGCTGTGCCTTCGGATCCTAGTCTCTCCCCATTATGGAAACGTCTCCCCCACTTCCACTCTATCCAGGCCTCTCAGTATTCTGCAAGTTTGGATGAGATTCCCCCTCATGCTTCTAAACCCCATCGAGTACAGACCCAGAGTCCTTGAACTCATTCTCACTCTCATTCCAGGATCATTCTCGTGAACCTCCTCTGGACCCTCCTCCAGGGCCAACATATCCTTCCTTAGATATGGGTCCAAAATTGCTCATGATACTCCAAATGTGGCCTTATAAAACCTCAAGTTAGATTTGGGAATGGTCAAGGGGCCGCAATTGGTGGAGCATGAATCTCTCAGGGGCTTGCAGGGCTGAAGGATATTCCAGATTTAGGAGTGAATCCGTTAAGGAATTATACATAAGAGCAAAGAAAGGTACAGCACAAGAACGGGTGCTTTTGGCCTCCAAGCCTACAACAATCATGATGCCTGCCTAAATTAAAACCGTATGCATTTACCTAGTCTGTATCCTTCCATTCCCAGCCTATGGTAGGCGGTATTTGTCCAGTTGCCCCTTAAATGCTGCTATCATACCTGCTCCTATCACGTCCCCAGACAGTGGATTCCAACATTCACTACCTTCTGTGTAAAACGACTTGCCTCACACATCTCTAAACTTTTTGCCATGCACCTTAAACTTACGTCCCCTAGTACTTGACTTTTCTACGCTAGGAAAAAGCATGTGATGATCCACTCTGTCCATGCCACTCATCATCTTATAAACCTCTATCAGGTCACCCCTCAAACTCCATCAGCTAACCAAGCATGATGATTTTCAAATCAGGGGCATTACTTTACTTAACCTACAGTTCACTGGAAGAACTGCAGCAGTTTGTCAGAAGCATCTCCAAAGCTGCCCCATGTACATGTATATTAAAGTGGATACAATGAGTGTTTGCAAAGGCAAGAGGCAAGTGATAATTCGATGAAAGTAAAATCCCACTGATGCCATGGTGGAGCAACAGAAATGTCACTGCACGTTCTCTGTAATTTATTTGTTAGCTGTAAAATAACGGTATTAGCAAATCTGCCATCAATAACACCAAATTAAAGTACACTAGTGCCTTAATACCCTCAGTGACTAAAAACAAATTATGATTTTGACACTAAGTACCTCCTGTCTCATAGGATTAACACACATCAGCAGAGCCAAATAATTACACCAGCTGAGCTAACAGTAAATCTCATTTGAACACACAAAAAATGGCTACGCCATTGGATGTTATAACGTTGCATTTCAAAACTGTCAGCCAACGAAGCTTTCAAATTTTTTCACAACGGTGGAGAAACCCAAGCGGCACATGGTGGTTTTGGCAGATTTCAATGTTGAGACTGTTTAATATGGAGCGACCAAAGCACTCAGAATTACTGGCGAGTGAAAGGAGCAATTTGTGTGAATTTTTATTTGTCATGCTCATTCTTGGATAGCTAAGGGCTAGCTCCCTGTCACAGCAAGCAAACATGTCCATTGTCCTCATTTCTGTTGCAAATAATACGGGCATGAACCAACTGACTCAGCAATTCGAATCACCTTGGAAGCTTAATCGTCCCTATCTCGGTCACTGCCGACGGTCCGTTCTACCAACTATGAGAGATCCTACAGGACTCCTTGGTGCTGTCCTTCAATTATTCAAGACAGGCTCTGATGGCAGCTTTTGGGGCCCGTCAGCTATTTTAAAGAGTGTCTGAACAGGAGAACTGCTGCAGTTCCCCTGCTATGGGAAAGTGGGAGGAAGGAGATGGATAGCATAAAGTATGAAGTTTATTTATTAGTCACAAGTGAGGCTTACATTAACGTTGCAATGAAGTTGCTGTGAAATTCTAATAGTCGCCACACTATGGCATCTGTTTGGGTCAACGCACTCAACCAACACGTCTTTCAGACTGTGGGAGGAAACCGGAGCACCCGGACGAAACCCACGCAGACACGGAGAACATGCAGTCTCCGCAGAGGTAGTGACCTAAGCTGGGAGTCGAACCTGAGGCAGCAGTGTTAGTCACTGTGCCACCATTCCCCTCTCCCCAACTCAGAGGTGGGTTTTTAAGGCATTTATTTTCCTTTCCTTGATGGCTTAGGAAAGCCAGGAGTACTTCTCTGGGGCCTATTCATTAAGTTGTGGGGGGCAATTTTATTCCTCACTCCTCTGAGTGGGTTCCAACCAGGCGAACATGTGCAGGTTATGTTGATTGGCCATGATAAGTTGCTTCTTGGTGTTAGGAGGAATTGGGGGGGTGGATATGTGGGGTTACGGGGACAGGATGGGGACCTGAGTGGGATTGTTGTCAGTGCAGGCTTGTTGGGTTGGTAGCTTCCTTCTACACTGGAGATTCTATGATGCCATGATCCTTTGAATGAGGTTACAACTATATTGTAAGTTTCCCCTGTCCCACATACTCCCCATCACATGACTGATCACAAGCTCCTCCTAAAACTCTTTATACGTGAGTGTGCTCCAGTAATGGCACTTTTTTGCCCATCACCAAGCTTTGACTTTCCATCAGTTTCATGTGTGCAAATCATGAGCGACATACAAATGAAGCCCAAATATTAAGGTTGCCTTCTCCTTCCCTTATTGAGATCCAGACATCTCAGTATAGTGCTGGCATAGTGGTTAGCACTGCTGCGTCACAGCACTAGAGACCCAGGTTCGTTTATTAGCTTGGGCTACTGTCTGTGCGGAGTCTGCATGTTCTCCCTATTTCTGCGTGGGTTTCATCCAGACCTCCAGTTTTCTCCCACAGTCTGGAAGATGTCCTGGTTGGATGAATTCTCCTTTAGTGCAGCTGAATAGGTACTGGAGTGTAGTAAATTCATTGCAGTGTTAATATAAGCTTATTTATGACACTAATAAGTAAACGTTTTGATTTTTACCTCAAGTTAAATTTTGAATGCGATGTCAGGCAGTTTAAAACTGTGGCCTCACACTTTTGGTACCGTGAATTCTGCTAGTTTTCTTATCACGTTACTCAATTATTATTTATTTTTTAACGTTCCATATGGCTCACTGTCCCTTTCCAATCTGGCTTCAGTTACTGGCAATCAATTTTTCATAAAGCTCTTCTTGAAGAACTAATTGGATTGAAAACCAACTTAGCAAAAAAAAGGTGGAAGTTGGGATAAATTTTAAAAAGCTCTGCCCAAAGTGAAATTGCCCGATGGAATTCCAAATTGAATTTTGCAAGTGGAATTTGTTCTTCCTGTTTTTCATAATGCAAATGGTACTTCCTATACTGTTCCAAGATTTGCCAACAGCAGCCAGCTATCTGCCCTTATTACAAGTAGAGAGATTGTTGTTGTTATTTCACTTCCTGCACCTACTCGTGCACAAAACAAACTTTGTTCCCAGAGTGAATTTTACCCTGGAACAAGTCGCTAGCCTGTCGCCAGAGGCTTAGAGCTTGAGGAGCCCACTCTTGCATAAAGCGTGGCTGACTAAGAGTCCTTCCCATTCCTACAGCCTGTGTAAGAGATTAATAACCCTAAAAAGATTCTAAAATGATTAAAGGTGTGAGCTGAAGAATGGATGATGCAAGTTGCTGTGTATAAACATACATTTGGAATATCAAATCTACTTGAACTGAGGAGTACATGAGCAAAGATAGAAAATGGAATGGGTATATTTTAATAACCAATGTTTTGAGCAATATTAGCTCTGGGCTGAGAGACATGTCAGGAAAATCATATAAATTTGATGATCTTTTCTTCTGCACTCACTCAAGTTCAACCCTTATTTTGAAAACAACCTCTGGATTTTCTTTTATTAATCTTGTACATTGCGATTGTATGTTTTTACAGACATTAAAAGAAATATTTATTGTTTTCCAGCATGATGATTTTGTTCAAGAATATTAATTGACAGGAAACTAATAATTGTAGTTTAGGTTTCACCGGCAGCACTCAGGATGGAACTTCCCCATCCCATCCATCACTGGAATCATAGCAATCAGGACAGGACCATGCAAAGTTCTGCTGACCTTAGACAGGATTTTTCGGTTTTGGGGTGAGTGCGGCTGGAAAATCCAGTCCGGAATCTATAGAAAGCTGAGATGACCACATCTTTCAATATTGTTCTTTTGTGATGCCATAAATTTAACTCTTCCTGTGCACAGTAAACTGTGTACATGAATGCATCTTAAAGAAACAATTCCTGTTAGCAAAGCGTGTTCTATTATAAGTCCTGTTTTGTCCCTGATTTTTTTTTTGCAGCAAATTTACACTAATTTTAAAAACTTCTCCCCTACAATTGCACAAACGCAGAAGCAAAATTAACACTGAAGTAAAAGGTTCTAATTGCAATGTAACACCTCTAATAACATATCATTAACTACATCTAACAAATAATTGCATATATTATTTTGTACCCTGAAACTACTGTCCTCTGTGATAATGTTTCACATGGTTAACAACATAATGGCATAGCCATTACACATAGAAGGATTGAAAGAAATATATTAGTGCAATTTTAACATGTATTTACAGTTGCATTATTTTTCACTTCAGAGATTCACATCACTTGTGTTAGCAGACACATGAATAATAAACCAACTCATCATTGAAAGCATTGTTCTATTCACCAATGACAAAGGTAGTTCAACTCTCAAATAATCAGAAGATTGTAAACTCCTGCCATCTAAGGTTAGAAACCACATTACCATATATTAAGGGCAGCATGAAAACTGGCACAGTGGTTAGCACTGCTGCCTCACAGCGCCAGGGACCTGGGTTCAATTCCTGGCTTGGGCCACTGTTTGTGAGAAGTCTGCACATCCTCCCAGTGTCTACATGGGTTTCCTTCAAGTGATTTTTCTCTCACAGTCTGAAGATGTGTTGGTTAGCCATCAGCCTAAGTGCTCCCTCAGTGTATCTAAACAGCATCAGAATGTGGTGACGAGAGGGTTTTCACAGTAACTTCATTGCAGTGTCAATATAAGCCTGCTTGTGACACTAATAAATTGAAAAAAATGCAATATCATCTCCCCACACTAGGATTCACCCTCACTGACATCACGTCCTGTCAACAGGGTTTAGGACAGGTTTTGACAATGGGGACCTTGTGAAGAGACCTCGCCAAGGGCATAGAGTTGAGTACAGTCCGTGGGAAGGGGAGGAAGAGGGTTATATCTGGGCAGCACCCCAGCAGTGGTCTCTGAAAGTGGGGAAGGACTCTGTTTAATTTTTTTTCTCAGGCCCCTTTTAATTTGGGGGCCCCAACCACTTGAAGGCCAAAGTTCCTGGCAGCTGGGCTCTGAATGAACCCACCCTGCCAGTGTGATACTATGGAATCTGCCTTCTGCCTCTTGTTTAGCTAAGTGTCAAAAAAAGGCAGGCAAAGCTACCAATGGAGCCAGCGAGCTACACACTGTTCTTCCAACCTGCATTGACACCTGGGGTGGAATGTTCCAAAACATTGCACAGAGTGCTGGGTCAGTGAGAAAAGCTGTGAAAAACTTACTGGCTATACTTTTTCTTGTCTGATTAAACAGCAATCTACAATATCAGAGTGCAAGTGAGGATCTCAGAGCCAGCTGGAGGAGCGAGGTCTAACTCTGACCTCAGAGTTAAACTATTCCGTCCCCCCATTGATATTGGGAGTCCTTGCAGTCAAGGAGAGCAATGCCACTCCTCTCACACAGAAGGGCAACCCACTCTTCTTTTCCTGACCCCATCCCCTCACACTCAAAAACCTGTGTATCCCTCTCTCCCACTACGCAGAGTTTTTTGATCTCACCCCCTCACCACCATTCACTGGCATCAAACCCACTATCTTTGCTTGCATTGCCATGATTTTCCCTCCTCAAAGCTTCCCCCCCCCAACCCACAGCTCACACCTCCCCCCTATTCAACCATCACTATCTTCCCCTACAAACACATAAGCGGAAGCCCCCAGTATGGCTCCCCAGAATATCTGCCCTTGGCACTGCCAACCTAGCACTCCAGAGTGCCAGGAGACCATGTCCCTCATCACCCAGGAGCTATACTCACCTCCTCCCCGCTCAGCATGGTCATCATGACCAATTTCATTTTCGACAACCAGTAGTATTTCATGCTGACATGGGGAGGCGGTGTGCGGGGATAGAAGATTGAACATGGCCGAGCGCTATAGAGTAAAACCGTTTAATAATATTAATGTATTTACAATCATGCAAATCAGGTTCACCCCCTTTCTGGATACAAACCTGATCACGTCGCCAGCAGGGAAGATTGCACACTGAAATCTCATTGGAGCAAATGCCTGCTTGCAAAGATTTTGTGGCTATGATGGGATTTGAACCCACAGCAAACAGAATCATTATATTCCAGTCTTAGATTAAAATGATTAAGCTGTGCCCTTCGCCCAGTCAGATGGATGTAAAAGGCAATTTGAGGCCTTTTAATGCCATATTCACTGTTAATTCCTTAGTTATCATCACAGAAACAAACCCTGTGATGTAACTCATTGCTGATGTTGCTGCACACACATTGCTGGCAGTGCTTTCCTGCGTCACAGCAGTACCTACACTCAAAATACATTATTGATTTTGGGATGTCCAAAGGGCATAGAATGCAGTGTGTGAGTGGAAGTACATTTATTGTTCCTTTTATGTTGGGATCTGTTATTACTGCTGTATTCATTTTCGACACAAAGATGTTTCATTCCTGGATAAAATGATTCGTTAAACAGGTGGAACAATTTTTGCAAAGAAGAAATTGATTTCATTTGCTCTGGAGAGGAAGTGTTTGCGAAAACTGTGAAGCAGCAACAACAATTGTTGAATGAGTCAAGGGGTATGAGAGAATTCATAAATGTAGAGAGGTCAAGGGGAAAGACACTACGAAAAAATTAATGTAGACGCAAAAGTGGCCAACATTGCTGCCTCGCAGTGCCAGGTTCCCGGGTTCAATTCTGGCCTTAGGTGACTGTGTGGAGTCTGCACATTCTTCCCATGTCTGCATGGGCTTCCTCCTGGTGCTCTGGTTTCCTCCGAAAGTCCAAAGCTGTGCAGGTTAGATGGATTAGTCATGCTAAATACTAAAAGGATAGAATGGGAGTGCTGGGTGAATGCTCCTTCAGTGAGTCGGTTTAGATTAATGGTCCAAATGGCCTCCTCCTTCAATATTTTTAAAATTTATTTATTAGTATCACAAGTAGGCTTACATTAACACTGCAATGAAGTTATAGTGAAAATCTCCTCGTCGCCTCGCTCAAGTGCCTATTTGGGTACACTGAGGGAGAATTTAGCATGGCCGATGCACCTAACAGCACATCTTTTGGACTGTGTGAGGAATCCAGAGCACCTGGGGAAACCCCATACAGACATGGCGAGAACATTCAGACTTTGCACAGACAGTGACCCAAGTGGGAATCGAACTCCTATTCCTGGCACTGTGAGGCAGCAGTGCTAACTATTGTGCCACCGTGCTGCACGACTGTAGGGAAGCCTAAAACAAGAACAGATAATATTAGCATTAGACTTGTAGATCATTTAGCATTTGCAAGGAGAAAAGGCAAGTGGTGTAAGGCTTTTACATTTGGAAAGTGATCCTGACTTCTCAGTTACTGAACGACCAGCTTTCTGTGTCAGTGATGTTTAGGCAATTTAAAGGATGGGTTTTAAAAACTTTTTGTTTAAAAAGAAGATTGAGGAATGCATGATCAAAATCTTTAACTTATTTCTGTAGAATTATACAAATAAAGCATTGATTCACAAACTACAATTGTACCAGACCGTGGCCAGATTTCTCCCAGCTGGATAACTCACGCTTTTTTTTAGTGGAATTGTCAAAATGAATCTCCCACACTCAGAGCCATGCAGAGTGCCTCAGGGAGATTCACGCTGAAAATCCAGGGGTGGGTTCTATTCTCACTGGAGAGGCTGGCAGCATAGCGTTGAGCGGACCACCGCGATCGTGCCTATCTATCATAGCGGAGATTGGCATGTGCACAGTAGCCCTGCACTACCAGCCTCCCGATCTCTGGCCTGCACAGCAACCCTCCATCGCTGGCTGTTTGACATCCCTATCCATCGATCACTGGCCTCCCCGGTGTCTCCCCTCCCCCCCACTTCCCCTCACCAACTCAATGGCCAGCCCTGATCAGCTGCTTTTGGCACTGATCCCCAGTGCAGAGTAACAACAGGACTTGCACTGATCTTCCCCTCTAGCCCTGTTCCCTCTTAGCACTACCTGACGCCTGGTCCCCCCCCCGCCCCGGGCCTGGACAGTGCCAGGGAACCAGGTTGGCAGTGCCAGGCTGGCAATGCCCAGGGGGCAATCCACCTTACCCTCTGGGGTGCCTCCAGGGATCTCCTCACTCCAGTGGTGTTGGGTTGCCAGCTTCCAGCCAATTTGTGCTGCTGGGCGAATGCGCCACCCCTCCCTTCTGCAATATATTTACAGAATGTTTAATCCACTGACATTGCAATTGAAAGAAAAGTGTAAGTAAATTTAATGTTTATATTCTCTTCAGATTTTGTACAAAGAAATATCTTCAACCCTTTCCCCCCAAAATTGTAATTGCTTTATCTTCAATTTTTAACGCAGTTTTACTTGTTAATAATTTGTAAGTTTGTGACTAACTAGTTATCGCTGGGCTGCGACAATGGGCTTGAAGATTGCTGCACTTTGCCAGCGCCAGATGTCTGAGTTACTTGTGTATTAGGAATTAATTCGCTGAAATGAAAGGCCTAATTAATTTAATACCCAGTCACTGCTGAATTATGAGCCTTTAGCACTCGTTAAATAACCCATATAATTCATTGCTAAACTTGGCAGTGTATCCTGCTATTTACAGATTCTGTGCACATGCTTAACTGTTAAAATCAGTGTAATGATGAATTGAATTAGTAAAATGCATGCTGGAACTTGAGTTAATGTGTTGTATTCCACAATGTTGTCTCTTTCATTCCCACTTTTTCTCTCAAGTTTCTTATTGTCTGATGTGGTTAGATTACAGTTGCACATCTACGATTTGAACAATACCGCCACACTGTCATAGGCAGCTGATTGACAATATTTCTAATCATGGATTCTGTATTACAAATCTTTGACATATGGATGTGTATAATTTTTTTAATGTTATGTTTCTCTTTTCTATCTGAAGGAGGCTCTGAAGATTGGAAACATCTCTATTCTCCACAGAAGGAAGCGATCATTGATAGCTCCTCCCATATCGTTCCCTGAGAATCAAAGAGGGCCGTTCCCAAAAATCATTGGACGGGTAAGAGTTATGGCAATTGGTTTTATTTTATTTTGCTGATTTGCATTCGTAATTATCCATCTGTTCAGTGAACTGGTAGCCCAATTCGCTTTAAGCAGATTGAGTTTATATCAAACGTGACTATCACTAATTTGAATTTATGAGGGTAGAAGTTGTATAAATTTGAGTGTGAACCAAGTAGCACACAAAAATTGCCACACTGAAGCTGACAAACAAAATGGCCGCAGCCATTTTGATCCTCTTGTGTCCCTAGGGTGTGAAGGAGATGCTGGGAGCTTTAATCCAATTGTGCTATATTCTCTGAAATTTAGAATAATGACAGACTGGGAATGAGAGTGTAAAACTTTGAAAGGTTTGGTGGGATAGACATTGAGGGATTGCTGCTCCTTCCCAGGAGAAGGGTCTTAGGAGAGGTCTTAGGAGAAGGGACTGATGATTTTGTGATCGATTGTTGCAGACTGGCAATTTCCGAATGTCTAGCACTGCATACTGATGGATGCGCCGAGGCAATGGTTTAGTAAGGAAAGGTCACTGCCTAAGAAGCTCCCATCATGGAAGGATTAGAAACTGTGTAAACCAACCTCCACCCTCGCTACAAGAACCAGTGTAATAACATGTAACGCAGTTGTATATTGTAAATAGTAACCTGTAATGGCAAGTGTAGAGAGGCACCTTCTGCTGTCTTGAAAATAAATGGTCAGTTTAACTGTTATGATGTTTTTTTTCAGATAAAGGGGATAATGATTTGGAACTGAGATGAGAAATTTCTTATTTCAAAATCTTTGGATTTCTTTATTGGAGAGAGATGTGGATACACCATCACTCAATATATTTAAAACTTAGATTTTTTATCAGTCAGGATTAGGGATAGGGGGAACACGCAGTAAAATGAAGGTGAGGCAGGTTAGCCATGATCGCAATGAATGATGAAGCAGGTTCAAAGGGCTGGATGGTCTATTCTTGTCTACTTAATCTTCTCTCATTCTATTTGTATGTTCTTAAGAGACAATGCTTGATTCAGATGAAAGCTGGTCCCATGGATGGTTGTGCTTGTCCCTATAGTAAACCCTGAAGGAGGAGAACAAGAAGGTGAACGGTGATCAGGTGTGATCCACTTCAGCAAAGATTTCTGAAATGGGTATCGGGTCAGAGTCTGGCATTTGTTTCAGGCAGGAACCTAACATTTCTTGTGTGTTTTGGTCACATGTTTTCAGTGACAAATATTGGCAGGTTGTGTGTCTTACTTTGTGTAGTAGGGCAAATCCAGGGAGTTGGGGTTGCAGCAAGAGAGAAATGTATGGAAAGGGTTTAATAGATAGCATTGTCATATCCCCACTCACTGCAGACAGATAGGATAAAATACAAATATCTACGTCTCAGTTGACACTAAAACAGTCACACCCTAGGTGGGATTGTTCCATGGTCACAGCAACCACAAAAGAATTTATATCACTTATCAAGACTCCAAAAAGTCCAGAGATACAATTGTGCCTCTGAAAACTAATCTAGCATCTGGGAGATGGGACAGTGAATATCCAGTTAAAATTAATTTAACACACACAATGTTTTGATATTGTGAACAGGTATCGAAGATGTCTAGAAAATGATTAATAGCTAAAGAACACAAGACAATGAAACCACATAATGTAATCAAAAACAGAACTGTAATCAATTAAAAGTAACAATATGATGACCTGATGTAAATATAACACTTTGCAATGTCAAGAAAGGGGTATATGAATCTGTAAGAGACGATGCTCAATAGGATAGCTCAGAAGCAAGCTGTAGTTACAGTCCCTCATACATGTTGAATAAAGTCATTTTTGTTGAAATTCTATACTGTCTCAGACTTGGTGCCCAAGAAAAGGATGAAGCTAAGATAAACTTCAACTGTCCTCTCCATTTCTCCGAAAGCTACAGTAGCCACGAGGAATTTAACAATTGGACCAAATAGTTAGGAAATAGTTTGGAAGTAACTTTGTGAAAATTCAAATAGTGCTGATGAAAAACATGTTCAGTTTGATTGTTTTTGTGACGATTGCAGAAGAAGCATACCCTGTGATTACCAATGTTGCATCATATATTTGTGTTCTCAGCAGCAGGTAGTAAGCTTGGTGTGGAGGACTGGTTGCCTATAAGTCAAAGTCAACAGAAAAGGAAACGAAGCAGGAAGTAGTGGATGTATTATCCACAATGCCAAGTTTACTGTCCATTGTGAAAGGTTTATATCTACCCAACATACTATAATTCAGCCTCACAAATGTTCATGCTGTGTTCTATGGCTAGCTCCACTGGTGGAATATCTGACTGCATTGGCTATAAATTTGTTTCCATTTGCCCAGCTATGTTATTTAATTCAGAAATACTTAGTTGGTTACTCATGAGTGGGGAATGTTTTCTGTTTGTGCTGCTTCCAGCAAAATTGTAAGCTTATCCTTCCAAGGCGTCCTCTACCAAGCATTCAGTTTGCAGTGCAATCTTTCTCTCATTCACTGCTCAGGCTATTATTCAGTCTTTTTGTGATCTTAGTGCATGTTTTGCATAAAGCTGGCATTTACAGCCAAAACACTGCTGCTGCTGAAGTGAATTTATCCATTTCCTTAATTCAGCATTTTATTTACATAGCAGATGGCGTGTGATTTTAGAAGAAAGAGATGCATCATCAAAGACATACTTCAGTACTTACTGGAACAGAGCTGGGTTACAAATTAATTAACAACACCTTGCATTTACATAGCACCTTTAGTGCAGAATAAATTCCAGAGCTCTTCACAGACGTGTGTGTGCGTTGAACCAACAAAGGAGAGATAAGAAAGAAACATTTTAGATAAACTAAAGGCAAAATACTGTGAATGCTGGAATCTGAAACGAAAATGGAAAATGCTGGAAAATCTCAGCAGATCTGACAGCATCTGAGGAGAGGATAGAGCTAACATTCTAAGTCTGGATGATCTTTTATCAGAGCTGATGTCAAGGAAAATAGGACAAGATTTATACGGTGAAGTGAGGAAAGGACACATTCGGATCTGTTAAAGGATGCTATTAAAACCATTCCCAGTCTTTATATATTTTCATAAATGACCTGGATGAGGAAGTGAAGGGATGGGTGAGTAAGTTCGCCGACGATACGAAGGTTGGTGGATTTGTGAATAGTCTGGAGGGATGCCAAAAGTTGCAGTGAGACATAGATAGGATGCAAGGCTGGGCGGAGAAGTGGCAGATGGACTTCAACGCGGATAAATGTGCGGTGGTTCATTTTGGCAGGACCAATGGGATGAAGCAGTATAATATCAATGGTAGGACTCTTGGCAGAGTTGAGGAGCAGAAGGATCTTGGGGTCCGGATCCATAGGACTCTTAATCTGTCCCGCAAGTGGAGGATGTGGTCAAGAAGGCATATGGTATACTGGCCTTCATTAATAGAGGGATTGAGTTTAGGAGTCGGGAGGTAATGCTTCAACTTTATAAGACCCTTGTCAGACCCCACTTGAAGTACTGTGTGCAGTTCTGGTCGCCTCACTATAGAAGGATGTGGAAGCTATTGAGAGGGTGCAGAGGAGATTTACAAGGATGTTGCATGGATTGGGAGGCATGCCTTATGAAGATAGGTTGAGAGAGCTAGGTCTCTTCTCCCCGGAAAGACGAAGATTGAGAGGTGACCTGATAGAGATTTATAAGATGTTGAGAGGAGTAGATAGAGTGGATTCTCAGAGGCTATTTCCTCGGGCTGAAATGGTTGCTATGAAGGGACACAGGTTTAAGGTGCTGGGGGACAAGTACAGAGGAGATGTTAGAGGTAAGTTTTTCACTCAGAGGGTGGTGAGTGAATGGAATCAGCTGCCGTCAGTAGTGGTGGAGGCGAACTCGCTGGGGTCTTTTAAGAGACTTCTGGATGAGTACTTGGGATTTAATGGGATTGAGAGTTATAGATAGTTCTATGGCTTGGTAGGTACTGATATGATCGGCACAATTTGTGGGCCGAAGGGCCTGTTTGTGCTGTAGTGTTCTATGTTCTATGTAACATTAATGTTCTCTTTGTCTTTTTGTCTATGTCTTTCCATCTATTAAAAACCCCCTTCTACTATCAGTGTAAATCTTGTCCTATTTTCCTTGTGTTCAGCTCTGCCGAAGAATCATCCTGACTTGGCTTGACTCTCTCTTCACAGCTGCTGTCACACCTGCTGAGATTTTCTAACTTTTTTTTGTTTTTATTTAAGACGAAGTGTTGGCTTTGAGGAGATTGGAAATCAGGCACTGGAGGTAATTTATTCAATCCTCTGAGCCTGTTCTATCACATGGTTAGATCACAACTAGTCTGCACCTCATCTCCTTTTATCTTCATCTGCCCCATCAAATTCCTTTATTCTTTTAAGCACCTCAGTTAAATCATCCCTCAACCTTCCAAATTCAAGAGAATACACGCCATGTTTATGAATCCTGCTGCATAATTGAACATCGTAAGCTCTAGTATCAATACATGCTGTTTGCCTGCCAAAGGAATTATATATATCTCAGGTGTGAGGGCCAAAGATGAACACAGTGCATCAGATAGATCTCATCATTGTACAACTGAAGCATCATTTTAAGAAAAACTACTCTCCTTGAGGTGAATATTCAATTTGTGTTTTTAAATTATTTTTCCCAGCTTTGTACTTGTATTCCAATCTCCTTACAATGAAGGCCAACATGCTGTCTCCCTAATTGCATGCTAACTTTGTGCATTCTTTGTATGAGCATACCCAAGTCTCGTTGAGCATTGACACTTACATTTCTGTACTTATAAAAAATATTCTGCTTTTTTACTCTTATGAGCAAAGTGAATAGCTTCACACCTCCCTATGTAATACCCAGTCTATTATCTTGTTCCCCAATCTCTTAAACTTGTCTATACCTCTGTGTCCTCCCCACAACTTGCCTTCCTAGCTAGCTTGATAGCATCAGTACACTTTGATACATTTCTCTCTGTCTTGTCATCTAATTACTAATATATATATATCAGTGCTGAGCCTCGCAGGACTCCACTATTCACTGCCTGGCAACTTGAAAAAGCCCCATTTCCATCCAACACTCTCTGTTTTCACTCAATTCATGAACACTCAACCCATGCAAGAAAATTCTCAGAATGAATTCTCATCTTGCCTATTAATATTTAATGTTATCAAGGTCTCTTACCATTGAGAAAATATTCCCATCCATCTTCTTTAAATCCAATGTGATCACCTCAAATGGAGAGATAGAAAGGCAGAAGGAGATAGTAGGAAATGGGACTGATGAGGCTTACACTGATCCTCAAATGGTACAGCATGACGCAAGGGATAATATGTAAATGAATGTTAGCCAATGTATTCATTGCTCAGATGATGCTCATAAAATCTCACCTGAGGCCAGTGGAGAATTCTGTCCGCAAGCTGCGCCAGCCCAATTCCAGTGCAATAGTGGTAATAAAGTACCAGCTATTGTCTATTGCATTGCAAAGTTCATGCCTTGCAATGTATTATCATATTTTAGTGCCAAAGTGTTTTTTCCATATCTCAATTTTTGCCCTCTTTTCTGAATGCTGGAATGTGGTTCCATGTACCTCCAATAACCTAGCCACCCTTCAAGTGTGAGCTTCAGAGAGTTAGCATGAGCAAACTGGTTCAAGGGAGGAAGGCATCATTGCCTGGGTTAAATCAGTCTGTGTGGAAAGAAAAAATGTCCCTGTGTGGGTTTTGTGTAACAAAATTCTATACCTATTTATGTAGAACATGCTTTTGATCTTGGTATGCATGACACATAGAAGCCTCCCCTCCAAAGCCTGATATCCACTAATTGGCATATTCCAGAGGGGTGTGTTGGACAGCAATTAGGAGCTGCAACCAGCCTGGCTCGCCCAAAGAGCAAGGATCAATTGTAAAATCTCTGTTATCGCCAGCCAGTGATCAGCTAAGTCTGCATAAATTGCCGTTTAGCTATATGGAGCAAAATACCCTTTCACGCTGAACTAGCCTCTCATCAATGAAGAGAAGGTGAATTGTTATTTTCAATTCTCTGACCACAATAAGTGCAGAAGCAGATTAATGCTATAATAATCAGATAGGTTTTCAACTTATCGCCCATGTGGTAAACGCCTGATCTACTGCTCATTATGGAAACTGCCTAATTTTCATCTCCATTGAAAATCTGCTCCCACTTCGCTGCAATCTGTCTCAAATAATATCTTCTGTTTAATCAGAGCGTGGTGTTATTGTAGTAGAACTTAGGAATGATCAGTGAAGCAGTTAAAATCCGTTCAGTATAAAAGCCATTGTCACACTTTTAGGCATTTTCGATGACTTCCCAGCTTAAAACCTTTTCAAAACGAAGCAGAGAAAGGGGGCAATCACAGCGAACAGTATAATGCTGCACTTGAAGAATAGCAGAATTCACTTTACAAGATGGATTTTGCATTATTGTTCACTGAATAATATTGCGTTTGAGATAAGATGAAGCAGAACAAAAGCAATTTGCCTGCCATTTGATTGGTGTTTGAACTTTGAGCTGTGCGTTGATGCTACAGTTTGTATTTTGTTTACTGACTATTTATTCTAGTTTGGCTGAGAAGTGGAAAATGATTGCACCACTTAGTGAGGCTGCAAAGAATTGTCAAGCTGAAGCCATCTCTCAGCAGTTGCTTTGTCTTGGAATTGCAATTTGGTCTTTGCACCAACTACATTCCCCTTTGGCTGGGGGTAAAGTACATTTTCACAATATTTATATTTCCTGGCCTGATTCCATTCAAGTGCTAACGGATGTTTTTGAGGTTCCAGCTTAATATAAGCATTTCTTTTTGCGCAGTGATGGCAGTAGATTCTCACTTACGCCATTTGTGCTCGCCCTGTTCACAAGTGAGTAAACACGGCACATCACACCCACTATAGCAGGCAATTTTTTAAGAGGAGAAAATCCAAACATAGAATTAACAGTTCATATTCACTGAACTCTTTGCATCGTTGATTTTGATTGTTTCAGGTATATTAAATGAAATTTAATACTCGCAGTGATTATGGAGGAGGTGTTGTTTCCTGTCCTTTCTGATTGCGGTCTGTGGGTTCGGAAACCTAGCGGCCAGTTGCAGAGGCCCAAACCCCAAGCCACAAAGTTTGGAGATGAATTTTGTAGGAATGATGGTGTTGAAGGTTAAGCTGCAGTCAATAGATTCAATTTTATTTATTATTGTTACGTGTATTAGCATACAGTGAAAAGTACTGTTTCTTGCGCACTATACAGACAAAGCAAACCATTCATAGAGAAGGAAAGGAGAGACTGCAGAATGTACTGTTACAGTCACTGCTACAGTGTAGAGAAAGATTAACTTAATGCAAAGTAAGTTCATTCAAAAGTCTGAAAGCAGCAGGGAATATGCTGTTCTTGAGTCAGTTTGTATGTCTCCTCAGACTTTTGTATCTTTTTCTCGAGGGAAGAAGGTGGACAAGAGAGTGTCCAGTGTGCATGAAGTCCTTCGTTATGCTGCTGCTTTTTTGAGGCAGCGGGAAGTGTAGAAACAGTCAATGGATGGGAGACTGGTTTGCGTGATAGATTGGGCTGCATTCATGATCTTTTGTGGTTAATAAATAGGAGTCTAACACAGATGTCTTTGTTATGTGAGTATTCCAGGATTGAATCTAAGGGCAGAGCTGCAGATCTGAGGTGTCCATTGGTGAATAGTAGTAGATCCAGGTAATCTGGGAGGATGGAATTGATTTGTGTCATGACTTCATAATGATGAATGTCAGAGCCACCGGATGATATTCTTTAAGCCGTGCTGCCTGGCTCTTCTTTGGTATCAGGATGATGATCATCTACTTGAGGCAGATAGAGACCTCAGATTGGTGTTGAGAAAGGTTAAATAACCACACCAGTTGCTCCACGTTGTATCTGAGTGCTTATCTAGGTATCCCATCCGGGCCAGTCATTTTCCGTGGGTTGACTTTCAAGAAAGCTGCTCTGATATCTGCAGTGCTGACCTCAGATATGGATTTGGCTGAGTCTTCTGGGATAGAGGGCCTGTTGCTAGCCTGAGACTCTAGCATAGTCTGTTGTTGTCTTTTGGCATTTTTATGGATCTTCATTAATTATATCTGGATTTCTTGAATAAGTCAGGTTGCATTCCTAATCAACAAACTCTCATAGTAGATTAGTTCTGATCTGTCTTGTTCTCTCTGACATTCTAGAGAATCTTACTGTAGCTATCCTCCTAAATATCTAAAACATTGCTGAATTTGTGGCCTCTATGGGCATGGATTATTGATTTTGAAATATTAGCAAATATTCATTCCCATTCGCAAACAATGATTACATATGATTTAATTAACGGTTGCCCCTTTAGTATACTCAAGGATCATGAGTCTAGAGACTTAGTCCAATAAATTTAAGCATCAATCTATCAAACTGGAGGCCTCGTGTCAACAACTTTATTATATGAAAATGCTTGAGACTCCAGTACTGTACACAGAGAGCCTTTTTACATGTCAACATAGCACTAAATGTAAGATTTATTTTCAAAAATAAGACATTTCATTCCACAAATGTCTGCAATGATATTAATCATTGAAATAATAAGAGTAGTATTCATTTTTAATGTTTCTAACCAGTGACTAGAATTTTCTCATTTTGGGATTAAGTCCTGTGTTGGGGGAAGAAACATGGAAATGCACTGAACTAGCCAGCCCAGCAAAAATTTTGGAAGCAGCTATAGGAGCTGCCAGATGTGTTGGCAGACTCTTTTAAAGGTCCATCTTGATGCACCAGGGCTTTATCACAGTTAAAGTAAAAACAAAAAGACCCTCCAGCCCTCAACCTTCATGGCCCCTCATCCCCCAAACATTTTCCATCCTACCTTGTACTCGTCATCCACCCACTGTGGTTCCTCATATCTCCTATGTCAAGCTATGCCTGTCTACCACTATGGCCCTCTGGCTTCCCATTGCCAAACCATGGTGTCCCATCGCCACCATTGACTCACTATGTACTGTATAGAACCAACAAATCCTATAATGAGAGTGGGATATGTAAAAAAAAATTAAAAATGTAATTCATTTTTCCAACTCAAACTTTCCAATATTTCTCAAATATTGGAAAAAAGAAATAATTTCACTACAAACCAATAAAAATGTCAATCATCTGGACTCTTTGGGGTATCAAAAATAAAAACAACAAACTCCTAAAATCTGTTAAAGTAGTGTAATCAAACTTACAGCAGAGATTGGAAAACCTGAACTCTCAACAAAACAATGCATTCCTTCTCCAACAAATGTTTCAACAAAAGGAATAGTTACCTGGGCTGTCAGCCAGGCATAAAAAATGAAGCTATTATATATATTGAAACAGCTGCATCCCAAATAATGCACTGTTTCATTGACAACTCTGGCTGTCTGTCCTCTGTTGGCAATTTCACAATGTTTGTTTACTTAATGTTAAGTGGTTTCAAGCATTTTTATTAATTTTATTATTAATTGTTATTAATTCTTTAAAGGACCTCAGTCATTTACATGTTGTACATAGTGAAATAATCTTTTTCAACAAAAGAAAAAATTATGAATAAATTACTCTTTTAAAACATTTTTATGCATTGAACCTTGGTTCCTTGGTTTTATGCAGTATATGGTGGCCAATGGGAAGTTTAGTAGCTTGGCATAGGGCTCGCAGAAGAGCAGTGCTTGAAATATGGAGTGTGTGTGGAGGCTTTTTGGAGCTTGCAATTTTGAAGGTCCCTCCATGCAGAAAGGGGTTGATGATTCCTGTGAGCTGCGCCTCTTTATTCTGACTTTGTTCCGAATTGCAGGGGGATGAGGAGGACTATCTCCACAATGGAACTGGCCATGTCAGGAATGGTGGACTTGAACTTTTGATAGGAATTAGCCCGAAGGCACTCCAAAAAAAATCAGACAGCCCGGGAACATGGTTCAGAATCCTGGAATCTAGAACTACCCAGCATTTTTAAAGGGCTCTCATCTCATTCCAACGTGGTGAAAATCTAGATTAACATTCTTTCTGATTTATGGCATATGCAATTATGGCATAGCTCTTGAAATTCTCTTTTCTGACAATTTATTAGAAATCTCAACAATAAAAATATCTGCATTTTATGTGGTGCCCAATGCAATAAAATATCTCATGGCACTTTGCCAAATTGTTATGGTACATTTGACATTGAGTCACAAAGGAGATATTGGGGCAAATTTTCCTATTCTGCCCACCGCGGGAATTGTTGCAGGTGAAGGGCGGACCATGGAAAGGTCTGTTGGCCTTGTGGGGTAGCTTCCAGTGTTGGGATGACCACGGCTGGAAAGTTCCACCCATTAACACAAATGACAAAAGGTTTGGTCAAAGGCGAAACATCATTCAAGAGGAGGAAAGATAGGAAAATAGGGAGGGAATTCCAAAGCTTTGATTCTAGGCAGGTGAAGGCATGGCCGCCAATGGTGGAATGATTAAAATTGAAAATGCTCATGGGGGCAGAATTAGGCGGGCACAGAGTTGTTAGGGGAATTGTAGGGCTGATGTAGAGTGTGGCAAGGTCACGGAACGATTTGCAAGCAAGAAATGAGAATTTTAAAATTGAGATGATACTTGACCGGTAACTAGTGCAAAAGAGTGAGCACAAGAGAGATGGGTAAATGTGACTTGGTGCAAGTTATAAAATGGGTAGTGGAGTTCTGAATGATCACAAAGTTGCATTGTCCAGAGAGTGGGATCCTGGTTAGAACTAAACCGCATGAATAAACAGATAAGCTGAGGCAAGGTTAAAGAAGTAATGGACGTGGAATTGTGCGATCCAAGCAGTGGCATGGAAGTTTACCTCAAGGTCAAATATAACATCAAGTTTATAAGAGAGAAGTACAATTTCGGACTATGTCACCTTTGGGCAATATGTAAACGAGGAATTGGAGGAGACCTAGTGGGGGACAAACGTGATAATGGAGATCTTTGGAGGACAGGCATAATAATGGTGAAGGAGGAGAAAGAGGAGTCATTGCAGATGATTCTCTGACTACGACCATATGAATGTGAATGAAACCAGACAAATGCAGTACCAACTCACTGTACAATGATGGACAGGTGATGGTGCAAATTTATGCCATCATCGAGAGGGCAAGGAGGATGAGCAGCAAAAGTCTACCTTTGTCATAGTCATGTAAGATGTTATTTGTGACTTTAAGAGTTGTGAGCCATACAAAACCAAAATCAATAGAGTAAGAAGGCCAGCAGATTGGAGAGCATGATAGGCTGAATAGCCTTCTGAGCTTTAACCATACATGATTCTATTCTCTGAGCTAGATTCTCATCTTTTCAGTTCTAGGATCTGGCTTTGGGTCTATCACGTTCAAATAGGGAGATAGCATCTCTTCATCTATATGAATTGAATTTGCACAATATCAAGATAGTTATCAGATACATTCCTGTGGTTCGTAAAGGACTATGGCTAATTACCTATTACCTAAAGATGTGTGTAATACAGGACAATGAGTAAATTGCCTATAGATCGGGTGAAGTATATAGAAATTCCTTGAGGAAATCTACTATTAATTATTTGCTCCACTTTTTTGTGTCCAGAGCACAGAATTGATTATAATTGACTATCAATTTACAATCCCAGTCAAAGAATGGGCAAGAATTGCTATTAAAATGATAAAATTTCACATTTATCCAATAACAATGCATTTCTGCCATTAACATCAGTGCTTATTTTTAGAAACTTGATCTTACTTGAAACTAAACTGCACGTATTGTAAAGATTGTGGTTGTGCCTTCTGGGAAATTCTGTACAACCACAAATTATTAACCACACTAAGAACTTTCAGAAAGATACAATTCTTGTCAATAAGTCTCTATGTAATGCATGAACTTCATAACATTACTTTCACGTAATCATGAACTGACTTGCTACATGTTGTCCGTTTATATCACTTACAATTCAAAGATTGACATGACACAGGCCGCATATCTATTGCTCAACCTGATTCCCATAATTCAATGTGATTTTAACAGCTGTAATGGAGACTTAAGTAGGTTTCTTTCATGTGCTCGATCATGTGTTCAAAGCAGAGCTAATAATTAATAGTAGATTCCCTAACAGGTAATTCACTTAACTTTTATACACTTCATCTGATCTACAGGCAATTTACTCATTACCCTGTACTACACACGTCTTTAGGTAACAGGTAATTAACTATAGTCCATAAAAAATCGTAGGCATCTGTCTCCACTGGAAAGAGGCAATTGGTTATATAGCTTGAGGGGCACCCACTCTGGAGTGAAGGGTTAACACCAGAAGCATACACGTAACAACGATATCAGATCATAACACAGAGAATTAACAGAGACCTGGAAGGAGGAGAAGCTCCAATCTCAAGTGGAGGACCAAATATGTAAATATTTTCTGTAAACAAAGAGTAATACTTTTGAGAAACTGCAGTCTTGAACAACATGCTGTGGGAGAATAAACAATCCCTAAAGTCCCCATCTCGACCCTGAACATGTTAAACATGACGACAGCAAGTGAAAGACCCAGCAAGGGTCTTTACAAAGAAGGTACAAGGTTGGCAAAGAAATAAATCTTTGAGGAAGGACAAAGGAAAAACAATAAGATTCATTAACACATTGGAACATGCTGAAGCACAGACCTGGAGGCTGGATAGTCATGAGCAGAGCTTAGCAGATGCATGGAATCCACATTATCGCTCCGAGGACCATTTCAGAATGCAGCAGCCCCAGAACTGCATCAATTAGAGAAAAAGATACAGAACTGCTTCAGAATTACACAAAGAAAATCAAAAAGACTAGGTCAGTACAATACTTCATGCAGTCGCATCTATCACTGATGATGTGATATCAAGGCAGGGAAGGTGATGAGATTTCAGCTTCTTGGAAAGAAGTCCTGCAAGCTTTTGACTTTTATTCGGCCTCTAGCAGAATTTAATCATTAAAGGGCTCTACATTTAATAAAATTACACAGTTGAAAGCAGGGATTCAATCCATCAGCAATCACAATAGTTTTGCAGGGAACTGCAATTACAGAATCTTAAAGAATGAGCTGATTTGCAACAGAGTCATAATCAGGCCAAGCATTAACATATCTCTTACAGACACAGTAAAAACCAGCGATGCCTTGACCCATGAATGAATAAAAAACAAATTGTTCGCAGGGAGGGAGAGATCCCATGGAGAAGGCTGAATGAGACTGTTCAGTTTGTATGCCACAAAAGAGAAAGTGTGCCAAAGCCTAAACCCACTAAGAAGGGCAACAGCGTGCCATTTTGAAATGTCTTTGGTATGGCAGGAGCAGATTGCATAAGCGTGAAGAATGTCCAGCAGGAGAAGCAGAGTACAACAAACTGTGGAAAAACCAGCTACTTCAAAAAGCCACTTGACAACAGTGACAACCAGTGAAAAGAGAGTGAAAACTTCAAAACAGAGTCATACACAAAATGTGGAAGAGCCACAAGCAAAATGGGACTAATCTTTCTTAGGGAGATAAATGAAATTGAAAACAAGCATTTGTATATTAAGCTGGGAGTGCATGGACACCCTACAGAGTTTAAACTCATTACAGGAGCTGGGGTTCTGTTTAATCAGATGAAATCGAATGGCTCAAGCAGATTACATTGCAGCCCTCCTTTATCAAATTGCAATATCCTGGTGGGACAACTTTAAAAGTGAAAGGCTGGATCATACTGAAGCTGGAATATAAAGGTCAAGAAATCCTCGAATCTCTCTATGTCATTCAATATCTGGAGCAGTCTCCATTAAGCAGCAAGGAATGCTTAAATCTGAAATTAATCTATTAACTGGATGAAGTTGCCGATGAGAACCGTAGCAGTACATTTCCAAATGAATTTCCAAAATTGGTCACAGGGCTAAGGTAGTTAAAGACTGAGTAGCATGTCGTCGGGTGAGACGATGCTAAAGCAATTTGCCTCTTTACGCCGAGGAAAGTCACTCACCCACTCTTGGACAAAGTCAAGGGTGAAATTGAAATGATACGGCAGCACGGAGTTATTTCACTGGTCATCATGCCAACAAAATGGTGTTCAGAAATGGTCACGGTCCCAAAGCCAGGCAGTTCTGTAAGAATCTACAGAGATTTAACTCAACTAAACAGCTTAGTTGAATGTAGTATCCACCCAATGTCTTCAGTGGATGAGGGCCTTGTCAAATTAGCCAGCAATACTTTTATATCAATTGTGGCGTGAACAATGGATTTTGTCTGGATGAAGAATCCGGATTGCTGACCATGTTTATATTATCATTTGCTCTTTGTTATTCCAGTAGATTCCCCAGTGGAATTGTGTCTGCTCCAGAAATCTTCCAGAGAACAATATCCAACACTTCAAAAGATATGGAAGGATTTGATTAGATTTGATTTATTATTGTCACATGTATTAGTATACAGTGCAAAGTATTCTTTCTTACACAGTATACAGACAAAGCATAATGTTTTGTAGAGAAGGAAAGGGGAGGGTGCAGAATGTAGTGCTACAGTCATAGCTAGGGTATAGAGAAAGATCAGCTTAATATAAGGTAGGTCATTCAAAAGTCTGATGGCAGCAGGGAAAAAGCTGTTCTTGAATCGGTTAGTATGCGACTTCAGACTTTTGAATCTTTTTTCCGATGGAAGGAGATAGAAGAGAGTGTGTCCAGGGTGCATGTGGTTCTTGATTATGCTGGCTGTTTTTCCGAGGCAGCGGGAAATGTAGATGGCGTCAAGGAGGTTGGTTTGCATTATGAACCAGGTGGTCTATTATGACCCTTTGTAGTTTCTTGCGATCTTCGACAGAGCAGGAGCCATATCAAGCTGTTAAACAACCAGAAAAGGTGCTTTCTATGATGCATCTGTAAAAGTTGATGAGTGTCGTAGTGGACAGACTAAATTTCATTAGTCTCCTGAGAAAGTAGAGGCATCAATATACCATGACTTCATGCATGGAGGGCATGATTGCAGAGTCAGAGCAATCCTGAAAGTCTTATGGGATGTAGGCCTAACAGCGAATGCAACATGTGAGTTCACCAAGCCTGGATCAATTTTCTCAATCACATTGTGCAAGCCACAGAAATCACAGTTGATTGACAAAAAACAAAAGTAATCAGAGAATCTCCACAACCCAGGAACGAAACCGACTCAAAGATTCCTTGGAATGCTTAACCAAATAGGCAACTTCCTAATGAACTTAAGCAGAGGTCAATGAGTCCTTGAGGCAGCTGTTGGGACAACAGTGGTGCTGGAATCAGACCAGTAAAATGCTTTTAAAAAGATTAGACAACTTCTAATCTTCTCCAAAATCTAGGCACAGATTTAGCACATGTGCCAGAATTAATGTTCACAATCACAGCAGATCATCATTCACAGATCTGGGGCAGTAATGTGCAAACTCCACCCAGACGGTCATCGAAGGCTAGAATTGAACCTGGGTCCTGTGGCACTGTGAGGCAGCATCACCATCCACTGGGTCCCCAAATCATGTAATCAGCAGATGCAGTCATCCAATCCCTCAAAAGATTTATACGCTAGACATTATAGTGTCCAACACTGGGCTGCAATTTGCTAATGAACTATTCCACAATTTTGTAAATGAAAATGGCTTTGTTTGTGTAGTCAGTTCACTTTGCTATCCTTAGCAAATTTAGATGCTCGAGAAAGGTATGAAAAGTTGTGAAGAAATATTTTTAATTTATTGGTGTCACAAGTTGGCTTACATTAACACTGCAATGAAGTTATTGTGAAAATTCCGAATTGTCGCATTCTGGCGCCTACCCGGGTACGCTGAAGGAGAATTTAGCATGGCCGGGATTGGAATCTGGATCCCTAGTGCTGCAAGACAGCAGTGCTAACCACTGTGCTAATGTGCCACCCTTGGCATGGTCTAGGCCTTCTGAGTTTCTGTATTTTCAATCTCCTACCCATTAGCTCTTCTGAGTTATCGATCTTCACCACTACAGAATGGTTTCTCAGTATTACTAATGGTATAGGAGATTAAAATGCAGATTCCATCTCTATCACAAAAATACAAACTTAACATCACTACGAGAGGGTAAAACAGTGTAAGGAAGAGCAGAGAAACAGTCAGGCTTGGAACTTTAATTACAGCCAGAGAGTGTGTGAGGTGCCAGTGCTGAAACTAAGAGAGAGAGTATGGGTCTGAGACTAACAGAAGAAAGGCACAAGCATTGAGAAAGCTCTACAACCAAGATAGTACAGATCAGAATACCCTAAGGAGAAAATGTAGTTCCTTAATTGGAGTGAAAGCTAATAGAAACTTGGGTTTACTGCTCAGATCCCAATGGAGCAGAAAGACTTACTATAAGCTCTACAGGCAGAGAACACTCACGCTGACAAAAAAGGAATGCATGGAATATCCTTGACTTCAACAGGAAATTAGAACAGGATCAGGGATATTAATCAAGACACTTTACGGACTAATCCTGTGAAGTCTTATACTTTTGGGGGTGATATAGGCAGATATATATCACCCTATATATATATATATATATATATACATATATACACACACACATGCACATACATTATATATACACATGTTAGGGATAAAGACTTGGGGGGGTGGTGCGCAATGTAAATGAAAGAGTTAATACCAGAAGCATACTTCATATAAGTACGATGTCAGATCTCATGACTAAGAAGTAAGAGAGATCTGGAAGGAGAAGCTCCGACCTCTTGTAGAAGCCCGAATGTGTAAATACTTGTTGTTAATGAAGAATAATGGGTTGGAGAAATGACAGACATAATTAGCATACGTTGAAAAAATAGACAATCTTCAATCACTCCTGAACTAGACCTGAACCACGCAGCAAAACATACACTATATCAAATGTAGAACAAGATAAGGGGAGAGGGATCCACGAACTGCTACAGCCAGTACAGAGGTTGAATTCCTGCTGTGTGCATCATTCTGAACCTCACACCAGTCAACTGAATTAACCAACATCCTTAGAGTGATACAAAAATGTAATCTTGGTCCAAACCTAAGCCTTATCCAAGTTTTGCTCCTTTTAGTTATTATGCCAAGTGTTCAAATGGCAGGTGGAAGGAGACCTGTAGTAGAGAGAGAAAGAACATTTTTGTTAAATTATGAGCTTTTTATGCTGTTTATTCTCCAGACAAGTTTTTCAATGAGGTGATGTTATACTTCCTGCTAATATACCTTAATATGAACCAGCATCCAAAGAACACTTGTTCTTTCTAGAAATAACTACCTTTGTGTTTTCCCTGGGTGGGATTGCTAATCTTTACCAAATCTTAGGCAATTTTGTACTGTGAGCTATGTTGATTGGTAGTTCTGCTCATGCTATACTGTGCTATAATTATTTTCCTTTGGACCCTTGCAACTGCCGGAGTCTTTCTATCTGTGCAGACTAGAAGACATAACATTAAAAATGAACCTTCCATAGGAAAAAAAATCACACTTTACTGGGTTTGTGTCGAGTCCTTGCCACATCTCATTAGCAACCATAGTAACGATCAGGCTGGCTGAGTGTAGAATGGCAAGAGATTCTGGAACAAAGGAGGAGAGCGCTTTCCCTAACACCTGCTGGTAGACACAATAATGAACAAATTACCCTTCAAGAACAAATTTCTTCTTAATTGTCTGACTCATTAGATCATTACGCTATATAATTCTTTAAAGATATTATAAATTCAGACATTTGATGAATTTCATGTTTTCAAATGCACAAATTTATATTGTACCTAATTGAGACCGCATTTGGAGTGTTAAGCCATTGAATGATGACAACACGGAGGCCATTCAGCCCATCATATCTGTGATGGCTCTCCACAAGAGCAACTCAGTTCATCCACTCCACCACCCTTTCCCTAAAGTACTGCTAATTTTTTCTCTTCAGTGGCTTATTAAATTCCCTTTTGAAAATTATAATTGAATCACGTACTTAGCATATTTCAGGTTCTAACCAAATGTTTTTCCTCATGTTGCTGTTGGGACAGCACGGTAGCACAGTGTTGAGTACTGCTGCCTCATAGGGCCAGGGACCCGGGTTTAATTTCAGCCTTGGGTGACTATCTGACACTGTATCTGTGTGGGTTTCCGCTGGGTGCTCCAGTTTTCCCCATGCCCCAAAGATTGCAGGTTAGGTGGGTTGGCCATGCTAAACTGTTCCTTAAGTTTCCCAATATGCGTAGGTTAAATGGATTAGTCACAGCAAATGTATGGTTTTACAGTGATAGAACAGAGAGAGAGGGCCTGAGTAAGATACTCTGTCAGAAATTCAGTGCAAACTCACTGGGCTGAATGGTCTACTTCTATACTGTAGGGATTCACTGGTCCTTTTACCAAGAATCTGAGATTAATGATCTCTGGTCCCCAAGCCTTCGGGTAATGGGAGCTGATCTCTATCCAGTCTGTCTCGACCCTTCATGACTGTGAATACTTCTTATCAAATCTCCCCTAAGCTTCTCTGACAAGAACAATCCCAGCTTCTCCAATCTAGCCACTTCACCAAAATCCCTCCTTCCTGGAACCATTCCTGATGTGATATGGATTTGAGCCTCATGCTGTGTCCATGCTGAGTAATAAAGAGGTTAAAGCAGAGGTTGACATGAAAAAACTGATGCTTTTGGGTGGTATGGTGGCACAGTGGTTAGCACTGCTGCCTCACAGTGCCAGAGATCAGGGTTCGATTCCTGGCTTGGGTCACTGTCTGTGCAGAGTTTGCTCATTTTCCCCAACTCTGCATGCATTTGCTCTGGTTTCCTCCCACAGTCTGAAAGACGTGCTGGTTAAGTGCATTGACCTGAACAGACACAGTAGTGTGGCGACTAGAGGAATTTCACAGTAATTTCATTCCAGTGTTAATGTAACCCTTATTGTGAGTTAGTTTTGGGGGAAATTAAGGGGTGATTTAATAGAGGTATTTAAAGAGATGAAGGGATGAGGTGAACTAAATAGAAACAGCTTATTACCAGGTATTGAAGATTCAGATAGGAAGAAGATTAGATGTAATATTGAATATAGGATTCAGGTCTGTGAGTAAGGAAACATTTTTATTCAGAGGGTTGAGGGGCCATGGAATAAGGAATATAGACACAAGAATGTGGACAATTCAGCCCTCTAAGCTTGCACTGCCATTCAATCAAATCTTAACTGATATGAATATTATTTCTATCCTCCTGCATTACTTCCATATCCTTTTACTAATCCTGGCTGTCAAAAATCTAACAATATCATTTTTAAACTTATTAATTGAGCTGGAGCATACTATTTTCCATAGAGATATTTTTACATTTCCAGTATCCTTTTTACAGATAACGAGTTTGCAACATGTTTCTGAGTGGCCTGGCTCTGTTTTTAAGCTTATGGTGAGGAGTTTGCAGTTTGGCTTGGGAGCCTGATGTCAGGGATCAAAATTCAGTTCCAACCTTGCCCTGTTGGAAGCCTCACCCAACATTTCTGCCTTAATTGGCCAATTAGTGGATAAAGGGCATGTTACTATCTAGTAGAATCGATTATTACAGCAAAGTTCTTAAAGGAACTGTAAGCTGTAATGTCAGTCATGTCAATTACAAGGGGGCATAGGTTGAAGGTGAGGGGGAAAACTTTAAGGGAGATGTGCCGGGCAAGTTTTTCAAACGGAGTGGTGGGTGCTTGCTGTGCACTGCCAGAGAGGTGTTGGAAGCAGACATATTAGAAAGATTTAAGGGGCATTTGAATGGGTATATGATGGGAGGGAATAAAGGGACATGGATCAAGAAAGGCAGAAGGTTTTTTAGTTTAATCAGGGCATCATGACCAGCACAGGTTTAGAGGACTGGAGGGCCAGTTCCTGTGCTGTACTTTTCTTTGCCCTTTATTCTTTGTTCAGTATACCAGATGTGGTTGAAATAGGATTTTGGAGTGCTGTAGCTAAACATTTACATTCCTTTACACTCTAGTCCTCTAATTGTAATGGTCAACAATCCTTCATACCATTTTAATTTTTTTTTTGTACTTAACATAACTTTTTAGTGATCTGTGTACATGCCTCCTAAATGTCTTTGTACCTTTTTCTTATTTTATCTTCTTTTAAGCAAAAGTCACACCAGTTTTTTCTAAGGTCCACAGTAGATCATGACAACCTGCGTTGAAGTTCTATCCGTATCTACTTATGATGTTAAGCACTTGTCTAAACCACTTAAGGTATCACTTCTTTGTGTCATTGGCAAACTTGGAAATATATATGGTTCTTTGCTGTGTTATATAAGTTATTAACAATGATAAAGATTAGCTGAGTGCCTTCAATGAACATTTATGGTGCACCACAAGTCACTTTCTTCCAATTTGTGTATATATCTATTGCTCCTATCTTTGTTGCCTTTCACTAACCAAGTCATTACCTTCCCTTCAATTCTGTAGGCTTTAATTTTAGTTAATAAAATGTCAATTTTATATGTAATCCTATCAAATGCTTATGAAAGTTTATATATTCTGCATCTATTAACATTTCCCTGTCCACTATATTAATTAGTTATTTCCTTCAAAAATTTAGTAGCTGTTCAGTTGGTGGTTGGAATGGGTAACATGTCAACATTTGCCAGTTGGTTATATGGAGATAGAGGAGGTGATTTTCCATCCTGGCCACACCTGGTGCAGATTGCGCCAATTCCAGAAAATAGAATGCAGGCCTAAAAAGAGATTTCGTACCCAGCACTAAACAATTTGCCATTGTTCAGTCCCTTGCGAATGGTGCAAAACAGATCACACCCAGAAGCATATTTAAAGTCGTGATGAAAGGGAACCCACTGGGAGGGCCTCAATGCCCTGATGCAGGTGATCCATGTCGGGGAAGGGGTAGGGGCGAAGATGATGAGATGGGTGGGGAAATGAAGGGGTGAAAATTCTGCCTACGATGTGCAGCACACAAACAGGACATTTGGCCCAACTAGCCTAAGCTAGGGTAAAACAGGAAATGTTTGAATCACTCAGCAGGTTTTGCAGCATATATACTCAGAGAGGCCAATTTGCAAACATTTCTAATTTTATTTCAGATTTTCTGCATCTGTAGAACTTTATTCTAAACTGTACTGGTATCGTCCCACAATGCTCTTCCTCTAATCAGTATAAATCTCTGTTCCTTTTTCTTCTCCAATGTTTATCTGCACCAATGCCATTTGCCTCAGCTACACCCAATGGCATCAAATTTTACATTCTTTCCGCTCTGGGTGAAAAGATTTCTGCTGAAGTCAGGAAAGTTCTCCATTATTTCCCAACGCTCAACCTCTTACCAGCTCTGACTGTGGATAAATTCTCGAATTACTTAGATAAATGGTTGAAGGAATGAGCAGTAAATAGGAAAACAAAATTGTCATGTGGGATTAGGATTGCTGCCCGCGAGGGTGATAAATAATAACATAGGCTGATTGGTGCCTTTCGTGCTGCAATTTCTATGTAAACCTCATCCTCCACTATTATATAAAGGTAACCTTGCCAAGAGCGATAAGGATTTCATTTTAATAATTTAAGCTTTTTCTGAGTTATCACCTGTTGTTCTCGGGTTGCATGCGTATTACGCATTCAACATGAATTTGTGTAACGTTTTCTGTATTAATCCACCGTGAAACTCACAGTTGTCCTCTGATAATATTGGTGAGGGCTTCAGTCAATTTCGCAATACCACTTGTGGAGCTGCCAGTAGCAATCAAGCTCAAAGTTGGTGTAATATTTGGCATCCTGTATGTCAGTGTGGCTGCCAGCAAGGTAAGTCCTGGAGAGGGACTATTATGGGTAAGACTCAAGGTCGCCACTGTACTTGTTATTCTTGTGGAGCACAGGGCGCACATCTGCTCTCCTGACCCCACAAAAGCCTTTTGAACTTGCAATTTTTGACCCTCTTCAGAAGTACCACAAAATAAACTGGGCTGAAGTATGCTGAGCATGGTCCAAAGTATCATTGATTTGCCTGCCAAAATGAGGGCGGTGATGATCTAGTGGTATTCTTGCAAGACTATTAATCCAAAAACTCAGTAAATGTTTTGGGGACCCAGGTTCAATTACCGTTATGGCTGATGGTAGTATTTGGATTCCATAAAGAATATCTGGAATTAAGAATCTACTGATGACCACAAAACCATTTCGATTATTGATAAAAACCCGTCTGGTTCACTTTAGGGAAGGAAATCTGCCATCCTTACCTGATGTGGCCTCCGTGTGACTCCAGAACCACAGCAATGTGGTTAACCTACAATTGATCTCTGAATAATGTCAACTAGGGAGGGGGTATAAATGTTAGCCACCCAGCGAAGTCCATGTCTCAGAAATGAGGAAAAAAGAAAACCAGAATCTTAGGTTCTAAGACATTTCTTTGCATCCCACGACAAAACGATTATGCTATTCCATATGGTATTGACTGGACCAGGGTGAGGAATATGGAAGTAAGTTTTTGAAGGGTTATGCTGCCATACTCCTTCATGGCAGACTCAGTGAAAATCTTTCCTCAGTATTTCACTACATTTGATGGCTGTGCAATTATCTGCAAATAACTTCTCACTGCTGTAAAAAAAAAATTAAATTTGGCACTTAATATCCTTTCAATTTTGAGCAACTTGGATTTGAACCCACTAAAGACTCCAAATTCTAAGGGACTTGTGTGGAATCAGTTTGAGAACTCATGTGGGTCTGGGCTCAGAGAATAAAATCTGACCAATTTTGCCTATAATTTCAACTGTATTCATGGAAGTCATGGGGATTTCAGTCTGAGAAATGTCACTCCAATTATCTGGCACTTGTTGTTTGCAGAATGAACCTTAGCCTTATTTCTGGGCAAAGTTATTGGAGCTTTATTCAGAAACTGCTTGGAGACTACCATTTTTTGTTAGGCCAGTACGAAAGCTCAGAGAAGGGTTTGGAATAGTGTAGAGTTTAGGATCCTTTCCAATATCATTTGAAACTGGAGCAATCCATATAAATTACAAAGACACCTCATTCTGCGAGATTCTATTTGCGGTATGTGATTGCTTTGTGAACAAAATGTGACTTCCTTAAACAAGCCTTTTGTTTGATAAAATGAAATTTCGCTTCCTGGCCCTTTCCTGAACCAAGAGGCAGCATTTTTCAATTGGTTGATTGAATTGTCAATTAGTACAATGATGGAGTTTTGTTGTCTTTGCAGTGAGAAATCAGAAGGGTCTGATCCTGAACCTGCACCGAACCACTGAGTGCTTATAAGCATGCTGAGTACCTGAAAACAGAATATGCTTCAGTCACCAATACTAAGATCACAAAGCACAGATCAATATTATATGCTATGCTTGAGCATGATGTCAAGTAGGCTGGTATCTGTTCCAAGACCTCTGCCAATTCTCCTTTGTAGTCATCTGGGAGAGGGGATGTGGTTAAGTGGATCCATAATAGATGCATTCTTTGTATTTACCCTCTTCTTTGTGGTTTAATGCACCTCTCTTCTCATAAGTACTATTGTAAAATGGTGCTAAATAGAGTAAGGAATTCACTTTGAGGGACTGGGGGAGAGCCCGCATCCATCCACTTGATTCAGAATAATGTGTTAGTACCAAATCAGGCCATCTACTCTAACGCAATCTAATGGTCTATTACCTTTGGATATCTGAGTACTCGTTTTGAAGAAAAACTTTTTCGATCTAAAATGGCAATTTTTGTAGTCATTATCCAGCATTGCGTTGCTTCACATGAGAGAAGATACCTTCAAGTTTTCAAATGAAAAATAATACTGAAATTTGGACAGGTAAATAGAGTTAACACAGCTTGAAACCAAGAAGGTTTAATAAATTGTTCTTATTTTGCTAAAAAGAAGTCAGGGACACTGAACAGGAAAGTCTGCCAACCATTGCTCTGCTTAACTGAATATGCACTGAATCGGCACAACAGATAGCCAGTGAAGGAAATGCTTTGTTACCACTTAAAAATGTTATTGTTACATAGCATAACAAATTGTATACTCTGAATAATTTACTGTTACAAACTGAGAAAAATCATAGCTTATCACTTGAATTGTCAAGGGTTGAAGAGTCGAAGGATTGGAAATTCCATGGAATTTAAGTTTATTTGTTTGTGTCACAAGTAGGCTTACATTAACATTGCAGTGAAGTTACAGTGTAAATCCCCTAGTCACTAACTCTGGCACCTGTTTAGAAAGTAGAGGGAGAATTTAGTATGGCCAATGCACCCAACCAGCATGTGTCTCAGATTGTGGCAGGAAACCGGAGCACCCAGAAGAAACCCATGCGGAGACAGGGAGAGAACATGCAGATTCTGCACAGACAGTGACCCAAACACAGGAATCAACCCCAGGTTCCTGGCAGTGTGAGGCAGCAGGGCAAACCACACGGTTAAGAAAATTTACGTATTTTATAACATTGAGTTCTCTTTTTCCATGTAACATTATTACTTTTCCATGTGTTATAAACTTATTTTAAGTGTCAGTTACAATTATTCTTCACGTTTTTTTTCCCTTGCTGTATGCTGGTGTGGCACTTGTCTTCACATGTCTTTTCCTTGCATTCTGTTAAAAAATACGCCAGGGTCTTGTTTATGAGAGGTGTGTGATCTTTGAAGTGATTCATGTGATGGTGCTTGTGATTCAGCGTTGGAAAATTGTTAATCCAGACCACAAACGTTGTGATTAACATTTATGTGAAACATATAAGGTATGTTCTAATTGCTAGAGGAAGCCTTGGAGGGCATGAAACTATTGTTATTGCTGTTCACAATTGGAACATCTATAATACATTGTTGTATTCATAAAGCCATGTGAAGTAGATCAAATTCTGTATACACTTCCTTTATAGGAATCTCATCACTCTGTGAGGAACTAAGACCTCACGCTATAAGTTTTTATGATATATATGTATGCTAATTGCCATTTCTAAAATGTTGAAATCAAGAAAACATCCTCAGAATGGCTGAAACTATGAACATCTGTGGCTACTGAACAAGAGAAGGCACCTGGCAGTATTAGAAAAACACACTCCTTGTTATCTCTGAGGAGGCACTAATGACTCCCTGTGAAATGTACAGCCCAACTGCAAAGACGATTTGCTTTCAGTCACTCAGACAGGCCAAAAGGAGATGAATCATCTGCTAAGAAAAAGATTCCTCAACCTTCCACTCAGTTCCTAATTATTGAGACTATTAACATTGTTTGCAATCGAGAAAATGGACACTTTCACACAGTACACAGAAAGATCAAGAACCATGTGCAATAGCGCAACCTTGCAGCCAGAAGTTGGCCTCCTGATGAGAATAGATGAAGATCATTCTTCCTATGAGCGCGATTCACACTTTTTGCTTCTTTTTTTGCAGTAAGTGTCATAGAATTGCTGAGCATGATTCCCATTTTCACACTTGTTTGGTACTTCTAAGTTTTTGGTAAGCTTGTTCCCACTTTTTTCTAATTCGATTAAAATAAAAGTAACCATGAAAAGTACAAGGTGGTAATGATAAATTACAACTGATATCAAAGCTGATTTGTAAAATGAAAGTCCATCCCTCTGACTGTGACTGTTCCCCCTGGTCTTAGGTTCTCCTCACCTAGGACCCCACTATTGACAGCACCAATCCCATCCTGTCAGAGTCTTCTCCTTCCCCTCTCCCCCCTCTTTCCCTGGGTATACTTTCTCCCCAGTTCCTCAGACAATCTTTGTCAACCCCCTCACCCTCCTTACCTGAACATGCTCCCCATCCTATGAAAGGAACAGACATGTGAAGAATATTTACAATTGCCACACAAGCAAACTTTAACAGCTACGTGCAACTTATATGCAGTTGCAAAACCAAACGTTCTAAATTCTCACAGGTGGCGAACTTCACTGGGGGGTAAACTGGTGCTGGAAAACAGCAGCTGGAGTGCCCATTGTCTTGTGAGCAATGAGGAAGGTGGTAAATGGTCCACCTTTCGAGATATCAATTCAGCCATTTAACTGGTCGATTAAGGACCTCTTCCTGAAGTAGTTTGCCTTTGATGGGTAGACTCTCTGCCACTTGGGGAAACAACTAGATAATCTCTGGCAGCCTTTCAATGATAGGAACGAAGAGTTTTTCCAACCATGAATAACTTAAAAAGAAAAAGAACCACAGATAAAGATATCAGTTTCTGTGCTTGCCAGAGCTGAGTAAATCAGAGTCTCATGAGGGTTCCTTTATGTCGGAGTTATAGTTCAGATAGGTTCAGCTAACAGAAGCAGTAGTTGCAGAATCTCTTTGAAGTTGATGGTGACACACTGAGATGTGTTTGTTATACAGACACTTGGTCTGATTAGCAGGCGATGGTAGGAATTTTCCAGAGACGCGGGCTTTGAGGAGGTTCATTCAGTCTGTTGACTAGCCAGAGTTCCGCTGTGGTGTTTGCAGGCTAGAGATTAAACAGCAGACTGTGTTGTGAGTCTAGAAGTGTAATGAACTTTCTAAAGAAGCTTAGGTCATGTGGTGTTGTCCACTGATGAGTTAGCTGCAGAGTAGCTAGCAGTTTCTACGCCTTTGATCAAAATCCATTGTTTGCCTTCAGAGATAGATGATAGATGTGAGTGTGTGTGCATCTACGGGATTAATGAATTTTGATGGCTTTCCATTTGTCATCAAACCAAGCTAAGGAGACAGATCTCTTGTTTAAATTAAAATTAAGTGCTGATTTAAACAATACAGGGTCTCTTTCATTGCTTAGGGATATGATGTTAAAAAAGTATAAGTGGTTAGCTAGGGCAAGAGTTGGGCCTATTTTGGATCCAAAGGAGAATATTTACATCGAGGCATAGGACATGGCTAAAATATTAAATGAACAGTTCCCACTGTTTTCTTAAAAGAATCAGATGGTATGAAGATTACACCAGTCAGAATAATTGGAAAAGATCATGTAAAAGAAATATCATGACTGAAAGTTGATAAATCATTTGTCTGATTTTGAGTTTTTTATTTGATTATTGTTGTCACATGTATTAGCATACAATGAAAAGCATTGTTTCTTGTGTGCTATACAGAGAGAGCATACCGTTCATTGAGAAGGAAACGAGAGAGTGCAGAATGCAATCTTACAGTCATAGCTAGGGTGGAGGGAAAGATCATAGCTAGGGTGGAGGGAAAGATCATGGCTGGGGTAGAGGTAGGTCCATTCAAAAGTCTGATGGCAGCAAAGAAGAGGTTGTTCTTGAATTGGTTGGTATATGACCTCAGATTTTTGTATCTTTTTTCCGATGGAAGAAGATAAAAGAGAGAATGTCCAGAACATGTGGGTTCCTTAATTATGCTGGCTGCTTTTCCGAGGAAGTAGAAAGTGTAGACAGAGTCAGTGGATGGGAGGCTGGTTTGCATGAGAAATTGGGTTACCTTCACAACTTCTGTAAAAGCGCATGTGTTTGGAGTGGGTTAAAATTGGTATGTGGTTGAAGGAAATAAAGGTAGAAATAGCATAGGAATTGGTTACAATTTTTCAATCCTTATTGGGTGCAAGAGTTGGATTGGAGCATTGATAATGTCATACCTCAATTAAAGAAAAGAAACAGGGATAAACTAGGAAATCATAGGCCTATCAGTCTAATCTTAAAAGTGAGTATGTTACTGGAAGCAATTTTCTGTGATAAAATAAACTTTCATCTGGAAATTTTGATTAATTAAGAAGTTTCAACATGGATTTGTTGAAGGCAAATTGTGTTGAATTTAATTAAATTACTTGAGATAACAGAGAAGGTTGATCAAGGTAATGCAGTTTACATTATGTCAATGGACTTTTACAAGGCAGTCAAAAAAATGCCACACAGGAAACATATTAACAAAATGGAAGCTAAAGCTTTTAAAGGGAAAGTAGCAATATAGATGCAAAATTAACTCAGTGACAGGAAAAAAAGGGTGATGTGTGTTTTAGAGACTAAAAGGTCATTTGCATTGTATTCCACAATAGATTTAGGTCCATTTCACTTTTATAAACAATCTAGATTCCAGTATAGGAAGCAGCATTAGAAGTTTAGCAGACGGTAGCACAGTGGTTAGCACTGCTGCTTCACAGCTCCAGAATCCTGGGTGCGATTCCTGGCTCGGGTGACTGTCTGTGTAGAGTTTGCACATTCTTCTCATGTCTGCGTGGGTTTTCTCTGGGTACTCTGGTTTCGTCCCACAGTCCAAAGATGTGCGGGTTAGGTTGATTGGACATGCTAAGAAATTGCCCCTTAGTGCCTAAGAGGGATTAGTGGGTATAGTATGTAGGGATATGGGGGTAAGGCCTGGGTAGGATTCTGTTCGGTGCAGATTTGATGGGCTGAAATGCCTTTTTCTGCACTGTAGGATTTCTATGATTCTATGATACAAAACTTGGCAAAGTAACAGGTAATGATGAAGATAGTTATAGGCTTCAGTATAATTTAGATAAGATGTTGAAATGGGCAGAAGGAGTTCAATGTGGTTAAGTATGAAAGGATGCACTTTGGGAGTACTGATAGAGAAATATAGTATATTGTAAATTACACAAATTTGGAAAGGGCAGATCAATAGTGACAACTTGGCCATACACATAAACCTTTCAAGTTGGCAGCTTAATATTATAAGGTGGTAGGGGTGGATTTATATGGTTCGCTCCACCATTCATTACAATCATTGCTGTTCTTTTGGCTCATTCCTGCCCATTCCCCACATCACCAAGGGACCAAAAATCTGTCTATCTCACCCTTGAAAATGCTCAAACATGGGGCATTCACAACCTTCAGAAGTTCACCAGCTTCTTAGTGAAGGCATTTCTCATTGCAATGCTAAATGGATGATTCTTTATCCTGAGGCTTAGCTGCAGTGATCCAAGTTCTGCAGCTGCAGAAAACAACCTCTGTCTCTACCTGGTCAATCCCCTTCAAAATATTGTACATTCAAATATGATCACTTCTCGTTATCCTACACTTCAGAGAGTATAGATCCCATTTATTCCACCCTTGGGCAAAGGACAACCCTCTCATTTAAATTTATTTGAGGTTATAAGTATAGGAATAGAACATAAAAGTGAAGAGATCAGGGTAGAACTTTATAAATCACATTTTAAGCATTGGTTGGAGAATTAAAGACAATTCTGAGCATCATGAGAGATGTAACAGCCTTCGGAAAATACTAAAATGATCTCAATACAAACATAAGAACATGATTGAAGCTCACATAGTATCTTTGATCTACACAATACTTTTACAGACATCAAGATCAGTGAAGATTTATCACTTTCCAAGTACGCAGGCTTCCTCCTTGGGTTGACAGAGCTGCAAACAATTTTCTTCTGGCAGATTTATGAGCATTCACCAGATTTTTCCCTGACTGGCATCTCTCCTTGAGAAATCCAGAATGATACTCTAAACTCATTATTACTTCAATTACAGAACAATTGAATGAGTTTCCTAAATTCAGTCTATCGGCAGCTTTGCAATTTTTTTTATATAGTTTAAAACTCCTGTCTTTCCTCTCTGCCATACACACTCTAAACTTCTTTTGCTGTGTGTCACTGGTCCCCTGACTCCAGGCAATTGCACACTTTTTGCTGCAAATCCTTTGCCAATGATTTCAAATGAATGATCTCCACTTACTGACCCAATTGGAGGGAATATACCTACTCTATCAACATCTCCTCTTCATCTCAAAAAGCCCTATTGGATCACATTTTCTCTTCCAAAGTGGTCACTTCACCTTTTCCAATGTATTTCATTGCTGATGCCCTTCATTCGGAATGAAGGACATCAGCAATGAAATACATTGGAAAAGGTGGAGTGACCACTTTGGAAGAGAAAATGTGATCCAATAGGATTTTTTGAGATGAAGAGGAGATGTTGATAGAGTAAGTATATTCCCTCCAATTGGGTCAGTAAGTGGAGATCATTCATTTGAAATCATTGGCAAAGGTGTGCAATTGCCTGGAGTCAGGGGACCAGTGACACACAGCAAAAGAAGTTTAGAGTGCGTATGGCAGACAGGAAAGACAGGAGTTTTAAACTATATATAAAAAAAAAATTGCAAAGCTGCCGATAGACTGAATTTAGGAAACTCATTCAATTGTTCTGTAATTGAAGTAACAATGAGTTTAGAGTATCATTCTGGATTTCTCAAGGAGAGATGCCAGTCAGGGAAAAATCTGGTGAATGCTCATAAATCTGCCAGAAGAAAACTGTTTGCAGCTCTGTCAACCCAAGGAGGAAGCCAGGGTACTTGGAAAGTGGTAAATCTTCACTGATCTTGATGTCTGTAAGGGTATTGTTTAGATAAAAGATACTATGTGAGTTTCAATCATGTTCTTATGCTTGTATTGAGATCTTTTTAGTATTTTATCTGATGTAATATACTTCATTGTCCCCTCCGTTCTACAAATTTATTTATGGAATGTGGGCATCGTGGGACTGGCCAATATTTATCGCCCAACATTACCAACCCTTAAACTGGATGGCTTGTTTGGCCATTTCAGAGGACATTTAAGAGTCAGCCACATTGCTGTGGATCTGGAGTCACATGTAGACCAGACCAAGTGAGGACATCAGATTTCCTTCCCAAATGAATCTTCATGAACCAGATGGGCTTTAATTTTATTTTTGATATTAAAAGTTCATCATCAATAAACTCCTGTGACTTTGTTCAGTGACTTTCCTCCATGGCTTCTGAAAGGAAAAATTAGGGCCAATCAAGCCAGGTTCCATTCTGGGATGTGATTTGTCTAGTATTAGTATTAGCATCAGCCGGGATCGTAACACGAGCAGAAATTTGACAAATCATACAATCAATGTTAATTCCTGCCTTCTTAGCTTGAGCTGGGTTGGGATAGAGGAAAGGATTAAAGATTTGTCTTTTACGGTTTTGTATGAAAGATGCAGCAGAACTGTAGCTGATGTTCTTCTGAATTAGTAGTTCTGGTCTCCTGTCGTTACTGGAGAGTGCTTAATATTAACTTGGAGGGAAAACATAGTTCTTTGTTGTCTTCACCATAATCAATATTTACCACGGAAGCTTGAATTTAAAAATCTCAAATTGTGATGTGATTGGGGTTCAGTCTTACTTTACACTTAAATAATTTTAAGTAAAAGTGAAGCAAAGTAACAGAATAAGGAATTGTAATTTTATTTAAGAAGAAAAGAAATGACATAGTTCCATGATTATATATCTCAGATAAAATTAAAACACAAAAGGATAAATAAAACCAAAAAGCAGAACATTGGATAGAAGAGGAAAAAATTCAAGGGAATTTTTTTGTTAGGTAACCTGGTGCAATAATAGATGAACAATTTTAATTAGTAGCTTGCAAAAGTGTCAGCAGTTGGTAGCATTCTCGCCTCTGAGCCAGTAGGTGGTGGATTGAAATGGGCGGTGCTGTGGTTAGCGCTGCTGCCTCACAGTGCCAGGGACCTGGGTTCAATTCTTGGCTTGAGTTACTGTCTGTCTGGAGTCTGCACGTTCTCCCCATGTCTGCGTGGGTTTCCTCTGGGTGCTTCAGTTTCCTCCCACAATCTGAAAGACATGCGGGTTAAGTTGATTGACCATGCTAAATTGTCCCTTAGTGACCCAGGGTGTGTAGCTTTAAGGAATTAGCAGGGCAAATGAGTGAAGTTGTGGGAACAAGGCTGGGAGTGGGCTTGTTGTTGGTGCAGGCTCAGTGGGACAAATGACTTCCTTCTGAACTGTAGGTTTTCGAGAAGAAGTCCTACTTCAGCGGTTTAACAAATACAAGCCTGGCATTTAATTGCAGTATTGAGGGAGTGCTTCACTGTCGGCCATCTTTGAATCAGGTGATAAAACAAGTCCATATCTGCTCCTGCAGGTAGATGTAAAACATACCATTGCATTATTTTGAAGCAGAATTGAGGAGCTATTTCCAATGCATTAGCCAATGATTATCCCTCAGTCTAACATCACAAAAGCAGATTATCTGATTATTATCACATTAATGTTTCTGGAAGCTTGCTGTGTGCCAATGGACAGCTGTGTTTCTGACAGGACAGCAAAAATATTTCATGCACTTTGAGGCATCTGGTATCATGACTTTATATGATGTATTCTTTACAGTAATTGATAATTACTTAGCTCTCTTAGGGGTGTAATCGTTGTCCCTTTTTAGAGATGTTACTGTTTTTCTACGTCTCGGTTGTGTTTTACCACGAGTATGTTATTCACTCCTATTGCCATGAGCTGCATTAATGTTATATTTAAAGCTTTCAATCTTTATAAATACACTGGAAAGTTGATCTCTTTCCATAAGATTCAAATCTCACATCCTTACAAAACAATCCTCCAAACCATGCTCTTTATAAATTGGTTCTTGGGTTGCTCATTAATTTCCATTTGCCAATCGTCTTTTCTTACCAAACATGGTCTCTTCCGTTCCTCTCTATGTCCTTTATTTCTTTGTTGTCCCTTGCATCTCCAGGTATTGGCAGGAAGTTTTCAGTTGTTAGCTTCCTGCTGCCACTGTAAGGGAGGATGGAGAATTCGGCTGTTCACTGCAGCAGGACCGGAGAATCCTACTGGCATTAACAGCCAGAAAATTCCAGCCATCATTTTTATTTAATACTTGAACTCTTGCACATATTTTAGTTACTTTTCCTCCTATAAATATAGTCATAGAGATTTACAGCATGGAAACAGCCCAACTTGTCTGTGCTGCCCATTTTTAAAAAAAAACCCAAAGCTAATCCCAATTGCCCGCATTTGGCCCATATCCCTCTATACCCATTGTACCCATGTAACTATTTAAATGCTTTTTAAATGACAGAATTGTACCCGCCTCCTCTATCACCTCTGGCAGCTTGTTCCCCAGACACTCACCACTCTTTGTGTGAAAAAAATTGCCTCTCTGGACACTTTTGTAGCACTCCCCTCTCACCTTAAACCCCATTTTACATTCCCCCACCTTTGGGAAAAGATATTGACTATTTACTTTGTCTATGCCCCTCATTATTTTATAGATATATAATATATAAATTCTTCTCTATGATTTTGAGAGATGAATCACTTTGGGTTTTCTTAGTGTGCATTTTCTTTTCAAAATGCATGAATGCTGTTCCAAGTTTATGTACTAGCTTTTATTATCCTTCTTTAGTGCTTGCTTCACTGGTTGTTTTGTATGGATGTGAGACCTGGAAATTCCAGAAAGACCAACTTGTTGATTAGCTTTGAACTGTGGAGGAGAATGGAAAGGATCAGTTGAGCAGAAAAATAAATAAATGGGAGAGGGAATGACCAAAGAAATTTGCAGACTGTAAGTAGGAACAAGCAGAGTTTGGGTAAGACATAACTGAAATGGAAAAAGACTTCCTGGAGGCTTTTTGGAAGAAGGAATTCAAGTGAAAAGAGAAATTAGAAGCCAAGAGAATATCAATGTTGAATAAATTGAAAATTGGTAAATGAAAAGACTGGCTCAAAATGGTGACATATAGGAAGATGACTATAAGCCAAGCTTTGGGCAGAGCATGAAGATGATAATGATGATGGAGTACATCATGTTATAAATATCATGTGGCAACCAAAAAATATTGGGGAAGCATTGTTCTTGGATAGACCTTGGGAGTGATTCCAGTTTGACATCTGGGGTGGGATTTTCTGGCCATGCTTACTCAAGTATAGGACAATCCCACCAGAGTCAGTAGATCTTTGCACAGTCTGCCCTCCACCCATTACATTTCCCATGCTGGGAGGGAGGAGCAACTTCTGCCATGGATTTTGGTGAACTATTAATTATTAACAGGTTAGAAGTGAAGGTAGAAGTATTCATGTAGTCCAAGTGCTGCAATGTTTTTTAAGCTGGCAACTCGTAGACTTTCTAGATACGTACTGCAGTAACATATAAAGTGTGTTTGGTAGGATGGGAGTTCAACAACTTGCTTGCAAGTGGATTGGGTGGACGATTGCTGTTATTTCCAGTTGACTTCCATTACCTGAGATAATGATATTGTAGCCTTCCTTTTTACAGCACTGATCGTTGATATTGCACAGTTCATTGCAAATTTGTCGATGCTTCGTGAGTGATCGAGGGCGCATAATATGGTTGTGGGCAACAAGTCCCACTTGGAGTTCATTTAACGCTGATGTTCTGCTTCCAGAGTGTGGTATTGTTTCACAATTTCATATGGGAAATCAAATATAATGCAAATTGCTGAACCTCTGCTTGACTTATCTAGTTCACATTTCTTCCTGTCGTCTCTAACAAGTGAATAATCATTCAGCCCTGCTACTAGAGCAGGATTGCATGTGTCAACTCGAACTGTCTGATGACTAAAGTGCCTAGTTTTAATTCAGTTATCATTAGTAAGTTCGACAGTTCTCTATTGTAGAGAGAAGCCTGTAGTTTCTCTATTAAGAGACATGACAAGCTTTCAGAAATAGAAAATAGACTGGTATCTCTTTGTGTATGAGCAAGCTGCGAGTAAAGTTCAAGAGCATACCTTGGTTGTGATAAGAAGACAACAGTTTTTTTTCATTATGCGGTTAAATGGAGCCAGAGAGAGCATTTAGTTATGTGTAATTTTGTTCACCGTGTGAGGGTCATAGGATTATGGAAAAAGAATGTTTTGTTTCATTAAATTAATTAAAAATTGCCTTTTCTCTCCCTATTTAAATCAGTGAAATCAAGAGAATTGGTGAATTCTTTCCAGTGCGGTAATCACAATTACCATCTTCATGTCTTTGTTCTTCATGACGGATGAAGATATAATTTACATTTAACAGATTACTGTACAATTTACATGTCACTCATCGCAAAGATACTTTTGTTAAAGAAAAAGAAATAAGCACTTGGAAAATCAGGCCTCATCTTGAAATGGTCAGCACTGAATTTGCACAGAATAAGAAAAATAACTAAATAAGATCAATAATAAAACTTGGATAATGAACAAGCATTGATATCTGACCATGCATTTATAAAAAAATGTCAGATTGGTAATGTAACAAAAGCAGACATGCTGCTTTCTGGGTCTGATAGACATGCACCAAGCTTGGCTACCGCCAAAATCAGCATTTGTAAGAGGAGGGATGTACTTCTGAGGTTGTAAAAGGCATTTGGAGTATTGTGAGCAGTTTTGGGCCCTGTATTGAAGGAAGAATGTGCTGGCCTTGGAAAGGGTCCAGAGGATATTCACAAGAATGATCCCTGGAATGAAGAACTTGCCATGTGAGGAAAGCTTGAAGAGTCTGGGTCTGTACTTGTTGGAGTTTAAAAGGAGAGGGGACCTTACTGAAATTTACAGGATATTGAGAGGCCTGGATAGAGTGGATGTAGAGAGGATGTTTCCACCAGTAGGAAAAACTAGAACCAGAAGGCACAAAGTCAGGCTATAGGGACAATCATTTAAAAGATTGGTAAAAGCAGTTGTAAACCTTGCAAAGGTGGTGTCGGCGATTTAGAACATAGAACATTACAGCGCACAACAGGCCCTTCGACCTTCGATGTTGCGCCGACCAATTAGGAAAAAGCAATGACCCTCTAACCTAAACCATTCCCTTTTCATCTATAAACTTATCTACTAACCTCTTAAACACCATCAAACTTGACACATCTACAACTGACGCAGGCAGGGCATTCCATACCCTTACCACCCTCTGGGTAAAGAACCTACCTCTGACATCTGTCCTATAACCACTACCCCTTAATTTAAAGCTGTGTCCTCTTGTGCTAGCCTTCTCCATCCTAGGAAAAAGGCTATCACTGTCCACCCTATCTAAACCTCTAATCATCTTATATGTTTCAATAAGGTCTCCTCTTAGCCGCCTTCTTTCTAACGAAAACAACCTCAAATCCCTCAGCCTCTCCTCATAAGACCTGCCCTCCATACCAGGCAACATCCTGGTAAACCTCCTCTGTACCCTCTCCAATGCCTCCACATCTTTCTTATAATGTGGGGACCAGAACTGCACACAAAACTCCAAGTGCGGCCGCACTAGAGTTTTGTACAGTTGCAACATGACGTTGCGGCTCCGAAATTCAATCCCCCTACCAATAAAAGCTAAGACTCCATATGCCTTCTTAACAACCTTATCGACTTGATTGCCAACTTTCAGGGATCTATGCACATATACACCAAGATCCCTCTGTTCATCAACACTATTAAGAGTCCTACCATTAGCCCTATACTCTACACATTTGTTATTCCTGCCAAAGTGAATTACCTCACACTTTTCCACGTTAAACTCCATTTGCCACCTCTCGGCCCAGCTCTGCAACTTGTCCAAGTCTCTCTGCAAACTATAACACCCCTCTTCACTATCTACCACTCCACCGACTTTAGTGTCATCTGCAAATTTACTAATCCATCCTTCAATACCCTCATCCAGATCATTTATAAAAATTACAAACAGCAGGGGCCCCAAAACAGATCCCTGAGGTACACCACTTGTAACCGAACTCCACGATGAATATCTCCCATCAACCACCACCCTCTGTCTTCTATCTGCTAGCCAATTCCTAATCCAATTAGCTAAATCACCCTCTATCCCATACATCTGCATTTTCTGCAGAAGCCTTCCATGGGCCACCTTATCGAACGCCTTACTAAAGTCCATATATACCACATCAACTGCCTTACCCCCATCCACCTCTTTGGTCACTTTTTCAAAAAACTCAATAAGGTTAGTAAGGCACGACCTACCCTTCACAAAACCATGCTGACTATCCCCAATCAATTCATTTCTCTCTAAATAACTATAAATCCTATCCCTAATAATTCTCTCCAATTTGGGAAGGGGTGGAGGATGTCCCTCAGCCAGAAAGTAGTGAATGTGTGGAACGTTTTCCACAGAAGGCTGTGAAGGCCTAGGTCATTGAGTGTCTTTAAGGCAGAGATAAATAGGTTCTTGGTTAATAAGGGGTCAGGGATTATGGGGAAAAGGCAGGAGAATGGGGATGAGAAAAATATCAGCCATGATTGAATGGCAGAGCAGACTTGATGGGTCGAGTGGCCTAATTCTGCTTCTACGTCTTATGGTCTTATTTTCACCTGGATTCTTCCAGGCCTTTTCCACAGACATAGACAAGGTTTCAAACATTGCAAGTATTGGATATAACATGCAGAGATGATCTAAAATAATGTGATCTGAATAAATGGGTCATTGCCTTCACACTGGTATCGCGTGACATAATTTCAGGAATTTTATGATTCCAACTTTGTGAAGCACAACTTTTTTGTAGGCTGAACTCTGAAACATTTTTCATTGGTCCCTGTACCCTGGTCAATCAAAAGTCGGTACTCTAGCTTGGGATTCTCAAATAGTTGCGATCCTAAGTTCCTTACTATCTCATAACTCTTATTGCAAAGAGAAAATGGCTGGACTTCTCTGACAATTCTGGCCGCCACTACCAGAAAGGATGGAGAATTTGGTGCCCAGCCAAATCTCCATTCACTGTGGCAGGCTGGGAGAATTCTACTGGTATGAACAGCCAGTGAATCCCACCCAATCGCCGGGATTCTACCTTCCCTGCCCAGCCATGGAAGCAGACAACGGAAACATCTGTTGACCTCGGGCAGGAGTTTCCAGCCTTGCTTGAATGAGGCTGTAAAATCTGGCCCAATGTACACCAAACCCATTTGCAGATGTTGTTTCTAATGTGCGTGGCTATGGCTGAAAGCTTCTTAGTAAAAAAATCATTGACTGAGATTATGTGCTGGTGTTCATTTCAGGCAAAATGGTGACACCCCATTGGAAAATCTTGTGAGGTTCCCCCCCCCGACATCACCTTGACAAGGTTTACAACTGCTGTTATAAAATGTGAAGCAGTCAGGAGGAAAGTGCCACGGGCTCAAAGTTAAATATAGCCCCTGTGGGGAGAGGAGTGAGGGCCATGCCTGAACAGTTCTCTGGTAATGCACTCTTGCATCCCTGGGCAGTGCCACCTTGGCCCAGTGCTTGAGGGGGAGGGGTTCTCCTTATTTGATTTGAGGGTGGGTGTTGCCCAGTGTTTGTGGGGATTGAGGAGGATAGAGATCTCTGGTTCTTTGTATCCGTAGATGGGGGAAAAGAGGGAATGTGTAGAGTTCCTTGTATCAATGAAGGGTTTCCTCATATCTGTGGGGGTGAGGGGGAGGGTGAGAATTATTTACAACGCAGAACGGGACACTTTTTAGAAAGGATACCCCGATTGCTGTGGAGGTGACATTGCTGGCTCTATCAGGCCCCACCACATCGGCATGACAATGAAATCCACTCCTGCGGAGTGCACCGTGTCAGACAATCTGGAGAAAACTCAGCTGTGCCACTGGAGAGCTGCATGCTGGATTTCTCGCCTCAGCCAGCACTCAGTTCCCTCTATTATATCTCTCAGCAGGTTGCAGGAAGCTCCTATATGTGTGCAAGCGTGCAGACAACAGGTTTAAACATGCATCATTGGTGGGATCAGATAAGCTTGTGGTGTCAAATCTTTTGGATGATGTGCCTGCAAGAGTGCCTTAATACATCTTGTAGTGTTAGAGGTGCCATAATTAATGCAAGTTATTGTTGTGTTACTAGAATTGGATTATTCTATTTAAACAGCCTTTTGTTGACTTTCTCAATACTGCAGATATCAGACAATGGAATTTCTGCATCTAATTCTACTCGTACTCCATCTCATTGAACAGAAGTGGCAATCTATATGTAGCTCCTGTTATATACCAATGCATATTTGAGCATACTTTTGTTTTGAGAGCTTGGAAATCTGAGCTGTCCCTAACTATGACAATAAAAATCCTCTTTGTTGAAACAGCATTATTTTAATCATCCTTTTCTGATTAAGCAAAGTTTGGTGTCTCTATATCTTGGCACTGTATCTCGTAAGATCTTAAAACATATCTCAGCCCAAAAGCTCTCTGTCCAAAAGCAATTACCTATTGCACTGCAGAAAATTGTTGTAACTTTTGCAATGGAAAGATCAAGGAAACAGGCCCCGACTCTATCTCGGCTGAAACAGGGATCAAACTCTATGCTGTTGTCACCATTCTGAGCCATGGACTACACGTGTACTGATCTAACCAACCTCCCAAATCTCAAATATATTATATTAAATATAAGGTTGAGCCTTTTTATTCCTTCATGGGTTATGGGTATTGCTGACTAGGCCAACATTTATTACCCACTCCTATTTGCCTGTGAAAAGATGTGCTGTTGTTTTGAACCACTGTGGCGTAGGTACACCCAGAGTGCTGTTAGAGAGGGAGTTCCAGGATTGTGAACCATTGACAGTAAAAGCATATTGATATAGTTCCAAGTCAGTAGGGCATGCAGCTGGTGCTGTTTCCATGTGTTTGATGTTCTTGTTCGTTCTTCTGTGGGGCTGTGATCTAAAATTTGGGGTTGCCGGAACAAAGAACAAAGAACAAAACAGCACGGGAAACAGGCCCTTTGGCCTAATGAGCCCGCGCCGCCACCCTGATGTTCCCACCTCTACCCGTGATCCCTGACTATGTTTATAGATCTATGGATTAAAAACCAAATTTGAGACAATTTAGGGAGAATTTTTTCTGCCAATTAGCCCAAGAGCACATTTTTGGGATGTGGGAGGAAACCGGAGCACCCGGAGAAAACCCATGCAAGCATGGGGAGAATGCGCAAACTCCCACAGACACAGGCCCAAGTCTATGTATCTGTACAGCACAGCGATAGTCACTGAGCAGTCGTGTTGCCCATCAAATGGTCCAGGTCAAGAGTACACTAACGACGTGAAGCACTAGGATACTCTCAAAAAAATCCAAGAGCAGCCCTCTCATGACCCATCGTGTGTATGCTCCTTGTTAGACAACAAGGCGGACCAAAGCACCTGTAGGATAAAATAAGTACATTAATATCATCATCTATTTACACACTTCCCAGGGACTCCCACGGCTCATGATCCCTATTTTAAATCAGTTTTCTATACCCCTCCATTCCCATTCTGTTCATGTGCCTATCTAAGTATCTCTTAAATAACTCCAGAGTGCCTGCCTCCACCACTTTACTTGGCAGCGCATTCCATGCCCCCACCACCCTCTGTTGAAAAAACTCCCTCTAGCATCCAAATTATACCTTACCCCCCTCACCCTAAACCCGTGACTCCTCATGCTATTTGAGTCCATCCTAGGAAAAAGTTTAACCCTGTTTACTCTATGTATACCCCTCATAATCTTGTACACCTCTATTAGATCTCCTCTAAGTCTATGTCTTTCTAAGGAGAACAGCCCCAATTTGCCTAACCTCTCCTCATAACTCAGACCTTCCATACCAGGCAGCATCCTGGTAAACCAGGAGTTACACCTATAAAGGGCATGCACATGTGTTGCTCTTGTGCCTGTGGTGGACGAAATAACTACTTGAGATTGTGGATTTGATGTCAATTATGCAAGCTGCTTTGCCCTGGATGGGGGTCAAGCTCCTTGAATGTTATTGGAGCTGCACTCACCTGGGCAAGTGGAGTTGCTTCCTTTGTAATCCTGACTTGTGCCTAATGGATGTGGACCAGCTGTGGGGAGTAAGGAATTGCCATAGAATTATCAGCTTCTGGCATCTTGTAGCCACAGTTTATAACTGGTCTTTTAATTTACTGGTCAATGGTGAACTCCAGGGTGAATGATTGTGGGGGATTCAGCAATGGTAGTGCTGTTAACCCTTGAAGGGATCTGATTAGACCCTCTCTTATTGGAGATGACCTGGCAAATGTCTGTTGTGAACGTTACTTTCTACTTACCAATGGAAGCCTGAGTGCTGCATAGGCCTTGCTGTATGTGGGCATGGACCAATTTTGTAACTGAAAAGTTACAACACAACTGAACATTGTGCAATGTCAGCAAACACCCTTGCTTGTGTCCTTATGATGGAAGGAAAATTGAAGCAGCTGAAGATGCTTGAGCCTAGAGACATTACCCCGAGGAATGCTTATAATGATTTATTGAATCTGAGATGATTGGCCTCCAACAAATACAACCTTCTTCCTTTGTGTCAAATATCACTCCAAATTGTGGAGGGCTTTCTTCAAATTCCTATTGACTTCTGTTTTGCTTCTCGATATCACATTTGGTCAAATGCAACTTTGAATTCAAGGGAAGTCACTCTCACCTCATTCTTGCACTAAGGCTATAATGGTGTCTGAAGCTGAGTGACCCTGGCTCAGCTCACACTGAGCATTGGTGGGTGGGCTATTGGTAAGTGCCACAGGATAGACTGTTTATGACATAACTTTCCATCACTTTACTGATCAATATATAGAAGGAAGGTTCATTCAAAATGGTTTTTTGGTCTGGAGGTTTTGAAAGCCCCTGTATAAATTCAAATCTTTCTTCCTATACTGAAGCAAGTGCAAATTGTGCAAATTCAAGTTATTAATATTGAAAGTCTGTTCTTGACTCCAGCAAAGCGAAGTGATAATGCCACGATTGTTCATTTAGTTAGGTAGCAGATGGTGACCTTCAAGAGGCAGTAATAAACACCATTTAAAATATGGATTGAGTGCAATGGGGTATCTTTCAATGAAAATAATGCAAGTTTAAGCCATTGCAGTGCCAGTTAAACCACTGAAGCATCTACATAAGCTACTAAAAATATAAAGGAAACCTACATTTATGAATATGGAACAAAATCTGAAATTTTTAGCGCTAAATATTTAAACAGCTTTAGGCTGCATTTATATGCGCAAACAATTTATTTAATTCTATCACGCTCATTTAACTTCATTTCAGCTTATAATTGAGCAAGTTTCTGGTTAAAGTGGGAAGTACTACATTATCTATTGAGATATATGAAACAAAGCAAAATTATAGTCAGTAAATAATTAATTACAATGAGAATGAGGGGTTGAGGAAGATATGAGAGAAAATTACAAAACCTTGTACAAACTCAATTTTTTATGAATTTTGGAAATATATGTTTTTGGCATTTACAAATAAAGCTAGGAATTTTATTTCCAGTTAAGTTTTTTTTGGTGTTATTTTCACATCAGGATGTTGCCTGGTCTCGAGAACGTTGACTGTGAGAGGTTGAATGAATTAGGATTGTTTTCACTGGAAAGACGAAGGCTAAGGGGAGACCTGACAGAAGTCTTCAAAATTGAGAGCCGTAGACAGGGTGGATAGTCAGAGGCTTTTTCCCAGGGTGAAGTATCAGTTACAAGGGGGCACAGGTTCAAGGTGAAAGGGGAAATTTTAAGGGAGATGTGCGGGGAAGTTTTTCACATGGAGAGTGGCGCTGCCAGAGGAGATGATGATGGAAGCAGGCACATCAGCAATATTTAAACAGCATTTGCATGGGTACGTGAATAGAGGGATACTAACTGACTAAGAGTAGAAGGATTTTTGTTCATTTAATTAGAGCATCACAATCGGCATGGGCGTGAAGGGTCGAAGGGCCTATTGCTGTGCTGTACTTTTCTTTGTTCTTGTCAATTTAATAGATATAAGAAAAGCAGAATGTATTAATACTGTAGTGGTCACACACTACATCATCATCAGATAGAATACTGCAATAATTTTGGCTGAGCAAATTTGAAATTAAAAGCACATTAGCAAAGGCAACACATGCTCATGCCAGGAAACCCATGACTGGGCTGTTATTTGATCTCAGATCTTGACCAAATCATCTTGGTGATCTGTTGGCTAATATTGTACCTTGGTGAGCTGCTCAACTAACTGCTGGCTCAATGTCTGAGCTGGTTATTTTGCTGGCAGCTGCAGAAAGAAAGATTAAAACTTGGAAATGCCTGGTACTTGCTGAACATGCCATGTCTTTCTGAACATGGAACTCCAGTTATACGCAGATTTTGACAATTTTGAATTGGTTTTTCCTTCTGCGAATTCAGGCAAGTATGGGGGACAGTGGTTGGGACAGTGATTGGCTGTCATGATTTTTGTGGCGAGTGAAAAATACACATGAATGGCAAATCAAAACTCCAGTTGATGAAGCCCTGTGAAACAGATCCACCACTTCCTCAAGGCACTACTTCCTCTGCAAGTCCCAAAATAGGCATCAAACTCTTTATTTACAGTCTAGTACCTGTTCTGACTCTTCAACATTATTTTCTAAAAAATTGTTCTCCTTAATGTTGTGCTGGACGCAGGATACAAGACTCTGGTTCCTGAAATTGTGCCTGTTTTACACCTGTAAAAGGATGTGAGAAGATTTAATTTTTATCCCATTGTTGGTTGAAAGCACTCCGGCAGAAATGCCAATAACATTCTGGGGTAGAACTGTTTGCAATGTTAAACTCTCACATTGCAATGTTAAACTCTCAATTGTAGCAAGTTGCTACAATTTGATCAATTCAAATGTCCAGATCTTTTATTCGCATTTAAAAGCTCATTCATTCTACTAGGAAATAAGATGCACAAATATGTCAAAAAAATGCATGGGCAAGTTTTTCGCGATTATTGACTTGGCTCTGGAATATAATAGTGTGTGAATTCCTGAGAGACTGTGTTGGATTGACACAACTCCAGAACCATGTTAAGTTGCATTTAAGAAACACTTAAGTGGTCTTTTGGAATTATTGGACACTAATATGGAAGTAAAGTTCCTTTAAATATTTGTGTGTGAATGCTCCCACTTATGCACTTAGGTTGCTTACAGTTTATTGATTGACAATATGGCACCTTCCCATCAAAATATCTGTGCACAGAACTCTCCGCTAACTGTGATAATCAGATTTGCTCCTTAGGCGACTAAAGGTGTGGCACAGTGGTTAGTGCTGCTGCCTCACAGCGCCAGGGACCCGGGTTCAAATGCTTCAGATCACTGACTGTGTGGAGTTTGCGCGTTCTCCCTGTGTTTGTGTTGGTTTTCTCCGGGTGCTCCAGTTTCCTCCCACAGTCCAAAGATGTGCAGGTTAGGTAGATTGATAAATTGCCCTTTAGTGTCAGGGCGGCAAGCAGGGTATATATGTGAGGTTACGGGGATAGGTCCCATATGGGAGTGTGGTTGGTGCAAACGCGTTGGGCTGAATGGCTTCCTTCTTCACTGTAGGGATTCTATGAAATACAGTGCTGCTGACTGCAATCTGAGATTGCCAGCTACAGTAATCACAGCATTGGAGTCATTGGCAAATCTATAATAATTTTTTAAATGGCTCGAACTTGTTGAATTATGCCTGTGATTGACTGTCTGTAGCCTGACAAGCATTGAAATAGGACAAGGCAATTGTGGGAATGGTATATCCTGGTTTTACATTGAATTGTTATTCCGATGTCTGGAATCCCTCCAACAGGAATGAATGGAAAGTTATTTGGTGCCTCGGAATATTATGCTTGAATGAAAACTCTGCTTATTTGGAGTTAACAATTTTGCAGTTTATTGCTCATACTGAGTAGCTCAAAAACTGTACTTTTAAAAGACAATATATTTTTAAAAATTTTATTTCTCAGGTTTACCAGCCAAAAAAGTGTAAGTATATTGAACAATGCAAGTCATATTGTATAGAATGTGCACATAATTGTTCATCCAAACTATTTATAACAAAAATTAATCACAGAGTTCCCACAGTGTCCAATGATATAACATATTTATAGTGCCATTGTTTAGCTGTTTATAGTTTTAGACATAAATCATAAATAGAATAAAAATGAACCTTTGGGATCTCCCCATCTCATTGCCAAGACGGTGAGTTAGCAAGCTGAGATCAAGGCCAAGTATAGCAATAGTTCTGCTGCAGAAGAGAGGTCACTGTTTATCTTTTTAATGAAACTTTCAATGAGAAACACAAGTGTTCAGATGTACAATGTGTGCTACAAAAAGGAGGAAAAGGATCCTCCAATACGGACCTGTTGCTTTTTAACCTGGGCTCCAATTCTCAGTTAAATATAAGATTTCAAAACAAGATACATTGACAGATGTTTAGCAGTAATTATTGAAGTTAGTATAGAAATAAAAGCACAGATTTTTAAAAAATCCATTTGTGGAACATAGATGTCACTGACTGCCCAGCATTTATTGCCCACGTTAAGTTGCCTTTGAGAAGGTGGCGGTGAGCTACCGCCTTAGCCATTGGTACAACTAAGTGTCTCACTCAGCCGTTTCAGAGGGCAGCTCAGAGTCAACCACATTGCTGAGGCTGTGGAGTCACATGGAGGTCAGACCAAGTCAGGAAGGCAGATTTCCCTCCCTAAAGGACATTAGTGAACCAGATGGCTTTTCCCGACAATCGATAATGGTTTCATGGTCATCAGTAGATTCTTAAATCCAGATTTTCTTTCATTGAATTCAAACTCTACCATTGGCTGGGGTGGGATTCCAACCCAAGATATTAGCTGAATTTTATTTTGGATTAATGGTCTCGTAATAATACCACAAGGCTGCTGCCTTCCCACAGACGTAGGTAGACGTCATTCAACAAGGTATGACTTTTTCAAATGATCTTACAGTGTGTTTAACAGCATATCAGTGAAAATTCTTATCAATTTACTGATTTCTGATTCTTTGTGTTCTGGGGAGGGGACTATAATAGAGCACACTCCATAGAAGTAGGGAACTCCTGACAGCGACTCTTCAGAATTTCTACATTTAGTCCTGCGTGTGTGGACTGCAGAGGTCACTGTCGGCCTCAGAGGAGTCAAAAGGTAGCCTTATTTGGGGAAATCTTGCTGTCATTTACATTGGCGGGATCCTACGTTCCTGCTGATGATGCACCCCTGCTGCGAGTTTTGAACAGGTCATCCCAGTGACAATGACCATTAGATGCCAGTGCCAGCAAGTGGTGCACCGCCTCCCGCCGCTGTGAAAGACATCTGGGAGGGGAAGGGAAATTCCACCCATTGTAAAATCTGAGCCAATACTTAAACTGTTTCCTCTGCAGCATGAGTTCTAAATCTTTCCATATTCATTCCCTTACCTTTTGAACTGAGGATTTGTTTATAATAAAGGCTGTGGTTCCCTTCATTAGGGACTAACTAATAGACTGCCGCATCCCACGTATGGTCCAGTCTATTCTAGGTGTCTCCAGTTGTTCGGGAATTGGGATATTAATCATTTCCACCAATCCAGTAGATGAGTAGTATTTTGGCTGTTGGTTGAGTCATTTGCTATCACAGTAGAATTTACTTTCCATGTGGGATGAGAGTCTGCAAGTTCACATCGATTAGCATTTTAAAAAAATAAAAGTGAAATCTTCGCCAAACTTGATTCTTTATGTTTGATGAGATGGCAACACAATCAAAGACTAAACATCTGTCCTCAGCAGTAAACGTTATCACTAGACAGCCCTGAGTATTGTTTTACTTACTCCTATTATATTATGTTGAAGGAATTCTTTCTCAATGAAAGTATCCATGGCTAACTGAAGAAATTTTAAATTATTTTAAATTATTTTTATATATATACATATACACAAAATATGCATTAGGTATATGTAGATATGTGTGTATATGTGTATTTTGAAAATACCATTTTTGACTGCAGTTCAGCTGGTTCTTGTGTATTCTTGTGGGGATCAGACATGGACAGAACGGGGCTTTTCAGAAATGCTTCTCCACCTCTCACTTGAATAGCTTACTGGCAGTCACCAACAAGTTTCATGCATTAATAACGGACAGTTGGCAGGGGAACCAGGCACTGTAGAATCAGTGCATTTAGGACAGGAGGGATAAGATTGAAGAGAAAATGAAATTAATAGAATATTCATTCATCAGCATGTTCGGAAACTATGTGACAAGTACAGTACAAATTGGAATATTAAGTGAATGTGGGGGGAATGAATCAATCACAAGTCATTTGAGATTGGTTTATGGCATAACAAATAGCTTATTATTCATTTAAGTATGTTTAGAAAATTCTCTTTTTGTGGACCAATTCATTCCTTCCTGCATAATAGCTTTTTCTTTTCAGTGGACACAGAGTAAAGGGGAGGATTTCAACTCCCACTGCCCAGTGGGAACAGCATGGCAGCACAGTTAATATTACTTTGAGAGACTTACTACTCTGTTCTCATGTGGTTCCCTTCTGCCACAATAAACAGGGTTTCGTTAGGAGTGTGAGATTGCAAATTAGAATCCAATGATGATGTCAGCAGTACAATGTGATTTAATACGTCTGACTGGGAGTGCAGCCCATGGCTAAACCTATCGAGTAAAAAAACTAATAGGATTGCTTTCTAAGAGCCATCGTAAGCAATGTCTAAGGGAGCATTGACCGGCAAAATATCCAGATATTAGCTATCTGTTCACTATTTCAATTGCCTTGAAAGTTCTTTTTATTTAAGCCTGTGCTTATTCTGCACTTCCACCCTCAGTATACACGCTGCTCGTGATAGGTACCATTCTTTCCCCTTCAATCTGGCTGTAAGAAGAGGGGGAAGTGTAGAAACACAGCACAACGAATTAGGTGTCCTGCCTCTGAAGTTATAAGTTGAGGTTGGACTACACAAGACCTCACTGAGCCCACAGGGTCTGGACTGAGTTTTTTGGGGACTGTGAGGAGCAATGCATAAATCAGGTATTTGCAACAAGGCTCATAGAACTTCAACCAACTGTTTCACAATGATGTGAGATTGGGCCAGTTCAGTAGTAAGAAACTTTCTGGTCCTCCCTATTGACCAACTATGAGAATGAACAAAATGCCGTCCTGCATGTAATTGAGAGCAGAAACATCAACAGCTGAATCCAAAGCATGTGATGACAAACCATGTGATGACTTGTGAGCCTGCTGGTGTGGCTGCCGGTTGCATAACTGAGTTTGTTGCAGAGATCTGCAGCCTTCCATGAGAAGACCAGCTCTCATCCCTTACAGCTTCACTTGTCAAGGAATGCCCTTGGGGATACAGTTTGATTGTATAATGCTTTGAAGTACCTGCTCATTTATGTTACACAAGCACCCTGTACATTAACAGTCTTTGTTACCTTCTTCACTGCTGTCTTATCCTTGCAATAAAGCATTCCACCAAAGGTAAGAACAAAGAACAAATAAAAGTGCTGATCACAATGCCCTAACTAAAGAAAAACCTTCTGCCCTTAATCAGTTCGTATCTGTCTATTCCCTCCCTATCCATGTACCCATCCAGATGCCTTTTAAATGTTGCTAATGTGCTGTTTCCACCACTGCTTCTGGCAGTGCGTTCCAGGCACCCAGCACACGCTGTGTGAAAGACTTCCATCGCATATCTCCCTTAAAGCAGTTCTCATCCATTTGACATCTTGCCAACTGAGAAGTTACTAACCTTGGAGTTGCTGTTTTTATAGACATGCAGTGAGAAAAAGCACTGAGAATAATATGACATGAGATATGTCGAAGCATTGCAATGACAGGTATAATAGCATTTTCCCTTTAGGTCACTCAACAAGCCTTAAGAAAAATGATGGCAAGAGGAAACAATGCTATTTAACTTGCAGCACAGATCAAATTCAAAGAATTCTCATCCCATGCAACTATTATGCTATCTTTCCAAGTGCTATCAAGAGTTGTTCTTCACCTGGCCTATTCAGGCTAATCTTTCCAGTTGATAGACCACAGATATTCTCTCAGGGGATTCAATCTCAACCTTTTCAGTTGGAACGTCGTTTGTAGTGGTTTTGCTATTCTGTCATTCCTTTTTTGCCAGCACCAAATTTCTACATAAGTACATCTGCTGATGGAATATTGCAGCATTGTTTAGCAGAATGTGGGGAACACTTGGTTCTGGGCTCTAAGCTGCTGTGTAAAGGATTGGAAATTATATGACTTTGTTCTGAGGGTGTGAGTGTACCAACAAGACCACATTTATCACGCCCTGAAGGAGTGAAATGGTGATGATCCATTCAGCAACTGAAGAATGACTAATTTTTAAGCCAGGTTATTGCACATGTCCATCACGTAGCATCAATGCAGAAGTCAATCCAGAATGGCAGGAGTGAAGTTTCACATTAGGGTAGGCGCTGGTATGTTTAGGCTATAATACCACTTCTATCCCATAGGGGGAAGCATCACAGATTGTAATGAGTGGTCTCAGGGGTTTATAATGAGATAATATATTTGTCAACATCAATTGTTTGACATTTGCAAAGGCTTCCTCTTGTGGCATTTGCCACACCCATTTCTGATTTTTTTTTTGAACAGTACATGGAAGGTTGCCAGCAGGGTCACCAAAGTTCAATATGGATTTTCCATTGTAATTTATGAGACCTTGGAAAAATTTCAACTCCGAGTTCCTTGGAGCTGAAGCCCCTTCAATGGTCTTTCCCTTCTCTTCAGCAGGATGTAATCCATCTTTGTCAATTCTGTGCCTGAGGTACTTTACCTCATTGACCTGGAACACACTTTTTAACTGGATGCCAGCATCAGAGAAAACCCAAAAGGTCTCCTCCACACTCTTCTTTGTAGTGGCTCCTGACATTAAAATGGCATCCAGATAGACCGCCAATCTTTGAAAAATGGCAGAAGCTGAAGATACCCCAAAAGGCAAACAAGTATACTCATACATCCCTTTGTGAGTATTTATGGTGACGTACTTCCTGGATGACACCTCAAGCTCTACTTGGAGGTAGGCATTCTTTTCTAATTTGGAGAATGCGTGACCCCCAGCCAGCTTTGCATACAATTCTTCTCTGTGGCATAGCACATCTGTCTAAGTGAGAGAGTCTGCTGGCTGCCAACTCGGTGAAGGTTAATTCAATTAATAAACCTGGAATTGAAAGCTAGTTTTAGCAATAATGCCTGAGAGACCATAATTGATGTAAAAACCCATCTGGTTTTCACGAATGCTGTGGGGAGGAAGGAAGTCTGATATCTGATATATCTACACATGATTTCAGATCTACAGCAATATGGCTACTACTTATTTCAAGGGCAGCAAATGTAAGACTTGCATATAACATCCACATCCCACAAAAAGATACAACACACAACAGGTTAATTTATATTTTGTATGGCAATATGGCGACATAGAAGTTAACATTGCTGCCTCACAGAGCCAGGTCCAGATTCAATTCCTGACTTGAGGGTTACTGTCTATGTGGGATTTGCACGTTCTCCCCATATTTGCATGGGTTTCCTCTGGGTGTTCTGGTTTCCTCCCACACTCCAAAGATGTGCAGGTTAGGTTGACTGACCATGTTAAATTGACATGAGTGTCAGGGGGAATTAACAGGGTAAATGAGGGTTATGGGAATAGGGCCTGTGTGGGATTGAGCTCAGTACAGACTCAATGTGCTGAATAGCCTCCTTCTGTCCTGTAGGTGGAAAGATGTACCAAATTGTCAAGTCTTAAAACTGGATCTACTGGCATGGCCCATTCAGCAAATTATACTGGCATGTGATGCCAAGTTCCTTTCGACATTCAAATTCAGCCTCTACTTTGGTACATGGGGCTTAGGGTGCCCATTGTGGCTTGAAGAATTTAGTTTGGGCCTATGATTCTGTATAGATCTTGGTTCTAGTGCCTCTAATCTTCCTGAGGCTTTCTTGGAACATAGAATTTTACAGTATAGAACGAGGTTTCATGACCCATCGAATCTGTACTGACCACAATTCCACCCAAGCTCTATTCCCATAACCCCACACATTTACCCTGCCAATCACCCCTGACACGAGGATCAATTTAACATGGCCAATCAAACTAACCCGTGTGTCTTTGGACTGTGAGAAGAAATTGGAGCGCTTGGAGGGAACCCATGCAGATACGGGGAGAAAGTGCAAACTCCACACACACACACACACAGAGTGAACCAAGATCAGAATTGAACCTGGGTCCCTGGCGCTGTGAGGCAGCAGTGCTAACCACTGTACCACCATACCGTCGCACTGTACCAGGAATGCTTCAGGATACTTCCCAATTACTTTGTATAAATTCATATTACCCATTTTAAATGATATTCTGTCATGAAATGTGGACTCAATAGTTGTATCTTTTTTATTTTAATTCTTAGTTAAAATTTGAGCAAATGGAATGGCATTTAGTGGTGGATATTTTTTTTTTAGAGCAACACAGCACGGGAAACAGGCCCTTCGGCCCAACGAGCCCGCGCCACCGTCATAACTATATAGTAACAATTCCATTATCCTATCCTAATTTTAGGTTATTCCTAATATGGAAGAGTCTCAATGTAGGGACAATTTGTTTCCCAATCAGCCTAAGAGCGAATTTTTGGGATGTGGGAGGAAACCGGAGAGCCCGGAGAAAACCCACGCAACCACGGGGAGAACGCGCAAACTCCCGCAGACACCGGCCCAATTCCAAGTGTCTTCACAGCCACATCGATAGTCTCTGAGCTGTCATGGTGCCCTTCAGATGGTCCACATAAAGCACTCATTTACGACATGAAGCACCAGGCAACCCATGAATCAACATCCAAGAGCTGTCCTCGCACCACCTGACGAATGCATGCTCCTTGTTGGTCAAGTATGGACCGAATTACCTGTGGAAAAAAAAAGCCATAGTTAAACAGGCCTACTATATCCCTCTATCTGCATAACGCTCATGTGGCTGTCCAAGAGACCCTTAAACAGCCCTAGCGTGCCTGCTCCCACCACCTTACTCGGCAGTGCATTCCACACTGTGTGTGAAAACTGCCCTCTAATATTCGTCTTATACATAGCCCCCCTTACCCTAAGGCCATGACCCCTCGTCCTATCCATTTCTGAAGGTGGAAAAAGTTTACCACCATTTACTCTATCTATACCCCTTATAATCTTATACACCTCTATGAGATCCCCTCTAAGCCGACGTCTTTCAAGGGAAAACAACCCCAGTCTATTCAATCGTCCCTCATAAGACAGTCCTTCCATACCAGGCAGCATCCTGGTAAACCTCCTCTGCATTCTCTCCAAGGACTCCACATCCTTCCGATAGTACGGCGACCAGAACTGGACGCAGTATTCCAAGTGAGGCCTAACCAACGTTCTATACAATTGCAACATCAAACTCCTACTCTTGTATTCTATACCCTTTTCTAGGAAAGCTAACATACTATACGCTTTCTTTATCACCTTCTCCACCTGTGAAGACACCTTCAGAGACTTGTGAACCTGCACCCCCAAGTCTCTCTGCGTCTCTATACTCCGAATAGTTTTACCTTTTATTCTATAACTCTCTTCTACATTTTTCCGGCCAAAATGCATCACCTCGCATTTATCCGATTAAATTCCATTTGCCATCTATCTGCCCAGTCTACCAACCTGTCTATGTCCTGTTGTATTGCCTGGCACTGCTCCTCTGTACCGCCAATCCAAGCATCTTAGTGTCATCAGCAAATTTGCTGATCTCACCACCTACCCCAACTTCCAAGTCGTTTATGTAGACCACAAATAGAAGAGGACCTAGTACTGAGCCTTGTGGCACTCCACTAGTGACAGGCTTCCAGTCGGAAAAAGAGCCTTCCACTACTACACTCTGTCTCCTCCTCCCGAGCCAGTTCTCGACCCATCTACATACCCGGCCCTGTATCCCATGCACCTTCACCTTCTCTATCAGCCTACCATGAGGAACCTTGTCAAACGCCTTACTGAAATCCATGTAGACGACATCAACAGCATGTCCTTCATCAACTGTTTTTGTCACTTCTTCAAAAAAATTCCACTAGATTTGTAAGACAAGACTTCCCCTTGACGAAGCCATGCTACATATCCCGGATCAGATCGCAGCGCTCCAGATGCTCATACATCCTGTCCCTAAGGATCCTCTCCATTAGCTTACCTATAACTGAATTCAAGCTCACCGGCCTATAGTTCCCTGGGTGATCCCTCTGACCTTTTTTAAACAACGGTACTACGTTTGCTATCCTCCAGTCCTCTGGGACCTCACCTGTGTCCAAGGAAGAGACAAAGATTTGCGTCAGAGGCCCAGCCAAGTCTTCCCTCAACTCCCTTAGCAGCCTGGGGTAAATGCCATCAGGACCCGGAGCTTTATATGTCTTTAAGCTGCCTAACAGCCCCAACACCTCTTTCCTCGTAATCTTTATTTCCCTCAACCAATCCTCAACTTTGTCAACATCAGCAACAGACATCTGGCCAGTCTCCTGCGTGAATACTGACGCAAAGTATTCATTCAGGATCTCCCCCATTCCCTCAGGATCTAAGCATAGATCCCCTCCTCTGTCCCTGAGAGGTCCAATCTTGCCTCTAACCATCCTTTTGCTCCTTACATAGGTGTAAAATGCCTTAGGATTTTCCTTAATCCTACCTGCCAGAGCCACTTTGTGGCCCCTTTTTGCCTTTCTAACACCCCTTTTAAGATCCCGTCTACACTCTATAAGCTTCCAGCGCTGTCTCAGTCCCCAGTTGCCTAGATCTAATGTAAGCCTCTCGCTTCTTCCTGATCAAGTCCTCAATATCCCTGGTAAGCCAAGGTTCTCTAATCCTACCTTTCCCATCCTTCCTCCTTGCCGGCACATATCTTTCCTGCAGAGAGTTTAGTTTTCCCTTGAAAGACTCCCACATGTACCTCGTCGACCTGCCCTCAAAAAGCTTATCCCAATCCGTATCTTTAAGATCTTGCCTAATCTGGCCGTATCTAGCCCTCTCCCAGTTAAATACCCTCCCTTTTGGGCCAGTCTCATCCTTTTCCATTAATATCCTAAAGCAGACAGAGTTGTGATCACTATTTGACACCTGCTCTCCTACCTCGACGTCAACCACCTGGCCTGGCTCATTCCCCAGAACCAAACCCAGTATAGCCCCCTCTCTAGTCGGGCCATCCACATACTGCTCCAAGGACCCTTCCAAAACACACTGTACAAATTCCTTCCCGTCCACTCGTACAGCTCTGGGCTCTCTCCAATCTACTCCAGGAAAATTGAAATCTCCCACTACTACTACCCTATTTTTCCTACACTTATCTAGAATGTCCCTGCATATCCCTTCTTCCACGGCCCGCGGGCTGTTGGGCGGTCTGTAGTAAACACCCAACAGAGTAACCACTCCATTCCTATTCCTCAACTCCACCCATAGAGACTCAATTCCTAAATCATCCATACCTCCCTCCCTCTGCACTGCTATGATGTTGTCCTTAACTAATAAAGCCTCTCCCCCGCCTCTCCTCACACCAACTCTGTCATGCCTAAAACACTTATATCCTGGAATATTCAATTGCCAGTCTTGCCCCTCCTTCAACCACGTCTCGGTCACCGCCATCACTTCTAAACTCCTCGTGAACATTATTGCCTTCAGTTCATCTGTTTTGCCAGTCACACTCCTCGCATTAAAACACATGCACTGACGACCCTCAGCTCTCGGATATTCCTTTCTACCTTCTGGTGTTACCCTATCATCCCTCTCTCTCCCACTCCCAGTTCCCTCTCTCTCCTCACCCTCCCTCCCTATTAGTTTAAACACTTCTGAAACACTCCAGCTAACCTCCCAGCTAAAATATGTGTTCCCCTCCCAGTCAACTGCTCCCTATCCATCTTGAATAGATCACCCTCCCTCCTGAAGACCTCCCAATGATCAATGAATATGAAGCCTTCTGCCCTACACCAATCCCTCATCCATGCATTTAGTTGTAGTGTCTCATTTGTTTTTACCCAATCGGTCCTGGGCACAGGCAGCAGCCCAGAGAACACCACCCTGGAGGCCCTACCTTTCAGTTGAGCCCCCAACTCCCTAAACTGCCTACGTATGTCCCCCCTATGCTTCCTTCCTACATCTTTCTGTCCTACGTGAACTATTACATTTGCCTTAGACCCTTCTCCCTTCAAAATTCCCTCTACCCTCTCTGATACATCCTGGACCCCTGCTCCAGGGAGGTAGACTACCATCCTGGAGTCTCTCTTTTGCCCACAGAAACGCCTATCGATCCCCTTAACCATCCCATCCCCCACCAATATCTCACTCCCTGCTTTCCTGCTGGTCTCTGTGGCATTCTGTTCCCCCTCACTTGCCCTCTCCATCACAGCTTTTACCCCTCCCTTGGTTTTCTGGGGATCCTCCTTTGAGATGGCCTTTGTGCCTTGATTTTTATTCTTGTTCCTCGTATCTATAACCAGCCCGTCCCTACTACTAGATCCAGGGGTCCCCGCAGGACTACCTTCCCTATTCATTGTAACCTCGTTTTCTCTCACTAGACACATGTCCTCCAAGCACAGCTCCAGCTGCCTCACCCTAGCTCTTAAACGTTGCAATTCTAAACATTTTGCGCATACGTGGGCCTTCGGGAGACATGATGCCTCCAAGAAGGTCCACATATGGCAGCGTACACAGTGGACGCATTTGGCCAAGTGTCGTGGCATTTTGTATACCCCCTTTAAAGGTGTTGGGAAAAGAGTGTTGATTAGGTAGGAGTCAAGTTACTCACCGCGTCTATATGTCTAGATTAGAAAGAGAAAATGACTCTGTGACCATCTTGACTGGTAGTTATTTCGTGCTGTTGATTTTGACTTCCCAGTCAAAACCTCGAGGTAATCAGAATTCAATGTGCTGAACCATTGCTGATTCGGCAAGATAGACACGAGAATTTGATTGAATTTCCCAGTTGCAGTTTAGGGCAGATATCATTTTGCATGAGAAACCGAAATACAACATTCTTTTGACCTTGTGACTTTTCTTGGCGTTGGAAGCTTTATTCTTGAGCAAGGTTTTGAAACGTATTGACATCTATTGAGTTGTTTGCTTTGAAAGGTAACATGACAGTGAGCCTGGTGATAAATGAATGGTGATCCATATTAACTTCATTTAAACACTGATCCACCAGGGTAGTATCAGTACAGTGAACTGCAGTGCCCTAGGAGAGGATCAAAACTCATTTCACTGATGATCCTTTTACATGCTCCTGTAGCTTTTATGCTTGTTCTGAGGTTGGATCAGGCCGACATGAGTGAAAGGCATCAGAACAAATTGTCCTGTTTGCAGCTTTGCTTTGACAGTAATGGAAGTGCGCTAGGGCCTGTAAATGGTGTGCACTTACTGGATACATGCATCCTTTTCATTGCTCTTTAAACCACTTAAAAAAGAAACAGGATTGATTTTCAGGTGGCTGATGAGATCGCCATTTCATTTGTGCTGAGCAGTAAATGGTTCCGCCTCGTTATATTTTCCACTTACTGCATATATTTTTCACAACACTGAGGATATTTTCCCAAATTATAGATGGTGGTAGTTGACAATGATTTTGTTTTTGTTGCATTGGTTGTATCTTGTCCAATTTAAAACAGATTTTAGCACGAGAACAGGAGGAGGCCATTCAGCCCCTTGATCTTGTTCTACAATTCTACTAGATCTGTACCCCATCTTCATGTACCCACCCTCTACTGATTGAAGTCAATCATGAACACTTTGGTTTGATGCTGTATCCACTGCCTTTAAAGCCAAGTTGGCGAAACAAATTCTTTTAGAAATCCCTCACAAAAGTTGATTCACATTATGCAACTGATATTTCTTTCCCCTTTAAGAAGTCTGAGAATCTTGGTCTGGAGTATGGGTCTAATTCAATGATAGCAGGAACCATGATTTTCAGCACCTTTCTGATTTCTGCCGGTGATATATTGAGAGTGTTATAAAAATGTATATAATACCATTTAGAAATGAACTTTTGTAAAGGCCCAAACCTTTCTTTTTGACAGTAAATCATCTCACAACATCAAGTTAAAGTCCATAGGTTTATTTGGAATCATGAGCTTTTGGAGCACTGCTCCTTTAAGCCTGTTGGACTTTGACCTGTGAGACTTCTTACTGTGTCCACCCCAGTCCAATGCCAGCATCTCCACATCATTTTTTTTTTGACCCCCTACCTCTCAGTCTATACAATTTTTGAGCAACATTATTTTTATGGCATGCCATCTTAAAAATGTACAACGTAAATAGTGAAGGCACTCAAGAATTAGTTTTCAGTTCCTATATAGCATTTTACTGATTTTAAACTTCACCAAAGTTCCTTAGACAGCACCTTCCAAACCCGCGACCGCTTCATTTGGAAGGACAAGTGCAGCAGCCACAAGGGAACATCGCCAACTTCCACTCCAAGCCATTCACCATCCTGACTTGGAAATATATCTCCGTTCCTTCTCAATCGCTGGGTCAAAATCCTGAAATTCCCTCCCTAACAGCATTGTGGGTCAAACCACAGAACATAGACTGCATTGATTCAAGAAGACAGCTCACCACCACCTTCTCAAGGGCAACGAGGGATGACCAATAAATTCTGGCCAACCAGCATCACCCATGTCCCATGAATGAATAAAACAAAACTGGTTGTGTTGTTTCTGTGAATAGCAGCTTAGCTCAGAGGTAACAATCTCAAGTTTCAATCAGCAAGTCATGATTTCAAGTCTTGTCAAAGACCTGAGTATGAAACCTATGGTAACACTTCTTTGCAGTAAGAAGGGAATGCTACATGATCAGAGGTTCTGCTTTTCAAATACGGCACAGTACTTGTGGGTATAAAAGATCCCGTGGCATGAAGGAGAATGAGAGAATTTGCCTGGAACCTCTTCAACCAACACCACCCAAAGCAGATTAAGTGCTTGTTGGCCTAATATCTGTGTTCAAAATTGGCTGCTGTGTTGGCCTACACGGTAAGTGAGTTCAAAACTAATTATTGGCTACTCAATGCCTTGGGATGTGAAAAGCATTACATAAATACAAGTTCTTTCATTCTGTTTTGACTGGCCTCTACCTACCCCAGCAAATTTGGAAACATGAAGCTCAGTGTCATCCTGAGATGACGGTTCATTAACAGCCCTACTGGTGGGACTCTGTTGTGTTGCAGTGGTCCAAGTAGCCAAGAAGAGAGGGTGAGATTCTGAACATAAGAACGCCAGAACTAGGAGCAGGAGTAGGCTATTTGACCCTTTGACCCAGATCTGCCATTCAATAAGATCATGGCTGATCTTTTTGTGGACTGAGCTCCTTTTACCTGCGCACTCACCAGAACTCTCAATTCCTTTACTGTTCCAAAATTGATCTATCCTTGCCTTAAAACCATTCAATGAGGTAGTCTCAACTGCTTCACTGCACATGGAATTCCACAGATTCACAATCTTTTGTGTGAAGAAGTTCCTCTTCAACTCAGTCCTAAACTTGTTTCTCCTTATTTTTGAGGCCATGCCCCCTAGTTCTAGTTTCAGCTGCCAGTGGAAACAACCTCCCTGTCTCTATCTTATCTATTTCCTTCATAATCTTATTTGTTTCTGTAAGATTTCTCTTCATTCTTCTGAATTCCAACGAGTACAGTCCCAGTCTACTCAGTGTCTCCTCGTAAGCCAACTCCTCTCAACTCTGGAACCTACCTAGTGAATCTCCTCTGCATCCGTCCAGCATGGGCAGCACAGTGGCTAGCACTGCTGCCTCACAGTGTCAAGGACTCGGGTTCGATTCTGGCCTCGGGTCACTGTCTGTATGGAGTTTGTACATTTTCCCTGTGTCTGTGTGGGTTTTCTCAGGGTGTTCTGGATCACCTCCCCCGTGCACCCCCCAACCTTCCAGCACCACAGTCCAAATATGTGCCGATTCGGTGAATTGCCATGCTAAATTTTCCCTCAGTGTACCCTAACAGGTCCCAGAATGTGGTGACCAGTGGATTTTCACAGTAACTTTATTGCAATGTAATGTAAACCTACTTGTGACAAGTAAGTAAAAAAATAAACACAAGTAAGACCAAAAATGTATACTGGCCTCACCAGCACTTTATAGAGCCACAATATACCCTCTCTGTTTTCAATTTCCATTCCTCTAGCAATGAAGGACAAAATTCCATTAACCTTCTTAATTATCTGCTGCGCCTGCAAACCAACTCCTTGAGATTTTTGCACAAGGATAACCAGGTCCCTATGCACAGCAGCATGCTGCAATACTTTACCATTTAAATAATCACTTATTTTGCTGTATTCCTACCAAAATGGATGAACTCACATTTATCAACATTGTATTGCATCTGCTCGACCTTTGCCCATTCACTTAGATAAGTGTCCTCTGCACACTTTGCTCTGCCATTCATCTTCGTGTTATTTGTGAATTTTGATACACTACACTTGGTCCCCAACTCCAAATTGTCTATGTAAATTGTAAACATCTGGTCTTCTCTATCCCTCCTGACTGTTCTTTAGGCCAGATTTAAAAGCTTGGATGACTCTTGTCACCCCTCCATTAGATGGTAAGTGGTAAGGTGCAGATCTAATGTGTTTGATACCATTGAATGCAGTAAAGTTTTGAAACTCAGCACTTGTGTGTACTGTTCCATGGTCAGATATTATGACTTAAGGTACTCTGTCTGTGAAAAAGCATTGGCACAAGATGTGTGGGTTAGATTGCTTGGAATCATAAATTGCCCCTTATTGTCAGGGGGATTAATAGGGTAAATAGGTGGAGTTAACAGATGGGATTGTTGTCAGTGTAGGATGAATGGTCCAAATGGCCTCCTTCTGCACTGTCATGATTTTGTGATTCTATGATAATCTTTCAGTGGTAGCTGCAGTGTAGGAGAGTTGACCTCAAAAATGTCCATCCTCTTAGTGTGGATTAACATTGAGCAGAAACATTGTCCCCCATGAATAAATCAGTATAATCAATGTGGACCTGTACCCATAGCCAGGAAGGCCATTCTCATGGGTGCAGTGGGACTGTGCAAGACATCCTCCATTCCCTTTGGCCTTGGACAACCAACATTACTGTCCCCCAAGCTCTTCTGCCTTCCATCCTATTACAGACCATCCATTTGGTCCTTGTGCCACCCACCCCAATGGTCGAAACTGATTTCTTTGGAAACAATCAGGGGTTTTGCCTGCTGACTGGTCAGATGCAGAGAGAGAACCTTGCTGCCTCCTTTTTGGAAGACCCACCGAGCCATGAGCAGCAGCTTGTATCCACCCTGCATTTGTATATGGTTAACTCTGCCTGACATATGACTTGAAAACAAGCCCTGCATTATTACTAAAGAATGCATGAATAGCAAATGGAATTCACCTTTATTTCAACAGAGCTGGTTGGTCAGATTTGATTGATGCAAAGAAATTTAGCAAGAACAAGCTGACAGATACATTATTAATACTATTTAGTGCAACTTAAAACACAGTTGCAATCATATATTGTTGAGTTTAACTGTGGGTTGACATATTCTGAGCTTCCTTTCGTGCAATGTACAAGGAACCACACAGCAAACGGGCAGCCTATGTTTTGAGTTCAACCAAGCCGAGATAAGCTGATCGATTGCTAACTTCGACTGATGCTGAGAGCTTGCGTATTGCAGCATTGTTGCAGCAACATCAAAGGCGAGAGCTTTTAAAAAAAGGAAGCATTTATTCGAAAGACGACTGGCCAAATATGGAAGTCAAAAAAAGGAGCAGGCTCCGATAAAAAAACTAACAGATTTGATTGGTTGAATTTGGATTATTAAATTGAGGCACAAAATGCCTGGCTGGAAAATAGAAGAGCGGAGTTAATAAAATGTGGAGGCAGGGAATGGAGTCTGCGTGCAAGTCATGGAGTGCTCCAGGGCTATCAGCTGCTGAAGCATTTGCCTCAGTGGAAACAGAGGGCCACATCCTAACCCGGTCAAAGGAATCACAGGACCATCCAATCGCAAGAGCCTACCACTGGCAACGACCAGCAGTGATTCATCTCACTTACTTCTCAGGAGGAGAAAAATAATAGGTTCTCGAAAGCACGTATCATAAATTCTGATTCAATAATAGCATTATGGCTGAATACTGTAAAGGCGGATACCCATGTCACTTACAGGAAAGTAAATTGCTTGCACTTGATTTGAACTTTGTCTCACAATTTTACTTCTGACAGTCACAGAGGAGAGTAAGTTAATATTGAACCATAGAATCCCTACAGTGCAGAAGGAGGCCCTTTGGCCCATTGAGTCTGCACCAACCACAATCCCACCTAGACCCTATCCTTGTAATGGGACTTATTTACCCTGCTAGACACAAAGCGGCAATTTTGCAGGGGCAATCAATCTAATCAGCATGTGTTTTGGACTGTGGGAGAAAACCTGAGCACCCAGAGGAAACCCATGCAGACACGGCGAGAATGTGCAGACTCCAAATGACTGGAATTGAACACTGATGCAGTGAGGCAGCAATGCTAACACCGTGACAACCTGCCAATTGGACATCCATGAGAGCTATAGTGCAACATATACAATAGTGTCGTAGAATCACAGAAAATGTGCAGCACCAAAGGAGGCCATTTGGCCCAGCATCTCCATTCTGGTTGACAAGTAGCCATCCAGCATATTATGGAGGATGACATATTCCATGGTTGAGCCTCTGAGTTCTGGTAGGTGCAGCAGATACTAGTTATGTTGGAAAATCTGGGATGCGGTTACACTGCCCTAATCTGTGAAAATATCTGAAATACAGCTCCTGTAATAGATTTTGATTTTGGTAGATTGATGGGGCTCAGCAGCTGAGAACAGAGGTGAGCGGATTTTAAAGTAACCACCAACCAGTTCCCGGCTCAAATCTATTTGCAGGCCCTGTTTGGGATGAGCTTTGCAGCAGAGTAAATAACCAACACGAGTCATATAGAGCCACTTAGAACTAATTAATAGCGGTCAACTGGGAAATTACACTTGGCCTTCAGTTTCCTGTGGGTGAGGCAGCCAGTTTAGTTGACTACAGACAATCTCTCAGCATTAGAACTGAGATGTTAATTCTCCAGGTAGATCCAGAGGCCCTGTTTGTTTGCAACAACTGTAGGCCATCCTGTTCAAGGGCTCCTCACCCACCTACATTCACAGTGTGTCTGGCTGCAAAACCCATTTAATGATGTGAATTTAAAGAAGTGGAGAGAGGCTGCCTCCATTTTGAAGTGCCTACTCACTTACTTTCCTTCCATTTCAAATGGTCCTCCAACTGCTGAGCCTACAGGGACGTTGAGCCTGCCCTCTGCACATTAATTTGAGGGAAATTGGAAGGAGTGACTTTCGCACACAAGTAGGCCTCTGACCACCACCACCATCACCACCCCCCTCCCCCCACAACTTTCAGTCTGACCACAGGGTACTGAAGTCTATGGGGAAAATCATATCCATGGTTTCCATTCTATCTCCTGTTGTACATCAGTGATCTCTTTGTGGGATGGACATTCCAAAATGAATGCTATCCTTGGAATTCACACTTCACGTTGTTCATAGCTTACTGAAAGCACAAAGTCAGCAGACCCCTAACTCTGTGTTTGCAATTTATCAAAAGAAAACTGATGAGGGTTGTTAGCCACAAGTTCAGAGTGAAAGAGCACCATGTATTTCCTATTCGAGATCAAAGGCATTTTAACTTGAAGCCTTTCCGTGTGGACAATGACCATTGATCATGAGACCAAAACTTCCTTCTGTTACTGCAAACCTTTCCAAGCCCAGGGTCCGGAAGGGATCTGGGCAGGTGGCAGGAGAGCATTGACAAATCAAAGAATCAGCAGTTGACAATCAGTCCGAGAAGCAGACTCTGAAAATAAGTACAAGTCTTCAAGGAACCAAAATAGTTAACCTGTTCCAATTTCAAATATCTCCGAGATACTTGACTGCAAGAAACCTGCCATCATTTGTGAGTTCTTTGCTTTGCAAGATTCTCACTTGAGCTTTGTCATTGAATCTATTCAAGAAACCAAAGGCTTGCTATGTAGGAAACTGACAATTATAGATTAACTATAATTGTACACATACACTATCTTTGTTTGTGTGTATATGCTGTGTGCACATGTATGCTTGTCTGAATGTTGTAATCAGAACACACACTCCAAGGCTAAGCATTGATTCTTTCCATATACAACATACTGATTGCAGGAAACAAGTGAGCAAATACATACTATTCGAAACAACTGTAATATAATCATTGAATTCAAATGATCTTTGCAAGCTGTCTGAGACAGAATACTGTTTCGTATTATGCCATCTGTATCATTTGATTATGTTGTATTGTCTTGCAATACTGCTAACTCAACTGTTTATTATCCTGGATTTAATGCAGTTTAGTCTTGGGATACATGCTTAGTAATACACTGAATCAGCAATTAGCTGAGTTCCATAGACACAGCAAACCATTTGCCAATGCTTGATTTTGGTTTGCTATTTTAACCTTGTCTCAATACAAAACTCTATCACCCAGTAGAATTACTGAGATAAGTGAACACTCCTCTCATCTGTGACCAGGTACTTGTAGATTTTGCCTGTAAAACAGTCTGCACGCTGTCAAACAAATCCCCCTGAGATGTTCAAAAATTGCACGTGCAAAATGTGTGGAAGGCACGGAACTTTATCCGTACTTTCTCAAATGACACATTCCAAACTTGGCTGGGACATCAAGAGAAATAACAAGGCTGAGAGCTTTCTCTCTGAGAATAAAGACTGAGAAATCAAAGTGTGTCAAACTGTGTCGCACGTCTGCATCTCCTTATGGCTGGTAAATTAATTTCATTAGCAAGTCTTCAGGTATATTTTAAATATTTTTATCTTTAATTGTTGCTCTCATTATTTATAAATTTGAAATAAATTAGACTCTAAATCTCCGACTTTAGTCAATTGCAGTACATTTATTGAATGCTTCAATGTATGTCTCTTTTCTGCAGCTCAAAGATGAGACTGCTACAAGAACGACACCTTCTTGCCTCACAGGAGGGAACTTGAGGAAAGTTGCTTTACTTCCAATTTTAAATTAGGAATTTAAAAAAAGTATTCATGGCACAGTTGTCAAAATATTGAACTATGGGAGAAAAACCCATTACATGACAGTTGTGTTTGTTCTTGTTGAAGGTTTTTTGTGTAGAGATATAGGAGCAGGATTGGACCATTCAGCCTCTCAAGTCTGTTCCACCATCCAGTTAGACCGTGGCTAAAACTATTCCTCATCTTGGAGTTTCATGATTGTAGTCCAGAGGAGATTGAGGCAAGATTGAATCTGGAGATACCCACTGAAGACAGGAAAGGTGGCTAAGAGAGTGCAAAAAGGAGAAAACATATGAGAAAAAGAAAGATGCTGTGAAGCATGGCAAAGTGCAAAAATGTATGAGTGAGATAGGAGCAGAATTCATCCATGTAAGTAAATAAAGCTTAGCTAAATTTGCAAAGCCATGAAAATAACCTTCAGCAGGGAGCAGGATACATCCATACGAAGAAATAGCCAGAGAGCATAGGTAGATCAATCCTTGATCCATGACAGAGAACCAGTAGTAGTGACTATATCAAAGACCCTCTTTAGAACCAGACAGTTACGCGGTATGACTATGACTCACAAGGAGAAGCGTAGGGAACAGACAGCAAGTGGTAAGGGCATAAGCCTTAAAATATCACAAAGACAGACGTTCTGAAACAAACCACAAGTGACAGGACAAAACACAGAGACTAGAAGGCCACAACCTGAGTTTGACGTCATTTGCAACATGGAAATAAAGGGATGGAGTGACATTCGATTACATGATTTATTCTGAAGTCGTGTGTTTCAATTGTGATGTGATATTGCGCACATAGTGCTTTGATCTGTAAACGACAGAGTGTTTCTGAGCTTGATGTGAAAGGCCTCTCCCGTATACGTGTGGTAAAAGCTTGAATAAATTCACCTTGTTATGCTGCACTCTGATGTGAAGGCTCAATCTTTATTAAACCCTCCAAGACCTTTTCAAAGCAGCTGTTTTGACATGCCTACTGGTGCATGTGGACTGGGTCATGGACACTGTGTCAACTGTTGAATGCAGAGACACTTTCCTAAAGACTTTAAAGGAAGAGGGACACTGGGACCTGAATGTTTTCCGGGGTGGAGGAGAATATCTTTCAGTTCTTAAGGATCTTCAGTATTCGGATAATTTCACACCCTTTGGTGGCAAGCGGATGCCCTGGCCAATCACCCAACATTTGGATGTAACTAAAATAATGGGCCAGGATATTTTAGACCTGGCACTGAGTGTTTTCCCCGCCGTCAGATGCATTGGACAATTTACTTGAGCAGGACTGAAATATCCCACCGAGGGAGAGGGGGTTGTAAAATCTTGACCATGGAGCCATTCCAGTACCGAAGGAGCCCATTCGGTCCATCGAATCCTTGCTAACTCTCTGTGGAGTAACCCAATCAGTCTGCTCTGCCCTTGTCACCCTGCACGATTATTTCCCTCAACAGTCTTTCCCATTTTCTTCAGAGCTCATTAATTGGCACCACTTTCACCACTCTGAATGCAGGGAGTTCCAGGTTACTGCCACTCACTGTGTAAAAACCTTTCTTCCTCACATCCCTTTTGACTAAATCAGCATCCCTCTGGTCCTCATGCTAATGTAGCTACTGAGAACAGCTTTTCATATTTAAACCTGTAATCATCTCCAGAAAATCTCCCCTCAATCCCCTTTGTTCCACAGAGAACAATCTCAGCTTTAGTGGAGACATGGTAGCACAATGGTTAGCACTGCTGCCTCTCAGTACCAGAGACCCGGGTTCAATTCTGGTCTCAGGTCACTGTCTGTGTGGAGTTTGCATGATCTCCCCGTGCCTGCGTCGGTTTTCTTTGGGTGCTCCGATTTCTTCCCACACTCAAATATCATAGAATAGAATCCTGGAAGCCCTACAGTGCAGGAGGAGGCCATTCAGTCCATCAAGCCTGCCCTGACAGCATTGCCACCCAAGCCCAATCCTCATAACCCCATGGATTTACCCTGATAATCCATGGATTTATCTTGATAATCCCCCTGATATTCAGGTCAATTCACCATGGCCAATCCACCTAACTTGCACATCTTTGGAATGTGGGAGGAAACCGAAGCACCAGGAGGAAACCCGTGCAGACACAGGGAGAATGTACAAACTCCACACATACAGTCACCCGAGGCCAAATTAAACCCGGGTCTCTGGTGCTGTGAGGTGAATTGACCATGCTAAATTGTCCCTTAGTGTTAGGGATATTAGCAGGATAAATACATGGGGTTGCGGAGATGGGGCTTGGGTGGGATTGTTGTCGGTGCAAGCTCAAAGGGCTGAATGGTGTCGTTCTGCACTGCGGGGATCCTTTGGCTCTTCAACCCAATCCCCCCAATTCTAAAAATGTTGGCTGAGTCAGCCGTGGGCAGAACTTCAGCAAAAATACTCCACCTGGTCGCTTGGCTCTCCTTCCTGTGATTATAGCTGCGTTTTCTCAAAAAGTGATTGTCGCACCATTTTGTGTTTGCAAACACATTGCACTCGAATACATTACCACTTCATTTGTGTGCTGAAAATTATACGTGGCTGGGCTGATGGCAGCTTTAGTCCTTTGCAAGAGGAAAGGTGCTGGCAGATTCACCTCCAGCTAACAGAATTTACTGAGTGATGAACTGTCCACCCACTGATCCCAAGATATGAATTGGGTTTTATAAGATGGCTCAGCTTGGCTAGCAGTGATTGGAAAGTGAAGTAACCTGTGTTGTAACCTGATGCAGCAGAAAAACAATGCACACACATATTTGCAATGTAAGATAAACTACTTAGGGATTGCATACTTTTGAATCTGTTTTCTCCCTCCTGGGGACTCTGCATTGCCAATTAAAATGACGAACTCGATTGTAATTGGCTGTGACACCTCCTATTTATCATGGGCAGGTAGTGAAACCTTCTGCCTGTCTTCAAAGAAGATGCTGCTACGCAAATGAGGTATTGATGTAGTTGCTGTTGCTATGCAACAGATATTTTGGCTCAGTCATCTTTTGCTTCACTGGTCAACGTGGCTTAGTAACAATCTTTCACAGAGAAACCTCATCATAAAGGCGAGAAACAGGAAAAAGAATGGATAAATTGAAAGAAACCATTATCGACCATATCAGCATTAAGGACTGGGCTTATTGCAGGAACCATGATGGCCTGGCCCCACTGGAGAAAACCCCACATCAGCCTCCCAGCAATGGGAGAACCTTCCTTGATGAAGTTATAAGGTAAAGGGTCTGATGCAGGATTCATGGCCATTGGTGGCTGGATGTCAATTAACTTCATTAAAGAGCCAATTGGTACCGATAATCCATGACCCATTGCAATTTTCTGGTGCTTCATTGCTTTAACGAAACCCCACAGCTTTCCCATACCTCTAGATGGCTGCATTGCAAAACCCAGGGGTGTGATTTTAGCAGCTGTTCATGCCACATTCCCCCTGCAGTGAGGTTAGAGATTTTGGTGGCCAACTAAACCTCCATTCGCTGTGGCGGTGTGAGAAAATCTCACTGGAGTGAATGGTGGTAAGATCCCAGCCGTGGGTTTGCGAGAAGCCTCCACGGGGCGATGGGTGAGCTGGGAGATTTACTCGTCATCAGATTCTCTGTGTCTGAAATCGGAAAGAGAGTGTGACTGGGAAAACCACCGCTGCCTGTGCCTCTGACATCTCTGTCTCCCTTCTCCCAATACCCCCAATCCCTGCAACCCCCAATCCACCCTCACTCGCTCTTGGCCTAGGGTGCAGGACATCTCTGGGTGCCAGGTGAGTGCTGGCGGTGATGATGGTGAGTAGTTACCAGCTTCTGATTGGCCTGCAGTTCCCAGTAAGGATCTCAGTTGTTGGGGAAGGCCCAAATGTGGCCACTTAAGTAATAAAAGGGGCCTTGATATTATTGGGCCTCCCCTACAGAACTGACATGGCTTTCAATGAACAAAGTATAGCACAGGAACAGGCCCTTTAGCCCTGCATAATGACCTGACTAAAACAAAAACCTCCTATCCTTATTCGGTCCGTATCCCTCTATTCCCTCCCTATTCATGTACCCATTCAGATGCCTGTTAAATGTTGCTAATGTGCCTGCTTCCGCCATCTCCTCCAGCAGTGCGTTCCAGATGCCCACCACTCTCTGCGTGGAAGGCTTCCCCCATTCATCTCCCTTAAACCTTCCGTCTGTGGCACTTTGTAACTTCCTACCAATTCTCCCACTGAAACCACTGTCAGCCTCACAAAAGCCAGCCCAAAGAGGCTTTACTTCACCACTGCCTAAAGATGATCCAGTGACTCCTTACAAATTTGTGACCAAGTGTTATGGAATAAGTGGGTATTACCGCAGGTTCGATAGTCAACTAGTACCAAGAATTAAATTGCTGCCTCAGATTGATTTCCCTGTGGGATAAAGGAATATGCAATGGAATTAGCGTTAAGTATAAATAACGAAGCAATGTTGTTTGAAATGTTGCCACATTTAAGGTGGTATCGTGAACAAGATGAGGTCATTATTACCGGTTAATTTGACAATCAAATGATAATGTGAACTTAAGAGCAAGTGTTGAGGAGTGGATGGGTAATATATTTTTAGAATCAGTACACTGTTTTGCTTGAACTGTGAGCTGAAATTCTCCCTTCCATTCATAACCATAGTAACATGCTTAGCTTGGATTCCTAAAATCTGCTCCAATGCAAGTTCAATTCTGCTGACACAAGCTTTCAAATAAATTGTTGATTAAAAGATTAGTTAATATGGAGCCTTATCGCACACATATGTTCTTTATAAATAGGAAAACTGCCTTGCTTGTCTATTTGTACAATCTTTTTGGTTTCTTATTTAGACTTTGGTTCTGCAAACTCCAAATGAGAATCCATAGAGCTCACACATAAAATAAATGGACTTAGGCTATCAGCCAGTATAATATAGTAAGCAACACAATAATGTGTTCAGATTTTATTGGTAACATCAAACTCTTGGCACCAGTGCTTGAATATTGCATGTGGAATTGTTTAATTATTATCACTCATTTATCAAAGCTGCTTTCAATTAGTTTGGCCATTGCCTCATCCACTTTAGCTTGCAAGCTAAATGATTACACTCACTAGATTCAAGGTCGCGTCTGCTGCTGAAGTATCTCCTGATCCAAGACAATGCAAGCTTTAAGAACTTTTGCCAATAAAATGCTTTGAAAAAATTTGCAATATTTCTATAAGTGTTAATGCCCGCCATGTGAAATGTGTGACCAGAAAAATAGTGGAATGGAAAGTAGACTATTTCGTACACTACAGTTCATCACTGCAATCTAGAAAAGACCAAAGGCCTGAGATTTGTAAAGGAATGCTCATTAGTGTCAATCGTGTTGCATTTCTGGACTCCAGAAAGATGTCAAATGCAATTTTCGGCAATGCAGAATAAATGCACTTTGAAATGGACATTAGCAGGACATAATAAATGAGTTATTGAACAACGCACTTTTGAAGAATTAATCTCTTTGGAGTCAATACCCAAGGAAAATAAAATTCTGACAAACACTTGGTGAAAGTTTAGCATTAAAATTGGTTGCCAATTCTTCAATATATTTAAATCTCCTTTCCAAATTGCTACACTTATAATCTTAATAAATCCTTGAAATCCTAGCTGCCGGAGGGAGCACAACTTAATCTGACAAAAATTGTGTACTGAGCACACTTGTAATAATTATTCTGTCACAATAAACAAAAGGAAGGTCAATGGATTTGAATCACTGAGTGCAGGCAATTGAAGCACTATTATGGGAAAGAAAACAATTTAGATTGCCTTGTGCCTTTAGCACTGATTTATCATCATGTGGAACAATTAAGGATTTGACTAATCCATTGATATTCTGCTTTAATGAAAGCACTTCTGGCGTTACCCAGTTAAGACGGAGAGAATTAAAATAGTAAGAGGCACCCAACATTGCTTATACCCGTGTACCATTTTGAGTCCAGTGACCTTAATTTTGGTGGGATTTATTCTGACACTCCTGTTGCAGTGTCAGTGTTGTTACAGGACTCTGAAACCTTCTGTAAGAATGTTTTTTTTGAGTCCTGCTGGTTTTTGCTGCCCATTCAAACAAGTCAATCAATTTGCCCAGAGATTGTTTGGATGGAAAACCTGGCCTTCTTAATGTTCAAACCTCTCCACCCTCATGGTCCCAGCAATGTTTGAAGCCAAACAATGGCCAATGCTAATGGTGTGAATGCAGAAAATGGTTTGCATGACTCATTTGTCTCAATTATAGTCTAGTGACTGATTATGATATGCAGTCAAGCTCATGAAAAATGATGAGCCTTGGTAGATTCAACTTCTACATTAGATTTTGTCTTCTTTAAGAAACCCACCTTGAAAAAGATCCTCATATACTTCAGGAATTTCAAAGTCCAATCTCTGAGACGAAGTAACATAGACTCTGAAAAATATTAGTGCCGTAGAAATAATAAATGGATAGATAGAAAAATTGGAATGTTATATTAGCTCTGGGTACATTTGTGTTCTATTATTTATTGAGGACATTGATATTGTGTAGCTTTTCAATATTTAATGCAAAATTGTGACTTTTCAGATCTTCTCTGACAATGTTTATAATTATTTTCCAGGTGATAACTGACAGGCAAGATGGCATAAAGTTTCAACTTCACGGTAAGGGCGTTGAGGAGGAACCAAAGGGTGTTTTCAAAATCAACGAGAAGTCTGGAGATATCATTGTGACCCGTTCACTGGATCGTGAGGATTTGGATATGTATATTGTAAGTATTACACATACTGTACATATTCCTTGTAAAATTGGGCCCCTGCATAATCAAAATTGCATATTGATCCCGTTCACTGGAAGAGTTTAATACACAATGATTGATATCTGAAACATACATTTTTATTGTAACTTCAACTACAAAAGGAGTTTAGAAGAGGAACTATTTAACTGTAATTTGTAGGCTAGAAGAAAGCTCCTCTGAGCAGTATTTGCAGTTTGACAGTCACTTACTGAAATTCAACAGTATGGCACGGTGGTTAGCATTGCTACCTGACTGCGCCGGGAGGTTAGTAAACATAATGAGAACGCGTGTTATTGGGGACAATAAACTGGCATGGTTTGAGAATTGGCTATTGGACAGAAAGCAGGGAATAGAAATGAAAGAGTCATTCTCAGCCTGGTAGTCTGTGGGTATCACAAGAATTGGTGCTTATAGCCATATGTTCTCAATCTGTATCAGTGAGTTGGATATGAAAGCTAAATGTAATATTTCCAAATTAGCTGATGACCATAACTTGTGGATATGTGAATTGCGAGGAGGGTGCAAGGAAGTTTGAAGAGGATTTAGGTAAATGAGTGGGCAAAAACATAGCAGATGGAATATAATGTAGAAAAATGTGAAGTTATCCATTTAGTAGGAGGAACAGAAATGCAGAGTATTCCTCGGATGGTGAGAGTTTGGATATGTTGAGGGATCAAGGTTATCTTTGTACATGTGTCACTGAAAATCAAAATGCAGATGTAGCAAGGCAAATGATATATTGGCCTTCAGTGCAAAAGGATTTGAGCAAGAAGCCTCACAACACCAATTTAAAGTCCAACAGGTTTATTTGATAGTATGCTATTTACTGTCAGATTACTATTTACTATCAAATTATTATTTACTATCAAATAAACCTGTTGGATTTTAAACTGGTATTGTGAGATTTCTTACTGTGTTTACCACAATCCAACGTCAGCATCTCCACATCAGAGGATTTGAGCACAGAGGTAAAAATAAAAGTCCTGCTGCATTTAGATAGAGCCTTGGTGAGACCGAGGCTGGAGTATTGTGTATATTTCTGATCACCTTACCGAAGGAAGGATATATTTGCAAAAGAGGGAGTGCCAAGAAGGTTCACTAGATTTCATGGATGATGACATTGACCTATCAGGAGAGATTAAGAAAATTGGGCCTGTATTCTCCAGAATTTAGAAGAATGAGAGGTGACCACTTTTAAGCATACCAAATTCTTACAGAGCTGAACAGGGTGGATGCAGGAAGGATGTCTCCCATGGCTGGGGTGTATCTAGAACTAGGTGTTACTGTCTCAGAACAAGAGGTCAGCCATTTAGGACTAGGATTAGTAAGAACTTTTTCACTCAGAGGGTTGCGAATCTTTGGAATTCTCCACTTCACAGGTTCAGTCACTGAGTATATTCAAGGTGGAGATCAATAGGTTTTCAGATATTAAAGATGCAGAGGGCTATGGGGATACTGCAGGAGAATAGTGTTGAGATAGAAGATCAACCATAATCTAGTTGAATGGCAGAGCAGTTTCAAGAGGCCAATTGGCCTATTCCAGGTCCTATTTCCTAAGTTCATTAGCCATACACTATTCTGAATTGGAATTGTATAACTGTTCCTTCAGTGTTGCTGTGTCAAAATCTGGGAATTTCCTCCCGAACAGCCCTGTGGGTGTACCTGCATCACATGGATTGCAGCGACTCAAAAAGGCAGCTCATCACCAGCATCTCGAAGGCAATTAGGAATGGGTAATAACTGCTGGTCCTGCCAGAGATGGTCACATCCTGTGAAATAATTAAAAATAAGTTAACATTGAAACTGAAGAATGTAGATTGAGGCAGATGTTTGAGGAAAAATCAACATCTGGCATGTGGGAGGCTTTCAAGTGTAAGTTGATAGGGATTCAGGACCGGAATATTTCTGTAAGGATGAAGGATAAATATGACAAGTTTTGGAAACCTTCGATAATGAGAGATATTGTAAGCCTAGTCAAAGAGGAAAAGGAAGCATTGTCAAAGCTAGGAGGTTGGAAACACACAAAGCAAGCATGGAATACAAGGAAGGTAGAAAGAAACTTAAGCAAGGAGTAAAAAGGGTTAAAAAGAGATCATGATAAAGCATTGGCTATCAGGATTAAGGAAAATCCGAAGACTTTTTATACATATATAAAGAGGAAGAGGGTAGCCAAGGAGAGGGTTGGCCCACTCAAGGATGAGGGAAGGTATCTATGCATGGAGCCAGAGGAAGTGGATGAGGTATTAAACGAGTACTTTGTGTTAGTATTCACCAAAGAGAAGGACTTGGTGGATGATGAGTCTGGGAAACGATGTGTAGATAGTTTGAGTCATGTTGAGATCAAAAAGGAGGTGGTATTGGATTTCTTGAGAAACATTAAAGTAGACAAGTTCCCAGGGCCTGATGAGATATACTGCAAAATACTGAGAGAGGCAAGGGTGGAAATTGCTGGGGCCTTGAGAGAAATTATTGGTTACAGGGGAGGTTCCAGAGGATTGGAGAATAGCCAGTGTTGTTCCTTTGTTTAAAAAGAATAGCAAGAATAATCCAGGTAATTGCAGACTGGTGAGCCTTACATCAGTGGTAGTGAATTTATTGGAGAGGATTCTTTGAGACAGGATTTATTCTCACATGTAAATAAGTGGACGTATTACTGAGAGGCAACATAGTTTTATGAAGGGGAGGTCGTGTCTCACAAACTTGATTGAGTTTTTCGAGGAAGTGACGAAGATGATTGATGAGGGAGGTTAGTGGATGTTGTGTACATGGACTTCAGGAAGGCCTTTGACAAGGTCACTCATGGCAGACTGGTCAGAAGATGAAGTTGCGTGGGATCAGAGATGAGCCAGCAATGTGGGTGCAAAACTGGCTCGATCAAAGAAGACAGAGAATAGCAATGGAAGGGTATGTTTCTGAAGGGTGTGTTCCTCGGGGATAGTGCTGGGATTTTTGCTCTTTGCTCTTTGTTCTTTGTTCTTTGTAATATATACATATACATGATTTGGAGAAAAATGTAATTGGATTGTTTAGTAAATTTGTGGCCGATATAAAGTTTGGTGCATTTGCAGAGGAACATTAGAGGATATAGCGGGATATAGATCATTTGTAGACCTGGGTGGAGAGATAGCAGATGGAGTCTAATCTGGACAAATGTGAGGTAATGCATTCTGGAAGGTCTACTACAGGTAGGAAATGTACGGTAAATGGTAGAACCCTTAGGAGTATTGATAGGCAAAGAGATCTGAGTGTACAGGTAAACTGATATACAGGTCACTGAAAATAGCAATGCAAGTAGAGAAGGTAATCAAGAAGGCATATGGTATGCTTGCCTTCATCGGCTGGGGTATTGAGTTTAAAAATTGGCAAGTCATGTTGCAGCTTTATGGAACCTTAGTTAGGCCACACTTGGAATATTATGTTCAATTCTGGTTGCCACACTGCCAGGAGGATGTGGAGGCTTTGAAGAGAGTACAGAAAAAATTTGCCAGGATGTTGCCTGGTATGGAGGGCATTAGTTATGAGGACAGGTTGGAGAGACTTGGTTTGTTCTGACTGGAGTGACGGAGATTGAGAGGAGACCTGATAGAAGTCTACAAAATTATGAGAGGCATGGGCAGAGTGGATAGTCAGAAGCTTTTTCCCAGGGTGGAAGAATCAATTACTAGGGGGTCATAGGTTTAAGGTGCGAGGGGCAATGTTTAAAGGAGATGTACGAGGCATATTTTTTACACAGAGAGTAGTGGAAGTGGATACAGTAATGACTTTAAAGGGAAATTTTGACAAGTACGTGAATAGGATGGGAATAGAGGGATATAGTACCCGGAAGGTAGGGGTTTTAGTTAAGTCGGGCAGCCTGGAGGGTCAAAGGGCCTGTCCTTGTACTGCAATTTTCTTTGATCTTTATTCCTTAAAATATAAATTCTTCCTACATCAGTTCAAGGATGAAATTTTGTAATTGATTTTATCACATTTCTGATCAGCTCTTTCCTCCTTGAGCACATGTCAGTCCAGGTCCCACTCACTTTCTCTCCACATCCCCTAGCAAGGTGTCTACTTTTTAAAAAAGAAAAGATTCTGGTAAATATCACCTTTTTTTGAAACACTTTTATTACTTTGCCTCATCATTTATGGTCTTGGCCTCTGTCTCCCCTCAGCTGTTCTGTAATGTATACCTGCATCCCTAAGTAGCTTTTCATTTTCTTGGGAACCAGTGAGACACGTCATTCCCATGACTGAGTATAGTTTTGTACTCAGCCACTAGATACCTTCCTGGGTTTATACAGCTCTAATTTACTTCGTGGCTGGTACAAAATGCTGTCTCCGACTGTGATGAATGGAAGCGTGTATCCTTTCAAAAATATGGCATTTTAAATGTGAAATATTCAGGAATCTGACAGATAACACGACCACTGGAGATCTGTTTTGATACCTGTTGGGTCTCAATTTGAGAGACAACTTGAAAAGTAATCAATCTTGTTTTGACAGCATTGGCTTGGATTTATTTTAACAACTTCTAAATGTGGGTTTAATGCATTGGTGAATGCTATTGTCCAACTCCCCCCAGCGTAATAAAATTTACACGTTTGATCTTAGCATTTCCAGTACAATTCTATTGAAACGATTATCAAGCATTCAAATAAGAGTGAACTGCAGCACTTAAAACACTAGGGTGCTGACCATGTGACATTACTATCAAGTAGAAGGATTGCTGTCAACCCACATGTAGCAAAAGCTAGTTTATAGATTATATTCCTCTGATTCTCATTGCTGATTGCAGTTGTAAGTAAACACGACAGTTTTAGCAGTTAACTGTCTATGCTGAATGCAGAACGTGACATGAAATTTCAAACTAATGCATTGGAAGATGAATAATCTAATGATGCAACAACTGAAACTGCCAGAAATAAACAAATTCATGGAATCATAAAATCTGTACAATGCAGAAGGAGGCCATTTGGCCCATCGAGTCGACAACAATCCCATCTAGGCCAGGTCCTAGAATCAACTTAGCACGGTCAACCAACCTAATCTGCACATCTGTGCGAGTATGGGCAGAATATGAACATTCCACATAGACAGTGACCCAAGGCCGGAATTGAACCCAGATCCCTGGTGTTAAGAGGCAGCACTGCTAACTACTATGCTAGCATTTTCTCGAGAGCAAAGCAGATATTGCCCCAGATCTCCTGATAGACGTACACAGAAGGATGCATGAAGAGACCTCCATTGGAAGGGACAGTGCAAGGATTCCCAGGAATTGTCAGGAAGTTCCAACTTCTGATGGGCAAATTACTTTGCACAAACTCGTTACGTACAAATGACCAAGCTGGTAATCAAACCTGAGTCCTTGGTGCTGTGAGACAGCAGTGCGCGAACCATTGTGCCACTGTGCTACCCAACTGGAAAATGTTAAGAAATTTCAGAGATTTGAAGCAAGTACAAATATTGGGGGAGTACAGAACGGATATGCAGGGAAAGGTCTGAGATAGAGTGAAAGGCAGGAAAGATTAAATTACAAAATGATTACTATGGAAGGTAAAAGGAGAAGAGATGTGACTAGTAAAGAAATAAAAATTAAAATATTGCCAGTATTGGAAATCTGAAGCAAAAACAGAACATGTGGGAAATAATAATGAGGGTAAGTAGCATCTGTGGAGAGAGAAACCAAGGTAATGTTTCGCATCTACAAAGGGTCACTTCTCACTCTGGGTGCACTTTGACCTGCAGAGTTTGATCCATAGTTCCCGGATTTATTTCAGAAACAGGAGGAGGTGTCAGTAGGAGATGGTAGAATTGTCACCAATAGCTGCTGTGCAAAATAACGGCCACAGCGATTATGATCAGAAACTTGTTGAATTCAACATTGAGTACAGAAGGCTGCAAAGTGCATGAATTGAATGATGATGTGCACTTTGAGCTGGCATTGACTTTATTGGAACAATATAGGAGATAGGGGTCAGAGTGGAAGGGAGAATTATGATGTCAGGAGACTGAAAGTGAACAGAGTTGTTCTACAAAGCAATTGTTCGATCTGCATTTCCTAAGGATAGAGAGGACTGCAACATGGGCAACAAATATGCTATGCTAAATGAAATGAAAAGATCATCTGGGGCTCATTGTGGCAGGAGGGGAAGAGGTAATAGTTCACAGTGGCATCTCCTGCTCTAGCACCAGATGGCGCTGTGGAGAAGGGGAGGGGGTGTTGGGGGCAATTGAGGGATGGACCAAATGTCACAGAGTGGACAATCACATCAAAATGCTGAGAATGAAGCAGCAGATGCATCTGTTGGTGACTTGAGTGTGGAAACTGATGGACAGCAAGGCAAAACCAATGGTGGTTGTGGGAGGGAGAGAAAGGAGGGAGAACAACAGACAAGGTCCCAGATTCTATTCTGAAGGAAATCTGTAGTTGAGGATATAAAAAGAAATACTGGAAGCATTGGCCTTGAATAATTTACTTGCACTTTCAATTTAGTAGTGTATTAATTGATCACAAAGCAGATTCATCTAAATTAAGGATATCAAATATAGATTAATAGCTTTGCAAATTGTTCAGTTGCAAGCATGGCCGAACTTTTTTAGCCTACCATTTTAATTCACTGTCTAAATTCTCTGTCCTTGTCTCCCATTCTGTTCTACTGAAGCTCAACTTCAGCTTGTACCTTTGTTCATTGGACCCAGGCCAGATGGTGAAGTGAGAAACACAGACACAGATCTTTTCCTCAATCCCTCCAGCCACCTGACGAAGGGACAGGCTGTCCCGAAAGCTTGCAGCTTTTGCTACAAATAAACCTGTTTGGACTTTAAACTGGTGTTGTGGGAATTCTTTCTGTTTTATCCCAGTCCAATGCCAGCATCTCCACATCCTAATAACTAACTCAGCACCATCTTAAAAGCTAAGTTTAACAACTTCACAAAACTTCTCCATCCACTTTTTAAGATTTCAGTTGCAGGAGATAATTTGGATATTCTCATCAACACTTCCTTTCGACTCATCTTTTGCTTTTCTCTGTGTACCGTTACCATCCCCTGAAGCTTTGCACCATCAACCCTTCTGTCATATAATCAGAGAATCCCTACAGTGCAGAAGGAAGCTATTCAGCCCATCAAGCACAAGTCCACCCAGGCCCTATTCCTGCAACCCCATATATTTATCCTGCTAATTCTCCTGATACTAATGGGCAACTTATCATGGTCAATCTGCCCAACCTGCACACCTTTGGTATGTGGGAGGAAACTACAGCATCTGGAGGAAGCCCATGCAGACATGGGGAAAATGTGCAGATGCCACACAGACATTGACCCAAGCTGGGAATCAAACCTGGCTCCCTGGCGTTATGAGGCAGCAGGGTTAAACACTGTGCCATCCTAATTTCTTTGACTTCCATTCAATCATAGACCTCCCCTTTGTTTCCCCCCATCTCTGCAATTCATTTCTCGCTGTAATATCTGTCAATTTCTCCTGGTTTGATGAAAGATCATCAACCTTAGCATCGATGGATGTAATATCTTGTGGATTCTATGGCCATGTTTTGAATGTGGCCCTTTATAATGTAGCAAAGTGCACTCAAAAACTGTCTATCCTGCAATGCACCCAGCCCAGGGATTTATTCTCTTTGTGTGAGCAGAACTGCGCAAGAATAGGGAATTCTGCCAATGCTTATTTGCATGAAAGGCTGTATTGAAATATACAATTTACGTTTTAATTCCAGTTCCCTGATTTCTCTCTTCAATCCAGCAGAAACATTTGTGTTTCTGTGACAATGGCCTCAACGAGTCACCCCAAAGTTGAGGTGGCTCCTTGTTGAGAAGACTGTAATTGCCATTTGACCTTCTGCCTTTCACAGTCAAAATGATATGTCTCAGGATAATTGGGTTCAGATCTGTCAAATCAGACAGGATTACATATCTGTACTTTATTTTTATTACCTATTTAAAAAAAAAATCCACGTCAGGTATCACACACCAGCAGAGCAGCAAGAGGACCACAAAGCATATTCGCTGTAGGAAAACCTTACTTTTGGAACACAACAATTATATTTGTTCCAGAGATTGTGGCAACATTTTTCTGCCAGCTATAGTTCTCTTTCTGCAGCTTCTTACCACTGCTATGTTGCAACTCTAACTCCATTTTGTTTTTCAACCTGCTTATCAATAGGGAGGCATAGTGGTTAGCACTGCTGCCTCACAGCGCCAGGGACCCGAGTTTGATTCCCTGCTTGGGTCACTATCTGTGTGGAGTTTGCACATTCACCCCATGTCTGTTTGGGTTTCCTTTGGGTGCTCCAGTTTTCTCTCACAGTCCAAAGATGTGTGGGTTATGTTGATTAGCCATGCTAAGTTGCCTCTTAGTGTCAGGGGGATTAGTAGGATATATCTGTGGGATTATGGGGAGCCTGGGTGGGATTGTGGTTAGTGCAGGCTTAATGGACCGAATGGCCTCCTTCCGCATTGTAGGGATTCTACGATTGTACGACAACTTGTCTACTGTCTTGTTCTCATAACATTGATGGAATTTGAAAATAGGTTTTGTTATAGCTGTATAAGGTGCTGGTGAGGCCTAAGCTGCAGTACTGTGTGCAGTTTTGGTCTCTTTGCTTAAGAAAGGATATATTGGCACTGGAGGAGGTGCAGAGGAGATTCACTAGGTTGATTCAGGAGTTGAATGGGTTGGCATATGAAGAGACATTGAGTAGACTGGGGCTGTACTCATTGGAATTCAGAAGAATGAGGGGAGATCTTATAGAAACATATGAAATTATGAAGGGAATAGGAAAGATTGAATTGAATCTTGTTGAATCTGTTTGCCTTGCACCCATCAGGACAGATGCAAAAGGTACAACAATTTATGCTGTGTGACAAAAGGGTCCTGATTTTTTTTTATTCATTCTCGGCATGTGGGTATCCAAGCTAACATTTATTGCCCATCTCTAATTGCACTTGAGAAGGTGATTGTAAGTTACCTCCTTGAACTGTCATGATCCATGTGGGGTGGATACATCCACAATGCTTTCAGGAAGAAAGCTCTAGGATTTTTATCCAGTGATATTGAAGAAATGACAACATATTTCCAAGTCAGGATGCTGTGTACTTTAGACTGGAACTTGCAGGTGGTGTTCCTGTGCATTTATCCTTCTCGGTGGTGGAGGTTGCAGATTTGGTAGGTGCTGTTGAAGGAATATTGTTGAGTTTGCTGCAGTACATCTAATAAATGGAACACAGTGCTGCTGTGCCTCCAAGATGGAGGGAGTGAATGTTTAAGGTGGTGGATGAGATGCCAGCCAAAAGGGGAGCTTTATTTTTGGATGTTGATAAGTTTTATGAATGTTTGTGAGTGGCACCCATCTAGGTAAACAGAGACTATTCCATCACTTGTGCCTTTCTTTGCCATTCTTGTATCTGTCCTGGTAAGTACAAGATGAAAAACTTTGACAGCATGCCTAATTTTTTTCAGCAATGTTCAAGTTTAATAATACAAGTGATGAGCTGCTTCTTGATCCATTATCCATCCCCTTTACCTCATACCCGAGGTCTGCTCTAGCCTGTCAGCACCATATACAGCAGACAGAAGGTGTTGCTGCAGCAGAGCGACTGATGCAAATAGACTTTGAATTTCGCTATCATGACTCAGCCTAATGGTGACAGGCAATCTTAAATGACAGACAGCCGTGGGACAGAAATCTGCAAACATCTGGCTGCAAGTCAGGCCTCCTGTTACGTGTATAACTGCCCTGATTTACATTATGATATAATGCAGTTTTGTTTGACTAAATTGACATAATTAGTCTAATACCCAGCGTACTGACAGGAGTTGATGTGGACTGTTGGAATTAAACTGTGACTCTGGCCCAAGATTTACTGGAAACATAATAGTCAAATTATGGAAAATGATGTTATCAGTGTTTTAAAAGAACAGTTTGGGGTGAGGAAGAGACATTTGGGCTGGATTTTATGATCTCCTCCCCACCCTGTCCCCCGCTTCCCAAGTTGATAAGTGAGGGGGTTGCTGTATTATGGGCACATTCCCAGTGCCTATCCACCCACCCCTGTCAAATTTCTATCAGCAATAGTAGAGGCATCAGGTGGCCATCTGCCAATGGGCCAACTGAGCCCTTAGGTGGTCACTCAGCATTTTGGATTTCCACTGATTAGGTGGAATTTTCTGGCAATTCCCACAGTGGGATTTTGGGGTCCTGCGAATAGTGAACCCCTGCTGTGGGTTCCCCAACAGTGAGATGGGGAAGGGTGCAAAGATGGGAACCCTGTTGACAGTGGAGGGACCAGAAGAAAATTCAGCCCATTACAGTATCTAAACTCACTACAGAAAGCTAGAGCTGCAATTTCATGGTGTAATGGCCCTCTTTATGGCCCAATGTGCTTGGTGATCCAGAATGGAACTACTGAAACTCTGAACTCTCATTTCCTACAAGTCAGCAATTTATCCCAAAACTTGTGATAAAATTTACAATATGTTTTTACTTTGTCGTTCTCTCTATTATTATTTCCCTCGTCATCCAATCTTTCTTTTCCTTGCCGTTTTTCTTACTTTATCTAATTAATTCCAATCCACTCTTTTTGGGTGGCATGATGGTACAGTGCCTCACAGCATTAGGAATCCAGGTTCAATTCCCAGCTTGGGTCACTGCCTGTACACAGTTGACACATTCTCCCAGTATCTGTGTGGGATTCATCCGGGTGCTCCTGTTTCCTATCACAGTCTGAAAAACATGCTGGTTTGGTGCATTGGTCATGCTAAATTCTTCTTCAGTGTACCCGAACAGGTGCCGGGGTGAGGGGATTTTCACAGTAACTTCATTGCAATGTTAGTGTAAGTCTACTTGTGACACTGATAATAAAACACTAAATAAGTAAACACGTAAAATTTCCATCTTTCATTTTGTTTCTTTCTCTATTTCTACATTTCACTGGAAGTAGACTATTGGGCCCATGGTCATCCCGTTGAACCCACTAGGCCTTTACCAACTTCCACTTCCTGCAATTTGTAGCATGAAAATAATTGGTCCTAATGGATGAGGAAATGAATCCCAACCCATGTTGATTACTGTGAGATGCTGCACTCCAGTGAATTTTGAGCTTACTGTGTCATGAACATTGCTGCAATGGTCCATTAACCTTTTCATGTTGATGGATGGTTTTGCGTTGTCGATTTGACCCATGGTCACAAACACCATTATAGTCATCAATATGTCCTTATCACATGGCAGAAATGCTGCAGACTTTCCAGAAAATATTGGCACCTCAAAATTCTAGTCAAGACAAATTGGAGACCTAAATGCGGAATACTTACATCGGGATAACATGAAAATCCAGCAAAATTCTATTTCTCACCTCATTTCCCGCTATGAATGTTAATAATGTTTTGATGTTTGTGGCTAGACTATTAATACCCTTCTATTTTGAACCAAAAATGTCAATGTTTTCGTCTGGTTACTAAAAGTTAATTCTCACGGAAATTAAGTCGAATCACTTAGATGTCAAGATTAATTAGCACTTCACGCCAATGATTGCGAACAATACTACAAGTGCATCTGCCACTTGGAAACAATAATTTGAAGTGTTACTTTGATTGACATGTTTCTAGTACGCTTAGCGCTGTTAAAAATCTTTGTTTTAATTGTAGTTAATTATAAATAATCAAGATAATTAAAGTCAATGAATTTCATTTCCTAAGTGAACGTCCTGCAGGAGCAACGTCTGCAAATGCCAGTCAGCAAATTCAGTGTTCATTAAAACAAGACGTTCTTAAGTTTAATTAACAGGTTAATAAATTATTTATCAACATTGGAACATGTACTGTTGGAGAACAAAATATTTTCTGAAGAGCTCTAAATGCTCAGTAATTAAGTATACCAAGGTAAGGTGGTTTCATTGCAAAATATATATTTTTCTTAATTTGATTGCAAGGCAAGAGTCAATAATATATTTAGTTTAATTAAAACATAGATCTTTCTTAAAAGGACAATGTTTTGGTGTTTACTTACGTTGTTCATTACGAAGTATACAAGTACGATTTGCTGTTTACCTTTGTCAGTTCCATCATGGTTACAATTGAGAAATGTTTTCATCTCAGTTAGGAAGTCAGGAGATATGTTTTTAACTGGAAAGTATAAAAGCAGGAGTAGAATTAGGCCATTCAGCCCATCGGGTCTGCTCTGCTATTCATGGCTGATAAGTTTCTCAAACCCATTCTCCCGCCTTGTCCCCATAACCTTTAATCCCCAAAATGGTCAAATTTGTATTTGCCCACGATAGATTCTATTTACCAGGTACTTGTGCACTTAATGCATGGCACTTTGTACCCCCCACTGCCCCCCCCAAATCTGTTCTCTTCACAACTTGCTTTTTTACCCATCTCTGTGTCGTCAGCAAATTTAGCAATCATACAATTTGTCCTTTTATCCCAGTCGTTTATATAACCAGATCATTTTTATAAATTGTAAAAAGTTCAGACCCCAACGTCGATCCCAGTGACAAATTGCCCATTACATTTTGTCAACCAGAAGAAAAACAATTTTTGGCTACCGTCTTTCCTGTTAGTTAACCAGTCTTCCGTTCACAGCAATAAGTTATCCCTTTTTTCCACAATTACTTTTGATGTGGTACGCTGGCAAATGTCTGCATGTAGTTATAATGGGAAACTTGGTAACCATGGTGTTAAATAGCATAGACGTATTTGTGAGAATGCAAAGGAGAAAGTGGGGAACTCAAGAACAGCTTTTTCCCTTCTGCTATCAGACTTTTGAATGGACCTTTGGATCTATTGTATACTAAGCTGATCTTTCTCTACACTTGTGTGGGCAAATATGAATTTGACTGCTTTGGGGATCAAAGGTCATGGGGACAAGGCAGGAGAATGGAGTTGAGAAATTTATTAGCCGTGAATGGCGGGGCAGATGCAATGGGCTGAATGGCCTAATTCTGCTCCTGCTTTTATACTCTCCAGTTAAAGATACATCTCCTGACTTCCTGACTGAGAAGCTGAGATGAAAACACCTCTCAATTGTAACCATGCTGGATCTGACAAAGATAATCTGCAAATCGCACTTGTATACTTCATAATGACTGCAGCATTATGTTACTACATTACTACATTCTCTACCCCCTTACCCACTTCAGTGCTATCTGCACCAATGTGCCATACTCAGTTTGCTCATCCACCCTGCAGCCCTCACTCTCAGCTGAACAAGCTGAGAAGAACCTCAATTCTGTTGGACAGTTCCAGAGGCTGACATCCCTGTACCCCTAATAGGCTTCATCCTCTTACTGTCAATCTTTTATGATTTTCTTTGCTTTCAGCTCTACAAAGGGTCATCTGGACTCAAAATGGTGGCTCCAATCTCTCCACAGATGCTGTCAGATCTGCTGAGATTCTCCACATTTTTTGGTTTTGTTTCATATTCCAGCATCCGCAGTATTTTGACTTTATGCTCCCGCACTTCTGCCCTGTGGCTTCCTTTGCCTGCCTCACTCACAGTCGCAATCTCCTGTCTTTAATCACTTACCAAATCAGAAGACACAACCCTTAGCGTGACTGCCTGTTGGTACAAAACATCCAGGCAACTCTCGTCTCCCTCGTGTATCAAAGTGTCTGCAGCTCATTTTCCAACTCAGTGACTCTGAGCCAAAGTTCCTGAGCAACAAACAGTGCAGACATGTTTGCCTCGGATCACGCTGCATCCAAGGGCTCTCACGTGCTACATCCTCGACATACCAACCTGTCCGGCCAACCTTGTTTTAATTCATTACTTAATCATCATCCCATTATTTTTGTTGCTTTTTAATAGATTTTATTAACATTATCGTCAATTTGTACACGACATTAAACCTTAGGAATAGAATAGACTATAACCACTTACTAACCCCTGAAGCAGAGCAAGAATCAATTTCTCCAAAGTGAAAAAAGTCACAAAACAGAAAGAAGAAACACCAGCTTCTCCCACTCTTCAAACTCCCCCACTCACCAAACTCTTAAGTATGCACTCAGTTCCTCGGCTGTACTTATTTTGCATATAAGGATTGACATTTTGTTAAGTCAACAACAAAGGCTGCTTTACTCTCCAGCGTGCGAACAGTAGAGCGGTTGGATTAGTTGCATGAGAAAAAGAAATTTGGTCGAGATACTGTCATATCAAGTAGCTTGAACTGTTGAAACAAAATGTATTTGTTGATACATGAAGTAAGAACAGTGTGCTGATAGGTGACTGCATTGATTATTCATTGCAAATTCTGTGAGCATTAACTCCAGTTACATTCTAGTAAACTCTTCAGCAATTTTCAGAAGTTTTTTTTCCTCTTGTGCCTGTTTGTGCTCATGAGAAATGCAATGCTGTGCAGTAATGTGAGTCATACAAGAAATTAACAGCTGCCAAACTTACCCGTCACTCACATTTCTTTTAGTTCTATAGAGCTGGGTGCTTTAATTGTTTTAATGATTTTCATTTATTTTACCTGCCTGTATCCTTTCACGTCCGCTTTTTGCTCTCCTACTTTCCTTTATAAATTCCCTCTTGCACATTCTAACTCCTCCTAAGGCTTCTGCATGGTTTGCACGCTTGATGTCTGCCATTAGGCTCCCTTTTATTCTTTATCCTCAACATCTGAGGTTCACTGGACTTGTTGGTCCCATTCTCCTTCTTTATTGGAACATGCTGCCCTGTATTCTCCCTATTTCCTTCTTGAATGCATCCCACTGTTCTGTTACATATGTATCTGTAAGTATCTGCTCCCAGTCCCCTCTGGACGAATCATATCTGATCTTATTAAAATCAGCCTTGTCCCAATTTAGAACTGCTTCAGAGACTTTGGATAGAATGTGGGTGGAAAAGTAAAAACACAATCAAAACCTGCCTCCAACTGAGAATCGGAATGTACAAGATTCCGAAGGAGTTTGACAGGGTTGACACTGAGTGGTTGTTTCTCTTGGATAGAGAGTCTGTAACACAGGACATAGACTCGAGATGAGGGGTCAATCATTTAGCACGACGGTCAGGAAAAATTGTTTCACTCGGAAGGTTGTGAATCTTTAAAATTCTGTCAGCCAGAGGGCTACAATTGCTGCACTGCTGAATTTATTTAATACTAAAATAGAAATATTTCGGTGGCAATCTTACCAACTTGTCATGCCGATTGATGGGTGGGGTAAGATCACTAGATAGGTGAAAAATCAGATTCACATCCAGTTCCTTGCCTTTCACAATCTTACTGGCTCCGGATTTTACTGGCTCCGGATTTTGAGCGCGATCAGCCTCATACCCAGGAAATATTTATATCAGCATTTCAATGTAATGAGTCCCAGATGCAGTAGTCGAAACAACCTTCTCTTAAAAGACTTACCTCTGCAGGTCCTCACCTGGGGACTTGATGTAGTAGCCTTGCTGGTACCATCAGAGGCTGTTGGGGTAGTTGAGGGGTGAAGCAATGCCCCCCCCCACACTCCTGACAACCTTACACTGCCCATCTGGCACCAGGCAGTGTCACGGGGCAAGGCCATGTTAGAGTTGAAGTCTAAGGGGAGGTGAGTGGATGAAGGGGACTGCACACTCTGTAATCGACGATTGGCTTTTGGGGAGAGGGGTGGACTGTCTCTCCAACTGTGGGTTGGCTGTGGGGGGTGGTGGCGGGAGCTGTTCATTCCCCAGTCGGTCTGGGCAATGATCAACTCAGTGGGAGGGGAGATCAAATTATCATATTGGGAGGGGAAGGGGGGTGATCTGGGGGGGAGAGCAGAGGCGTAGTGGGAGTGAGGTTTGATTGTGCAGGTTGGGGATGTGGTCGATTGATTGGGCCGGGGTGGAGGCTGGAGAGATGGGTCAGAGGGGGAGCAGTGATGGCCAGAGGAGAGCAACGATGGGCTGTATGGAAGAGGGGATTGACTGTACTGAGGGGCTGGGGGGGGCGGAGGCAGGGTTGGGGGCAAGGTTGGAGTGCAATCGACCAGGATGGGGAGGTATTGGGGTTGGGGTCACACTCAACCGGGGTGGCCAATGATTTGGGGTGGGGGAGTATCTGGGGATGGGGGATAGACAGATCTCTCTGTTCCTTTTTATAGAACAGAGATATCTGCACTTGCGCAATATGAATCCCAGTGTAAGGAGCCGGCTGTTGGGCAGGAATGTACTCCATCCACTTCCTCCACTGGAGGGAATCAGATTGTGCATTTTTTTTGCACAAAGTGATGTAAGATTTCATTTGTGGCCTCCCCAAAATAATGGATCTGATGATCTGCTGTTTTCTTGCTTGTCCAGCATTCAGTGTTTTTGGTAATGTCACCTTCTTAGTCTCAGGAAAGTAGGGAATATGGGGAGGGGCAGGAATGTTGAACAGAAAATCAACTATGATTGTTTTGAATGTTAGAAATGGTTTGAGAGGTCAGAAGATCTACTGCTGTTCCCAGTTCCTATGTTCTCATGAAGTGACATTTTGGCCGGAACTTTATGGCCTGTCCCACCAATGGCACAACCCGACATGAGTTTCCCAGCAGGGTGGGGTGCATTCCACAGGAACCTTACTGACTATAGCAGGGCCAGGAAGTCCCGCCGTTGGACATTGATGGGCCGCCTCCAGCACTGAGAAACACATGATGTTTAGTGTGGGAAGACCCCCCCACTTTCAAACACTCTTCCTGCCTGACATAAACACTAACCTTTGACAGTGAGAGCCTTTTTTCCTCGGATGGTGATGGCTAACACGAGGGGACATAGCTTTAAATTAAGGGGTGGTAGTTATAGGATGGATATCAGAGGTAGGTTCTTTACTCAGGGTAGTAAGGGCATGGAATGCCCTGCCTGCAGCAGTTGTGGACTCGGAAACTTTAAGGGCGTTCAAATGGTCAGTGGATGGGCGTATGAATAACATTGGAATAGTTTAGGTTAGAGGGTTGTTAGATTGGTTCTGCTGGTTGGTGCAACATAGAGGGCCAAAGGGCCTGTACTGTGCTGTAATGTTCTATGTTCTAACCTATCTGTCCAACAACTGCCAAAATCATAAATCTCAACTATGAGGGTCTGAAGACTTGCCAAATGCAGTTAGCCTCATGTGATCTTTAGTAAAAGCAATACTTAGTAGTTCACCACTGTGATGCTTGTTTCATTATGGTGCCAGCAACCCATGAAATCCTGCAACAGGTTGTTCTATCCCTGGCTCCAATGTGCCCGCTCCCAATACAGACAACATTTGAGACTAGTGTCCTCATTATCCAGATGAGCAGAATAATGAAATTGGAGTGGAATCAGTGCTCCAGATGTTGAGCAGATGTTGTTGCCACCTGACCATAGCTTCAGAGAAGAGCACGCGCCTTTGGAAAATCTAGGGTTCCATTTCTGGAGAAAATAATCTCTTTTGGACTTTGTAACAATCTTACTTGTAATATATGTATCCGGACAAATCTGTGCAAGACAAGTGGTAATCAGTAATTAATTAGATTTATTCTCTTGAGCCATTAATCAGTGCCAACTTTCTGACAGAGTATTAGATAGCATTTCAACATTTCCACTTGTTTTTTAAACAGGAAGAATAAATTATTATCTAGTATGAAATGAGCTGGATTATTCTGAGTCAGAACATATCAAAATTATATGACAGACGGAGGCTATTTAGATCAACTCTTTTACAACAGCCATCTGCTGCATTCCTATTTCAATGCTCTTTGCCCGTATCCTTCTATATTCTTCCATTTCAAGTACATACCTAATTTCCTTTCTAGTGTTATTAAAGTTTGCCTCAAAAGGCATTTGGGTAAATTATTCCAACTTGTAATAACTCTCCCTTTGTGAAAGCATTTCTTTTTAATTTTCCTATTCATTCTTCAAGCGATAATACAGGGTTACCAATTTTAACAACTAATGGGTGAATTCTTCATCATTTCTCTTCTCAAAACATGTTTGAAATGTGTAAACTTGAAGGATTCTTAACCTTCTCTGTACCAGGAAGGAGAATACATTTTTCTTCTTCTAATTTTGTATTTGTGAATCATGTTGTTTGTTTTAGTCATATTCTTTCCCTGACTCCAATGTCCCTGTTAAAATTGTTTTGCATTGATTATTCCAGTGATCACCAGCACTGTGTGTAATCCAACATGCCACCAATCTGGACACTGCTCACCAGAATTTCCAACGTTCCCCTAATACAAATCATCACACTACTAATCGAAAGCAATGATAAAGTTATCCGGAATCTGCACCTTTATTATTCGATATTTTAATTTATGTTTTAAAGTACTCTTAAAAGATTAGAAATAAAAAGAATATTGTTCTTTATTTCATTGCATTCTAGTTCAAGTTTCAAGTATTTTGCTATATTCCATTGCTAAATGGAACTCTCCATTAACTGATAGCTTGTGCGTGCTGGACTATAAATATTTTTCTGTATGGTGTATAAGTTCAACATTTTGTTGAGAATACATCAAAAGAACAGGAATGAGATAGAGAATCTGGTGAACTGGTGCAGTGACAATAATCTCTCCCTCAATGTCAACAAAACAAAGGCAATAGTCATTGACTTCAGGGAGCATAATGGAGAACGTGCCCCTGTCTACATCAATGGAGACAAAGTAGAAATGGTCGAGAGTTCAGGTTTTTAGGTGTCTGCATCACCAGCAGCCTGTCCTGGTCTCCCCACACCAACACTGTCGTTAAGAAACCCACCAACACCTCAACTTTCTCAGAAACTAACAAAATTTGGCATGTCAGTGACTACTCTCACCAACTTTTACAGATGCACCATAGAAAGCATTCTTTTTGACTGAACAGTTTGGTATGGCTCCTGTTTTACCCAAGACCACAAGAAACTACAAAGGATCATGAATGAAGCCCAGTCCATCATGCAAACCAGCCTCTCATCCATTCATACTATCTATATTTCCTGCTGCCTTGGAAAAGCAGCCAGCATAATTAAGGACATTATACACCCGGGACATACTCTGTTTCACCTTCTTCTATTGGGAAAAGGATGCAAAAGTCTGAGGTCTTGTATCAACTGACTCAAGAACAGCTTCTTATCTGCTGCCGTCAGACTTTTGAATGGACCTACCTTGCACTAAGTTAATCTTTCTCTGCAACTTAGCTGTGACTGTAACACTATATTCTGCACTCTCTTCTTTCCTTCTCTGTGCAAGAAACAATACTTTTCACTATACTAATACATGTGACAATAATCAAATCAAATCAAAATTTTTGCCACTATGTATGAAATCAGAAACATATTTAACTTTACTGTGATCTTCTTGATCAGCACTCCTTTAAAAGATTGCCTTATCTGTTTCCTTGAAACTCTTTGTAACTCATTCTCTAATGAATCTTGCCATCAGAGGTTCATTTATATTTACATATATGAAATGTACCATTTCATATTTCTCTGTTTTGTATCGCAGCGGCCACCTACCCTGCTCACTTAAAACCTGAAACAGCTTGCAATTATATAGTGCTTTCATCACAAAATGTTCCAAGGTACTTCGTAGAAGCATTATCAAACCAACATTTGACAATGAACCACGTAAGGTGACATTGGGCAAGATGCTTAAAAGCATGGTCAAGTAAATAGGATTTAAGGTGGTCTTTAAGGTAACAGAGAGGAAGAGTGGCTGAGAGGTTTAGGAAAGCATGACTGAGCTTAGGGCCTTTGCAGCTGAATGCATAATAATGGGGACATTAACACTGGGGAGGCATGAAGGGCCAGATCTGGACACCGATGTCATGGAGAGTTGAAGGGCTGTCGCAGATGAATGATGGTGAGAGGTGAGGCCATGGAGAGATGTGAAAGCAAGAGTGAGAATTTTAAAATCAAGTCATTGCTTAACTGGGAGCGAATCTAAGTCAGCAAGCACAGCGTAACGGACAGTATTCCCACTAGGTAATACAGCCATGCAACAATGCTATATATCTTCTAGATCACCACTTGTGTGTAGCCATGCAAAAAAAAAAGAGTTTTTGCATAAGTGAAAAAAACATTGGGAGCATTATTGATGAGTTAAAATGTCGTGATGTGAGTTATGATATTGGCAGCAGAGATTTGATTAAAGTTTGTGAAAGGTGAAATATCTTTCTTACCAGACTGTGTCCTTCCATAATGGTCAATTTGCCATGACTCAACATTAGATATTGTTAAGAACTTTGCAATTATTCTTCAGTGTGCATCTTTTCTGTTAGGTTTTGTCTATATGTCCTCATAAGTTGCTTGCGATATTTGTGACATTTCTGACTTCAATATTGTCTCTGTGGCAGTTGAGTCCTACTTTGGATTCCTGTATCTCTGAATTTCTTTCAATTTTCCTTGTTGGGTTGTCCTCCCTCTATAATTGTTTCATAAATCCCTTTTCCTACATATTTTAATCATCCTGACATTGCCAGGAAATGGAATAGCTTTAATAAGCATGCCAGTGGAAAGGTTGGATATCTTCATCCATTTTCTCCAACGGCACCTGTGACATATACATTGATTTGGTCTTTGTAAGAAACATTCTCTGGTCACACTTCAATAGCCTTAAGCTCAATTCACAGTTAACAATTACTGAGAGATTTTACTAGTAGAGTAACTAATGGTTTGATATGCATTCATAATTTGCTAATGGTATTGTCCACTAACTGATTGAACCTTTCACATGTATATATTTCTTAAAGGTTACTCCTCAATCTGTACAAGTCAGTCAATGAATGAGCTGAAAAAAGTATGGATTGACAAGATCACGTGATGTAGGTGAAGAAAAGTATCTGGCCTGAGTTAATCTATGTGTTCAGAGAGAGCCTAAAATCCCATCAGATTGACTGTGGGTGGTATGGTGGCACAGTTGTTAGCACTGCTGCCTCATAGTGCCCAGGTTCAATGCCAGCCTCGGGCCACTGTCTATCTGGAGTTTGCACGTTTTCCTTGTGTCTGCATGGGTTTCCTCTGGGTGCTCTGATTTCCTCCCACACTCCAAAGATGCGCAGGTGAGGTTGATTGGCCATGCTAAATTGACCCCAGTGTTATGGGATTAGCAGGGTAAATATGTGGGGTTACAGGAATAGAGACGCGGTGGGAATATGGTCAGTGCAGACTCAATGGGTCAAAAGGCCGCCTTCTGCACTATAGAGATTCTATGATTCCAACACCTCTGCTTACTTACTCAACAGCCTGATCTATTTGTTGGTTGTTATTGTCTTCCTGTCCGTTACAAGTTTAAGTTAGTGCTCTCTAATGTAACAGTTACAGTTTAATTCAAAGTAAACTTAAATTTAGTTTATTTATCAATGTCACAAGTAGGCTTACATTAACATTGTAATGAAGTTACTATGAAAATCCCCTAGTCACCACATTCCGGCAGCTGTTCAGATACACTGAGGGAGAATTTAGCAGGGCCAATGCACCTAACCAGCAGGTCTTTCGGACTGTGGGAGGAAACTGGAGCACCCAGAGGAAGCCCACACAGACACAGGGAGAATGTGCAGGCTCCACACAGTCACCGAAGTTGGAAATCAAATCCAAGTCCCAGGTGTGTGAGGCAGGAGTACTAACCACTGTGCCACCATGCTGTTGTAAGTGGTGTTCCTGATTCTTTTCTTCAATGCCATTTTGTATGCAGCTTATAAATTCACTTCTCAGTTACTCTTCTACGGTAAGAAGTCTGACAACACCAGGTTTAAATCTAACCGATTTATTTGGTAGTAAACTTACAAGCTTTCGACCCTCTGGTCTTCTTTCTGGTCGAAAGCTTGTGAGTTTACTATCAAATAAATTGGTTGGATTTAAACCTGGTGTTGTCAGACTTCTTACTGTGTTTCACCAGTCTAACGCCGGCATCTCTACATCATTACTCTTCTACGGGCCATATCTCATTAACTCACTCATAAAGGATCTTTTCTGAATTGTCAGCAGACCTTACACTGAACATCATATACTCGACTTGATCTGACCAAAGCATTGTACAGTTAAAGCACAATGCTCATTGACTTCCGTTCTTCTCTTTTTAAATTTATATTTTGGCATTTTATTTACTCTTTTGATTGCCATTCTAGAGTTGAACCATTCTGCGGTGAGATTTCTAATTTCCTGAGCCATTCCAAGACTATTCCTGAACAAATAACAATACCACACACGTTTTCTTTCAATGCACAACAATTTTGTATTAATAAGCTTTCCCCCACTTCCATATTTATTCTGTCTAATTTTGCAGCTTCTAAAACCTGCCTTCTCAGATTCAATTATCTTTATAACTTGTCAGGATTGGTATTTAATATTTGTATTTTTCCAACAATACATTTCCTTTTTTGTCTCAAATGCATCAACTGAAATCTTTAGTCATTTTTTGGTATCATAAAGCTTTAAAATTAACTCTTAAATGAAAGATCTCTTGTATTTTTTCCAAGTTATTTATTTTCATAATGATATATCCATTCAGTGAACGTTTTAAAACGTCTATATCATTCTCTATCTGCTGTGCCACCATGCCATTTTGGCACTGCCCACCAGGCATTAGGCAGTGCATAGAGAGCAGGCCTAATGGGGGTGGGGACTTTGGGGTGATCTGTAGTGAGGTCCAGCTCCCACGCCGCAGTCAGGATCAGTGAGGGAGGGAGGGAGACCAGCCATCGGGACTGGCCATCAGAGTTTGAGAGCAGGGAAAGAGTGGGATGGGAGGGCTGTGGGGATTGGAAGGGGTCAAGTCTGCAGGAAAGCTGATAGGTTTGGGGCTGCAGGTGGGGAGGGATGGGGGAAGCAGGAGATTGGCGAAGCAGGAGGTGGAGGGGGGGACATCGAGTTGTATGGGGATAGTGGTGTTCAAAGCTAGCCCGGCATGTTCGAAGACCAGCGATCAGGCAATGGGGGGTGGGGAGCCAGTGATGCGAGGTTCTCAGGGCTGGTCAGCGATCAGGGGATCGGCAGTACAGGGCCACTGCGCATGTGCTGGTCTCAGCGCTGACAGATCAGTGAATGCGCAATGATCCGCTCAGCTGCCGGCCTCTCCAGCAAGAAGTGACCCCACTCACCGCTTTTCAGTGTGATTCATGCCAGTGCACTCTGCAGTGTACTAAGTGTTGGAGATTCATTTTGAACTCCTGTGGAAAGGAACAGCAGGATTTATTCCAGTTTTCTTGCAAATTGAATATTTTTGGGGGAGAATCGCCCCATTATCTTTGGTCTGCACCACAAATTCCACTCCCTTGTCACAGCCTCTCCAACTTCTCAGTATGTCCTCATTAGAACCTACCCTCATGACAAAGCTTATAGTCATAGATTCTTAATATCTTCTTATTAGACTTGATACCAATTGTTAATGCAAATTGTTGGGTGTGTGAGTCATATATCCTCACAGTTTTCTCCTTCCTCCCCCTCTTTCAGCTTTAATGGATATTATAACACATTTGATTATGTCTTAATCCTCTTTATAATTACAACCACAATGGTTCTATTTTATTCATTGCAATATTCTTGTCTTGCTGTTTCATTATTTATGCTCCCTCATGTATCCACACTATTGGAAGGTTAAGTATTGCTGCACCAGCATCATTCTCTGAGGTTTTATTTGTATTACATGAATTATTATCTTCTCTTAATAATTTGGCCAAAGCACCAATTCATGCTATAAATTGAAGACAAGCAGAAAACAATGAATTAGTTATAAATTCTATCAATTGCAGAAATATTTTGTTTGTTACTTCCTGCAATTACTGACTGTTTTGATTACTTTATAATTTCTGGGAACTTATTTTTCAATAATCAAACCATTGCAGATTATAATTGGTTTGGTTTTGAAGCTACTGTATTACTGCCGAGCAATCCAACAGTGTGTTACAATAGTTGGAAACTGCAGAGGGAGTGAAGCATATCCACGTTCAAATCTGCATTGAAGTCCAACCGAGATATTTGAGATTAATTCTGTCACCTTTGATAGTTGTGAAGGACTCCAGCTGAAATAAATTTGACTGCTAAATCAAACAGAAAATTAAGTTACCTCACATTTATTCAGAAAGCAGTGATGATATGAAAGCAGCTTAGAAGAGTACAAAAGCTGGGAGATTGTGATGAACATTTATAAAACCCTGGTTTTGCATCAACTGCTATATTGTGTCCAATTCTGAACATGCACCTACAAAAAGGCATGCAAAGGCTTTAAGAAAGATGTGGTTCTAAAATATGAGGAATGGCAATTAAGTGGGATACATTGGAGAAGCTGAGGTTTTTCTCTGCAGAGAATATTGAAACAAGGTTTGTTAACCTTGTTCAACACCATAAAGGATACAGACCAAATGGCCAGAATTCATATCACCTCGCACACCACGGAATTGGAGCAGGTGCTATTGACCTCAGGTAGGAATTCCTGGTCTCGCCGAAGTGAGGCCGTAAAACCCTGCCCAATGGGTCAGGAAAAACTTTTCCCATCGGCAGAAGGGTCAAGAACCTGCAGATGAGGATTTATTGCGATTGACAAAAAAAGCAATGGGAACATGAGGCAAATCAGTTTTATGTAGCAAGGGTTAGGATCTGGAATCCACTGCCTGAAAGTCTGGCAGATTCATCATCAGGGTTTTATAAATGTTCATTACAATCTCCACATTCAAAAGCTAAGTACCTGGAGAGAGAAAATTTACAGGCTGTTTGGGAAAGTCCTACTTAAAGTTTATTTATTAGTGTCACAAGTGGGTTTAATTAACACTGTGAAGTTACTGTGAAAATCCCCTAGTTGCCATACTCTGGTGCCTTTTCGGATACACTGAGGGAGAATTTAGCATGGTCGATGCATTTAATCAGCATTTGGACTGTGGAAAGAAACTGCAGAACCTGGAGGAAAACCCATGCAGACACAGGGAGAACATGCAGCCTCCACACAGACAGTCATCCGAGTCGGGAATCGAACCTAGGTCCCTGGTGCTGTAAAGCAGCAGTGCTAACCACTGTTCCATTGTGCCACCTACTTAATTGGTTTTCCAGAAATCCAGTTTAAATTGAAGGGGCAAAGAGCCTCCTCTGCTGGAATATTCTATGATAAGAACAAAAACAATTCAAAATAAATTCATAATAATGGTATCATTTTTGAAATGTGCACATAAATATCTTATGTCTCTTCTAGGGTTGAATGATTTCAAACTCAATTAAGGATTATTGCATAGTTCAATCCAATTTGGTTGGAGAAGATAACTGTTATGTCCCCAGCTGATAATACTGGACAAGTCCCAGAATAAATCTGGCTTGATAGATCTCACTTTTTGTTTTAGAAATTGTGGAGGAAAGTAAATTAACACATTCACAAGAATCTGTTGATAAACCTTCAACACAAATAATAAAATGATAAATTAACTACATTACATGAGGGAAAAAGATTGGAAAGATCTCACTACAAACACAAGAAGATCATTCATTTTCCCAATATCCCTTTACCCAGCAATATCTTTACAGACAAATAGACCAGTGAAGATTTACCACCAACCAGACACAAGGGCTGTTTGCTTGGGACTTGTAGAAGAGCAATCAGTTTTCTTTAAGTGCATTCTTGAGCATTCACCTGATGCTTTTCACTCAACATGTTTCTCTCCCGAGACACTGCATTCTAAATTCACTATTGCTTCAACTGCAGAATAATCACGTAACTTCCCTAAATATAGTCTCCGAAGCCCAGTCACCCAGCAGCTTTTTGCATTTTTATCCCAGAGAGCTGAAAGTCTCAGTCTTCACCCTCGGATGCAGACTGAACTTGCCTCTGTCTTTCTCTTGTCTCAATGTCATTTGACCACTGTTACTAGGCCACAGCCTATTCTCTTCTATTTTGTTCTTTTTTTCCCCCAAAATCATTAAACATCTCACCCCTTTTTAGCCTGTCTCTATCTTCAGGGGTTATAAAACTTCATTAGAAATGTATATACATATAAACAAACCCAAAGGACTGATCTGTCAGTGACTTCTAGGTACCAAGGCTCACAAAAGACTTAAATGAAATAGAACCATCATGTTCTAAACTCAAAAATATATATGTATAGATAATATATTTAGAAAATGTAATGTACATACAAAATAGCATATATATAAAACTCAACTTAAAGATTATACGATGTTGATGACAATAACTGCCTTACCAAATAGGTCTATTTTACTAAAAAAAAGGATCAGTCACATGATTTCAGAAACAATGTTCTGACAAAGATCTGGCTGGAGCTATTTCAAAATAAGTACTGCTGTGACAACTATAAATCTCAACACAACAGCAAAGTTACAACATTAACTACACATGAGAGAATGCTCATCCGGTCTGGCGTATTCAGAGAAAATAGCAGCTTGATAGATGGAAAACTTTGTTTCCTCATGTTAATGAACCCTGCTGATATTCAATGCAAGGGTGGCCTAAATCCCAGAAGGTAAACTTGGAACGCTGGTTCTTAATGGAATGGTGATTCTGAACTGTTTATTTTTGTGACTGGACTCTCCTGTCTTAATATTGCATCTTTAGTGCTAGCCTCTTTAAAGCTATTTTCAAATAACAATTACCAGAATAATAATAGGAATATTGCAATGCATTGTTCTGGCATAAAGTCATATGGTAAGACTACCATCAGAATTCAGCCTTCCTTTTTTTTGGATTTATTGGTGTCACAAAGTAGGCTTACGTTAACAATGCAATGAAGTTACTGTGAAAATCCTCTTGTTACCACTCTCCACCACCTGTTCAGGTATAGCGAGGGAGAATTTAGCATTGCCAATGCACCTAACCAGCATGTCTTTCGGACTGTGGGAGAGAACCGGAGAAAACCCACACAGACATGGGGAGAGTATGCAGACTCCACCCTGCCAGTGACCCGAGCCAGGAGGTGAACCCGGGTCCCTTGACGATGTAAGGCAGCAGTGCTGTGCCACTGTTCCTGTTGCTGATGTAAAATCTGCTTTTTTAATTTCGAGTAATTAATTGAAAATCTTGATTTTCAGTAAACTTACTTCCTTTCCTTGCCTTGCCTCTGGCCAAATAATCACAACAGTCAGCAGTCAATGGCTGAAAAGTGCATACATTTGGTTGTTAACATCTTGTCACCCCCATTCCTCAACATGGAACAGGCAGTATAGTTATATTTTCCGTTCTTGTAATTCCACTAATGTTACTAGCAATGTACTAGCAGTTGGAATTTAATGTAGCATTAAATACAACACACTTAAGGAAAGAGCATGAACATGAAATCCAGAGGCATTTAGGTCCATATAACTCATTTTGAGATGTGGCTAAGGAAAGGTAATTGGTCTGAAGAATCTTTGAAGATAGCCCTATTCCAAGAAATAAGTATGAGAATGACAAAATAGACCAGACATCAAGTGAAAATGGGAGTGAAATAAAGGGGACGGACAGGATAAGATGTGTCCCTTACTCGAGCAATAATTGGATTGCCGGGTGATAGAATAACTTAAGAAAGAGAAAAAGGATAGTTAGTAACTTTAAAAGGTCACTGGACTTGGGTAATTAGAGTTTAGCCAGCATCGTGAGATGGGTACAAATTAATTGGTTGTAAATTTTGTTTATTCGATACTTTTTAGTGGATTTCTGGCAGCAACATGCACTTCAAACAACTTTATTTTCCTACATACAGACCATAAACCAAGAAAACTGTGAAGAATGTTTACGGGCAAATTTATGAAATCATACAGCCAATGGGAACACAGCTGGAAAACGTGGGGCAGGGGAGAGGGGACATTTTAGTGGATGGAAATTGAGAAGAATGTGCCAGAATTTTGAACACAAGCTCCAGGTGGTTAAGTGCATAAATTGGTTCTATTGTGTCACAATAAACAAAACCAGCATTTATTAATATTATCTTATTTGCAAATGAATATTCATGGTATTTTCTCGCTGACTGTGTGGTAACAATACACATCCTTCATTTGATTTGATTTATTATTGTCACATGTATTGGTACACAGTGAAAAACATTGTTTCTTGCACATGACACAGACAAAGCATACCATTCATAGCAAAGGAAAGGAGAGAGTGCAGAATGTAGTCTTATACTCATAGCTAGAGTGTAGAGAAAGATCAACTTAGTGCGAGGTGAGCCCATTCAAAAGTCTGACAGCAGCTGGAAAGGAACTGCTCATGCGTCGGTTGGTACGTGACCTCAGACTTTTGTATCTTTTTCCTGATGGAAGAAAGTGGAAGAGAGTATGTCTGGGGTGTGTGGGCTCCTTAATTGGCTGCTTCCCTGAAGCAGTGGGAAGCATGGGCAGGGTCAATAAATGGGAGGCTGGTTTATATGATGGACTGGGCTTCATTCACAACTTTTTGTAGTCTCTTGTGGTTTTGGGCAGAGCAGGAGCCATACCAAGCTGTAATACAGCCAGAAAGAATGGTTTCTATGGTGAATCTGTAAAGGTTCGTGAGATGTTGTTGGTAGCAGACAAGCCAAATTTCCTTAGTCTTCTGAGAAAGTAGAGGTTTGGCTTTATGAACTATAGTGTGAGCATGGAGAGGATATATACTTGTGTATTTTACCTATCAATAAAGTTAAATGTTTTTCACCTCGCAGGCAATGTTTCCTCTCTCTTTCTATAATCTCCTCATTGTACAGAGGTTGCTGGTCATGGCTGAATGATGCCATGATGTCATAATGGGGCAAGTGGAAGAGGCAGGTCCAATAACTACTACAGCAGGCACTATTACTTAGCCCATTGTGATAGCAGGGTACTGACCAGCCATTATTGGCTTCCCTTGGACAATGTGGAGACTGAACTCACGCCCTCAATGTCACTTTGCACCATACACTGAACATTTTGAGATAACCACCTCAGAAATGTTGCCAGTCAAGATGTCAGACCTGCAATGCAAGCTGAACATTTCTATTAGTTTGACTAACCACTTAGCCATTAGGGTGCAAGTCAAAGATAACAAAAAGTTCAAATAGAGAACAAATAGGAACAAGTGAATCCTTCAATTCTCAACCAGCAAACTTGATCAAATGTATCACTCAGGTATTTCTTTGTATGGTTTTCTTCTGCCATTTTCTGCTTCAGTCAGATTGCTGTGTGCAGTGCTTCTTTCTAATGTCTATGTTTCGTAGCCTTTGAAATTTGTACACCATCTCTATTCCCACCCTCCCCCAATTTATTTTGAAGTAATGTTATGGATTAAGCTTATGTATCTGAATGATTTAATGTTTTCTATTCCATGTTAAAGGCATCAGTTAACTGCTTCTTTTTTGAATTCTTAATCTTGACTTTTCTAATCTTTCTTCATAATCCTATTGCAATTCAGATCAATCTTATTGTTTTCTCTGCACCTTACCCAATGCTTGTACATGTTGTGATATGAGGACAAGAATAGAACACAACATATTGTCTGACTAGCATGTTGAAAAATATGACCAGACCTGTCGAAGTTTATGTTTTGCTTTATATACTTTGCTTTGCTGTTTTAAAACTTGGTATTTCATTTATTTTTTTAAATTGCCTTCAACATCATATGGAAGTTGAAAATTATGAGGGTGCTATCAGCCCAAGCTCATTTTTAATTCCTCTATTCATTGTGTACCTATGATGGACATCATAGAATAGAATTCTGACTGGCCTGAAGAAGGCTATTTGGCCCACCGAGTCTGAACTGCCTCTCTAAAAGGGAATCCTACCTGGCCCCTTCCCCTGGACCTAGCTCATAACCCTACACATTTACCCAACTGATCCCCATTTACCCAACTAATCCCCCTAACCAATACATCTTTGGACGCTAAGGAACAATTTAACATGGCCAACCCACCTAACCTGCACATTTTTCGGACTGTGGAAAGAAACTGGAGCATCCGGAGGAAAGCCATACAGGGAGAATGTGTAGACTCCACACAGAGACAGTCAGGCAAGGCTGCGATTGAACACAAGCCCCTGGCGCTGTGAGGCAGCAGTATTTGCCATTGTGTTGTTCAAGCGTTTGATCAGTTTGCTTTTACTTTGCACGTTCAATCTTTTGTGACATTTTTCAACTATTTTAATGTGCTACCTTAATATGTTTCAACTTCCAATAAGTAAGTCTCTCGCAGTCAGTGGAAACACCAGAGGAGCCTTTTATGATTCATTGAACATAGTAATCATTGGCCTTGGGAGAGATACTTTAGTTGCTGCTCTTGGCTGCATGAGACCTATGCTTTACAGTCATAGGGACAATAGCATTGCAATTAACCCAATTGAAACACAGCCTCCTTTCCCTTTTTTAGTCTTATCGGCAAATCTGAGCCTTATATTTGCTTTCAGACCATTAGAAAGAAACGGTCCAAATATCAGCTCCTGAGGTTCTCCAATCAACACTTTCCCAGTCTGACGTTATGTCTTTCAGCAGTACTCTGTTTCCTATTATCATTGGACCTAAGTAACATTCCTTGATAAAATAATTGGCTGCAGAAATTGAATATGAGAGGTCGGAGTCATCCTCTGATGCAAAAGTATTAGCGAATGAACAAAAGTAATATAAAAGAAACAAAGTAAATCTCTGCAGTTGTACTTTTTTGCATTGATATGAATGAGAACGAGCCCAGTCCAAAGTGTTATGGCGATAACATCATAATTTCTCAGCGTTCGATTTGAACATGGTCAAATGAATATTCAGAATTGGTTGGGAGATGTTTTTTGATGTACTACTGCAAAATTTTACATGGAGGGTCAGGAAGGAAAAATTGCTAATAAGGTGAGGGTTAAAGTGCCTCCTCTTCATCTCGTTCACCAGCCAATGTTACATTTATATAAACAACTGCTGACAAATGGCCAAAGGCATATTCTATTGTTACTTACAGTCTGTAAATTAGACTGTTATCACAAGCCAGCCACTCTGCATGACAATTATCTGACAGAACTTTCTGTATCCTATTAACATATATTTTCTGGTGCAACCTCCACTGTGAAGTACTATGAAATTTTAATTCAATTGCTAATTGGATTAAAGGGACACTGCCTTCATAGTAAGTGTTTATTTATCACATGTTTGCTGGCATGCACTGCGATGGCTTGAGATGTATCAAAAGATCTTGGCCCAGATTTTCCAATCAAAATAACAGGGATTAATGGCACTCACTGTTATTTATATGCAAATTAAGCAGCAAATTCAGACAAAGATGCAGAACCATGATTAAAAGTTTCATATCCAAATTTAGATTGTTATCACAAACCAGCCTAGTTGTACCACTCCACAGTTAGTCTCATGATAGTGGCATCTCCCTACCACATCTTCGTTTAATTCTAGGGACTTGTTGTTTTTGTTGGTTAATTGTCCATTAAAATTACCGCAGAATAAAATAAACACAAGTATCATTTTAACGATCTGGTTGTTAATTGCTGCCAGCCAACGTGTCTGGTTCCACAAATTAACCATAGCAAGTGTGGAATCTCAATTCTTAAATTTTGAACTTTAGGGAGCTTTTAAAAATGCCAAAGAAAATGTCTTTTCTTTTCAGTCATTTTTTTTCTCTCTGGATTTATTTCTCTGTATTTGATTTAATATTTAACTCAGCCTCTTTCTAGAGGATTTTCTCATTAACTTTATTGCAATGTTAATGTAAGCCTACTTGAGACACTAATAAATAAACTTTAAACTTGAAACTTCATTCCACCCTTAGTGGAAATTCAGGCAGATCCAAAGACATACTCTATGGTGAGTGTGCTGTTGGCATGAGACCGATGGGTCACCCATGTATGCGATACTAGAATGTTTGCAAGGGGGACTATGATTGGAGTTGACGTATGGGAAGCCCTTGCTCTTGAGTGGAGTGCTTGCAGACAAGCTGTCAGAAAGAATGTGGGAAAAGCACTGACAAAAGAAATTAACAGATGATGGAAAAGAGAACTCCTTGGAAGGAAAAATCATCAGTCAACCTCTGGCTTTCACTCTTCATGGGGAGGCAATAGCCTAGTGATATTATCGCTAGGCTATTAATCTAGAAACTCGGCCAGTGTTCTGGGGACCCAAGTTCGAATCCTGCCATAGCAGATGGTGGAATTTGAATTCAATAAAAAAATGTGGAATTAAGAATCTACTAATGCCTATGAAACCATTGTCAATTGTCACAAAAACCTATTTGGTTCACCAATGTCCTAAGAGAAAGAACTCTGCCGTCCTTACCTGGTCTGGCCTCCATGTGATTCCAGAGATATAGCAATGTGGTTGACTCTTAATTGCCCTCAGACGACTAGGGATGGGCAATAAATGCTGGCCAGCCAGCCAGCAATACCTATGTCCTCCAAATGAATAAAATAATGTGTCAGGTGCAGAAGGGACTACCACATGTGAATCAGCCTCTATAGCCACAACAGATGATGTTCAATGTGAAAGTGACAACACACCTTGAGGTGCAATAAGACAGATGGATGCCAACAATAATATTTCACCCTCCCTCTTGATCCTCCCTCTGCTTATTTCCTGATTCCTAAATCTTGTAGTTAAAGAGACAGTTTGTTGTTTGTCCTGTTTGCTCAAGTCCTAGATGCATATTTTCCTCCTTGTATCCTTTTTTGGCAGATGATTGTAAATTGAAGGGTACAGGGCAGATCTAAGTAATGACTGATAGTTACCCTCAGTATTGTGCCACTTTTTTAATGCAATGATTTTGTGAGAAAAGTTGATTATGCCTTTAGGATTTTCTGATTTCTTAAAACAGAGGTTGGCCGAAATGAAGGAGCAGCGCTTTGAAAGCTCGTGCTGCCAAATAAACCTGTTGGACTTTAACGTGGCGTTATGAGATTACTTACTGTGCACACCGCACTCCAATGCTGGCAACTCCATATCAAGGCCAGAATGAAGGTCAAATGAAGTCATGTCATGAATTAGTTTCAGAAAAGACTGTGAGAATGTTTCTCAGAATGAGGGCCTCAGTTGTGTGGATAGTTGGAGAAACTGGTCTTGTTCTCTTTAGAGAAAAGTAGGTAGCGAGGAGATGTGTTAGAGATGTTCAAAGCCATGAGGAGTCTCGACACAGTAGATGGGGAGAAACTGTTCACATTGGCAGAACTAGAGGATTCCAACTTGAAGTGATTGGCAATAGAGCTAATGACAACATGAGGGCAGTCTTTTTTATGCAATACTTGAAATGTACTGCCTGAAGGTATGGTGGAAGTCTGATTCAAGTGTGGCTTTTAAAAGAGAAATTAGAGAAACATCTGAAGGAAAAACAATTAGAGAGCCACAGGGCTAGAGTCAGGGAGCTGGGCAGGTTAAATTGCCCTTCACAGAGTTGTTATGTGCAGAAGGAGGCCATTTCATCCATTAAATCTGCACTGACTTTCTAAAAGAGCATTCTGCTTAATCCCACTTTTGTGGGAAGCCTGTATGGTCTTGAAGAGCAGAATGGCCTCCAGGGCTGTCACCATATTATTCAATTCTATTATAGGTGATTCAGCTGAAGTGCAGGCTGCTATTCATGCTTAACAATGCTTCTTATTATATTGGAAACTTTTCTTACCTTTAATATTGTGAATGACTTGTGATTTTTGTCATGCTTTTGAAAATTTTAAAGAATTAGGTCAATCTCCCTTGGCACTGGATAATCAAACAGAATGGATCAACATTGTAAAAGCATTTCACAGCACCGTAGGTGAATGAATCTTGTAATCAAAGAATCCCTACAGTTCAGAAGGAGGCCATTCAGCTCATCGAATCCACACTGACCGTAATCCTACCCAGGTCCTATCCCCATGACACCGTGCATTTACTCAAGCTAATCCTCTTGACATTAAGGGGCAATTTAGCGTAGCCAATCCACCTAACCTGCACATCTTTGGACTGAGAGGAAACTGGCGCACCCAGAGGAAACCCACACAGACATGGGGAGAATGTGCAAACTCTGCACATACAGTGATCAAAGCCGGGAATCGAACCCAGCTCCTGGCACTGTGAGGCAGCAGTGCTAGCCATTGTGCCACCATGCTGCCCTTAACATTAGGTTAGTATATGATATATATACTATATAATAAACATATCCCCCTTATTACAAAAGGAAAGGTTTTCTTTAATGATATTTCAATGGTGTATAGCACTGAGCATTACAACCCAGATGGAGCTACTTTCAAGACCTGGTTTATTGTGACTTAGCCAATATCAATTGAATGATAGCGTAGTACTAGTCCAACTCTCACATCGAAAAAAAAACAGAAGAAATACACAAGGCTTCTTTTCTGATGTCTTTGGATGCCAAATAAGGATAGGATCAGTATGAATGTGGTAATCAATTGCTGCCTAAACTGGGGATGAACAACATCATGGTGTTAATTGTGGTGGTATAGTCTGCTATGGTAAGAAGGTCATGTGTTCAAAACTCACTCCAAAGACCTGAACGTATAATCTGAGATAACATTCTAAATAAATAACACAACCGCATAACCCACATTTGAATTCCTTCTCTCAACCATGTTTTTAAATTTTAGAATTGATTTAAATGTGAATATTATACTTGAGTTACAATGGTGGTAATTCTGAATGTCAAACTGTCCAATATCTGAATGATTTTAAATGTAAGAGATTAGCCTGAAGTTGACCGGTAGTTAGGAGAAAGAATCTTGCAGCTTTAAACCTTTTTTAATAATATAATTTGGTTGTCTGACATCTCTAATAGAAGTTATCTATGTAGCCATAGCTTCCAATGATCTTCTTGTCAGTTTTGAAAATTAAAAATCCCCCCAACCAGCATTTTAAGTAGGCAGATTTATTTGGGGCTTGATTAATTTCATTTCTGGCATCTCAGGCCTCCACAATATGATGAACAGGGATGCAGTAAGACCTGAATATTATCCTGCTATGGTCATAAACTATCCCATTATTCTAAAATCATGCTCCACTTTAAATTCCTATTCTATTTAACTTATCTCATTTAATCTAATATAGATCCTGTGAACAATTCGTGTTTGATTAAAGGGACAATCCCTTCTTCCTGGTTCAATTAATAGCATACACAGGTGATAAATACTGGACATTGCTCACTTTTTAGCAGGCTTTGCAAGCATTTCATTTCAAAGAATGCAATGTCACCATGTTTTAATTTAAGTTAAAAGTTAGCCTGAAAAGTGTAAGTAATGAATAACAATAATGCGATTGATGGTCAGATACCTGAGAATAGCGTGATCACAGGAAATTATGGAGCAAGAAAGACGTTTTAACGCAAGAACGTATTCATAGAATTCCTACAGGACTGAATGAGGTCATTTGGCCCATCGAGTCTGCACCGTCAGCAATCCCATCCAGGCCCTATCCCTGTAACCACACATATTTACCTGACTACTCCCCCTGAAATAAGGGGCAATTTATCATGGCCAATCAAGCTAACATCTTTGGAGAATGGGAGGGAATCAGAGCACCTGGAGGAAATCCACACAGACATGGAGAAAATATTAAAGCTCCACACAGACAGTGACCCGAGGTTGGAATTGAACTCGGGTTAACAATTATGGCATGGAGAGACAGCAATGTTAATCCCTGTGTCATTGTGCCGCATTTGACAGAAATAAGAAATATCGACTGTGGCTCAGTTGATAGCGCACTCACCCTCTGACTCATAATGTTCTCAGTTTAATTCCTGCTCAAGGGCTGGGTACTCTGGTGCTCCACTGAGGCAGTACTACACTGTTGGAGTTGCTGCTTTCAGATGAGATATTAAGTTGCTACTGGGTCAAAATATGAGAACTTCCGCAGTGCTGAGGTTTAGGAAGATGGCTCACTATTGACTTTACAAAGATAGTTAGGGAGGGGCAAGAAATGGTGGCCCAGCCAACAGTGGCATTATCTATGAAAAATTTTTTAAAAAACTGGTACTCCTGTCTGTTTAAATGGATACTAAAGGCTCTATGCTACTATTTATATTGTTATCCTACAATTAACATCCTTTTTCTCGTCATTATCACATTGCTGCTTTTGGAATTGACAGCGTGTGTGCCGGTGCATCATTTTCTATATCGATAGTTTTTTTAATATATTAATTCATGGAACATGGGCATGGCTCGCTGGTCAGCATTTATTGCCCATCCCTAGTTGCTCAGTGCAGTTGACAGTCAACCACATTACTGTGGTCTGGAGTCAGGGGTGGGGCCAGAGCAGGTAAGGATGATAGATTTTCTTTCCCGAAGGGCATTAGTAAACCAGATGGGATTTTCCCACAATAGTTTCATGGTCATCAATAGATTCTTAATTCCAGACTTCTTTTAATTCAAATTCCATCATCTGCTGTGGTGGGATTCAAACTTGGGTCCCCAGCACATGAGCTGAATTTCTGAATTAATAGTCTAGTGAGCGATAATAACTGGGCCATCACTTTCCTGATAATATGGCCACACTTCAAAATAATTATCCATTTGCTGTAATGTGCCTATGATGTCTGGTTGGTGTGAAAATATATATATAAATTTAAGTCATTCTATTTTTTTTAATAGATTCACAGGGGAAATAATATCTGATTATATTGGCAAATGGTGTGTCTTCTGAGTTTTTATTAATCTTATTTAGAGCATGAATTCACTTAATGTCTAAGATCATGACTCCAGGCAGATTCCCACTGATCTCTGGCCATACTTCCCATCCCTCACTGATCAATTATATCAAACTTCCAAACCAACCCCTCGTTTCCACTGATCTCTATATCTTGCTCAGGCCCTCAAATAAATCAGTTCCATTCTGCAATTTCTACAAACTTTTAAATTATATCCAATATTGCAGCGATGTTTCACTGTGCTCATCAAATGGTCTGCGAGAATCCCGACTCCCTGCTGAGTGGGGGTGACGGCCAGGCCACACAGTGGTTATCACTGCTGCCTCACTGCAGGGACCTGGTTCAATTCCCGGCTTGGGCCACTGTCTGTGCGGAGTCTGCATGCTTTCTCCGTATCTGCCTGGGTTTCCTCTGAGTGTACCAGTTTCCTCCCACAGTCTGAAAGTTTTGCTGGTTAGGTGCATTGACCATGCTAAATTCCCCCTCAGTGTATCCGAACAAGTCCAGGAGTGTGGCGACAGGGGGATGTTCACAGTAACTTCATTGCCATATTAATGTAAGCCTACTTATGATACTAATACATAGGCAGTGTCAGCCTAGATTCTGTTATCCTCAAGTGAGAGTTCAGCCCAGAACCTTAAGATCCAGAGACAAATGTTACCAACTGAACAGTGGCTAACACTCAGAAAATATTTGGGGATCTACCCAGATGATGTGGAATGCCCACATATATAATACCTATATATACATGTATAAATAACACCTATATATGTGACAAAATATCAATATACAAGCAATAAATTACTATATATATTCACATATAATTAATGTAATTTTTTGTTTATATATTGATATTTTGTCTTTTGCTCACAGCAATATAGTGTTGTTTTCTTGCAGGGTCATTAAATAGTGTTAGTGTTGCACAATTACACAGCGTAATGACCTCCCAGATAAGTACAATGTCATCCTTTGTTTTGAGTGAATTTAGGTAGTTTTTTTTACAGCATCTGGTTTGATATGAAAACAAGCTGCCATTTTTTCACATTTACTATTGATGCAAATGTCCCTCTCATTCTGCCTGAAATGAATTAGATTAGCCAATCTATGCAGCCTTCTATTATCTCAGCAAATCTTTTCGGCTTCCAAAAGAAGTATTTCAGCACAATCTTCTCTTTGCTTCACCTCCTTCCAACAGCCCTGACTCCTATCTTTGTGTCTTGCTTGATTTCCATGTTAGGGTACAATCTTGGTATTGTAAATGTTTCATTCCTTGAAAGTTCTTCCTTGGTCTTATGGAAATCACTGTTATAGACTGCAGAGTAATTCAACAGATGATGATAGAGAAAGAGTTAGCTTTGAAATTTAAAACAGAAAATGCTGGAAAAACTCAGCAGGTCAACAAAGAAAGAAACAATTATTCTTTCATGTTGATGGCTTTCTGTCAGCATTTTTTCATAGAATCCCTACAGTGCAGAAAGAGGCCATTTGGATCATCTAGTCTGCATCGGTTTTCCAATACAGCAGCCTGTCCCAGCCCTATCCGTGTAACCCCAGATATTTATTATACTAACCTCCCTCACCTATACATACTCGGACACCAAGTGGCTATTCAGCATTGCCAATCCAAGTAACCAGCATATCTGTGGAGTCTGGGAGGAGCACCCAGAGGAAGCCTACGTTGGTGTGGTGACAATAATCTCTCCCTCAATGTCAACAAAATGAAGGAGATTATCATCAACTTCAGGAAGCAAGACAGAACATGCCCCTGTCTGTGGGATGAAGTAGAAAGGGTCGAGAGCTTCAGGTTTTTAGGTGTCCAGATCACCAATAAATGTCCAGGTGCCCCCGTGCCGACACTATAGTCAACAAAGTCCACCAAAGCCTCTACTTTCTCAGAAGACTAAGGAAATTTGACATGTCAGCAATGATTCTTACCAACTTTTACAGATACATCATAGAAAACATTCTTTCTGGTTGTCTCACAGCTTGGTATGACTCTTGCTCTATCCAAGACCATAAAAAATTACAGAAGGTTATAAATGTAGCCTAATCCATTATGCAAACCATTCCCATTCATTGACTCTGTCTATATTTTCCACTGCTTTGGCAAAACAGCCAGCATAATTAAAGACTCCACGTACCCTCGACACTCTCTCTTCCACCCTTTTCTGTCAGGAGAAGGATGAAAGTCTGAGGACACATACCAGATGACTCAAGAACAGCTTCTTCCCTGCTACCATCAGACTTTTAAATGGATTTATCTTGCATTAGGTGGATCTTTCTCCCAACCCAAGCTATGACTGTAACACTACATTCTGCACTCTTTACTTTCCTTCTCTATGAATGGCTGCATAATAAATAATAATAAATAATAAATAAAATCAAAAATAATAAATCAAATCAAATCATGTGACGTGGGGAGAACATGCAAACTCCACACAGGCAGTTACCCAAGGTGGGAACCTGGTGCTGTGAGGCAGCAGTGCTAGCTGGAGTGAAGTCAGTTGATTATCTTCCATGTGCTATCTGGTGACATGTAGAAAACTGAATTATTAGAGCCATTTTTCTTTGCTGAAAATTAATACATGACACCAAAGAAAGAAAATTGAACTATAATTTTTGTGAAGAAGGCTTGTTGCGTGCCAGGCTTATTTGTCATGTTTTTTGATCAAATTAAAAAAAAATTATAACTTTGAGCACATTTTAGACCCTCCCAGTTAATAATCGTCTTGCCCATAGCTCTGAGAAAGATAAGCACGAATGAAAGAATATCAGAAAAACAGAAGTGCAGCCTATTTTAGGACTATAAGCTGACTTTTTTTTTTAATTCGAGGCACCTAAGCCAAATCCAAAAACTGCAACTACATTTTCATCCTAAAAAAAATGTTCCCTATAAGGAAATATACTCAACTATAATACAATGGGTTCTGGGGAGAGGAGCTGACCACTGCACTTATTTCCTATTTCAGCCCCAAATACTTATGGCCCCAGCTGTGAGAGCTTTTGCATCGTATTTCTGAGATATTTCCCATTACCTTCACATGAAATTAAAGCTTCTCATTAAGTATTCTTTTGAAGAATGGATTTCTGAAATGTGGATCTTTTGTTTTCCTCAGCTGAGCACAATTGCTTCTTCTTTGATGAGGAGGGAAGAGCATCGCCCCTCTCCCATTCCCAAGCCCTAATCTCAGTAGTGCTCTCACTCACAAGATGACAATTCTTCTTACTGTTCAGTTAATTTCTCAGGTTTTACAATGACTTTATCCTGCCTGGGGTTGCTTTTTATGACACTGGGTATATGCTTGTTTTTTTTGCTTCTTTGGAGGGATAGAAGATGGTGCTAAATAGCTATGTAACAATGAGGTGAAAGTACCTTGTCTCTTTCATTGAAATGTCAGAAACCATTATTGTGTTAGGTTATTGAAGGCTGTCCTATATTGTTTGACACCTCTTGGGGCATTGTGTTGATTGCCTCTATCACCTTCCTCCAGTAATCTGCACCAGCCTTTGACATTCAGTGCCCATCAAACCGCCCTTCCAGATCATTGCGTCTGCCAGCAGAATCTCTACCCATTCATTGAAAAATATTCTGCCTTTTGGCTTTCTCTTTGTGTTTCAAAAATGCACTTGAACTACACATTGTTCTTCTGTCATTATAAGCCAAGAATGAGCAGTCTCTCAGCTTCCAAACTGCTATGCAGGGCTTCCATTTGGGAGAAAATTGCAGTGAGTTGGGTATGACAGCACAACCACTCAGCCACCTCTCTACAAATCATCGATGGGAGGAGAACCTTAATTGATTAATTCTACCCACTCCAGCTTTCTGATCTGCTAAATTTAAAATTTATATATTAGTGTCACAAGTAGGCCTACATTAACACTACAATGAAATTGCCATGAAAATCTCTTGCGTCGTCGCACTCTGCTACCTGTTTCAGTACACTAAGGGAGAATTTAGCATGGCCAGTGCACATGTCTTTTGGACTGTGGGAGGAAACCACCCGGAGGAAACCCACGCAGACATGGGGAGAGCGTACAGAGTCTGTGCAGATAGTGATCCAAGCTGGGAATCAAATCTGGATCCCTGGCACTGTGAGGTAGTAGTGCTAACCATTGTGCCACCATGTGCCCCCTGTGCCATCCTCTGTTCTGTTCTCTGATTTTTATTTGCAACATCCAAAATAATTTTATCTGATTTATCTGCAGCATTTTACATTAGTGCAGTCATTTTTTTTAAATGTTATACCTTTCTCAGAGTTGCAAAGCCAATGTGCAGGGTGGACAGGGAAAGCAAGCGTTAATCCATCTCTTTTCTTGCTCGAAAAAACAATTCCAATTCCAATTGAATCCAAATTCATGATACCTATGAAAGGGACATACTAGATCCCAGTGATGAGAGCAGGTATTACACCTTATTTCATGCCTGATCCTATGTTTGATCTTAGCCAAAAGACAAAGAAGCAATAGTCAATGCTATTACTAGACATTAGATAGGGGATTTGAAGACTTTTGCATTTACTTGATCTCCTTCAATGTCTCCTCTTCCTTGCACCAGTAAAGACGTAATATCTCCCCTTGTAATTTCCTTTAACAAGTGGAATCAGAGGATGTTAGTCTGAGGCAAGTTTATCCTAGGATTCTTTGTGAAGATATCGCTTGATTTTTTTTTTCCCTTTTTGGAAAGAAAAGATTTATAATCATTCAATGTTCTGAACATTAGAGATCAGTGTACACTGGGAAGAAGCACCCGAGAAACTTAGGATCTTTCTGAAGTGCTTTAGGTTCTTTTTGGGAGCATTGGCATGAAGGCATCCTTTACTATCAAGGTCTGCTTATTGTCTTAAATATTCAGTAAACTGAACACAATGTATCTATGTGTATCTATGGCAGTCGATTATGTTTACCTCAGAATACAGCAGAAAATACCTCATAACTAGATCATTTTGTTGTTCACAGCAGGGTCTGTCATCTAGACCTACATTGACATTTTGTCATGCAATTATTATGTTGATACAAAGCCAAACCATACACAAGGCAAGGGCTCAAAGGTCTGGAGCAATTACTCGGAATGAGATCAGATATTTTTCTAATGAAGTTCATTTTATTGTGTTGCCACAAAAAAAACCCCTTTGCCATCTTCTTAGCCTTTGATTGTTAACTAAGGTTGGCCATGTTTGCACTCACCTAATGAAAGCAACTTTTAGATAGAAGCAAACATTGCTAATGAATGATCGATTTGTCCTGCGCTTACTTTTTAAATCAAATTTTCCCTTGCAAATGTATTGTATTCACTTCCAAATTAAGCTTATGCATAATCCATAAAGCAAGAGTAATGAAGCAATTTTTGTATGCTTATGTGTGGCATGTACTGCTCAATAAAACTTGTCAGTTGTCTTGATATGCTGTTTGCATGATAATTCAGAAGCCATGAAAAGACTTAGTTACATAAAAACTCCTTAATTCTGAAGAAATTATTCTTTACATTACTGGCATGTTAAGGTGCCAAGACTGATTAATGTTCTGCTTAAGTTACTATCACCAAGGTTTATTTAATAGTTCAAATAACCATATGGAATTGTCAACAAAAACTCTGCATGATTTCATCATTGACCTATTCATATCACATTCACTAAAATAAAAATACAATAAACGGCTTAAAAAAAGCAATGAATCCCTTGGTATTCACAGTAAAATGAAGCAGAGTTAATTATGTGAGAAAAGTTTATCTTTGCATTTCTTACAATCCAATATGAAAAGGTAGCATTGGTTATCCACCACCATTAGTCGTCCAATTACCCACAATTGGAAGATTCTTTTACTGATGTTAATGCTTGTTGAGGTCCCTCTGCTACATCAGACCAGTGTTTTTAATGACCAGCAACGTGTTGTCCACTGATAATGTGAAACAGCATGGTAGGCTTTACAGATGTGGATTCATGCATTTGCAATGTATCTACACTCTAGAATCTACATTCTAGAGTGTAAAATACCCACTATTCTACACTCTAGTCGGTAGCTCTTACCCTTCTCAGAAGACATTGATATTGGATTTGAATTAGCCAAAGAGGTTTTGTGTGTGAATGCTGCTTTCTTTCTTTGATTTGTGTGCAAATTTCACTAGCAGTTTAGTGTGCTCTCTGGTAACAGTTTCAACTCAGATTGGAACATATTGCTATAGAAAGGGGAATGAAGTGGAGGTGGTCTGATTGTTTTATCATTGACACATTGAGCTCCCAATGAAATTCAACACTGAATTATAGGCTTGACTATCAGGTAAATCTCATTGATCACCTTTGCTGAGTTGGTAGAACATAATAGGACTGGACTTTAACTTGAGTGGGGGAAAATTTTGAGGACCAGAGATCCTCCTGTCAACTAATGAATAGTGTTTATGATGACTGTAATGACTTTGTGGTCTATGGCCAGTATTTTACGACCTCACTCAGGTGAGGTGCTTAAAATGCAGCCTGAAGTCAATAAAGAATTCCATTCTGCGAGCCACGCTCGTCCCAATTCCAGTGTGGGTGTGGTGGTAAAATTCCAGCATGTCTTTCCCATTCCTTGCAGCTGGAGGAGGAGAGGGAAATATTGAAATGGAACTTTCTTTGAAGATATTAGGTACATAGGTATGAGATGGGATTTTTCACCCTTCGCCCCCAGTGGGATCTTCCGAACTCACTGAGGTCGCAGAGTTTCTTCATCTCAAAACATTAGCTCTATTCTCCCTCCACAGGTGCTATCAGACCTGCTGAGATTTTCCAGCATTTTCTGTTTTTTTTTTTGATGAAATCACACCGTGTTAATTAATGGATTCCCCTATAATTCCTTTGTCCACTATTTTAGTGAAGGCACTTGCTGATCCATTTACTTTGAACAAGGATGCTGGGATTGTGCCTTAATTTAAAACGGCAATGGGAGAATTTTATGCAGAGCCTTGAGCAGTACATTTGCAACCTACAATGTCTTTGATACTTTTTTTCCTTGGTTACCGCAGGAATGCATTCCTCTCTCAGAATGTGCTTTGTTCTCAGTATTGATTTAAAGAAAGGCATCTGAGAAAATTATCTTTGTACACATAATATATTGGATAGAAAATGAACACTGTCCTCCTCCAAAGTCAAAGGGATGCCCTCAGGATAATTTGTCTCTGTAAAGATTGCTGTTGCACTGTTTCATTTTCATTTGCTTATATTGAACTGAAGCTCATCATGTTTGTATTAAATTTAATTAGTACTCAAAAGTCTCAGCATTTATTTGGAGCGCTTTGTTGCAACTTAATTGAAATGGCAGTCCTCCCTATTGATATGGTGGAATTTCAGCAATTAGAATATGTCCAAATGATTTGTCCGCTGGAATTAAAGAAAAAAGCTTGAAGCCAAAAGCATTGCTTCTATTTTTAACACCATGTATTCTCATGCAATCCAATGGGAAAAAGAAAAACAGGATTCGATGTCCAGTTTGTACTGAGACCTCAATGACAGCAGAGTTGGTAATGCAGTGACAACTGCCTCCAATAGCCCAGGACTAGAAAGAAGAAAATTTGTGCTGAAATTCTTGCTCCTTTTTGCTGTTCGGTACCTCCTGCTGAAGGGTACTGGTGCACGGCTTATTGGGTAAGTATAGGGTGTGAGTGTAGTGGGGTTAGCACTGCTGCCTCACAGTGCCAGGGACCTGCGTTCAATTCCAGCCTTGGGTCAATGTCTGTGTGGAGTTTGCATGTTCTCCCCATGTATATGTGGGTTTCCTCCAGGTGTTCCAACTTCCTCCTACACACCAAAGACGTACAGGTTAGTTGGAATTGCCATGCTATATTATGCTTTAGAGGAATTAATGGTGTAAATATGTGGGATTATGGAGATGAGACCTGGGTAAAATGTTCAGTCAGAGAGTTGGTGCAGAGTTGATTGGCCAAATGGCCTCCTTCTGCACTGTAGGGTTTCTATGATACGGTGATTCATTGTTGACACTTTACCAAATGGACCAAATGGTCTCTTTCCATGCTGCAAATTCTTATGCAATTACCTCTTCCTACTTAACGTCCCCCAACACATACACACACATATACATACACACAACCCCACCCTGATAGCCTCAAATCATCATCTAAGGTTGTTCCTGGCACTGATCTTGTGGCACTGGGGAAGTTGTGACCTGCAGAAGTGTAGTGCAGCCAGAGTCAGCATCTGAGAGGAGATGGAAAATCAATTAAAATAGAATAAATGATGATATAATTAGAAGAGAGTTAAAGACAAGTTAAATCTTTCAATACATCTAATTTTAATGATTGAATCTTTCTGCTGTTACATGTGAGAAGTTTGCATGATTTTCAACAGAAGATTCTTGATGGTAGAGGCAGTATAGAATCCCTACAGTACAGAAGGAGGCCATTCAGCCCATTGAGCTTGAACTGACTCTCTGACAGAGAATCTTACCCAGGTTCTAGCCCTGTAACCCCATATATTTACACGACTAATCCCCCTAACCTACACATCTTGGGACGTAAGGGACAACCACCTAATCTTCACTTTTTTGGAGGAAACCAGAATAACTGGAGGAAACCCTCGCAGATACGGGGAGAATGTGCAAACTCCACATAGTCACCTGAAACTGGAATTGAACCTGTGTCCCTGGCGTTGTGAGACAGCAGTGTTAATCACTGTCTACCCACTCACTTTTATTGATAACAAGAACCATTTTGTGTTGCTTGTAGATTACAAACGTTCTCAGGTTTTGTGCAAGGCCTGCAATTTTTTTTAAGCAATAGAAAATAGAAAATAATATACAGAATTGGCAGCTTCATATTTGAACCTTGAGCAAGCTGGAAACCAGGCAATAGACAAGTCCCTTTTCTGGATTGGATAAAATAAGGGGAAGAAAACAAATTCTGATTCTTGGTACCTTGAGAGAGTTCATGGTTTTAGCAGTCACTGAGTAGCTTTCTAACAAGCATGCAAGAGGCAAAAAGCAGTTGAATGATTATCAGATTAACCAATGAGCATTTTGTTTAGCCCATGAATAAGCATCAAATAAATAAAAGGATAGTAAAAAAAGTATGTAAGGCCATGGTCCGACTTCATAAAAAAGAGTAATTCTCCTCTAAAGCTGATGGGGATGAGATGGATGAGGGAGAATAGAAGAGACAGTTCATTGCTAAGTGTAATATATAGACGAGGAGGCGAGCTTATCTTTTGGTGTCCAGATCTAACAAAGAATCTACACCTAAGATATTAACCTAGCTTCCCAAGACCACAGGATGGTTACAGATAAGAAATTTAATTCAGCCCATCAGATCTTGTTCATCTCAAAGGATATTGGCCTTCCCACATCATGGTTTAAAATGCTGCTTCTTGTGTACGTACTTTGATTTGCTCGATGTCCGTACGTGTTCATCATGGTTTATGTGAAGAAGGTGCCAGACTTGCTCCTAAATTAACCTTTGACTACATTGGATGCATCCTAATCTTGTGGTGAAATTTGAAGTGATGTTACCTATTTACATGTTTATACTGTTTACAACTTATATACCTCTGGAAAATTACTGTCCAGTGCCGCCTTTCAAGATTGTAAAGCTAATTTTTCAAGGCTTTCCGCATAACTCTTTCCTCAGTTGTTATAGATCAATGCTATAGCTTTAGTTTGAACCTGTCTAAGGCATGAATATATCTAAGAGATTAACCCACTGTGTATTCTCAGTATTTTCTGATATCAATGCATGGTTACATTACAACATTTGCAGTTTTTGTTTTTAACTTCCTGCCTTGTCTACTTCCATTGCTCCACTCTTCTCTCCAATTTGTCTCACTGCCCACGTTAGATATCCTGGCCAATTATGTTCCATAATGAACCTTTCCTCATTGACCGACATTTGCTACACATCCTTTATTTATTCAAATCGAAATTCTCATCCTTGTTTGCAAATACTTGCTTGGTCTTGTCCTAAGCTGCCCATATAAACTAATGTAGCCAGTGTATACCCTCGGGGCTACTGTATTTGCCCCATTGCCCCACCCTCACTCACCTTCAGTAGCAGAGCATTTAGTCATCTTACTAATACAATCTGAACTTAGTTCCATAAAGCTTACTAATCGTTTCTTCAATTTTAAATGATTTCAAGGACCTAGGCTGAATGTTTGACAGTCGAAAAGGTTCTCCGTCTTGCACCTTAGACAAAATGGCCTGGAATTGAGAACAACTATTCCCCACCTTGATAGTTGGAAATGGATGTGGGATGTATTTCATACACCTGCAATTCATGAATGCAACTGCTCACTTCAAAGTGCAACTGGCTTGAAACAGTAGCAATTTCCATTACCCAGGTTTTTGAATCACAACCCATGGGCTTTAGATGTTTGAGGGAAAGATCTGTCAAAGTTACTTGGAGAGTTAAGATTCCTTTGAGGAGAGAACGGGTAATCATTGGGCAAGATTAAGGACCCCTTTAGGATTGTTAAGAGTTAACATGAATGTGCATGAAATGTGTGTAAGGCTTTTGGAACTGTCAAGTCATTTAAATAGCCTTCCCTTTAAATTTTGAAATAAAACCAGCCTGCAGTTGGAAAGAAAATAGTGCTTGTATCCAATAGGTCTTAGCTAGAGCTTAAATTTTTTTTAAAATTTATTTATTCGTCATAAGTAAGGCTTACATTAACACTGCAGCGAAGTTATTGTGAAATTCCCCTGGCTGACATTGGCATAAGGATTGCTTCCACATGCTATCAGTATTACAGTTGGGGCAGGGGCTAGAAAATTCACACTTTGAGTGACAATTCAGCAAGATTACAAACAGATTAGCTGTTTTTGACATGAGGCTCTGAATACAAATACTTTGTTTTTTAAGGGATTAAGTACTCAAATTTATATAATGCAATGAATTAGTTTTTAATATTGGGAATGTTTTGCAATGTGATGAACTCTGCAATTAATAGAACTTATTTTATTCCATCTCAGCATAGTTCCTGTAGTCTGCCCAGGGGAGATGCTGGATGAGTTGTTAGGGAGGGTGTAAGGGCAGAGGGTGGCACTAAATTGTGTAGAGGGTATGAGAGACCATTAAAGGTGGTTTTATGGGCATACTTTGCCATGGAAGGATTGTGGGATTGGGTGAGGATATGAAGTGGCATGAGTTGGCATGGATGGGGCATAGGTTATGTGTGGGGAGTGATGGGTTTGAGCTAAATGGTTTGTGGTTCTACCCCCTTTATGACAGCCACTTATTAAAAAAACTGCCTTGACATCTGATTATCCTTATGGCTGTACCTGTGTACTGTTTCCAGGCAGGTTGGCAGGTCCAACTCCAGTTATCAACCTGCCCTGAGAAACAAAAGTCTGGAGCTATTCGGGAAATTATCTCCCAAATCAGTCCCTGCTCCTGACTCAGTAGCGTAAATATGTCTTTTATAATCTAATCACAGAAATCCACTTTGGCTTTCATAAAATAAACTGCAGAATATTATTGTAGAATCTAATGTTTGCGACTGTTTGATATTGAATTCATAAGTTTAGATTTTGCTTCAGGAATCCACTCCTTGATATCAAGCTGGAGCATTAATGGGAGGAAAATGGAACTGGGAGGTTTATTGCCTCTGCCCCATTGAAAGGACTTTTCTGGCTGCCTTGGTTTTGCTGTAAATAATGATGGGGAATGGGCATTTGATGGAGTGGGAGATTTTAGTCTCTTGTTGTCCAATTGTGTTTGGCAGAAAAGAGAGTTTCACAAAGAGGTGTTGTGGGTTTGCCTGTGGCTAAGTTTCATTGCTGAAGGTTCAAGGGACCTGGGACAGCATGAAATGGCTTCATTTCAGCGGCATATAAAATTCTGTCAGATTTATTTTACAGATTTTGAAGGGTTCCTTCTCTTTTTTTTAATGATTTTCTAAGTGTATTAATATATCTTTAAGAATTTTCCAAGCATGTTAAAAGTGTGTGTAAGAATTTTATTAAGTAAGTTAAAGATATTATCATGTTTTGTTTTACGTTTATTGTTGTGGCATGGGCCCCAGGAACCAATGGAGGTTTCTTTGAGTCTCTGCCTTGAGGGAAAAGAAAGTGCGAAATGATTAGTTACTAAACACAAAGCAGTAAGTGCCTTCTTTCTCTTTCTACTGGTGTTTGTATCTTCATGCCTCGATCGTTGTCTTGATCTATTCAGGCTATTTCACTGTAAACCCACAAAACACTCTCAAAGGGCTAAAATCCAAGTGTACTCTTAATTGAGTCATGCTGTCAATAACCGCTTTCGTTAACAAACTTAATTTAGCCATTTTCTGACACCAAAGTTTCTTCCACAACGATCAAGCTTGGCATTTGGATCATTGCACTCATCTATAAGCATTCCCTCATTTGGCTTCAAATTATTATGCCCATGTAGAATCATTGAATGGCGCTGAAGGAGGCAATTTGGCCTATCATGTCCATGCTGACTCTTTAGAACAACTCATTTAGTCCCATTCCTTCACCTTTTCCCCACAGTTGCAAGTGTACAAAATCCAGGATCTTATATGCTTTATTAAACAGTTTTCAGCCTGCCATGTTGATTTTAGTGATTTGTGCGTACATATCCCCAGGGACCCTATGCTCCTGTACCGTCTTTAGAATTATACCATTAACTTATATTGCATCTCTTCATCTTCCTTCCAAAAAGAATTACATTTCTCTGCATTCAATTTCATCTGCATTTGTTCGCCAATTCTATTTGCCTACCTGTGTCCTTTTGAACTTTTACAGTGTCCTCCTCACAGTTCAGAATATTGCCCAGTTTTGTGTTATTTACAGATTTTCAAATTGTACCCTGGACATCTAAGTCTAAATCATTAAGATAAATCAGGAAATGCAATGGTCCTTGTATCACTGTATACTTCCCCCTAGTCTGAATAATAACCATTCACCACAAATCTCTCTTTCCTTAAAACTTCATATCATGCTGCACTTGCCCTTTTTATTCTGGGGGCTTCAATTTTGCTGACAAACCTGTCATCTGATATACAAACAAATGTAAGTCCATGCATACCACGTAGAATCATGCAGAAGGAGGCCATTTCTCCCACTGAGGCTGCACCGACCACAATCCCACCCAGATCCTATTCATGTTATCCCATCTATTTACCCTAACTAGTCTCCCTGATACAAAGGGGCAATTTAGCATGGCTAATCAACCTAACTCGCACATCTTTGGAGAGTGGGAGGAAACCCACGCAGATACAGGAAGAACATGCAAACTCAACACAGACAGTGACCCAAGGCTGGAATTGAACCAGTCTCTGGCATTGTAAGGGTTCAATTTCAATTTTCATGTAAAATGAAAATGTATCTATGTAAATACCAAGATGCATTTATTTTTTCTCTAGTTACCTGACTCTTACAGAAGAGTGCCACCAGATTTCACCAAACTTGCCCATTCTTTGAATAATGTATTACATAGTGCAATGAAAGAGTTGACTCCTTGATAAGGATTGCCGGCAATCTCAAGAAGGTTTAAATGTTATTATACATACATATCCTTCTTTGGTAATCATTATATATTTGTTGTAATTCCGAGCATAGAAACTTTAGAGCAAAAGTAGACCATTTGGCACTTAGGGCCTGCTCCTCCAATCAATTAGGAAGATAGAAACATAGAAACTAGAAGCACAAATAGGCCATTTGGCTCTTTGAGCCTGCTTCGCCATTCATTTTGATCATGGCTGATCTTCAAATTCAATATCTTGATCCCATCTTCTGCCATATCCCTTGAACACTTTCACCCAAAGAACTATATCTACAAGCTATATCTAATTTCTTGTAGCTCTTTGGGTGAAAAAATTTCTCTTCATTTCAGTCCTAAAATGTTTACACCTTATCCTTAAACTATGACCCCTAATTGGGACTGCCTCACCATTGGGAAATTCTTTCTGAATCTATCCTATCTAATCTGTTAAAATTTTAACCAATTTGCCCTCTCCTCATATGACAGATGTGCCATTTTCAGATTCAGTCTCTTTAGAATTAGACCATTGACTTATATTGCATCTCTTCATCTTCCTTCCAAAAAGAATTTGCTTCACTCCCTTGCACCAAAACTGCACACAATACTCTAGATGTGGCCTCATCAACACTGTAAAATTGCAACAAAACATCCCTCTTCCAATAATCAAATTCTCTCACTATGAAGTCCAACCTACCACTTCCCTTCTTTACTGCCTGCTATACCTGCATAATTATTTTCAGCGACTGATGCACAAGGACATCAAGGTCTCACTGAGTACCCATCTCCCTCAATTTACGTCCATTCTTCATAATAATCTTGCTATCATGGCTGGCCAACCATCTCAAGGACACTTTCCCATGCTATCCCCATACCCCTTGATGTTATAAGGATACAAAAATCTATTTATTTTTGATCTGAACACATTCAATGATTGAGCTTCCACAGCCCTCAGGGATGGAAAATTCCAAAAATTCACCACCCTCTGAATGTAGAAATTCCACCTCATCCCAGTATTAAACAGTTTGCCTCTTATTCTGATATTGTATCCCTTGGTTTTAGACTCACCAGCAAGCGGGAATAACCCATGCACATCTATGCTGTCAAGCTTGGTAAAAATTTGGGAAATTTCAATGAAGTTTCAATTGTAGAAACTGTCATTTCTGAAGAATACAGTTCCAGCTTCTGCAGTCTGTCCTCAAAAACCAATCCTACCATCTCAGGATTTGCTCAGGTCTAATGCATTTCCTCAGTGGCAAGTATATCCTTTGTTAGATAAGAACCTGCATGGTGGGACAATGGTTAGAACTGCTGCCTTTCAGTTCCAGGGACCCAGGTTAGATTCCTGGCTTGAGTCACTGTCTTTGCGGAATCTGCAAGTTCTCTCCGTCTGTAGCTATGTGGGTTTACTCCAGATGCTCCAGTTTCCTCCCACAATCCAAAAGACATACTAGTCAGGTGCATTGGCCATGCTAAATTCTCTACTCAAACAGGTGCCGAAGCATGGCAACTGGGGGATTTCCATAGTAACTTCATTGCAGTGTTAATATAAGTCTACTTGTGATAGAAATAAATAAACTTTAAACTGAAGAGAGTAAAATAAAATTTGGGGTGAAGGGTACAGCATTACCTTATACTATTTTTGAAGAAATACAATGATATTTGCAGAGAACGGAGAATGCTACTTTGTTTCTTGAGTGTGCTTGAAGTCATTTGATACATTTGAGAGAGTCGTAACTGCAACAGAACTCAAACCAAAAGATTAAAATTAGTGTTCTTTACTTGTCTCTTTCTTTTGCTTTCTTTATGTTTGCCTCAACTCTGGGAGTGCAAAAGTTACCCTATTATGCAAAGTTTGTTCCAAGGCTAGAATCCATAGAATTCCTACAGTATAGAAGGAGGCAGTACCGACCACAATCCCACCAAGTCCTATTTCCATAAGTCCGCACATTTACCCTGCTAATCCCTCTGACACTAAGGGTCAATTTAGCATGGCCAATCCACCTAATCTGCACATCTTTGGATTGTGGGAAGAAACTTCAGCACCCAGAGGAAAACCACGCAGGCAGAGGGAGAACGTACAGAGAATGACCTGAAGCTGGAATTGAATCTGACGCTGTGAGGCAACAGTGCTAACCACTGTGCCACCATGCCACCCTTGAACCAATTATTAAATCTCCCTTAAGAAGATAATGTGTTTTGTGTGAGTTCTTTTGGGGCTAGCTTAAAGGATTGGTTTTTATGTTGCTTTTAATATCCTGCTTTTATTTAGTAGTGAACATATCCCAGTGTCTAGGGTGATTCTAGTTGAATACCTTGTGTTTCAAATTTGAGGTCTTCAGCTGCAGTGCTGGTTTAGCCAATGTTTTGCAATCACACACCGTTTGGATAAAGGAATTGGGGTGCATGCCAGAAGCAGTTGCCTGGAGGATCATAAAAGGCTGATTGATAATTAGATTGCCTGGTAATGCTCATTAAAGAGGATGCACATCATTTGAAGGGTAATGCTTCATTTAATGACTACTCCTCGCCAGCAACCAGCTGGCTCGGGGTCTCTTTACCCACCTTTTTTGGCAGTCCTTGGGACTGAGGATGACTCGCTTATGTTCCACTTTGCTGGGTTCTGAAATAGCCGAGAAATCCAATGTGAAATGCAGACTCTGGCACATGTGGATTGATTTGAAGTTCATATGCTACCTCTGAGGCCTCAATCCTTGTCTTGGCACGGTCCTAATGGTGTAATTTAGGCAGCACAGTGACACTGTGATTAGCACTGTTGCCTCAAAATGCCAGAGACCGGGTTTGATTCCCAGCTTGAGTGACTGTCTGCGTAGAGTTTGCACATTCTCCCTGTGGCTGCGTGGGTTTCCTCCCACATTCCAAAGATGTGCAATTTAGGTTGATTTGTAATGCTAAATTGTCCCTTAGCGCCAGGTGGTTAGTAAAGTAAATAAGTGGGGTTACGGAGATAGGCCTGGGTCGGATTGTGGTCAGTGCAGGCTCGATGGGCCGAATGACCTCCTTCTGCTCTGTAGGGATTCTGAGGATTTGATGGTTGAGCCTTTTCTATCTGGATTGATCACAAGCCAGGAACACCTATGAAACAGCAGGAATGTTTGACATTTTCGGGAATGCCTTGAGGATATTCCGAAAGTACTTCCGCCCTCCTCATGGGAAACCCTTGCCCTGGCTGAATTTCAAATGGAGCTGTTGCTTCAGGGGCTTGGCATCAGTTATAGGCACCACTTGTGGAAGAGTAAACAAGTCATTGCTGAGGATTTCAAATGTAACTTAAAACTGTGTTCTGCTTTCAATGTTCACTGACTGATTGTTTGACTGATATGTGAAGGGGAGATGAACATATCTCTCAGAAAGTCTATCAGGGCTTTATATGAAAAGCATGACTACTGTGCTGCTCAATCTTATTGGACACTCTGTAGGATCCCCAGGAGAAAGACAATGCTTGGTTACAGGCATCTCGTTCTGCCTGAAGTATTACAGGAGATGGAACTGAGGGTAAATAGAGCAGCTGCTAATAAGGTGGTGGGTGTCTTCAGGAAGAACTTCTGTTAATCCAGCGTCTTCAGAGAGTACTGCTCCTCCAAACGCAGGACCCAAGACTAGAGCTTGAGAAGGCCATGGTCACCAAGGTGGTCATTAGGGATTTGTGGTCCCGTGGGGTCAAATGTTGTCATGTAGTCAGGATGACATTACCCATCACAGTCATGGTCCCAGTAAAACTTACAATCAGAGGATCCCTACAGTGCAGGAGGAGGCCATTCAGCCCGTCAAGTCTGCACCGACCACATACCCACCCAGGCCCTATCCTCTTAATCCCATGTATTTACCCCGCTAATCTGCTGACCCTAGTGTCAAAAACACTAGAAACCAGAGCACCCAAGGAAATCCATGCAGACATAGGGAAAATGTGCAAACTCCACACAGACGGTCGCTTGAGGCTGGAATTGAACCCCTGTCCCTGGCACTGTGAGGCAGCAGTCCTAACCACCCTGCCACTGTGCCACCCATTCAACTTAATTCTAGAACCTTTAAAGTGAATTGTCATATCTCACAATTAGCTGTGCGTTTCAGTCAGGGAAGTCTTGTGGCTCTGCACATTCTGAGGAATCGCTGAATATTTATTTTTATTGCCAAAGAAGGCCTGAGGTGGAAGATCCAGCAGGATTTTGAGATTTGCCATACTCCGGGGAGCGAAGGCTGTGCACATTAGGCTATGTAAGCCCCTCATTTAAAGTCAATGGAATTTTGGAATCAGAAAGGATCTTGCCTGTGGCTGCTAGTAACAGGTGAATGCTTGCTTTCTATATGAACTGCCACAAAGCTCTTATAACAAGACTGTCATCCGATCTACAGATCTTTGAGCTCCGATGCAATGTACAGCTTCGACTGACTGTTGGGTGACTGGATTCGTGACTGTCCTGAGAAATTCCAAGACACTGATTAAGTACTCATTCAATGAATCTGACTCAGCCCCCAATAATATAATCTGAGCAGGCCAGACAGAGGTTGAAATGCTTTGGCCAGTTAGGAGAAGTCCTGCAGCGTGTAACTGAGAAGCTGCCCAGATTTGTTGCGTATTTCACAATTCCGTGACGGTGAGGGATTCATCAGTGCCAGCAGAAGTTATGTCAGATGATCACGCCAGAAAAGCTGGAGGAAGAGTCGGATAACTTGTAGGGAGGAGCATCGAAAGATTGCAGATAAATGATTTGTACTTGGGAGGAACAATTACTGCTATCTAATTGAAAAGCACATTGTGAGACGTGTCCTACCCTCAGACTCTGAAGCATTGTTGCCACATGATGTGGCTTCAATAATTTATGATGTATCAAGTAGTCTATCCTTTCCACCCCTTCTCCATAGCAATAACAATTAAAGAGGCCAATTTGTAGCTAAGCAATTTACATCCTTGCTCTATATCCAGATCAGAAAAAACAAGGAAACATTACATAGCCAGTCACTCTTACAAATATTAGATTATTTATACCACTGTTTAATTTTAAAGCTACCTATAAGTACTCTTGCAGAATCTAGTGCTTCTATAAAATACAATCTCAATGACAGTAACAGGAGAGTTAGATAGCCCTGAGAATTTGATGAGAGCACTTTAAATTCCCATCTGGGAGTTTGTCAAGAGGCAGTGATGGCGATGACCCTGCCTCAGATTGCACCATCTCAATATGTGTTTCTGCAGATGCAACTACCCAGCAAAGAGACAACTGCAAAGTTAATGGAGACGTGGCAAAGGGAAGAAGCAGCAATGCTCGCATCCAAAGAGAGGCTAATACCTCAGGACCTTTGTTCAGGTATCGGGTGTAGAATAGATCCCTGAACATCGAAAAAACTTAGCAACTGGGGAGTCAGAATTACAATGGTAGCTCCTTGACCGTTCATGACTGCTGCAGGGACTGTAGCAAAAGTTTCAGATTTAGTCATCAGAGGCTTGTGCCAGGCTCCACAAACTGGAATTGACCAAACTTTCCAAACTGCACATCGATTAGAGGAAGCAGTGGCCTAGTGGTATTATCGCTGGACTGTTAATCCAGAAACTCAGATCTGGGGACCCTCCACAGCAGATGGTGAAATTTGAACTCAATAAAAGAAAAATCTGGAATTTAGAATCTACTGATGACCATGAAACCACTGTTGATTATCAGAAAAATTAATCTGGTTCATTAATGTCCTTTAGGGAAGGAAATCTGCCATCCTTACCTGGCCTGGTCTACATGCGATTCCAGAACCACAGCAATGTGGTTGACTCTTAACTGCCTTTCAGCAATTACAGATGGGCAATAAATGTTGGCCAGCCAGCAATATCCTTGTTCCACAAATGAATAAAGAAGAATCCAGGCTCAATGACAACTTTTAATCAAGGTGATAATGGACTTCACCGTCCTCCTAGCCATGACTTGTTGCTATCAGGCAAGCTCTTCATTTCACTAAGTATTTGGTTGTCAAATCTTCTAAAGCTTAGCCCTGCAAAGCTCTCCTCCAGAGCATAACTTGTAGATGACCTGTCCTGCCTCCCTGGAAAGGTGGCACGAATGATGGTATGCTTCCACCTTATGTAGTTGCTGCCCATCCTTGGCCAGTGCATCGCACTGTGAGGACCCCTCTTTTAATTCAGCCTTGAGGTGAACTGTGCCTTGAGGGACATGCCTTATGAAGATAGGTTGAGAGAGCTAGGTCTCCTCCCTGGAGAGACGAAGGTTGAGAGGTGACCTGATAGAGGTTTTTACGATGTTGAGAGGAATAGATAGAGTGGATTCTCAAAGGCTATTTCCCAGGGCTGAAACATTCGCTATGAGAGGACACAGGTTTAAGGTGCTGGGGGACAAGTACAGAGGAGATGTTAGAGGTAAGTTTTTCACTCAGAGGGTGGTGAGTGAATGGAATCGATTGCCATCAGTGGTGGTAGAGGCGAACTCGTTGGGGTCTTTTAAGAGGCTTCTGGATGAGTACATGGGATGTAACGAGATTGGGAATTACAGATAGGTCTATAGCCTGGTAGGTATAGATATGATCGGCACAACTTGTGGGCCGAAAGGCCTGTTTGTGCTGTAGTGTTCTATGTTCTATGTTCTATGCCTGGCTGATCTCCCACATTACACTATCCATCAATGTAAGGTTAGCCAAAATGGTGCCACCCATGTTGCCAACTCATGCCAAATGCCATTCACTATTCCTACCTGACCTACATTCATTTCCAGTCAAGAAACTTCTTGATTTTAAAATTCTCACATTATTTTCAAATGATCCATTGCTTTGCCCCTCCGAATCTCTATAATCTCCTCCAGTCCCACAATGTTTTGAGAATGCTGCTCTAATCTAATTCCAGCCTCTTAAGCACCGCTAATTTTAACCGCCACCCTAATGGTACCAATGCTTTTGGGTCCAAAACTGCAAGAATTTGTAAAACTACAAAACTGTAGCCCAATCCATCAAGCAAACCAGCCTCCATCTATTGACTCTGTCTAAGCTTCCCGCTGCATCAAAAAAGCAGCCAGTATACTTAAGGATCTCATGCACCTCAGTCATTCTCTCTTCCACCTTTTTTCTGTCGAGAAAAAGATACAAAAATCTGAGGTCACGTACAACCGACTCAGGAACAGCTTCCTTCCCAGTGTTTTGAGACTTTTGAACTGACCTACCTTGCATTAAGTTGATCTTTCTCTACAGCTTTGACTGGAACAAAACATTCTGTGTTCTCTCGTTTCCTTCCTTTATGAACGGCATGCTTTATCTGTAGAAACAATACTTTTCATTGTGTATTAATACATGTGACAATAATAAATCAAATCAAGTCAAATAAAGATCCTAGCCCTCAGCTCTGGGATTCCATTCCCACACTTCTCTGTGTTCTTTGAGATATTTTTTAAATCTACCTCTTTGTGCAAGCCCTTAGCCATCTGTCCAAGTATCATCTGATGTGGTTTGGTGAAATATTTTGTTTTCTGCTGCTCCTGTGAAGCATCTTGGGCTAATTCATTATGTTCAAGGCACTATAGAAATAGAACCTATTTATGTTGATGTGGTGCCTCTGGTCTCTGAGCTGGTATTTGCAGCAGTCCTTGGCTAACAACGTTGGGGCGATTCAAATGAAGGATGCTGAAGATGCTAGAATTCAATGAGTACAGTTGTCTCAGGAGATTGTAAGGCTGGAGGGATTTACAGAGATGGGGAGCCAAGTCCATGCAGAGAACAAGGGCGAAAATTTTAAAGTCAAGACATTGCTAACTGGGAGCCAACATGGATGATAGGCAAAGGGACTTGATGTGAGTGAGGATGTAGGTCATTAACAGAGTGTTATCTTTCTTGCTCTCTTCCTCCTCTCCACATGCATAGTGGGTAGCAGCAAGATGGCTGCAGTTTAGCTTGAACTTGTTCTGTGGATGAGGTTGATCTTGGTCCTAAAAGCCTGATGAAACCTGAAGAGTTAGGGTATGGTCACTATGGAAGGATGTCTGAGATAAAACAAAATTTCAGAATTTATTTATTAGTGTCACCAATAGGCTTAACAATGAAATTATAGTGAAAATTCCCTAGTCGCCATATTCTCTTGCCTGTTTCGGGTACACTGAGGGAGATTTTAGCATGGCCAATTCCTTCTAACCAGCACATCTTTTGGACTGTAAGAGGAAACCAGAGCACCTAGAGGAAACCTATGCAAACATGAGGAGATTGTGCAAACTCCATACAAGCCAGGAATTGAACCGGGTCCCTAGCACTGTGAGGCGGCAGTGCTATTCACTGTGCCACAGTGCACAAGAACAGCAATAGTTTGTGCAACTGTGAGGAGCATGAAGTAGTCATACACCTCTTGGCAGAATGTACCCCATTCTGAGTTTTTGCCACCCTTCTCCTGTCCTGACCATGGCCAACAGGATCTCTTTAACAGAGATGAACTCATTTGACCTTTGTTGCCCTCCTCAGTCAGATCCTACTGCCACCTGATATGTGCTACTGCTACCTGAAAGAGAAAATGATGATGAGTATATTGGTGTAGGTTTGGCAGGCAGAAGGGCCTGTTCCTGTACTGCAAGTTTCTTTTATCCTGGTTTTTTTGATATGTACCTTTTTGAGAGTGTTTGCTACTTGAAGAGCTGTGAGATGTATTTGAAGTTTGAGTGGTACCTGTGTATATGAGTTTCAGTACGTGGTTAAATAACAGACTGGGCCTGTTGATATTATAATGTTGATGATAGTGGCTCAACACTAGAGTTCAGATAGATTGTAAATTTACCTGAAAAATATAGTTACTGGGATCAATGTGTTAAATCTTCAACTCCCCACTATTAGTTACAGTTTGGTTCTAACTTGGAAGCTGTGATGAATTGCTCAAAATCAATTTCTAGTCGGAGTAGCCGAAGATCTTGAAGACAATACCATTAAATTGTTGGTAGTCATAGCTTAGAATTGGCAGATGGCAGTTATGTAGTGAAAATTAAGTGAACGATTGCTGTTTACATCCTCGGGCACATGTTTTGTGGAAGATATAAAGCTGAAGAAGGCTCATTCATCATGCACAATGAAACTTCTGCAGGTTCTCATTCAACAGTTCTTTTCATTTTGCTGCATTCAGTATGTTCCTTATTTGCATATTCTAGCTCTGAATGCACTTCGTACACAGCAAGTGGGATTGCTGAGGATTAAATGAAAGCTGCTTTACTCCACCATTGATTTATGAAGATCATGACTGAGCAGTTAGCCTTTTTTTCAAATGCCACAATTAATCAACTTACAATTTACAAATGACGGAATCGTCTTAAAATAAGCCTTCTAGATTATTTGCAGTATCATTTTTATTTCTTCCCAGATATTTTGAACTGCTTTCTTTCCCCTTAAATCTGCTGTGAAATTGAAGAAAGAAAGCTCGAAAGCATGACTTATACCCATTTTTAAAATTGAAATTAAATGGCTGTTTGCCTCTGATCTCTTGACATTCATTGCATGATTGATAGGCTGCAATTTAAGTTGATGTTAAAAATAGGATTATATCCAGTTCAGCAACCTTGCCATTTTATTAATAATTACATTCAATTCAGCAACCTTTCAATTTCATCAGCCAGAGTAAACAGATCTTAACCACAATTTATTCAGTAATTATTTGATTTTGATGCAAAAATTTTGATCTACGGTCACAATGAAAGTCTTAATATGGTTAAATTACACCATTTTGGAATGGTTATTTTTATCAAAATGATTGTCATTTCTCATATAGTTTTCAAAAAAACACTCTCTAACTTGTGAGACTCTTCATTAAGAATACATTGAAATGTTGAACTATTAGCACTTCTGGCTTTCCTTTTTAGAATTGTCATTGAGTTGAATTTTGTGATTCACTTTTTTGGTTATTTTCTTCCATTCCCTAATCTTGACACTAATCTTGCAACATGTGACTTGTCTTTTTACCCTCAATCTGGGACCTCATCATTTATTCTTCACTGTCCTGCCTCAGTCCTTTGATTTGATTTACTATTGTCACATGTGTTAACAATGAAATGCATTGTTTCTTGCGCACTATACAGACAAAGCATACCATAGGAAGAAGGAAAGGAGAGAATGCAGAATATAGTGTTACTGTCATAGCTAGGGTGTAGAGAAAGATCAGCTTAATATAAAGTAGGTCAAGTCTGACGGCAACTGGGAAGAAGCTGTTCTTGAATTGGTTGGTATGTGATATCAGACTTTTGTATCTTTTTCCCAACAGAAGGTGGAAGAAGATGTGCCTGGATTGAGTGGGGTCCTTGATTATGCTTTTTCAAGATAGCAGGAACTATATACAGAGTCAGTGGATGGGAGGCTGGTTTGTGTGATGGACTGAGCTTCGTTCATGACCCTTTGTAGTTTTTTGTAGTTTTGGATAGAGCAGGAGCCATAACAAGCTGTAATATAGCCAGAAAGAATGCTTTCTATCGTGTGTCTGTAAAGGTTGGTGAGAGTTGTAGCTGAATTTCCTGCATATTTGCTGCATAATTGATCAGCCAAAGGATGCAACTGGGATTAGAAGACTCAGAAGGATATCAATTTGTGGCTAGCTATTGACACCATTTTAACTGGTGAACATTGCGACAAAAGAAAGAATTAGAACAAGTTTTTTTAATTCATTTGTGGGACATGAGAGTCGCTGGTTGGCCAGCATTTATTGCCCATCCCTCATAGTCCAAGGGCAGTTAAGAGTCAACTACATTGCTGTGGCTCTGGAATCAAATGTAGCCAAACTAGGTAAGGATGATAGATTTCCTTCTCTAAAGGACATTAGTGAATGGGTTTTTCTGACATCGACAATGTTCATCATTACAAACCAATGAGAAATTTGAAATCAGTTAATGTAATTGTTGACATAGAATTGTAGGCAAATAATATTGACGGGAAGGCGTGTCAGTTTTTATCAGTGCTTGCCCATACATCATAATAGAGGCGAAACTCAGAGAAGACATATTACACTGGTATTTACATATATTTAGCTCAGTTGGCTGGACAGCTGGTTCATGATGCACAACAGTGTGGGTTTAATTCCCATACCTGCTGAGGTTATTCATGAAGGCCCAATTTTTCAACCTTTCCCTGAGGTGAATAATCTAGCCCCAAGTGATAGATGTGTTCCACTTATCTGCAGGATGGTGCTGTTTGACAGGAATCTTCTTACTGCAAGTAAGATGGAGCATTTGATCCTCATTATGTTCACCAAGGTCATATCTGATGATGGACAATATGTACATTATGTACAATATGTACCTAACTCATTTCCTTAGCTGCAGTGTTTAATCGCATGAATATCAATACTTAAGCTGGTGAGTTCCGCAACTGCTTCATTCAGTTGTGAAGAAAATATTTGGATAACGTGATGCTCAGATGTGATACAGCGATGATTCCGTAAAGAAAATACAGCAGATGAATAGCTTTCTGGTCTTTGAGAATCAGTCAGCAGACAGCTCTTTCCTCATCCATCCAATATCCTTGGCAGCGACCTGGTTACATTTGTCATTGGTAGGAAGCTGTTGTTGTATTCCCATTTCAAACAGTGTAATATTCACTTATGCCGCTTGACAAGCAAGTGTCTTGCTGGCTTTATTATACAAATAATATCTTGGGGGTGAGACATACCGCATGCCTTTAATTCAATATCATGATATATGATAGGCAAAGCTGAAGTGACTAAATCCATCTATGAGATGTGTGTTTGCCCTGCAGCAACCAGAACAGGTCTCGAATCTTCTCCACTGAGCTGTTTAAAGTTTATTTATTTGGGTCACAAATAGGCTTGCATTAATACTGCAATGAAGTTACTGTGAAAATCCCCTCATCGCCACACTCTGCCGCCTGTTCGGGTACACTGAGGGAGAATTTAGCACGGTCAATGCACCTAACCAGCACGTCTCTCAGACTGTTGGAGGAAATCAGAGTACTCAGAGGAAACCCACACAGACATGGGGAGAACATGTAGACTCCACACATACAGTGACCCAAGCTGGGAATCGAATCTAGGTCCCTGGCACTGTGAGGTACCAGACTCTGCCACCATGACTGTCCCCGTGTTATTTATTACTTTGCTCCTCAGCAGCCTGAGCAGGTAAAGGACCTATCTAATACCTCTCCATAACACACACATCACCCCATCTCTGTCCTAGCACCCTTTGGCAGTGAGGACTTAAAGTTCTAATTTTTTGGCATCAGGGTTCCCGTGAAAGAAAATAGTCAAGGCTGTTAATCTCCATATTGTTTTCAGATGTGCTATTTATGATATCAGCTTGAGTACAAGCATTTAGAGCAATTTAATTAAGTAGCAGCTATTTAAACCCAGGACATTAAAGTGAATCAGTTTGTAAAATTGAATTTGTAAGCCAGCAGTGAGCTGTTGAGTGGTGCTTTTTTTGTGAAGATTGTTGAAACCGTAATAAACCCAGTTGTTTATTATTTTTTCGTGCTGGACTATGGGGACACCCAAAACCAATACCGAGAAATGGTATTGATGAAATTAGCATCTGAACATTTGATAAATTTACTGAATTGATATTACAAAAGGGCATTTTTAGCTTCATGTAATATAAACACACACTATCCATTTCAAGCACTGACATGCACTTACCAAACTAAAAGGATTCGCGGAAATTGAAAAACTAAGTCAGATTGTACTGGTGGGGATTTAATCTCTCCTGACAGAGTTCCTTTTCCAAAGGCCTGTCGTTATTGGAGTGCATATCTTGTTGAGTTCATGATTGGATCTCTTGGACTTAATTAATTTATTCTGTGATTACTGGAGGCAGGTATATCTTCCATCAGAGACTATACATTTTAACTGTTTCTGTGAATGACTGTGATCAATAAAATACAGACATGAAGAAATGAGGGGAAAGAGAGTAAACCTTGTTGCCTATTCTATTTATTTCTTTACCTTGCAATCTCCAGGAATTCTATATCTGGTATTAGATTTTAAATGGACTCCTCAGACGTCATCTCCCTGCAAGGCAAAGCTGCTATTATTAGTGTGTTGTCTAAGAACTATCCTTTGTTCCACTTTTCTTGTGAGCTATCACTTCACATCTAACCTCCTTTTCCGCACTAACATCCTTCAACATGTTGACTCACCAATTCATGCTTTTCTCATACAAGTCTCAATTTGAATCTCTCTTGGGAGGGCACAGTAGCACAGTGGGTAACTCTGCTGCCTCACAGTGCCAAAGACCCAGGTTCAATTCCTGGCTTGGGTCACACTCTGTGCGAGTCTGCGCGTTCTCATTGTATCTGTGTGAATTTGCTCAGGGTGTTCCGATTTCTTCCCACAGTCTGAAGGATGTATTGGTTAGATGGATTAGCCATGCTAAATTCTCCTCCAGTGTACCCGAACAGGCGCTGAAGTGTGGCGACCAGGGGGATGTTCACAGTAACTTCATTGCAGTGTTAATGTAAGCCTATTTGTGACACTAATAAATAAATTTTAAACAAGTTTCATTATTGCATCAATTTCACATATCCTTCTGAGGTTTACTCTTTACATCTCTGAATCTTGCCAAGGCAACTGGTGGAATTTCAATTAAATAAAAAATGACTGGAATTAAGAATCTACTGATGATCATGAAACCATTGTTGATTGTCAGAAAAAAAAACATTTGTTTCACTAATGTCCTTTAGGAAGGAAATCTGGTGTCCTTACATGGTCTGGCCTACATGTGATTCCAGAGCCACAGCAATGTGATAGATTCTTAACTGCTCTCTGAAATAGCCTAGCAAGCCACTTAGTTGTTTCGAACACTACAAAGTCTTGGCGTTATGGATTAACCCACAGCACATGGACTGCAACTTTTCAAGAATCACTACCACCTTCTCAAGGACAACTAGGGATGGGCAAAAACTGCTGGCCAACCAGTGACACCCATATCCCACAAACAAGTTAAAAAAAAAACTCCTAAAAGCCTCATACTCTGAAATCCCATTGCACCCAAGTTACGTTCTCTTCGGATATTTTCTTTGACTCAGCCTTCATTCTCATGATAATGTCTCGTGGAGGACTCTCTCAACGTTAACAGCTCTTAGTTATTCAAGTTGTTAGATTATTTGCTCTTGTTTGTCAGTACAGGTTGAAATGTTTAGAAATGCAAAGCAATAGCTTTACTTTCTTTTTTTGTTTATATTGCTACGTGCCACTATCCTAATCGGTATAATTGCAAGTCAGAAAGTGCAGTAGCACCTTAATTATCTCTGCTCCCATTATCTAGAATTCAATCATCTGTGAGCAGCTTGTGAATAACAGGAGAGCAGTGAAGTTGTGGCTGCCAGCATTTTTAAAAATCCTTGCTCTCCAGAAGGTCAGCTGACTGCTGACTTAAAGCTTCGAATTTTCTATCCTTGACTCCAGCTGTCTGAGTTGTAACCAACACAGGTCACTTTACCAGCTGACATCGTAATTAGAATCCACTTTGCTCCATCAGTACTCCAGCATTGTGATTTTGAAGGTTGCACTGCTGCATATTTGGGCCTTGATTTTATATTCTCTGCATCAGGTGAGGGTCAGATGAAGTACAGTGAGTATTTTTGTTGCCACTTACCAGCCTGTCCAAAAACCTGTCTAACATTTTTACAGGGTAGGGGAAGTGTTGGGCTGTTCTTCAACATATTGAGGCCCTTAAAGGTGCAATAATTAATGGCCACTTGAGGGCCTCACCTTGCCCCTGCCAATATTTTATCTGCGCTGGAGTAGCCCATGTCACGTGGGAAGCACATCAGTTTTAGATGTACGAGTCATGTCGGGAAAGCTGGGGCCCTTTATGAGTCCCCTTGGCTAATTTGCGCCCTTGCCTGAAGGTCATCCTCTCTCCCCCCTTTGAACCCAACCCCCCTCACTGAAATCCTTAGCCCAGCTTTACCTGGGCTCCCCAGTGTGGTGAGAATACGTGCACTCGATAAAGCGACATGTTGGCACAGTGGTTAGCACACTGTTGCCCAGATCCAGTCAGGGATCCGGGTTCAATTCCGGCTTGGATCACTCTGCGGAGTTTGCACATTATTGCCATGTCTGCATGTATGGGCTTCCTCCGAGCGCTACCATTTCCACCCACAGTGTGGCTAATGCACCTAACCAAACATGCCGGTTAGGTGCATTAATCATGCTAAATTCTCTCTCGATGTACTCGAACTGGTGCCAGAGTCTGACGACAAGGGGATCTTCACAGTAACCTCATGCAGTGTTGATGTACTTGTGGCTACTATTTTTGACACTATTAACTAAATAAAATAAATGATCTGCTACCGGGAATTAATGGTTTGAGTTATAAGAAGAGGCTGGATAGACTGGGACTTTTATCTCTGGAGCATAAGAGGCTGAGAGGGTGACCTTATATAGGTCCATAAAATAATGAGGACCATAGCTAAAATAGATAGTTAATGTCTTTTCCCAAAGGTAGGGGAGAATAAAACTACAGGATATAGGTTTAAGGTGAGAGGAGAGAGATACAAAAATGTCTAGAGGGGCAATTCTTTCACACAGTGGGTGGTGAGTGTCTGGAACAAGCTGCCAGAAGTAATAGTAGAGGTGGGTTTAATTTTGTCTTTTAAAAAGCATTTAGATAGTTACATGCATAAGATGAGTATAGAGGCGTATGGATCAAATGCGGACAATCGGGATTAGTTTAACAAAAATGGCGGCATGGACAAGTTGGGCTGAAGGGCCTGTTTCTATACTGTAAATCTCTATGAATACTGCCCAGGCTACAGAATTTTGGCCGTATGATATAAATTGTGTTTAAGTGACTTGCTTGAGTTTTTTTGGTATCAGTGACAGGGTAATGAGGGTAATATGTTTGATACACTGTGTATGAACTTCCAAAAAGCTTTTGGTAAGGTGTCACATAACAGGCACTGGAAAGTAGCAGCATGGATGCTGTTGGGTGTTTGATTGACACCTCAGGCTTTCCACAGCTATCTGAGCACATCATGAGGCTGCCTCTGGTGACCTATATCTTCAGGTCAGTTCAACAAAAAGCCTCTCACAGAAACACCCTGAAGAAGTTCAGCTGTTTACAACATTTTCATTCTAGGTGCCTATTCTGGGCATAGTACAGATCTGGCTTAGAAATCCCCTTTCAGACGCCCCCATATGCTCTCAGCCGTCTCCAGTCTGATTCGCACTGTGAGTGGGGCTTAACGCTGCTGGAATGATCAGAGCTCTGAACTGTGCATGTGCAGTTAGAAGAAATTTGGCAAAAGCGCACCTGTGTTAGATTGCTCCCGCGCCGCAGAGAGAGGAGAAAGCAGCTCGGGAGTGAAAAGTGGGAACAAGGGTATATCTCAGGGGGAGGAGGGAGGTGGGTACGATGTATCTCAGGACTGGGGAGGGGAGTTGCAGATGGATCTCTGGGGAGACAGATGTATCTCTGGTTGGGGGAGGTGGGGTCCACTGCCAATCTGTGGGGTGATTGGTGGTGGGGGTAGGGAGGCAGAAGTGGCGATCGGTCTGGGGATGAATAACGGTGGGGGGGGCAGTGATGTGTGTGGAGAGGGGGGGGGGTAGATAAGGGACACACACACATATCACTGCCCCACTTATCCATCCCCCGCACTACCCAGATCGATCGCCACTCCTGCCCCCCACCCCCCCTACTGATTGCCCGCAGAGTGGCAGTGGACCTCCTGCCGCCCACCAGAGATCCATCTGCCTCCCCCCCCCCCCCCCCCCCCCCCCCCCCCACAACATCTTACACCTCCCTCCTTTCCCCCAAGACAACGATCTGGCCTGACTGCCCCCCACACCCCCCCGACAATGAACTTGCCTCACTATACCACCCCCCCCCTCACAGAAAATGGCCTGGCTCACTCCCCCTTCCCTCCAGAAGAACATCTGACTTGTCTCCTCCCCCCACCGCCACCAGACAATGATCAGTCCTTCCCCCCACCACCAGACAATGATCAGTCCTCCTCCCCAGCACCAGACAATGATCAGTCTTCCCCCCACCACCAGACAATGATCAGTCCTCCCCCCCCACCCCCAGACAATGATCAGTCCTCCCCCACCAGAGATAATATCTGACCTCATTCCCCTCCTCCTCCCCCCTCCAACCAGAGAATGAGCTGGCCCATCTCCATCCCCACCTCCATAACTGATCTGAGTCACAGAGCCGTTGGAAACACTGAACGTACTCTTCAGAGGTTGGAGCACCCGACTCAGACTTTTATTCAGCAGGCCTTTAAAAGCGCAGTTCCGGATTGTTGAACACAGTGGTAAAGGGGAAAATGCTGATAGAGTTGGGCAGGCAGTTCATTAATTCAATTTAAATGCGTGCGCAGAATGGATCCTCGCCATTCGCAGGTCTCGGTAAAGTGGCGATCTGTGCGGACTCGGATGCAGATCACAATAAAGGCCTCACACCCGACATTACCACGATTTCACACCCAAAAATGGGCGCAAATTGTTGGTAGAATCAAGCCATAGTGTCAAAAAGTGATAAATTTGGAATTTTGAAACCTGGAAATGATTCGGAGAGGACACTGAGAATGCAGGAACACAAGAAAAATTCCGAACCTGCAAGAAAAGAAGCTGCTAAAGAGACAAAGGAAATCAATCAAAGGTTGCAAGTAAGACAGCTTGGAAAGGCACACAAAGAAATACAAACCCATAAAGAAGTTGTTTCTAAAAAAAAACACAAAAGAAAAGCACATACATGACTGCAAATGAACTTTCTGGATGCAGAGAAAATTACAAAAGGAATACACACACAGGCTACAAGTGAACTTACTGCCTGCAGAGAAACTGATGCTAAAAAAAATAATAGACACGTATCAAAATGCAGAGGTTGTTTCACAACAACTAGAGCATATGTATAGCAGATCTGAAGATGCTGAGAGACAGCACGATCCTACTTTTCAATTTCTACCTAACTTCCAAAAGTCTGCTGCAGGATCCTATTTCATCCTATCTCATTGGTGCCCCCATGACCTTTGGCTGTTCACCCCCCCACTTCAGAATGCCCTGTAGTAGTTGTGACATCCTTGACCCTGGCACCCCAGGGACAACGCAACATCCTGGAGTCTTGTCTATGGCCACAGAAGCACTGTCTATTCCACCCCCGCCCCCACTGCCCCCAGTAACAAATCCCCTATCACTAGTGCCCTCCCACATTTCCACCCTCTTCCACACCCTGAGCAGCTAGACCATCAACAGTACTATGGTCTTGGTTCTGGTTGGCCTCCATGGAGAAACTACCACTCTCATAGTTTTCCAAGCTGAGAGATTTGCAGATACGATGTACTCGAGAAATTCCCTCACTACCTCCCTTCCTCTGTCACCCATTCCTTCTTTGTCTGAACTTCCTTAAGTTGTGGATGATCATGTCCTGAAATGCGCTATTAACAAACCCCCTCAGCTTTGTAAATGCACTAGAGTAACCCCCACTGCTGCTCAAGCTCAAATTGCTCCAACCACAGACAGCTTCCCCACACATGTAATATTCCAGACCACCATAAACATCTAGAATTTCCCACATAGCATAGAATGTGTAAATTGCAGGACTGAGGGTCCCAGAAAAAAACTAAATAGAATATAGAGAGTAGAAAAGTCTTATTCCTGTTTATATCAGGCAAACAACTGGAACCCTTTCAATCTTGCAAGTGAAGTAATTTAGTTTTCAAGTTTGAAAATATTAGTAATCTAAAGTTTTTTGTAGTTGTACTTGAAGTTTAAGCTAAAAGCAAAATCCGATTATTTCCCTGTTGCTTATGTTTCTTTCTTCAATGTATGTTGCCCTCTTATTTAAAAAAAGTCCTTTTCTAGTCTCAGCTACTTGTTAACCCTCCATAACAACACTTCCTCACCAACCAACGAGCTTGTGTTTCTCCTGTGATGTTAAGTACTTGGTGCTGCTGATTACCTGTCCCAGTGTCCTCCCCTCACACTCTGTTCTTTGCTGCATTGGGACATGGACCGCTTCAGTGTCTGAGGGATGTTGAATGGTCCTGAACATTGTGTAATCATCAGGGAACATCCCCTCTTCTGACCTTATGATAGAAGAAATGTCATTGATGAAGGATTAAACATGGTCAGGCTTAGGGACTGAGATGAGGAACTTGTGGATAGCTTGGAAAATCTGAGACTGCTTTCCTTGGGGAAGCGAAGGTTGACAAGAAATTTGATGGAGGTACCCACAACCATGAGAGCTCGAGACAGATTGTAATAAAGAAAAATTGCTCCTATTGTTGGAAGGAGCAAAAACCAGAGTACACCAATTTAAGGTGATTGTGAAAGAAGGAAAGGTGACAGGAAGAAAATCTTTCTCATGCAGTGAGTAGCTAGGATCAGGAATGCACTGTCTGAGAGTATAGGTGGAGGATGATTCAATTGTGGCACTCAGAATAGAAATGGATCATTTTCTAAAGAAAAACATATAATTGCGTAAGTAAGACAAGGGAGTGGAAATAGGTGAATTCTCTTGAAGAGAGTCCACACTGACACAATAAACCAAACGGTTGCCTCCTGTGCTGAGAGCATTCTGTGATTCACTCAGTTTTGGATGTGCTTGACAATGAAGTCATGATGCAGAAAAGTGGATCATGTAACAGAGAGGTCAGCAAGAAAATAAAAAGTGCTGTAAATCGTACACACTGCAACAGTGCCATAGGATATTTATAAATGCCCTTTAACCACAGTTCTGTCATTTCATCTGGTTTTGTCAAATTAAACTTAGGCGTACTGAAAGCCAAATCTGGCAACTTAGTCATGATAGATTTAAAATACTATATGTGACCATGTTGGTGATTGAGGCTGTTAAGGCATATTTGAGGAGTTTTGTTCTTGGCAGAGTACTAGGTGGATACCACAAGATTGGAAATTGCCCTCCTTTGAAAAGTTGACATTACTTGTCTCTGAGGTAAAGTAGCAATATACTGTGTGAACAATGAGTGAGATTGGCAATCAGAAGCAAGAGGGAAATCTAAAAACCATTCAAGTCACATCCCATCGGAAGGATATCTAACAAATCAAAACATGCAATGTGGAAGTCAAAATGAAGAGAAGAAAATCCAGTAACAAAATATGAACTTAATTCTTTGTTTTTAAATTAATAAATAATTAAAATTAAAAGATGCTTTTATTTTGTTTGTGCATTTGACATTCGAAATAAAGATGATGAGAAATTAAACTGCAAGAGTAATTAATTGGTTGGGAAAAGTCTTGTAAATATTATTATATTATGTTGCCTAGATTCAATAATTTAATTTAACTTGATTGTAACATGTACTTCCAGCTGCACCCTAAGAGTTAAAAGATTGGAATTAAAGATTAATAAGCTTCACCCTTATTAAGAACAACTAATGAATGCCACAATGTCTAAATTATACACCAAATGTCCTCAAACAAAATGCTTCTTTAGTGAAGGCTTGATTTCTCTGATTTTAGTAAGAATTTGGTCTTACTATATAACATACTAGAACACACAACACCATTTTCTATTTAGCTGTAAAGTAGAAAGGTATGAAGGTTTTCTCAATGATTGCCACCTAAATGACCTTACGTACTTTTTTTTACTTCGAACAGAGTGTTGAGAATGAGGGATATGTCAAGGGTTCAAAATACAATTGAAAAGAAAGTACTCAATAAATGGGAAAACAATAGGAAGTTCTCTTGAACAAAAGGGACCTTGATGTGTTAGTCTACAGATCTCTGGAAGTTGAAGACCGTGTTAGCAGGATAGCGAAAAAGGCATGTAGGATATTTGCCTTCATCAGTCAATGCATAGATTACAAAAGCAGGAAAGTCATGTTGAAGTTGTGTAGAACTTTGGTGAGGCCACAGCTAGATCACTTGTATAGTTCTGGCCACTACATTGTTGGAAGGATGTGATTGCTCTGGAGGGGTGAAGAGTAGATATACCAGGATGTTGCCTGGGATGAAAGATTTATGTTTTGGAGAGAGGTTGCATAGGCTTGGGTTGTTTTCATTGGAATAGAGAAGACTGAGGGGGCGACCTGATCAATGTGTACAAGATTATGAGAAACATGGGCAGAATGGATAAGGAGCAGCTGTTCCCTTTAGTTGAAGGGTTATTTAGGGGAGTATATAGGTTCAAGGTGAGGGACAGGAGATTCAGGGGGGATGCGAGGAAAAAGTGTTTTATCCAGAGAGTGGTGATGGTCTGCAATATTTTGCCTGGTAGAGTGGTAGAGGCAGGTTGCCTCACATCTTTTAAAAAGTATTGAATGAGCACTTGGCAGATCATAACATTTGGGGTTATGGGCCAAGTGCTGGTAAATGGGCTTAAATGGGCTTTCTAACGTCAATGTGGATTGGTGGGCCAAAGGGTCTCTTTTGCATTGTATGATTCTTTGATTCTAATCTGGTTTATCTTCGCATAAAAGGGATGCATTGGACTGAATCTTTTTTTTCTTTATTCTTTTGTGATATGTAGCTCTCAATGGCCAGGCCAACATTGGTTGCTCATCCATTTTCTAACTGATCTGCCTCCAGGAAAAATGGCTCCCGCTTGCTCCAGAGGGAGGTGGGATCAAGTCATGTCCATCAATCCTGGAAGCAATTCAGATACTGCCTCAATTCCCTGGGATTTTGACTGTGTTGTATTTAAAACTGTTAGGCTCTCCACGCTTCACACCTGTTTACCTACACATCAAGCACCCCATTCATCTCTACGTTCCCATATCTTCCATGGCCCCAAATTCCCCAGTCCTCAATGCTCACTTATCCAGTACACACTTTGCTCTATTATAACAATAGCAAGTTTTGAAATGCCCGTGGAAAGAACAATTCACAAATCTTCTGTATAAAAAAAATGTTGCTCTTACAACCTTAATAAATATGCTAATCAAACACATTCCATTCATAGTTTTGTTAACAAAATCTTTCCACTATTTAAGATCTCTTAATATTATCCAAAAAAGAATAAAGGCATTGAAAAAAGATCAGAGAAATAATAACAGATTATAATATCACAAAGATGCTATTCAAAGCAAACATTCCACTTCAGGCTTTGTAAATAGGCTACTGATGCGCTGGTCCATTAGTGACTCTTGGAGCTCAGCCAAACAACAATTCTATCAACAGAAGTAGATGGCAGGACATGCGTTACTCCTGGTCTCATCCTAAATACTCAACAATCACATTCTGTATGTTCGGACTAATCCTCTTACGTTTGGGATATATTAGTCTGAGCCTGAAATATTCCTGCTAATATAGTTTAAAAATAGTGCTCAAACTCAAATAATGTTGACCTTACATTATTCATGTTATGGTCACTCAAATAAAATACCTGTGGTCTTTTTCTTAAAAGGCAGTAAGAGAGTATCACTAGTTAATCAAGCAAAAGTGACCTTCATGTTAATTTGCTGGTAAAATGATCAGGTCTGGTCAACTGAGGACTGCTGAAATTTTTGCAAAAAAGACGTTTTGTTGATTTCTACTGCTATAATTCAGAACTACATTTATACCTTTTTTATAATTAGCAATAACTTTGCAACACTTTCAAAAATCTGTCACTCATAAACACATCAATTTAAAGACACAAAAATTAGAGTGGGAAATGGTCTTTTATACGTACAACTCAACATGCTTTCATTCCTGCATTAAACAACAGCTTGTATTTATACAACACATTTAATACTGATATGTTCCAAGGTGTTTCATTAGAGTGTTACAAAGCAAAATTTTACACAAAGCTACATAATGAGATATTTAGGCAGACTTGCTCAAAGAGATATAATTTTAGGTGTGCTTCAAAGGAGGAGAAAGGGGTTGAAAGATTTAGGGGGAGAATTTCAGAGCTTGTGGCTTTCATAACTGAGGGCATGGCCACTAGTGATGGAGTGATTAAAATCAGGGTGGGAAATTTTGATCAACTTTTATTTCTGTGGGTTTTGTATATGATATGTTAATTAACTTTTAATTTAGCTGCTTTTAAAATGATCAGATGGAATTTCTGTTTGTCAATTAACAATAATAGTAATTGGGGAACAGGAAAGCAGTTGATGTGAGAAATTACACTTGATTTTGCTTGGAAGAAATAATTAACAGCATTGAACTTAAGGTGACACCTTCTGTTTAAACAAATCAGGCATTGCTTTTAATTGATCTGTACTTGTGGGAAGCTTGTATTTTCTGATATTGTGATAGGAAATGGTCTTAACTGTTGATTTTAATAGCTTTAGTGTGAAGCTTGTATTAGAATATGTTGATAAGAGAGTAGAAACATAGAAAATAGGAACAAGAGGCAGTGATTTGGCCCGTTAAGTCTGCTGTGCCATTCATTATGACCATGGCTAAACATCCAACTCAACGCCTGATCCTGCCTCCCCTCCATATTCTTTGATCCCCTTTGCCCCGAGTGTTAAATCTAATTTCTTCTTGAAAACATACATGGCAGGATTTTACAGCCTTGCTTGTCCCTAAACCATAAAATCCTGCCGGATGTCAATGGATCTTCCCATTTTCCGCCCCTTGCCCGCTCTGATTCCCGTAGAGGGCAGTAAAATTCAAGCCACAATGTTTTTGCCTCAACTACTTCCTGTGGTAGTGAATTCCATAGGCTGACCATCTCTAGGTTTCTGTGATGTTCCCCTCATTCTTCTGAACTCCAGTGAATATAATCCTGTGATATTCTGGGATGTAGGTTATCCAGCCCTGGGGATTTAGCAGGCTTCTTTCCCACCCATTTCCACAACACCTTTTCTCTACGAATACTGGTCCCCTTCAGTTCCTCACTCTCACTAAACCATCTGGCAGGAATTCTTCCATCCCACCCGCCAGTGGAATTTTAGAGGGTTGGGGGGGGGGGGAAACCATGATGTTGAAGTCAGGCAGGAATCTCTGGTTTTCAGGTGAAAATGGCCAGGGAATTCCATCCTGTGTTCCTCAACATTCTTAGTATCTTGTTTATGTCCTCCTTGTGAAGACAGAATCAAAGAATTTGCTGAATTCTTAAACTGCTTCCGATCCTCAGGTCTTTTGTTTATCTCAGCCAATTTGTATGCCTCTCCCTTGAATCTAATGCTATTGCTAATTTTTCTTGCAAGCCATGGTTTAGCCACCTTTCCAGTTTTACTATTTCATCAGACAGGAATAAACAATTGTTGCATTTCTCCCATGCACTCCTTGAACATTTGCCATTGCCTATCAACTGTCATTCCTTAAAGTGATGGTTCCCAAACTATCCCAATTCTTGCCACATATTGCCATAGTTTCCTTTATTAAGATTCAGGACCCATGTCTCAGAATCAGCTACACCATTCTCCATCTTGATGGAAAATCCTATCATGTTATGATTACTCAGTGAGAGGATGCCTTGCAGAACTAGATTGCCAGCTATTACTTTCTCATTACCCAGTCTTGAATTGCTGGATGTCTAGTTGGTTCCTCAATGTATTGGTCCAGAAAACCAACCCAAATACAGTCTCGGAATTCCCCCTCTATGGTACTGTGACTAATATGATTTTCCCAATCTCTCTGCAGATTAAAATCACCCACAATTACAGATGGTTCCTTTATCACATATATCTAATTTCCTGTTTAATGTCATGGCCATTATCACCATTACAGTATAGAGGTCTATACACCAATACTTTTTGTGACTTGATGTTTCTTAGTTCTACCCATATAGATTCCACATTGTTGGAGTTAATTTACTTCCTCTGCATGGTGTTAATTTCCTCTTTAACTATCGATGCAACTTCCTGCTTTACCTTTTCTATCTGTCCTTCCTAAATACTGAATATCCCTGGATGTTCAGCATCACCACAGGTCACCTTGCAGCCATGTCTTCATAATCCTACTATATTGTACCACTTACATCTATTTGCATGATTAATTCATCCACTTTATTGAGAATGCTTCACAGGTTAAGGCACAAAGTGTTTAGGCTTGTCTTTTTAACATTACTGGACCCATTCCCACTATTTTTCACTAAGACCTTATTTGAATCTGTTTTCTCTGTTTATCACATTTCTTATTCCCGATTCTTTCTCTGTTTTTTTGTCCTTGATTCCTCTCCACCCTGACTTCTTGCGTAAATTCTCCTCATTGCTCTATGTAGATTTTCCCATTAGGAGCAGTTTCCAGCCTACCTTGTCAGATCCTGTCTTTTTTTAGTGAAATCTGCTCTTCCCGAATCCAAACCTTTTTTTTAACAGCTTGTCTATTTCCTTATCCAGAGCAACTTTGAACTGTACCATGTTGTGATCGCTATCAGTAAAATTCTCCCCCCCCAACACCTCAACCACCTGTCCAGCTTCATTCCCCAAAATCTGTTCTAGCAAAGCTCCCTCTCTTGTTGGACCTTCCACATATTGATGTAAAAAGTTCTCCTGCACATGTTTCAAGAAATCTACTCCATCTAAACACTTAACACTATGTATATCCCAATTAATGTTTGGATAGTTGAAATCACCAAGTATAATAATCCTGTTGTTATTGTTTTTGCACACGTCTGCAAATTGAGCATGTATTTGCTTCTCAATATCCCTCTAACTATCTGGGGTCTATAATAAACATGCAACAATGTGGCTGCCTCTTTTTTATTCCTAAGCTGTGCCCACAAAACTTCATTTGATGCTTCCTCCAATATATCATCTCTCCTTACTGCAATAATTGACTTCTTAATTAATAATGCAATGCCCCCTCCTCTTTTTCCCCCTCCCCTGTCTCACCCGAAGAATCTATATCCTGGAATATTGAATTGCCAATTGTGTCCTCCCTTCAATTATGTCTCTGTGATGGCTGCTATATCACACTTCCATATATCAATCATTGTCCTTAACTCACTTGTTAACCTACAATACTCCTGGTGTTAAAGTAGAGATCATCCAACTTGGCCTTACTCCCTTGAAATTTAATACAGCTGCACTTCTTGTTGGTTTTGCTGTATGTTTATGTGCCCTTATTCTGCTAATAGTCTGTGTACTCTCCCTCCTGCCAAATTAGTTTAAGCTCCTCCCAACAGCACTAGCAAAACATCCCAGACCAATGTTAGTCCCGTTCTGGTTCAAATGTAAACCGACCTGCTCGTACAGGTCCTACCTTCCTCAGAAATGGTCCCAGTGATTTAGGAATCCAGAACCCTCCTTCCTGCACCAACTTTTAAGCCATGCATTCATCTGCATTATCCTCCTATTTCTGAGCTTACGAGCACGTGGCACTGAAAGTAATCCACGATTATAACCCGAGAGGTCTTGCTTTTTAATCTACTACCTAATTCCCTGAATTATTGATGCAAGAGCTCATCGCTTTTTATATCTATGCCATTGGCACTAATATGTACCATGACCTGTGCTTAATCACCCTCCTCCTTCAACATGCCTTGCAGCCAATCAGTAACATCCAGGGCAGCAGGGAGGGCAACATACCATCCTGGAGTTGACGGCAACATCACCACCTATAAATACCACTAACTAATTGAATTATTGCCCTGCATCTCCCCCACCCCTCCAGTACAGGCAAGTTGCTTGTGGTGCCAAAAGCTTGGTTCTGATTGCGCTCCCCAGAGTAACCAGTGTCACCATCAGCCTCCAGAATGGAATACCAATTTGCGAGCAAGACTCCAGGGAATTCCTGAACTACCTGCCGACGCCTTTTGTACTGTCTGATGCTCGCCCATTGCCTTCCTTCCTGAAGTTCCTTCAGCCATGGTGTGACCAGCTCCCTAAATGTACTATCCACAATGCCAGCAGAAGCTCCACAGTGTCCCCAGTCGCTGTTCCAGCTCTGAAACTCGGGCTTCCAGGAGCTGCAGCCGGACACACTTACTGCACGCATCCTGATCCTCAGCACTGGAAATGTGCCTGACTTCCCACGTGGAGAAAGAAGAGTAAACCACAGCTTCGAGCTCTCCTGCCCTGACTAAACCCTTTCAGTTTAAAAACTTTATCAGAGTCTTTTTTAAAAGAAATTAAACAAATAATTCCTTACCCTTGCCTATGTTGTGAGTTTCAGTTTAATATGGTTTGGAAATATCCATTCAGACTTAATCACAATCAGCTGCATGTCGGACTCGCGTCACTCTGTAACCAGTTATGTCTGTACTCTCTTTTTTGGTGATAGGAAAAGCAAGGAAAGGAAATACTGATGTAGAGTTTTAGGCTTAACCGTTCCTTTACACCAGTTCTTCCACTTTCCACTTTTCAGTGCATGTTACTGTGCTGACATCTCACAGAATGCTCCTCAGTGAAGTCTCTCAGTCACCTTTGCTGGATTCTCAAGAGTCTGTAATAAGAGCAAAGAAAATGACAGCACAAGAATAGGCTCTTCAGCTCTCTAAGCCTGCACCGACCATGTTGCCTGATTTAACTAAAACCCCCTGTCCTTCTACGGAACATATCCTTCTATTCCTATCCTATTCATGCATTTGTCAAGAAAGCCCTTAAAAGCCACTACTGTATCCACTTCTGCTAACTTCCCCGGTAGTGAGTTCTAGGCACCCACCATCCTCTGTGTAAAAAAATCTACCTTGTACATTTCCCTTAAACCTTGCCCCTCGCACCTTAAGCCTGTGCCCCCTAGTAATTGACTCTTCCATTCTGGGGAAAAGCTTCTGAGTATCCACTCTGCCATGCCTCTCAAAATCTTGTAGACTTCTATCAGATTGCCCCTCAACCTCTGTTATTCCAGTGAAAACAAACCAAGTTTCTCCAACCACATTTAAACCTCAGGAGTCCGCTGGATTCTCACTCGCAAACCAGTATTCCATTTTGGAGATTGACGGGGGTGCTGATTCCTCGAGGGAGTGCAGTCAGAGTCAAGCTTCTGGCACCACAACCTCTCTAATCTGGGGAGTACCTATAGCCCAGAGAGTTGTGGGACTTGAGATTACAGGGAAATGTGAATCCATGGCAGGATTGGAAAGCAGTTTGAAAGGAGAAATTGCAAAATGCGGGAGCATCCCCTGGGGCGAACCCTCTCATAGAAAATGCTCACTTTTGATTCTTCAGTTGAAGTATTTTTCAGGCATTTTGAGGTGTGTGGTGAATATAAGCATTGTGTTTTTTAATCGAAAAAATAAAAAGATATTTGCTCAATTTTATTGAACATTATTCTTGATTTAGTCATATGGAAATGAGCTTTCCTTTTATATTTTACAACTGCTCCCTTCCAGCTATTAATCTAACGCAGGCGAAAAAAAAAGAACATGATGGGGTTTGATTTCAACACAATAAAAGAGGAGGGAGAACCTAGTGACTGATATGTTTAGTTTGGAACATTCAAAAAAGTAACATAATAGTGACAAACAAAAATCTGAACTGGAATTTGTTCTTGTAAACGAAAATTAACCTTGGTTTTGAAAATCTGTTTACCACAATAAAGGAGCAATAGAAATATAAATTTCAGTTGACACTTTCACATCATAGATCCATAAGACTTAACAGGAAGATGGATTCTTAAAAGGTAGCATAGAATGAGGACACTTTGACAAAGTGGACTCCAGTGGCATGATGGTTAGCAACACTGCCTCACAGTCTCAGGGTTCAATTCCTGACTTGGTCACTATTTTTGCAGAGGTTGCATATTTTTTCCTAACTCTGTGTGAATTTCCTCTGGGTGCTCTGGTTTCCTCCCACTGTCCAAAGCTGCATGGGTTAGGTGCATTGGCCATGCTAAATTGTCCCTCAGTGTGCCCAAATAGTCACCGGACTGTGGCGACGAGGGGATTTTCACAGTAATTTCGTTGAGGTGTCAGTGTATGCCTACTTGTAACATTAATAAATAAACTTTAGGTGGCAACTTCTTTGGTTTTAATACAGGCAAGAACCAAACATCTATCTGGAAAGACATTAAAGTGTGGATGATCTTAGAGAACTTCCATTGAAGAGATTTGTAGACTTGCTGTCCCCCTGAAGTTGGACTTACAAATAAAGACATTTCAGAGGCTATTTGAAGCTGTATTGATAGTTTGTCAAATATCCCCCAGTGCATGTCAAGTTGCCCAGTCATCAACCCAATGTGTGAACACTAGAAAACATTGATATTGTTACCACATAACAGAAACTGGCTAGTAATAGGAACTACTTGAAAATACTTTGTGATGCATAAGGATTGGGCAGGATAGATCAGTCTGAAAGAAAGGCCTTGGAGGAATGCATTTTGTTTCAAAAAGAACTCCTACCTCAAAAAACTCATCTCAGGAAGAGAAGTTATGTTTTTCTGGAACCTGTGGATTGTAATCTTAATGATAAGGGTTTGACTACAGCTTTTGAATGGAAAATCCCGAAACCTACTCCTGTTTAATTTACTAGTGTCGGTTCATTACCAGAAACATCCGATTTGCATTTTTTATTGGCTTCAGCAAATTTCCAAAGTGAATTTGCATGCCTACAATATTTTTGATGAACTTCTTGGAGAAGTGTCTGTATCTGTGAATTCCTGTGCCTGTGTGAGCTTATTTGTGTATGTATGCATCTGTGTGCGTTTCTGTGGATGTACATCTGTGTCTGTGTGAGCTTCTGTGTCTGATTGTGTATTTGTCTGTGTATATGTATCTGTGTCTGAGTGAGTGTCTGAGTGTGTGTGGTAGAAATCTACATTTATTCTTTATTTTGATGTATATTTACATGAAAACCTGTTTTTCCTCTATTCTCAAAAATCATAATACTCAAGGGGTTAGAATGTTCCTTCTCAAAACTACGTCTTTTTATGCTTAGTTAAGAGATGGGCAAAGGAGGAAATTATCCCACAACTTTCTCTTATCCATGTTCTAGTCAAGTTTCCTGTATTCTGATGCACTTTTCCCAAAGTTATTGCCATGGATGTTTGGGCGACCCATATTTGTCTATACATTATACTTTTTTTGTGCCTGTGACTGTTTAAATATAAAATGAAGCCATTAGCCTAGGAATTATGAATGTTCAACATTTGCATGCAAACATGGAACATGTTGGAACATAGAAAAGTACAGGATAGCAAGGAACACACAGCGATCAGGCTGGGTGCAAAGACTAATATTCTTCAAATGCTCATTCTCTGAAATACCTAACCAATTCAACTTGCCATCTGTCTTTGTGCATCCCGAGGCAATCTATTTCACATGTTTACCACCCTCTGTGCAAAGTAATGGAATCTACGCTATCTGAATGTGTCAGTCTTCTCTCGCTCCAGCCTGCACTCCTTATTTCCAGAATTACTGGTGATCTCATTCATTCAACATTGCTTTGTGCACTATTTTACCAAAGGCATCATTGTTTTCATTTTAAAGAATGGGAACAAACAATGCCGAAAAACTCAAGTTACCACTTATATTTTCTCTTCATTACTGTTGCTATTTGCTGGACCTTGCTGTGAACTTGCCATGCCAAATGTGCTGATATATAGCAGGGATTATGCTGCAAATAAATGGTTATATATCATTTTGAAATGTCCTTAGGACATGACAATAATAAGAAGAGAATGTAAAGAAGGGGATTATTTATGCTTAGTCTTTCATTGTTGGAAGCAAGAGACAGCTTCCCCAGATAGAAAAGTCATGTTAAATTTTGTGCTGAACTTCAGCTTTTCTTAGAGATTAGCGTTGTCAAGAGAAAAGACTGCTTTGGCAGGAAGGATGAAGTCAGTTTTTTTAAAAAGAGATTTATCAACAGAATGAGCATTTTAGAGGAAAACAGTGAGACCAAGAATGGAACAGCAGGGTTGAAACTATGAAGCAATAATGACATTTAGAAAATTTGTTCTATCCTCTCTTAGACTCAAAATTCTGCAACCTAGTGAATTCTGATTGGTTCACATTTTGGCAGGTTCAGCCTTCATCTGCTATGTCAATGTATTACTGATCATTTTTGGCTCTCCTGGTATCATTAGTTAGGATCCGTGACTTGAGCCGAGGAAACATTATGAACTTCTATAGTGCTAATCTGCCTTCAGTTTTCAAAAAGGAGATTGTGAATGCTACCGCCAACACCCACCTTGGGGTGTATACATTATCACACTCACAGAGCAATTGTACAAGTTCCTTTTCTTTATACACCAAAGGGAAACTGAAGAGAGAACCATCTCTCGTCATACTGGACATCAAGTCTTACAACTACAATTGTAACAAGAGACATTATGTGATATAGATCAAAGGTTGTATTTCTGTTCTTATAAATAAGTTTTGAATGTTCCCACATTAGACCTAGGATGTCCTTTACACTGCTACGCTGGTTCTTCAGAAAATGGATGACATGGAGGGCAGAATAGGTCATGGGAGGTGGGTGAAGTGGGGGGGGCAGAAATAAGAGGAAAAGTTGGAGAGGGGATGATCGTGTTGGTCAATGAAAGAACATAGCTGAATACACCTCAGTGCACTCTTCCAACTTCATTCACCTCCGATTTGCTGGGAAAATGGCAGGAGGCTGGGGGCAGGAAGGTGGTTGAAATAACTCTTCAAAGCCTCGGCATCCCTTCACCCGATTCCTTTTATTTACAAACCCATTTCCACTCCTAAGAGTGCTGCAAGTACAAAAGTCAAAATCTGGAGTGTCAGTGGTCCGTCACTCCTCGATATTTATACAGCTGAGACTCCCTGATTGGGCAGGCAATCGTTACCTCAATCGGGGAGCTCATACTCCATGAGGCCAACCTCCTGGGCCTCGTACAGGTCATTAAAGTGGGAGGTGGCACCAAAAATTTCAACCAATTTGGATATATGTCTGACAGGCAAATTTCAGCAATATTTAGCTGTAATTGGTCCCAACTCCTGCCGTGGTACAATCTTGGTTTGAAGTCTATTGCGGTCATTATTGTCTGATTATTTTTCCGGAAAAATTGTTCAAATGTGTACTGGCAGTGTTGCGGTATGGTAATTATTTTTAAGTTCAAAAAGACAATTCAAAATAATTAATGGTGATCTATGTCGCTGGAAATGTCAAGAGAAATTACCGGTAAAATCTCTGAGAGGAGGTCATGTGCAGAGAAGGTCCTTTTCTACCTTGAAAATAAAAGATAGTTTTATGAGATTCTGCAAAATGATATTGTAATTCTAATCTTTCGGTATTCAGTATTCATTGCAGCTTTCAAACAGTCTACATCTTATACCTGTATCAGAAAATTATTTATTATAAAGGCTCAATGATTAGTTCTTAAAAGCAAAGGGACAGAAATATAATGGAATGCTCCCGAGAAAATATTCTGCTGGACAAAAAAAAAATGTTTATAATGTTAGAAGTTTACTTTTAATCTGCTTCGATAGCTTTGCTTGATAAAATACTTTTCTATTCAACGTATCAAGTTTGAGCTTAGGGCTTGATTTTTCCATTCTGTGGCTGAAGAATGGAGAGGTAGCCTTTATATAATATCTTATCATGTCCTGAGGACATTTCAAAATGCTTCATAACCAGTTATTTACCTTTTTAAAGTATAATCGCTGCTGTATATCAGCACCTATGGCATCCATGGCAAACAGTAATTGCTATGAAAGTGACGTTGCTGTGCTTTTTGGATGTAAAATGGGCTTCGTGCTGCAAAGTGTAGCTGTGGAATAAACTGTGTCCAATCTGTACAGGCATTCGCACCACCACTAAATTTGCTAGGCTTTTTTTCTTATTGAATCCATTGAATCATAGAGTCTCTACAGTGCAGATAGAGGCTGTTGGCTCTACTCTAGGGTCTGACAATTATTGTTGACAGAATTAATGGATGAAGCCTTGCTGCATTTGCATGATATACTTTGCATGCTCGTTTAACAGAGATTCTACAATCATAGAGGTTTACAGCTTGGAAACAGGCCCTTCAGCCCAACTTATCTATTTCACTTCTTGTTTTAACCAGTAAGCTAGTCCCAATTGCCCATTGATTTGGCCCATATCCCTCTATACCCATCTTACCCATGTAACTTTCTAAATGATTTTTAAAAGATAAACTTGTACCCATCTCCACTATTATCTCTGGCAGCTTGTTCCAGACATTGACCACCTCTCACCTTAAACCTATACCCTCTAGTTTTAGACTCCCCTACCTTTGGAAAAACTGTTGATCATCTAACTGATCTATACCCCTCATTATTTTATAAACCTCTATAAGATTACCCTAAGTTGCTTACGCTCCAGGGAAAAGAAACCCAATCTATTCAGCCTCTCCTTATAACTCAAAGTCCAAAGATGTGCAGTTAGATTGATTGGCCATGCAAAGAAATTGCCCCTTAGTGTCCAAGGATGCATAGGTTAGAGGGATTAATGGGTATAATATGTAGGGATATGGGGGGGGTAAGGCTTGGGTGGGATTGTGTTCCATGCAGACTTGATGGGCCGAAGGGCCTCTTTCTGCACTGTAGGGTTCTATGATTCAAACCAACAAGTCCCAGTTGCATCCTTGTAAACCTTTTTGCACTCTTGTGTTGACATGATTTAATACTCTCATGAACCAATCAGCATTACATGAACGTGCCAGGTACTTTGCCTGCATGAGTAACCAACCATGACATTGAGGGTTTGAAAGTGGGATGGCAGCAGATTCAATAGGGGTCAATGGGATATTATTCAAGGGGCAGTGACCATTGTAACATAAGGTTTAAGTTGGCCATGGAAAAGGACCAAGAACAATCCAGAACAGGGATAAATAATTGGGGGGAGCCAATTTTGAAAGGATGAAAATACATTTTAGTCGAGTAAATTGGAATCAACTGTTGCCATATAAAATGGTGGCTGAAAATGGGCTGAACATTTAAAGGCAAAATATTGCAGGCAACAGTATTGAGGGGAAAGATAGCTCAAATACATCCAGAGTGCCTAGATAATGAGAAATAGAGATGAAGATGAGAAGGAGGAAATGAAGATATCAGGTAGAAAATAAAATGGAGAATCAGACTGAATATAAAGTTTATTGATTAGCATCACAAATAGGCTTACATTAACACTGCAATGAAGTTACTGTGAAAATCCCCTAATTGCCATACTCCGGTGCCTGTTTGGGCACACTGAGGAAGAATTTGGCATGACCATGCATCTAACCAGCATGTCTTTCAGACTGCGGGAGGAAACTAGGTACACTAGAAGAATTTACAGTTGAGAGAGAGCAGATATTAAAAAGCTATCTTTACTTAAAATTGGTGAGTTACCAAGACTGAGTGAGATGCGGGTCAAGGGTACTTAAGAGAAGTGAGATTTAAAGTTGCAGAGGCGCAAGTGATAATTATTCAGTCTTCCTGAGACACAGGTGCCAGAGGACTGGAGAATTGTGAATGATATTAACCCTTGTTCAAAAAGGGATGCAAGGATAAAGCTGGCGACTACAGAACAGTCATTTTCACTCTGTGCTAGGGAAACCTCTGGCAAATATAGTCAGGAACAAAATCAATAGTCATTTTGCCAAGTGCAGAATAATTAGAAAGGCCAGCATGGCTTTACTGAGGAAAAACCATGTTTAAGTAACTTGCTGGAGTTTTTTTGAGGACGTTACAGAACAGGTTGATAAGGACAATGCTGTTAGTATGGATTTTCAAAAGGCCATGCCACATAATAGCTTTGTGAGCAAAAGTCTGGCTCATGGGGAAAAGAGGGAAAGCAGGCACTTGGAACAGAGATTGGCTGAATAACGGGAAACAGGGAGTAGTGATTTGTGAATTGGAGGAAGGTTGGTGGTGGAGATCCCCAGGGCTCCGTGTTGGGTTCTTTCTGATATTTATTTATGACATTGACTGTAGTGTACAGGACTTGATTTCAAAACTTTCAGATGATACAAAAATTGGAAATGTTATCAACTGTGATGAGGGTAGTCCTGAAATTCAGAAGGAGATGTATTTGTTGGCGGATTCAAGTGTTAGATGCAGAGAATTGTAAGGTGATTCATTTTGATAGGAAGAATGTGGAGAGAAAGTATAAAATAAAGAGAGAAACTCTAAAGGAAGTGTAGGAACAGAGGGATCTTGCTGTATATGGACGTCAAGTTATTGAAGATGGTAGGACATGTTAAGACAAACATATCATGCCATAGATCAATGCAAAATACTGTGAATACAGGAATCTGAAACAAAAATAGAAAAATGCTGAAAAATATCAGCAGATCTGACAGAACCTGTGGAGAGAGAATAGAGCTAATGTTTCAAGTCTAGATGATCCTTTGTCAGAGTGAAAGTGATAGCTCTGATGAAGGGTTATCTAAACTCAAAACATTGACTCTACTCTCGTTCCACAGATGCTGTCAGATCTGCTGAGATTTTCCTACATTTTTCTGTTTTCATATCATGCCCTATTCTTGACTAGAAGTATAATGAGGGCATGTTGAACTTGTAAAAGTCATGTACCTATTTCTGGGCAACATACTTGAGGAAGGATGTGAAGGCATTGAAGAGAATACAGAGGAGATTCACAGAAATGTTTCCAAGAATAAAGAACTGTATATATGAGGCTAGATCGGAGAATTTGGGACTGTTTTCTTGGAGAAAAGAAACCTGAGAGGAGACGTGATTAAATTATATAAGATCCTGAGAGGTATTGACAGAGTAAATAGCGAGAAACTGTTCCCACTCTGGAGAGCATCAAAAGCCAGAGAACACAGATTCAAAATAATTGGCAAAAGCAGTAAAAAAGATATGAGGAAACATTCTTTCACAGAGAGGGTGCTGGAGTCTAGAACAAAAAACTTACTGAGGCACACAGTGGCACAATGATTAGCGCTGCCAGCTCACAGTACCAGGAACTTGGGTTCAATTCCGGCTTTGGGTCATTGTCTATGTGGAGTTTGCACATTCTCCCCGTGTCTGCATGGGTTTCCTCCAGGTGTTCCAGATTCCTCCTACGCTCTAAAGATGTGCGGGTTAGATTGATTGGCTATACTAGTTGTCCTTTTGTTTCCCAAAATGTATAAATTAGGGGATTAACAGGGTAAATGTGTGGGGGTATGGGGATAATTGGGTGACGAGCCTAAGTTAGAGGCTATGTTGAAGAGTCAGTTCAGAGTTGATGGGTCAGATGGCCTCCTTCTGCATTGTAGGGATGATTCGATGATTTTAGAGGGTGGCGGAGGCAGGTTTGATCAAGGTATTCGATTGCAAATCGGATTGCTTTCTGAGAAAGAGAAAAGTTTACGGAGATAAGTGGGAAGTGGGAACGGGTAAGATGTTCTTTCAGAGAGCTAGTGCAGACTTGATGGGCTGAATGGCCTCCTTCTGTACTGTATTAATTCTATGATTCAATAATAACTTTCAAAAGAGACTTGCATATATAACCGAAAAGAGGAAAAAAGGGTATCATTCCAGTGGGAAAGATCGAGTGAGTAGGACTAATTGGTTAACTGTTTCAAAGATCAGTCACATAGTAAGAAGACCAAATGGTTTCCTTTCTCCCAGAACAATCTTATCAATTTTGTCTCCTCTCCAATTCAATAGCCCTGTATTGCTAAGACTGATGTGAACATCGACGCAATCTGAAAGAGGATCTCTATACCATTTCCACATAGTATTTTATCAGCATATTTTTACAGTCAATTGCAAATAGTCAAGTGGGATCTAAATGTGAATTGATTTTCTGTGAGCTAAGAAACATTTAAATTGTTACCTATTTCTGGTGGAATTCCTCTGGGGCTAACTTGTTCACCCAGCCCAGGGGTTGTTGAAAGAAAATTGCTGATGTGAAAGATTTTTGGCACATGCTTCTGTCACTGGAATAATTCAACTTACTCAATCCATCTCTACCTCAAATAGCTGCAAGTGGAAATTACCGATCCCAGTGGGAAGCTGCTTGAAGGACCGGCCACCCTGTACATCACGATTATTGATCAGAATGATAACAAACCTCTCTTCAGGGAAGGACCATATGTGGGCCATGTTCTGGAATCATCACCTACAGGTGAGTTGTTATATTCGAAACTGCATTTATAAATGCCATACTTTTTGTGAGTTGATAGGTATTATTTAAATTAAAGTGTTCTCCTTTGTGATCTTAGGAAGGGTTTGATCGGGAGAATATTTTGTGACGTTAACTGATTTTGAAAGGTTTGAATGTCCTGATTTTAAGAATGCTGGCAGAATTGTAGTGCTGTTTTATTATTTTCTGCTACGTTATCATTTGCAATTGAGGGCATGCTGGCAAGCCACGTGGGTGGCATGGTGGCACAGTAGGTAATAATGCTGCCTCACAGTGCCAAGGACCCGGGTTCAATTCCCTTTGTCACTGTCTGTGTGAGTCAGCACGTTCTCCCTGTGTTTGCGTGGGTTTCCTCCGGGTATTCTGGTTTCCTCCCACAGTCTGAAAGACGTGCTGCTTTGGTGTATTGGCCATGCTGAATTTTCCCTCAGTGTACTCAAACAGGCACTGGAAGGTGGTGACTGGGGGATTTTCACAGTAATTTCATTGTAGTGTTAATGTAAGCCTGCTTGGGATATTAATAAATAAATAATATTTAATTATATAATAATTTAAATATAATATTTAATTATAAATAAAATAATAAATACACTTCAAACGTTAAAGTTTAAGTGGGTTTAGCTCTCCAATCACTGGTCATTCTCCTTGTCCAGGGACTTGGTTGGAAAAATTCCACTCGCTGTTTCTGTGAAATGCACTTACATGACCATTCTTTTGATAACCCTCTTCTCCCCAGATACCACAATCTTATCTCTAGTTAATAACTCCTGGCAATAACACGGAGATTAGTAGCTCATCAACGTGGAAGATCAAACCAAGTGTGCTAACTAGAGCAGAGGAGATTTTGTTCAGATATTAGTTGACTCTGTATGTCTTTTGGATGGAATAGAAGGAACACTGGAGGAAAGAATGAGGTAGTATGTTGGCCATAGTGGTTAGCACTGCTGCCTCACAGTGCCAAATACCTGAGTTCAGTTCAGGTGCCAAATACCTGGCTTCAGTTCAACTCCACTGTCTATGTGGAGTTTGCATGCTCTCCCTGTGTCTATGTGGAATTTGCACGTTCTCCCCATGTTGTGTGGAGTTTGCACGTTCTCCCTGTGTCTGCGTGGGTTTCCTCCAGGTGCTTCAGTTTCCTCCCACAGTCCAAAAATATGCGGGTTAGGTGGATTGGCCATGCTAAGTAGACCCTTCGTGTTCCAAGATGTACAGGTTAGATGGATTAGCTTTGATAAATGTTGTGATTACAGGGATAGGGTGTGTGGGTAAGGTATTCCTTCAGAGAGAATTGGTGCAAACTCGATAAGCTGGATGGCCTCCTGCATTCTAGCAGTTCTCTCTAAAAAAAAATACATTGTGCTGTCTTTACCTGACTGCACATCTCAGTGTGTTGTCCATTTATTAATAAATGATACTGTTATTTTAAATTAACAGCTTAAATCTATTCTGTTTTGGTTGTTTGCATATAAAGTGCTAATCAAGTTGTTGGGATGTTGTGTGAATCAACCCTCTCCAGATATTTGTGGAAGTGAATTCACTGCAGAATCCTGGATACATGACTGTGTCTGTGAATACTGAGAATGAGGTTTTAACTCATTCAAGACCCATCCACTTGTGCAGAGTTAAAATCAGACCCAGTCAATTCCTATTGGTGACAATAGTGTTCAGATGCCAAGAAAATTCACATACAATCCCTCTATCTCATATTATTTTATGCCTGCTCTGTTATTTTAGTGTCTTTATAAAAAAATGTGCTCAGGAATATCATATAAATGCATTATTATTATCAAGAATATTATTCTAAATTTTCTGCTCCCAAGTTCAGAGCTGAGAGCGGAAAATACGTCCAAAGCCGAAATTGTATTTTATGTCAATACTTAACACAATTGTCCCAATTGTCCAGGCAGTGATGGGGCCATTCTCCAACCTCAGGAGCATCATTTAAATATATTAACATATAATTATCCATCCCCTATGTCTGAATCATCCCTCTCCCACCCTCAACCTTCAGAAAGCCCATTCATGTTGAAGTGGTAGCTCTTTCAAATACACTTGGCAAGCAGATCTCCAATGGGAGCTCAGGCGGGTGCAGCACTCGGATGGAGAGCACTGATCCCCGGTAATGTCTGGGATCATCTCCAGGTAGCAGCAGGGGTCAGTGTGGGGAGGAGGGTGTGGTCGACAGCCTTTAAAAATGGTGGCCTTGATCCTCAAGTGACTGAGTTGCTAGTGGGGAATTTGAATCAGAGGCCATTTGTCAGGGATATGTCCAGAGACCCGCCCCATTAGATTTCTTCTTCTAAGCCCAGGATTCCTCCACCATTGCTGATAACAGCTTCAAAGTTGCTTTTCCCGCCATCGGCATTTGCCGATTTCTGGAAAAGTTTTGCCCAGTGTGTTTTAATATTTAATACCTATCTAATCCCCTTCACATAGTGGCACAGTGATTAGCTACACAGTACCAGGACCTGGGTTCAATTCGCAGCTGGGGTCACTGTGCGGACTCTGCACGTTCTCCCATCCCTGTGTGAATTTCCTCTTAGTGCTCCGGTTTCCTCCCACAGTCCAAAAGACGTGCTGGTTTGGTGAATCGGCCACGCTAAATCCTCCCCAAGTTGGTCTTGGAGTGTGGCGACGGGGGGGGGAGGTTTCACCATAAATTCATTGCAGTGTTAATGTCAGCACAATAATGTCAGTGATACTAATGAATAAACTTTAACTCATCTCGTTCAGCCGTTTGCCCTGATGATCTCATTCATTGGACAGGCTTCAAACAGAAGTCGATATTTGGCCAACACCAAAGGAACAAGAAGTGTTAAAGGCTTGGTTACGTTTGTCTGTTCAATTTCTAAAGCTATGCTTCTAGTGATATTCCACCTTGCAGGATATTGTTGTATTTGAAATTCTCAATTGAGGTCAACACAGCCATGGTTGGATAAAGAGGAAGGAGACTGCACACTTGGCTGCATCAAATGAAATTAAAAACAGCATTTGAGCACCATCCGCCAGCCATTCCTTATGCTTTGTGCCCCATATTATGATGAAGAATGATTGCAAGTGCAGTCCTGGAAAACTGAATTGTAGGCAATTACTGATGCAGGAATGTTTCTGAGTATTTTTTATGTAGACGAGTAGATTTCCCCTGATATTGGTGCTGATGAAACAGGGAATTGAAGAGCCTCATATGTCTCTGCTGGTATAATGCTGACTTGTTTGCTTTCTTTGTAATAGAGGTTTTGTAATAGCGGTCTCTTTTCTTTGGCAATTTTGCTCATCTGCCATACGTGTGCTGATCGCGAATCCTCAGAAGGTTGGATTTGAAATGGAAGTCAAAGTGAATTCGATGGAGCGGCTTGTGGAGTTAACATTGGAAGCAAACTACATTTGTAAAGTGCCTTCAATGTAGGAAATATCTCAAGTTGCTTCACTGAAGCAGGGACAGACAGCAGTTAGCACTGTTGTCTAACAGCGCCTCGGGACCTGGGTTCAATTCCTGGCTTGGGTTACTGTCTGTGCAGAGTTTGCATTTTCTCCCCATGTCTGTGTGGGTTTCCTCTGAGTGCTCCGATTTCCTCCTACAGTCCGAAAGATGTGTTGGTTAGGTGCATTGCCATGTTAAATTCTCCCTCAGTGCATCCAAGCAGGAGTCGGAGTGTGGCGACTAGGGGAATTTCACAGTAACTTCGTTGCAGTGTTAATGTAAGCCTTACTTGTGACTAATAAATAAATAAACTTTATTTAGACAGAAATTCTCATTGAACCACTCAAAGCAATAGGGGGAAGTGGTGACTAAAAGCTTGGTCAAAGGAAGAGACTTTAAGAAGAGTAAAATCACTGAATAAATAATGGAATGAAATCAAGTGGGATTTTTAAAAAGTGGCCAGCCTGCTCTGGAAAATTATCAACATAATAGAATAACAGAAAATGCTGGATAAACTCAACAGATCTGACAGCAACTGCAGAGAGAGAAACTGAGTTCTTCAGAACTGTAGAAAAGTGACATGGACTTGAAATGTTAACTCTGTTTCTCTGTCCATCGATGCTGCCAGACCTGCTGAGTTTATTCAGCATTTTCTGTTTGATTTCAGATTTCCAGCATCCTCAGTATTTTGCTTTTAAACTTTCAGTTTACCACCTGAGTGAGGGTAAAAATTTAACTCATTGAGTACTGACTGACTACTGGGGAGCTGATTGTGGTTCTTTCTTTATCTGAAATCCATATATTTTTCATCTCGTAAGCAGGGTGAGACTCTAAACAGGTATTTTAAAATATTTTCTCACTCAAGTTGGTTGAGCTCAATTGCAGATCTCTCACAGCCAATCCGCTAAAATGATCCAATTTCCCAGAGATGGTAAATTAAATCTTCCTGATCTGAATTAAGGTGGAGGCATTCCAATCTGTAATTATCTTGCAATTGAGCCTTTCCCTATATATGCTATGTTTGTGAGCTAACATCCATTCACCTGATGAAGGAGCAGTGCTCCGAAAGTTCATGATTGCAGGTAAATCTGCTAGACTTTTACTTGGTGTTGTGGGGCTTCTTACTGATCTGAATTGCTCAATTTTGCACTGGATGATCCATTTTGCTGTTGTGTCACAATAGAATCTCCAATTTGGGCAAAGTGGATTATCAAAACAGTGTCAGTTCATGGAATCATAGAAACCCTACAGTGCAGAAAGATACCAATCAGCCTATCGAGTCTGCACCAACAACAGTGCACTTAAGGTTCCATCTTTGTAACCCCACAAATGTACCCCACTAACCCCTCTAACCTATGCATCTCTGGATACTAGGGGGCAATTTAGCGTGGCCAATGCACTTAACCCACACATCTTTGGACTGTGGGAGGAAACCAGAGCACCCAGAGAAAACCCACGCAGATAAGGGGAGAATGTGTAAGTTCCACAAAGACAGCTACCCAAGGCCAGAATCAAACCTGGGTCCCTCGTGATGTGAGGCAGCAGTGCTAAGCACTGTGCCACCGTGCCGTTACTTCACAGAAGAAAGTTAGGTTTTCATGGTATCTTGTCTTTAAACATGCAAATTGCCCTCTGTCTTCAAACAACCTATAATTCAATAATCTGTGAATGCTATTTCAGCATATATAGCCACTGGCGTAAAAGTGACTATTGTGTAGCTTATAATTTGATTGATTAAATTGGGTGAATTCTCTCTGAAAATTTTAACCTATTTTAGTTATGATGGAATTTCTCAGACTCCTTCACAAAATTTAGTTCTGTGAATATACTTACGCTTTGGGCTACTCGCTTTGAATAAACAATAAACTTTGAGAGTTCTCGAATCATAGTTTTCCTAAAGTGCAGAAGGAGGTCATTCGGCCTATTGAGCCTGCCCCAACAACAATCTCATTGGGGCTCTATTCCTATAACCCCATATATTTTCCTTGCTAATCTCCCTGACACCGAGGGACAATTTAACATGGCCAATCAATGTAACCCGCACATCTGCAATGTGTTGGAGGAAACCGAAGCACCCAGAGAAAACCCATGCAGACACGAGGGAGAACGTGCAAACTTCACACAGATAGTCACCCAAAGCTGGAATTGAACCCAGGTCATAGAATCATAGAAACCCTACAGTGCAGGAAGAGGCCATTTGGCCCATCGAGTCTGCACTGACCACAATCCCATCCAAGCCCCAGCCCTATATCCCTACATATTTTACCATTAATTCTTTTAACCTATGCATCTCAGAACTCTAAGGGGCAATTTTATGCATTGTCAATCAACCTAACCTGCACATCTTTGGACTGTGGGAGGAAACCGGAGCACCTGGAGGAAATCCACACGGACATGAGGAGAATGTACAAACTCCATATAGTGATCCAAGTAGATAATTGAACCATGTCCCTGGCGCTGTGAGGCAGCAGTGCTAACCACTGTGCCACCCTGCTGCCTAGATTTGATTGAGGCATAACAGAACTATAAATGCCATGGAATATTCTATTACATTCAAGGTGCAGAAATACAAGTTGTTGTTTTGTGAAATTATCAGATGTAATAGGCTTGGTTAGGATATTCAAAGTTGACAATTTGGCAATTGGTCCAGTAGACAACGTTCTAAAATACAGAATTATTTCTGATGTCGAGAAACATTTCTTCTTTCAGTAGATTATTATTGTTTTGAATTGTAGATGAATCATAGAAACTCTCATTACAGAAAGAGGCCATTTGGCCTGTCGAGTCTGCATTGACCACAATCCAACCCAGGTCCTACCCTCATATCCCTCTAACCTACGCATCTCAGGACTCTAAGGGGCAATTTTAGCATGGCAATCAACCTAACTCGCACATCTTTGGGCTGTGGGAAGAAACCAGAGCACCTGGAGGAAACCCATGCAGACACAAGAAGAATATGTGAACTACACACAGTTAGTGACTCTTTTGGGAAGATTGGATAAATACAGGTATGTTACTGCCTGTTGAGAATGTTGATAGATTCCTGAAAAAATAAGACAACGGGTGCATTGGAAGCCTCCAATGATGTGTCATTAGAAATTATTTAACTTCTTTAGTGGGGAGGTCAGGAGAAACTTTTCTGAGGTTATTTTTCTCTAAAGGTAGGTCACGGTACTTTGCTGCCCGGGAATTATCTTTGTTTGATTTTGGAAAGGGTGGTGCATGAAGCTCCACTGTCTAAATGGCATTGTTTGGAATCTTCAGTGGCTTGATAGTTTCAAGATGCCCACCCTCCCATAGCAGTTGTGTGAGTTAAAACATTGGGTGTTAAACATTTCTTGTCCTGAATTTTCTTACATCCTTGAACCATTTTATAAAACCTTGAGTAAGTTCTTCTAAAATGATTGAATACCTTTTACAAGACTAACTGAGAAGTTCCCCTTTAGGTTGATTACTTTAAATTTTTATACAGCATATAATGCATAAAATATGCACAATTTGAAGTGAACAGCTGTGAAAAAAGAAATATAATAAGAAATTTACTTTGGTACTGGAGAGATTTCCCAAAAGTAGACTTGGTAAAAATATTGGCCAATATTATCCCTGTATTTGCATGGGTTTCCTCCCACGGTCCAGAAGTGTGCAAGTTAGGTGCATTGGCATGCCAAATTGCCCCTTAGTGTTCCAAAATGTGTAGGTTAGATGGATTAGCCATGGAAATGTGTGAGGTTACAGGGATAGGGGAGGAAGAGGGCCTGAGTCTCTGTCAGCGAGTTAGTGCAGACTTGATGAGCCAAATGGCCTCTTCTGCGCAATAGGGATTCTATGATTCTATGAATATGCTGCTATGCTTTAAAACCAGATGATTCTGGACAAAAACAGAAAATAGACATATCAATAGGCACCTGAGGAGGGAAAATACAGGTCAATGTTTAAGACAAGAAGTTTCTTCATCACTGAGAGATATTTGGTCAAAGGCAATAATCAATGAACTCTTCTCTGAAGATGATGCCAGTGCTCAATGCTCATGACTGTTGTGACTGTAACCATCTGAGAAGGTAATATATCATCATATGTGACTCACAAGTTGCAGCATAGCCAGATTCTGTGTGGCTCTTGTAGCCATGGTGTTGACATGGCTGATTCAGTCACTTCTAAAATGTTGATGGTGGCAAACCTGACAATTGTTTTGGCATTGAAAGTCTAAGGGAGATGATGAGGCTTTCTCCTGTTTGAGATGAGCAACACTTGTGAATGTGATTGTTACCTACCTGGGTTTGATTCACAGCTGGGGTCAATGTCTGTGTGGGGTCTACACATTCTCCCTGTGTCTTTGTGGGTTTCCTCTGGATGCTTCAGTTTCCTCCCACAGTCTGAAAGATATACTGGTTTGATGCTTTGGCCATACTAAGTTCTCCCTCAGTGTGCCTGAATAGGTACCAGAGTGTGGTGACTAGAAGATTTTCACAGTAACTTCATTGCAGTATTAACATAAGCCTACTCGTGTAAACTTTTAACTTTACCATTTGTCATTGTGGGCCTGGCTATTGTTCAGCCTCTACTCAAGGCTATAATGGACTGTTTCATTATTGGAGTGATTGTGAATTCAACTAAAATATTGTGAAATTATCGGCAAATTCACCCCTGGATTTATGACTGAGGGAAGAGAATTGATGAAAGCTCTGAAAATATTTAAACAACATATCCTCTCTGAGGAATTGTTACAATGCTGACTCTGGACTGTGATAATTAGCCTCTGACAACTACAAGCATCTCTATGTTTGTGTGATTTCCATTGACTCGCATTGACTTCAAGTTTTTTAGTGCTCAGGGCTCCATATGTGGTTTAATGTTGCTTTGATCTTAGGAGCAGCTATTCTCATCTCGCTGCTGTTATTTGACTTTTGCATCTATTTCTGGATCAAGGCTGTGCTGAGTTCTGGAGCCAGATGGTTTTGGCAGAGGAGTGTTGGTTAGTGAGTGTTTGAGTAGGAATTGTCCAGATTAAATATATCTGGTTTGTGTGAACAGGGCCCGCGTGTGAAGGCAATCTTTCACATTGTTGAGCAGATGCGAGTGGCAGAGTTGTCAGTTTGAGAAGATCTTCCTCGGTGTTGTGGTTAGATCTGATGCGTGAACTGCATACATTATCACAACATGGACAGCAGCAGTCTGGGGTGATCAGTTGACAAGAGCAGGGGCACTGGCCAAGAGGCAGTGAGAGGAGGGCAAATGCTGTCGATCTGAGAGAGGACAGAAGGTTAATGCTCGATGGAGCCACCGTCACTCTCCCTGGACAGCAAATTGCTATAACACTCTGCAAGTCCCCTAGCACACCGGTAGCCACAGTCATGATGGCACTACTATGAGCTTGCGTCACAACAAGCTGACTTCAGTTTGAGTTTTCACTGCAACATTCAGAATCGGGTGGCTTCTGATTAAGCTACAGCGGAAGCTGAGACATTGACAATACAATGCTGCATTATGTTTGGGTCAGCAAGTATAGCCATGGATTCGTCCATCAGTTCCACACTGGATAGAATGGGGTTTCAGGTTTTGCATGGTAAACCTCATGCCAAGTTGGTGTGACACTTCTCAATATGATATTGATATTGGATGATATTGGAATAGTTTAGGTTAGAGGGTCCACTGGCCGGCGCAACATCGAGGGCCGAAGGGCCTGTACTGCGCTGTAATGTCCTATGTTCTATGTTCAATGCTCCTTGATAGCGACAGTATGCTGAGAAAAGATGCATACATGAAACATCTCTAAATACTAAACTAGAATAAAGATGTTTGGGTTACATTGGACGTGCTAAATTGACCCTAGTGTCAGGGAAATTAACAGGGTAAATGTGCGGGGTTATGAGAACAGGATCTGGGTAGGTTTGTGGTCAGTACAGACTCAATGGGCCAAATGGCCTCCTTATGTACTGTAGGAATTCCATGGCTCTATGTAAGATGAGGGGAAAGTGGATTGTGAAAAGGGGGATGAGATGTGAGAATATCTTCTTCCATTGTTTCAACTCCACCTTGGACAAAACCCATTCCAGTGATGGGTGAGAACAGACTCCTGCATTGGATGAAGGATATGGAGCTGCTGTTGTCTCTTGCTGACTAGTCAGATGTGACCTTGTCCTGCAAAACAGAAGTGCACTTATGGGTATGGCACAGTCTGTTCGGGTGATATGGCTGTCATGGTTGAAAAGCCGGCAGTGTGTGCAAGCTGTAAGATGCGATGAGACTTGTCGTAGTGTTAAGTCTGTGAGAGTCAGCTGGAACTATGACCGTGGGGTGATCTTATTGTCTACTTAGACTATGCTCCTGCTGCAGCAAGCTCAGGGTATTTACACCCAGCCAAATCACCATTCATTGCAGTGGAATGTGAAAATCCTGCCAGTGTGAATGGAAGCATCATTCCAGCTTAGGAATGTTTGCTGAAGAGTTTTGGTAGGTGAGTGAGTTACCAGGACTATTGTATATTTAGCAGAAGCTAATAGCGCAGTTGGTGGGATTTGGAATTTGATGGTGACCGCTTGTATGGGGTCCTTGAACTTGTGTGGCATTGCCTTTAAATCCTGTCCTTGGAACTTGACTTCTGACATTTGTTGCCACAGCAACCAGAGGGTTCAGCTGGAAGCCCTTCTGGCCCCAGTGGATAGAGCACATCTCTTCTACCCATTTCCTTAACCAAGCAGCATTGGGAAAACTTGGAACTTGCACTTTGCCTTGTGTGTTATTCTTCTCAATTCACCAGGTCAGAATCAGTTATAGAATGACTTCTGGCCTCTGCTTCAGCCGGAATGCACCTCCTCTTAAGCAAATTGCTGTGGCTGCTGGAATCTGAAACAAAAACAGAAAATACTGAAAAATCTCAGCAAGTCTGACAGCATCTGTGGAGCGAAAACAATCAGCATCCAGATTCTTCCTTCATCAGAGCTAAAGAGAATTGGAAATAGTTTGAGATTTGTACAAAAGTGTCATCCAACTTTGAAAAGTTGGCTTTATTCTCTCTCAGCAGTCTTCATCTCTTTGCCAATTCACACAAGGGTCGGACCTGATCTCAGGCTCTGGTTCTGATTCGTCCTATGTTACTGATCATAGAATCTTTACAGTGCAGAAGGAGGCCATTCAGCCCATCGAGCATGCGCTAACCACAATCCCACCCTTTTCCCCATAACCCCATGTATTTACTCTGCTCATCCCCTGACACTAAGGTCAATTTAGGATTGCTAATCAACCTAACCTCCACACCATTGTTAAATAACTTGCTAACTCTCTCCATAGATTTGAAACATGAAGAATGTCTCCTGATGGAACTTTTCTCATCTGCCCACCATGGGAAGCGTAGGGGGATGCGCGCAGGCTATGCAAAGGTCCATTTACCTTGGGCGGGATTTCCAGTTTTGGGGTGATCACAGCCGGAAAATTCTGCTCCAAGCTAGACTGATGTGTTGAGGGAAGGCTGCTGCCATTCCCAGTAAGAACAAGCATTTTCAGCAGAGTAGGAGTGATTTTTTTTTATTTATCATAGTTCCTGATTTATTACACAACAACTGAGCCACTACTTTTTATTTAGCCTGTGCTTCTCAATTAGCCATTTAAAAATGCAGGGTCAACCTTTAAAAGCAGGCCAAAGAAGTTGTTAATGCTTACATTTTGCTTATTGGCAAGCCAGATATCTGTCAATTAAAGAAAGATTTATGCGCATTGGTGTTCAAAGAACAGGACATTGATGTTATCAGCGTAGCTGTCTTAGGAGAATCCTGATTAATGGAGGTCATATTGTATCCGTTCTTGTGTTGGGAGTGAAACATGTCATTGCAATTAATTGCTTTTGTTGTCGGTGGGGTAGAAAGGGTAAATTGGCAAATAAATAACGTAAAAGATTCAGGAAATTAAATCTCATCTGCACTGTGAGAGCGGAAATGAAAGATGAGAAGTGGGAAAGGGTATTCTGCATTAACTATAGAATGAAATGATTACAATTTTTGATTAATCAGCCATGGATTTTCACCAATGAACAGCAAAGTAAGGGCAACTGCTGCAGTAAATGGGGCACTTTTTCCATTTGGTCCTTTTTAATGATAATTAGCTACTTATGACCAATGCTTTATTATTCCACAAAATGATCTAAGTAATGCAGAAAGTAGTGCTTTTAAAATGTCTTCGTGCAATATGGTAAATTACAGTCCAGCAATTAGCATAAAAAGTACAAGGTGAATTGCATAGTTAAAAGCATCAAATTCCCCTTTCATTTGAGCAAACATATTTTACATTCCGGATACATTGCAAAAAAATCTGGTGTCTAAATCCCTTTATTTAGTGTATTCTTTGAGAGCAGTTGTGCATTGTGTCCAAATAAACTGACAAGTCAGACAAACCAGCGACTTAATAGAACTGTCATTGTGTCCATAGGTTACACAGACCATGACTTTAAGTAAACTAATTAATACTTGTTAATGTGAAGAAAATGAAATATTTCCTGAGTGTTGCCTGGGGACCTATACATAAAAATATGTTGCTAACTGTGACATCAATGTGAATTCCAAGAGTCCCTCCGGTGTAGAAGGAGGTCATTCAGCCTATCGAGTCTGCACCAACTCTCTAAAATAGCATTGTACCCATCTCTAAATCCATAACCCTATGTACTTCCTAGGCAAATCCCCCTAACCTACACAAATATGGGTGGTATGGTAGCACAATGGTTAACGCTGCTGCTTCACACCTCCAGGGATCTGGGTTCGACTTCCAGCTTGGATCGCTGTCTTATGGACTTTGCACATTCTCCTCATGTCTGCATGGGTTTCCTCCAGGTACTCCGGTTTTCTCCCACAGTCCAAAGACATGCAGCTTAGGTTGATTGGCCCTGCTAAAATTGCCCCTTAGTGTCCTGATGTGTGGGTTAGAGAGGTTAGTCGGTAAACATGTAAGGATATGGGGGTAGGGTCTGGGTGGGATGGTGGTTGGTACAAACTTGATGGCCCAAATGGCCGCATTCTGCACTATAGGATTTCTATGATTTCTATGATCTTGAGTGACTAAGGGTAATTTAGAATCTTTGGAAGATATCTGCGCATCTTTGGAATGTAGGATAAAATTGGGACATCCAGGGGTAACCAAAGCAGATGTAGTGAGAACATGCAAACTCCACCCAGACAGTCACCCAATGCGGGATTGAACCCGGATCCCTGATGCTGTGAGACAGTAGCAATAAGCACTATGTCACCGTGCCACCCCAATTCACAATTGAAAAATTAGAACCGGTTTAACTTAAATAAAGAAGGCATCAGTTTTAGAAATTTTCCAATCACTTTCCTTAGAAATGTTCCAAAATGTTTTATATACATTGGGTTACATTTTCCCTCCAAGGCAAGCTCACAGCACTAGTCGTCCATGAAAATTCCACTTGTTCGCAGATTTTCTGTGGGTTATTGGAAGGGAATGTATTCGATTTGATTTATTATTGCCACATGTATTAACCCACAGTGAAAAGTATTATACGTATTATAGCTGAGAGTCATTTTGATACGAGAATCTCTACAGGGAATCTGGAAACTGCATGGGTGTGATGAATGGCAAGTTAACGGGGGAGGATAATTTTGATTTGTGCCCAAAGCAGGACACAAGTCTGTGTAGTGATTGATATCACAACCGGCCTGAGCTAAATTCAGCTTTGCACCCTACAGGCGCTAGATGGATACCCTGATGGAAGCTATCTGTCAGGCCCACCATGTTCTGAAAGGCTTTAATAGGCTTGGGGACAAGTTGAGGCAGGTAGCAGCCCAGACTACATTTCTGGATCTAGGGAGAGTAGTCCTGATCCTTCTAGCTCAAAAGTTATCTTTTCCAAAAAGATTTGTGGCTTTTATTTTTGAGTAACATGCAATGTTTTATTTTAGCATTCCTAGTTATGTCACTCAGCAGAACCCAACAGACTCATCACACTGCTGCACATTCCACTTATTTGCTCTGATGAAGGGTCATCCAGACTTGGAATGTTGTCCGTATTCTCCCTCCACACATGCTGTCAGACCTGCTGGGATTTTCCAGCATTTTCAGTTTTCGGATAACCTCTTACCTGCTCCCAATTCAGGCGGAAAAATGTGTAGCAATGAGTTGAACTCCCCTTCTCGCCCACCCTCCTCCTCAGCCATACCTCCCAGTATCAGTAATTTTACCAGTCACAAGCCAGGCAACAAGTATTAAGCTGATATTCTCCATTAGTTAATGCAAACAAGGCTCGAAACGGCATTTCTTCACCTATGATTTAAAAATATTTGCTGGCAATAAATTCTTGTTTACCTAACAACAGAGTTGGCCTGGTGTAAATCAAACAAAAGTAAAAGTAAGGCGAATAAAGAGGAAAGCACTGCAAAATACTCAGCCGGTCCAAGGGCCACTGGATGATGATCAGCAAGAAGGTTTTCTCCATCACCCATGGCCAAGGGCTTAAAATATGTGCTGGTTAGGATGCATCGGCTATGCTAAATTCTCTCTCAGTGCATCCGAACAGGTGCTGGAGTGTGGCGACTAGGGGATATTCACAGTAACTTCATTGCAGTGTTCATAAAAGTCTACTTGTGATAAATAAATAAACTCTACTTCATTCCCACGAACCCACACTGCAGCCAGATGTTGTAGGTTTTTATTGCAGGCTTTACACTCACTACAACAGCCCTCCCAAGGCGGCCCTTGGGCAGACCATCCCACTCCCAGGGTCACCTTACGTGTTCCCTTAATGCACATAACAAGCAGTTCAGAATTTTATGTGAATGCAGTTGCAGAAAATTAGCAGCATAAATGCAGATGTCAAGGATAATTTGTACAAGTAGAAAAAGTTGTATTAGACATTTATACTGGACTTGGCAAGTTGTCCTCTGTTAAACTTTACGCTGGGTGTAAGCCTGGGATTTGGGCAGCACTTAAAGCAAAAACTTTAAACTCAAAGATAAACAGCATGTAATTTTTTTTAAGAACTTTAAAGCAAGGCACTACTTGTGGGCAGTTCTTGTAAATTGAGTTGGATTGAATAATTGCTTGTTTAAAACTTTTGCATTCATGTTATTCTGCTTAGCAATTGGAAATTTGGTAACATTTTGGGAATTATGCGAACATTGCTGTTCTAAAAGTGAGAAGGCAGCTTGTCTTTTGCATTTTAATTTAAGTTGCAGAATGCTGTGAATCTAAAAATTCTTTCCAAAGCCATCTGTTTTTTTACTTTTAACTTGTGTTAGAAACTTTCAAAACTGACAGTTTTATGGTTACTTGGTTCATTATTACTTCCTGTTATTGATGGAATAACGAATAACAGAGAACATTCAACGCAGAGCCATTTTCCAACTTTCCCTAGAGTTGAATTCAGGGAGATCTGGAAGAGGTGGGGGAATTTATGGGGGCAAATGTTCACCCCATTCTTGTCTAAGGCCCATGTGATATTTTATTCAAACTGGACAAGCAGCTTCCTTACCTAAAGTTTTACAATGCAAATCAGAACTTTATGCTGATTGTCAGACTTTCTGGCAAAATTCAAGCACAACTAAACAGTTTGTACCAGCCAAGTATCAGCTAGTTGTGCCAAGTAACCTAATTTAGTAGCTATTGTTGTAGTATGTGGGATACCCTGCACTAGAGTCTTTGTAGTCTTACGTCAGTTCACTGAATGTATTTATTAATCCAGTAAGAATTTAGCAACACCAATTATTAATCCAACCGATTTATTTGATAGTAAAAAAGCGAGCTTTCAACACGGGAGTGTTGAAAGCTCACTTTTTTACTATCAAATAAATCGGTTGGATTAATAATTGGTGTTGCTAAATTCTTACTGAGTTCTTACCACCCGAATCCAACGCCGGCATCTTTACATCATGTATTTATTAATGACAAGAACTACGGATGTACATACAGTAAAAGGATTCAAGCTCAGATTTATCTTCAAATTTGTTTGTGCATACGGCTCAATCCAACATTAGACTGATCCCTAGGTATGGGATTCATGTGTTCTCTTGCATCACAATGTGGGAGGTACTGTACTCAGTTCTTATTAACTTTATATGTACCTTTATTGTACACCTTCCCCAAGTCTTCATCCAATGTATTTCAAATTATACCAGTTTACTCCATATGTTTACATCAATATTCCTACTCCATCTCCCCAGTTCAAGTCTCTGAGTTCATAGGTTCAGATGAGCTGGACCCTTCCATATTTTGTTCATACCACTGTAGTACAAGTGGCTCTATCATTGTGGATAAACATTGATTTGGAAGATTTTCTGGCATCTGAATATCATTTCATCCTCTTTATTCATGAATCAGCTTTTGGTTTTCTGTGTGTTTAGATGCTTTGGCTTTGAACAGTTTGCTGAAGTATAACTGTATTATATTGAAAGCATTGTGCTGAAATTGCAGGATGTTGATCATGCCCGTGGGGGCAATTTGCTCCACACATTGGCATGTCACTCTGTTGATTGAAGAGGGTAAATTCCTTCTTTTGGCTGGACTGTTTTTGTGTTGTTTAATTAACTGGACAGTGGGGTTTCCTTTGTATCATGGTTTCGTCCCACAGTCTGAAAGATGTACTGGTTGGGTGCATTGGCCATGCTAAAGTCTCCCTCAGTCTACCAGAACGGTGCCGGAGTCTGGTGAACAGCAGATTTTCATAGTAATTTCATTGCAGTGCTAAATGTAAACCTACTTGTGGCACTAATAAATAAACTTGAACTTTAATTTATATGGGGCAGGTTAGACAGACAAGTCATCTTTCTGTTACTTTTGTAAATCTCACTATGTTTCTTATTCAATGAACACTTCTAGTTCCTTTGGATGACAGCAACTGTATTTGACTTTATCCATTCTAACTTTTTTTGTTGCTTGTGGCCCATTTCTCTAAACCTTTTGCCAAAGGAAATGAATTTCTTCATAATTCTTTAAGTAGTAATCTCTCTTTTAAAGACTTAATGTCCAATAACTTTTCAGAATAGCTTACTGATCTCGATATTTATATAATGGAGAAATTTGCTATCATCATTAAACTAGCTGATCTTGTGACAGTCAGTAACAAAGCATTTCATTTTAACTGCGTTTCTGTTTTTCAACTTTTGACTTTCTCATTTAATAACAGTGCCATTACTCATTCTTGCATGCTGAAATATATGACCTTAAAGGGTGACAAAGGGTTATATATTAAGCTATCAAGGAATGTCACTGACGTGAGAAGAAATGAGGGATATGATATGGAGACAGCAGGTGGAGTTGGTTTATTTAAAGAAAAGAAACAGGTTTGCAGGCTTTTCAACCCTCTCTTATCATCCTATCTTGCATTTTTAGGTATCAAGTTAAAAGTCAGGACATTATCAAGACATTATCCGACTGTGTTCATAATTCCATTGGCATTAAAACATAATCAGACTGGGTGCTTTTGTTTTTGAGAAACATTTTGATGAAACAACATGCCCATATACAAAACTTCAAACTATTGTGGGGCAACTCATGTAGAGTAAAACCATCCAACCATCCCAGCTAAGATCAGTGCGAAAGCTCAATAATAGAATTCCTACAGTGCAGAAGTGGTCATTTGGCCCATCGAATCTGCACTGACTTTCTCACAAAGTATCTTACCCAGACTCTTTCCTCCACCCTATCCCTATAACCACATATACTTATCATTACTTATCCACCTTTGGATTGTGGGAGGAAATTGGAGCACCTGGAGGAAACTCATGCAGGCACAGGCAGAATGTGCAAACTCCACACAGGCTGTCACCTGAGGCCCAAATAGAATCCAAGTGTCTGGAGCTGAGAGGCAGCAGTGTTTAAATAATGACCTCACTTTCAAAGAATTGAAGTCCAATAACCTTTCTGAATAGCTTACAAGTCCCAATATTTACATAATAGAGAAATTTGCTGTAATTATTAAACTAGCTGATCTAGTTACACCACGTTGCTCTATTGTTTATTTTTCCTGTTAAAACATAAATCACATGAATAATTCACTTTTGAGCATTAGAATAGAATTAGAATCATAGAATCATATGGTGTAGAAGAGACACTTCAGCCCATCAGGTCTGTAGTGGCATGCGAGAAATACCTCAACCACCACCTAATCCCATTTACCAGCATTTGGCCCTGAATGTTACGACATGCCAAGTGCTCATTCTTTTAAAGGATGTGAGGCAACCCGCTTCTATCATCTTCCCAGGCAGAGCATTCCAGACCATCACTATTCTCTGGGTAAAAAGGTTTTTCCTCACATCCCCCCTGAGCCTCCTGCCCCTCACCTTGAACCTATGTCTCCTTGTGACTGATTCTTCAAATAAGGGTACTGCTGCTCCCTATCCACTCTGTCCATGCCCCTCAGAATGTCATACATCTCAATGGGGTCACCCTCCAGTCTTCTATGCTCCAATGAAAACAATCCAATCTATCCAACTTCTCTTCATGACTTAAATGTTCCATCGCAGACAACATCCTGGTGGATTTTCTCTATTCCCCCTGCAGTACAATCGCATTGATTACACAGGAGCAGCTTCATCTGCAACAGCTAATTCACAGAGAATTAACCTTCCAGTTTGTAGAGCATGAGGTTGAATTGACTGAGGACCACTGAGCTGTGTTTGTGATGGTTGCTCTGCGTTTTCTATGCTGTCACAGCAGAATCTACAACTGTAAGAAAGAACGGAACAAGAGGACATTGGGCATCAACATTTTTATATACGGATTGTGTATAACTTACACTTATTATGATTCTTCCTCCAATTAATTAAGCCCAAAACAGCATTTGGCACGTCATAATATTCAAGGCCATGGGCCAAGTGCTAGCAACTGGAATTAGGTGGGAGGTCAGGTGTTTCTTGTGCTTTGGTGTAGCCTTTTCTGGGCTGAAAGGCCTTTTTGCCCTGTGTGATTCTATGATTCTAAACGCATATAAAACTCTCAAGGAAAGAAAACAACTCCATGGGGTGAGAACTTTTGATTTTCTAACAAAATACTGGATAGAGATGTCAATGCTGCAATTTCAGTAGTTCATATGGATTTGAAACATTAATTCAGTTTCCCTCTCCACAAATACTGCCAGACCTGCTGGCTTTTTCCAGCATTTTCTGTTTTTATTTCAGAATTCCAGCATCTGCAATATTTTATTTCTATCTTGTTGCAATTTCAATAGATTTGCAATTGTCTTCCGACCTTGAAGTTAATTCAGAGGAAACTCTAACATTTCAATCCTATTCACTCTGTAATTATTCAGCTCAAGGCACTTACAGTTCCCAGACATTATTTTTATGGAGTTAACAACATAGCAAATAAAACTGCTATTGCTATGCATCTTCCTGTTTACTGAATATTTCAAGAAAACAGTTCCTGCAAACAACATCTTTCAAATGTAAGTGGCACTCAAGCGTCTACCGTAGAACTACAGGATTCATAGAATCCCTACAATGCAGAAGTCACAATTCTGGAATTGTCTCCCTAATGGCAACCAACAGCACATGGATTGCAGCGGTTCAAGAAGGCAACTCACCGTCACTTTCTTAAGGTCATTTAAGGATAGGCAATAATTGCTGGCCAGCCAGCAAGGATCATGTCCTACAAATGAATAAATAAAATAGACCATTTGGCCTATCAGATCTGCACCACCATCCAAAAGAACGTCTTATCTAGGACCATAACCTCACCCATTTACCATGGCCAGTTCAGTTAATCTGCACATTTTCCGACTGTGGGAGGAAACTAGAGCACTTGAAGGAAACCCACGCATGTGCAAGAAACCCAAGAATGTGCAAACTCCACACAGGCAGTCAACCTGAGGAAGTTATGTAGATTCCCAATCTTGCATCTCAGTGGTATTTTTTTAAATGTAATATCTCATTGAGCATTTTAGTTTGCTCATGTGTTCAGATTAGAGACATCAAGCACCAACTCGTACAGTTTCCAAGGGTTCTTGAGGAGCATGGATAAACATTTCCTTGAAAGTAAAACACGTGAAACTAAATTTATTTCTCGATAGTTGAAATAAGAGTAATCTCTCCTTGACACTTTCCCACGCGTCTATATAGAACTTTGTGAGTACAAGCATAGAGAGTTGTCCCTACCAAATAATCAGAGAAGGAGAATACCTTCTTTACAAATAGGGGCTTATCGACCCTTCAGAAAATGCTCACAATCTGTACACTGCCAGACATCTAGGAGAGCACTTCACTATATTACGGAGTATATATTGAGAAACAAGAAAAGAAATACCTATCTTTGTTATTCTGTTCCAGCCACAGGCACCGGCCAGCCTCCTGTCAACTGTATGACAGTAGAACCTAATTGAAAATAGATGTACATTTGTGCTGAGGCACATCTTGTTCCTCAGGCGAGGACAGCATTTGTGATCACTGGCATTCATACTTCTATTTAGATAGGAGAGAAAAATTGCAAATTTCCCCAGGATTGCTGTACTATTCAGCCAAATAGGGGTTTTCTTAAACAGCTCCCTCTTGATAAAGAGTTTGTTTAAACAGTAGTTCTAGAAACTGCATAAAATATTGAAGTGTGGCTGAGGGGAATTTCATTGTAACTTCATTGCAGAATTAATGTAACTTGTGATTAATAAATAAACTTTACTTACTCATCTTGTTATGTGTTTCTGGTGCAACAATGACAATGCTCCAGTATTATTGCTGTGTTATTCCACTGGCTAAATAGCAGTATGTGATTTAAATATTACGGCTATCTAACAGGCAGCACAGTGAAGAGCACTGCTACCTCAGAGCACTAGGGACCTGGCTTGGATCATTATCTGTGTGGAGTTTGCACATTCTCCCCATGTCTGTGTGCATTTCCTCTGGGTGTCCCGGTTTCCTCTCACAGTCTAAAAATGTGCAGGGTACGTTGATTGATCATGCTAAATTGCCCCCTAGTATAAGGCCGAGTAAATGTGCATGGGATTATGGGAATAGGGCCTGGATCTGTCTGACTGATGGTATGAATCATAACATTGGTTTCATATCTGCCAGCTAACAATCTTATTGCTGAAGAACCCCTTCAGCTATGAGATTTGGTGGTGAATGCACCATTTCACAAGTGGTCCAGCCACCTTTGCACCTAGCATCAAGTGAGTCTACTGTTGGTTAAACTTGGGTTACTGACCCACCTTTGCGATTAAAAGAGGCGCCGGGAATGATATAACATTGCCTTTGTTTTGTTCTGCGCCAATGTAAAATTTTGAATGCACAGTTTGCTATGGATTTGGAGACAGTGCCTTGGGTAGTTCTATGCATAAACTTGCTGATTTCCAGGTAATTTCAGCAGACAAAACTGCTGGAGTGGTCATTGTGTTGATTGTAATATAAAAATAATGAGCTTTCTCCATTGATTTCTGCAAGAACTTTCAGCACATGTCTTTCTTTTGCCTTGAGGGAAATAATAATTAATAGTGAGAGAAAGTATTATACAATGTGTCCTACCATTTGCAGACTATCCAGAGGTTTGAATAAATTGCTCAGGAGTATAAATCTCTCGCTTCTGATATATCTTACTAACATTTATAAGTGCTCTTAGTTGATAAAATGAAGTGTGGAAAAAAAATCTATTGATGTTTTGGTGCCAAATGAGGTATATCACTAGCTGTTTTGTGCTTAATTAACCTTAACGTGATTAATTGGTATAAACATATAGGATTATTGGGGGCAAACGTGGAAGTTTGGTATCTCACCAGATCTTAGGTCCATGGAAACTTATTCTGCAATGCCGAAGAAGTGGGTTGCATGCATACTCAAGGATACTTGGCGACTCTGCGCATCTACTTTCAAAAGTGCTATGCACCTTGGCGTATTTTCACCTGTGATTTCCTCCATCTTTGAATGCTCTGTGATTAAGCCAGACCTTATCTGAGTCAAAAGCTCCTCCTTCTGTGTTTTCCAGTTGCAATTTTCAATCCATTAATCTTAAATTGGACCACAGTTTATGCAGGTAAAAACAGTAGCAGGAGAATGGCACTTGGTGAAATGCTCATTCGTAGAGCCAGTGCAGAATGGGATGGGCCCTCTGAATCAATCCTGTGATTCTGTCTCGGGACAATAGTTTCATACTTAATTTTCTCTGCACCTCAAAACTATGAAGCACAGAGGAACAGAATAGTATAGAACTCAAGTGTAGACCATTCAGCCCTTTGAGTCCGTCACACCATTCAATAAGATTATGGTTGATCTGGTTGTGATCTCAACTCCACTTTGTCATCTGTCCTTCTCTCCCTTACCCTTCCTTCCGCTTCCCTCTACTCCCCACTCTCCCTTCTTTCCCTCCTTCCCTCCCCTCCCCCTCTCTATCATAATGCCAAAATCACGTGTCCATCAAAACTCTACTTTTGAAACTTTATGTTATTTACAAGTGTCACATGTAGGCTTACATCAATCCTGCAATGAAGTTACTATGACAATCCCAAAGTCGCACATGCATGGCCCATGCATCTAACCAGCATGTCTTTTGGACAGTGGGAGGAAACTGGAGCACCCGGAGGAAACTCAAACTGATTCATTTTGGGTCACTGTGATTTATTCAGGACACGTTTCCCATATACATATATGTGTCCAGACGTGTTTGTAGGTTCGCTGATGTCCATGTTTATTCTAATAGAAAAACGCAGCTTTCTTCCTTGAGGCGGAGAAAAACTCCTCAAGTCCCTCAAGGACTGTATTTTTCCTTTTCCACATTTAAAAGATGATGGATTCTTAATCACAAAATTCTAAAGAATTCCCTCTGTAATGATTGTTCCATAAATAACACAGCGAGAAGATATTAATAGTGTGTTTCACTCGCTAAGACATCCAGACAGAAGACAACTTCAAATTTATGGGATCGTAAGCAGTCTGGTTCATAATTATAACTCCGTATGTTCTCTTGCATTTGTGATTCCCTGGTATTATTGCAGTGAGATGCATACCTATTGAATTGTAAAGCTACACAATTATTCAGATGTTCACAACCAACACATCTCTACTGCTCTCATATGGTAAATATCAATTTGAATCCATGCATGGTAACGTAAAACCTTCCAAGCAACTCTTCCTTCCTTTGTCTCGATACCCTAAGGCCAACTATAATTGGCTTTGCAGTGATCAGTCAGACCTTCCAGTGCTTATTCACAGGTACATGAATATATCATAAATAATTTATAAGCAGGAAGTTTCTATTTAGTCACCATCTATCACAATTACTCACAAGATGGCCTTATACTTTTAAGAAGTCTAGCCTACAGTGAAGGTATAGCACTCATATTGTCAACTATAGCTCATAAAACAATCCTGCAAGCTTTCTTTATTAGTGATTAGAGAGAAACAGTTGTTTGAATATTGTTCTTTGCTCAACAGACACAGTATATTAAATCCTCCTTTGTATGACAGTAACAAGTCTCAGATGCCCATTAAATTGTTGCATTTGGCATTCCAGGCCATACAGTATGTTCTCTTCAACTTTCAGAAACAGTTGACAATCATTGACTTTAACTCTTTGTGTGATGTGAGCGAGAGAAATGGAATAAATAGTGTAATCTTGACACAAACCCTTATTTTTATCAATACAGTGTGGCATGGTGGCACAGTGGTTAGCACTGCTGCTTCATAGTGCCAGGGATCCAGGTTTGGGTCACTTCCCAGCCAGGGATACTGTTTGTACGGATTCTGCATATTACCCCCGTATGTGCAAGGGTTTCCTCTGGGTGATCCACAGTCCAAAAGACTTGCTGGTTAAGTGTATTGGCCATGTTAAATTCTCCCTCTATGTACCCGAATAGGTGTCGGAATGTGGCAACTAGGAGATTTTCACAGTAACTTCATTGCAATGATAATGTCAGCCTACTTACAACACTAATAAATAAACTACAATTCTTTCCAAACAACCGTTAATATTCCCATGTTGAAGCATTGGAGGAGTAACACGTTTGCAATTAAATATTACAAAGGGACTATGTTTATTATGCTTAATGTTCAGTGATTTTAATAATGTACTCATTTGCTCCATTGTTTTTAACACACAGAATGAGTATGGTGCAGATGGAGGCCATTTGGCCCATCCTGTCTGCATCAGCTTTCCAAACAAGCATTAAAGCAAATTACTGAAGATGCTGGAATCTGAAAGCAAAAGATAAAATGTTGGAAAATCTCAGCAGATCTGGCAACATCTGTAAGGAGACAAAAGAACTGATATTTCAAGTCCAAATGACCCTTTGTCAAATATTGCAGACCCCGCTGACATTTTTCAGCATTTTCTCTTTTGGTTCCAAACAAACATCATTCTCCTGCTTTTACCTGTACCCATAGACATTGTTTCCTGTCAAGTTATCATCTAACTCTCTCTTCAATGCCTTGATTGAATTTTGCTTCTTCATACTTCCATACAGTACATTCCAGACCTGAACTGTTCACTGTGTGAGAGAGATTTTTCTCTCATCACACCTTTGCTTCTTTTGTAAATCATTTTTAATCTATGGCCTGTTTAATCTTGATCCTTTTACGAGCGGGAACAAGATAATTACTGACTATACATCCATGCTATTCCCCACAGTCTCTCAGTTAATAAAGATATGTGTTGATTTATTACTGTCACATGTGTTGGGATAGAGTGAAAAGTTTTTGTTTCTTGCGTGCTATGTAGACAAAACATACCGTTCCTAGAATATGTCTGGGAGAAGGAAAGGAGAGGGTGCAGAACGTAGTGTTGCAGTTACAGATAGGGTGAAGAGAACGATCAGCTAAATATTATAATAGGTACCTTCAAAAATCTGATGGCAACAGGGAAGAAGCTGTTCTTAAGTCGGTTGGTGTGTGATATTGGACTCTTGTATCTTTTTCCTGATGGAAGAAGGTGGGACAGAGTATGCCGGTTTGCTTGGAAGTTAAACATAAAATATGTCCGGGTGCCTGATTAACTTCCTGATTTCAGGAAGTTAATTTGAACATCCAGGCCAAAGCTCCTTTCACAGGCTTTTCCCTCTGCAATATTAAAGCGAAATGCATTTAAATGCTCTGTCAACTCTGAAATTTAGGGAATAACTTTAAAGGTTTTTTTGATTACGATCCCAGATTTGCTATTGGAGTCTCGAAATTCATTCACACAGCACTAGTTCACAGACATAAAATGGGCGCTGAAGATTTGAATGTGCAAGATAGTATAAGTGCTCATTCCAAGCTCCAAGTGCACTATATTGGAATGGGCACCACCGTGTCCAGTGCACACATTGGAAGTATTACACAGCCTCAACAAAATATTTAAATAAAAGCCTTCTGCATGCTGAGTGCCTCGTTCGCAACTGAAGCATGAACAGTGGAATGGACTCTTGAACAGTGCTATTTATGGGGTAATTTACTCTGTTCAAACTAACTTCTCAATTTGATCTTTTTCAACTGACAATTAACTCCTAGGCATGTTTGCTTTGGCAAATTTTCTATATTCTGGGATTGAGTTTTGAATTTTGCTGCTGCTGAATTGCATTTTGATTTGATTTATCTTTTTCCTAAGTATTGGGGTACAGTGAAAAGTATTGTTGCTTGTGCGCTGTGCAGACAAAACATACCATAGAATATGTAGGGGAGAAGGAAAGAAGAGAGTGCAGAATGTAGTGTTACAGTCACAGCTAGTGTGTCGAAAAAGATCAACTTAATGTGAACTAAGTCCATTCAAAAATCTGATGGCAGCAGGGAAGAAGCTGTTCTTAAGTCGGTTCTTAAACTTCTGTATCTTTTTCCTCACAGAAGAGGTGGAAGAGAATATGTTTGGGGCAGTGAGAACTGTAGACAGAGTCCATGGATGGGAAACTGGTTTGTGTGATGAACGTTCATAACCTTTTTGTCGTTTCTTATCTTCAAAACGGTTTAATCCCAGCCATAGGTGATCTGCCAGGTTTGCATTTTGGACTGAATAATGAGGGGGAGCAGTGAAATAAAGAAATTTGTGTATGTAGAGATGAGAGAAAGGAACGGAGGAGGGTCCTGTGGAAGATAACACTCCCCTGCCCCTCATCCCCCCATCCTGACTTGTTTTGAATAAGTGTTTTTCTACTTTTAACTTAATCAAGGAGCAATATTATCTCTGGGATAAATGCTACTCAGCCTTTGGAGTTTTTTTTTGTTTCCAACATTTTTGCCGATTGAGATCTTCCATTTTGTTCTCTGTGAAAGTTAATCTTCTTCTTGGGTTAAGACAATTCGGGATACATGTTGTTCGTATGTTCCCCTTTGAATTCTTGGAGAAATGTATTAACTATTTTACACTCAACACCAGGTCTATTAAAAGTTTTTAGTGTTCTTCCTCTTTTCTGAATGCTGCCTCTTTGCTATGGTGTAGGGTGTAATTATTTCATTCTGCTATGTTTGTTCCAGCCTTGTTGTTTCTCAACTTCCTTTTAACAGTCTTCCACATATTTTTACTATCCAAATGAACATTTTCATAGAATCCCAACAGTGCAGAAGGAGGCCATTTGGCCCATCAAGTCTGCACCAACTCTTCGACAGAGCATCTGAGCATGCCGGTCCCCCATCCTATCCCTATAATTCCTATCCCCACTAATCCCACTAACCTACAACTCTTGGGATCACGAAGGGACAATTTAGCATTGCCAATCCACCTGACCTACACATCTTTGGAGAGTGAGAAGAAACCAGAGTACTTGGAGGCAACACACACAAACATGGAGAGAACGTGCAAACTTCATACAGTCACTGGAGGCTGGGATTGAAACTCATTCCCTGATGTTATGAGGCAGCAGTGCTGACTGCTGAGACACCGTGGCACAGGGTTGAGTTTCTCATTCTCCATATTTTGCGTCTGATTAATTTGTTAGGCATTTAGAATTAGATTTGCTTAGTCTATGCTTTCTGATGCAAGCTATGTATCTAGTTCATGTGATCAGTATTATTCTGAACGAGTTCTATTTGTCCTTACTGGGAATGTTCTTGGGCACCCCTTTCACTCATGTCATGAATTTACTCAAGCTGCCTGCACATACCTTCAAAGTTATGCTTTTTCAAATTACGTACCCAACACCCATTCTTCAGCAGCTTTGAACGGCACGCACTAACCACAGGAGAACAGCTGAATGATTGAAGTTGCGAGCTTCTGTCCAAAGCAGTCTACGTAACATGATGTTTAACTGTTGTAATGTGAGTTACAGGGTTTTTTTTTCTGATGGAAATCCATTTTAGGCATTGAGTCAATGTGAGGGAGCTAAACGCACCTGAGTCTTGACAGATGAGACAAAATTTTAATAGCACTATTATAATTCTGAAAGCAATATTGATGAAGGAGCTGCTTTTGACAGTGTAACTGCATTATGGTTCACTGTACTGCATAATCTTCACAAACTCATCACTCTAAACACCAACTCCTTTAAGGTATCATAACAACATCTCTTGTGCTGCTACTATTATTGCTTTTCGTCAGCCAATACGCTGCTTTTATATTTGTTTGGTTATGATTACTTTAAATCAATATTTGTTCTGACAGATGGGTGAGTGACAGAATCTGGCAGCTATTAAAATAGACTGATGCTGGTAGGATTCAAGATCCCAATATTAACCTTTTTATAAATCTGACACACTGTATAAGATATAAATATATATGAAATGATAGCGACTGGCCTTGGGTTATGGATTTGCAATATTTCTATATTTCCATTTTAGCCTTGATTTTTCAATCATTGCCCTGATAATATACGACACATTTGCAGTTGGAAAATATTGAAAAACCAAAATTAATTCTGTCATGACATATACTGAAATGAAAGCCTGTGTGGTGTGACATTTTAAAAAAAGGTCATGTTGCATAACACTTAATAGCTTATATTTGTCATGAATTCTAACAAATATCGAAAGTAGCTGCTAAGACTGAAAGCTTTATTTGTGGAAGAAAGGCATCATTGAATCAATGAAAGGTCATCACTGCTTAAAGGTGAAAAGTAACTGAATTTGTGGTCGTCGTATAATTTTGCAAATCATCACATTCTGTCAGTCACATTCTAACTGTCTACTCTTTCCAGTGATTACGACATGGTTTGATAATTTGAGTTGAATTCTAATGCTGTTGCAAAATATCTATGCCCACCTTTCTTATGTTGATAATGAATGGTGTTACCCTTTGGACTTGGCTGTACCAATGCACTTTGACTTGTCTGCCACATTCTGTTTGATTTGATTTGATTTATTATTGTCGTGTGCATTGGGATACAGTGAAAAGCATTATTTATTGCATGCTATACAAACAAAGCATACTGTTCATACAGGGGGTGTGGAATGCACTGCCGAGTAAGGTGGTGGGAGCAGGCACGCTAGGGTTGTTTAAGGGTCTCTTGGACAGCCACATGAGCGGTCTGCAGATAGAGGGATATAGCAAGACTGTTTGAATATCGGGAGGACCAAATAGTAGTCGACTATCTTTTAGTTTCGTCTCGGGAATGTCTTAGTTTTTTTTAGCATGTTTAATTAAGTCTTATTTGTTTCCGCAGGCAATTCGGTCCACCTTGTTGACCAACAAGGGGCATGCATGTGGCATGTCGTGCGAGAGCTGCTCTTGGAGGTTGCTTCAGGAGTTGTCTAGTGCTTCACGCCGTCAGTGTATGCTTAAACTGGACCATCTGATGGGCAACATGACAGCTCAGAGACTATCACTGTTGCTGTGCTGACACATGGATTTGGGCCTGTGTCTGCGGGAGTTTGCGCGTTCTCCCCGTGGTTGCGTGGGTTTCCTCTGGGTGCTCCGGTTTCCTCCCACATCCCAAAAATGTGCTCTTAGGCTGATTGGGTAACAAATTGTCCCTATATTGGTCCCTATATGGTATTCTTCAACAATAGGCATAGCCTAAAGTCAAGGATATGTCATTAAGACATTAGGACGGCGGCGTGGGCTCGTTGGGCCGAAGGGCCTGTTTCCCATGCTGTGTTGCTCTTTGTTCTTTGTTCTTTGTACACAGGAGAGAAAGGAGAGGGTGCAGAATATAGTGTTACAGTCATAGCTAGGGTGTAGAGAAAGATCAACTTAATATAATTCATAAGTCTGATGGTAGCAGGGAAGAAGCTGTTCTTGAGTCGGTTGGTATGTGACCTCAGGCTTTTGTATCTTTCTCCCAATGTAAGAAGGTGGAAGGGAGAATGTCCGAGGTGCATGAGGCCCTTGATTGTGCTGGCTGCTTTGCTGAGGCAGCAGGAAGTGCAGACAGAGACAATGGACGGGAATCTGGTTTGCGTGATGGATTGGGCTACCTTCACCATCTTCTGTAGTTTCTTGCATTCTTGGGCAGAGCAGAATCCATATCAAGCTGTGATACAACTAGAAAGGATGCTTTCTATGGTGCTTTTGTAAAAATGAACTCATCACCAGATCTGCGAAACCTGTAGGGATTTCTAGGGTTTTCCCAGAGGAAGACACAGGTCAGGCACTCGGTGTCTTATTGAAGCACCTGGCATCGGGGCAGTGCCACCAATAGCCACTCATCTTATTGGCAACATGAGAAAATACCAGTCTCTGATTGGAGGCTTCTGCTGCCAAGGACCTCAATCATGGGAGAGGCCCTGTGGTGGTTATTTAAAGGCCTGTAGGATGCTTTTGATTCTGTCGGGCCTTTCCCACAGCATTGAAGTTAGTTCCTTACCTGTATTCTGACTGGTGGGTGACACTCCCAACAGCGCAAAGAAATCTCAACCTTCATGTCCAATCTGCTGCAGTGTTCTCAAGTTCAACTATGCAGCAGTTATTGTTAAAGATTAACATTTATTTATTAGTGTCACAAATAGGCTGCAATGAAGTTACTGTGAAGATCCCCTCATCACCACACTTCTGCTTCTATTCGGGTACACTGAGGGAGAATTGAGCTTGGTCAGTAACCATGTCCTTCAGTTTCCTTCTTGGGAGGGAACTGGAGCATCCGAAGGAAAGTTATTAGACACGAGGAGAATATGCAGACTCCACAGAGACAGTCACTCCAGGCAGGAATCGTACCCGGGTCCCTGGCGCTGTGAGGCAGCAGTGTTAACCGTAGTGTCACTGTGCTGTCTGTCACAACAATTGCTCAAAGGCTGAAGTTGTTGAAAGTTTGTACTTAAGTTCCACGACATCTTCCTCTGCATAACAACATGATTAGGGTTGAAGGAGGGTTGTTATAGATTCAGAAGCTCAGGATGCTATTTTAAAAGCTCATCAGTCTGTGATTGCTTTGTGTGGATATAATTGAAAACCACCACACTCGACAATTGGAAGAGATTGATCCAGACAGAATCCAACATATGCATATCTGTATCTGATCATTAACAATGGTAAAACCGTAAAAGGATGCAATTTATATACACACAATCTTCCAAAGCCATATCTATAATTTCAGATTCATTTAAACTCAGTGCTTCAACACTGAATAAACGAGATTGTTTGTTTCTTACAGGATGTTGTTACTTATGTTGTTACTAGTGCCTGTTGGACATTATCTTCTATATACTTGCCATCAAGTTTCTGACAAAAATCTCTTTTTTTAAATTTATTTGTTCATGGGATGTAGACACTGCCCTTGAGAAGTAGATGGTGAACTGCCTTCTTGAACCACTGTAATCAGAATGGTGCATGTCCACTCACAGTGCTTTTCAGGAGGGAGTTCCAGGATTTTGATCTATTGATAGTGAAGGAACAGTGATATATTTAAAATTCAGGATTGTGTGTGGCTTGAGGAGAACTTGAAGGTGGCATTGTTCCCCTGCATCTACTGCCTATGTATTTGTAGATGGTAAAGGCAGAATGCTTGAAACCTTGGTGGACTGTTGCGGCACTGGTGATTGGTTGTTGTTGGTGATGGATGAGATGCCAATCAAGTGGGCTTCTTGTCTTGGATGGTGTTGTCAGAGCTGTACTCATCCAGGCCAGCACAGTTCGTTCAGTTAGATTCCTGACTTATGCGTTTGGGGAATCAGAAGTAAGTTACTCTTAATAGAATTCCAAACCTCTGATCTGTTCTTACAATGACATTTATATGGTTGGTCTAATTTACTTTCTCATCAATAGTAAACCCCAGGGTGTTGAGGGTTAGGGATTCAGCAATGGTAATACCATTGAATATCAAGAAGAAACCATTAGATTCTCCCTTATATGACAAGGCCATTGGCTGGCATTTTTATGGCATGAATATTACTTACCACTTATTGGCCCAAGCCTGAACATTTTTATTTATTATTAATTAATTAGAATCACTGTAGGCTTACATTAACACTGCAATGAAATTACTATGAAAATCCCCTAGTTGTCACATTCTGGTGCATGTTCAGATACGCTCAGGGAAAATTTAACATGGCCAGTGCACCTAACCAGCATGTTTTTTGGACTGATGGAATATTGTCTGGTTCTTGCTGCATAGACACGCACACTATCTGAGGAGTTGATACAGTGTTCTCAATTTCAACCATGTGATAATTATTGTTGCAGCAAGTGTTCAAAAGTTGAAGCTGTTGAAAGTTTGTACTCAAGTTCCATGACGTCTTCCTCCACATAACAACATGATTAAGCTGAAGGAGGGTTGTTACAGATTCAGATTCTCAGGATGCTATTTTAAAAGCTCATCAGTCTGTGATTGCTTTGTGTTGGTATAATTGGTGAACAGTACGCAATCATCAGTGAATATCCTCACTTCTTCTGACCTTATGGTAGAAGGGAAGGTTAGAGATGAAGCAGCTAAAGATGTTTGAGCCAAGGATACTGCATTAATTTCAATTGAAAATAATAAGTTCATGTTGCTCCCCACGGAGCCCAAGATGGTTTCAAACAGTATCCTTACGCTTCAGGTGATTTCATAAAATAGAGAGGTTATTCCTAAATTAACTAAGAGAAGTTATTCTCTCTCTCTGTCTTTCTCGCTCTCTCTTACACACATGCACACATGCACCACACAAATATTACATGTTCCTTCACTGACAGGGACATGCAAAACCCAGCAAGTGGTGTTTCTACTTCCTACGGTCCTGCTCCTGACCTGTTAAAGCTTTACTGCATTCAGAATAAGATGTCCGCTCAATGAGTGGCCCTCATTGGCCACTTGAAGGCCTCAATAGGACCATGTAAGATACCCATGTAAGAGCTTAACTCCCTGCAACCTCATGTATTTCACATCGCTTGGGGTAAAAGCCCACATGATGCAAGAAACCCAGCAAATTTGTTGTGTGAATTGGTGTCAGGCTTGGTGGGGGAGGTCTGGGCACATTGCAGACACACTTCACCTCTTGTAAGCATCTCAAACCTCAAGGGCATTGGTCCCTTCAGCCTACGACAACCATTAAAATCCAACTCACAATTTCTTGTTGATTAACTTTGATTTTTAAAGAAAATAGACACAGATGTCATTGTTAATTTCACTGTATTAACTTTTCACAACTTTCCAGTAACTTTTAAGTATTCTAGCAAACAATACAGTACTGTCCTACTACCAAATGTCATCAGATTGTTATCACAGCAGTAGCTTCCCCCATGTTGTTTCTTATTTACTGATGACACATCAGAGGTTCACCAACATATTTAAGGAACTTAGAGTTGCCTCAAATCAATTAGGCTACATTACAATCAATAGCATTTGTCAGAAATTATAACTAACAATTACTTATGTGACAATCTCTGTGTCCCCAGAACTTTACACACAATTTACAAGAAGAATCGAACAAAATTAAATAAAATGAAACACAATGAAAGTCAAATTTCTATTATTTAACAGGTTAATCATCTTCACTTATTCCAATTTTTTTCAGACTCAAATCTTAAACAAAACACAATGCACTTAAAAAAGATTAACATTCATTCTGCAAACTAAAGAAATCATATAGTTTAGTGGAAAAATATATTACCTCCTTTCTTTTCTCATCATGGGCTAAATTATCCATTTTCTTTTCAATCAATGTTTCATTTGTGATGTTTTCCAGTTAATTGCCATCTGCATTGATTCAAAGTCTTCTCAAAAGCCTTGATCTATGCTCTCACCCCAAGCCTGCCTCTGTTGCAAGGTTGTCTGTTGTCTCATGAAGAGGTTGGGAATCTCGTATGGTTGAACAATAATTGTTTGTTAATAATGCACAATGATGTACGTATACATAGGATGCTGACTTGAATGACTGTTTACAAAGTCAGATCTTCAGATTGGAGTACACCTCAAAATGTGCCATTGGACACTCCCATTACAATTTGGTCTTTTATGAGTTTTGACTTAAGGTCACCACAATTGGAGCTTTCAGCCAATCTGTATAATCCACTTAAGAAAGAGTCTATGGGTTCTCTGAGTCTTTGGATTCTAATGTTAAATTTTGATCATTCCAAAATGTATTGTTTCTTAAGTTTAAGTAGACATCAAAAAAACTTAATAACTGCTTCAAAGTTATCAGAAGGTTCACTTATTCCTTGTCTGATATTATGCCATTGGCTTTTGGATCTACTGAGTATAAAATTGTACTGACCTGTCTGGAAATGATGTTGGCGGCTATTGGATCTACCTTCACTTATTCAGCCTCTTTTTTTCTTATTCAAGCCTGCTGTTATCGGAGATGTTAAAAACTTCTCCTTGTGCCCAATTTCGTCTTGGTTTGGCCCTTCCATTTGCCTTGATTCACCCGGCAATGTCAATTTATCAGCCGTGATGGTTTTCAACACAATTGCATTTGTTTTTCCAAGTGAGATGGCAGTACATTTTTCATGCTTCTTAGGATTCCATAGGCTCCCACTGTGGTTACAGAACCATTTTAAACTTCAGTGATTCTGCAGAAAATCTTTGAAACAAATTAATTTTAGCCAGTAACTTGCTTTCCGAAGTTTGGAAAATCACACTAAAGTGGATTTTTTTTTTTCTCTGACTTCTCTTTAATTTCTTTTCCATTTGCATGCAGTCACCAAGTGTTACTGATTCAGGTTGGAGCATTCTTCAATCTGTGCGCATTAAGACAATCAGTCTGCCAGTACCACCTGATTATTACACCAAATTTAAAAACTTATTTCATAGAATCCCTACAGAGCAGAAGGAGGCCATTTAGCCCATCAAGTCTGCACTGACTCTCTACAGAGTATGTTGACCATGCCCTCTCCTCCATCCTATCCCTGTACCTTCACACATTTAACAATCCACCTATCCTGCATATCTTCAGACTGCGGGAGGAAACGAGTATTCGGAGGAAATCCACACAGACACAGAAAGCGTGAAAACTCAGCATAGAGAATGACCCAAGTCTGAATTGAACCCAGATCCCTAGTGCTTTGGGCTAGCGGTGCTAACCGTTGTGACAACTGTGTCGATTTCAGCCTTTCTCACCGTTCTGTGATCTGGTTAGGTCCTTTGTGCTTTTGGTCAGATCTCACAACGAATTGCCACATGCTCTGTTGCCTGTTCTGCTTTTCAACCTCTCCACCTCCAATACCCCAATGTGACATGCTACATCATAATGCAGGCAGTGCTGTTTTCCAGTCCTACATGAATCCTCACAGTCCCAAACAACCTAATACTACAGTCTTCTCCCATGCAATTCTTAACACTTCACTGGTATATTGGAACAGTGTAACAGTATAGAAGAACAAATGAAAGGAACACTAAGTTCATCTTCTGGAATTGCTACAACTGCTTCTCTCTACATTTTCAACACCTTACCTTCAATTTTCCCATCCCTTCAGCCCATACTTACACCAGTTTCCTCAGTTTTCAGTGCGCAATCATAAATATAAATGGACACATGCAACAATTATGTTACATTTGATACACCCATGCAATCTGGAAATGTTTATCCCTGTAATGATTTATTTAAAAACATGTAAGATTAAAGCAAAAAAGTTTTAATCGATAACATGTCATGTAATTTTTATTTATTGGAAGCCATTGGAGTTTGAGGAAAATTAAAATATTTTAAAGGCCCCTAAATACATGATTAAAGTCATGTCAATAAACAAACAATGTTGTAATCAATTGAGTAATGTTAAAAGTTCAATACATACATTTTTAAAGGATACTATCTTCATGATAAGGATTTGGTGAATGTTTGCTTGTCCACAAATGTCCTCAGGCCTGGGAATTGGGGGAAGAGGGCTGCTAATCCATAGGGACCTGGAAAATAGGCTCACCCACTCCTGAAGATTTCATCATGTGCATATGGTTGCTGATCAGTTCTCTGCCTTTAAGTCAACTTGAATGACAAGGTTGGCTTCCACTTGAACAGGAGACAAGTGGATGGACCTATCCCTCAGGAAAGGAGGAATGGGGCACTCTTAAGGTTTTTGGGATGGGATAGGGTGGTGGTGGTGGTGATGAGAATGTTAATTAAGATGAGGAAACTAGTAGGCAAAGGGTTAATCCTGGGCATAGGAAGGGAGTCATTCTCAGAGGCTGTGAAATGTTGGTCAGTCTCAGGGTTGAATCTGATACTGATTAAGTGAGGCTGTCAATCCCAGGGTAGGGATCAATAGTGGTCAAAGGACTGTGAATCGGGGTGTAGGTAGTATTGGATGAGAATTGTCTGATGACTAAAATTGTCTAGCATGGGTCAGTGGAATCCAGCAAGTATTAGAAAGGGAACTCTCAGCTTGGTGTCCTTAAAGATTGAGAAACACGACCCATGGCCTCTTTATCATAATTGATGTTCGAACCTGCCAATTGTTCTACCTCTGTTAAAGTTGGAAGTGGGCACAGTAAGAAGTCTCTCAACACCAGTTAAAGTCACAGTTAAAACTCCTTCCTCAAGTGAGTGGCCCTCACCTGATGAAGGAGCAGCACTCTGAAAGCTCACGATACCAAATAAATCTGTTGCACTTTAACCAGTGTTGTGAGACTTCATAGAATCATTGAATCCTTACAGTGCAAAAGGAGGTTATTCAGTCCATTGAGTCTATACCAACCAAAATCCCACACAGGCCTTATTCCTGTAACCCCATATATCTGTCCTACTAATTGCCTGACACTAGGGTCAATTAAACATAGCCAATGTGTAGAGTATAGGGCTAATGGTAGGGCTCTTAATAGTGTTGAGGAACAGAAGGATCTTGGTGTATGTGTCAATAGATCCCTGAAAGTAGGCAGTCAGGTGGATAAAGTTGTTAAAAAGGCATATGGAGTCTTAGCTTTTATTGGTAGGGGGATTGAATTTAGGAGCCGCAGCATCATGTTGCAACTGTACAAAACTCTAGTGCGGCCGCACTTGGAGTATTGTGTGCAGTTCTGGTCCCAACATTATAAGAAAGATGTGGAGGCATTGGAGAGGGTACAGAGGAGGTTTACCAGGATGTTGCCTGTATGGAGGGCAGGTCTTATGAGGAGAGGCTGAGGGATTTGAGGTTGTTTTCGTTAGAAAGGAGGAGGCTAAGAGGGGACCTGATCGAAACATATAAGATGATTCGAGGTTTAGATAGGGTGGACAGTGATAGCCTTTTTCCTAGGATGGAGAAAGCTAGCACGAGGGGACACAGCTTTAAATTAAGGGGTGATAGTTATAGGTCGGATATCAGAGGTAGGTTCTTTACCCAAAGGGTGGTTCGGGAGTGGAATGCCCTGCCTGCAGCTATTGTAGATGCGCCAAGTTTGGTGGCGGTTAAGAGGTTAGTTGATAAGTATATGGAAGAGAAGGGAATGGTTTAGTTTGGAGGGCATTGCTTTTTATTTTGGTCGGCACAACATCGAAGGCCGAAGGGCCTGTTCTGTGCTGTAATGTTCTATGTTCTATGTTCTAATCAACCATAACCCGCACATCTTTGGACTGTGGGAAGTAAACTGGAGCACCTGGAGGAAACCCACGCAGACACGGGGAGAATATGTGAACTCCGCATAGACAGTGCCCCAAGGTCGAAATTGAACCTGGGTCCTTGGTGCTGTGAGGCAGCAGAGCTAATCACAATACCGTGAGGGAATAGTAGTTCATATACCCTTTAAATATAATGACCTTCAAGCCTTTGAGGTAAAGCTAAGGGTGTTGACCTTTATCCTGCCCTGCCATAGGATTCACCATGTGCTTTCCCAAGCATGTCTACTGAGCTGACCAGCACTCAATTGCCCGTGACCAACTGTCCCGCCTTTGAATGGAAATTATTTCTCCTTCTGCTTCACAACTTTCTCTCCGATTCCAGAAGACTCTGTTCCATAGACCAATAGTGAGTCAGGTTGAAATCAGACCTGATCAGGCTTCAGTTAATAGGGTTGGCTTATGAGGAAAAATTGAGTAGACTGGGACTATACTTATTGGAATTCAGAACGAGGGGAGATTTATAGAAACATATAAGATTATAAAGTGAATAGATAAGATAGAAGCAAGGAGGTTATTTCCACTGGCAGGTGAGGTTAGAAGTAGGGAGCGTACTTCAAAATAAAGTGGGGCAGATTTAGAACTGAGTTGAGGAAGAACTTTTTCAACCAAAGGGTTGTGAATCTGGGAATTCCCTGTCCAGGGAAGCAGTTGAGTCCACCTCGTTGAATGTTTTTAAGGCAAAGATAGATTTTTGAATGATAAAGGAATTAACAGTTATGGTGAGCAGACAGGTAAGTGGAGCTGAGTCCGTGAAAAGATAAACCATAATCTTATTGAGTGGCAGAGCAGGCTCAAGGGGCCAGATAGCCTAGTCCTGAGCCTAGTTCTTATGTTCTTCCATCATTCTGCAGAATTACCCCAGGGTGGATCTTTTGTTCAATCTTCCCAGTGACTTACCAACCACCATTGCTAACTGGACAGATGAAATCAGGAATTTAATAATGAGGAACTCTGAATGTGAATATTGCATTCAGCCATTTTGCAGCACACTGAAGTTGCAACTTATAGTTTCTAGATTAAAGCATTCTTACTTGCTGACTATTCCAATGATATAAGACTGACTTTTATTCCACAGGTGCCAGTACTTTCTTATTAACTGCAGTGTTGTACTTGACAATGGATTGTCTAATTTTAAGAGTTAGTTAGCCTCTGAATTGAGATAAACAGTTGTGATAACAAGGAGACTGTGACCCCTGGATTCACGACTATATTAACTGCTGCTAATTTAACTCCTTTGCAGTTTTGAGCAGTTTCCAGAATTAAGTTGTTTGTCAACGTTCGAAAAGAATGGAAGTAGACAGAAAAAGATGTTAAAGTCAGTCTCTATTCATCCTCCCTAATTTTTCAATCTGTACCAGTCAGACTGAGGATGAAACTCACTTATATCAGATCCTTCCTTTGCTACAGAACTGAAACTTGTCACTCTTGGCTCAGTTTGCAGCACTCCTGTCTTGCTTCAGAACGTTGTGGGTTCAGGTTCCACTGCAGAGACCTGAGCATGTAATCCAGACTGGCACTGTTGTGGACTATTAAGGGAGCTCTGCACCATCAGAGATGTTGTTTTTCAGCTGGGATGGTAAACTCACATCCTGCATCCCTTTCAAATGGAGGTAAAAGATCCCATGATACTTTTTCATAGAATTCTACAGTGCAGAAAGAGGCCTTTCGGCCCATCGAGTCTACACTGAACACAATCCCACCCAGGCCCTTCCCCCATAACCCTACATATTATACCCACTACCGACATATCCCTGGACACTAAGGAGCAATTTCTCAGCACGGCCAATCATCATAACCCACACATCTTTGGACTGTGGGAGGAAACTGGAGTACCCAGAGGAAACCCACACAGACACGAGGAGGAAGTGTAAACTCCATACAGACAGTGACTTGAACCGAGAATCGAACCCAGGGTCCTGGAGCTGTGAAGCAGCAGTGCTAGCCACTGAGATTTCTCCTAAATTCCTGACCAATATTTGTCTCTTAATCAGCATCTAAAACTGACGTTAAAAATAGAAAATGTTGGAAATACTCGGCAGGTCAGGCAGCAGCTGTGCAGAGAGAAACAGAGTTAACGTTTCAAACTGATGATCTATCTTCAGTATGTAAAGCTGATTAAAAGCAAATTACTGCGATTGCTGGAATCTGAAACCAAAAGAGAAAATGCTGGAAAATCTTAGCAGATCTTACAGGATCTGTAAGGAGAAAAAAGAGCTGATGTTTTGAGTCCACATACTTGGTTATTTGTTGCATTGTTGTTTGAGGACTCTCCTGTGTGAACGTTAGTTGCCACATTTCCTACATTACAACTGTGTTTATACCTCAAAATACTTAATTGGCTATAAAATACTTTGGGACATTATAAAGTCATGCAAGGTACTATGTATACTCAGATCTTTTTTTCCCCCATGATTGCTTGTAAGAGCATAAGACACAGGAGCAGAATTAAGCCACTTGGCTCATCAAATCTGCTTTGCCAGTCAATCATGGCTGATACTTTTATCATCCCCCTTTCCCCATAACCCCTGATCCCATTATTGATCAAGAACCTATCTACCTTTATCTTAAAGACACCCAATAACCTGGCCTCCATGGAACTTCTGCGACAAAAAGTTCCACAGATTCACCGTTCTCTGGCTGGAGAAATTCCTCCTCATCTCTGTTTTAAAGGATTGCCCCTTTAGCTTGAGATTGTGCTGGCTGGTTCTAGTTTTTCCTACTAGTGGAAACATCCTCTTCAAGTCTACTCTATCCAGACCTTGCAGTATCCTGTAAGTTTCAACAAGATTCCCTCCCCCTCCCCCTTTCTAAACTCCAACAACTACAGACCCAGAATCCTCAACCGTTTCTCATAAGACAAGCTCTTCATTCCATGGATCGTTCTTGTGAACCCTCTCCGGATTTTTTCCAAGGTCAGCACATTCTTCCTTAGATATGGAGCCTAAAACTGCTCGCAATACTCCAAATGGGATCTGACCAGAGCCTTGACAGCCTCAGATGTACATCCCTGCTCTTGTATTCTGGATCTCTCGACATGAATGGTTACATTGCATTTGCCTCCCTAACTGCCGACTGAACCTGCACGCTAACCTTAAGAGAATCTTGAACAATTACTCACAAGTCCCTTTGTGTTTCTGATTTCCTAAGCATTTTCCCATTTAGAAAATAGTCTATGCCTCCTCCTTCCAAAATACATAACTTCACACTTTTTCACATTGTATTTCATCTACCACTTCTTTGCCCATTCTCATAATCTATCCAAGTCCTATTATCTGAATAACTGATTAATAGTTACTTTCTCCAACTTAAACCAGAGAGGTTTGTTTTGTGATTACAAAGTATACTTAAAATGGATTGAGTGAACCTTTGGTAAACATAACTAGACTGAAATCTAGTTCCGTGTATTTACTGGACCATGCACCTTTAAATGAAGCAAGTAATTGCATTCTTATTGTAGCATTGTGAGATTACTGGTACAATTGCCTGAAGAAATGTTCAATAGCAGAAAATTAAAAAAAAACTACAACTTCAGTTCTAACACCAGGGAACACAATTATTGATGTATGTCTGTCTGCTACATGACTAGATTTTTTTAACCATGAAAGCAGTTTAAGGAGAGGTTGGTTTTCAATTGTTGTTACATCAAAAATGCCACTGAACGCATTAAGGTGCTACAACTTATTCCTTTCAAGTGAATGAGCATGAGAAAAGGCCGAAGTCTTGCCGCAAACAGATTTTTCAACATACTGGAGATGCTCCCTCAGTGGTATGCCCTTGACAGCCCAAGTACTGATCAAATGAAAGAGCATGCTTAATATAGACTACATGTTAACAGATTGGATCACAGGCATGCATGGTCATCTCATTAAAATATGCCAAATTTATTCCATACATAGAATCAGGTCTGAAAAAAAACACTTCTTATTCACTGTCCATTTTGAATCAGATGCTGGCTAGAATTGTCTATTCAGTTATTTTGGGAGTCCAATCTTGAGAAGTGTTACATTTTGCTGTGACAAATTTATTTTGGCCCCTGCAATGCTTACTTTGGAGTCTTTTTTGTCAGTTTTGTGCACTGTTCTTTATTTGGTCTGCAGTATTGATTTCCCCCAATTGGAAACCAGGACTTTACCATATGTGAATGTTTGCTCATGCTGTGTGACACAAAAGTGCTATAGTTTACATCATGCCTTGTGATGCGGCTGCAGGTTGACTATCATTGTGTCTGTCATTAGCCTGTGTAAGTGTGTGTTTTTATGTGTGTGAAGTATATTAATTAAATGTATACAGGTTTTACAATTAATAAATTACTTGTATTGCATTCAACTTTTTTTATTCATCATGGAACATTACTAGCTGGCCAGCATTTATTGCCCATCCCTGGTTGCCCTTGAGAAGATAGTGGTGAGCTGCCTCTGAATTGCTGCAGTCCATGTGCTATGGGTTGCCCCACAATGCCGTTAAGGAGGAAATTCCAGGATGTTGATCCAGTGACTGTGGAGGAACGGTGATATGCTTCCAAGTCAGGATGGTGAGTGACTTGGAACAGAACTTGCAGATGATAGTGTCCCCATGTATCTGCTGTTGTTGTCCTTTTAGATGGAAGTGATCATGAGTTTGAAAAATGCTGTCTAATTATCTTTGGTAAATTGCTGCAGTGCATTGTAGGTAGTATACACTGCTGCTACCGAGCGTTGGTGGTGGAGGGGATGGATGTTTGTGGATGTGGTGCCAATCAAGCAGGCTGCTTTGTCCTGGTTGGTGTCAAGCTTCTTGTGTTGTTGGAGCTGCATCCCATTCAGACAAGTGGGGAGTATTGCATCACACTCCTGACATGTTTCTTGTAGATTGTAGACAGGCTTTGGGGAGTTAGGAGGTGAGTTAGTTGCTGCAGAATTCCTAGCTTCTGACCTGCTCTTGTAGCCATTGTGTTTATGTAACGAGTCTAGTTGAGTTTCTGGTCAAAGGAAATCCCAAGGACATTGACAGTGGGTGATTCAATGATGGTAACACCATTGAATATCAAGGGGCAGTGGTTAGAGTGTTTATTTTTGGTGATAGTCATTGCCTGGCATTTGTGTAGTGTGAATGTTCCTTGCCACTGTCAGCCCAAGTCCTTTGAACTTTGCTGTAATGAGACATAAATACAGAGGCTGGTTGCATGTAGTTTAACAACATATAATCTGGGCAATAGGACAGACATCAAAGAGGAGTAAATGCTATAAAATGGATTTGAATTTTCAATTTCTACCCAATAGGCCAAAAACATTATATCATGCAAATAGAATTGCGTGACAAAAACTCACCTGACTAATTGTTGGTAATATTGGATGTTCCAAATATATCAAATAATGGAAATTGTATTCTGTTATAAAGGTGAAATAATATTCACTTTCCACAACTTCTATTCATAATAATATGAAATAAAGGGTGTTATTTCTGGATGTTCAAACTATTCCTTTACAAGAGGTGAGGGATTATTTCCTCTGGCCATTCTGTTTAGAAGTACCATAATCAAATGTGGGAGAATCTTCTCTGGCAAAGTGATAATTGCTTTTAAATGAGGAAATCTTCAAAGAGAACATGTCTGCAATTTCACTTGAAATAACATGTAAAGAAAATGCTGCCACGTTTCTTCGTGATGCATGGCGAGGCAAGGAATCGATTTCACATTCATTTATTCCAAGAACACATGGAATTTCAGTAAACTGTTGCACTAAATCAAATAGATTAAAGGATTCCCTGCATCTCCAACATATAACAGAACTTTATTTTTATTGACTTTGGCAGCTATATTTAAAAATTTGTTCAGGGGTTTGGGCAATGTTGCATTTGCTACAAAGAAGAGATTTGCCTTTCCTTGTATCGCTGCAAACATTAAACTGAAGATGTTAAGCATGGAATTGCAGGACTTGGATAGGGATAATGGCCAGGATTTTGTGCCTGTTTTTTACACAAATGGTGACATGGGCACAAAATCTTCTGTGAGACCAAAGACGAGATTTGTGCTAATGAGATCTCAGAATGTGATTGTCCCTGACTCCTCCCACTAACTTTTTTTTCATTTGTGGGACATGGGTGTCACTGCTGGCAAGCATTTATTGCCCATCCCAAGTTGCCTTTGGAGGGCAGTTGAGAGTCAACCACATTGCTATGGCTTTGGAGTCACATGTCGGCCAGACCAGGTAAGGATTTCCTTCCCTAAAGGATATTAGTGAAATTAATGTGGTTCATGCCCAGCAAGGTCAGCGAACCACATTTAAATACATCTCCATATCATGCCTCCCAGCTGTATCTTGCCAACCCCAACATTCAGATTTCCTCCCACCAACGTGACATCATGTCAAGAAGAGTTATAACAAGCCTGGAGCACCATGAACCAGGTGAGGAGACCATGCCAGGGGTGTAGAGGGAGGTACAACCCCCATGGAGGTGAGGGACATGCCTGAGCAGTGCGAGGACAGGGGGTGATGGGGACAAGAGTTTCTCTGTGGGAATTCATCAGGGAGTGTAGTTCCTATGTCTATGGAGGAGGGGTCCACCATGTCCACTCAGGACAATCTTTTGTCTTATTTTTAAACTTGTTAGGTTGGTGTGCCCTTGTCAAACTACATTCCAATCTCTGGAAAGCCAATGTGGCTGCCGAGGCTTTTATTCTTCTCAAAATGCTGGGAAATATGAAGGGAAAAGCCAGCTAGGCAGCAAGTGGGCAGTATCCCATTTTTCAGACCTGAGTCAGCATTTTGGAAAAATGAATGAAAAATTCCGTCCAATTAAACAATGTCTGTCTAAATTAGGCTGGAAGATAATAGAGGGAAACCTTGAGGTGATGGTTTTTCCAAAATCTTACTGCATTCTCCTTATAAGCTTCACATTATCAGGGCTGGGAGATACTGAGAATCAGCTTCAAAAAATTGCTGCAGATATAAATACTATGGCTGCATCTGAAAGGCAGAGATGGATATTGAGTAACAGTGTGGTGTGATCCAGTGGAGTGTTTTATTCTCAATGGGATTATGTTTCTTGAGTAATGTTGCAGCTACTTCCGTGTGAATGAGTGCTGAGCATTTCATTTTGCACCTGCTTTTTAAATAATGGAGAAGTTTTGAGGGGTAGGGAGATGAGGCATTCAGCGCAGAGTTCCCAGCCATTCCCCTCTCTTTCTGGACAAGGACAACTTGGGAGGGCAATAAATGCTGGTCAGCCAGTGATATCCATGCCCCAGGAATGAATTTAAAAAAAGATTGGTAATATACTGCCTGAGTTAAGCTGTGGGTCAATGATTAACCCCAGGATTTTGATGGTGGTGAACTAAAGGAATGGTGGAGATAGCCACCATATAATCATCAGGAGGCAGACCTATTCCTTATCTTGTATTGATGGAAGATCATTGATGAAGCAGCTATAGTAGTTAAGCTGAGGGTACTTGCCTGCAGAAGTGGTGGAACATCGTCCTTTTGCTCCAGTGATGACCTACTTCCTTTGTTTCAGTATGACTTGAACTACTAAAAAGGTGGTCGTTTGTTGAGTTCAGTTGTATTAAGAGTCTTTACAACTACATTCAGTTATTGTTAAGATGCTTACTTGATAAGAATCAAAATAACAACAGGAGTGGATCATTCAGCATCTCAAACCTGTCGCAACTCTTCATGAAATCCTGGCTGATCTATACTCTAGAATCATTCTTACATCTTAACTTCACATCCTTCAATGACTTAGTCCAGCAAAATCTGTCAATCTAGGATTTAAAATTATTAATGTAATTTCTTTTGTGGAGGGGAGGTTCTAATCTCAACCATCTTTTGTGCTCACTGACTCCCATTGAATAGCCTGGCTTTGAAGGATCAGGTTCCTTCTCTAAGACTTGACACCAGTGGGAAAAAAATCTTTCAATCGTTGCTTCTAATGCTTTGTAAAATCCTAAATCCATCAGTCAATCATCCCATAACTGTTTATATTTATATTAAAGTATTTTATATATTTTGTACATGACCTGTCTCTCATCATAATTTAACCGTTGAAGTGTGAGTAGCATTCTGGTGATTCTGACCTGCATTTTAGTCAAGACCTTTCTCAAGTGGGGTGCCCAAACAGTATATATATAATATGGTTTAATCCAGATGTCTATTGCTTTAGCCATGAGCACGATTTTATGGAGCGATTCAAGTCCCAACAGAGCTAAGTGGAAGTGTTGGCCACAGCTGGGGTATAGAGAGTCCCCAGCAGAGCTTGTAGTTGGAGCCAAACATCAAGGTGAGGGGGATGGGGTAGAGTTTCACTCAAGTTAGGCTGGCGAGGTGGGGACAATGGGGAGTGGTTATGCTGGTGGAGTGGTGGCAATGGGGGTGTAAAGGGGTAAGTATGACCTCAGGATGGAGGAGAATCAAGTGCCTCTGATGGGCACAGGAGACCTTTCCTTGAAGGAGTTTCCCCATCTTACTCAAATCCAACTGGGGCAGCTAAATCTGTTGGGCTGCCCACTTAGCATGGGCAAAATAACAGTTGGGATGAAATGATACCATTAAGCATGATGGTAAGATGGTAAGTATGGAATTGCAGGACGATGAAAGAACTAAGTTGCACCTGTAAATCATTATATAGATTGGCGGCAGGTGGGAAGACCACATGCTGGAGTTTATGAGCTCCTGCCCTCAAACCTGACAACAGGGAGCATAAAAATCCAGCCTTACAGATTTGTATTCAATCGAGCTTTCTCTTTGTGAATGTTAACAGCCCATTAGGTTTTTTTCTGTTTTCATTTTAGTGATTTGTGCACATAGACCATTAAATCTCTGGGGAGTTTCAGTGTTACCAGCTTTTCACTGTTTAAAAAATACTCCGTTCTACCTTTCTTAGGTCCAAAATGGATGACCTCATACTTAATTATGTTGAAATCCATCTGCCTCTGTTTTAACCGCACGTTAATCTATCACTGTCTCCTTACAGTTTTATGCTCCTGTCTACACTTTTCTTTATCTCCCAGTCCCACAAGACTGCAAGGCTCAACTTAGCATCCAGTAGAATTTTTGCAGTGGTTTATAGAATTTATTACGGTGATTTGGGCGACTCCAGACATCTATGGAAAGAAAAGAGCTGCATTTTGATAGCCCGTTTTGCATTCATGCAAAGCAATTAGTGATAATGAACCACTATACTTATTCATTGGCTCAAATGCTTTGAAGAAGCTTGTTTTTGCACAAAGCCAAAATAGCGGCACTGCACATTGCTGTCAGGTAATTATTTCTAATGGTGTTTGACTGGAGCACTGTGACCACAATGGATCTGGCGCACCTATCAAAAACAGGCAGTTTGGCCAACCAGTTGACTGAGCAATATACATAGGATAGATAATGCCTTTATAGACTGATAATTACATTAATGGTGAACATAATAACAGGAGTAAGCTCTGTCAAAGGTGAGTCCCACTCCAGAATTTGAGTCCCTGACATGGGCTTGACATTTCAGTGCTGAGCTGATAGAACACTGTAATGTTCCAAATGAGCAGTTAAGTTGAGGCTATTTTGTTCGATGCTTAAGACCTGGTAGCACTATTCAAAGGGGGGAGAAAAAAGCAGGAAGTTTTCCAGTATCCTGCGAGCATTCCTCCTGAATCAGCCTGACTAAAAACAGATTAATTGTTCATTAAACTAATTGCTGTTTGTAGGAGTTTACTCTGTGCAATGAATGCTGTGTTTACTCACATGGCAGCAGTGATTGCGTTTAATTATTTGTATGTGAAATACTTCGAAAGTTAAAACTGCGTTAAAGTGCTATGTAATTACGACTTCTCACATGTAGATGAATGAACCTGAGTTATTTTTCTGTTTCTCATCATATCAGAGAATAGGTGCATGGTGGTACAGAATCTAAAAAAGCAACATGCCACCAAAGCTTTTTATCTTGCACGCAGCAGGACAGATGTCAGAATACCAAATTTCAAAGAGAGTAATAATTTATACTACATGAGAAAAGGATGCTGATTGGTTGGCTGGTCAGCTCAGATTGGACAAGGCAATGCGCCAGGCAGCTTGATCCATCATATTTTTGTTTAATTCAAAAAAGGCACAATGTCTAGACATTGCCTTTCACATTTCCAACTGTTGTGTAATCTGTAATTGAAATTATGCCCGATATACCTCAGTGATCTTTACTGAAAATATTGATTGTGGCGGTCACCATTCCATATTGCCCTTCAATCTTAAACAAAGAAAAATCTTTCTAATCCTCAGCAATTTTATATTCACACAGCCACAACTCCTCTAATCCCATGAACTTCGATTTTGCTATCGAAGCCTACTATCAAAGTCAAGTCTATTAAAAGGCACTTTATCAAATGTCTTTTGAAAATTCATGTACACAACATCAATCAAACTACCCTCACCAATGTCTCAGCTACTTAATCAAAGAACTTAATTTAGTTCGTCAAACACAATTTGTTATTAATGCATCTTGACTTTCACTTATGAGCCCAATGCTTTTTCAAGTGCTAGTCAACATTATTGGATTCGTGTTTCTGAATGTTTGCCCATCACTAAGGTCAACTGTAATTTCCAATTTTATCCCTCTCCCCCTTTAAGAACATGGACATATCAATTACAATATTCCAGGGATGTAACGTCACTTCCATATTGGATTGGAAATTTCATCCAGATCAACGTACCTATTTCACAAGACCATACTATACATTCACATTACTATCCACTGGGTTGTTTGATTAAGTACAAGTGAACTGCAGAAACTTCTAAATAGCAGATATAATTGGGACCTTATAGTTATGTCCCTTTTTCCCCTTCTCTTAACATGGAACACAAGATTTGAATTGTGAAATAATTACCATCTCCTCATGCTGTTCCAATAGTGCCGCTTCGTGCACCATCACATTAATGAGCGGAATGGTTGGGAAGAAGGATACGTGTAAGAGATTATAAATCACCTTGTATCCTTTGAAATAGAAGTAAAGGCAGCTGAAAAGGTTTTTCCGTTTCATGTTTTCTCACCTGTGTCAATTGTTCATATGTTGGAACAAGGACTTATTTCTACTTCACAAAATCTTCAAAACAACATTAGTTAGCATTCCAAAAATACTGTATTTTAATCATCTGTCTCAGTGCCACTTCAAACTGCATGACTTTGGAAATTGTCAAGGCCTCAGGACTACAGTATGTCTCCATTGCTGATAATGAGGTGCAAAGTTACATGTTGGCACAAATGATGCCCATTTACATTCTTGTGATACTTCTGAATATCAAAAATTTAAATGCACTGAAAGGGGTTCATGGAAATGTGCAGTCCCTGGAAACCTGTCATCATTTCTGATCTTAATTGTGGTAAATGTGGTTTTCAAGATGACAGTTAAAATTTCCTGAGGAGATGTAAAAGCTACTTTACATAAAGATAATAAAGGTATTAATATGCCTAATAGTTTGGACTTATCTCATTCTAATAATAAATATATATATATATTGTATATGAAAGTAAATTATTGAAGGCTAAATGGATAAAAGTTTTGTATGGGCGCTAAATAATAATGCTTCTGTCTGCTTGTCAGAGAGATTTTTATCTATGCATCTGCTGGGCTGTGTATCAGTGTTTCAGTACTTTGAGTGACATCAAAAATCCACTGCTTGTGAAATGCATTTTTCCTCATTGTAAATCAATACTATTCACTCTCCACCTGGCTTCCGAAGCAAAACAAAAACGTATTTTACCTAAGATTAGAACAAAAGTTCCTGGAAAACAGTCAACAGTTCACCAAGTGAATGTCAGGCTTTTTATCGTGCCCACTTATACTCAGCAATCAATGAACCATCAACGAATAGCACAGTCCAAATGAAGCTCATAGCCACTTGCATAGCACATCGCACAATATCATATAAAATCAAATGCAAGCATTTAAAAGCAAAATCTCCAGATTTTAAGCAGCACTGGTAAATAAAACCATTAGGAGGATGGTAATTTATACTCTGCATGTATTTTGCCCAGAGGGTGGTGATGATCTGGAATGCGCTGCCCGGGAGAGTAGTGGAGGCAGTTTGCCTCACATCCTTTAGAAAGCATCTAGATGAGCGCTCGACATGTCATAACTTTCAAGGTTATGGGCCAAATGCTGGTAGATGGGATTAGGTGCGAAGTCAGTATTTCTCATGTGTTGGTGCAAACACGACGGACCAAAGGACACCTTCTGCATTATATAATCCTATGTGCTCTACATTGCTATAAAACCCATGTCTATTGTCTAAAATAAAATTTATTAGGCTTACATTAACATTACATAAAGTTACCGTGAAATTCCCCTAGTCGCCACACTCCAGTGCCTGTTCAGGTACACTGAGGGAGAATTAGCAGTGCTAACCATTGTACCACCGTGCCGCCATGTGCCACCGTGCTGTCTGTTGATCATCAGCTTGGAGTTATTCATCGTAAATGGTAGCTATTTTACTTTGTAAGTCAATCTTCATAGAATTCTATCTTTAAACACACCCAAAGTACAGCACTCTCTTCACCATCCTTAATGATCATACCAGTACCAAATCATGTCTGTAGCAGTGTAAAGCTTCATCATCAACAGTGAAGCATTTTATTGAATCAGTGTTCGGTAATTATGTTTCGTTTGCAATTTTAATACTCTTCTAGCTGATTGGCTAAATATGTTGCTGAATTAATAATAAATCAGCTCCTAGCAAAAGTGATTTCTATCCTTTGATGCTGTTTTATTGTTTTGATTAAACACAATTATTCCAGGGCAATACTCTCTGCATAGGGAAAAGAAATTCAGATGATCCATAAGCAAATATTGGACGGCCATTGGGCATTGCATCTTTCAGAGTTATAGACTGTAGTTAACTTATACTGATTTTTCATTAATTAACATGCTGAATAAAACATGTTCTATTTGTAAAGCAGACAATTGCTTTCTCGTGTTCAATCATTGCTTAAGTCTATTTTTATTAAAACGGATTTTTCTATTTGTTCTAAGTAGTTCGTTCTGATTAGTCAACAGAGCAAGCCAGGAGAAGTTTGTACTGAGTAATCTGTCAATGGGGTAAATTAAAAAAGCAATATCTATTTCATTTGTTTTTTTTTACATTGAGTAGTTTTTTATTTGATAGAAGCAAACATCAGCGATCAAAGCTTGATGTAATGTAATGTGTAACCAAACCTGCAGATATTGGAAATTGGAAACAAAAACAGCTATTGTTGAGAGATCTTAACGGGTCAGGCAGCATCTGTAGAGAGAGGTAGAGTGGAACCCCTCAGTGCTCCACTGGATGTAAACAGCTAATTGAATAGGTTTGATTTGATTTATTATGGTATTGTTTCTAGCATGCTAGACGGACCAAGTATATCGTTCATAGCGAAGGAAAGCAAAGAGTGCAGAATGTAGTGTTACAGTCATAGATCGAACGTAGAGAAAGCTCAACTTAATATAAGGTTGGTCCATTCAAAAATCTGATCGCAGCAGGGAGGGAGCTGTTCTTGAGTCGGTTGATATGTGACCTCAGACTTTTATATCTTTTTCCCAATGGAAGAAGGTGGAAGAGGATATGTCTAGCATGAGTGAGGTCCTTCATTATGCTGGCTGCTTTTCCGAGGCAGCAAGAAGTGTAGACAGTGTCTGTGGATGGGAGGTCGGTTTATGTGATGGACTGGGCTTCATTCACAGCTCTTTGTAGTTTTTTTGTGGTCTTGGGCAGAGCAGGAGCCATACCTAGCTGTGATATATCCAAAAAGGATGTTTTCTATGGTGCATCTATGAAAGCTAGGGAGAGTCAAAGCAGACATGTCAAATTTCCTGAGTCTCCTGAGAAAATAAAGAATATTGGTTGATGCTGTGGATGTTTTTGAGGAAGTATCTACACTTTGTCTGACCTCCCCACAGATACCATCTGGTTGCTCCCAGCATTTCTGGTTTAGTTTCATTATGGGCAGTGATGTGAAAAAGACAAGAGAAAACCAGCAGCCCATTTTGCACAATGCCTGATTTTTGTTTTGCACTGAAGCATCACACAGTCCTGGATCGTCTGACATTATACCGACTGAGATCCAGAGTATGGTGGCTGTTTGCTTTGAAATTTGAAAGAAAATTCTCATGGAAACCTAACTGTATCAGCAAAGTGATGTCAGTCTGCATACCTGAAAATTTTCAAATGCTCCCCAATCTGTTCTGAAGGATTTAAAAGCTGAAAGGTCCCATTGGATATACGCACATTCTTTTAATGATAGTGGGAATAAAAAGGCTCTGAGAGTGAGGTTCCAATGGCAGATCACATTCTCTCCCTGCTTATTCCATATTGGCATTTATTTCCCAGTGTTGACAAATGGACTCCACATGACTTGTCAGTGTAAATAATGGCACTAAAGAGTGACAAATCCCCATGACCAAATGGGTTTCTTTCCCAGAGTTTTAAAGGCAAATGCCACAGCTTCCCTAAGTAGATTCTTCTGAAATTCTATCAATGTGTGGACTATTTCTTTAGATGAGAAGATTTCATGTCAGTACACTGTTTAGGAAAGGTAAGAGAGGAAATATATCAGTTTGCTGAACATCTGTTGTCGGAAAATGAAAAGTCGATAACCACGGATACAGTGATTGAACACTGGAAACCTTCAACTGAGCAGAAAGAACCAGCATCCATTTGTAAATCATAAATCATAGCCTATTAACTTTTCTGAAAGAAAGACTAAGGTAATGGGCAGGAAAGTATCTATGAATGATTTTTATATGGATCTATGGATGTTATTTATATGGACCTCCAAAAAGCATTTGATGATGCTCCAAATATGGTTTGTGTACACGAAGGGTCAGTTAGCTCAGTCGGTTAGGCAGCTGATTGACACCAACAGCGCACGTTCACTTCCTGTACTGGGCAATGTTATTCATGAAGTCCTCGACTTCTCAACTTTGTCCCATGCTTGAGGTATGGTGACCCTCGGGTTAAATCATTATCAGACAATGCCCATGACACATACAACTGCCATCACCTCCTTCAGATATTAGAATCAGATGCCACAGCATCCCAGTCATCCGGCCTCTAACACAGGCCCCTGACACCAATGGACATGCAGATTCCTCCAGAGGCTTATGCAGTGAGCCCTGTACCCACTGACCACACTGATTAAGTGTCCCGGGTCATCCACACTAAGGCCACTAACCTGAGAAAAACTACAGCACAACCATCCAGCATAACCACATGTGGTTTGTGATCAAACTGAGTGTGGCTTGTGATCAAACTGAACACAAGGTTTTGGATTCTGTTGCCACCTAATCTGCAACTAGCCTTCGAATCTCATCTTTACACACCAGAAACAGGCTGGGGAGGGGAAAGAAGACGCAGTGGGCTCTGCACCATCTGTAACAGCTTAATCCATATTTCACTAATGTAAATCGTTATGTACTGTTAACCTGTTTGATATGTGAGTTGTATAAGGGTTCATACACAGTTATTGTTCACAGACAGAGTTATAGGGGCATAGTGGCACAGTGGTTAGCACTTCTGCTCACAGCACCAGAGACCTGGGTCCGATTCCCAGCTTGGGTCACTGTCTGTGTGGAGTCTTCTCCCCACGTTCTCCCTAGATCCACATGAGTTTCCTCCAGGTTTCCTCCCACAGTCCAAAAGACATGCTGGTTATGCATGTCTTTGCATTGGCCAGACTGAATTCTCCCTTGGTGTATACCCAGTCAGGTCTGGAGTGTGGCGACTCGGGGATTTTCATGGTAACTTCATTGCAGTGTTAATGTAAGCCCACTTGTGATACTAATAAAAAATAATAAACTAAACTTGTATCTCAACACCACTGGGTTGTTGCAAAGTAAGCGGAAAAAATGTAGACTGAGGAGTCATGTAGTGATGTGGTTACGAAAAGCATCACACAACAGGAGTGTGATTGTTCTTCCCAGAGTGTGCACATAGCAAAAGCAGGGAGTAGCTGCTCACCAGAGAATAAAGTATTATTTGTTTCAAATCCTTAACAGTGTTTGCGAGCTAGCACTTCCGTGAAAGACAAGCATTGGGCTGGAACATTGTCTGCTACATGAAACAAATCACTGCATGACGGTAGCAAAAACTGCAAACAAGTGCTCTTCCAGACTGAATGAGGTGACCATAGATTGACTGATAGCTGTTTCTGCTGGCCTAAATCTGGACCCTTAACTAATTGAATTGACCAGACAGTGCTGACATCTTTTGAATCTGGTTAATAAGCACCCGACCTTTAGCATACTATTGTGGGGAGGTTAAACTGGCTCTCTGTGGTTTAAAAATATTAGGGTCCAGTTTACAGATGAGTTCTGCTTTGTAACAGAATAAATTAAAGCAATTCTTTTGTGATTGTACTGAATATATATATTTAGCATTCTCTGCAACTTCAGAGAGAAGTAGTTTTGCCCAGAGCCTGTGTGTAATGGTTCCTTTACTATCTTCAGTGTGATCAATTACATTTCACATTCTGCATCATGGGCACCACAGTGTTTGAACATTCTCTGACGCCCAAGTTCAGACAGATGAGATGAAAGTCTGTGCTTTCAGAAGATCGTTAAAGCTTCCAAGTTAAATGACATGGGGACAGCATCAAATGAAAAAGTCAATCCATAACACAAGCATGTACAAAAAAGATTTTTCTTAAGCAATGTCAAACGTTGCCCTTGAGAATGCATCTCTTTCCTATCAATTTATCTCGTATTGTGTTGTTTCCAATTAAGAATAGCAGCAAAGCCTATTGTTTTACTGCTTGAAATTTGAACGTGGTTGTGGTCTTTCAATCGTCTGAGACAGTTATCAAGTGACAGAAGCATTTTTTGTCCTGGGGGCAGGGGAAGGGGGGTATTGGCGAGGTGGATTTTGTTTTGTTTTTACTAGCTGGGTAATAACCTGGCAGGTTAATTTATCTGCCCACTCATAGGGACCAATCCAATTTTTGTTATTTTGACTTCAATGGAATGAAAATCAGGTGGAATACTTCAAAGGACAGAGCACTAAGAACATGAAAGCAAAAATCTGCCCTGGTGCCCTGCAGGGTCCTTAGTGTCCCTGAAAAAAAGCAACACCATCTTCTGTTTGTAGCTGGAATTCAAACATTTCCTGGGGTTGTGGGTAGTGGACAGTGAAGGAGATGGAATGTGAAGGCAACTCTGATGGGAAATGTCTTTAAGAAGTACCCATCTGAGCAAAATTTCATTTTCACAGACTGTTATTTTTAGGTGAATGACTCCAAATGACTCACCGATGGTGATTAAAATCTGTTGAATGAATAGAATCAGACCATAAAATGTGAATCCCAACTAAATCTGAAGTCAAGAATAGCTGCAATTAAACATTAATGCCCGTCTCAAATATTACGTTTTGTCTTAGTCCAATTATGACTGCACAGTGAAGAAATTTGAAAGCCATGTTCTGGGGTGTCATTTTTGACAAGACATTTTTACAGTATTTTGAAAGTCATTTTAGTTAAGGCCATGGGGATCTCTGCATCTAATACATGCTATATTGCTGAGAATCAACACAAACATATTTTAAAAGCAGAACCTAAACTCTAAGATGTGAAATGGCGTTGCACTGGGTACATTTCTTCAGCTGGAATGAACATTTCATTCAATTGCTTAATCCCTTATGAAAAGCAACGAAATTCATTGTCTTACTTCAAAAAAGTCTATGACCGCTTGGAGCTGTCATTCAGTATGAAATGGAAGGCACCCCACTCTTAGAATGAAAGGTTGTGAAATCAGTCATGCAATATAAATACAGTAATGATAGACCTCAGACGTTTATCAATAGACAAAGTGAAATAGCAAGCAGTGTTTTTTTAGCACTTTACAATTATTTTCAAAGATTTAAAGGATAGGGCTTTTATATTCCTTGATGATTAGTTTTAACAGGTATTTTTGACACTTCAAATGAGTTTGCACACTTTTTTGCATGTTCACATTCACTTTTAACAATCCCAAAGAGAATTTTACTTTCCCCAAAGATGTCCCAGGACCATATCCAAAATACTACTCAGCCTTTCCAAAGCACTCAAGTTTTGAATAATAATGAAAAATACTGGAAAAGCTCAGCAGGTCTGCCAATATTTGTGGGGACACAGAGTTAATATTTTGACTCTTTTTCAGTCTCACACACCCGAAACGTTAACTCGCTCTCTGTCTTCGTGGATGCTGCCTGACCTGCTGAGCCTTTCTAGCGTTGTCTGTTTTTATTTCAGATTTCCAGCATCCACAGTATTTTGCTTTGATTTTACTGCAAAGTTTAGACCTGCTCCTACCAGGCCGAACCTGCACACGTCAGGTTAGGTTCCACAATTAGACTTGAGCGGAGGCAGCTGCCAATTTGTATAGCCTGCTATTTCTGCAAAATGTGACACACCTGCATTCCCATTCCCATGGAAGTGCTGTGTTCAGGTATAGGAATTCCAGATTGTGGCCTCTTTCTCCACCTTTACAGTTGTGGAAAGTCTGTACAGCATTGCAAAAATCTAGGCCTTGGCGTTCCATGTTTATCACATCTTATGTTCCAGAGAGCAAATGCATTGTTAGGAAAGACCGAACAGGCTGGGGCTCTTTTCCCTAGATTAGAGTAGATGATGAAACGGGTTCAGAGGATCGATGTAGGGAAAATGTTTCCACTTGTGAAGAAGGACCATTAGTATAAATTTGTACCCAATGGGGACATTTCCTGGAGTTGATAAACAAAATTCTTACAATTAGAAGAGTGTGTCCCCTGACTGAGAATGATCTTGAACCAGTTGACAAAGGGCAGGATTTTATGACCACATAGCTCGTAAAACCCCGCTCGAGGCCACTGGAGAATTCTGTCCTGCGGGTCTCAGCTGCACTGATTCCGGGATGAGTAAGAAGATAAAATTCTGTCCAAAGCCTATGAACAAGAGCCACACAGTGTAGAAAAGGCCCTTCACCCACTGAGTCTGCATCATGTTAATCCCATTTTCCTGCACTTGTTCCATATCCTTGAATATTATATTTCAAGTGCTCATCAAAATATTTTTTAAAAGTTGTAAGGTTTCTGGCCTCAACTATCTTCCCAGCCAAGAATTCCAGATTCCTACAACCCTCTGAGTTTTTTCTCAAATCCCATCTGAATCACCTTCCCCTTCCCTACAACTATGCCTTCTTGGATTGACATCTCAACCAAGGGGAACAACTGCTCCCTACTCACCATTACCCCAAATAATTGTATATGGTTCAATCATGTCCCCCACAAAATGGTAGGTCATTTTGGACTGAGATATGGAGGAATTTCTTCACTTGGTGGCTGCTGAATCTTTAGAATTCCCCATCTAAGAGGGCTTTCAAGGCCAATGGAGAGTCCATTCCAAATAAAGATCAATAGATTTTTACATTTTAAGATATTAAGGGACTTTGGGATCACTGTGGGGAAAATGGCACTGAGAAAGAAAGTTTACAATGGTTTAATAGAAGGCCATGGCAGAGCAGGGAATGGGGGAGGAGTTGGGGGGCAGTGGTGTTGCATGTCCTATTCCTCCTCCTATCTCCTATGTTCCTCATAAAATTAAGCATTTTGAAAGTGTAAGGGCACTAATGAACACCTTCCAAGGCTTTTAAATGTTGAAAAACATTAATTTGCTAAGAACCAGCCTGCTGCAACAAAATTAGGAGACAATTCTAAATGGTTTTTAAAGTCCTTTTTAAAAGTTGCTCACAGGTTGAGAACCAGGCACAGACATTAAAAATATGCAGATGATAAATCTATTTTTAGCTGGCACCATGTTGTCATTCTTAAGTAGCTGAAGGGATATGTTTCAATGCATGAAATAAGAAAGGAAACAATTATTTTCTGAAATGATGCCCGATTGCATTTCACTTTCGTGGATATGCAAATAAGTTGAGTGGAAACCTGAGCAAGAAATTCATCTCGATAATATAGTTTAATTTTGGGAATAATTTACACCCAGATTACTGATCACATGCAAAGCAAAAAAACTCTACTCCATGATACTTCTAGGGAAAAAATAATTTTATACAATATTGTCACTGAATTTTAACTCAACTTTAGTTGCTGCTTTTCTCTGTGCTAAAATAATCAGCATAAATCTTTGTATGAAAATTCATTCATTATTTTAACAATGAACAGTGCAGCACAGGAAGAGGCCCTTCTGCCCACCAAGCCTGTGCTGATTGCATTGTCCTATCCAGGCCGACTGTCTGTATCTTTCCATTCTCTGCCTGTTTATGTATCTATCCAGATAAGTCTTAAATGTCGGTAAAGTGTGAATTCAATGACTTCACTTGGCAGTGCATTCCAGGTCCCCATCACCCTCTGTATAAAAAAAAACTACCCACACACATTTCTAATGAAGCTTTCCCCCCTTGAAGTTGTGCCCTCTTGTGATTGTCTATCCTGCCCCGGGAAAAAGCTTCACTTAATCTATGTCCCTCATAATTTTATAATTTTCTGTTAGGTCGCTCCTCAACCTCCATCTTTCCAGGGAGAACAATCCCAGTTTATTCAATCTATACTCATAACTAATATCCTCCATACCAGGCAGCATCCTGGAAAACTTTTCCTCTACTCCCTTCAAAGCCCCGATATCCTTCTCGTAGTAGCCTGTTCCGACATTGCCATTTTTTAAAAAAATTCAATTACAGGATTTATGTGGCAGTAGCAATGCCAGTATTAATTACCCAAACCCTATATAATTGGGAACTTGCTAGGCTATTTCAGAGAACATGTATTGGAGTATTGGAGAGAATTATTAGGGATAGGATTTATAGTTATTTAGAGAGAAATGAATTGATTGGGGATAGTCAGCATGGTTTTGTGAAGGGTAGGTCGTGCCTTACTAACCTCATTGAGTTTTTTGAAAAAGTGACCAAAGAGGTGGATGGGGGTAAGGCGGTTGATGTGGTATATATGGACTCTAGTAAGGCGTTTGATAAGGTGGCCCATGGAAGACTTTGGGCAGATAGATGGCAAATGGAATTTAATCCGGATAAATGCGAGGTGATGCATTTTGGCCGGAAAAATGTAGAAGAGAGTTATAGGATAAAAGGTAAAACTATACGGAGCATAGAGACGCAGAGAGACTTGGGGGTGCAGGTTCACAAGTCTCTGAAGGTGTCCTCACAGGTGGAGAAGGTGATAAAGAAGGCGTATAGTATGTTAGCTTTCATAGAAAAGGGTATAGAATACAAGAGTAGGAGTTTGATGTTGCAGTTGTATAGAACTTTGGTTAGGCCTCACTTGGAATACTGCGTCCAGTTCTGGTCGCCGTACTATCGGAAGGATGTGGAGTCCTTGGAGAGAGTGCAGAGGAGGTTTACCAGGATGCTGCCTGGTATGGAAGGACTGTCTTATGAGGAACGATTAGATAGACTGGGGTTGTTTTCCCTTGAAAGACGTCGGCTTAGAGGGGATCTCATAGAGGTGTATAAGATTATAAGGGGTATAGATAGAGTAAATGGAGGTAAACTTTTTCCACCTTTAGAAATGGATAGGACGAGGGGTCATGGCCATAGGGTGAGGGGGGCTATGTATAGGACGAATATTAGAGGGCAGTTTTTCACACAAAGGGTAGTGGGGGTGTGGAATGCACTGCCGAGTAAGGTGGTGGGAGCAGGCACGCTGGGGCTGTTTAAGGGTCTCTTGGACAGCCACATGAGCGGTATGCAGATAGAGGGATATATTAGGACTGTTTAACTACGGCTTTTTTCCACAGGTAATTCGGTCCATACTTTTGAGCATGCATTGGCAGGTGGTGCGGGTACAGCTCTTGGATGTTGATTCATGGGTTGCCTGGTACCTCATGTCGTAAATGAGTGCTTTATGTGGACCATCTGAAGGGCACCATGACAGCTCAGAGACTATCGATGTGGCTGTGCAGACACTTGGAATTGGGCCGGTGTCTGCGGGAGTTTGCGCGTTCTCCCCGTGGTTGCGTGGGTTTTCTCCGGGCACTCCGGTTTCCTCCCACAACCCAAAAATTCGCTCTTAGGCTGATTGGGAAACAAATTGTCCCTATGGTGAAAATTTTCCATATTAGGAATAATATATATATTATTATATAGGAATATTAAAATAGGATAATGTATTTGCTACTATATAGTATGACGGCGGCGCGGGCTCGTTGGGCCGAAGGGCCTGTTTCCCGTGCTGTGTTGATTAAAAAAAACATTTAACAGTTAACCACATTGTTGCTCTCCAGTCACATGCAGATGTCATGGGATAGATTTTCTATTGTGTTAGTGAATCAGATTTTTTTCTTACAACAGTCTGGTAGTTCTATGGTCACCACTGCTGATGGGATGGCACAGTGGTTGGTGCTGCTGCTTCACAGTGCTAGGAAGCTGTGTTCGATTCCCAGCTTAGGTCACTGTCAGTGTGGAGTTTGTACATTTTCCTTGTGTCTGCTTGGGTTTCTTCTGGGTGCCTCGGTTTCTTCCCACAATCTGAAAATTATGTGGATTAGATGGATTGGCCATGTTAAATTCTCCCTCAGTGTACCCAAAAAGGTGCCAGAGTATGGCAACTAGGGGATTTTCACAATAATTTCATTGTTGTGTTAATATATGCCTATTTGTGATTAATAAATAAATGGAATGTTGGCATTGCTGGCTGGGTCAGCATTTATTGCCTATCCCTTATTGCCCTTGAACTGACTGGCTTGTGAGGCCATTTCAGAGGACATTTACCACATTGCTGCAGGTCTGGAATTGCCTGTAGGCAAGATCAGGCCAATTCCCTTCCCGAAAGGTCATTAGTGAACCCAGCTGTGTTTTTACCACAGTCAACGTGGTCATCATCAGACTTTTCTTGAATTTAAATTTTACCATTTGCCATGATGGGATTTGAACCTTGGTCCCAGTAGATTATTCTACTTCACTGGATTGAACAATACCACAGCCTCCCTTCCACACCCCGATATTGTTTATCAAGGACTTGGTTAGGAAGAAAAGAGAGGCGTATGATAGGTCAAAGCAGCTGGGAACAGAGACAGCGTTGGAGGAATATAGAGAGAGTAGGAGGGAGCTCAAACGGGGAGTTAGAAGAGCAAAAAGGAGGCATGAAATGATTTTGGCGGATAGGATTAAGGAAAATCCAAAGGCTTTTTACTCCTATGTTAGGAATAAAAGGGTGGTTAGAGGAAAAATCTTAGGGACAGAGGAAGGGAACTGTGCTTAGAGCCCGAGGAAATAGCGGAGATCCTGAATGAATACTTTGCGTCGGTATTCACGAAGGAGAGGAGCTTGTTGACAGCTCCTGTCTTTGAGGGAGCTGTGGACCAGTTGAGGGAAATATCCATACCGAGGGAGGAAGTGTTAGCGTTTTTCGGTAGCATTAAAACTGATAAATCTTCGGGGCCTGATGGCATTTATCCCAGGTTGCTTAGGGAGGTGCGAGGTGAAATTGCTGGGCCTCTGACGCAAATCTTTGTCTCTTCTTTGGACACAGGTGGGGTCCCAGAGGACTGGAGAATAGCTAATGTTGTCCCGTTATTTAAAAAGGGCAGTAGGAATAACCCTGGAAATTATAGGCCGGTGAGTTTGACGTCAGTGGTAGGGAAGCTGTTGGAGGGGATTCTTAGAGACAGGATGTATAGGCACTCAGAGCGTTGTGATCTGAGTAGGGATACACAGCATGGCTTTGTTAAGGGGAGATTTTGCCTTACAAATCTGGAAGAATTTTTTGAGGAGGTGATGAAAACGGTGGACGAAGAGCGAGCTGTTGATGTCAGTAAGTATATGGATTTCAGTAAGGCGTTTGACAAAGTCCCTCATGGGAGGTTAGTTGAAAAGGTCAAGGTTCATAGGATACAAGGACAGGTAGCTAGACGGATAAGTAACTGGCTTAGTAATAGGAGACAGAGAGTAATAGTGAAAGGGTGTTTTTCTAGCTGGAGGTCGGTCACTAGTGGTGTGCTGCAGGGCTCAGTACTGGGATCTCTTCTATATATAAATGACTTGGAAGAGGGAGTAAGTGGAGTGATCAGCAAGTTTGCAGATGATACAAAGATGGCTGGACTTGCGGATAGTGAGGAACATTGTCAGGCGATGCAGCAGGACATAGATAGGCTGGTAGCTTGGGCAGATAGATGGCAGATGGAATTCAATCTTGATAAATGTGAGGTGATGCATTTTGGGAGAAAGAATGTAGGAGGGAGGTATATGATAAAGGGTAGACCTATTAAGAGTATAGAAACGCAGAGGGACCTGGGGGTGCAGGTGAACAAGTCTCTGAAGGTGGCAGAGCAAGTGGAGAAGGTTGTAAAGAAAGCATATAGTATGCTAGCCTTTATAGGAAGGGGTATAGAGTACAAGAGCTGGCCTTTAATGTTGTAGTTGTATAAAAAGTTGGTTAGACCTCATTTGGAATACTGTGTCCAGTTCTGTCGCCTTACTACCGGAAGGACGTGGAGACTCTGGAGAGAGTGCAGAGGAGATTTACCAGGATGCTGCCTGGTATGGAAGGTCTGAGTTACGAGGTGAGGTTAGGCAAATTGGGACTGTTTTCCTTAGAAAGAATAGACTTAGAGGAGATCTGATAGAGGTGTACAAGATTATGAGGGGTATGGATAGAATAAACAGGGTTAAGCTTTTTCCTAGGATGGACTCGAATAGCACAGGCGGCGGCAAACAGAGGGCGGCAAACAGAGGGCGGAAAAAAGAGGGCGGCAAACAGAGGGTGGAAAAAAGAGGGCGGCAAAAGATGGCCCCAAACAGAGGGCGGCAAACAGATGGCCCCAAACAGAGGGCGGCAAACAGAAAGCGGCAAACATATGCCTGCAAACAGAGGGCGGCAAACAGATGGCTGCAAACAGAGGGCGGCAAACAGAGGGCGGCAAACAGAGGGCGGCAAACAGAGGGCGGCAAACAGAGGGCGGCAAACAGAGGGCGGCACACAGAGGGCGGCACACAGAGGGCGGCACACAGAGGGCGGCACACAGAGGGCGGCAAACCTCTGTTTAGGGTGAAGGGGGTAAGGTATAATTTGGATGCTAGAGGGAGTTTTTTCACACAGAGGGTGGTGGGGATATGGAATGCGCTGCCAAGTAAAGTGGTGGGGGCATGCACTCTGGAGTTATTTAAGAAATACTTAGATGGGCACATGAACAGAATGGGAATGGAGGGGTATAGAAAACTAATTAAAAATAGGGATCATGAGCCTTGGGAGTCCCTGGGAAGTGTGTAAATAAATGATGATATTGATGTACTTGTTTTTATCCTACAGGTGCTTCGGTCCACCTTGTTGTCTAACAAGGGGCATACACGCGATGGGTCATGAGAGGGCTGCTCTTGGATTTTTTCAAGAGTATCCTAGTGCTTCATGTCGTTAGTGTACCCTTGACCTGGACCATTTGATGGGCAACACGACAGCTCAGTGACTATCGCTGTGCTGTGCAGATACATGGATTTGGGCCTGTGTCTGTGGGAGTTTGCGCATTCTCCCCGTGCTTGCGTGGGTTTTCTCCGGGTGCTCCGGTTTCCTCCCACATCCCAAAGATGTGCTCTTAGGCTAATTGGCAAAACAAATTCTTCCTAAATTGTCTCAAATTTGGTTTTTAATCCATAGATCTATAAACATAGACAGGGATCACAGGTAGAGGTGGGAACATCAGGGTGGCGGCGCAGGCTCGTTGGGCTGAAGGGCCTGTTTCCCGTGCTGTTTTGTTCTTTGTCTTTGTCAACTAAGAACAAATGAATTTGAAACAAGTAACTATGGATGGCATTCTTATCTGCTTCGTTTAGCTATAAACTCACTACAAAATGCCCTTTAACTTCTTATTGTTTACAAGAGTGAAGAGGCTGGCTGAAGTTCAGATGCCGTTTTAAGAATATTAGTGCTTACCTAATCCTTCACATTATCATGGCTGTGAATTGACAGAGAGTATATTTGGAAAAGATATAAGTGGCATTGGACTTTAGCTTTTATCAAGCAGAATTCTTCATCTGTTAGTACGTTGTTTATAATAGAGACTGTGACAGTTGTTAGGACATGATGTCTCATTGAATGTTCATGAGCTTTAAGTTGACTTGTTGTTTGTTTGCATATTGTAGTGTTCAATGGCATGTTTCAACTGAATTCCGTAACTGATTCTTACATGCTTGCTTCATTGCATGAACCTGTGAGTCGAGCTAAAAAGTTAAGAAACCTGGGAACAATAGTGATTGTATTCTGGGGCAAGCAGAGTTTCAGGGGGGAAGTAAAGGCCTGGTCAGCCGCTACTGTTAGACTGACAGGTGGATTGCAACTTGGCCAGAAGTCCAGAAATAATGGAGGTTAGTTCCTGGATGAGAAAGTCTTGATGACTGAGGACTGGAGGTACTGTCTACTTAAAGTCCAGTGAAATCTGGATCACAATCATCTCTCTCCTCACCGTGTGCCCTGTGAGCCTACTTGCCACCCTTAGGATCCCCTAGAATTTCTTTATCCTTCAGTCCATACCACTGACACTTTTTACTTTCGTTCTTTGTACTTAGGAAGCTTCTCACAGGCCCTGTTCCAGCTACTGCAGTACTTTTTCAGATTGAAGGCTAATCTGATTGACATGCAGCTCTCTAAATGGAACCTCCGTCCGAGTGAGTGGCAGATGTGCCAACCACTGCCAGTCAACATTCATTTGAGGTTAAACTGGCAGCAGTACTCTTGAAGTTGTGCACCTTCTGTCCGGTTGAAACTCCTGTAAGTTCTGAGATGTTTTAAAGTTTTATAAACGAACTGTTTGGATTTAAAACGAAGGCTGCCTCTGCAGTGTTCTGAGATAAATGAGATCTACAGCAGGCTGGTGAATACATAATCGTTACCAAAGGAATATTACCTCCTGTATGCTCTTCTGGCTTTTATTACCAATTCTCACCATCAGCTACCTCAGTCTAACACTCTGGAATCTGTTCCCTGAACCTGACTGCCTCACTAATTCATTTTCTTTCAAGTTGCTCCTTATAACTTACTCTTTGAACAAATATTTGGTTGCCTTTCCCTTCACATGGCTATGTGTTAAACTTTACTTCACTGAAGATGCTAGGAAGCATAGACATTTAAAAAAATCACGTCACAAGCAGGTTTTCATTAACACTGCAATCAAGTTGTTGTGAAAGTCCCTTAGTTGCCACACTTTGGCGCCTGTTTAGGTGCACTGAGGATGAATTTAGTACCTAACCAATACATCTTTCAGATGCGGGAGGAAACCAGAGCACCTGGAGGAAACCCACACTGACGCCAGGAGAACATGCAAATTCTGCACAGACAGTGATCCAAACTAGGAATTGAACCAGGGTCTCTGACACTATGAGGCAGCAGCACTGTCCCACATGTGGCATATATTTATAGTGATGAAAGATATGCTTTTTATTGTTCTGAGAGTTGTTTCAAATGGCCCAGTAACATCATATTACTGCTGGCAGCATTAATGGAGAAGCTGAATGCATCCAGAAGAACTCTTTAACATAGGTCTTCATCCAGTCACATTTAAAAGCTTTATGCCACCATTAAAATAGTGGATCGACGAATGCCGTTCTTTTAAGTGTTCATTTGTTGACATCAGCCACACTAATTTCTGGGATGTGTTGCCTTAACTGGATAGATTTTCTCTCCTGCTGTAATCATAGAAATTTATGGCACCAAGGAGAAGGAACAGAGAGCTCTCAAAGTGGCAGGAGAGGGCACATTTAAATAATGTATTTTTCTAAATTGTCTCTTTGGGGATCGAGAGCCAGATTACCAGTCTTGAAACCGTGCTTCAAATTTTTTTTATATAGAGCAGCCGCACCGGAATCAACTGCTCACGTAAATCCTCAGAAATAGCCAAGCATTTATTGTTACCGCTACGATCAAATTGACTTCGAATTTAAAGCCTCTCGAAAATTTGTAACCATTAATAAGCTGATAGCACAATTTGAGCATAACATATGGGAATATTGAATTCTCCCTGTCCACCATCCATGTTGTCTTAATTACTTTCTGGGTCCTTCGAAGTCCTGTGATGAAAACATAAAATAGAAGAATCCTTCCTCTGTCACAAAACAGCTCCTCCTTGACACAGCAATAATTTACGACCTGTCTTGTTACTTCAAGGAGTGGAACAGCTGTGGCTTATCATCCATTCCAATTTGTGGGAGAAGGAGCAAACTTTCCTATCTTTTACAAACGTTTCTGAATTTCAAATACCGCAGGCATTCTTCAGAAGAAACCTTGGCCGGAAGTTTGCCGTCCCGTCCCACTGTGGGACTCACAACGGGTGAGACAGAAAATTTGGCAGACCATTTAAAGGTCTCTTGACCTTGGGCAACAATCAAGTTGTTGTGAAAATCCCTTAGTTGCCACGCTTTGCAGGAATTTCCGGTCTTGGGATATGCACAACTGGTGAATTTCATTCCTTTTGTGCCAAATTCTATCCCTTTTGAACAACAAATTGTCTGTATCATTTATCAACAGAGACCAGTGACTGAGGAGCAAGATCATTGGGTGGGCTGGGGAAATGTTGAGATATAATTAAGTAATATCATGATATTTGAAGTACCTTCATAGTCCTTACTGGAATGGTTTTATAAGAAAGCCCAATACCTCAAAGTCAACAAGGGATGAAGACTAAGTGCTGACTTTAGTCTTGGGATTCTGCATCCTATTTTACCATGCAAGGGAAGAGATGCAAGTTGTTGCCTTTGTTTCATGCCTCTGTAAAGATCTGAATGTTTGGTATATTTTATCTGCCGTGACTTGGAAAGACTGCTTTCGAAAAAAAAATGGCAAATAAAAGACTTGCGAGCAAAAACTTGCAGCTAGAGAGTAGGGACTGAATATTACATTCCCAAATTAAGCCTCTCCATCCTCTTCCACCATGCTGTTAAAAATTGTCTCCTATGGTTTGGAAGATATGCAAACACTGAAAACTGCAATCAACCCATCATTTCAAAATCATTAATTAAAAAGCTTTTAATGAATGTTCCAGCAGATTCTGTAGCAGTATCTGCATCATTTTGAAATCTTTTTATCTTTTAGACGCCTTCAATGAATAATAAATTTGGCGCTGAGAGTTGGAAGGGGGGTCATTCCAATTCAAGGCATAACTCGGCATTGACCTTCTAGCACATAGTGTCCTGAGCATGTGGCAATTGGGCTCAAAACACCCTCGCCCCCACCCCCTCCGTGCGCCACAGTTTCTCAGAACTCAGAAGTTATAATGCACACAAAGGTGTGATTCGCATTCCACTCTGAACGTAGCTGCAATTCAACACTATATTATTTTTTGTAGTAACTCAAAATTTTGTGACATCTAAATACAGGCATGAGAACTGCTGCCCCTGATAATCATTACAAGCTTGGAAGGAACAAGAGAAAGGGCAAGCGTTTAGAAAGCCAGCTTGCCTTCACCTTTAATTGGCCTCCCTCCCAATAGGTGGCCACCAGCTGGATATCTGATATTTGAGTGGATGGGCAGCGATGACAGAAGCAATGGACCCCTTGGTTTCTGTTCAGCCTCCCTCACTCTGTTGACAAACATTGCATCTATCTCGAGGCTCCAGTGAAAATGTAAGTAAAGCTGCGCACCATAATCCAAAAAACAATAATCTCCCAAATCAACACCGAATGTAGCCAATTCTTTGAGGCCTGACTAGTCTGACAGTTCGGGGGAGACAGTAGCATAGTAGCAGTATCACTGGACTAGTAATCCAGAGGCCTAGTCTGAGACATGAGCCAGTATTTTACTCCCTTGCTTGGGGGTGGCTTGTAAAATCCTGCTTGAGGGCAATGGAGAATTCTTTTCTGTGAGCCTTGTCTGCCATGATTCCGGGGTGGTCATGCCTGTAAAATTCCAGCCATGGATTCAACAAGTCCAGAATAGAAAGAGAACCTCAGTTACATTGACCATGGCAACTGACAGTCATTATTGCAAATCTGATTCACTAATCTTCCTTTACAGAAGGAAAGCTGCCATCCATCCTGCTTGGGTCTATACATGACTCCAGGCCCACAGCTGAAAGCAATGTGGCTTGCTCTTAACTGCGCAATGAAGTGGCTTGGCAAGCCACCTAGTTCAAGGGCACTTAGGCTTGGGCAACAAATGCTGACTTTATCACATACTATGAAAGAATACATGAATTTTAATAGTCTCGTTTGCATTTTGCATGAACAAGCAGTTCTGGAAGAGTTCCTTCTCACAAATCATTCAGTATAGCACCAAATTACATACATTTATTCACAGACTTGGTGCTTGCTTGACCTCAGGGAATCCTGGAAAATATTGGAAGCGCAACAAATTGTGTTTGTCATGTTGCCCATCCAATTCTGCGACCTCTGTTCCATCAGTCCTATGAATTCTGCTGAAACCCAAAGAAAAAGCTTTTATATTATTCATTCAAGGGATGTGGGCTTCATTGTGTAGGCTGACATTTATTGCCCTTCCCTACTTGCCCTTGAGAAATAAAAATGAAAAATATTGGAAATACTCAACAGCTCAAGAAACACCTGTGCTGTGTTGGCAGTCTGTGATAATACTGTGCACAGTATTAATAAGTAAAAATGCAGATGTGTTCGAAGTAGTTTAGAGAAGGTTCATTTGACTAGTATAAGGAATGGACTGGTTGTCTTCTGAGGAAAGGTTGGACAGGTTAGCCTTGTATTCACTGGAGTTCAAAAGAGTAAGAGGTGACTTGATTGAACATACGAGATCCTGAGGGGGTTTGACAAGTGAAGAGGATATTCCCTCTTGTGTGAGAATCTGGAGCTAAGACTCACTGCTTAAAAATAGGGGGGTTACCCATTGAAGACAGAGATGAGAAGAAGTTTTTTCTCAGAGGGTTATGAATCTTTAGAGCTCTCTTCCTCAAAAGGCAGTGGAAGCAGTGTTTCTGAACATTTTTAAGGCAGAGCTGATAGATTCTTGGTTGTGGAGTGAAATTTACAACCAGATCATCCACGACCTTATTGAATGGTGGAGTTGACTTGAGGGACCTCACAACGCCAGAGTTCAATTCCCAGCTTGGGTCACTATCTATGTGGAATTTGCACATTCTCCCCCGTGTCTGCGTGGCTTTTCTCCGGGTGTTCTGGTTTCTTCCCACCGTCTAAAAATGTGCTAGTTAGGTGCATTGGCCATGCTATTTGTCTCTTTGTGTCAGGGGGACTAGCTGGCTGAATATGAGGATAGAGACTGGGTGGGATTGTGGTCAGTGCAGATTTGATGGGCCAAATGGTCATCTTCTGCACTGCAATATTCTGTGATTGAGTGGCCTGCTGCTAACTTGTATGTTTGTATGTGATAAGGTCCAAATCTGGAGTAATTAAATAACAAAGGGGATGATGGTGTGAGAAAAAGGAAATGGTAACAGGAAAGTCGAAGAAACAAAATATTACAAAATCTAAGATTAAAATGCAACTTCAAACAAAATTTTCATTAACATTGATCTTTACTTGTGTTTTAATGATATAGATTTAAAAGATAAGTAAAATTTTTACTTCAGAATTGCAAATTATAAAGTGCAAATCTCATCTAAAGTCATTAACAGATCATATAACTGGGCATCATAATATTTATTTCCTCTAACTGTTGACTTCTATCGTTCTTGCAAACATGACATGATCCATCATTGAATTATCAGGAAAATTTAGTCTAAATTATTTTTTAAGAGTGGAAAGATCTGAAGAAATGCAGCAAGTTCTTGCTGATTTGTGCGGCTGGAGCCGTGGCACAGTGGTTAGCACTCTTGCCTCACAGTATCGGGATCCTGGGTTCAATTCCCGCCTTGGATGACTATTTGCATGGAGTTTGCACATTCTCCCTGTGGCTGCATGGCTTTCCTCCGGGTGCTCTGGTTTCCTCCCACACTTTACGGATACGCAGGTTGGGTGGATTGGCTACGGTGAATTATTAAATTCTCCCTCAGTGTCCAGTGATGTGTAGGTTAGGGCAATTAGCCATGGAGATGGGGTGAAGAGGAGGATCTAGGTGTGATGCTTTTTCAGAGAGTTGGTGCAGACCCAATGGGCTGAATGGCCTGCTTCTGCACTGTGGGAATTCTATGGTTCTATCTATGCAGTCTCCCATTCTCTGTGCTTTGATTTAAAAATTCTTGTTCTCATTTATAAACTACAACCTCACCTTGTTTCTGTTCAGCTGGAGCCTTCACTCTAGGCAGAATTTTATGCTTCTCCCAAGGTTGGTTTTGAGGTGGGGAAGCAGAAAGTTGAATGGACCAGATTTCCCAGGAATCTGTCTGCCCAAAACCAGATGAAATGTCATGCTTGGTGTGTGGAGTGGGAATCCCAACTTTCACCAATTAAAGTCCTTAAATGGTCACTTAAGGGCCTTTTCCTGCCTAGTGTCAATTTTTAGGGTGACCGGAGCAGGTTGGGGTAGGGTGGGAATCTGGCCAAAAAACGGTTTCTACATCTCGAGTGGTTTGGGGGAAAGATAGGTGCCTCTTCTGAAAAGCCCTTCAGAATGGGGAGCCATCTGCTCCAAGACCTTGGAGCACTAGGAATGTTTCCCATGATCAACACCAACCCCCCTTCCCCACTGAGGACCTACATCCCAATGCTGCAACTGTCCCCCTTTCTAACCTCTTTGGGTGTTCCCCTACCCTCCCAGCACCCTTGAGACTTAGCTTTCCAATAGTCCAGGGACTTAGTTCCAGGCAGAGAGTATTGATGTATTATTTCTGGACATTGCGGTGTTGTTACTGGCTAGGTTGGAGAGCAGTTGGCCAAGCTGGTTGCCAGCTGTTGGCCAAGCTGATCCATTGCCAATCAACACTCGAATGAGTGCCAATCGCTTATCCTTAAAATTTTACACTCTGTTTCATTACATGTTCGATTGTGTAAGCTAAGTCGAGAGGTGGCAAATGGAGTTTAATGCGGAAAAGTGTGAGGTAATTCACTTTGGCAGGAATAACAAATGTGTAGAGTATAGGGCTAATGGTAGGACTCTTAATAGTGTTGAAGAACAGAGGGATCTTGGTGTTTATGTGCATAGATCCCTGAAAGTTGGCAATCAAGTCGATAAGGTTGTTAAGAAGGCATATGGAGTCTTAGCTTTTATTGGTAGGGGGATTGAATTTCGGAGCGCAACGTCATGTTGCAACTGTACAAAACTCTAGCGCGGCCGCACTTGGAGTATTGTGTACAGTTCTGGTCCCCACATTATAAGAAAGATGTGGAGGCATTGGAGAGGGTACAGAGGAGGTTTACCAGGATGTTGCCTGGTATGGGGGGCAGGTCTTATGAAGAGAGGCTGAGGGATTTGAGGTTGTTTTCGTTAGAAAGAAGGCGGCTAAGAGGAGACCTTATTGAAACATATAAGATGATTAGAGGTTCAGATAGAGTGAACAGTGATAGCCTTTTTCCTAGGATGGAGAAAGCTAGCACGAGGAGACATAGCTTTAAATTAAGGGGTGGTAGTTATAGGACGGATGTCAGAGGTAGGTTCTTTACCCAGAGGGTGGTAAGGGTATGGAATGCCCTGCCTGCTGCAGTTGTAGATGGGCCAAGTTTGGTGGCATTTAAGAGGTTAGTAGATAAGTTTATGGATGAAAAGGGAATGGTTTAGGTTAGAGGGTCATTGCTTTTTCTTAATTGGTTGGCACAACATCGAAGGCCGAAGAGCCTGTTCTGCGCTGTAATGTTCTATGTTCTAAGTCTATTATAGCTTCCCATTCGCTTCACTACAGTTAAACTTAATTCATAAGCTCCATTTTGCTTCATTTCTTCCTACTACTAATAATCTCCTTATCCCTTCAGACCTCTATCCTACAGAGTCTTAATTCTTGGTGAAATTTGTTCTCTCTTCCCCCTTTCCGCCCATGAAATGCTTTCTTTGCAATGTATGTGCAAGTTGCTGTTAACTGAATTCTATAAAGAGCTGAGAGCTATATTTAAAGATGAACACTCTCCACAGTGAACACTATCGATTTTATTTATGGAGTTTGCATCGCAGTAACTTATTTTTTTCTAGACTGTGAGTGTAAAAATGTTCTACTTAAAAGTGTCTTTTTTGCTTTCCAAGGATCCTTTTAGCTTCGAATGAGGAACGATAAATAATCTGTTACTGAAATTAAACACAAGCTCAAATATTACATTTTGCAGCATTTCAGTATGAAATATCTGAAAATTTTAAGCAGTGCCTTTTAAAAGACATTACTCAATGCAGTATTAATGGAAGTTTTAGCACTTTCATTATATAGTACATATTGACAATGCACAGATGGTTTTCAGATTCCAGCTGTGTCTACGGAATGCGAGACCATGACAATCTCTTACATGCCTTGTAACAATCCTGGCACTAATCCAACTTGACATATAATACCTGATATTCTCTCTAACTATGGAAAATGAGAGGAACATGAAGCCTGCATTGACACTTATAGGATTCTGGCTTGTGCGTAGTGAGTGTTGTGAGAGATACATAATTATGTAAACTAAAGTCATTATCTGTGCGGAACAGTGAGCATGAATAAATTTTACCTGGAGCATGGCCAGAAAAGAACTGGTGGCGCAGGTTTCAACTTTGTTTACTATCCCTGTCAGCCTGAAGTAAAGCTGACCTGAGTGCGGTAATGGCTTAACACAGTTGTTATAATAGGCTTTTGGTTCTAGTGTTGCACTATATTTTTCATTATGTCGGCTCCCAAAGTGCAGCTGATGCTGACCAGACTTTCACTTTACTGACCCCAGTTCATGTGTAGCAGCTACAATCTTTGCCCATCCTATGGAAAAGCTGTTCTGTTTTGACTGTTCTGTTTACTAGTTTCGATATGAAGAGCATCTGCCATTAGTAAAGGAACCTGGTTAATTTCCTTATTGGTTACTGGTTTCTTCCCTTCACTTTCCTTCTGCTTTCCACTACCATTGCCACAATGGAATTAGACTCTTTATAGCCAATTAATTAACCAGTTAAGGACTTTAATAAACTTATAGCTGAATGCCTTCTTCACCACTCTGTCCACCTATCACTCCACTTTCAAGGAGCTATGAACTTGTACTCATCGACCTCTTTTTTTTATAACTCTCCCAATACACTACCATTAACGAGTAAGTCCTGCCTGGTTCAGTCTACCGAAATGTATCACCACGCATTTATCTAAATTAAACTCCATCTGCCATTCATCAGCCCGCTCGCCAATTAATCATAATCCTGTTGCAATCTGAGATAATCTTCTTCACTGTCCACCATGCCACCAGTCTTGGTGCCATCTGTAAACTTACTAACCATGCCTCCTAAATTCGCATCCAAATCATTAACATAAATGACATGTAATAGTGGACCCAGCACTGATCCCTGATGCCCACCAGTTCATTGCAGGAGTGTGTCAAAAGAAGTCAAGTTCAGTAAACAGTTCAGTCAGAACATTGAATACAAGAGTTGGGACATCTTATCGAAGCTGTAAAGACATTAGTGAGGCCACACTTGGAACAGTCACCTTATTATGAAAAGGATATTATTAAACTAAAAAGAGTGTAGAAAAGATGGTTTAAGAAGTGGCTGGATAAACTGGGATGCTTTTCCTTGGAGCATAGAAGACTGAGAGTTGATCTTGTAGACGTTTCATAAAATAATGAGAGACATAGGTCAGTTAGATAGTCAACATCTTTTCCCAAAGGAAGGACAGTCTAAAACTAGAGGGCATAAGTTTAAGGTGAGAGAGGTCACACATACAGAGTGATGAGTGTCTGGAATAAGTTGCCAGAGGTACTAATAAAGGGAGGTACAATTTTGTATTTTATTTAGACAGTTATATGTGTAAGATAAGTATAGAGAGCCGTGGGCCAAATGCGGGCAACTGGGACTAGCTTGATGGTTAAAAAAAAGGGTGGCGTGGACAAGGTGGGTCAAAGGGCTTGTTTCCATGCTGTAAACCTCTATGACTCTATGTAGTTGAGTTTAATATTTTGTATCCACTATTATGGATGGTGGGGAAAAGCAAACCTGGAGGTTTACAACATGGAAACATGAACCTGAACTCTTTTATTTTCTCATCTGTTCACAAGCAGAGACATTTTCAGTTTTGTAATTGGTGGAGGCATATTTTCTCAAACCTTCAATTTGTGAGGGGCAAGGGGTTACCGTCTTTCAGGTGTGGCAGAGAGTGTTTGATCCTGTTTAGGAGGTGCCTTCACTTCCTTCCTGCTTTTTGCCTCAAATGGTGAGAAAGCAGACTTTCCTTCTGCTTTCCACGACCACTGTTTTATTACAGCAAAGATGGAATTAGACCCATATAGCCAATTAATCAGCCAGTTAAGGATTTTAATAGGCTTAATGGCAGGCCTTATGAGGGACAGCTTGGAAAAAGGCAGCAAGTTGGGCTAGCCACATGTCCTAAGGGGAAAGGGAATAAAATTCTAGGTATTACCCCATGTTATTAATGTAAATTGACTGCTGATCTCAAAAATACCAGCCTTGGCACTTCTCTGCCTGCTGTTATGTGTCTCCTTTAACTGAGTAATAGTAAATAAATCAGTTGGATTTAAAATTGGTGTTGCCAGACTATTACTGAGTTTACCCCAGTCCAACGCCGTAATCTCTACATCATGTTTCCTTTAACTGATACATACTGTTTTCCCTTTTACTAATATTTATCTATTTCAAAGGTTACATTAGACTTCACAAGTAATTCTTTTGTGTGGAAAAAATTACCACGTGCTTCATGAATGCTAAGTTAAACACATTATTGGGCTTTCTACAATCCTTTTGGGCAGTCACTTCCTCAAAGGGATCAAGGAGTTCAGGCAAGGTCCTTTCCTTTGTTATGTTGGTTATGTTGCAAAGTGAGAGTGAATAAAAGTACCCTGACTAACTTTGACCAGTTTGCGACAGCTCTTTTTTACTCAGGTGCTTACAAGAGGGACAAGAGTCAGAGGAAAGTCCAACACATCTTTATTGAATACTTTATCAAGGAAAAACAATGTTCAGTTTATTTACAGGACTCCTCAGACAACAGTTTTAATTCTCTCAGTAAACATCACAAATCTACACTAGCTATCTACCTCTCCTGAGGATTCACTGCAACCCTGTCCACACCCTATCACTATATTTGAACTGTTTATCTGAAAAGACTTGTAACACTCATTTAATAAGACCAAAAAAGGCTGATCCTCAGTCTTTGAGCATTGGTTAATGTTTCAGCATCTGCAGTCAACAATTTCTCTCTCATCTTGAGCTGGTTCTGCTCTTCAATTCATCTCACTGGGGTGGTTTCTGGGTCTGGCCATCTAATGACACTCGCCACAAGGTATAAGAAGCTGGAGATATTGTGCTGCTCGGCTGTCAGTTGAAGGTGCTCTCTGGAAAGTGCAGACAGACAGTGAAGGAGGCAGAGAGATGGGGCTCCAATTTGCTGTCTTCATGCTTTTCTCCAACATTCCGTTCATGTATCAATCTTCGTCACATTACGCCGCTGGGTGCCATCAGGTCTGCGTCACAAGTTTCTGATGGAGGAAGTTCACTGGAGGTGTCAATAACCGTTTATTCTGAAACAATATGCCCATTAGCACCTGGCAGTTCCAGACCTGTCTGATTTCAATGGGAAGTTGATTGTCTATCAGTAACATCTACAAATTGCAGAGTCTAGCTGTGTTTAAACTTGGTTTCCATATTTGGAGTTTTTATCCATGCTCATGAAAATAAATCAATATTTGTATAACAATCCTGGAGGTTATGGGGTCACTTAGAATCATAGAAACCTACAATGCAGAAAGAGTCCATTGGCCCATTGAGTCTGCACCGACCACAATCCCACCCAGGCCCTAGCCCCATATTCCTACATATTTACCCACTAATCCCTCTAACCTACACATCTTAGGACACTAAGGGGCAATTTTAGCATAGCCAATCAACCTAACCTGCACATCTTTGGACTTTGGGGAGAAACCAGAACACCCAGAAAAAAATCCACGCAGACATGAGGAGAATGTGCAATCTCCACACAGACAGTGACCCAAGCCGGGAATTGAACTCAGTTCCCTGGAGCCACAATTAATTAATGTACAGTTAATCCTTAAATTTACTCTTGATAATTCCATTATCAAGTTTTCAATTATTATTTCCACATAATGACGGTCAATGCTTATCAACTCCCTTCCCTATCTCTGAGTATTCTGGGAGTGAATATTATCTATCACTGGGGATTTATTTCTTTTGAAACTTCTTTGCGTGCCTTGAACTTCCATTGAATTTGTATCCGAGTCATCAGGTTTATTAAGAATGTTGATATTTTTGGAGTCCATATATATGTTCCTCGTGAAGCTGCACGGTAGCACTGCTGCCTCATAGTGCCAAGAACCCATGTTCAATTCCTGCCTCAGGTCATTGTCTGTGTGGAGTCTGCACTTTCTCCCTGTGTCTACATGGGTTTCCTCCAGGTACTCCGGTTCCCTCCCACACTTCAAAGATGTGCGGGCTAGTGTTGATTAGCCATGCTAAATTGATCCTAGTGTCAGGGGGATTAACAGGATAAATATATAGAGTTACAGGAATAGGCCTGGATGGGATTGTGCTCAGTACAGACTCTATGGGCCAAACAGCCTCCTTCTGCACGGTAGGAATTCTATGGGAGTCTATGCCTCCTATCGTAAGTGGTCTGAGTGAGCAAGCATTCATATTACTAAACATGTTCCACTCATTCTCCAGTTCCTATCAGTTATCATTTTTGCCCCTTCTCTAATGAGCATCTTGCTATTCAATTATTGAAAGAGTTTTTAAGGTGCTATTTTACATCTCTGATTTATTTTCTGAAATTATCTTTGTCTCTCTGATCCCTTATTTAAATTTTCTGTGTGTATGGTTATCTCATTGCAGGATTTGTAGAATATGTATCTTCCTTTTAATTCACTTAAAATTAATTTGTTAATTTAGCCAAGATCACATTCATTTACACTTGTGGAATCTTGGTAATACTAGCTAGTGCTGTCAACCTTATACCTTGAAAGGAATTTCATTTGTCTTTTGTACAGATGCTTCTACCATTTTTGCATTTACTTGCTTTATAACTATATACTTGGCTTCTGAGTTTTGGAATCTCTGGAATATGATCACAATAGTTATAGTGTGCCATAGCTTCCACTTCTTGTAGGTTGTTTAGAACACTGATTGTTAGCAGATTAAAATGTGCACAACCTCCAATTGCTCCTTTTACATATTTGGAGGGAAATTCTCCAGCCTCTCAGTCACCTGTTTCCCGCCAGCAGGAGGAGGCACGTTGTTTGTTAATGGTGGGATTTTCTGGACCCACCATTGTCCATGGGAATGTCCATTGACTTCACCCCATGCCAGCAGGAAACCTGCTGGCAGGGATGCAGTGCTGGTGGGTTAAGAGAATCCCACCGAGCATAAACAGCCGGAGAATTCTGGCCTTGAACTTGAGATCAAGCATCAATATTATCAATTCAACTGTCAAACTGTTTGACAATGTTCAGCTTATGTTTGATTCGATCAATGGGAAAATACTTAGATCAAGGATTTGCTTCAGTCAGGAACTCACTTGGTGTCAGCTGTAAATATTGTCAGTTTGATCTGTGCATCGTGCTGCTGCTATTTAAAACAGGATTGTGTTTCAGACTCCTCTTTAAAGCCAGCTCATATCTGTGATGGTGACCGTGTTCATGAAGGCGCAGTACTGTTGGCTGTTCGGCTTGTTGCTGTTCTCTGTTAATGGTTAAGGTCCTCTAATAATGAACTATTGCAAGCTTGTTTTTCAAAGGGAACCTCTGCTTAAATTCAGCACATTTAAACCTGTGTTAATGAAAGCACTACATTGTAGTTGCATTAATTTTTAATTTAAATGTGGCACTGGTCTTTGTCTTTTAGTCAACACTCTCACCCAGAATAGACATTAGTTGTTTAGCAATTTCAATCCCTCCTGCAGTGCAAATAAGCCCCCTTCGTGTAATACCTCAGAACTACTAGGAAGAATAACATAACATTATCATATCTGCCTGATTGTTGACTTTGTGAGATTGCATATTGTGTAACCACTTTGTAAGCTAGAAATGCAGGTGAGAGGTTGCTGCCAATATTATTCTCTCAATACAAATAATCACTAAGAGCAGCAGAGTGGCACAGTGGTTAGCACTGCTACCTCACAGCACCAGGGATCCAGGTTCAATTCCAGACTCGGATCACTGTCTGTATGGAGTCTGTATACTCTCCCTGTGTCCGTTGGGTTTCCTCAGGGTGCTCCAGTTTACTCCCACATTCCAAAGATTTGATGGAAGAGAGAATGTCCAGGGTGTGTTGGGTTCTTCATTGTGCTGGCTGCTTTTCCAAGCCAGTGGAAGTGTAGACAGAGTCAATGGATGGGAGGTTGGTTTGCCTAATGATTGGGCTACATTCAAACTTTTTGTAGTTTCCTGTGTCTTGGGCAGAACAGGAGCCATATCAAGCTGTGATACAACCTGAAAGTGCAGCTTAGGTTGATTGGCCATGTTAAGTTGCCCCTTAGTACCAGGGAGATAATCAGGGTAAATATAATGTAAATATCGCACCGGAATAGGACCTGGGTCGAATTTTGGTTGGCGTAGACTTGCTGGCCGAAAGGCTACCTTCTGCACTGTAGGAATTCTATGAATAAATCAGTCCATATCATTTTGTAATTTTAAGTAAAATATAGATTTGCTATGATTGATTACCTTACATAACTCATTGATCTTATCAGTGTAAGAGACCAATTAGTTTACAGTCAGAGCTTAAAATTATAGTTATTAAAGCAAACATCCATCTTCTGAGCAATTTGTTGAATTAATTCTGCCCAGAAAACTTAAAATTAAACATAAACGAGTATAAATTCTCTTAAATCATTGAATGCTGAGGTATCTCCTCAAGAACTATTCCAAAGCCAAGCTTCAGCTGTTTATTCAATCTACTCGCTTCGCACGCCAAACAGTGACTGCCCACTCAGGATGGTTCTCAACCAACTACTCCACACCCGACGTCACCTGACCCATTCCTTTAAAGAAACTGTGCCCCAATGTACCTAACAAATCTCATTGACCGCAATGGAACAGAATAGTAAGCTCCGAGAGGCAGTTTGATTTCTTGCAGCTTGGGCCATCACTTGATACAAGTTTCTGCCCCCGAGTTTCGTCATAAGATCTACTTGCATTATTTTTTATTTTACCAATCTGTCTCTTGAAATTTAAGGGCATTCTAAAGCCGTAGAGGCCCAGATATTACGTGAGTCATTTTTCCTTACCAATTAAGTTTGTCAGTTGTACATCCAAATTTGATCTAAGTTATGAAAGGAAAATGTTCAAGTGGTTGGATATTGAGGCTCATATAAAATGTTGACATTTAACAAGAATCTTTGACTTTATATCATACAAATGCTTAAAATTCAATTAAAACACAAAGCAATGCAAATGGAAATCTGTAAATAATAATGGCAAATGTTAGGAGTGCTCTGGCAATACCTGAGGAGGGAGAAGCAGAGTCAATGTTTCAAGTCTGTGACTTGAATATATGATTTCATTAGAAAATGATGATACTTTTATGCCATTTATTTGTCCTTCCTTGGTTGAATGATAAAATATACGGCCAATTAGTTCTTGATGGTGCAATGCATTATTAATTATTCAGCATTCCTGATCATTAACTCCCACACCACTATCAACCAAATGATCTAATTTTATGCTGACAGCTGTTGAAAATAGGGAAAAAAAAGTTCATCTAAACTGCCAATCGCCATGCACTACTTATACTTTTAAAAATAATGTCTGTGGTGCATTGATATTTCATGCCCAATAATTTTTTGCAGAATAATCATTGCCAGGGGCAAGAGTTCATGCAGATCAGAACATAATGATCCATGAAGTTTAGAAGGATCTCCATCTCCCCTCCAATCAACACATTGAGATGATTTTGCTCATTTCCAGCACCACATTCCCATCGGAGCTGGTGATTGTCAAGGCACAAAATCATTACTAAAATGAACATGATGGGTGTCACGATTTTAGCTATGTTATTAGTGTTGGTTAGACATGCGTAGGCTTTGAAAACTGAGACTATGACCACGGTTAATGGAACCAAAGGGAAATAATGAGCTTTGTATTGCAGAGTAATGTATGCATCCTATGTCAACAGCACAAAAAGATGTGGAGGAGGACAGGTTGACAAAAGATTTGTGAATTTCCAATCTGCATTCATATAGTGACCAAGCTTATTACGCAAAATCAGGGACTGAATTAGAGGAAAACATAGCAGTGTAATGACTAGAAGCCTATCGAGAAGGGGGAAGAGAAGCAACCAAATTAAGACCTAATAGATGAAATTTTTATCACAAAAGATGGGTGCTAGCACACCAATATTCATTGAAAAAAAATTGGACAATATATTTAATGTCTGCTTTCCCAGTTACCACAGAATTAGGGCCTGAATTAAAGCCATATCCACATTTTTTCCATGTAGCAAAAACGAGTCAAGATAAACAGAAATCGCATTTAAACTTTAATGAAGTCGTTAAAAGATCATTACTTTTTTTCCTTAATGATTTAAATTTATTTATACTTATTAAAAGGTTTAACTGCCTTAATTAGAGATGCTGCCTGAGATGGCCCAATGAATGAGAATGCTAATTGGCGAGAGTGTGCGAAGTATCAAGGTAGTATCTGGTGAAGTTATTATAGAGGAAGTGGTAGATCAGAAAACTACGGAATTCAGGTTGGACACTTCTAAATTATAGGATGATTTTTCATGATTACTTCCATGATCTCATAACAGATGGTCACAGTGTCTGAAATATAAAGCAGAGAAAATAAAAATAACACATCAAAGTAGCTATTGCAATCTTTTTGTATAACAGCTCACATATAATAGATGAGTGCGCAGTGACAATCAGAAGTTCTGTAGTAGTATCTGTCTTCAGATTTTTAAGCATTAAAATTAACGTAAAGAAAACTACATTGGCTTTCAGCAGTAGTTTAAGGTGAAAGCTAGTTTCCAATTCACACCACGTAGATTATTGACTTGTGTTTTATGTGTGCAATTCCCCAACTTGTGTCTTTGTAGCAGCTCCTGATTTAGAAATACAGCTCAGAGAGTTTTATGGCAGGAGAGCAAGGTTCCTGAAGGAGATGGGAAAATGTTAAAAGTGGAACTAAAAACATCGGCGAGTAGGTAGAAGAGTGCTTTGAAAGGGCGAGGCTGGCAAAACAGACTAGTTTGAAAGTTCTAAAGTTACATCAGCAAGGCGTTCAATAAGGTCCCCCATGCAAGACTTCTTGAGAAAGTGAGAGGGCATGGGATCCAAGGAACAGTTGCCTTGTGGATCTGAAACTGGCTTGCCCGCAGAACGCAGAGAGTGGTTGTGGATGGGTCTTTTTCTGCATGGAGATCAGTCACCAGTGGAGTGCCCCATGGATCTGTTTCTAGGACCGTTGCTGTTTGTAATTTTCATAAATGACCTGGATGAGGAAGTGAAGGGATGGCTTGGTAAGATTGCCGATGGCACGGAGGTTGGTGGTGTTGTGGATAGTCTGGAGGGATGTCAGAAGTTACAGTGAGACATAGATAGGATGCAAGACTGGGCGGAGAAGTGGCAGATGGACTTCAACATGAATAAATGTGTAGTGGTCCATTTTGGCAGGTCCAATAAGATGAAGGAGTATGATATCAAGGATAAGACGCTTAGCAGTGTAGAGGATCAGAAAGACATTGGGGTCCGGATCCATAGAATTCTTAAATTGGCCTTGCAGATGGAAGATGTGATCAAGAAGGCGTATGGTGTACTAGCTTTCATTAATCGAGGGATTGAGTTTCGGGGTCAGGAGATAATGCTGCAATTTTATAAGACTCTTGTAAGATCCCACTTGGAGTACTGTGCGCAGTTCTGGTCACCTCATTACAAGAAGGATGTGGAAGCTATTGATAGGGTTCAGAGGAGATTTACAAGGATGTTGCCTGAATTGGGTGGCATGTCTTTTGAGGATAGCTTGAGGGGGCTCAGTATTTTCTCCCTGCAGAGTCGAAGGATGAGAGATGACCTGATAGAGTTTTATAAGATGTTGAGAGGTATAGATCGGGTAGATTTTCAGAGGCTATTTCCCAGGACTGAAATGGTTGCTACGAGAGACACAGGTTTAAGGTGCTGGAGAGTAGTACAGAGGAGATGTCAGGGGTAAGTTTTTCACTCAGAGAATGGTGGATGAGTGGAATCGGTGGTGGAGGTGAACTCATTGGGGTCTTTTAAGAGACTTCTGGATGAGTATGTAGGATTTAGTGGGATTGAGGGTTATAGATAGGCCTGGTAGGTAGGGATATGATCAGCGCAACTTGTGGGCCGAAGGGCCTGTTTGTGCTGTAGTGTTCTATGTTCTAAAGAACTGAGATGCAGCGTCTTAAGACCTAGGGCAGAATTTTGTCTCCTATTCACCATGTAAATCGTAGCAGAAGGGTGGGAGAAGACCATGCAAATGTCCAAGTTGACCTTGTGTGGGATTTCCTGGTCTTCGGATGAGTGTGTTAGTAAATCCCAGCCCTGAACTGGAATGAAGGGAATACAGAAGAACAGGCGGTCTGAGTAAGGATTTAATTGCTGAAGAAGATCGACCAGTTAAGGCGCGGTTGGACCCTAAAGGTTTTTAGAAACTAGCTGAGAGCTCCTAGATCACTTGTGGAAGGAATTGATTTCAGCAAAGACAGTATGGCCTGGGTGTCATGTGAGGAAGGATGTCAGCCATGGAGCTCATGGCTAATCCCAAATTGGGTGAAGGGGACAAATGGTTGGAATGGTCGCTATGAGAAGACTCAGGTTTAAGGTACTGGATACTAGGTACAGAGAAGATATCAGGGATAGGTTTTTCCCCCAGCGAGTGGTGGGTGAGTGGAATGGGTGGTGGTGGAGGTAAATTCGATAGGGTCTTTCAAAAGACTTCTGGATGAGTATATGGGTCTTAATAGAATTGAGGGTTATAGGTAAGCCTAGTAGGTATGGATATCATCAGCACAATTTGTGGGCCGAAAGGCCTGTTTGTGCTGGAGTTTTTCTATGTTCTGTATTCTAGGACGGGGCAACAATGACTGAAGTCATTGGTGAAAGTGCTGAACTTATACATTAGGGATTTAAAAATGAAAACAGACAGAGGCATAAGGATTCCAATACATTTTTTCTTGATAAGAAAATTGCAGGGACATAAAGTCATAAGAAATGTCAATAGAATTTGAGTTTTATAAATAGAGAGAAAGAACACTGGGCAAAGAGATAAGCTTGGATTTTTGCTTATGGCAAAACTGTTAATCTTTGCCATCTTGACACCACTGAAACTGACAACTTCAGGAGCACAGAATAATGCAGAAATTCAGTAAGTGCTGTTACTGATTCTAAGCTGAGGTTCCGTCAGAGCGCAATCAGTTGAACTGGTGACAACTCCCACTTCTATACCATATTGATGATGATGGTGTAGTGGTAATGTTACCAGGTTAAAACTCTGCACTAATTTTCCAGAGACCCAAGTTCAAATCCAACTGCAGCAACTGGAGGAATTTAAAATTCAACTTAATTTATTTATAAATCTGGAATTTAATCAAAAACTAGTTCTCGATCGCTAAACTAACAGATTGTTGTAAACACCGACTTGGTTCACTAATTCCCTTCAGGAGAAATCTGTCAACCTTATCCTTACCCGGAGGTGAGGAGACATTTCTTCACCCAAAGCCTGATGAGCCTGTGGAATTCATTGTTGATCCCAAAACATTGAATGCATTCAAGAGGCAGCTGGATATAACACTTGGGGCGAATGGGATCAAAGATTATGGGGTAAAAGCAGGATTGAGTTGGATGATCAGCCATGATTGTAATGGATAGCGGAGCAGGCTCTAAGGGCCAAATGGCCTCATCCTGTGCCTATCTTTTATGTTTCCATGTTTACCCGATTTGGACTAATGTAATTCCAGACCCGACAGCAAGCCACTTAATCAGGACAACCCAAGGATAAATAGAAATGGGCAATAACCCTGGTTCATCTCATGAAAGAATAAACAGAAATCTTGGTGTAAAAACCCTTGGAAAAATTGCACCTTTTATTTATGGGATGTGGACATCACTGACTGATGGCCCTTGGCCGAAGTGGCTTGCTAGGCCATTTCATAGGATCCAACCCCATTGCTGTGACTCTGGAGTCAAAATATTTTTGTTAGCTTTGATATTAATCTAATCAAGCAATATTTCTTGTTATCTCAAAATTTAAACTGAGAGGGAAGTATATTAAATGCTTTTAACTTCCTGGTTTGCTATGCGAATATCTCAACGTGAAAGAGGGTTTATCTTCTTGCTGATATCAGTGCTACTGTACGCCAAGAGATCCTCTTGAATTGGTGCCAAATTTAAACAGCACTGGGAAAAGGGAAGGGAATGCATAGGTTTTGCAAAATGAATCTGGGCAGCTTTCTTCAAGCTCATCAGCAAGTATACCTTGTGCCATTGCTCACAAAATCCTGACTCTGATGCAACATTAAGACCAAAGAGAACATGTGCAGTGTAGACCCATCCAGACTAGAAGAACAGAAAGCTACAGTTATGAGGAGAGACTCATAACTACACAATAACAAAAACAAATCTCTGATTGGGGAGTTGATGTTGAGAGGCGAACAATTCAAAATTCATACTAGAAGAGTGAGGGACAATAATAGGAAACATTTCTTACACCTCAGCTTTTTGAAATATGAAATGGTTGAAGGAGAGACCACTGTATTCATCAAAAGAAAACTGGATAAATTCTTGCAGAGGAAGATATAAAACAAAGGGGAGTATGAAGAGTTGTACAATTAGATTTGATTTGATATGGTGGGTGGCATGGTGTCCAGCACTGTGGCCTCACAGAGTCAGGGACTCAGGTCCAATTCTGGCCTTGAGCCACTGTCTGTGTGGAGTTTGCATGTTCTCCCCTGTCTGTGTGGGTTTCCTTCAGGTGCTCCAGTTTCCTCCCACCTTTCAAAGATGTGGGGGGTAGATCGATTGGTCATGCTAAACGGACCCTACTGTCAGGGTGATTAGCAGGGGTAAATGAGAGTTACGGGAATAGGGCCCGGGTAGGACTGTGGTCATTACAGACTCAATGGGTCAAATGGCCTCCTTCTGTACTGTAGTGACTCTATGATAAAGAATTGACGTGGAAACAATGGGCTAGATTTTTTGCAGAGGTAATTTTATGGGATCAACATCCCATGCATGTAAATGCCTGCCCCTGCATTGCCAGCTAACCCGACAGCCAGTCAACAGCTGTCTATCCCATAGGGAAAAATGTCTTATCAATTAATGGCCACTTAAGGGCAAACTCCCCCCATCCCTCTACTCCCCTCCCGTCAGTATTTTACCTATGACATATGTGCAAAGCCCGACAGCTTTAGCTGTTCAGGAATATGTCATGCCAAGGGAAGGATCTCCTTTCTGAGCACAGTGGAGGCCCTCCCTCCTTCAAGGTTAACTTCTGCACCCTCAGTAATCCTCCTGCCAGCCTCTTGAATCTAATCCTACTCTTCTCCAGCTCTTCGCAACTCCACCTTAATGAGACTCCTGATTCCAGACATACCTAGGCTTCTCGGATGGTAGGAAGCCTACAGTTGTAACAATGGTCACCACACCTTTGCTGCTGGCACAACAGAGCTGTAGGTCAGCTTAATGGCTGGCAGCTCTTTAAGGTGGGACTTCTCCTGACAGCTCGAAATTTCACCTTCCAGCAGTTAACACTGCTCAACGCAATACATCAGGATGGAAAGTAGAGGGTTAATTTGAGAACAAAATATGTGAGGGGAGAGGAGGCAGCAGCACTTGAGGGGAGATGGCGGTGTAGTGGTATTGTCACCTGTCTAGAATCCAGAGACCCGCCCCCCCCCCATAATGATCTGTGGATCTGGCTTTGAATCCCATCACAACAGATGGTGAAATTTTAATTCAGTAAAAACCTTGAATTAAAATTCTAATGATGGCCATGAAACATTGTCAGTTGTAGTAAAAACCCATCTGGTTCATTAATGTCTTTTAGGGAAAGTAATCAGCCATCTTTACCCAGTCTAGCCTACATATGACTTCAGCCCAAAGCAATGTGATTGAGTCTCAGATGCCATCGAAAATAGAGGGCAATTAGAAATGGCAATAAATGAATAAATAAAATAAAATACCCTCAGTTTTGGGGCCATTTTATGAACATTCTCATTGGTGTCAGAGGTCAATTTGGAGCTACTGGTGGGGGGGAGAGGTCAGAGAAGGTAGTCGGTGGACAGCAGTTGGATTTTGGCCTCTAACCAGAATTGTAGAAGTTGATTTTGATGTTTGTTTTAATTTTATACTCTGGAATACGCACATACGTAACTCTATTCATAGATGTGTTGCCAAAGAAGATCAAACTCTGTTCAGCAAGGGCTCAATAGATCACAGGACATTAACAGAGAACTCCACAGTCTAAAAAATTTTGTGTCTAAAAAATTTCAGTGTTGTTCAATGCAGGAAAAGCAACAGGATTTCCACTGGAAATCAGTTTGCAATTCACCCACTCGTTTTTTTTGGTGCCTGGCGAGATTCTCACTGAATTCTCCCCCACTTACAAGTTGTTTTGGAGTGAGTACCTAAAGATACTGGTAAGGCTGGCTTCTCAGAGATTGAGACGCCATTTTTAAAGGCTGCCCTGATCTTCAAGCAATCCTTTACCCACCCTGTCTCATCCCTCTCTAATCTTTTGCTGTCTTGTACCCTGAAAATCTGTTCTCCTGACTGTAGAACCAAGTCTCAGGATAAAAAGTCAGGCATTTAGAACTGAGATGAAGAACATTTTTTTTATTCCAAGGGTTTTGAATCTTTGAAATTCTCTTTCACAGAGAGTTATGGATGCCAGTCATTGCATATATTCAAGTCTGAGATTGATGGACATTTGGACACCAAGGGAATCAGCAGAAAAGTGGGAAGAGAGAACTCAGCAGAAAAGTGGAGTTGAGATAGCAGATCAACCATAATCTTATTGAATGGTGGAGCAGATTCTGAGGCATTTATGCTCCTATTTCATAGAATTGTGGACCTATAGTGTAGAAAGATTCCTACAATGTAGAAGGAGGCCATTTGGTCCACCGAGACTGCACTGACAACAATTCTACCCAGACCATAACCCCACATATTTACCCTGCCAATCTCTCTGACACTAAGGGGCATTTTGGTATGGCCAACCAATCTTACTACATATCTTTGGAGTGTGAGAAGAAACCGGAGCATCCAGAGAAAACTCACACAGAGAACATGCAAATTCCACACGGAAAGGTCACGCAAGACTGGAATTAAACCTTTATCCCTGGTGTTGTGAGGCAGCATTGCTAACCACCATGTCATCCAGGTTCTGGTTATCCTTTTCCATTCAAGCTTGCAGCTACTGCGCCTTTTTCAGCTCACCTTTCTGGTGACACTGAGTGAACTAGTGTCATGGAAACAAGCCAGGACAGGGAGCTCATGTGCTTGACTGTTATTACAGTGCACCTCAGGCTTAGTATACCTATCATGGATCTCCCAATGCCTCATATTGAAGCCCACCTCCATTTCTGTTAAGGATGCTTACATATCACTTATATACAAACTGATTTTTAAACAATTTGTAATGTGGGATAATCAATGAAGATCAGAAAAGAAGGAAACTAATCACACAAGATTCAGGCAACATTTTGGGAGGACATCATTTGCAGGGATTGAGGGCCAACTGTCTTCTATGTTCTGCATAAATTTGCAGACATACAGTAAAATTTTTAGCCTTCAGAGCATGTACCATTGCATTGTGAATACTGAAGATGAAGTTAACCCAGGGTTTATGAGGTCTGTCAAATATATTTGATATTGACATTTTGTTGAAGTGCAGGTAAGGAATATGTTCAATAATTCACCGCTGATAGTGGTCACTGTAATGTGAAACATTACAGTGTATGATTGGGTGGATGGTTGGCTATTACCTTTTTATTCTAGGACCAGGGTTCAAATCCAAGTTAGATTGAAAGTGTCCTCTTTCTGACAGCTTTTGGAATCTTCAACAAAATGCGTCCCGACAATCTTAACCCACATTATACATTCCGCAGCACAGGACGGATCTCAATTTGCCACGAAATCAACACTCTCGGTATGGAGGAGGTTCATGAGGATGGGAATACGAGAAATGTTTTAGAAAATAAGAGATGCCCTGCCAAAAATTAGGATACGATGTATCACTGAGATAAGGAGCAGCAGGGGCCAGGGAAATTTTTCAGATGTGAAACAGTTGCCAAAGTGATCAAGATGGCAATGATCGGTATCTCTTTTGTACACTGGACATGTGCCATGCATCATATTGCATCTAACTCCTCTGTAGACATCTAGATTGGATGTCAAAATAATTCAAGTAGCTTGTTATAACATTTAAGTATAGGCCCTACTCTGCCTTTAGGGACCTTTGCTTTGAAATTGGTTTGCCCAAATACCCAACTCAATAACTCTTAACAATTAGAAAGGAGCAATCAGAACGGCTTTTTAGGTGTTCACCCTTTTGATAAACGATTCATTCCTTGTTTGTCATCTTAGGCTGCCGGGAATAGCCTTTGCCATTATCTCTGTTCACCGAGTGAATTTCAAAGCTTCTAGATTAGCTTTAGATAGGAGCTGGACGTAGAACTAATTCAAGGGTGGTCCAGAAGAGTCAGCTTTGGCACTAAACAGATAGAAGAGCAATGAACAAAGAAAACGCAGGGAAGACTGACAAGGAAACAACATGGAAGGTGCAGAACTCGCTTGGCCAGTTTCTAACACATCAAATATCCAGCATCTGCTTCATGCTATTTGTAACCTGTGACTATTGAATGACAAAAAGGAGAAAGTTATGCTGCATCTTAAAACTTGATGTCTTCGACAGCAAATAATCAGCAAAACAATGTCAACTTTAAATGAAATAAATCTGATCCTGCTTAGAATACTTTGACAGACATCTATACCTCTTACAAATCTAACCCATATTTCCCCTCTGCCAAAATATAGATTGAAGCATTAATCATATGTACTGATATATTAGCATATTGTCTCCTGCTGGCTGTAGAATTATTATTTGTTTAAGATTTCTCAACATCTATCACCAATAGTGTGATATATCAAGAAAAACATTGATGTATAACGATGTCACATGAACAGCCGAAACCATTTGTCTGTGCTGTGTACTCATTTCTCCGAGTTTTCTTTCAACTTAGCTGCAACCTAACTGAATAATTATTTTTTATAAAGAATGTATTGTATTTTCTGCAAGTTCACACATATCACCAGCAGATCTCCCTTGGCATTGCACATGATTTTGTGTTACTTTGGATCATTGTTGTGACAGTCAGTGGCAAATCTATCCTTTGTTGATTTGATTTGATTTATTACTGTCACATGTATTGTGATGCAGTGAAAAGTATTGTCTCTTACACACTGTATAGACAAAGCAGACCATTTATAAATTACATAGGGGAGAAGGAGAGGAGAGAGTGCAGAATGTACTGTTATAGTCATAGTTAGGATGTAGAGAGAAATCAACTTAATATAAGATGGGTCCATTCAAAAGTCTGATGGCTGCAGGGAAGAAGCTGTTCTCGAGTTGGTTTCTTTGTGACCTCAGGCTTTTGCATTTTTTTTCCCAATGGAAGAAAGTAGAAGGTTCCTTGATTATGCTGGCTGCTTTTCTGGCGGTGGGAAGTGTAGATGGAGTCATCGCATGAGAGGCTGGTTTGCTACGTTCACAACTCTTTGCAGTTTCTTGCAGTCTTGGTCAAAGCAGGATCCTGCTTCTTTTCTTCTGGGAATTTGGATAAAAATGACTGTTTGTGCATTCCAAGCATGATGCAGTAAAGTGTACGATGTCTGGGGTGTGACAGATGCAGATCTGATGATGAACTTTCTCTTCTAAAACTGTATTGGAATCAAAATTAAATATAATGCAAAATTAAATGGCAGAAGCACACAAGATGAAAACTTTCATGCAGATATAAAGATATTGCTTATGATGCTTATGAAGGAATTTCTTCCATAATAGCGACTATCTGACTTTGTGATGAATATCTCATTCCAGTGAGAGCATGCTGACTATCATTACAAAATAAGCTTGTGTTTGTCCATAGCCTGCGGTGACGATCATAATTTTATTATGTAACTTATTATAGAACCTTCACCGTTGCTGCCAAGTTTTTTTATAGCATCATAATATTTTAGGAGGCTTTCGTTGCAATGGATCTCTACAAGCTGACTTTGCGGGGATAAATATCTTGTTAAAATGTCTACTCTTTATCCATTATATGTAGAGTAAATAAAGAGAAATGGTTTGGGTAAAGGGATGACAAGCAGAATGCAGGGTTTGAAGTGGTTGGCAAAAGAACCTTACTTTAACGCAGAACAAGTGGTTAGGATTTGAATTGCACTACCTGAAAATGTGATGGATATAGATTTAAATGTCTTCTTCCAAAGGATAAATACTTGTAGGAGAACAAATTATAGAATAGGGGGAAAGAGCGAGCCAGTGAATTATCTTTGGAAGAACTGGCAGAGACATGATGGGCTGAGTGGCATTTTTTTGGGCTGTATTATTTCCTGATTCTCTGCAGGCAATTTGCAATATCATAAGCCAATTCTATACAAATTACGGTGCTCAGTACATATGAGGAATATTCTCCTAATTGGTTCCTTCAAGTGTGAAGCTGGAACAGGTATGACAAGAGGAATTAAGAACTGAAATTAGAGTTTTATCTTTCAAACAGCTGTATATTTGTCTCTTGATTCATATAAATGGAAGCAATTAATAAGGATTCTTTTGCAGCAAACAGGATAGATTGAATTAAAATTACATCCATTTCGCTAAACCTTTGGGCTAAATTTCCATGCCTCTACCCCCAGAAGTCAGGAACAGAGAAGAGAAAATAACAGCATGAGGCAGCACGCCCATCTTCTGCAATCATAACCAGAATCCCATTCTCCTCACAAATGAGACCAATTATAACTGGTTAAGAACTTATCAAGGTTCACAGTTGTATTTTTTAAAGGGGTGCATGGGATAATTGTACCTTCTGAAACAGATAATTTGAAAGGAAGTGGGTAAAATGTAGAGAATCAATTGTGGCCACCTTGGGGCACCATCCTGAGAGTTAGGAGGAAGAAGATGCACTTGGCCTGTAGAGATGGTGGGGACGTTGAGCACTCAGCACCCAGGCTTTGAATGCAGGATGACCAAGCATTCTTTGGTATCATAGGAACAGAAGAACAGGATACAGGGTGCCAGGGATATCTGCTCCTGCCTTCACTGGCTCCAGATGAACAGAAAACCAATTTCCTTTCCAATTAAGGGATCACCGGTGTTGCCCTCTGAACTTTAACCTACTTCTCACAGGGGTGGGGTTTCTGACAAACCTGACTGCTATTTCCCACCTTTTTGCCGATTTGCAACGAAAAAAGGACATTTAGTTTTACTGGCCTTTTTACACACAGACAATTTGATTTTATTTGATTTGATTCATTATTGTCCCATGTATTATCATACAGTCAAAAGTATTGTTTCATGTACACTATACAGACAAATACACCGTTCATAAGAAGGAAACGAGAGAGTGCAGAATGTAGTGTTACAGTCAAAGCTAGGGTTTAGAGAAAGATCAAGTTAATGCAAGGTAAGTCCTTTCAAAATTTTGACAGCAACCAGGAAGAAACTGTTCTTGAATTGGTTGGTATGTGACCTCAAAATTTTGTATCTTTTTCCCAAAGGAAGAAGATGGAAGAGAGAGTGTCTGGGGTGCATGGGGTCCTTAATTATGCTCGCGGCTTTGCTGAGGCAGCAGGAAGTGTAGACAGAGTCGTGGATGAGAAACTGATTCATGTGATGGATTGGGCTACATTCATGACCTTTTGTAGATCGTTGCGGTCTTGGGCAGAGCAGCAGCCATACCAAGCTATGATACAACCAGAAAGAATGCTTTCTTGGGGCATTTGTAAAAGTTGGTGAGAGTCGTACTGACATTTCAAATTTCCTTAGTCTTCTGAGAAAGTAGAGGCATTGATGAGCTTTCTTAATTATAGTGTCAGCATAGGGGGACCAGGACAGGTTGTTGGTAATCTGGACACCTAAAAACTTGAAGCTCTTGACTTTTCTACTTTGTTCCCATTTTTGTAGACAGGGACATGTTTTTCTTTACACTTCCTGAAGTTGATGACAATCTCTTTTGTTTTGTTGACATTGACTAAGAAATTATTGTTGCCGCATTAACTCACCAGATTCTCTATCTCATTCCCGTATCTGTCTCATCATTGTTTGAGATTCGACCCAATACGCTGGTGTTGTCAGCAAACTTGGAAATTGAATTGGAGGGGAACTTGGCCGCACAGTCATAGGTATAGAAGGAGTATAGTCGGGGGCTGAGAAGACAGCCTGGTAGGCACTGGTGTTGAGGATGATCGTGGAGGAAGTGCTATTGCCTATCCTTACTGATTGTGGACTGTGGGTTAGGAAGTTCAGGATCCAGTCGCAGAAGGAGATGTCGAGGCTCAGGACACAGAGTTTGCAGATGAGTTTCATGGGAATAGTAGGTTGAGTTGTAGTCAACAAATAGGAGTTCTTGTTATCTGGGTGTTCCAGGGTTGAGTACAGGGCCAGGGGAATGGTGTCTGCTATGGACCTGTTATGGCAATAGACAAACTGCAGTGGATCTATGTAGTTCAGAAGGCTGGAATTGATTCGTGCCATGACCAACCTCTCGAAGCACTTCATAATGATGGATGTCAGAGCCACCGGTTGATAGTTATTAAAGCACGTTGCTTGGTTTTTCTTAGGAACCGGGATGATAGTCATCTTCTAGAAGCAGATAGGGACCTCAGATTGTTGTAAAGAAACGTAGAAGATGTCTGTGAATATCTCCACCAGCTCATCTGCGCAGGATCTGAGTGCATGTTCGGGTACCCCATTTGGGCCAGTTGCTTTCCTTGGGTTGACCTTCAAGAAAGCTCTCTGATATCTGCAATGGGGTGACCTTCACATATAGGTTCATCCAGGGCTTCCAGGGTGGAGAGTGTGCTCTCGTTAATCTCTTGCTGAAAACAGGCGTAGAATGCATTGAGCTCATCAGGGAGGGGTGAGTGGAGCTGGTGATTTCACATGCCTTCATCTTGTAGCCAGTTATGTCTTGCAGACTTTGCCATAGTCGACGGGGATCAGTGTGGCTAGCATGGGAGCCTAGCCTGGTCTTGTATTGTCTTTTGGTGAGATAACAAATGAATTTTTTCTTGGTCTTGGGAAAGAAGCAAGCTTCATGTATTAAGCACATTGTAGTTTTGTTCATTAAACTTGAAAGAATATTCGGAGCTCACTGAATCCTCACAGTATTCCAAACAACAATTACTGTGCGTCTTTCATGGAAAAGTTGTGTGAAAATCAAGCACCATTCCAACTCTTAAACTTAAAGCATTTGAAATAACTTTCAGTAATTCACATATGGAGAACCGATGCAGCTACGCTGAGGCGAATTTTAGAATCCCTATACTACAGAAGGAGGCCATTTGGCCCATTGAACCTAAACTGACAACAATCCCACCCAGGTACTATCCCCATAAACCCACTTATCTACTCACATATCAGTTCTCGCTGACTGCAAGGGGAAATTTAGTTTGGTAAATCCACCTAACCCACATTTTGGACTGTGGGGGAAACTGGAGCAGCTGGAGGAAAATTCACGCAGACGCTGGGAGAACATGCAAACTTCACACAGTGACCTGAGGCCAGAATTGAACCCAAGTCCCTGGACCTGTGAGGCAACCACTTCAAACCCTGCATTCTGCTTGTCATCACTATGCCACTTTGATTGTCACACTGCCATTGGCTGGTATCTTCTCGTCCTGTCATTACCAATGGGGTTTCCCATTGAATACTCCTCACGTGGCAGATGGGTGTGCTACTGGTGGAACTCGGCGATTCTGCCAGGGTAACCGGCCGGAAAAATCCAGCCATAAAGTTTTAAAACACAAAAAATGGCCCTTCAGCCCATCGTGTCTGTGCTGGCTATCAAGCACCAATCTACACCAGCAGTTGGCACATAATCTTGTTTGCTATAGTATTTCAAATGCTCATCTAAATGCTTTTTAAATGTATTGAGAGTTCCTGCCTTTCAGGCAGCGAGTTCCAGACTTCCTCTGGGTGAAAAATTTCTCCTCAGCTTCCCTCTAAATCTCTTGCCCCTTACTTTAAATCTATAATCCACAGTCACTTAACCCTGTACCAAAAGCTCCTTCCTATCTAACTAGCATAGGTAGCATGGCGGCATGGTGATTAGCACTGCTGCCTCATAATGCCAGGGACGCTGGTTTGATTCCCAGCTCGGGTCATTGCCTGCACAGTGTTTGCATGTTCTTCCCATGCCTGTGTGAGTTTCCTTCCGGTTTCCCCACACAGTCAGAAAGATGTGCTAGTTAGGTGCGTTGGCCATGCTAGGTTCACCATCAGTGTAACCGAACAGGCACTGGAGGGTTGCGAGTAGGGGATTTTCACATAACTTAATTGTGGTGTTAATGTAAGCGTACCTGTGACACTAATAAGTAGCTTTTACCAATCTATGTCTTCTCTCAGCCTTCTCTGTTTTAAGGAGAACAACCACAGCACTGTAACAAATCTATGATTCTTACTTTTGGGTAAGAAAGCTCCTCTAGTGGTTTGCAAGAAGTAAAACTGGAAATAGGTCCAATCTTGGTAAATTACTGTCAACACTGATTCTGAATGAACTTACAAAACAGATAACTTATTATTTTTGGGCTGCAAACTCGCTTATTCTTAAACAGCCTTCACACCATCCGATCAATTGAAATGTTGGCTTTGTGCCTTATCTTCAAAGTGCTTTCTGGGAATTATTGATTTATATAATGCAAGAAATTTATCTTATTATATTTCATGAACATTCGATTTAATTTAACTTCTCTGGATATAAAAAATAATTAGATCTCCTTGGTGAATTATTTCAATGATTTAAAGGAAGCCAAATGGAGGAAGTTATCAGAAGTTAACCCTTTAAAAAACATGAATAATGCAATAGATTCACATTCGGTCCCTTTGGTATCCCAGCTTCTGCACTTCAATATAAAGGCCCTTCCTAACGAGGTTATTCTTCTTATTATGACAGATTGTTTAGGTTTTAAAGTCTCATTATTTCCCAATAAAAATGAACAACTCATTTCTTTGTTAGGGCTTCATTAAAGTTCCTCTTTGATGAAGAAATAAGTTAATGTCTGACTGTATTGAAATTGGAAAGAATAAAACACTTGTGCGTGCTCCTCAAAGAACGTCAATACTCAAGCTGGACAACCCGTTCGAAGGTTCGGTCAAAATTCGGATTTCAGACTTGGAGTGTAAAAGACGTAATGAGCAGCTCAACTTCTGAAAGTGAAGGAGGATATTCCACTCCGGGGGTGGGATTCAGCGGTCAGGACAGTTTCTGGACTCTGAGCTCATGCTTGGGGTGATGGTGGGGAAGGCACGATATGTATGGAAAACAGACATTGGCCTTAATTTTCACAAAGATGGCCTGTTAGTGGCCAGGGGGCTGATTCATTCTCTTATTGAAGACGGCCAGTAGGCTCCCAAAACTGGCAGGCAAATCAGAGGCCTCCATGGAGTTCAGACAGGGGGGAGGAGGGGGGATCTCATAGGGACTTATAAAATTCCAAGAGGACTAGACAGAGTAGATGTAGAAAGGATGTTCCCGATGGTGGGAGAGTCCAGAACCAGAGGTCATATTATGAGGATTCAGGTTACACCATTTAGGATGGAGATGAGGAGACATTTCTTCACCCAAAGTGTGAAGAGGTTGTGGAATTCATTGCCAGAGGAAGTAGTTGAAGCCAAAGCATTGAATGTATTCAAGAGACAGCTAGTTATATAGCAATTGGGGTGAATGAGGTCAGAGGTTGTAGGGAGAAAGCAGGATGACGCTATTGAGTTAGATGATCAGCCATGACCTTGATGAATGGTGCAGTAGGCTTGAAGGGCCAAATGGCCTCCTCCTGCTCCCATCTTCTAAGTTTTTACATTTTCTGTGTCAAAAAGAACAGCAGCCTGCACCATGTTAAGTAAGGGAGAGGACAGGTAAACATGGAGGTGCCCATTCAAAACTGGATCTTGGAAGCAGGAAGAGGGGATGGGTGGGGGGAAGGGAAGAGGTGATGCATACATCTACAGAAGGCAGCCTGTGCTCTACCTGTACCCAGGCAGACAACAAGGGCCCTTGGGCCTGTATGCATTATCCAATTCAGATTCCTTTAATTGGCTACAATTGGCTTGTAATTGGTGGCATTGGCTACCTGCCACATGTAAAGGGTAGCCAAGCTGCTTCCAACTCCCCCCATCCTCCCCCCTGCTCTGCCAAATCTTACCTCCTCAGAACTTGTTCATGGGCTGGATGGAACTCAATAACCTGCTGGCAGGGTTATTTTAAAGCCTACTCACATCCAACGCTGCCCACAGCAGGTCTCAATTTCCAGGCCCAGAACATGTCGATCTTCACTATAGCCATTCTGTCTCCTGCTCCACTGTAACATTACCCACTCCCCACCACTGGAAACGCATTGTCTCTTTAAAGTGCTGTAGGCTGCTTGCAACTGCTTCATCAGCTGCTTCAGACTGAGAAACTGACTCCAATCCCATGCCAATTCCTGCTGGCCAGATTTTCACTTGAATCCAAACTTAGGCAAATGCATTTTTCAGTGCAGATGATTCTTTGCCCATACTGTGATTCACAGTGATCAGAAGTATAATGATATACTTTGCTCTCATATTAAAGACTTTTATACAGCCTTGCTTTTCCAAGTGATTTTTGTTGCTTTAAATAATCCCGTGAATGCTTTTGGATAGACACGGGTGCTTATCACAGCCAGCAAATCCTGTCACTACAGGGCTACTAAAATTATAAGAACGCAGAACAACCTATAATTTAATCCAAAATGACAATCATTATGAAATGTAATTGAATGCACAGAAATTGCAGATGGCTGCAGATTTCTGATAGACACACTTTGTTTCTGTTGAGCAACGAGCATGAGGTTCATCTTTATGCATAAAGGATTCAACGCAGTCTCTCCATGTGCTAATTTTCACTGAACTTCAATAATCCGAAAAAGAACTTTTCTCATTCCCACAAGTTGTGGCATTCCCTTCTGAACACAGCATTGCAGAGAGAACACACTAACTTTGGAAATGGTCATCCAATTTGTTTTCCGAAATCCTAGTTCGGGGAATTCCATTTAACACCAAACTTAATTTGACTTGTTTTAAGTTTCGTGGAATTTCTACTGTACAGAAGGAGGCTATTCAGCCCGTTGAGCCTGTACTGACCACAATCCCATCCTATTCCTGTAATCCCATACATTTAGCCTAGCTAATCCCCCTGACACTAAGGGTTAATTTAGCATGATCAAATCACTTAACTTGCACATTTTTTTACTGTGGGAGGAAATTGGAGCACCAAGAGGAAACCCATGCAGACACGGGGAGAATGTGCAGGCTCCACACAGACCGTGACCTGATGAATTGAACCTGGGTCCCTGGTGCAGTGAAGCAGCAATGCTAACCACTGTGCCACCATGCCACCCTTTAAAGTTTAAAACAATGAGATTGCTTATGGAAGACTAGCTTTTTGTGTTGGAAAAGTTGGAAGTTTTCTAATTTTGCAATGAATGATGGATTCATCCAATACCTCACTTCCCATTTCTACCATAGGGGTGGGCATGGTGGTACAATGATTTGCACTGCTGCCTCACGGCACCAAGGACCTGGATTCACTTCCTGATTTGGGTGACTGTCTGTGTGGAGTCTGCACATTCTCACTGTGTCTGCATGGGTTTCCTTCAGATGTTCTGGTTTCCACCCACAGTCCAAAAGACATGCTAGTTAGATGCATTGGCCATGCTAAATTCTACCTCATTGTACCTGAATAGGCGCTGGAGTGTGGCAACTAGGGCATTTTCACAGTGGTTTCATGAAAGCCTGCTTGTGATGTCAATATCCCAAAAAATTGACTACAAATGTGCAAAGTTCATCAATCAAAAAATGACTTTGGTTTAGTTAAATAATCCTGGACAAAAAAACTTGATCTCTACAGCTGGATATTACTTCAATCTGTCTTCTGCAGTTAGAGAAGGAATATAATACTTTTGTTTTCACCAGAAACTGAGGTAAAAGCAGTAGCTGAGTATGCCTCGGGGAGGAAGCAAATGACAGGAATTATTTCTGCATGCAATTGCACATGAAGGAATCTTGAGATTACACACTTTCAGAAATGCCTTAAAGCCTGAAATTAATAGATGTTGTAAAATTATCATAAAAATCATAAACTCTCTCCCCCTGGAACAAACAAAGAAAAATCACACTTCAAAGTCTTCATAACTTTTGTTTACAGGGTTTCAGGACCGTTCTCAATATTAACAGCACGCTTAACTATTGAGTGAAATGTGATGTAATATATAGAACACCTGCTTCAGTAGCCTTAGAAATCCAGCTTCATCTCTTAATTATGCAAAGATTTATTACTCCTTCAGCAGGTCTCTTTTATAATTCAATTCAAAATTTGGTTTGAGAGATCTTCCAGCATGAAATAGTAATGGACAAAGTTTCTTCATAATGCAAAATACTTACATCCAAGTGTATAATGTCCAGTTTAAATAATTTGTAGATTTCATTCATAGATTGTTCAGTCTAAATCCCCGTTACATTCTGATTACCACATGAGTTCAAAATCTCAACTTACAGCAAAGCAATATGTGACATGACAGCATGGTTCAGGCTAATGTATCATTATCTCTGAATCAGAAGGGATGAGTTCAAAACTCCAGTCAGAAGTTGCGCACATGTGCCTAACTGCAAAGATATTAGTTTGAAGTAGGATATTGCAGCTTTACCTACAACTGAAAGTTTTAAAGTATAGTTTTGAGCGTAACTGTTCTTGAAATAACAGCCTGATGAGAGACAAATTATTTTGTAATGGGCCTGCATTATAAGAAAAATATAATGATAGAGGGACGGGAGTTGTACTGATTTTGACCAGCTCCACAATCTGGCCAAACAACTTCACATCTGGAGTATCTGCCAATTTTAATATTCTTACTAAACTGTAAGTATGTGGCCCACATTTTGTAGGTAAAATAAACTCTCACTTTACAATGGTTATTTAATTCACTACAAAGAACTGATGCAGCCTTTCTATGTGTTGTCCCTGGTTGTCTACTTTGGGGTTAGATGGCTTGATTTTTCTGATTATAGGCAATGCATTCAGTAAATGTACCCTACTCTTTCTGTATTCTCAAAACTCAGCTGGACACTAGGACTCCCGAGGGCTTCATTGTTTTGTCTCATTGCAGGTGTGGAATCTTAGAATCCCGACACTGTAGAAGGAGACCATTAGGTTTATTGAGTCTGCATCAAACAGAATCCCACCCAGAACCTATTCCCATAGCCCGTCATTTTTACCCTACTAATCTTCCTGACACAAGAGTTAATTCAGCATAGTCAATCAATCTAACTTGTACATCTTCGGACTGTGGGAGAAAACCGGAGGGAACCCATGCAGACATGGGGAGAATGTGTAAACTCCACCTGAGGCCACAATGGAATCCGGGATTCTGGCACTGTGAGGCAGCAGTGCTAACCATCATGCTGCAAGTTACTCCTCAAACACATTTGCATAAACACCAGTGTAAAGTCATCAATGTACCAATGCTTTAAAACATGAGTCTTTTTTTGTCTGGCATTAAAAAAATCTTCTTTGGTGTATGAAAGAGTAATCACCTGATAAAGTTTTATCAATATAAGTGAATATAGCTTTGTCAGAATAAAGAAGCATTTCTTGTACAAGACTGCCCTTTCCATCTTCTGGAGTAACCTGATTTTAAATAACTGAAAATGACTTTTTAAAAATCTATACAAAACCATTTACTCATTTCATTTTAAGACTCTCCTCAAAGGGCTGTAAACAGTTCCAATTAACGGAAATACGCCATGATGATTAATTTGATCCGAGGGCATGGACAGCTTCCAAGTGCGTTGTTTTTTAAACTCCCGAAAGGTTGCGCTGGACATAATTTGCGCATGAGATGACTCAATCTTTTGTTCTGGTTTGGCTGGTCTTGGGTGAATTGAGTGAAGCCAGCAAAAGCAAGCGGAACCTCTACCCCACGGGATTAAGAGTGAATGGGTGCAGATTGAAGACATTGCCAGGATATTTCAGATGTTGGGGTTTCCTTTTTTGTCATCTAATGAGTCAGTGACCCACTTGCCTCTGCCCTTACTGCCTACCCTGGTGCCATTTCACACTCCAATGCACCACTGCCTGAAAGAGGGACTTCAACCTCTCAATCAGATTGGATCTCCAGTCTTTGCATCATCAAAAGTTGCAGATGACAGCACTGGGATTGCAAGCTATCCCCAGAGTCTTAAGGACCAGCAGTTTGGCAGGTTTTGAAAGGTCTTAGAGTATGGGCGGCAGGGGGCTGGACACATGGAGGAAGGGAGCATTCCAGAGGGGTAAGATTATTTTAGGTACAGTGGTGCATGTCCAATGTTAAAAGGAAGCTGCGGGTAGAAGCATTTACTCAAATACAGCCTCTCCCACGCACCCCACACCTCCCACTTCCCATCTGAGGCCTAATTGGGTTAATTTTAAGGCCTCCTCTGAAAAGCCTTAATTAGAGCATAGTCAGGATCTCCCCACCCCACTGTAACATTGGTAGCACAATGTTGTTTGGTATCACAAGCTTTTGGAGCACTGCTCCTTCATCAGATGAGCAACGCTCCAAAAGCTCATGTTACCAAATAAATCTGTTGGACTTTAACCTGTCGTCGAGAGACTTCTTACTGTGTGCATCCCAGTCCAACTTTGGCATCTCCACATCATGGCTTATATCACACAATGTGACTTGGTGATGAATTTTGTTGGATAATTATTCACGTGGATTGCGTTGAGTTATTTTACAATATTAAAGGTACTATTTAAATGCAAGTTGTTGCAGGGTTATCAGGAGCAAAGCAGGAAGAATCCCAGGCTCCAGATGAGTAAACTTAGACTGGTTTTATTAATTAATGAACAACTAATCAACCTGGCTTGATCTGGTTCACTAATATCCTTTAGGGGAAAGAAATTTGCCATCCTTACCTGGTCTGGCCTTCGTGTGACTTCAGAACCATTGCAAGGAAGTTGATTCTTAAATGCCTTCTGAAGCAGTCAAGCAAGCCATTTAGTTTAAGGATGACTGAATTTTTAAAAATCATAAAAACTCATGAAGTATTTTATTTTATTTATTCATGGGCCAGCATTTATTGCCCATCCCGAGTTGCCCTTGTTCAGAGGGCAGTTGAGAGTCAACCACATTGCTGTGGCTCTGGAATGTAGGCCAAACCTGGTAAGAAGGGAGGGTTCCTTCCCTAAAGGACATTAGTGAACCTGATGGCTTTTTCCAACAATCGGCAGTGGATTCATGGTATCGGGAAATTCTTAATTTCAGATGTTCTGTTTATTAAACTCAAATTCCCCCATCTGCTGTGGCAGGTTTTGAACTCGAAAAACTAGTTGAGTTTCTGGAGTAATGGTCTAGCAATAATACCACTAGGCCACTGCCTCCCCATGAATTGCAGAGCTACTTGGTTCAGTATTGGCTCATATCTTCCTCGTATGCTATCAAACAGAATGGAAGCTTTTGATACATTAATGTTGCCCCAGTTATACTGAACATTGGCTCAGTGTTTAAATACTTCCCAGCAAACTGTTCACATTTACAAACATTTAGACAAGACTTGGGCACAATACAAGCTGTAATGTAGCACTAGACCATTCTGAAGTGAAGCTGGAGCAGGCTCGCCTCATTCTGTTGGATCGGTCAATTAGTCAATCAGTCTGGTCATGCTGTGTAAGCAGCTGTAGACAGAATTGGCTGCTGTTCTGCCACTACACCATTACTTCTAGTCTCTCATCAGGATCAATTCTTGGCTCTCTTCTACTTCTCATTGACATGCTGCCCCTTGATGTTATCCTCTGAAGATACAATATCAGCTCCTCACGTGCACGCTTCTCTCTCACTGCCACTTCTCTTGATCCCTTTACTTTCTCGGAACCTGTCAGACTGCTTTATCAATAATCCAGCAACAGAAATTTCCTCAATCTAAGAATTGGGAAGAGGGCAGAATTTTGCTGGCATGTCCAACCGAGTTTCATACGATCCCGCCCAAAGCCAATGAATTATGTGGCTGTCTAAGCCTCGCCTGTCTCCGGAATCGGATTGGGCGTGTTAGTAAAATTCCAGCCATATTTTCATCACCTGTTACAAACTCAACTCCAAAGCCACTGACTTCATTCCTCTCCTTGGCAATTGTCAGACTGTTCACAACCTTGTTATCATGTTTACTCCCAGTGTGGGCTGCCCATCACATATCAATGCTCAGACTATGACCACACACATTTCCACCTTTGGTATCATGGTCTAACTCTGCTGTTGTCTCAACTCATTTGCGAGTGAAACCCTCATCCATACATTTGTTATCTCTGGACTTCATTATTTTAATGCAATTCTATCTGAGCACCCTAACTTTACCATTCGAGAATTTGAGTTGATCCAAAATTCTTAACTCACATCAGGGGCAGGATTTCTTTGGATGATGGGGTTTCTTGCTCCACCAGCTGAAGAGTTAGCAGAGAATGCACTGTCACCACTCCTGCTGCTTTAACACTCCTAAGAAGCATTCATTAGCTGGAGGCAGGACTTCCTCACATCATTTGAGGCGAAGTCTTGCCCAGAGAACTGCTGGCCAATCAGATGGGCCAACATCTCTGCAGTAACAGCAGCGTCAGAATCATCAAAGCTTCATTAGCTTTCACGCTCCAAGTGCTGGAGTCCAGGAAGTGTGGTTGAGTGGGGTGATGAACAGGGAAGTGGGAGAGTGCGGGTAGGGGGTATTGATTGAAAACCCAGGGGTAGTCTGGACCTTATCACAATGGTGAGGGCTGGTTACGTAACAGAGGCTATTGACAGAGACATGTCCACCTGCTTCCTTCTCCCATTATCCTTGCACACTGTTTCTTTTCAAATAATTATCTGTTTCCCTCTTCTACCTTGACTGACCTTCCCTGTACCCTCTCAGGCAGTGCGTTCCAACTGCCAACCACTCACTGTGTGAAAAGAGACTTTTCTCATCTCACCTTTGCTTCTTTAATCGATGAACTTGAATTTGAATTCTCTCATTCTCAAAATTGAGAACAGATTCTCCTTTCTGCTTTGTCCAGATTTTGAACACATCTATCAACCCTCCGAGGTATCTTTGTTCTCTTGAAAATTCCTGATTTTAATTGATTTGTGGCCGTGCCTTCAGCTGTCAAGCCCTAAGCTCTCTTCCTAACCCTCCCTATCTCTCTTTCCTGCTTTAAAATGTTCTCAAAATCCAGTTCTTTCACCAAGCTTTTAGTCAGCTGGTCAAATAGCTCCTCATCTAGCTCTATAACAAATTTTGTTCGATAATATTCTGATGAAGTACCTTGTGATATTTTTTATCTCAAATGTACTATGTAACTAAAAAGTTCAAAAAACATGATAACACAACAAAATTATTTTCTAAGGCTTGAGGAATTTTTTCCAGTGAGATACGTCAGAATGGTTAAGATTTGATTTCTATTCTGTGCTGAATTTATTGATCTTATCCATTGGGGAGCTTTAAATGCTCTGGCTAAAATTTTCCAGCCTGCTCATGGCAGGCATCATCGCAATCGATATAGGAAAATTTGGAGAAGGGTCAAATGTCAATAGACTTTTGGGTCTGTTCAAATTTTCCAATCCTGTCCATGATGTCTGGCTGGAAAATACCGGCTAACGTCATTGAATCGTAGAACTCCTACAGTGCGGAAGAGGCCATTCAGTCCATTGAGTCTGCACCAGCTCCCTATGACAGTATCTTACCCAGGCCCTTTCCCCTGCCCCTATCCCCGTAACCCCGTAAATTTCCTATGGCTAATCCATTGCATCTTGGGATACTAAGGGGCAACTTAGCATGGCCAATCCACCTAACCTGCACATGTTTAGAGTGTGGGAGGAAACCCACGCAGACATGAGGAGAATGTGCAGACTCTGCACAGATAGTCGCCCAATGCTGGAATTAAACCTGGGTCCCTGGTGCTCTGAGGCAGCAGTGCTGATGTCTCCTTCATTCAGGATTGCAAACCAAACTTCCTGTGTCAAAAGGATATGAGAAAATCAGTTTGCTGTTTAGCTGCAGAACCTGATCTACAATAACATAGAACATAGAACATAGAACATTACAGCGCAGAACAGGCCCTTTGGCCTTCGATGTTGCGCCAACCAATTAGGAAAAAGCAATGACCCTCTAACCTAAACCATTCCCTTTTCATCCATAAACTTATCTACTAACCTCTTAAACGCCACCAAACTTGGCGCATCTACAACTGCCGCAGGCAGGGCATTCCATACCCTTACCACCCTCTGGGTAAAGAACCTACCTCTGACATCCGTCCTATAACTACCACCCCTTAATTTAAAGCTATGTCCCCTCGTGCTAGCTTTCTCCATCCTAGGAAAAAGGCTATCATTGTCCACTCTATCTAAACCTCCAATCATCTTATATGTTTCAATAAGGTCTCCTCTTAGCCGCCTTCTAACGAAAACAACCTCAAATCCCTCAGCCTCTCTTCATAAGACCTGCCCTCCATACCAGGCAACATCCTGGTAAACCTCCTCTGTACCCTCTCCAATGCCTCCACATCTTTCTTATAATGCGGGGACCAGAACTGTACACAATACTCCAAGAGCGGCCGCACTAGAGTTTTGTACAGTTGCAACATGACGTTGCGACTCCAAAATTCAATTCCCCTACCAATAAAAGCCGAAGGGCCTGTTCTGTGCTGTAGTGTTCTATGTTCTATGTTCTAAGACTCCATATGCCTTCTTAACAACCTTATTGACTTGATTGCCAACTTTCAGGGATCTGTGCACACATACATCAAGATCCCTCTGTTCTTCAACACTATTAAGAGTCCTACCATTAGCCCTATACTCTACACATTTGTTATTCCTGCCAAAGTGAATTACCTCACATTTTTCCGCATTAAACTCCATTTGCCACCTCTCTGTACAGACTCATGGGCTAGATTCTATGTGTCATTCGTGAATGGTGAAGAGGCAGATGGACCTGTAGATACAGGACAACTGCCATTAGGCTATCTACCATACAATGATTTTGCAGGTGACAGGGGAGGCATCAAGTAAGCCTCCCAGCATGGTTGATTTGAGTCCCTCAAATGGACAATGATGTCCAGTTAACGATCTCACTCACCATCGCTCCGATTGAACAGGCCTCTGCTAGATCAGTCAGGTGATCATTGTCATCTCTGTACCATTCACCATTGCTACCCTGTAACCAGATAGTGGAGGTGGATTCTTTGCTTTTGTGCCCTGGCAAATTGTCTTCAATCAGTGCAGAAGAGTGCTGCATTTTGGAACTTCTGTCACTCAGACCTGATACTTGAACTGAGACCAGATAATCTTTATCATAGAGCACCTAGATACATTACACTATTGGGCCAAAATGCCAATTGTCTTTCATATGGCATAATAAATGAAAGCACACTTGGTAGATTTAAATTTTGAGAGTTTTAAATCTCATGTGGGTATTGTAGTGCATTGTTAACGCTTTGAGGGAAACTTCAATGGAATGTTATCAATGTGGCAGTCGCAGTCTGAGTAAGATAAACAAGCCATGCATTGGGATAAAGAAATATGATTCATAGAATATTCTTGCATCAGGCTTGAATATAAAGCACACACAACATTCTTTTTAGTATTTGCATCTGAAAGAAAACAGATGACACTAAAGACAAATGCATTTGGTTGTGAGGTTAGGACCTGCTCACTGCACTTTTCCATCTGTTGTGTTACTTTCTTTCAGTTTAACCCTTTTTTGCATGTTCAGTTTGCCAGTATGTTGTGCAATCATGCAATGTATTATGCCACAGAAATGACTTTGCAGCTATTCATCATCTGAGAAAAGAAGGAAAACCCCATTGATATCCCTTGTTTTTGACCTGGAATATAAATGTTGAATGAACACTTGATTCTGGTGACATATTTTCATGTTTACTGAGCAGGCTTGAAGCGGAAATCTTCCTCTTTTAATAATCTGCGTAAGAATGATATCTTTTTTTAAACAAATGTTTTGGAAATAAATATTTTTAGAAATGCAATAAGATTCAAGTAGAACTGTGGAAGGCTAGTTCTCTTATGTTGGACATTTTAATGCATTTAGATGTGCTGTAATGCAAACCTATTTTTACAAAGAGAGGTCATTTGATTTCAGATTTATGAACATGAGGATCCTGTAACGTTTAAGAACTGAGTAAATGAAAAAAACAGATGTACCAGGAATCCTGCTGCATATTTGCAAATTTGGAAAAATTCCCAAGCTAATAGGGCTGGATATTAAGATTTTACAGGTGTTAATGAGAATCGGGCATCAGAAACAGTGCATTGGATGCCACAGCGGCTGTTGGATGCAGTAGCAGGCCGCATGATGTCTTGGTGCTGTGGGACTTGTAAGGAAAAGAATAAAATAAAACAAGTTCATAACCATTCCACTCCCTCCCCCACATCATGTCAACCCGTTGCCACCTAATGCTCCCACCCACCTCTGTGGTCTCTCATACCCTCCATGCCAACCTGTGCCCCTTGACACAATCCATATGGCCATTTCCCTCCCAGGCACCGAACTGGGATAAATATTACTAGTCCATGGTTAATTGAGCAAGTTTGCCACATGCATCACAAGATTATCTTCAAAGCATTTTTGAAAATGCCTTCCACATACATCTCTTAAGTACTGAGCAGTGCCTTTGACAAAAAGGTCTGTGACATATAACCCCAAATCCAAGTTGCAATTTTTGGAGAGGTTTGGCATTGGACTGGAGTGAACTGTCATGTAGACTATCACCAGATGGGTTGGATGATTGGTGGACGGCAATTGCAAATTGTAATCGTCTGCATGTATCTAAATCGACATTGAAAAATTCACAGTTACAGATCGTGACATCTAATTAAGAGCAATATAGACTTAGCTGCCTGGGAGGCTCATGTACGCTTGTAATCTGAAGACTAGTGGTTTGTATGTGTGATAAGAATGAGAATAATGGATTGGCGTCAAAAGTGCTGAATTTAAAATCAAAGAATGTGCACAGAATACAACAAAGAGCTGAGTCTCAGTAAGTAATGGATGTGTTGCCTTTCACAGAACAAACTGTGATTTGGTTGAGTCTGCAATATTTGTTGTAAATTAAGTGATCAGACATGAAGTCTGAAGTGTACTGTAATTCCCATATAGCTACAGATGAGCATTGTCGCTTAATTTCTCTGTAATGTACATCACATTTTAATAACTTGATTCATTCAAGTTGGTGCAAATTCCATGTAAGTTTTTCACCCACTCAATTGCATCAAAATAAATATAATGCAATCATAACATGTTATGCATAACAAGACAAATAGAACTATGAAATAAATTATGTGGTTCAGTACACTTGACTTCATACTATTACTTATAAGTTAGTTAGGTCCTTTCCCTTAGAATGTATCTCATTATTGACAATATCTATAACTTGCAATCATTACTCTAAGACTAGCCCTATTTGATCTCAGCTGTATATTTGCATTTATTCAGGTAAGTAACCATATATTTCAGTGTTTCAGTATGAAGTACTACATTATACATGCCACTAAATAAATAGAACCATGTCTAAAATCCTAATTTTTGTATGATACCTAGTTTGCACCTTGGAATATTTTAATATCATCCAAGCTTATAGATTGGTTCAGGGTTCTGCTGAAGATATTTCCATCATCTATTATTGAATTTAAAAATAATTCATTGAGATTCAAATTCCTAAATAGGATAGGAATACAGAATCTGAGGCTGGCAGTCTCATACTGTATTGCCATGGTTTAGTTTTTATGGATGTGATGTTGGCTACTTTGAGCATGAGAGATCCCAAAGCAATTTTGAAGAAAATCAAGGAGTTTCCCGAGTTTCAGTAAACTCACAAGCTAGTATTGCATTTGTGATTTAAAGAAAAGTCAGGCAGTGTGCCTGAATAGTTATTGTCCAGTGGAATGGAAACGACATCCAACATTAGGAAGGGCTTCGAAAATCTAGGCATCGTACAAATAAATTCCAGCCTTCCAGACTGCCTGGATCCACAACAGTTCGCCTATCACTGAAAGAGATCCACAGCAGATGCCATCTCCCTGACTGTAAATTCAACCCCGTGAGATGTGACTATACCTTTAAGAGATTTTTTTTTAAATTCATACTCATAGCCTTAGGTGATGTCATTGTTGGGAAGAGAAAAAAAAAACTGTGGCAGCTCAGGTATCAAGGATTGATTTTCTGTTTCAGTTTGTGAGATGGAGTGCTAAAGGCATCAAGTCCTTCTCTCTGCCTGCTTGTTTATTTTTGGAAATTCTGTTGGTTAGCTGAAGTCAAGATTTTGCTTTCCTGAAGGATGGAAGCCTGCTGTTTTTTGGGGGGATGTGGGGGGGAGGGAGGGTTTGACCAGAGTCTCTCTGGTGCTTTGGAAAGCTGTCTTGTCTCAAACTCCTCTGAGTCAAAGGCATATTTGACTGCAGCCTCATAAGGAAAAAAATCAATCCCAGTATCCTAGCATTAGTCTGTGCTGTCTTAAATCTGTAAAAAAGATTTTTTGTTGTCTATGGGTTTTGGCTTTAATTGGAACATATCAGAGATATCTATTAAGAGTTATATATTATAGTGGTTGTTTTGTTTCTTGGTTGTAATTGATAAAGGTTCTTGCTAATTATCTTACTATACGTGTTAACTATATTCTTAAATAAACTTTGTTTGATAAAAGCTCCCCAGTGGGTCATTTAAATTATATCTGAAGGAAAACATCTCATTGCTTACCGTAGCCAAATTCAAGTGGCAAAAGTTATGATTCAGGCAGGCTTCATAAAACACTTTGGAGTTTCTGATCTGAAACATAACACCTGGAATACCTGGATAACAAAGACACCTGTATCACACTCCAATTTATTAACTACAGCTCAGCCTTCAATACTATTATTCCCACAAAACTCATCTGCAAACTACATCGCCTGGAGCTTGGCTCCTCCCATTGTGACTGGATCCTAGACTTCCTAACCCACAATTGCAATTAGTAAGGATAGACAACAACACCTCCCTACAAGATCATGCCCTCAGCCCCTTACTATATTCTTTATATATCTATAATTGTGTGGCCAAATTCCCCCTCCAACTCGATTTTTAAGTTTGCTGATGACATCATTGTAGTTGGTTGGGTCTCAAACAATGATGAGATGGAGTACAGGAAAGGGATAGAGAATCTGGTAGACTTGTGCGGCGGTAGTCTCTTCCTCAAGGTCAACAAAACAAAGGAGATAGTCATTGACTTCAGGAAGTATCATAGAGGTCATGCTCCTGTGTGCATCAATAGGGACGATATAGGAATGGTTGAGAGCTTCAAGTCTCTAGGTGTCCAGGTTACCAACAACCTGTCCTACTCCTTCCATGCTGACACTATAGCTAAGGAAGCCCACCAACATGTCTACTTTCTCAGGAGGCTAAGGAAATTTGGCATGTCCGCGACGACTCTCACCAATATATACAGATGCACCATAGAAAGCATTCTTTCTTGGCATGGCTTCCACTCTGTCCAAGACTACAAGAAACTACAATGGAGCTACCTAGTATTAAGTTGATCTTTCTCTACACCCTAACTATGACTGTAATACTACATTCTGCACTCTATCCTTCTCTATGAACAGTCTGCATTGCATGCAAGAATCAATATATTTTACTGTACAGAAATACGATGAGGGAATAAATCAAATCAAAAAACAATAAGTAAACAAATAATGTATTAGGTTCATGGGACCTCAGCGACGTACAATTGGCTTTCCCATTTGCGAACACGTTAAGCAATTGATCTTGCAAAGTAATTCAATGGTTGTAAAGCATGTTGCAAAGTCTTGAGGGCACGATAAGATGCTATATAAATGCAAATTCTTTCTTTCTTTACTGCTCCGTACTCATGACACACAAATTAAAATCACTAATTGCAAGAGTTGAATGTGTATCTCACAAGAGTGAACTCAGATAATAAATTTTAAGGCCAGGCCTATCATTACTTTCGTTTTGTATAATCTGGTGCAGTGATGCAGAACGATATGTAAATTCACAATACCTCGCAGAATATTAATGATGTTACAGCATGTCAGGGAATTTCTATGTTGGAACTCATCAAGTCCCATTAAAGATCAGTCCTGTTACCCCTTGTTCCCTCCGGACTAGCCACATTATGAAATGTATCTATGCTAATTTTAAGTGTAATTATTCTTTTCACTCATTTACAATATGTGAAAACATAGCGTTACAGCATGAACTGGTGTTTTTAACAAGTGTAAATGAGAGCGTGATCAAATGCTGAATGAGCTCCACTGAGCTCAACAATGGATGCCTTGTTTAATCTCATGATCTTTAACAGAATCAGGATCGATCTTCAGAGTGTGTTTAATTATATTGGTAAATTAACAGCTGACAAGGTATTGCGATCCAGACACTAGGAGAATTTTGAGTGTCGTTAACACCACTCCATGAGTTTCAATGGAGCTTTAACACAGAAATGTACGATTTCAGCCAGTAAACTAAAAAAATCTTGGCCAACTGTCAGAGGTAGGTTCAGTTAACTTGAAGGGGAGGTAAAGTCTAAGAGCAGATATTCAAAAATCTTTGATATGGAGATGCCAGTGTCGGACTGGGGTAAACACAGTAAGAGATCTCATAACACCAGGTTAAGCACACAGGTTGATCTGGGAGCAGAAGCCACAAGCATTCAGAGGACTGCCTCTGCATCAAGTGAATGGGAGTTGTGTTCACAAATGGGGTATATAAAGATGCAAGCTCAATTTACAAGATAATGGTTGGAATGCGAGTCTTTACAGATAATCAAAACTTAAAAGTACAGATAGTGTGAGTGGAGAGAGGATTGAGCATAAATTAAAGAGATGCGTCTCCGGCCAAGACTCACATTCCAACCATTATCTTGTAAATTGAGTTTGTGTCTATATATGCCTTGTTTGTGAACACAACTCCCACTCACCTGATGAAGGGGCAATGCTCCGAAAGTTTGTGGCTTGTGTTATCAAAAAAACCTGTTGAACTTTAACCTGATGTTGTGAGATTTCTTACTGTTCAAAAACCCTTTGCCATTATAGTTTTATAACTGTCTTTCAAAAACATGGGGCTTCTACTAATTCCTTGCTGAAGTTCTGGCAGAAGACTGTTGAAAGTCATAATAACCAAGGACTCCATGCACCCTGGGCATAATCTCTTCCACCTTCTTCCGTAAGGAAAAAGATACAAAAGTCTGAGATCACAGACCAGCCAACTCAGGGAAGACAGCTTCTTCCCTATTCCATCAGCATCATCAAAAACTGATAACCAAGTTCCGCACGGCCTCAATCAGGATCTTGGGTCATGTCACACTATCTGTAACCCCCATGACTTACCCAGGCTTGCAAAATCTGATTGTCTTGGCTGGAGACAATTGTCACCTCTTTAACATGTACTTAACCCTCTTTCCACCCACATTGTCTGTACCTGTAAAGACTTGATTATCTGTTAAGACTCACATTCCAACCATTATCTTGTATCTAAATTTGTATCTATATATGTCCTGTTTGTGAGCCGAACTCTTCACTCACCTGATGAAAGAGCAATGCTCCAAAAGCTCATGCTACCAAATAAACCTGTTGGACTTTAACCTGGTGTTGTGAGACTACTTACTGCACCTACTTACGGCAACTCCACGTTATTGCTACTGCCATCAGACTTTTGACTGGACCGTACTTTATATCACATTGATCTTTCTCTGCAGTCTATGTTATACTATATCCTTCACCCTCTCCTTTCCTTCTCTATGAATGATATGCTTTGTTTATATGGTGAGCAAGAAACAATACTTTCAATACTTTTCAATGTATACTAATACATTGCCAATAATAAACCAAATCAAAATTATGGCAGGAGGATAATAAGAGTTCCATTGAATTTCAGGAACCAAATGTTTACTTGCACAGAGATCTATTCCATGTTTGTATGCAATCTATGACAATATCAGTGATGAAGTGTTAGTGACCAAGCCCCATTAAATACAATAGCACTTACAACATTGAGCAGCCAAGCCCCATTTGAGATATGCCTACCCAAGAATAGCAGTCTGTGAGTTGAAACCACATTTCCATCCTCTGAATGTTTTTCTTGTTGCTGATGTCAAAGTGCATTCCATAAATAAGAAAATAACACCACTAACCTTCTTGGTGAAGTGAGTGGCCTGGAAATAACAAATGATATCTCCCTTAATTTGAACTCGAGCAAAGTGAGAGCATGGAATAGAGGATAGTTTCCTCGTGGCTCTATCATACAGATGGTTACTTGAGCATCTTGTGGTTGCAATACTGAAAACATGCTTTATGTTAACTTAGCAAAGTGTCACCAAGATGCATTACATGGACTTCCAATGTAGTGTAAGACTGACCTTCAGAGACAAACTGTGTTGTAGACTGTTTACATATAATGACAGGTACATATTATAGACTTGAGCTAGTAGCATTTTATTCGAACATGTGATATGGACATCACTGGTTTGGCCAGTATTTTAGTTTTCATCCCTAACTACTCTTGAGAAGGTGGTGAAGCACTGCATTCCTTGTGCTGTTGGTACATCCTCAGTGCTGTTAGATAAGGAGTTCAAGAATTTTAACACAGCAATGGCAATGGTGATACATTTCCAAATCAGGATGGCATGTTCTTTGGAGGGAGGCTTGCAGGTGGTGATGTTCCAATGCACCTGTTGCTCTTGTTCTTCTAGATGTTTGAGACGATGGATAAGAAAAGTTCTTTCAAAGGAGCCTTGTCAAATTGCTGCAGATGGTGCATATTACTGCCTATGTGCATCAGTGGTGGAGAAAACAAATGTTATGATGAGAGGCTGTTCCTTCAACTTGCGTGGGCTTTAGTGGAACATTGTTTCAGGCCGAAGACAGGCACATGGGAAAAGCTGGAGGAGCAGCACCTCATCTTCTGATGGCCATGATATGGAGATGCCAATGTTGTACTGGGGTGGAAAAGATGAGAGATCACACAACACCAGGTTTTCACCTGAGGAAGGAGAAATGCTCCGATAGCTTATGATTTCAAATAAACATGTTAGACTGGATGTTGTGTGACCTCGCATCCATTCTTTCTAAGAGGCACATTGCAGCCCTTGGGATTCAACATTGAGCTCAACAACTTCAGACTGCAACCTTTCCTCTCTGTGTTAACCCCATTTTATGGTTATATCCCACACAATTTTTGTTTCAATGCAAAAACCCTCCCTCCACCCACACACACAAACACACATATAAGCTCACATGGCCATCTGTCTCTTGTTCTTAAGTTTGCTACATCTTTGTTGCAGTTTCACCAAGCTACAGTATAATATCAAACACATTTTCCCTTTCTTCTAGTTCCAACGGGGAGTCGAAAGGACTCAAAATTTTAACTCTGTTTTCTCTCACTATAAATGCTGACTTTTCTAAAATTTAATATTTTGTTTCAGCATCTGCAGTGTTTCGCTTATTCTAACCTTGTAGCTGATTGGTAGGAAAATGCTACAGACAGAAAGTCCTTTCATAATGGAATCACTTAGTCCAAATGCAAGGCTAAGTAATTACATGCCACACTCGATTCACTGCCTTCATTGGAAATAAACCAATAATTAAACAAGCATACCTGAATAACACAATGTTAATTCAATAAATGAATAGCACTTAGAATCCTTACAGCAGAAGGAGGCCATTCAGCCCATTGAGACTGCACTGACAACAATCCCACTCAGGCCTCTCACCGTAACTCTACATATTCACTCTGCTGGTCCCCCTGACAATAAGGGACAACTTAGCATAGACAATCAACCTAACCTGTATCTTTGGACTGTGGAAGGAAATTGGAGCACCCAGAGGAAACCCAGGCAAAGAGATGGGAAGGAACTGCAAACTCCACTCAGACCCCAGGCCGGAATTGAATTAGGGTCCCTGGCACTGTGTGGCAGCAGTGCTAGCCACTGTGCCACTGTGCCGATCACTTAATCTGAATACTGTGCTGAATCATTTATAGGCCGGTGATTACTACAAGGCTGGATTGGAACAGGTAATTGGAATGGACTGAATAACTCTGCAGCAAAGTCTAGGTGGAGATAATATTGTGAAGGCAGGTTTGTGGGTTGTAGGTTTAAGAAGTACGTATTTCTGGCACTGCTCAGGAGGCAACTTACACTAGTGGCTGCTCTGTCAATGGTGCTTGCTGCATGGGTGATTCCACAGCTAATTTCTTGTCAACTTCAGGCTCCTGCTCTGCCAGATTACCCATCTGTTCTTCATAATTCATAATAAGATCCCTTTAATTCTCTCTGTGGTATTGTATGAAGTCATACAGCCTATGAGGTTGTAGATTGGATCTGTACTAAAGTAAGTAATCTGAGAATAGAAAGTTGGACAGTTGCAATTGGCTTCAGTACCTCCACTTCTAGTTCCTATGTTTCTATGGCTGGATTAGGATGAGTTAAATATTAACCAGTGTTGCTGTTTTGACATTTAGCATGATGCAAGTAAACATTTTTGGATTTTGGATTTGAGATCTTGATTAAGCTTGGAAAGGAAGCCTGCCAGTGTTTGCTTTCCAGGCCTGCTTTGGAAGGATGGTGTTAGGAATGGAGTCAGCAATGTTAGGATGGGGAAGTGGAACAGTTTTTGCACCACTGTGACTCTAATCATTCCAGTGTGAGTCAATAATTTGATTTGGTACCATTCAGGAACTGCTTCTGCTACTTTTTACTGTGAAGTTCTGGCACCCAGACAGTACATCACACTACACATGTGTGGGATTTGTTGTTGGATGTCTTGCTACATATTTTATCCTTGAAGTTCCATCTTTAAGAAAAATCCATTCGCAATAAATAATGATGTGTACATTTACATGTGTCAATACAGCAACTGACCTTCACTTCAGAACTGCTTTTTCTTTCAAGTCAGTATTTTTTTGTTTTTTGGAAGAATCTGTTCTTGATAAATTGATTTATTTTTTGGAAATAAAAATGACATGTTTCATATTCAATTTGCTGTTGAGCAAAGCAGAAGTATTTTATTTAAGTGACTTAATGATATGCTAAATAAGATTGCTAAAAATAGAGATTAAGGTAATACTTGCAGTATGATTTGACAACAATGTAGTATTTGCCAGATTTGAAGTAGTCTCTGTGTGCTAACTATCTGTGTTCACTGATTCCTATGGGCTGCGCATCACCACTAATGCGACATGATCTTGTATCATAGTTTTCTGACTTCATGTTTCAAGGATATTCTAGAGTTTAGTGAAACACAAATCAAAATATTTGTTTTGTTGATTTGATCATTTCAGTACTGAGCTATAAATGTCCAATACTATTATTAAACTAGAAAGCGTGCAGAAAACATTTACTCAGATGCTACTGGGACTTGATGGTTTGAGATATAAGGAAAGGCTGGATAGACTGGGATTCTGTTCTCTGGAGCATAGGAGACTTAGGGATGATCTTATAGAGGTCTATAAAGCAATGAGGGGCAGAGATCAGGTAGATAGTCATCATCTTTTCCCAAAGTTGGGGAGTCTAAAACCAGATGGCATAGATTTAAAATGGGGAGTGGAGGGAGAGATACAAAAGATGTAGAAGGGCGATCTTTTCGCACAGTGGGTGATGATTGTCTGGAACAAGCTGCCAGAGGCAGTAGTAGAGGCGGGTACAACTTGTTTCTTAGAAAGCTTTTAGACAGTTACATGGACAAGATGACTATGGAGGGATATGGGCCAAACGTAGGCAATTAGGACAAGTTTCGTAGTTTGAAAAAAGGGCTGCGTAGACAAGTTGGGCCAAAGGTCATGTTTCCATACTGCAAACTTCTATGACTCTCTGAATCTATTTGTTCTGTTGATTTGATAATTCCAGTATGGAGCTATAAATGTCCAATGCAGTAGTTTCTAAATTAGTGAGGGCAGGTGGAAACAGAATGCTATTTTTTAATCACTTTGCAGGCATGAACTAAATTCTGTCTTTCTCATTCTAAAGAATATCGTGCACGTTTACATGTATGTGAGTCTTGCACTAATCTCATCAACTTGCAAGCGTCCGTGGTACATTTCCGAGTGGAAAGGTGATCTTTGCCGATAAACAATCAGTAGACATCAGGTCATGATAATTTTGATTGGGCACCTTTGCATTTTGTAGAAATGAGGTCAAGGCCATCGTCACATCAAAGTAATTGCTGGTAAGCTGGGCTGTGTGTTTTTTTATTTAGTAAAACTCATTTCATGTAGTGTAATTAGCTGTAGCCCTCTGACCAATATTCAAACAATAGCTATCATAAAATACAACACAAAACATCACTAATGTGTTTGTGAAGCACCCTTTGGATTAATTATCATGTACTTTTCATGTTTGTACCAACTGCACAAAATAAGCACTGGGCACTAATTCAAGAAAATGAGATGGCTTTAGCAACTGGCTAACTAACATTGCATCAAGTCACATTTTTTTTCATGACAGCGGAAGCTTTCTGATCAGCATTGATCAAAATGTTTAATCAGTTTGCAGACGGATGTTGAAGTACGTTGAAGGGGTAGAGTGCAATGCATTAGGCAAGAAAAATTGGCAGCACATCTTTGAGGTGACTAATGAGTGCCATTTCTGGTGACTGGGAAGGTCAGTGTTCCAGAACGTTTGTGGGAGAAACAATAGCAAAAAGGTGGAAATGTGGGAAGGAAAATGATGCATTAAACGGTCCAAAAAAAACAAATGATTAGAAAATCAAGCCAATTTTCCAAGCCAAGGTCATTGGCAGAAGCTTTGAATCATTCTGGAGTCGATATTTGTTCAAATACTCCAAAGTGTTTGTTTCATGGCTGTACCCAGAGAGGCGTTCAGTGCCGCTGAATGTATGTTGAAAACAAACTTGTGGTTCTCACCAAAGCCAAATCTCCAAAGGTGATTATTGTTACCATGGAAAGCCATTCTAATGAGCAAAAAGGGAAAAACAAAAAGGTAACTGATAAAAAGAGAAAGCCTTTCCCAGCCCCACTTTTACATACCTTGTTCAATATTATGACTTCTTTATACGAACAGTTACAGCACGCTTGCAATGTGCCTGAAATCTTGTTCAGCTCTTAAATCCAGATAGAGTATCCCTGCTCTTGACTTGCCACATGATTGAAACACTGAGTTTTTAAATGTGACATGCAATCCATAGATATAAATCACCAGAGTCCTATTATTCCATAAGCTGTCTTCACTTAGTCCCTGTAGAAAGATAGGATTTTTATAGTTAAATTTACAGTGCACTCAGACACATTGGGTGCAACTATATTGGTTTTTTTGACATATGCACTAGTTTTTAAGGTTTTTGAAGCTTGTTTACTTTCTTGTTCTGAATCCAAGGACTGTGGACAACCCATTGAATATGTTTTGAAAACAGACACAACATAAATATCCTGCTATGAAAATGATCAACAGATCTGCAGGATCCAAACTTTTATCATTCATCCAATGATTGCAGTTTTCAGTTGGTTTTCCAGAAACAATTTCTGCTCAGAATGGTTAGTACCATTTCTTTCACAAACAGATGAAGTAAGTAAGAGTGGAAACATTGAAACTAGAAGCAGAAGTAGACCATTCGGCCCTTCAAACTGTCTACATGATTTATATTTGATTCTATATGATCATGGCTGATCCTCTATCTCAAAGCCATATTCCTCCTTTCCCCACATGATGCTTTTACAATCTAAAATGTATTTATCTCTTTCTTGAATACATTCAATGATTTGGCCTGCTGTGGTAGAGAATTTCACAGATTCACCGCCCTCTGAATGAAGTAATATTTCCTCATTTCAGTCCTAAATACAAAGAACAAAGGGAGAAAAATGCAGCACAGAACAGGCTGTTCAGCCCTCCAATTCTGTGCGAGCATGATGCCCTAACTAAACTAAGAAAAAAGCCTTCTACTCTTACTGGGATCATATTCCTCTATTCCTTCCCCAATCATGTACCCAGCCAGATGCCTCTTAAATGCCGCTAATGTGCCTGAATCCACTGCGCTTTCTCTGACAGCACATTCTAGGCACCCACCACTCTCTGCATTGAAAACCTTACCCCATGCATCTCCCTTAAACTTTCCTGCTCACACCTTGAACCTGTGCCTCCTTGCAATTGACGCTTCCACCCTGGGAAACAGCCTCTGACCTTCCACCCTATTTATGCCTCTCATAATTTTGTAGACCTCTATCAGATTTCCTCTCAGCCTCCGTCTTTCAAGTGAAAACAATCCTAGTTTATTCAACTTATCCTCATGGTCCATGGGAATCCTCCGGGTGCTGCGGTTTCCTCCCACAGTCCAAAGATGTGCGGGTTAGGTTGATTGGCCATGCTAAAAATTACCTCTTAGAGTCCTGAGAAGCATAGGTTAGAGGGGTTAGAAGGTAAATATATAAGAATATGGGGATAGGGTCTGGGTGGGATTGTGGTCAGTGCAGACTCGATGGGCTGAATGGCCTCTTGCTGTACGGTAGGGTTTCTACGATTTGTGATTCTATGGTTAGTGCCTTGAGACCAGATAATATCCTGGTGAACCTCCTTTGCACTCTCTCCAAAATTTCCATGTTCTTCTGTATCTTAAAACTGGCTTTCCTGGTTCTAAATTCCCCAACCAGGGAAAACATCCTGTCTGAATCTAGCTGTCCAGCCCTGTTAGAATTTCATATTTCTCAATCTGACCTGATCTCCTCTCATCCTTTTAAATTCCAGTTCACACCAGCCTACTTGAACCAATCTCTCCTCAGTGCAGCCCTGCCAACCCCAGTAAAGGGAAAATCCAAAATAATTTTTGCAAATGTTTGCCTCATGTCTTGATTTCATTGTTAGTTTTGTTTACTTTTGCTTTTACAAACTTGAAACTTATTGTTCAACTTAATTGGTTAAAAAAAAGGCTATCAAGCACAAATACATAAAACACTATCATTCCCTGCAACTCAAAATATTTAAGTCAATATTCATTAATTTTTAATTGCAAATCGATTCAGTCCTAAATGTGCTTTTGTTTTCCTCTCAGGATTTGGTGTGTTATTTTGATGATAGTCCACTTTATTATTGTCAATTCCATACAAGAACCGTTCCTTCCCTGCTGCCATCAGACCTTATCTTAAGTTATCTTTCACTGCACTCTAGCTATATACTACATTCTGCACTCTCTCTTTTCTTTCCTTATGAACAGTATGATTTGTCTGGAGTTCAGATGAATGAGGGAGGATCTCATAGAGACTTAAAAAATTCTAACAGGACTGGACAGGGTAGACGCAGGGAGGGTATTCCCGATGATGGGGGAGTCCAGAGCAAGGATTCACAATCCAAGGATTTCAGTTAGATCAGTAAGGACAGAGGTAAGGAGATATTTCTTCACCCAAAGAGTGGTGAGCCTAATGGAATTCATTACCATAGGAAGTAGTTAATGCCAAAATATTGAATGCATTCAAAAGACAGCTGGATATAGCAGTTGGGGCAAATGGGATCAAAGGTTATGGGGAAAAACCAGGGTTAAGCTATTCAGTTGGATGATCAGCCCTGATTGTAATGAATGGAGAAGCAGGCTCAAAGGCCCAAATGGCCTCGTCCTGCTCCTATCTTGTATGTTTCTATTTTTCTGTATAGTGTGGAAGAAACAATAATTTTCGTTGTATCCCAATACAGAATGACAATAATAATTCAAATCAAAAGATCTTGCTGCTTTTGGGATGGATCTGCATTCAAATCTCATCCAGACAAATGCACTAAAGTTCCTGTATGGAATTATATGGGACAGTTTCATACATTTCTCAGTGGCCATGAATTATGGCAAATTGGTTGTATCATTCACATCTCAACAAGGCTCAGGGGGAAAATAAGTTTTCTTTCCTAAGGGTAGGATAAAATCTACAGCTAAATTTGCAATATATTGTTATGATATGCTTGACACTTTAACCCCTGAACTAAATTCATATTGCAACCAATTCCAAAATCTTTTTCAAGATTCAAGAAAGCAGTAATTTGCTTTTATCCAAAATATCCTTCTTTGACACTTTACATAATAGAACATAGACAGGAACAGCACAGGAACAGGCCCTTCGGCCCATGAAGTTGTATTGAACATGATATCACATTAAACTAATCCCTTCTGCCTGTCCTTGGTCCATATCCCTTTACTCCTTGCACATTCATGTGCTTATCTAAAAGCCCTTAAATCCCCTGCACCACCACCCCAACAGCATGTTCCAGACACCTACCACTCGCTGTGTAAAAAAACTTGCTCCTCACATTTCCTTTGAACTGTCCCCCTCTCACCTTAAATGACAAAGTATTCAGTTTGCTGAATTGAGCAAGGAACCCATCCAAAAATGCAGATTTCCATTTACATATTTTATGGAGAAATTATTTAGATTTAACAGACCTTTGTGCCATGGGCATAACTTCATTTCAATTTTATTAATGGATGTTTAGTTTTTTTATGGACTCATTAGGCCCTGGTAACAATAATAGCTTACAGTAGCTAAAGCTGGTAATGTAAAAAAAACCTAAAGTACTTTACAGAGACATTATCAAAAAGAATTGATGGGTTGACAGTATTGTTTAGCAAACTGTTTCTTCCCTAAGCACCATGCAATCAAAACACGTGCAAGTCTTCAGAAAATACATGTGGCCGTAACCCTGGGACAAGTGCAATTACAAGAATCTTTTTATTACTCTGGGACTTGAATTTGATCTTGGGCAAAAAAATAAGAATGTTAAGGGGGAGTTTTCATTGGATTAATAATCTAAGTAAATTAAATTTTGGACATTTAGACCAGGTTCACAACTGGTTCTGCCCATAATGCAGATCTGCTCTCCAATTACTTATGGTATGGAGATGCTGGTGTTGGACTGGAGTAACTGTCAACACTGTCAACTCCACTTAGTTGACAGTCTTATGGTTAGCTTGGTGACACAGTGGTTAGGACTGCTGTCCCATAGCGCGAGGGACCCATGTTAGAATCCCGGCTTGGGTCGCTGTCAGTGTGGAGTTTGCACATTTTCTTTGTGTCTATGTGGATTTCCTCTGGATTCCCTGGTTTCCTCCCACAATCCAAAGATGTGTAGGTTAAATTGATTGGCCATAGTAAATTGTCCCTTAGCGTAAGTATGCAGGATTACAGGAATAGGGACTGGGTGGGCTTGTGGTCAGCGATGGATTGAATAGCCTCCTTCTGCACTATAGGATTCTGTTCTGAGATAGTTAATGAAGGATAGAACCAATCTTTACACATTTTTACACATTGCAATTATATCCTCCCAAATTTTAGTCTGTATCTATTTGTAGGGGAGATCAAGTTGATCCCTTGTTAGTGCTCACTATCTACATACAATTAAACACAATTAGCATTCAATTCATACAGGCCAGTTGGATAAAGAACAATGGAATTGTCATGCTGATTAAATGAAGGATGTTTACCATTGTGACCACACTCCATAAACATAAGCTCATCCAAAACTCTGTTGACCATTTTCCAACATGACGCATTCAAAATAAAAATCCTTGTGTTCGCTAATGTATATGTTCTAGTAAAGCTCAATGCAAACCGGAGAAATAGAATCTCACCTTCTGGCTAGGCACATTACAGCTTTCCGGTCTCAATGTCAAATTCAATAACTTCAAGTGATTAGCTCTACCCCACCTCGACTTCTTTTGTTTTCACTTTATTTCATTCTTAACTGTTCTCTACCTTTTATTTCTTTATTGTCTTCATTTTTCTTTCTCCCCCATTCTTTCCCCCCTTTTCCTTATCTTTTTCTTTGCTTCCCCTTTCTACCCTTTACTCAATTTTACCTCTCTCCCACCCATCTCCCCCCTCCCTCCACCCCCACCACCCCCCCATCTCTTCTTCTGTTACAGCTTACTCTCTAATTTCAGCTTCTCTGCTGTTTGGTGAGTCACACCCTTTATTCCCTCTATGGACTGCTATTAGCAGTCTTTCCCCTTTGTTTTGTGCTTATGACTTATCTTTTGTTCCCTCACCCAGCAGTATAAATATCTCTCATTTTCTACGCCTTTTAGCTTTGACAAAGGGTCACCTGAACTCGAAACATCAGCTCTTTTCGCTCCTTGCAGATGCTGCCAGACCTGCTGAGATTTTCCAGTGTTTTCGCTTTTGGTTTCAGATTCCAGCATTTGCAGTAATTTACCATACGTTGGATGCTGCTTCACAAACAATTCAGTTTTAACAGTCTCATTTTTGTTCTCAAATCTCTCCATAGTCCTGCCCCGTCCTATTCTGTAATCTCCTCCTTCAATCTGCCTGCATTTTGTCCTCTGGCCTCGTGTACAACCCTCGTTTTAATTGCTACATCTTTGGCGGCTATGTCTTCAGCTACTGTAGCCTTAAGCTCCAGAATTCCTTCTGTTCTAATACAGCAGATGCTGCACAAAACAAATCCCAAAGGGATACTTGGCCCATGTAACATGGCACTCTTTGTATTCTAATAATGAGAATCAAAGTCAAATGAATTTAAAGCCACAAATTCCAATAACACCTTTGGAAATTTAAACATTAAGTTGAATTATTTATGAACAAATAGAACTTAAACACGTAAGATTACAGTTTCAACATTAAAATTTGCTTTACAGAACGTTATCCAAAAGAACCTCATTTTGTTAAATGCACAGGTAAATCACCTCTCAGACAATAGTTCCGTATAGATAATTAACTACAAAATTCCATGATATTACTACAAGACAATCTATTGTTGCTGCAGAAAAAGTATGCAACAGGATTTCTCTAACTGCCTTCCAGTCTGTTGTGGAAACGTAAGAAACTTCAAATACAAAGTTGTGGTTTTTGAATAAAGACATTTTTCTGGATTGGCTGAAGTTGTTGCTTCAAACTTTGCAACTTCCTCTTTTCCCAGGAGGTCTCACAAACCCAACTGCCCACACAGAGCTCAACATCTCTCCTTAAGTACACTTATTTCTCTTTTAATTTAATTACCATTCCTGGTTTATTCATGACCATTTCGAAGTTGTAACACCTTTTTACACCTGTTTGAAATGTAACTGCTGAAAATCCAATCCATGACTTATCTCCCAATGCAAATTTCTACCCACCACTTGTTTATTTAGAGATATTTCACTTGGCCTTACCCACTTTAAATGCATGCCTTCAGCACCTACACTCATTTTATATCTGAACCCTTACAATCTCTCTTCAATTTAATTAAATTGGTTTCGCACACACACATCTACAAACCTGCTTCACAGAATAACACAACAGATCCCAAAAATGTTAAAAATGAAAAAGTCTCTCATTTGCTAACCCTCTTCACCTCTCTACCTTGCTTTTTTCATTCAATATACTTATTAAGTTGTACTTCTTTATTCAAGCTTGAGATCATCTGCCCTAATATCTCCTTATCTCACTCTGCCAGTTTTTGATTGATCACACTCATGTGACACATTTTGGGATGTTCACTGCACTAACAGTGCAATATGAATGCAACTTGTTGTTTTAATTGCTGATGAAGATTGAAGCTGTAGTCCGCATTGCATTTGCTGTTAAATCCAAACAAGACAAGCAAGAAATAGGTATTCTTTTTTTCCAGGACCATCATGCAGTAGCATATGTCTGCCCAATGTTACAATAACTGTTTCTAAAAAATCATTTGCGGGACAGGGGTGTTGCTGGCTGGCCAGCATTTATTGCCCAGCCCTAGTTGCCCTTGGAGGGCTGTTAAGAATCAACCGCATTGCAGTAGCTGTGGAGTCACATGTAGGCCAGACCAGGAAAGGATGGCAGATTTCCTTCTCTAAAAGACATTAGAAAACCAGGTGGGTTTTTCCGACAATCAACAATTATTTTGTGTCATCAGTAAATTCTTAATTCCAGATTTTGTTTTCGTCGTGGCAGGATTTGAACCCAGGTCCCCGGAACATTAGCTGAGTTTCTAAATTAATAGTACAACGATAATACCACTAAGCTATTGCCTCCCCTAAAATAAAGCTCTAAATTAAGTTACACTGAAAAAAAAATGTTTTACTGATATTAAATATGGTGCGTAATATTTTCCCAACATGTTAACTTGTTTCACACCTTGTGAGTTTCGGGGAATTTCAAATTGCTCTGGCAGCAATTGAATATAATGTTTGAATATAACTTTAAAAGCTTATATCCGTAAAATCACCCCCTTGACATTTTTCCTGATTTAAGTCTCAGTGCTGCCATTCAATGCCACATTTCTCCCTTCAGCCAGGCGGGTGTGATGAACACACTGTTGTGGAAGCCTCTCTGTGGCTGACCAAGAGATGATGTGTTTCTGTGGGGAGGGACTGATGTGCTACTTTCCTTTTGGTTTCATGGCCATCACTTTCCTTTCGTCCCAGTGATCAAGCCCTCATGCACTTTGCGGCATTTTGCCTAATGGACTGGCTCAGAGTTGAGTAACCTCGCTCAATGAAAGTAATATGAATGTCAGGGAAAGCTCAAACTCAGAATTTTAATTTCCTCAGCCAGTAAGAAAACACTCACTTCTTCACCTAGGACCCATCGACCTAAATTCCAAGTTATTTTAAATGTTAGAAAATGGGATGAAGTGTTGCAGAAACAATTTCACGTTGGGGAGGATGAAAGGAGTAAAAATGATTCTGTTTTCTTCGATCTTATTTTATTGAATACAATTCCTAAACTGCTCAGTGAGAGAAGCTACTGCAACTCAGACCCTGACATTTAAAAACTGACGGAATCTCTGGCGCTGCTTATTCAATGCACATAAATTACAGGTTTAACAGATTTGCTATGCAAACAGCAAAATCTGGTCGGATGCCATCAATGTATTCAGATTGGATTAGTAGAATGATCAACCAATCATTCCACCTCTGCTATTGACATTTGTGTCTTCTTTTGGTGTGTTTATAATGGTATGAAGCCATTCTGCACAGTAGACTATCTGAATTATTGTGATAAGGTGTGCCATCTGAAGTGTCAGATATGTTTTTCTGTTCAGAGCCTAACTAATCTCCTGCGTACCTTTTGCCTTTAGTTTGCAAGCTTCGAAGTTACTTAGATCCTGCCTGGCTGTGTGATTTTACATGCTGTAATTTTTCATCATCATACAGAAAGATTCCTATTGTTCCCGATGACTGTCCAAATCATAACAGAATTTACAAAGAAACCGGGTACGATGATGTGATAAATAACAAATAGAAAAAGTCTTCATTCCATTTTGCTACCAGAATCTGCGTTTGAAATTTCTATGCACTGCCCATTTCAAATTGAGAGAATCTTTCATAGGTATTATCATACATTTTATAATTCTAGGATTGGACTGTTCTTGCAGATAGCGGGGCTGAGCATCCAAGAGCTTTAGCAACTCAGTTACACTGCAATTCCAGAGGTACAGGGAGACAGGGTGGCACAGTAGTTAGCACTGCTGCCTTGCAACGTCGGGGACCTGGGTTTGTTTCCGGTCTTGATTCACTGTCAGTGTGAAGTTTGCATGTCTCCCCGTGTCTGTGTTCGTTTCCTCTGGATACTCCAGTTTCCTCTCACACTCCAAAAATGTGTGGATAAGGCTGGTTGGCCATGATAAATTGACTATTAATGTCAGGGAAATTAGTGGATAAATAGGAAGGGTTATGGGGATAGGATTGTGGTCAGTGCAGACTCGATGAGCCAAATGGACTCCTTCTGCACTGTAAGGTTTCCATGATTCTATGAAGGGTAGAAGAGATGCAAACTACCTAGGAATATGGATATGCTTGTTTGAGGGGCTTTATGATTGGGAGGGAGTCTTTATCTACCTCATGGAAGATATCAGAGACAATGGAATTCTGGGGATGATGCTACTGTTTTAGTGGAACGAGGACATTGGTTCAAATCCCATCACAGCAGTTGGTAGGACTTAAATTAATTAAAATGTGTTGGCTTCAAAATGTTAGAATTAATCCCCATATCTTTCCAGAGGAAGATATCTATCATGTTTGTGTGGTGACTCTGAACCAAACTGAACAGCTATATTCTGCCATTGGGTAGACTAGGATGAGTAGAACAGTGCATAGTATAAGGACTCTGCTTCCTAAGGTGATATCAATGCAATAGTAAATAGTCAGGAGACAGCTGTCAGTGAAGTTCACAAGGGTTACTTCTAATCCTGTGATAGTACAGTGGTTAGCACCGCTGCCTCAAAGCACCAGGGACCCAGGTTCAATTCCAGCCTTGGGTAACTGTATATTCTCCCCGTGTTTGTGTGTGTTTCCCCCAGGTGCTCCGGTTTCCTCCCAGAAGTTTGATTCATTAGCTAAAGGGCAAATTTTGATTTGACTTATTGTTGTATGTATGAGTGTACAGTGAAAAGCATTGTTTCTTGCGCGCTATAGGGACAAAGCATACCATTCATAGAGAAATGGTGGTGGTGATGGGGGTCCTCAACTTTGCAGTTTGTGGACTTTTGAAGCAGGTGATGCTCACCATGTATTTTAATGTCACAAGTCATTAGCTGAGGTACTTAAATGAAAGATGTTCTTAACCTTCTGTGGAGTCAACACTGGAGGTCCTAAGCAGTCAACACATTATTCCGTGAAAATTTGAGTCCAAAGGTTGTGAGCTGTAAACAGTTTGAAAAAATACTGATGGTTACATTGGGAGCAATTTGTAATGATCGTGCAGGAAGCTCATTGATACTGCAATAAAACATAACGGCTTAAGCATTTTTCTCTTTATCATCAATATAATAAATGTGTGATTGTTATGACATAAATTAAGAGTATTTGTGCTATTGATGATGTGTTTATTCCATGCATTGTTGTGTTAATTTCTTGAGGGCTATTGGTGATAAAAAGCTGTGCATCTGTAGGTTATCACTATAACTTCGAGCACAATAGTCTAGCATCGATTGAGATAGTTCCAGTGTATGATTAAAACAAATAGCAGTGATGACACCTACAACATAGGAAAGTTTAGCAAATGGGTAATTAATTAAGAACAAAGTGGTGCAAAGTCAAAAAGGAGAGATGCTTAGAAGTTCTGAAGCAGGGTGATCTTAAGGAGAGCTGTAAAGGAGGATGAGGGGATAAGGTTTTGGAAGGAAATGTCAGAGCTTGTAGCTTAAACAATATTGGCATCAATCTGATAATATGGAAAATTGCACAGGTATATCCTGTACACAAAAAGCAGGACAGCCAATTGCCGCCCCATAAGCCTACTCTTGATCGTCAATAAATAGTAAAATAATTAATCAACAGTGCTATAAAGTGACACTTTCCTGGTCAGTTTGGGTTTCACAGAGACCTTGGTTAAAACATGGGTAAAGGAGCTGAACCCCAGGGTGAGTCGAGAGTGTCTGCTCTTGGCATTAAGACTACATTTGACTGAGTATGGCATCAAAGAATCCTAATAACACTGGAGTCAGTAAAAGTCGGGGAAAAACACTATGCTGGTTGGAATCATCTGCAGCAAAGGAACATGATCATGGTTGTTAAAGGTCAGTCATCTGAGCTTCAGGACATCATTGCAGGAATTCCTCAGGTTGACCTGTGCCCAACCATCTTCAGCAACTCCACAAATGATCTTCATTCCATTATAAGGTCAGAAGTAGGGATGTTCGCTGATGATTGCGTAAGTTCATAACCATTCGTGATTCCTCAGTTATTGAAGCAGTCCATGTTCAAATACAGCAAGGCCTAGTCAGTGTCCAAGTTTGGGCAAATAACATTTGCACTGTACAAGTGCAGGCAATGTATCTCTAGCAAGACAGAATCTAACCATCACCTCTTGACATTCAATGGCATTCCCATTATATCAACATCCTAGGAATTACTATCGACCAGAAACTGAATTGAACTAGCCATATAAACACAGACTACCAGGAGAGGTCAAAGGCTAGAAGTCCTGTGGTGAACAGGACTCCCCAAAGTCTATCCACAATCTACATGGCACAAGTCTTTTGGAATACTCTCCCTTGTCTGAGTAAGTGCAGCTCCAACAACACTCAAAAAGTTTGACACAATTGAGGATAAAGCGTTCCACCTGATTGGCATCTTCTCCACAAACATTTAATCCCTCCACCATGACGAACAGCGGCAACCATGTGTATCACCTACAAGATGTACTGTATGAATCATCAAGGCTTCTGAGACAGCACCCTTCAAACCAAGTAATAGTGAAGGAATGGCGATATATTTCCAAGTCAGGATGATGAGTGAATTGGAAGGCATGTCTAAGTGTTGGTGTTCTCAAGTCCCTGCTTTGAAGTGGTACCTGCTTTAAACTTTGAGATGGATATGTGGGACTTTGTGCAGGTTAGGATACGGCAGCAGCAGATCATCAAATGGGTTGATTTACTCAGGATTGGAGGTGGTGAGGTAAATAATTAAAGAAGGTCAAATCAGTGCTTCTAGTGGTGATTTTATCTTGGGTTTTGGGCTGATGTAATAAACAACTTTCCTCCTGTGACTTCTGATCACATTGTAAATTTTCAATTGAATGGTTGCCTTGTAATTGAATGGCAACTACCTATTAACTCTGTACATCCCTTACAAAGAATAGATTACTTTTACTGCCACAGTAACATGCTCATGTAAAATTAATTCTAATTGCCCTTTGCATTTCACCTTTTGCATAATAAGTAGTGTAACTGGTTTGAAATTGTATTTTAAGATGGGATTGGGATATATTCATGTAACTCGTGAAGGATGTTGGTGGGACTTTGCACTTGAATATCATTTACTTATGCCGAACATGAGTAAGATATTGCGTTAATATAAGTACACAAACTGGTGTAGGAATAACATGGTTTTTTATTTCCACACTCTCTAGAATCTTCCATTTAAAAATAATGAAAACAATACAAGAGAAGACAGTGTTCTGTAAATTGCTGCAATATTCCCATCAGGGGGGCCTCTAGTGGTCAACTAAAAATATGCAAGTACAATACATATCAATAATCATAGTAATAATGGTCCATTTTAAGAGCTAAAGAACAATTCTTGAAAAGCTATATCTAAGGTGTTTCTTGCAAGTGTTTCATATTGATCTTTGAGATTTGACAATGCTGCAGAAAAATAATCTTTTCTTCTTTGCAGGCTTCAAACCCATCATATCTTTCCTACTTCTGGGAGATATGATGACATAGTGGTTAACACTGCTGCCTCACAATGCCAGGGACACAGGTTTGATCCCCAGCTTGGGTTATTGTTTGCACAGAGTCTGCACTTTCTCCCCATGCCTGTGTGAGTTTCCTCTGGGTGCTCTGGTTTCTTCCCATACAAGATATGCGGGTTAGGTTGATTGACCATGCTGAATTCATAGAATCCTTTAGAATCATAGAATTCCTAGAACGCAGAAGGAGGACATTAGGTCCATTGAGTCTGTGCTGACAATAATCTCACCCAGTCTCCATCCCTGTAACCCATATATTTAATCCCTCTAATTTACACATCCCTGGACACTAAGGGGCAATTTAGCATGTCCAATCAGCCTGACCCGCACTGTGGGAGGAAAACTGGAGCACCTGGAGGAAACTCATGCTGATATTGGGAGAATGTGCTCATTCCACAAAGACAGTGACCCAAGCTGGGAATCAAACCCCTGCGCTGGAGCTGTGAGGCAGCAGTGATAACCACTGTGCCACTGTACGGCCCGTAATTACCCCTTAGTCGGGGGATTGATAGGGTAAATATGTGGGGTTATGTGGGATAGGGCCTGGGTGGGATGATTGTCGGTGCAGGTTTGATGGGCTGAATGGCCTCCTTCTGCACTGTAAGGATTCTATAATTAAGTATAGTGTGACAGTACATTTCTGACTTAAGTAGGACGTGATTAAGGTGCAAATAGAGATCTCTGTCCACCTGCCCTGCAACACCCCAGTTCATCATCAAATGACTCTCCCAATTACTTTAAGCTGACGGTATGGTCTCACTGATAACTGAGATTGTTTCTCCTGAAATAAGAAATACTAATTACTGCTGAGCCAGTCATGTTGTACTGGAATTATGAAATTAACATTATTTCTACTCCCTCAGCACCATTAAGGAAGGAGTTATGTTTCAATCAGTCAGCCCAGCTTTTAATTGGTGTGTCATTTCTCGAAGCATCAGCTTGAGTTGATAATATTTGAGGTTTTATTGAAGTAAACAATTGCTGAATGTAGGTCTGGCAGATTTAGCTGTAAAATTCTTCAACAATAACTTGTGGGTGTCATAGTAAAACAGCCCAAGGTGCTTCACAAGAGCATTGTCGAAGAATATTTATCTGGAAACAACATAATGAAAAGTTCATCGAGTAGTCAAAGGTAGGCTTGCATTAACACTGCAATGAAGTTACTGCGAAAGTCCCCTGTTTGCCATACTCTGGTGCCTGTTCAGGTACACTGAGAGAGAATTTCGCATGGCCAAAGCACCTAACCAGCACGTCTTTCGAACTGTGGGAGGAAACAAGAGCAACTGAAGGAAGGCCATACAGGGAGAATGTGCAGACTCGGCACAGACTGTGACCCAAGCTGGGAACTGAACCTGGCTCCCTAGCACTATGAGGCAGTAGTGCTAACCACTGAGCCACCCTGCTGCCCTCCTCAGCCACCATGCCATCCTAATGGTGTAGTAAGCCAGAGGTCCAACTGTGGTAAATTTTGAGGAGTGATGGAAAAGAACAAGATAGAGAGTGGAGATGTTTCGTGAGGGAACTGCAGAACTTGGAAGCTGAAAGAATGGCTACCATTGGCGGAATGACAGAAATAGAGGAGGCGCAGGAAGCCAGAATTGGAAAGACAGCATAGATCTCAGAGATATACAAGACTAGAAGAAATTACTGAGATGGGAAGGGTTGCGGATATGGCGCTATTTGTAAAAAGGATTCAAAGTAATAAAATTGCAGTATTTCTAGATTGGGAGCCAATGTAGGCAGTGAGAACAGGCGTGGTAGATTTGGTGCATTTTAGGAGCAGCAGTGTTTTAGATGACCTGAAGTTTATTTGGTATCATCAGCTTTTGGAGCACTGCTACTTCATCACTTGTTGACAAATTAACAATGGTTCAATAAATGTACAAATGAGGGAAGATGGTTAAATGTGGAAATCCAAAATCCAAGATATAATGCTTTGCCATTAGTTTCACAAAAATTATATCTTGCTGCCTGTCTCATCATTGTCGATGGTATGTATTTGTCAAATTTGCAAAGTAGATACAAACTAAATCAAACTTGGAAAGTTAAGACTCATCCGGTTCAACCTCTTAACAATAGGATAAGTGTTAATTAATACCAATCATCCCTATCTCTTTATTACTATTCCTGAACTTGATTTGACATTGACATTGAGTTCACCCTCTCTAACTTATATTTCCTTCACAGTTCTTGCACTATTTGTTTTGCAATCCTTCAGTATGATTGGTTAAGTAGATAGTTTCTTGCCCCGTCCACTCTGGACCTGGTAGCCCTGTTTCAATCACTGTGACACTGTCTGCTTTCACTTCTAGCAGTGTGCTGTGCAAAACAATTTAAAACCTAAATGGACAAAGACAAGTCTAACTAATGGAAAGTGTTGGTCAGTTCACTCCTGCAACAAATTATGGCCTGGTGTTTTTTGATCTTGGTGGACTAAAAATATTGCACCATGCCACTTAAAGCTGAAAACTTGGTGCAACACTAAAGTGTGGCGTTGTTAATGGGAACATACAAACCAGTTAACCCTTCACATAACTTCCACATTCAATGTGAACATGGCTGATCTGCTGACCTAACTCCTTATCTATTATGCAAAATTCTCCAGCCTTTCAGTCGTGTGTTTTCCGCTGGCGGGAGGTGGCACTGTGTTTGCGAGCATCAGGATTCTCTGATCCTGCCTCAGTCGATGGGAATTCCCATTGACGTCTCCCTGTGCCAGTGGGAAAACTGTGGATGGGACTGTGCTGCCAGCGGGACTGGAGAATCCTGCTGATGTGAACGACTGGAGAATTCCAATCTTGGGCCTTTGCCCATATTCCTCAATATCTTTGGTTTTAGAAAATCTATCCATTTCAATTTTAAAATTAAAAACTGAATATCACCAATTGGCTGCATTCAGAAGCGAGTTCCACACTTCTGCAACCATTTGCATAAAGGAATGTTTGCTCATTTTACTCTTGAAAGGTTTGACTTTTGATGATGCCTCTTAGTAGTAGAACAAGCAAAGCTGCATCTATCTGATCCATCTATTTCCTTTAGTACCTTGTAAAAAGATGATTGCACCACCCTTTAACCTTTTCAATTCTAGAGAATACAACCCCAGTTTGTGTCACCTCTCTTCTTAATTTATCTCTTGGAGTCCAGATCTCATTCTGGTAAATCTAACCATACTCCCTCCAAGTCTAGTACATTCTTCCTAAGATGTAATGCGCAGAACTGCTCAATAGTACCCCAGATGTGTTTGGGCCAGGGTTTTATGTAGGTAAAGCAATATCATACCCCTATTTTCAACAGAATGGCTTTTAAAACAGCAATTATTCATTAGTTGATGGTTTCAGGGAACAGAAATATTCATTACCTTTCCTAACTGATCAATACAAAACTGAGAGATAATGTTTCATTTAAGACAGGAAGGCTAAAGATATATTCCTTTTTAAATTAAAAATATCATTGCATTGACTTTGCATTTATTTTTATCATTGCAGAAATGGTATCACAGGCATTGTGGATGCAAAGATCTTTGGATAAGAATTTCACAATAACACAATAAAGGGTTACACAAACACGCAGTGATTGAATGTCTCATAAATAACTGAATGTAACACATGCCAGACTGGATAAAGAGAGACCAGTAATGTACAAATCCCTGTGGTTTCATTGAAACAGGCTGATGACAGAGGAATGGCCTGGTTTTGATAGCTAATAATGAACTGCTGGGATTCTGATCATGGCATAGATTCTTAATTCACTCTTGTACGACACTTCTGGGGCATGATTTGCTTGCAATTTCTAGTTCCAAGCTGTTGACCAGTGATGAATAGTCTAGCGAAAAGATGGATGGCTCTTCTGAAGATAAATTAGCTTGAAAATGGCATGAAAGTAGCTTGAAAACTTTATTGGATCAATAAAGAGCAGTGTGGGGGTTGCTGACGAGGGGTCAATATGCACATTTTGGCAAGATTTACGTTGTCCAATGACAAAGATAAATGAGCTGAAGCACTACGTTCTGGCACAGAATTTCTTTCATGCAGATACAAGACCTGATGCCTAAATATGAAAATTATGTGACTCCAATATTAATTTATAAATTCGCAGCAGATTTACTACGTGTTTGGATAAAATAATGGATGATAATTAAGAATTTGCTGGTACTTTAGATTTCAAATCACCTTAAAAAAAAGACCAAAATAAATTTAAAACATCTTTGAGAAGCCGGTATTGAATCATTAGCTCTTCATCATGTACACAGAACATGTTATTCTCTGTAATGCGCAGTGAAATAGAAACCTGGTATCGTTGCAGTTCGGCCATGTGTTACTGTATCACTTCCGATTAAATTACTTCATTCCGTAATAGCTGGGTTCCAGTGATATTAATTAATTCTGGAAGCTTGCCTTCCACTCTTACCTGCCATGAAGTCACCATTGACAAATTAATAGAGAGCGTTAGAAATAATGGAACAGCTATGCCCTGAGGAGCTCCACCTGTGTGTATCAGATTGAATAGTATAGGCTGAGATTTTTTTCACAGATGAAACATGTCTCCGGGTCGACATGACATTGATACACTATTTGATCTTGACATTTGCAATCTACAACATCACTCCAATCCTGAGATGCGCCACTGCATTGCAATGGGTTCCGCCCATGTGCTATCTTATACACAAAATAAATATATTTACTTCCGTGTAATTTGAGACAGGGAAAAAAAACCTTTTAAACCAATAATATCCACCAGGCATCTTCAGGACATGCTTTGCCGTTCATTTATCTAATGCTTCACTGCAGACAACCCATCACCCACAATTTTTGTTTGACATAATGGCAAATCATAATTGAATACTTCTTAAAATTATGGTTTCTTGACCTTGAGATCGTTTGGAGCAGTTCCTGAGTTAACGGAATGAGGACTCAAACGGCTGCCAACCTTGAGAAACTTGCAATGAAATTGATAATTCACCTCATGACTTATTTAAACCAGTTCTCTTGAGGGAAGAGCACTGGTCTTTAAGGGTCAGATCAGGTTCACAGCTAAGCATTATATCTGTCTTTCCGAGCTTTGACTCTCTGTGAACTAGTAACAGAAGCAAGTCAAAAACAAGCATCAATGGAGGTGCTAGACATTCAGTTTATTTGATTTGACTCAGTGACCAGGGTTTTACCAGCCCTCTCAAGCCAGGCTGCGAGGCAGGAGAGAAGTCCAACATCTTCCTACTGCCATGGAATATTGTGAAAAGTGGGAATAGCAGTAGTTGGGTCTCAAACTGACTGGAGTCTATTGGCCAATTAAGGTAATTGGCCAACTGGTCTATGAACAACCATTTTACACCCCCAGCAGTGTTTTACTGTTCTCAGAATGGCCCACTCCCGAAGCCAGATAGATTGAGGCACCATCCTAGCAACCTCCTAGTTGTGGATGGGGAAGGGGTTGGGGGAAAGCTGAGTCTTTCTTTCTGCTGGCTCCACAACCCCACAGAGTGCCCCATAGCAGCAGTGACTGTCCCTGTAGTTCTGAAGTCAATGCTAAAAGATTATTAAAGATATTATAGCAGAGCACTCAGAAAAAAGTCGAGGTAATCAGATAGAGACAACTTAGTTTTGTGAATAGCCGATTATGTTTAACCAATTTATTGGAATTCTTTGAAGAGGTAATGTATTATAGATAACCCATGGATATGTAAGAGAACTTTATCATTGTTGCTAGAAGTATTTAGTACAAAAATAGGGAGGTTATGCTTCTGTTCGATAGGATATTGTTGAAGCCACATCGAGAGTACTGTGTACAGTATTGACCCATTATTCAACAAAGAATTAAAATGCATTGAAAGGATTTCAGACAAGACTTACAAGCCCAATATCTGAAATGGGTGGCTTTTTTATGAGGAACGTTAGATAGGCCGGGGCTGTATTTGCTAGTGTGTAAGAAGTGACATGATTGAAACACATAAGATCCTAAGGATCTTGCCAAGATAGAGAAGTTGTTTTCTTTTGTGGGAGAATCTGGAACTAGGAACCATTCTTTAACAATAAAGGATTGCTAATTTAAAGTAGAGATAAGGAAAAATATTTTCTCCTATATGGCACAGAAGATGGTAAGTGCCAAGCTGCCAAACCCCAAAGAGAAACATGAAGCAGCTGCCAGGACACTTTTGTGTATTATGAGGAAGTTTTCCAAAATCAAAGTAACATCTCAGACCAATTGTGATGATTTTACATAAAAGTGGAACATTTATTAAACTGAAGAAATAAAAACGTGCATTTAAACCCAAGAACGCCATGACGCAGTTAGTCAACAGTCCTTTTCAATGTTCTCTGAACAAATTTTGAATTAAATAACTTAAAGCTAAACCTCACTTTAAATGGCAACAGTCCAAATAAATTTTTTAACTTATAAAATTCCAATAATTTTACCACACATTGTCTTGTGGCTCTTAGAGTTTCTCTGAGGGCGACAGTAAACTGCTCTTCAGATATGTTCTTTCCTTTACGAATTTCCTTCAGACCTTACCAGCCATCACCATTCAGTCTTCATTGTTCTTGTTTTCCTCTTTTGATCTTACTCTCCATTGTTTCCTACATTCAAACCAGCTCTTTCTTTGTGTAATGTTTATACTTGCATACCTACATAAAATCTTGGCTCCCTCAGTTCATCAACACATTAAACCATTTGCTTTCACGCCTTTCTTATTGCAGGCTTGTCTCTAACCACATTAAACCAGTCACACCTCCAGAAACTTGTTTTCCAGTGAATGCAATATGAAAATAATATTCCATAAACAATAAAACTCCTTTTTCTGATACTCTTAGGATCTTGTGCCCCTTGGGGGTACAAGTTCAAGATAAGGGGGGAAAGGCTCAGTGGAGATATGCGCGGAAATGTTTTTACACAGAGGGTTGTGGGGACCTGAAATGCACTGCCAGATGAGGTGGTTGAAGCAGTTATGTTAGCCACATTTAAGACTTATCTTGATAGGCATATGAACAAATGGGGAATACGGGGATATAAGTGGTTGGTTTAGATAGGACAATGTGATTGGCGCAGGTTTGGAGGGCTGAAGGGCCTGTGCTATACTGTTCATTGTTCCTGAGGCCTTTAGCCTTTGGAATTCCCTTCATCAAAAGGCAAGCAGATTCTTTGAATATTTTTAAGGTGGAGATGGGCTGATTATTGTTAAGCGGGGGGCGGAGGAGGGGGTGGTGGTGGTGGTGGGGATGAAAAGTTTTTGGCGGTAGGTTGGAATGTGGAGTTGAGATTACAATTAGATCAACATTGATCTTATTAAATGACAGTGGAGACTTGGAAGGACCGAGTGGTTATTCCTACTCCTAATCTGTATCTTCGTATAAAATCTGCAAGCGTTAACTTTTGAAATTAACCCAAAAGTAATGGGTAACTTGGAACATGTTCTATCAGGTCAAGCTACCTGCAAGCATGGAATTGCATCCCAATGTGGTGGTCAGTGCTTCAGAAGAAGGAAATTGCCTCTAGTGTCAGGAGGATTAGCAGTGTAAATATGTGGAGTTATGGGAATAGGGCCTGGGTGGGATTGTAGCCGGTGCAGATGTGATGGGCCGAACTGCCCCAGTAAATGAATTTACTGCATGTCGAAGACTGGAACTTTGATCATGCTACACTGAGGTTAGGAAGGGATAATAATGTAGCTTTGCAGCAAGATTTAATTTTCTCTCCATCCATCAGTGTCGAAAGCTATACTTTGTTACAAAACTATTTCATTCAGCAGTGCCATGCTGACCTATGTTCAACCAGGTGAATCTTCAAATCATAACCTGAATAGTTTTTCATTGCACTTTGGCACGGCTGTAATTGTAGCTCAGATGCAGTGAGAGGAAGGACTGCCTGGTATTTAAAGTGGCAATGTATTACTGGGAACTCCTGCCAGAGAGGGACAGGTATCTTGATACTGGATACTTGAATTTTGAGAGCTCAAAACTAATTTCAGCTTTGGAGAAAATTTTCTTTGAACTTTCACACATACACTTTTTCCTTTTGGGGAACAGTGGGGGAAGTGCTGGAAGGATTCTCAAGCTTGTTATCAGCCTGTTGAATTGTTATGAATGATTCATCCAGGGCCAGTAAGTCCTTGAGTTGGACTTGAACCCAGAGCTTTTGGCCCAGAGGCCAAATGCTACCAACTCTGCCATGGGCATATAGTAATGTTAGATCTATCGTGTCTGAGGAATAAGCAGTGGCAAACATTTATCATTTTAAACAATGACCTGGATTGTCCACACCTTCTCGTGGCTTATTTCGTGTTGGCGAAAGCTGCTCGCCATTGGCTGGTAGCAGGATCCTCCAGTCCCACTGCTGTCAATGGGGCTTCCTGTTGTTCGCATCCCGCCATCATGGTTTGCCATTGGTGGGACTGGAAGATCCTGCCAGTGGGAAGGGCTGGAAAATTCCAGCCGAAAAAGTCTAGCCAATTTACCAGTAAACAAATAACCGTGGTATGAAATGATGTTGTGTATCCAGTTAGTTCTCTCCCTTCAATTTAAAGCTGATTGATATGTTGAGAAAAAGTTCAAACATTTTACAATGAATGAAGATTCTTCTTGTCAACTTTCCATATCAAATGAAATGTTTTTCACCACGGAAGTTAATTCCTGTTTCTTCTAATTTCTCTGACACGATGAATCAGAAGGCATATAGGAGGAAGGATAAACTTAAGTGGACAACTTGTTTAATGTAATGGGAAAAAAAATGAAAAAAATGGAAGCTTGTGGGCTGAAGGCATGAGATGTACGATGGCGGGAGGGTCAGTGTAAGGGGGAACTTCAATTCACTTCTCGGCAGATGAGATGTAAAGTTGAATAGAATGAATCTAAAACGGAGAAAAAATATTAAGCTCAGTATTTCAAAAATAATGGGATAGACTGTGAAACTGTTTATATGTGTGATTGCAACCTTACTTTAACCCAACACACTGTTGTAAATAGGCCCTAAGGTCAATAATACTCATTATGCAAGCAACCACGGAAGTTTCATTTGAACATTTTGCGATTGGGGTGAAAGGTGTTCATTTCGTTTAGATCAGGAAATTGTCACCTTTTATCTGATTTATACTCAAAATACACGTCAATTCCAATTCTGAGCTCAGACTGTGCCAATATTTGGATATGCAAAAGATTCAAAATACCACAGTCCAATTTAAATCTCTTTTAATGTGGAAATGTGACATGGAGCACATGAAGGGAAATATTTGCTTGCTAATCCCACCTGAGGAAAAGGAATATTTTGAAATTGATAGTGTTTGTTCCCTGGCAGCAGCAGCAGATAGGAGTGAATTATAGTAGGGAGTGAGTGTTTTACTACACTGGGTACCCTTATAATGGGATCTTTGGGGCTCATACCTCGAGATTGCATTACAGATGGGGTTGCATTATACCAAGGCCCTTCCAAAGGTGCTGTAGACAGATTAATAAAAAATTAAGATAATCAATACAAGTAAATTAAATTGTATTTCTTCTGATACCAGAAGTTTAAATATACATCATGACACCAGTTGGCACGGTGGCACAATGGTTAGCACTGCTGCCTCACAGTGCCAGGGACCTGGATTCAATTCCAGCCTCAGGTCATTGTTAGTGTGGATTACTTCTGGAGGGTGCTCTGGTTTCTTCCCACAGTCCGAAGGTGTGCAAGTTAGCTTGATTGGCCATGCTAAATTGCCTCTAGTGTCAAGAGGATTAGCAGTGTAAATATGTGGAGTTATGGGAATAGGGCCTGGGTGGGATTGTAGCCAGTGCAGATGTGATGGGCCGAATGCCTCCTTCTGCACTGTAGAGATTCTATGATTATTAAATAGGCAGACACCTGTTGAAGAAAATTAGTCATTTTTTTTAATTGTTCACATTTACTTCTCGCTTCTACCTGTGCTGGATGTAGGATGTTCTGAAATTGGGTCATACTTAAAACATAGTAATACATAGCAGTAACATGGCTATTTACCAGTGGTTGATGTTCTGTTCCCTATCAACCATCTTTCTTTTAATGAACAAAGAACAAAACAGCACGGGAAACAGGCCCTTTGGCCCAACAAGCCCGTGCCGCCACCCCGATGTTCCCATCTCTACCTGTGATCCCTGTCCATGTTTATAGATCTTCACAATTTGATGACTCAGTCTTAGTGCCATTGTCATCATCATCATCATCTTAAATTTGGGGACATCATTAGGATTTGCATCTGTCACACCAGCCAATATTTATTCATCTGTTATTGCCTTGTTGGTAGCTTCATGGGCATTGATATTCACATTAATGTCATTAGTATATAATTCAGCTCCATGTACAGACCCGGTGTTGTTTAGATCTTGGACATTGAATCCAGAACTGTGATCCATCTACTTCCTATTGCCTTGGGAAAGAAGTGAGTATAATCAAGGACTTAACACACCGCAGACAAATTCTCTTCCACCTTCTTCCATAAGGAAAAATACAAAAGTCTGAAAATACATACCAACTGATTTAAGAACAGCTTCTCCCCTGCTGCCATTGGACTTTTGAATGGTTCTATCACATATAAAGCTGATCTTTCTCTTCACCCTATCAGTAACTGCAAAACTATTTTCTTCACCCTATCCTTTCTTTCTGCCCTATGTGCTCTATGAATTATATGTTTAGCTTATACAGCTCGCAAGAAACAATACTTGTCACTGCATCCCAAAAATGTGACGGTAATAAATCAATCAATCAATCACTATCGTTCACAACTCTCTTCTCATTTTTGTGTAGTTTTTCTTCAGTGAAGCCTTCAAAATCACATGTTGTCACTGCTGGTTTCTGTCTGGAAGCCAACACTCAGGGCATGTCAGCAGGAGTTTTTGGTACTGCTCATTAGCACTTCATGCCAGGCATGGCTGCATATGTAGATTCCCTTTTCCATGTTGAGTTACTTCAGGCAAGTTGTCATGTCATCCTCATTAGCCACCATTCTTTTAATCAGTTCCTTTCCATAATTCTATTTGAATGTTAATATTATGTCTTTGTCAAGAGGTTGAATTTTTGAGGCAATGTTATTGGGTAGATAGTCACATTTGATGTTCTCATCAGGTGTTACCGGGAAGTGGGTGGGGGTGTTGACGATTTATGAGGGTTAGATGTGCAAGGCAGTTTTCAAGTGGCCAAATAACCTTCTTCAATAGTTTGTGCTGCCTGAGATGTTTTCTGATGTTTGAGAAAGGTTCATGATGTAACCGGTCTTCAAAGATTGATGAAAATGTTCAAGCTTTGGTATTCCGTGACTATCACTACAGTCTTGATTTTCGGTTAGATAATAGAAGCAATATAGTTTGGTAAGTTTTCCCATGAAGAGTGGAAGCAATTTGTCTCAACCAGTGTTCTTTTGCATTGTCAGTCTCATATTTATCTGTTTATATCTGGAAATGTTGTTGATCTTATTTCTCATTGCCAGTGTCCTCTCTGGGAACAGGGTAGTTGTAAAGGTAACTTCTCTATCCCTCTGCTATGGGAATCATTACAGGTGGGATGGACAATTTAATGGACCATTCAAAATTCCACTGACCTCGGGTGGGAATTTCAGATCTCTGGGCGGTCGCTAGTTTGTAAATGTTTTGCTGTGCCTTGTAAAGGCCCATTATATCTGTGACTTTAAACATGGATTGCATTCAGGATGTCATTGTAGAGAACGGCCTTTTATTTGAGAAATTGATATTTAAAGGCCGGTAAGGTGGCTGCTGAAGGCTCAGGTGACTTTTACAATTTTTACATAGATTCACAATCAGTTAATGTCTCTAGCAAGTTCCTAATTGAATGAACATGGGTGTGGTTACATTGCCACCTTGGAGACCAAAATAGCTGTTCACATTTCTGTCATTGCTTTTCCATTACCAGTTGCCCAGACTCTCTCTCTCTGGAGGACAAACATTAGCTTTAGTTACTCTTTTCTATATACATATTTATAGGCCTAAATTTTCAGAATAGCAAGAGATTGGGCTCAGCTATCTGAAGAGTTGGCCAGGAACACATCATCCCCGCAGCTAAAATACGTACAAATGACTGTTGATTGGCAATAAATGGAGGAAGTCCTGCCTTGGAGAGCTATCACACATTCTGGCCAACAACTCTCCAATCCTTGCAGCAACAGTGCTGCAGTGGGAAGCAGAGGAACTGCATGAAGCTGCATTTAAGTCTCGAGAACTGGAGATCCAAGCAAGTGAAAGGGGTCTCAAGTCGGAGAGGGAGGGTAGAGGGGTACTGGGGGGTCATGAGGGAGCAATTGGGGTTTGTGGTAATAGGCTAAGAGGGTAGGCAGGCTAGATTTGGGACTTAAAATTTCTTAAAATTTGATTAATCTGCTGACCGATTACTAGTTTTGGCAATGTTTCTTTCAATTTGAAACTATCCTTAATTTCCTCATTCAACCATGAATGATACATCATTCTCATTGGATGAACTCTGAGGGTTATTAAATATCTCCATGAAGTTCTGACACCTCATCTCTACTATCCTACCTTGTAGCTTAGCTTCCCAATTCACTCCAGCCATTCAGCTTTTATCCCTTTATAATTACTTTTATTCAGATTTTAAACGCTCATCTGAGACTAGCACTTTTTCTCTCTCAAACTGAATGTGAAATTCTATCATGCAATTGTGACTTTTGCTTGGAGGCTCTTTTACTCTGAGGTAATTAATTAATGTCTCTTTGCGCATTACCAAGTCTAAAATAGCCTGCTCCTTGGTTGACACGAGAACATTTCTGCTCTAAGAAATTGTCCCAAGTACATTCTATGAGTTCATTCTTCAAGCTATCTCTGCCAATCTGATTTGTTCAATCTATATGAAGATTAAAATCACCTATGATTATTGCAGCCCTGTTCTTACAAGCCTCCATTATTTCTTCCTGCATACTCTGTCTGTCCTATAGTCGGGAGAATGGCATGGTGGTATTGTCACTGGACTAGTAATCCATAGACTCAGGGGAATGCTATGGGGACCTGGATTTGAATCACATCATGGCTGATGCTGAAATTTGAATTCAATAAAATTCTAATGTTGATCATGAAACCACTGTCGATTGTCGTAAAAACCCATCTGTTTCACTCATGTCCTTTAGGGAAGGAAATGTGCCGTCTTTACCTGACAACTGCATTCCACATTCTGCAACTCTAGGCCCACAGTTGGTTAAATGCCTTCAGGAGTGCCCAGCCAGCGATGCCTACATCCCATGAACAAATAAATCTGATTCCCTGCTTGTACACTCCTGAGTTTATACATTCTTGTCCTTTCCTGCCAAACTCTGGTTATCACTGCCCAGGGTGGCACAGTAATTAGCACACATAGCGTCAGGACCCAAGTTCAATTCCTGGCTTGGGTCACTGACTGTATGGAGTCTCCACGTTCTCCCTGTGTCAGCGTGAGTTTCCTCTGAGTGCTTTAGTTCCTTCTATAGTCCAAAAGATGTGCTGGTTAGGTGCATTGGCAGTGCTAAATTTTCCCTCAGTGTACCCGAACAGGAGCCGAAGTGTGGCAACTAGGAGATTTTTGCAGTAAATTCATTGCAGTGTTAATGTAAGCCTACTTGTGGTACTGATAAATAAATTTTAAACATATCACTACTCTGCTCTATTGCCTTGTCCCCTCTGTTTAATCTACATCTCCTCTTACATGATCTGGCTTCCTACTACAATCCAAAGATGTGTGGATAAAATGATATGGCCGTGCTAAATTGCCTCTTAATGTCAGGGAGACTAGCTAGGGTAAATGCATGAAGGTTATGGGTATAGGGCCTGGGTGGGATTATGGTCAATGCAGACTCAATGGGATGAATAGCCTCCTTCTGCACTGTACGATTCTAGGATTTTATGACTTTATGATCTCTACCCCCCACCATTTAGCTTAAATCCATATCTCCCACCCTAGTTAAATGTCTTGCTAGAACATGGACTGAACATTTTCTTCATTTGCAGCAAAACCCAAGTTTAAATCAGAATTATTCATAGTGTGGTGATTTTAGAACATTATGTACTCATAACTTTACCAGAATGATGCAACGGTGTAAAAAAACACAGCAATTATCTTCAGAATATCAAATTGGTCAGGATGTTGTTCTTTTGAAATTATGATGCAGACAGTTAAAGTCTAGCTGCTGCTCTACTTATTGAGAAGTTTTATGTTCCAAGTATTTTATATGGTCAGTTCAATTGTTAACAAACTGGGAGGAAAAAATGTTTGGCTTCACTTTGTGGCCTCAGCCACGATTGGTAGCATACCTGGCGCTGGATCTCCAGGTGCAGCTTAGTTTAAGCCCTACTAAGTGAGCTTGAGTATGTAAATCAAAGTTGGCTCCTGGGTGCAGTACTGAGAGAGTACAGCACTGTGGAAGGTGCCTTCTTTCAGATGAGATATTAATCTGAGACCTCATTTAAAAGTACTCTTTCAACAAGGAGCAGGGGATTAACGCCCAATGTCTTGGCCAATATCCATCCATCAATTAACATCAACAAAAAATGGAATAGCTGGGTTTTATTATGTTGCTATTTCTGGGCGTTTGCTGTGTACAAATTGGCTACTGTTTATTTAAAGTTTATTCTTAAATTTATTTATTCGTATCATAAATAAGCTTACATTAACACTGCAATGAAGTTATTGTGAAAATCCCCTAGTTGTCACATTCCAGCGCCTGTTCGGGTATACTGAGGGAGAATTTATCATGGCCAATGCACAATCTTTCAGATTGTAAGGAAAGTGGAGGACCTGGAAGAAACCCACGCAGACATGGGAAGAATGTTCAGGCTGTTACTTTACAACAGTGACTACATTTCAATTATCTGTAAAGTGATTTGAAATTTCTGGTAGACGTGACAAAATATTTTTTTCAACTTAAGAGAATTTTAAACTGAATTCTGAGATCACATGGAATTCTTTGCAGCCATTGTCATAAGATTTCAAGGATGTTCAAGCCTTATATAAATGCAGCAAGGAACAAGTCTTTTTCTGTGCTTTTGCACAATGTGACCTGTATGAAGACCTATAATGAATTTACCTGACCTACATCAGAACACTGGGTCAAAGTAAGATCAGACCTCGCAAATTTGACATTTATGGAAATGTAAAGTTAATATTACTTCTGAAAACTGATATGACCTTTTTCTGCTTTTACAAATATTTTCCATCCATACTTTCTGGCCACCTCATGAAAAATAAATTGAACTGCACCTTCTTATTTTCTTCTTTACTCTCTTGAAGGTGCAGACTTGTGCTTCAGTGTGCTCCCATGCCCTTTTACAATTCAGCCAGTTCAAAAAACCTGAGACTAGATAATGAGCACCAGGAAGCTGCTCAAACATAGCGATTAGGGCTAAGCTCGAGTTTGCCCTCACTCAACACACACATCACACTGTACAACAAGAAGCTAACCAGGTAGCCGTCAAGAGATAGGACATTTCTAAAAATTGTCAACATTTCTTTATTTGATTTGATTCCTTGCTGCCTCATGTATTAGTAAAAGCATCGTTTCCCGCATGCTACACAAAGCATACCATACATAGTGAAGGAAAGGAGAGTGTGCAGAATGTATGTTACAGTCATGGTGGGTATAGACAAAGTTCAACTCAATATGAGATAATTCCATTCAAAATCTGATGGCAACAGGGAAGAAGATATTTTTGAGTTGATTGATATGTAACCTCAGACTTTTGTTTCTTTTTCATGATGGAAGAGGTGGAGGAGAGTATGTCCAGGGTATGTTTGGTCCTACTGTAATTAATTATTCTCCATCTTCCATGTTCAAGTGGGCTAGATGATATTCATCCCATTGTCAGATCATGTGCCTGACATCACTGTTGAAGAAGGAAATATCCTTAAAAAAAACTTTCCCAAAGAAAGAAGATGGATCTCCAAGGCTGGAAGATGGATGTCCTTGAAGACACCAAAACTGGAAGATATATCTGAAAGAGACCCCCCATTCTCCCTTCCCCTTACACTCCGCGGCATCCCCCCCTCCCCCCCGCAACCTACTGCTCTGTTGTTCCAAGGATGCTGGCTACCTCCATCCCAAACTCCAGAGGCAACCACCAACAGCCTTCAGGCAATTCCCAACTCTTCCATGGCTATTTGTCCAGATATATTCTGAGCTGGTGTGGTTTCTCACTGGTGTTGTGGAGAATCGGGCAAGGGGGTAGAATTCCAGTCAAACCTTCATCTGCATCCCATTATCAGAATGCAAATTGATTTCTTGCTGGCTTCCAGATGGATTCCAGATCTGCTAGGGTGGGTGGCATTGGAAAATTCCACTATAATTTCATACTGACATGAAAGCGATTTTTAGCCCTCCCTCTGAAATCTCTACTCCCTGCCTGCCAGTGATAATATCGGTGGAGACTTGGAGAATTCCTCCTAAAGCGTTGTTGACTTAACAGTTTTATGGAACTTACATTTTTATGTAACTTATCACTCTTGTGGGAATGCAAAGTAGGTTTTCAGTCAGCATTCTAAGGGATTATCTGCGAATGTTTGAAAATTACTTTTTATCCCCAGAAATAAATTCCCATTGTAAAACAGTCTGAGACATCTTTCCAACAAGACCACAAGAATTTGTCTTGAAAATCTGTTTGTTTCCATATCAAAAATCAATTAAATATAACTTTAATCCTCCAGGGAGCCAAGTTCAAATTCCACCATGGCAGATGGTGAAATTTTAATTCAATAAAAATCTGGAATTAAAAGTCTAATGATGACCATAAAATCATTCCTGTCAAGAGGGCATTGATTACTTGAATAGAAACATGGGAAATAGATGCATGGGAAAAATACAGGAAATTGGCAATGAGCCATGATGCTTGTTTGGTGAGCTGGTGCAGATGTGATGGGCCAAATGGCCTCTTCCCGTACTGTACCAATTCTGTGATTTAAATGGTAATGATTTTGTAAGATGAATCTTTCTCTGCAGCTGCCATTTTTATTGTTGCCAGCATATCACTGAGCTCTTCTCTCTTCTTCTTGGCATAGATACCAACACACTTTTGAATAGACTTGAGCATACTTTTGTTCTTGGAGAATTTCTGTAAACCAACTGTGATTGATACTATTCATTGAAACAGAAAATTCACTTAAAGTCCAGTGACGAGCTCCAAAATATTTGAGATTCTGTTTCAAACACTGAGGAAGTATGAAATGGAATAATCTTTTTACAAACATGTGTTTTTTTATGCTAGTTGTGTTAACTTACAGCTTATTACAAAGAAGCGGGAGAAAAGCTAGTAGACCTCCAAGTGATGCTGGACTTCTGGCTTCACCAGCTATGACAAGCTTAATGGATACCTGGGCTCACAGCCATGCCTAATTATGTATGCTCGCTTTAGAGCACAGACAACCAACAGACTACTGAAACACTTGCACACAGAGAAAACATTATTTGCTTGATAGTTCAAGTTCTCTCATCTCTACTGTCAATTTGCAATGTTTGTTTACACAAGAGTGAGTAGTTTCAAGGTTTTCTGGGTTTTGTTATTGATCCTTTAAAGGGTTTGGATGATTGACATTCTGATTGAAGTGAAGTAACATTTTTTCAACACAGAATGGATTAATTTTTAAATAATCTATATTATTTTCACACACTCTACTGTTGCAGTGGGTTTGATTGGTTCTGTACAGAGTATGGTAGGTCAGTGGACATGGAGGTGTCACTGAAGTGCAGGCATGAGGAGAACTTTTGAATTTACCCTTTGTAAAATCCCTCACCTAGATTAGTGTTTGCCGCTCCTCTGAAAGACTATACCTCACCACTCTTTAAAAACCTGATCCGACTCCGTGAAAGTTACAGAAGAGTAGAAGGTGCCTTTTTCTGCAATGGAGCTGGCCAGTGCTGGATACTGAGCCTCTTACAAGGTCCTACTTGCATCCTTTAAAGGCATTCCAAAAATCAGGCAGACCGGGAATAGGATCGGAAGTCCTGAAATAAGGACATGGTCGGCATTTTTAATGGGCTCTTGAGTCATCCCAACACACTAAAATCCAGGCCTTCATATGAATCTATGCCTCATTGGTAATTATTTCCCAATCAGGCGCCTATACTCCCAAGCCGGTCAGTTTTTCATATTTTTAAATTCTTTCATGGGATATTGGTATTGCGAGCTAGGCCAGCATATGATGCTCATCCCTAATTGTCTTTTGAACTGAGTGGCTTGCTAGGCCATTTAAGAGGGCAGTTAGGAGTCAACCACACTATTGTAGATTTGGAGTCACACATCTACAAGGCCACAGCAGGGAAGGACAGCGAATTTTCTTCCCTAAAGGGCATTAGTGAACCAACAATGACAATGATCATCATCAGTCTTTTAACTTCAGATTTTATTTAATTCAAACTTCACCATCTGCCTTGGTGGGATTCGAAACGAGATCTCCAGAGCATTACCTGGGTCTCTGGATTACTAATCCAATGATAATACTATTACACCACTGCCTCCTCACATTGGAGGAACTATAGAGGAAAAATAAATTAGATATATGGTGCTGGTGGCTTGGGAAGTTACAATACTGCTGATATTCGTACCCAATCTTTAGTGCTAACCGTATATTTAGTGAAATTGTTGGACACAACACTGAGGCAGGGTAGGAGCTGCATAGGAAAATATCAGGAGAGCTGAAAGTCAAAAAAAGGTAATATAAACTGTTATTCTAACTCTTATTCCAGGAACTACTGTAATGCGAATGACAGCTTACGATGCTGATGACCCCAACACAGACAACGCAGTTCTGCGCTACAGCATCATTAAGCAGACACCAGAGACACCCTCTCCAAACATGTTCTACATCGATCCAGAGAAAGGAGACATTGTCACAGTGGTGCCACCTTCAATCTTAGACCGAGAGGTGAGTGGAGGTTCTATCATGATTACTATGTTTATATGACCAATGATTCAGCACAAAGTCTATTTCCAGAGCACATTGCAAAATCAGAAAACTGTAATCATTAGTAACTCTATGTTGGACTATTGGTTTTAAACACAAAGATCTGTAATGTCAGACAAAGTATATTGCAATATGAATTCGGCATCGTAATTAATTTCTAGAGTAACCTTTAGTGTGATTTGTTTTGTCAAGTTTGTTTTATTCATCTTCATGTTAACATCCTTCAGCCAAGAAGATATTATGATGCAGGAAGTTAACGCCTGCATGATATTGCTCCCAACAAGTCAACAGAATGTTCATTGTTAGCTTGGAGTAAGTCTCTCTGCCTAATCCTTTCCCAGTCAGATGCAGCGTCACACATCTGTAACCTTTTCAACCATTGGCCTTCGTCTTGAGTGGAAGATTACCTAGTCCAAATGTCAGACATTGCTGCAGTTTCTATAGCTTCATGTCTTTGTTTCAAATTCCATTCCCTGCAGATTCACTGACTCAGGCTGAACATGGATATTCACATCCTTGGTATCTGAATCAACCCTGAGCTATGTTCCGAATCCCACATCCTCTCCATACCTCGCCTCAGTAACGCTGCTTATCTTCAACCTACCTCAGCCTATCTGCTGAGACCTTCACCTCCAACCTTGATTGCTCTCATATTCTTCCGACTGACCTTTCATCCTCCTGACATGGCATTTACTGACATGATCAGTAAATGTCACCTCATCAAAACCCCTGATATGCATATCTAATGTCCCACTCACCAATCATCTTTACTCTCACTGACTTTCAGTGGCTGTTACCTTCCCCAAACTTCAGATATGAAATTCTCATCCTCATATTCAAAACCCTTCCATTCTCTCCACCAGTGGCATCCTCCAGCTGTATCATTCCTGTGAATTCTCTCTTTCTCCGAGTACTTTTTTCAGTGAATCCTTCATTGTTTTGTCAACATGAGCCTACAACCATCTAAGCTCTGAATCCTGGATTTATTTCCTTCCTTTCGAGATCTTCCTTAATAATAACCTCTTCAAGTAGGTTTTAGAGAGGTTGCAAATGTATTCCTCTTTAACTTGGAGCTCATTTCTTTGATTATGCCTCTGTGAACAGCTTTGGGATGTTTTTTCCCCATCTTAAGGCTTTGTACAAATGGAAGTTGTTGTGATCTACTGGCCCAATTTCACATTGCTCATTATTTTCTGAACACGTCGTATTAGCATTAAAAAAGAAGCAGTCCAAATTTTGACACATTACACAAAGAACCCATTTCAATATATGCAAAAGCATTTACTTAGTGTTCTATTGCTTGCTGTAATATATCAAAAGTATTTGATAGGTAGTTTAATTTTTACTGCTTCACCAGCAGAGCAATCATATTAAAATCCTTTCTGTATGGACTGTTAAGAATTGTTTTAAATATGCTTTCTCTTAAATATAGTTCTAACATTATTCAAAGACATTGTGCGCCTCAATATTTAAATAGTTGCTAATGAGTTTGCTGAAGGTAAATAATGTGGCATTTTCCAAAATATGGATAAATTCACTAAGTTAGTCTCAACATTGAAATAATCTATAAACAGTTACGGCATGGCTAATTTATTTTAAGGAAAGATGCATTGATTTATTAGCCCAGCCTCTGTTGACTGGAAACATTTATTATAATATGCATTTCAAAAATATCAAACATTTCTATCAGATATCTTATCTCTGGTTTATATTTCAATAGGTTGGATTATAATGACAAACTGCAAATGGGATGTCAGGCATACATACTGTACTCATAATATAAAACATGCTAAATTAGTGATAGTTACCGCTTAATATCAGTATTTCTGTGAGAGAATTATTCTTGCATACTTCAGAATGAGTGAACTGTGAAATCAATTAAGCCAATATACCAGGCAGGTAACAGGAATCATTCAATTTATTGATGTTGGCCGAGTTCTCCATGGTTGACCATAGGAACCTGTATCACTTTTTTTTACAATGAGCTGATGAAATTCATCATAGTCGGGTGCTTTATTCTACAACAATCCTTGCCTTTCTCTATGTAGTGTGATGGTGTGTTAAATCACTCGGGTAGTCCGAGTTGCTGTGGCAACGAGCATTTTTACATGCATGTTGTAGCCTGGAGCTATGGATAGCAGTGGTAGAGGCTCCCGTTTTTCATCAGGAGGGTGAACCAGAATTCTGTTCAGTTCTTGCAGCTTGTCATTGGAGCGTGTTGGATGGTTTTGCAGGTTGATAAAAAAAGATAAAGAATCTTTGTCACATTCAAAATGCACCTTCCTTGACCATTAAGTCCTGGGCTGTGACTCAGACCTTGAAATTGTGTAGTATACAATGGTGACCACTCTAACTTAGGCTCATTTTTACTATTATTTGAAAGATTGAAAGTTATCAAATTTGAACTGTTCCAAATTAGGTTTAATTAAGGATACACATTCCTGTATATAGAGGGGCATGACATTATTTGGTTACATTATATGTACTAGGAAATACACCTTGTTTACATATGTGGAATCATAGAATATTGTGGCATAGAACAACATTTCAGCTTATTGACATATCAATATTTTCGAAAAGAAATCCAGCCAGTCCCATTCCTTGGTTCTTTTTCCACATCATCACGATTATTTCCCTTCATTAATTGTCCAAACCTCCTTTGAAAGCTGCTATTAAATATGTTTCCATAACACTCAGAGGCAGCGTGTTCCAAACACTTATCACTTGTTGTGTAGCAAAGTTTTGTCCCACACTGCCTTCGATTCTTTAATCATTCAAACCTGCTCTTTTCACAAATTAGCTCTTCCACATATATAAATACACCTAAAAGCCATAGCTTTGTTTATTGGTAATTTATGCAATGCCCAAAGAAGCCATGATGGAATGCCTGGATGTTGGGATGGTCCCATTATAGAATCCATTCTGAATCAGTGATGCAATACCTGCAAGCGTCTCATCCAGCCAGTATTTGATTTGATTTGTTTTATTATTATCACATGTATTAACTTACAGTGAAAAGTATTGTTTCTTGTGCACTATGCAGACAGCCTGTATCAGTTGTGTTTCGCCTTTTGGCCTTAGCACCTCTGTTATACTTTCCCTTTCTTTTGGCAAAGTAGGCACAGTTACTGCGGGTCGATTTCTGTGGGTGAAATGCTTTAGCCCCACATTGCCAGCAAAGAATTTAGATCTTGTCCCGCTTCTTGATATGATGATATTCCCTTTATCATTATGCGCTGGTGTTGCTAGGTGTAGGACTAATGTAGAACAATTGCGTACAGGAAGCACAAACTTGTCGAACCTACCTGCTCTCACATTCATTGAAATGAACTGACAAATATTGGTCTGTGTTAGGGACATGCAGCCCTCCCCATGTAATGTGCTTGTAAATGTTGTGGCCAAACAATTCGATACACCCAGGTGCAGGAGTGGGAAAATCTGCTTCATCTTCTCCAATTTATTGTGACTCCAGCTGAGACCTTTTGCTCTAAGATTAATCAGCCCTTGTTGGCTAGGTTTTCCCATGCTAATGACCATATTGTGTTTGTCACTGCCTTGGAAATGACTGGAGTCTGCAGGTGAACAGAACCCTGTGGTTTTAAACTCTTCACACTATTATTTTTTAAAATCCAGCCCAGCGGCATATAAAGAGATGGTTTTTAAAAGAACATTAGGCATACATTGCCTGTTCTTCATGTCCCTCTATCGTACTTCAAGCTTCACACAATTCTTGGTGTTAAAATTTGTAATAAAAATATAATGAAACAAAATAATTCCCTCAAAAATACAAACTGCCAGAATCAGAAGGCCTGTAGACTTAAAGAAGTTGCTGTTATATAAATACTGGTTAAGTTAATTCAATTGAATTGTCACCATATCAAATTGAGCATCTTCTATCAGAGCAAGATCAACACCACTGAGTATTGGCAAGAGAATTGGGGAGGTGATAGTTTAATGGTAATGTCACTAGACCAATAATCCAGAGGTCTGGACTAATAGACCTAGGCACTGGAGGCGACAATGGTGAACTCAACCCTCTTGACCCTGCATATAGTCACGGAATCATACGTTACAGAAAATATGACCCAGACAACATTACACCATGCCTGGCTATGTCCTGTCCCACTGGCAGGACAGAGCAGCAGAGATGGTGAAGGCACAGTGGTGTATAGCAAGGAGGGAGCTGCCCTTGGAGCCTTCAATTTTGACTCTGGATCCCATGGAGTGTCATGGCATCAGATGGAATGTGGGCAAGGAAACCTTCTGCTGATTATCATGTATTGTCACCAACTCCCTCATGATAAATTAGTACACCTCCATGCTGAACACCATTTGGCAGAAGGACTGAGGGCGGCAAGGTGGCAGAATGTACTCTGTGTGTGGGGGACATCAATCGGGGTCATCCTCAAGAGTGGCTCAATAATAGCATTGATCTAGCTAGCCAAATCCTAAAAGGCTGGCTCTGTGATAAGTGGTGAGGGAACCAACAACACAAAAAGTGTCTTCTTCAACCTGCTTCTATTCCAAACAGCACAAGTGGCAAATAATACTGTTAAGCGATCCCAAAGCTAACAGACAAAGCTTAGGACTTCTGCAGCCCTGCCACACCAAGCCATGAATGGTCATGGAAAATTAAACCACTCATTGGAGGAGCACATCAGTGCCACAAATAAATCTTCAGCCAGAAGTGCCGAGTGGATGATCCATCTCAGCCTCCTTTGCAGGTCTGCAGGTTCATAGATGTCAGACTTCAGCTCATTTGATTCACCGCAGATGACATCAAGAAATGGCTCGAGGTATTAGATACTGCAAAGTTTATGGGCCCTGGCACCATTCCAACAATAGTCCTGACGACTTCTGCTCTAGAAATTGACATGCCCTGAGCCAAACTGTTCCGGTGCAGCTACAACACTGGCATTGATCCCGCCAAGTGGAAACTTGCCCAGGTGTGGCTTGTACAACAAAACAGAACAAATCCAATTACTGTCCCATCAGTCTACTCTTGATCAGCAGTAAAATGATGGAAGAGGCCATTAACAGTGCAGTCAAGTGGCACTTGTTTGCTGAAACCTAGTCATGGATGCTCAATTTGGGTTTCACCCACTCAGCTGCTGACTCATCTCATCCTTGGTTCCAACATGGACAGAACAGCTGAATGCTTGAGGTTTTGTTTTGTATTCATTTACAAGATGTAGGCGTAGCTGGCTAGGATAACACACATTTTCCATGTCTAAGTGCGAGGTGAAAATGACTGTGCTTAATATCAAGGCTGCATTTGACCAAAGGTGACATTGTTGAGATCAGCAAGACTGAAATCAATGGGAATCAATGGAAAAACTAGTTGGAGTCATACCTAACACAAAGATTGTTGTAGTTGTTGGAGGTCAATCATCTCATCTCCAGGATATCTCTGCAAGAGTCCTTTAGGATAGTGTCCTAGGCCCAACCATCTTCAACTGTTTCATCGATGACCTTCCTGCCATCATAAAGTCGAAAGTGGAGATGTTCGGTATTGCCTACACAATGTTCAACACCATTTGCAAATCCTCAAATTCTGAAGCAGCCCATGTCCAAATGCAACAAGATTTGGACAATACCCATGCTTGGGGAGACAAGTGGCAAGTAACATATGTGCCACACAAATACACAGGCAACAACCATCTCTAACAAGAGAGAATTTAACCTGCGCCCCCTTAATATTCAATAACATTACTATGACTGAATTCCCCATGGCCAACATCCTGGGGATTACCATTGACCAGAAGCTCAACTGAGCTATCTATATAAATGCTGTAGCTATAAGAGCAGACCAGTGGCTAGGAATCCTGCAACGAGTAAATAACCTCCTGATTTCCAAAAATCTGTCCACCACCTATAAGGTACAAGGAATGTGGTGGAATATATTTTCCCTTGCCTTGATAAGTGCAACTCCAACAACACTCAAAAAGCTTGACACCACCCAGGACAAAGTAACTCATTTGACTCACAACTTTTCACAAAAATGTACTGACACCCAGTAGCAGCCATGTATACAATCTACAAAAGGCACTGCAGGAGCTCACCAAGGCTGTTTAGACAGTGCAGGGTCATAAAACAAATCCCAGAAAGTAGCTGAGCCCAGAGTGAAAATAAACAAAACACCATTTAAGCAATTGAAACAGCAATAAAAGAACATTTAACAACCAGTGCCACAATGAAACTGAAAGGCCAGCTCACAAACTGCAGAGAACATGATTTAAAAAAGAAATTCTTGAAAATACACTAGGATCACAATCCTGACTTAGAAATATATCAGTAAGAATTTAGCAACACCAATTTATAATCCAACCGATTTATTTGATAGTAAAAAAGCGAGCTTTCGACTCTTGTGTCTTCTTCAGGCGAACACTGCATTTGCCTGAAGAAGACACAAGAGTCGAAAGCTCGCTTTTTTACTATCAAATAAATCGGTTGGATTATAAATTGGTGTTGCTAAATTCTTACTGAGTTCTTACCACCCCAATCCAACGCCGGCATCTGTACATCATTAGAAATATATCACAGTCCCTTCATCAGTGGGCCCTTCTTGACAGCACTGTGAGCATATCTCAACCACACGGACGGCAGCGGTTCAAGAAGGTGGCTCACCATTACTTTTTCAATGGCAATTTGAGATGGGTAGTAAATGCTGGCCTAGTCAGTGACATCCATATCCCATGAGTGTACTCCTCAGCACTAAGCATTTCATAGACTTCCTTAAATCTACTCGACCTTAAAGAGAAGTGCCTTGATTGAATGAGAAAAATAAAGATTTTGTTTTATTATGTGAGGTTAGCAGGGAGCAGATTTGATTTATACGGAGTTTCAAATGTATCTTGATCTGCATTTCTTTGATGAGACTATATCCTCAAAACCGCATGGCCGATTGGGCCCAGTTTCCACTCTGAACTGTTGGAAATAAAGTTGGAATAAGTTTGATCGAAAACTCTTTGTTATTGGGTTTTAAACGTCTTGGGACACTTGACTATGCTAAAGACTATGCTAAAGATGAAAATTATTCTTGATATTGTTATGCCAACATTTAAAAGGCAAAATAGAAGGAAATAATTTGTTTCTGATTTATTGTTTTTCCATTGATATTGTACAATTTACAGTAAAATGTTAAAAAGTGCAAGATAATGATTGATGTAGAGTGGAAAATCAGCATTTTTCATTAAGCATTTTCATTAAGCGTTTATTTCCACATTCTCCTTACTGAAAGGCCAAATTGTCCAAAGAATTTACCAAAAGGCAACTAAACTCTACCATGTCATTCACCAAACAAAACACAACTGCCAATCAGTAATCAACAACAAAGTAGATTCGAGTCACTGACCCTGCTTGCAATGCAATATAGCTGACAAGGATATCGAGCCTTCAGGCTTACATCACTTGAATATGTCTGCTCTTCTCGATAGTGGCACAAATAAATGGATGCAGAAACCCACAGAGCTGCCCAGCCTTGTAAATAGAAATCACTTTTAAAGTAAAGATGTTGAGAATAAAAGCCCAGGGAAGTGCTCAATGTGTGAATAGTGGCTGGTGTTGGCATTTATATGTGGAGTTATTGCTTCCTGTACCTGCTAGTTTAGCAAATAGTGTACAGCATTGTATTTAGTATTGAACACCAACATGCAGCATTGTACCCTCTGCATAATGTATAAATTTGTTGCCATGGGATCCTGGTATTTATTCAACACATTAAAGCTATATTACCTCATGCACCATCTCATTACTAGAATTTATCACTTAATTATTGTTCCCCATCCAATTACTACATGCTTATTTACTGTATTTCTTCACCCAAGTCCTTTTTTAGGCGTAGATCATTATATTTTTACCTATTTTCTTTTTGTGTGTGGTTTAAGTTTTAAAGAATATATTTCTTTTAATTAAACTTTGATCCTTCCTTTCTTTTGTGCTGGTTTATCATTTGACTGCTGCTATTATGAAGTCTAAAATATGAAATCTGTGGTTATGTAATTGTGAATTTTTTTTATTGGAAAACTTGTGAAATGAGGTGAGCTGTTTCTTAAAGAGTAAACTCAAGGCTGACCACTGGAGCAAAATATCATCTGGATAAGTTGAGTGAAAGCGGTACAATGTAAAATCAAGCCCTTTACTAAGATGAAGGCCATAAGGATATGATGGTTATAAAACTATGTCACCAGATGTCAGGGAAACTACCTCCGGGAATTGATTTTACAATACAAAAACGAAGATGGAAGTTAATGGAATTGCAATTTAAGAAATAGAAAATGTCCATTGGTACACTAGGCTTTGGCACACTCCATATCTAGTTCAAGAATGCTGTAGTAGTTTTCGAAGGAATAATCTTCTGGATAGTTCAATGTGTGACAAGTTTGTCTTTCATTTCCAGATCTGAGTTTGTGTTTAAACTGAGTAGACTGGGTCTGACAGCTATTAGTGGTATAATATTAGAGGTTCTCCTGACAACATGCCTTGATTTCAAAGCACCTAATCGTAGGGCATATTAAAAGTAGTTACTAAGTGCCAATAATGGAAATCAGCATACCAGTGCCTCAGAGTTTCTTTTGATTCAATTTGATTTATTACTGTCACATGGATTGGAATACACTGAGAAATATTGTTTCTTGTGCGCTATACAAAGCATATTATTTATAGGATACATAAGGGAGAAGAAAAGGAGAGAGTGCAGAATGTAGTGTTACAGTCATTGCTAGTGTGTAGAGAAATTGATATAAGATAGATCCATTCAAAATTCTGATGACAGCAGAGATAAATTCTGTGGAATAATGTGAATCTCCTCAGCAAACTATTAGTTGCTATGCTGACCTATCAAGACATTAGTTTATCCAGTGAATTAATTGCAGACAGGTATTTAATTGCTTCCATATAAGCACAGCTAATTCAATAAGAAAGACTTCTCTGTCCATTACACCTGTGCAGATGCTGTTCTAACTTCAGTCTCTTGCTCGTCACACTATTTCTTATTGCACGTACTCCCTCTTGGTACTAGATAGGCACCTATAATCAGGCAAATGGCAGTAACAAGTTGCCAGTTACAAAGGCATTAGTTAAAGTACATAAAGTACACTTAATATTTCTGACAGTTCAAACAGTAGTTTGCACCTTGTTAAAGTGTGATTACCGTCAAAGTGCAGCACTGCCTTGAAAGCAAAATGGTCTCAAAGTGTCTTTTATTAAGTTCCAATTACAGTACATGAATACATCCTGTCCTTTGTAATAATGGTTCCTTGTGAAAGGACACTGACAGCAATAAGTCAAGACTACTTTCTCGCTGTTAAAGCAAAACCCATAAGGAAACTAGGATGACTTTTGGTAAAATCACCTCAGTAATACATAATCAAAATAATTCATACCGAGGAACCTTTCAATGAATTGGCATTCACATTATTGTAATGAACTATATTTAATGTATCCTTTACCTGAAAACCTACTTGTGCTAAAAAGGCAAATTTGCATTAGCGTCAGATGATAGCATGATCACACGTTGCATTTTCCCCCATCTTCTGGCTGCTGGTGAACAAATGGTGAGGAAGCCAATGTACCTCCTGGAAACTGGGGTTCCTCTAGTTATCTTTGGGTGTTGATTTATTCCCTGTTAACCGTAACTGATTTGACTTTGGAGCCACAGGTGCTAAAGCAATCCTTATTATCATCACTCTTTTCAAGGTAACTTTCCTTATAATCCCTCTCATTGTATGCTTTTGCAATGAATGTTGCGTTTTTATCACATATTTCATATAATGTAATCCCAATGGATGTAATATAACTTTTAGGAGCTCCGATTAAACCTCATTAACTATTCCCTTTCAGCTTCACTTTGTCATTGTGAGGGTTATGTGAAGTCTTTTGGATGCGGCTTAACTCCTTTTTGAATTCAGTCTGGAAATATGCCTGCATAAAAGTGAATGTGTTTGAGACTCAGAGGGGGTGCTCTTACTGGCCATTCATTCCACACTCGCGCTGCAGTGAAGTCAAAGAATTTGGCACCCAACTAAATCTCCACTTAATGGGAAATGTGTGTGTATGTGTGTGTGTGTGTGTGTGTGTCGTTTTTGCCACAGGAATTGTGGATCGGGCATGGACCATGCAAAGTTCTGTTGACCTTCAGTAGAGTTTTCTGACCTTGGGGCAAGTGCATGAAAAAATCTTGTGTGTGTGTGGGTGTGTGTGACTTCTTTTCGTGCTGTATGTTCTGTAAAAGCTGATTAACTATGATTGAATAAAATAAATAGAATATGGCAAATGCTGGCAATGATCATGGAATGGAAAATGCTTGGAATGCACTTCAGAAAACTAGCATTTTAAAAAAGGAACCATGCTTTAACCTATCAGGCATTCTCCATGGGATGGTTCTGATAAAAAATCTTATTTAAAATGTTACATGATCTTCCTTTTTCTTATATGACTGACCTCCTGTGCACCCCTGGCATCTTCTTGCTTTTCTTTCGTAATTTGTGATTTTTAAAAAATCTTTTAACAAATGCAGACCGTTGTATCCCTGTAAGAAGCTTGCTGTTATTGCCAGAAGATACTGGAAAAAGCACGGTTGCATGGGGTCTGTTCTCGATGTGCAATAGCATTGCTAATGAATATGATACACCTCAGCAAAAGTTGCTCCTGCTGTCATTGCTGAGGCTGCTCTGATGCTGGGCCTTTGTTGCATTCTGTCTCCTAGTGTTCAACCTGATCTTGAATCAGATGAAAGTTACCACTCCTAGTTAAGAATCCGCAAAGGCAGAGTCTACCTCCTCCACCATCCCTGCCACACCGGGTTTTGGGCAAAAATTACGCTGCTGCAAAACATAATGAACATTCATGCTTTGAATGTTGAGATTTGGTTCAAAGAGAAAACAAGTTGAATGCAGGACTTTATGGAAAAGATGAATTTCCTGTCGGAACTTTAGTTTAGAAATACAGTAATTGGGATCTCAAAACTTTCGCTTGCTCTGCTGGAGCTAACATTGAGTGAAGTGCTCTAGTGCTTTGAGATTGTGCTGTATGATTACAACATGCTTCCTTCAGATTTCATTGTGCACTGTTTCAATAAAGACTATTTGTTTTAAACGTATGAATACATTTGTTAAAATACATGTATGATGTGGAGATGCCAGCATTGGACTGGGGTGGGCCTAGTAAGCAGTCTATCAACACGAGGTTAAAGTCCACCAAGTATATCTGGAATCATGAGCTTTCAGAGTATTACACCTTTATCAGGTGAGAGTACCTGATTGTCGTCCTGATGGTTTATCACCTGATAAAGGGGCAGTGCTCCAAAAGCTTGTGATTCCAGAGAAATCTTTTGGGCTTTAACGTGGCATTGTGAGACTTCTTACAAAGTAGGGGAATTTTATACATATTGTTTGTTCTCATTGCTTATTTTGCATAGGGGAAGCTCAAACCGTTGGTTTTCTATATCTGAGCTGATGATTTCTCCATACTGAATAATCCTCACATTTGTCAAAAGTAAAATTCTCACCCTTGTCCCTTCATGGCCTCACCCCTTCCTATCTCCTAATTTCTCCAGCTCCATAACCTTCTGAAATATCTGAACTCCTCTAATTCTGGCCTCTTAAGCATTCCTAATTTTAATTACTCTATTTTTGGGAATGCATCCTTCAATAATTCGCTCCATAAATGTCTCTACCCCTGTGCTGCCCTTAGTCCATTAAAAACACTCCACTTTGACCAAGCTATTGGGCAGCTACTCTAATCTCTCCTTACGTGACTCAATGCATAACATTATGTTTCACCTGCAAAATCTGCATTGTGGGCATGGCTTGATGATGGCCTATTTGGTGACAAGGATACACCATTCATGATTAATTTAACAATTTTAATCAGTGTTGGTCGACATGAATATGAACTCCCTGATTTAGGGTCAAATTGATGGTCCATTCAGGGATCCCCAAGCTCTGTACTTACACAGGAGTGCCAGTTCCTCTGGCACTCCGAATGTAGACTGCTCATTGCGAGCTCTCTGGATAGTGTTGTTGGATCTTGTAGGTAAAGGAATTATGGTGAAGGACTTCCACCTCCGAAGGCTTATTACAGTCAACAACATTCATGTGAGGGAACTAGGATAAAAGGGACTTACATTTGTTTGAAAGATGCTTCTGACCTTGTTGATGATGGAGAGAGTAGGTGCAGTTAGAATGTGACAGAGTATAATTCATTGATGTTGCTTCTCTCCCTTGAGAGACATTGGTTTCAAAGTATAAGTATTCTTATAAGGAGGTCACCCAGGATTGTCTAATGACATTAGTTCCTTTGGAGGAGCTTATAAAAATCCTGGGCATTTCTGGGCATGAACCCATCTTGCAATGAACACTCCCCTGTAGGTATCTCCCCTGGATGCTGTCCATGCCTTCTTGCTGCTGTCCCACTGTCAGGCTCATTATCCTCATCTGTATGGGAAAGGCCTCACTGTATCTGAGCTTCGTCCTCCTCCTTCTGTTCCTCATCATTCTCCTCGTCAGAGATCGTGTGTCTGCCCATGGTCTCATCTTCACTAGGTTGGAGGCCCTTCCATTGCGCAATGTCACACAGCATGTGCAACAAAGAGTAACTGTTCTTCAAACCCCTGCTGCAACAATGAATGATGAACCCCCATTATCAAACGGATTGTCATCAAAGTGTGCCCACAATGCAAATTTAATAAAATTAGACTTTGAGTCAAATCAGGAAAGACTTTGAATGAATGAATTTCAGTTTTAATTGCCAATGGCTTGCTTGATGGTGCTACTGGTGATGACATAACTGCTGTTGCAGCTTCGTAAAGGGGATCATTAACCAAGTTCCTATAAGTTAGCCCTCATCTACAAGGATCCATCTCCAGATCTGCCTGAATTGATGAAATAGCCTAGAAGTTGTAAATTCATTATGTGACAGAATCATAGCAATTGTCCGAGAATTCTTGAAGAAACTCCTTATTATAGTCACAAACGACCTGCAGATTAGCTTGCAATATACAGAAGAACCTGCACGCTGAGTTGAGGCCTGGTTTGAAACATGAATGCAATCAATGATCTTCTGAGGGAAGCCTGCAAATTAGGCAAAGGCTTTGTGGCTCTCTGAGTCTGAGATTCAAAATCCATGAGGAATCTAATATACTCCCACACGCGAACAAATAAAGTATTAGTCAGTTCCTTAATGCATCTGTGCCCTGCTAACCGGGAAGTACTAGCCAAGTCGCCTGTTGAGAGCCCTGATAAGAGCCTGAGGCATCGAGGTTTAGTGTGATGGTTATCTCACAGCCAAGAGCTGGGCATGGAGTGGGGAATGTTGATGGATTTTTGCTGCTGCCTCATATGACAAATATCCATCCCTACATCATGACTCAATCCAAGGTTTCTCCGCGATTGATTTTCTATCATGTTGAGGTATGATGCCTTTGGTCTATCCACTCTCCCCACAAATTGGAATCTGGATATCCTTCCTTTCCTTTTTCTATCTGGTGCTTGTGTTCCTCCTTCCTCCCCATGGCCATCATTCTAGGTTTCACATGCTCACTTTGACTTGCCTAGATGCCCACTTTGCACCATGGCACTGTGGTTAGCGCTGCTGCTTCACAGTTCCAAAGACCTGGGTTCGATTCCAGACTTGAGTCACTGTTTGTATGGAGTTTGCATGTTCTCTCCATGTCTGCATGAGTTTCCTCTGGGACCTCTGGTTTCCTCCCACAGTCCAAAAGACATGCTGGTAAGGTGCATTAGCCATGCTAAATTCTCCCTGGTGTACCCAAACAGGCACTAGAGTGTGGTGCCTACAGAATTTTCACAGTAACTTCATTCAATGTTAATATAAGACTACTTATGTCTAATCAATAAAATTTAACTATTTCTCCCTGTGTTTGTGTGGGTTTTCTCAGAGTGCTCTGGTTTCCTCCCACAATTCGAAGATGTGCAGATTTAAATGCACTGGCCATGATAAATTGCTCCTTGGTGTCCCAGTGTGTGTAAATTGACGGGATTAGTGGAGTAAATATGTGGGGTTATTTCTGGTCGGACTTGATGGGCTGAATGGCCACCTTCTGTACTGTAGGGATTCTATGATTCTATGACTGGCTTCTTCTGCCTCTGTGAGAGGGAGCGATGCGCACCCTCTGTGTTTCCATGGATGAAGCGCAGTGGACACTCCTAAGCACAAATTTCTTCCTTACACCTGGATCCAAGGTACAATGGGAGCAACAAAACATTGTCTGGGCAGAGCAGCTGCTCCACGAGCCCTCCCCCCCTCTCCCCCCCTTGCTCCCTTAGATCATGAGAGGACAGTGGAGGTTAAGCTCCTGTCAATTCTGGGCACTGAATGAAAGCTTCAATGTGTAATGACTTCAATCACAATTGAGGTGGGCCTGTTAGAATAAGGGCCAAACTGTTGGCCAATCAGGGAGCCTCTTGCTTTGTACTTAACCAGGCATGCCAGTTCCTCTGGGACTCCGAGTATAGACTGTTAACTGAAAACACTTTGTATGCTGTTGTCAGACTTGTAAATAAAGGGATTTTAGTGAAGGGACTTCTGCCCTTTACCAATGTAACTGTACAGAGATAACTCACTCCCAAGGAGTAACCTGGCTGTCCAAAGGAAATGCACAGAAAATACACATCACTCTGAGCTGGGCTGCTATTCTTACTCCAAGATGGACACAGCAATGGTACAAACATCTGAAGTGAGTGGACACAGCTGGTGAATTATATAGCCTGTGCAATTCACACATGTGGGAACCCTGGCCTGACCCCTGTCCTACCCCCATGAAGATAGGAAATGATGGGTTAGGTGGAGTTGGGAGGGTGACTTTGATGTTTCATCCTGTCCTGGGATGTTTGCCATGATGGAGAGGCTCTCCATAGAAGTAGCAATCTTGACCAAAGTCTTTCTTTATTGGAATCATTGAGGAAAATGATTGTTCTATGCTCTATAGGGGGAGGATACCTAATCTTGGGATTGGACATAGCTTGGCACAACATTGAGGGCTGAAGGTTCTGTACTATGCTGTAACGTTCTATGTTTGTTCTATAAGAAATAGGAAAATAATCTTGTATGAATCTATCGATATTTACAGGGGTGATATGTAGCTTGATTTGAAATATTGCAGGAACAGTCCATCTGATATGTGGGATGTTTTTGGACTGATGCACCAGTTAAAAACAAAGACGGATAATTGGACTGGTTGGAGATGATGTGTTCTTCAAAGTAAGCAATTAGACTGGAATATGGATATAAGGCACAACACAGATCCTGGCTGATAGGAACACTGACACACAGGCAACATCTAAAAGGAATGCTTGCTATTCCCTTCACAAGAACAAGAAATGCTGGGCTTCATTCGGGTTACTTGTTCTACAGAAATTGTATTCCTCTGAGTCCTCAAGAGCAAATAATAAAATCAATGTGTACTATCATTATATTTAATGACAGCCAAAAGCAACTAAGTGCTCATCCTTTATAAAAAGGGTATCTTGCAAAATGATAGAACATAAAACATTACAGCGCAGTACAGGCCCTTTGGCCCTCGATGTTGCACCGACCAGTGAAACCAATCTAATGACCCTCTAACCTAAACTATTCCAATGTTATCCATATGCCTAACCACTGACCATTTGAACGCCCTTAAAGTTGGTGAGTCCACAACTGCTGCAGGCAGGGCATTCCACGCCCTTACTATCCTCTGAGTAAAGAACCTACCTCTGACATCTGTCCAATAACTACCATCCCTTAATTTAAAGCTATGTCCCCTCATGTTAGGCATCACCATCCAAGGAAAAAGATTCTCACTGTCCACCCTATCTAACCCTCTGATCATCTTGTATGCCTCTGAAACAAAGTGAAAAGAATAGGATCAAAATACTGCAGATGCTGAGATTAAAAGTAGAAAATGCTGGCAAACTCAGTAAATCTGGCAGCATCCGTGGAGGGAGGAACAGAGTTCACATTCTGACTCTTTATGGCTCTCATGCAGACTTGAAAGATTGTCCAGAACAATCTGGCCATTTGTATCAGCAAGATTTTTCAGTCTTGCTGGTGGAACCCCCCCTCAACAGGTTTCATGATGATGAGGGGCGCATTCAACCAGAAATCCCGTTGACAACAGTGGGACCAGAAGATCACTGTTGGTCAATGATGGATATCTCCTGCTGCCACAAAACAGGCAGCAAATCCCAGCCATCAACTCCACATTGATGCTGCCAGACCTGCTCCAGCATTTTATATAGAAAGAATAGAATATAGAAAGAAACTGTCTGAAAGGGTGGAAGATTCTTCACGTGCACCATCACTGTGTTCACTGCATCTTCCTTAAGATGTAATTTTGAATAGTTCCAAAGATAAAAACAGATTCAATTTCTTTCAAAGTTTTCCAGATGAATTAGTCAGACAAATTCTAACAAATGTCTTGATCCACCTTGAGCTCAACTGATCTGGGGTTTAATGTTTTATCCGATCAATATATGTTGTAATATCTTTGCAATACACCAATAAAAACAGAAATGCGGAGGCTGTTCAAAACTGTGGGGTGGCATGGTGTACAGTGGTGAGCACTGTTGCCCCACAGTGCCAGGGACCCGGATTCAATTCCCAGCAAGGTCACTGTCTGTGTGGGGTTTGCATGTTCTCCATGTGTCTGGATAGATTTCCTCTGGGTGCTCCAGTTTCAGCCCACAGTCCAAAAGACGTGCTGGTCACAGTGCATTGGCTGTGCTAAATTCTCCCTCAGTATATCTGAACAGGTACCGGAGTGTGGCAACTAGGAAACTTTCACAGTAACTTTATTGCAGACTGAATATAAGCCTGCTTCTGGCAATTAAATAAATAAACTCATTCACAGTATTGCTACACAGAGCAATCAGATAAATAGTTTTCTTGCAAGAGGTGATTGCGACCATCAACCTCTTCATTAATACGTTTGGATTGGAAGTGATTGCTAATAAGTGCATAGCTAATGTACCCTGCCCGACAAGATCATCAGAAATGATTGGGGGAGGGGGAATTTGACTTCACATAAATCTTCAAAATTATGATAGAATTCATGTAGAGAAAATGCTTCTACTTGCATCGAGTTTAAAACTATGGATCATTAATATTAGACAGCCACTAATAAATCTAACAGGGAAGTTAGGAGAACTTGCACCAAAAATAGTTGGAACATTAAACTTGCTACCAGGGGGAATAGTGGAGGCGTGATCCATACTTGCATTTAAGGAGAAGCCTAATGAGTACCTAGACATGTTTTACTTATTTCTGGGATATGAGCATTGCTGGCTAGACCAGCATTTACTGCCCATGCCTCACCACCATTCATTCCAGAGGGCATTTGAGAGTCAACCACACTGTTGTGATTCTGCAGTCACATGTAGGCCAGACCAGGTAAGAATGGCAGACTTATTTCCGTTAGTGAACTGGATGTTTTTTTCCGACAATCAATTCATGGCCATCATTAGACTTTTAATTTCAGATTTTTATTGTATTCAAATGCATCATCTGTCATGGTGGGATTTGAACCCAGGTCACCAGATCTAGCTTGGGGTCTCTGTATTACTTATCCAGTGACAATACCACTACACTACCACCTCTAGAAGGAATTGAGGGATATACTTATAGAGTTCTTAAGTTGAAAATTTATTTATTTTATTCGTGCACAGGTAGGCTTACTTTAACACGGCAATGAATTTACTGTGAAAATCTCCTAATCACCACACTCTGGCACCTGTGTGGGTACACTGAGGGAGAATTTAGCATGGCCAGTGCATCTAAACAGCACGTCGTTTGAACCGGGGGAGGAAACTGGCACAGTAACACTGCTGCTTCACAGCGCTAGGGACCCAGGTTCAATTCCCAGCTTGGCTCACTGTCTGTGCGGAGTTTGTACATTCTTCCTGTGTCAGTGTGAGTTTCCTCCAGGTGCTCTGGTTTCCTCCCGCATTCTGAAAGTTGCACTGGTGCATTGATCTTAACAGATGTTGGACTGTGGTGACTAGGGGAATTTCACGGTAACATCATTGCAGTGTTAATGTAAGCCTTACTTGTGATTAATAAATGAACTTCAAAACTTTAACTGGAGTACCCAAAGGAGACCCACGCAGGCATGGGGAGAGCATGCAGACTTTGCATAGACAATGACCCAAGCTGGGAATTGAACCCTCGTTTCTGGCACTATGAGGCAGCAGTGCTAACTGCTGTGCTATCCTGCTATCATTGTTAGTTCATGGCGAGTGGGAGGAGGCTTATGTGGAACATAGACCAGTTGGGCCGAATGTGCAGTAAACTGTGTGTAAATAACATGTATATTTCAGGGTTATGTTCGGTTCCAAAAGATATGTCAGTCAGTTGCGTCCGGAACAGTATTTTCTGAGAATGTACCCATTTGGCTAACTTAATTCAGACTATCATCAGGAGGCACATCTGTCTGGTAATTTGACATGCATTTTAGTTTTAGACGAAAGCAGCTATGATTCATCTTCTAAAGCAGTACTAGCTGAGGCTTGCTGTCGGCACTCTTTCGATGCTGCAGAACTCGACCAGCGCTGTTTTAGGAAATTAATCATGATATAGATTGGCCTCTGGAAATGGAAGTAATGATGTTGCCCATGGCTGCCAAAAGTTGTTGAGTGCCTTTTCTCTCATGGCACATCGGTTTTCTGAGTGCTGTAGGGGCAAGTCCTTTGCTGAGAGATTCATCTTCACAAGGTGGAGTTAATTAACAAATGTAACCCGTGTGACACAGAACGAAGCATGTGCTTTGCTTTGAAAGTGCCTCTACCTCCAAAAAATTGTTATTTAATCATTGATTCTGAATTGCAACAACAAGGGAAACACTGAAAGAATATGGATTTTATGCAAAATAAATAGATAAGTTACTGTCTTCTGTGAAATCTGGCAGTCAGTTCCTGGAGTTAATGGGCTATGTGATAAATGATCTAATCGGGCTACCTTTTTATATTTGAAGTGAAGATTTTGGCATTTTTTTTCATGTTTATGTGACCAAAGGGTGTGCCCACCTGGCCATTGTGGTGGCACAGACAAAGCCATGATTTTGAAGTTCTGACCTCACATCGAACGGTAAGCTACAGGGACACAAACAGTTGTCGTGATGCAGTTTGTCAGATTAAGACTGGCCCACGTCAAATGTGCTCCTTTGCAGTACATTGACTGCCAAATGGTGGACTGCATTCAAAATGGCGGCTGACTGATCATTGTGGTTGCCACAGTGACAAGCTATCAGTCGATATTCCCTATAAAGTATGAAGGTGTGCGGCCTGCTGCTTTCTGACACATGAAACACAAGGAAGCAGTCTGCCATGTGTAATGTTTTCTTAAAGATGCATGCATGCATGACTACATATCAATTCTAAAGGAACCACGCAATATGACAAGCCAGCCATATGTAGCAAAAAGAAGTTAAAAGGGGTATCGCCACTGGTGTCCTTTGTTAGCCCACACATTCCACTAGTGTTGATTTTCCTCAAATAAGGATTGTTCTGCTTGTATTTGAACAGAATGTTTGGGTCAGGAATTGGGCAGTCTTAAAGGGCCAAATGACCTCCTCTCTTTCCGTACCATTCTGTGATTCTATAATCCCAAGTGATCATTTTTGCTTGTTCATAAGACATCACTGGCATTTACTAGAGTTATTCTCTATCCCCATTTCCCCCTTGAGAAACAAGTCCTGTCCACAAGGGTTTGGTAAACACAGTGCCGTGAGGGATAGAATTCCAGGATACTGTCTCAGTCACAGCAAAGGAACAGTGGTATATTTTCACTTCATGATGTTGTGCAACGTGGAGGCAAGGAGGGAGGCTTTTCAAGTCATGGTGTTCCCATTGTGGCTAAGGATAGAAGTTTGGAAGGACCTTTGATGAGGCTGTGGTGAGTTGCTGTAGCGCGTCTTCTAGATGGGTGCCTGTTGCTCCAACAGTGCACTAATGGCAGACAGAGTGAATGTTTAAGATAGAAGAGAGGGCAGCGAGCTGCTTTCTCCTAATGATGTTAAGAGCTATTGGAGCTGCACTCATCCAGGCAAAGTAGAGTATTCCATCACTGCTGAGTTGTCTTTTAGAAGGTGGGCAATTAGAATTGGGGGAGTCAAAACGCAAATTGCTTACTACAGAATTCCTAATTATAATTTGCTCTTGTAACCGTATTATTTCTGAGACTGGTCCACTTAAATTTTTGGTCAGTGGTGATTGCTGGGATATTTATGCGAGAGGATTATACAGAAATATGCAACAATGAATTTGGAGTTAGTTGACATATTCTTCATTTGGATCAATATACTAGTTGGACTTGGTAAATACTTTTACTTTCCGATGTGATGTTTCTGTCTGACTTTGTTCCCTCTTCCACTTGGCAGGAGTCTTTCAGTACTTTTTTAAATCACTATTTTTCATCTGAAAGTCTAGACAGTGATTGTTAGCAGTAGGGGACCATAAGCCAAGCTATTTGTTTCTGTCACATCACATTCATACTCATGTACTTCCTAGCAGGAATAATTGGGAAGCATTTGCTGACTTTTAATGTCCCTATTTCAGAGGTACTAAGGACAAATTCCCCAACCCACTTTCCCAATATGTTTCTGTATATCAGAATTTTGAAAGTAATGTCTTGCTTTAATGTAATCTCTTACTTTGGTGGATAGTGTGTGTTGCCTTGGATAGAGGATTGGTTAACCAACAGAAAATAAAGAGTGGGGATAAGTAGGTCTTTATCTTTTATGAGCTGTAACTAATCGAGTGCTATGGGGCTTGGTCCTCAGGTCCCAACTATTTACCATCTATGTTAAGGACTTTGAGCAAGAATAGAATGTACTAAAGCCAAATTTGCAGTTGAAACTAAAGTAGGTGAGAAAGCAAGTTACAATGAGGAAATAAGAAATTTACAAATGGATGAGTGGGTCGAAATTTAGGCAGACAGGATTTAATATGGATAGGTGAAAGGTTATCCGTTTTGGTGAGAGGAGTAAAAAAGCAACTTATCAAATGGAGATAAACTTCAAAATGCTTTGCAGAGGAATACTTGTGCATCAATTGCAGAAAGTTCACTTGCAGGTGCAACAGGTCAAATGGAATGCAAACAGAATTTTGGCATTTAAAGCTAATGGAATAGAGTGTAAAAGTAGGGAAGTGTTGTTGCAACTGTATAGGACATTGGTGAGACTACATTTGGATTACTGTGCTACTTAGTAAACCTGTTAGACTTTAACCTGGTGTTATGGGACTTATTACTGTGCTTATCCCAGTCCAACACCAGCATCTCCTCATCATGACTCTACGCAGACAATGACCCAAAACAGAATTCGAAGCCGGGTCCTGGCACTGTGAGGCAGCAGTGCTAATTACTGTGCCTCCATGTAATAACTTTCATGATCTTAAGTTTTTTTTTAAGGCCCCATTCTTTAAACATAAAACAAAAGGTTGTAGCTGTCAGTGGAAATTGAAAAGTTACTCTGCTGGATTGCTTTGAATGACTGGAATTAGAAAATAGCATATGGTGGGAATAGATAGTCTCTTTCTTCCAGTCAACCTCCTGTAACAAGGCTGTCAGTGCTACTCCTTGGAACAGTTTTGCATTAGGCTCACTCTTCTTCCGACACATAAGCTCTTCCCCAGCCCCTTCCATCACCTGCTACAGTCAGAATGCACCTCACCTTTAAGAAGTGCGGTTTAATGTTAAGTAGTGCAGACTGGAATTAAATGCTTGTTGTCTCCGAAATCTTTGGATTCCATATTGAGGGATGCAGCCAGTCAGTAGTGCATGTGTTACTGGACTGCATACTACTATCATATAAATTAGACAGCAACACCAAGTTTGCATCTACTAAATGGGTGTCTGCTGATTATACATTATTCAGCACCTTATTCAGCATTTCCTCCTTTAGTATTGAATACAGAATTCTTTCTTTGTATTGAAGGAGGATCTCACTCCTGAAATGTTGAGAGATCCTAGATATGCTTAGCCCTGTTTGCTTCAGTCTATGCAAGTACTTCTTTTTATGATACTTCTGCCTTTGCAACTAATTCTGCTAACTTGATTACATGTAGTATCTTTCGGCTAAAATTTAACCAAAAGTTGACTACGTTCCTAAAGTTACATAATTCAGGCAAAGAAGTTCTTCTTAACAGCAGTTGCAAGAATTGTTTTCCTATATGGAAGTATTAGTGAGAGGCAACGTGGTTTTATGAAGGAAGATCGTGTCTCACGAACTTGATCAAGTCTTTTGAGGAAGTGATGAAGATGATTGATGAAGGTAGGGCAGTGGGTGTTGTCTACATGGACTCCAGTAAGGCCTTTGACAAGGTCCCTCATGCAGACTGATGCAGAAGGTGAAGTCACCTGGGAACAGAGGTGATCTGTCAAGGTGTATACAGAATTGGCTCAGTCAAAGAAGACAGAGGGTAGCAGTGGAAGGGTGGATTACTGAATGGAGGGCTGTGATAAGTGATGTTCCTCAGGGATCAATGTTGGGACCTTTGTTGTTTGTAATACATATAAATGATTTGGAGGAAAATGTGACTAGATTGATTAGTAAATTTGTGGACAACACAAAGGTTGGTGGATTTGCAGATAGTAATGAGGGCCATCAGAGGATACAGCAGGGTATAGATCAGTTGGAGATTAGGGCGAAGAGGTGGCAGATAGAACTTAATCCAGACAAATGTGAGGTAATGCATTTTGGAAGGTCTAATACGGATAGGAAATATGCAATAAATGGCAGAACCCTTAAGAGTATTGGTAGGCAAAGTGTACAGATACATAAATCACTGAAAGTGGCAATGCAGGTGGAGAAGGTAGTCAAGAAGGCCTACAGCATGCTTGCCTTCATTGGCCGGGGTATTGAGTTTAAAAACTGGCAAGTCATGTTGCAGCTTTATGGAACCTTCGTTAGGCTGCACTTGGAGTATAATGTTCAATTGTGGTCGTCATACTACCAGAAGCTTTGGAGCAGGTACAGAAAAGATTTACCAGGATGTTGCTTGGTATGGAAGGCATTGACTATGAGGAGAAGTTGGAGAAACTTGGTTTGTTCTCAGGGTGGAAGTGTCAATTACTAGAGGGCATAGTTTTAAGGGGCAAGGGGCAATGTTTAAAGGAGATGTTCAAGGCAGATTTTTTTACACAGAAAGTAGTGGGTATCTGGAACTCGTTGCTGGGGAGGTATTGGAAACGGATATGGTAGTAACTTTTGAGGCGTGTCTTGACAAGTACATGAATAGGACGGGAATGGAGGGATATGATCCCTGGAAGGGTAAGAGGTTTTAGTTAAGTTAGGCAGCATGGTCAGTGTGGGTTTGGAGGGTCAAGGGCTTGTTCCTGAGCTGTAATTTTTTTGTTCTTTGTTCTAAAACAGAGACAGCCTGCAGAAAACATTTCCAATAACAAGATAAGAGTTTAAATATAGTTTGGATTTTCGTGCATGTTTTCAGTTTGTTTTTGACATCAGCTTTCAAGCTCAGTACAGGGACTCTGAGTTTGCTTTTCTTTTTCTTGTCACTTCTGTCATTTAATATTTTAAGTTCTGTTCAATAAAAGAAAATCATTTTATAACTCGTATCAGTGCTGTCCCCTTGTCTATTCAAATGAATGAATAGACTCAGCAAACATTAATTATTGTTACAAACAGATGAACAAAGAGAAAGCATAGCCATTTGGCCTCTTGACGCTGCTCTGCCACTTCAGAGGATCGTAGGTAATCTGACAGTCACCTGAAATCTGCATCCAGTCTCGTCCTGATAAACTTTCCAGCCTTTTTCAAACCAAGAATTTATGCACTTCTGCTTAGAAATATTCAAACTCTCTACTTCCAGTGTCCCCATCTCTCTCTCAAAATCTACTGTATGATCTCCTGGGTGCCTTTAACACTTCTTCCAGATTTCTAAATTCTGCAGCATTTTGGCTTTCATATAAAACTAACGTATTTAGAAATTTGCTGCCTGAGATTTCACCAACTGGAACATAAATATTACACTTTTATCGTCAACATTACAGTGCCAGCTGTTCATGGTAATTACGCAAACCTTAACTTTCTGTTAAGATCTTCTTAAATATACGAAATTGCTCTTCTACATTCACTGTTCCTTCCAACTGCAGCACTGCAAAGTGGTTCTTCACCCCTACGCAAAATGCACAGTGGTTAGCATTGCTGCCTCGCAGTGTCAGGGACCTAGGTTCAATTCTTAGCTTGGGTGATTGTGAGGAGTCTGCGCATTCTTCCCGTATCTATGTGGATTTCGTCCGGGTGCTCCTTTTTCCTCCCACTGTCCAAAAAGATTGCTGGTTAGGTGCAATGGTCATGTTAAATTCTCCCTCAGTGTACCCAACAGGTACTGGAGTGTCGCGACTCGGAGATTTTCTTAGTAACTTCAATGCAATATTAATATAAGCCTACACGAGACACTAATAAATGAGCTTTAAAGGCACAGTCGTTCAGTTGCTCAAAATCCAACCTCCCTGGCTTTCATTTTATTGACTAGACAGTATTAAATAATGTGAAATGTAGTAGTGAAATCTGAAAAAGAGGTTGAACAAGTCAAAAATATTTGTACAAGTGATGCAACATTTTTGAAATAGGAATCCGTACACTAAAATATTGTGTTTGGTCAGTAATGCATTATAGATGTGAAGCCTTTAGCATTGGGAAAGTGGAAGAAGACCAACAGCTTTGAAATGTGGTGCTGAATGAGAATCCTAAGGATCAGCCATCTGGAGGAAAGAACTGACGAAGAAATAAAGAGTCAGGCCAGAAGAACAAGCAAACTCTTAAATAAAATCAAAAGAAGACAAATGGAACTCTTCAGATATTTGTTAAACAAGTGGGATTTTTCAGCGATGTGTACCCAAACTGGAAAATCCCACCCGATGTCAGTGGACCCTTCCATGGTCTGTCCCTTGCCTGTTACTATTCCCGTGACAGGCGGAATGGGAAAGTTTGCCCCGTTGATTGGGATTTCCGGGCTCCAACCGCACCAAAACTGGAAATTTCCACCTGACCTTCCAATGGTCTGTCAAATTTTCCATCCCTCCCCGTGACAATCCCTGCAGTGAATGGGCAAGAACCAGATAATTTACCGAAATAATTTATCTGTGCAGGATTGCTGGCGTGCCTAGTCAACACCTGAAGGATTAATGGATGCAAAGCAAGAAGCTGAAAGTGAAGGAGGCAGCCAAACAGCATTGGAGACTGGCTTAACCAGTACTCCAGCAATGAAGACATTCATTGTTGCTGTGATAGGAGAGTCTGGAAGACAATAGTCACCTCTGTCACTCATCATGGAACTTAGATAACAAGTGCTGATATGATGAAATTATCACCCTCTAAGAACAGGGTTGTGTAAACCATAACAAACTGGTTGGAGAACATTTATGATTCAGAGTCCTGAGGATAGAATTAACAACATTGCCTGCTTCAAGGTGATTCAGTTATGGATTCTAGTCACGGAGCCAATCTGAATTTAATTCCTGATTCAATTAGTACAACAGCACGGGAATGCAGAAGGAAACAAATAACTGACTATTCTTATTTAATTATTTATTTATTAATGGCACGGGTAGCTTACATTAACATTATAGTGAAGTTACTGTGAAAATTCTCCACACCCTGAAGCATGTTAGTGTACACTGAGGGAGAATTTAGCATGGCCAATGCACTTAACCAGCATGTCCTTCATGGGAGGAAACCGGAGCACCTGGAAAAATCCCATGTGGACACAAGGAGAATGTGCAGAATCTACATAGACAGTCATCCAAGCCAGGAATCGAACCTGGGTCCCTGGTGTGGTGAAGCAACAGTGCTTGCCACTGTGCCACCCCCGAATTTTAATTCCATCCTCCCATAGTCACCCATTTTCTAAAATTAATTCTTGGGACATGGGTGCCACTGACTGGGCCAGCATTTATTTCCCATCCTTAGTTGCTCTTGTTTAGAGGGCAATTGAAAGTCAAACACATTGCTGCTGTTCTGGAGCCACATGTAGACCAGACCAGGTAAGGATGGAGATTTCCTCCTCTTACGGACATTTGTGAAATAGATGGGTTGTTCAAAAAATTGCAAATAGTTTCACAGGTATTAGTTGATCCTTGATTTCCAGATATATTTTTACTGAATTCAAATTCCACCATCTGACATGGTGAGATTTGAAAACGGATCCCCAGAACATTAGCTGAATTTTCTGGATTAACAGCCCAATGATGATTCCACTCGGCCATCACCTCCCCAACTGGAGTGTTTTTAATGCAACAATTTCTTCTCCGATCACTAGTTTCTGAAGGGGCACAGACACAGAGAATTAACTGTGAGCACACCCCGTGAAAAACAGTTACAGCCCCAAATCACCAGTGTGTTTAACATGTTGTAAGTGGAACTTGACTCCAGTGGTTAGAACAAATGGTGGTACCATGTGAAGCTTGGACGATGCCAGTAGCATATTGCAAACACTACATTAGCATTCTTTATTACTGTGGGGTGCAATCCTATTAAATTTATAGCTATTCATGAGAAGTGTGAAGTCAAGCTGTTGCTTTTATGAATGTTAAACAACTCTAGATTACAGGAACATCGCTGTGACTTTATTTGCCACTCCTGTAGATATATAAAGGCAAAAATAATAGAATTGCATTGCTGGAGGGAGGCTCTTCATAAGTAGCTTGGTGAGTTTTAGTTTGTCAATACTTGTAGAGACATTCAATAATTGGAACGTTTGAAAATAGCTGCTCTTTTGCACAATGAAAAGCAACAAAATGTTTTTACAAGAAATATGCAGCTCAATCCAATCCACTTTTGCTTCCACATGGGGGATTTTGAAGGAATAATATTTTCTTGTAGACTGTTGTTACTATCTGCTGTTCGATTTAAGAATTGAATAGATCAAAACGATAACTCTTTCTCCAAATAAGCTGTCAAGCCTGCTGAGATTTTCCAGCGCTTTCCATTTTTATTAGCCAAAGAGATACATTTAGAGAGGTGACTTTTGGAAGGTAAGAAGTGATATTGTTTGGTTAGACTTTTAAAAAAAAATCTAGATTATAGGGAGGTAAGGCATATCCCAATTCACCAAGATCATGAGGTTTGTTTATTCAGGTAATTGGTGATGCTGAAGTCAAAAAAAAATTACCGGAATGTTACTGGACCGCCCGCTGTGGAAATCCATGGTTAGCAGTGTTGCCTTGCAGTGGCAGCGATCCGGGTTCGATTCCCGGCTTGGCAGCAATTTGAACAAACCTATGAACAAGGTGCATGAATAGTCAATTCAGCCCATCAAGCCTACCCTGCCATTTAGTAAGATCATGGCTGATTTGACAGTAACCTTAGATATGCATCCTACTGCCACTGATAACCTAATACCCCCCTGTTTACCAAGAATCTATCCACTTCTGCCTTGAAGAAATATTCAAAGACTTTGCCTCCAATCCTTTTTCAGGAAGAGAGTTACAAAGACTCACGTTCTGAGGGAAAACATTCCAGCTCATCTCTGTTTGAAATGGGTGACTCCTTAATTTTAACAATGATTTTCCCGCAAGAGGAAATATTCTCTCCACATCAGCACGCTCTTGTTTCAACAAGTTGCCTCTTACTCTTTTGAATTTCAGTGGTACAAGCCTAGCCTGTCCAAACTTTCCTCACAAGACGACCTAGCCATTACAGTTATTAGTTTGGAAAAGCTTCTCTGAACTGCTTCCAATACATTTACATTCTTCTTTAAATAAGGTGACCAATTTTGTAAACAGCACTTCAAATGTGGTCTCATTAGTGCCCTGTACACTGAAGCATAACCTCACTACTTTTGTTCTCAATTTCACTCACAATAAATGAGAACATTCTATATCTTCTCCTAATTACTTGCTGCACCAGATACTCGCCATTTGTGATTCCTGCACTGGGACACTCAGATCCCTCTGCACCTCAGAGCTTTGCAATCTCTCATCATTTGGATACCATGCTTATTTTCTATCCTTTTGCCAAAATGGCTCATTTCACTTTTTCCCACTTTATACTCCATTTACCAGATCTTTGCACACTCAACCTATTTATACCTTTTTATAGCCTCTCTATGTTTGCTTCACAACTTAGTTTTCTACTTATCTTTGTCTCATTAGCAAATTTGGTAACCACCCCTTCATCCATAATTGAGGCCCCAGCATTGATCTCAATGACATGACTCTCAATACATCTTGCCAACCTAATATTCACCCATTTATGCCTACTCTCTCATTCCTGTTAGCCATCCAATCATCTATCCATGCTAATATGTTACCCCATAACATGAGGTTTTATTTTTTATCTTAATTTTTGATGTGGCACTTCATCAAATGCTTTCTGAAAATCTCAGTACATCCACTGATTCCCCTTTATCCATCACACATGTCACTGCCTCAAAGAATTTTAATAAAGTCCCTGCCTCCACCACCCTCTCAGGCAACAAGTTCTATATTTCCACTACCTCTGGGTGAGAAAATTTTTCCTCAGACCCCTCTAAAACACTTACTTCTCAGCTTATACCTATGCCCTCTAGCTTAGACATTTCTGCTTTGGGGAAAAGATTCTTACAATCTACCCAGTTTATGCCTCTCAACTTATCTAATAATTCCTTTTAACATTTTTCCCTCTGACAATGTTAAATTAATTAGCTTCTAAACCCCCCTGGTTTCTAACTCCCTCTCTTTTTGAATAATGGAGTTAACATTTGCAGTCTTTCAGTCTAATGGGACTTTCTTCAAACTTAGGGATTTTTGGGAAGTTAAAACCAATGCATCAATCTCTTTCAAGATCTGAACATAAAGTTGATCAGGGCCCACACTTTCTTCTTCAGAATACTAAAACTTGTCTTTATTACTACCACAAACTTCTATCTCATTCTCTTGCCTGATCTTTGCCACTGTTATTGTGAAGCTCACCTGCTGAAGGAGCAGCACTCTGAAAGCTCATGATTCTAAATAAACCTATTGGACTTTAACCTGGTGTTGTGAGATCTTTTACTGTGCCTACCCCACTCCAATGCTGATATCTTCACGCCTTATTGTAAAGCACAATGGGGTGATTTGTTAAGTAAAAAGTATAAGTAAATAATATCAAATTTTTGTTTAGACATACCAATTTCTCAGCAGTCATTCCTCAATCAACATACAACAGTTCCCTTAATACCTTTCAATAACTTTCACCTCTTTATAAAACCCAAGACAGTTCCGATGTCTGTGGAGACTTCATACCTCTTTTGCGTTCCTGGATAAAGTAAAAAAGAAAGTTGTGTCTGATATCTGGTATAGCTGTTGACTCTCTGTCTCTCCATCATTGTTTCCTGTCTATTCCTATTTTATTTGTATCAGTTTGGACAATACTTCTATAAACTTGTCTTTTTTGTTTCTTCCAAGGTGCTAATGCACAATCTTGTCTGCCTGCTCTTCTTTCTCCCAAATGTATCAGAATTAAAAGCAGGACGCATCACACAGTGTGCAAATGCATTTTTCCTCAGTAGTTAAACATGGTCAAGTCATTCATTTCCTTTGGTTTCCCTGACATTTAATCAATAAAAACTCCAGCTTAGCATTGCTGCCCTGGCAAATTCCATCTTTTTTTAAAATCTTGAAAGTGACCACTTTCAACTTGGTTTCGCAGTAACAAATACCAAGAAGAGTTTATAAATCAGCACCTCTGGGTAATGCATCCATGCAGGATGGGGAGACATATTGGAAATTGGGTTGGAAGGTCAGCACATGTTACATGACTAGTCATTCACTAATCACGTGTCACGCACTGACCTCTACTTTTGAATTCCAGATTCATACCATTATTGTGACACTTCTGTGTATTTGTGCAAAGACCATTGATTTGGAAATGTAATCATACCTCATGAACAAAAGTAAGGACACAAACATTAAAGGAATAAAACTTTAAAATCACGTGGTGTTACCAAAGGAGACATAACTTAAAGTAATGCATTTCACTTAACCTTTTATATCCACAAAATTAAATAAAAGATTCTGATAAATATTAATATCAGTGCAGACTACTTAAATAAGAGGTATTATAAATTCTGTGTAATTAGTTGGCTTTGATAGACTTTAAGCTTCAGATTACCCTCGTATAGAGAAGTAGAGGTCAGAGCTGTTAGTCAGAATCTGCCAGTGCAGAGAAATTTTTCAGATAAATTAAGTCAACGGGGATTAATTTACACAGCTCATCTGGCCTTAAATCATCATTTATTCACTTGAACAGTGAGTCAGATTGAAGGCAGGGGGCTGGAAATTGATGGAACTTTCAAAACTGCCCTTCTAAGTTAGAACAAACAACAATAAGAACGTGTTTTGAGATCCTGTAAATATTTTCTCTTTAAGGTTCACCTCCCATTGACATTTTTCCCTGCAGTTCTTTGATTTGCCGATCTGTCAAGTAATCGCTTCAAGAATACCACTTAGAAAATTAAACGTTAATACAAGAGGAAAAGCAAAAACATGGACTGGGTATTTTTAATCAGGAGCCGTAATATACACTATGTATATGCATATCTAAGCCCAGGGGTGGAAACCTACTTTAATTGAAGTTCCCTTCAGTTATTCATACAAAGGTCAGCTGCTGAATCCTTAATGGTTTATACAGATATTATAGTTCCTTAATTACCAAGAACGTGTAATTGAGTTGCACTTGGGTGCAGCTGCATTTCATGGGTGTGGGGATTTTCTGACTTTGCCTGGTAACCTCTGAAATGAAATAAACGGGTCTGTTCTCAAATGTCTTTTGCATGAATTTGTCTTGTGTTGTGCTTGCGCGTTGTGGTATAGCCGTCCTTTTTCAATCACCTATGTCTGTCGGCACTGTAGTAAAGATGAACTACATGTAAATGTCAATTAATTATTGTATAGCAGGCTCTTTCGATCTCAACTGCGTCATTGGTAAGCCATTTTTTTTCTTTGCCCTGCTCAATAAAACTAAGAGAAAATTAAATTTCTGGGCCTGGGCCAGTAGATGAGTTTAATCACAAAGGTGGAACTAAATCAGTAAATTGGTAAAGGACCCTCAATGTAATTCAACATGCCAAAAGTGGTTGCAAATATTCTCATGAGCCAAAAGTGACTTTCTACCAACTTAATAGCATATGGGATTTTTAAAAACTAGCACTGCTTCAACCAAGTCCTTGATCATTGAAGTCTTATTTCAGAAGGCATCAGCATGGAGGTATAAACTAAATTATTGTGCTGTTCCACTGCAAAATTTGTTTGAATCTAGTGGTTTCAGCTTGAAATAATGAAGTCCATCACACAAACCAGCCTCCCATCCGTTGACTGTGTCTACACTTCCCGCTGCCTCAGAAAAGTAGCCAGTGTAATCAAGTACGCCTTGCACCGAAGACATAGGGCAGGATTTTATGGGATTGCTTATCCTGAAACCGTAAAATCCCACCCGAGGTCAACAGACATTTCTATTGAATGCCCCTCATCCACTCCGATTCTGTGGCCAAGTGTGCCGGTTAAAATTCCAGTCATGCTCTCCTTCCCTTCTTCTGTCGGGAAAAACATACAAATATCTGAGATCATGTACGAGCCGATTCAAGAGCAGCTTCTTACCTATTGTCATCAGACTTTGCATATACCTACTTTACATTAAGCTAATCCTTTTCTATATCCTAGCTATGCCTGTAACACTACATTCTGCACCATCTCCTTTACTTCTCCCCTATGTATTCTACAAACAGTATGTTTTATCTGTATAATGTGCGAGAAACAATACTTTTCATTGCATGCCAATACATGTGGCAATAAGAAATCAAGTCAAAGATAGCTGTATAATGATTGATTATGTGCATAGATTGACATTATTTTGTTTTCTAGACCCGCATAAGTCTCAGTAATCTCACACTTGTTTATTAAAATACTCATAAGTTTCTGTTGTAGTATAATTATCATAGGTGGCCCAAGATAAACTATGACTGTATCTGTTTTGGCTATTCTTTATGTTTTGAACAATTGGTGAATTTACCCCTAAAATGTGTTCCATCCTTCTGTGTATGTTAATGTTGTCTCATGAAGAAATTAATACAGGTTTAGCGAAGGTGTTTGACTTTTTTTTGGCTCAGCTCAATTTATCAACCAATGTGTTTTATTTTCTACAACAATTAAATTCATTATCTAGACCTGAGAACATAAGTTTTTGAAAAGGAAAGATTAGTTGTTGAGTTGTTCTGCTTGACCGTACATATTGAAGAATGGACAATGTTGATGAACTAATTGTTGACTGTTTCATCAGAGTTGTTTCCCTTTGCAAGCGGAGATGTTTGCCTTTTTTGTACCCACTTCAAAGTGAAACCTAATGTATGGGAAGTCAGGACCTGGGACCTGTGTCAGCATTTTTCAATCATTTATAAGACTATACCAGGATGCAGTTTTGAAAATGCATTAAATGGACAGTATTCATGAGGGATTGGTTCAATTCATATCTTCCAGTTCCTACTTTTATTTTGCTTGCTTTCATGTAGGAGAGCTAGTGCAGATAATATGAGTTCTAAGTAGAAATCATCATAGTCTTCATTCAAGAAAAGGAAAACAGGGAAATAGTTTCCATTAAAGATAAAAGTAAATGGTACAGCTCTTAATCTCTGAAACACGAGGAACAGGATGATTGCTTTAAAAGATGCTCTCAAAGAAATTTCTCCACAACACGAGAGAATTTTTTTGCCAAGGCGCTGCACAAATGCAAAAAGCTAGATTTTTATCTCATTTAAATGTGATATGAAAGTACTGTTTTAACTCTGCAATAAATGTAACCCAATATTCAAATGGAATTTTCATATTTTAAATCTATGGGGAAATCATAGCCATGTTAACACTTCACAATTAAGTTACCCAGTGACTTTCATATTAATGTTAGCTCTGCTGAAGGATTTCTCATCTGTTAATAACCACAATTGACCAATCTCCTTTCTGAACAGAATTCAATCTATTAAAAACTCAAGTTATACAAGAAAAGCACACATCAGAATTAATTACTTAAGTGCCAAATGTACAGTAACCTCACAAATGAGTAGTGTGGTTTGTGGATTTCAGTGCAAATCTGATACTAGGTAGGTAGAACTTACATCTTAATAGCTGGATGACCATATAAAACAGCATCTTCTTCGGCTGTTTTCAATATCAGGTACTGACTGTACTCAGGCAGCCTGTGTTCGCAAAACTCAGAACATAGTGCTTAACATTGGATGTAATTACTTGATTGGGCAACACTTACAGAACAATCCCAAATGTGTTAAGAATAACAATAATAACAATTTAAGAGTAGTCAGGCTTACAATGTGGCTCACTTATACTTGCAAAAAGCTACATATGTTCATGTGAGGATCTGTCCACTGCAAGCAAAAGAAACATGTCCAGGTATTTTGCCTTTTTTGAGTTATGCAACAGCTTGGGGAATAATAGTTTCTTGGTGCATTCCCCATGGAAGTGCCTCAACCACTGAATGATAATTTGTCAACGAAATAGCTCCCTTTTCTCCTGCACTATAAATCATTGCTGCCTTTGAGGCTTGGAATTCTTGTGCCTGTCCTGATGAGTGCGAGATGAAAAGTTTCAACAGCACATCTCTTTTTCCAGCAACACAGTAACTTAGTTGTGAAATCGAAACCTTATGTCCCAAAAGTGAGAGAAGCAGGAGAATTCTGTTGATCACCGCGATAAATTGTTGAGGTTAAATGTTTCTACATGGTGACTGCAACTAATCCAGGGAATTTATTTTCTCTTTTTTTGTTCTCCCCAGCCAGTATTTTGTTCCTGAACGTAATAATCATGAGGATTTAAAATTTTCCTCCAGCACTGAAAGTATGCTAATATTTAGAGAATGTAAACTATTAATTACAGCTAACTATACTGTTGCAGCAGGCAGAAGCAATTTTTTTTGTGTGCGTTGGGATTATGGTTTGATGCACATTCATCAAACGGTGCATATATTTTTGACTGGGAGAAATTAGCTGATTACACAAGATAAAAATTGAGGTCCATAACTCTGCAGAAATGAAAAGAGGAAGCAACTTGATTTTGGAGATACTTATTACATTCTGAGCAGAATAGAATTGGGGAATCTCTTGAGGTCGATGCTTGTGGTTTTATGGGACCCATGGAGTGTACGGGAATGCAGGGAGCAGGGAGGGGGCAGGTTGCACAATAGAAGGTGTGTCACATTCCAATCACTGCTGGTACTTTACCAATGATGAGGAAAACTGTGCATGGCACGCTTGCCCTTAGAACATTGAGACCACTTCTTCCTGCTGTTGGTATAGGAGGAATGGCTCTTTGCCATGTGGGGACATTGCCAAATAGAACATGCTGATCTCCCTGCACGTTCAGGCTTAGAGGGGGAATATCCTGGATGGACACCCTTGTGGTCCACTGAGAGAACCCAAATAGAAAGGGCTGGCCCAACTGGAGAACCCCACCTCTGAAGACCCCCCCATTGAGCCTGCCCAATAAACCTTCATTCTGGGATCTTCTTCGTGGTGGCTGACCCAGTACTGGCTGCAGTTCCAATTGACTAGTAGCTCTTGGCAGTGTAGCATCCATCCTAGAAGGCAGAAGCCATGATTGGCATCGAACTGTTTGATCAACATTAAAGTCAGTTCCTCCATAACCAGTGGAGGCAGCTTTGTCCTTGACTTTCTGTCGAGTGAACGGGGCTACCAGCATCCTGTAAAATTCTGATATATAAGTAGATTGAAAATTCATGCATCTGTTTGCACAAGGAAGTGATTAAGGGGTGGGAAGTAAAGATGATGCAGTAGTTAGGTTTGTTTCCTGGCTCGTATCACTGGTCTGTGTGGAATTTGCGTGTTCTCCCTGGTTTCCTTTGTGTGTGTCGGTTTTCTCCCACAGTCCAAAGATGTGCGGGTTAGATGGATTGGCCGTGCTAAATTGCGCCTTATTGTCAGGGGGACTAGCTAGTGTAAATGCATGAGGTCATGAGGATAGGGCCTGGATGGATTTGAAGTCAATACAGACTCAATGGGCCAAGTGGCCCCCTTCTGCACTGTAGGATTCTATCAGCTAAGTAGGTAGGATTGAGATATCGAAAAATATGGGTTTGTTAGACCTAGAAATATGTTTAAATTTACCAGAAATTATATTTCATTTCTCTCCTCTTTTCTGCATTGTGTCATTTCTTTGTAAGAGGTTGAACCAGGTTAAGAATTGGTTGCTAAAGACTGAATCCCTTACTATATAATTCTAAAGGACCGATGATTGGGATGAAGAATTATAGCTGCAGATAGAAATAATTAAATGCTGAACGGAACATGATGATTCTTGAGCTATTGGAATTGTGGAAAGAAATATTATACCATTTGAAATCATGCATTGTGTGATGTGATAATGTGAAATGTTAGATAATGTGGAATGTTGGGTTAGATTCATATTCTTGTTCTTTGTATTAAACCTTTCACCAGGTGGCTAAAATATTTTGGTCGGATCCAACACAGAGCGGATAATATCTAGAGTTTCTGTTTCTAATATCTATGCAAAATATTAATGTTTTTTTAGTCAAAGGAGCTTCCTGCCACTGAAACAATCATCTTCACATAAATGGGGACAGATTAGGCCGATGGCAGCCTGCCCCTTGACCCAGTTGAGACTCCACAATCGGCAACTTAAGTGCAATTTCCCACTCAATCTTAATTTTGAGGAGAGCGGGAGGAGTTTAGGGACAACAGTGACAAGAGGGAAGCCTAATCATTCGACCTGCTCAGGCCTTGAGGGGAAGGGACTGGGGGAAGGGAATGACTCAAGCCCATCTACCAATGTCTGCCCCTCCTTGAGTGCTTCTTCCCCGCCTGACCTTGTCAATATAACCCTTGCCACCATTTCCCATCTTCACCCACCCACAACACAACACTTTCTCTTTCATCCAGGGTCACAGAAACAATCTTTCAGAAATTAGGGGAGGAGGCAGGAGAATGGTACAAGCTGAAATGCTCATTTGATGAGCCAGTGTAGACACAATGAGCCGAATGACCTCCACCTACAGTTCTGTAATTCTCTAATACTGCACTAGAGGGTCAGCCTGGACTCAGTGTTCAAGTTTCTCGGGAGGCGGGCTTTAACTCATAACCTTCTAACTCAAGTAATATCAGGGAACATCAGCATGGTTTTGTCAGTGGGAGGTCATGACAAACAAATTTGATTGAATTTTTTGAGGAGGTGACCAGGTGTGCAGCCGAGGGTTGTGCGGTCGATGCAGTTTATATGGATTTCAACAAAGCCTTTAACAAGACCCCACATGGGAAACTTGTAAAGAAGGTAATTTCGCAAGAGATACATGATAATTTGATAAAAGTGGCTTCAAAATTGGCTCAGTTGTACAAGAAAGAGAGTGATGGCAGAAGGCTGCTTTAGTGACTGAAAGTCAATGTCCAGTAGCGTACCACAGGGATCTGTGTCAGGCCCCCTATTATTTGTCACTTATATAAATTACATTGATGATTATGTCGTGGTAGGATTAGTAAGTTTGTGGATGAGACAAAGGTTGAAAGGATGGTTAAAATGAGGTGGAGTGTCTTGGGCTATAAGAAGATATGGATGGAAACTTCAAATGGGCAGATAAGCAGCAAATGGAATTTAACCCTGAAAATTGTGAGCTGATACATTTTGGGAGAAATAATTTGACAATGAAATATTCAATGAATGGTAGGGCATTAGGAAGTTCTATGGAGCAAAGGGACCTTGGTGAATTTGTCCACAGATCTCTGAATGCGGAATGGCATGTTGGTAGAGTAGTGAAAAATGCATTAGGCACACTTGCCTTTATCAATCAAGGCATAGATTACAAAAGTGGGGAAGTCATGTTGAAGTTGTATAGAACTTTGGTGAGGCCACAGGTAGAGTACTGTGCACAGTTCTGGTCACCATGTTATAAGAAGTGATTGCACAGAAGGGGTGCAGAAAAAATTCACCAGGAGGTTGGACAGGTTTGGGTTGTTTTCATTAGAGCAGAGAAAACTGAAGTGCAACCTGATTGCCATGTACAAGATTATGAGGGATACGGACAGAATTGATAAAGAGCAGCTGTTCCCCTCAGCTGAAGAGTTAGTCACGAGAGGACATCGGTTCAAGGTGAGGCAGGAGGTTTAGGGGGAATGTGAGGAGAAACTAATTTAACCAGAGAGTGGTGATGATCTGGAATTTTTTTATTCATTCATGGGACATGGGGCAACCTTGCTGACCAGCATTTATTGCCCATCCCTAGTTGCCAGGGAGGGTGGTAGAGGCAGGTTGCCTAACATCCTTTAAAAAGTATCTGAATAAGCACTTGGCACATCATAACATTCAAGTGCATTTTGGAAGGGCTAATACAGATAGGATACATACAACAAATGGCAGATCCTTAAGAGTATTGATAGGCAGAGGGTCACTGAAAGTAGCAACACAAGTGGAGAAGATGGTCAAAAAGGCATACAGTATGCTTGCCTTCATTGGCTGGGGCATTGAATCTAAAAATTGGCAAATCATGTTGCAGCTTTATAGAACCTTAGTTAGGCCGCACTTGATATGGAGGTTTTGGAGGGGAATACAGAAAAGCTTTATCAGGATTTTGTTGTCTGGTATGAAGGGCATTAGGTATGAGGAGAGTTTGGAGAAACTTGGTTTGTCAACACTGGAATGACAGGTTGAGAGACGACCTGATAAAAGTCTACAAGATTATGAGGGGCATGGATAGAGTGGACAGTCAGAAGCTTTTACCCATGGTGGAAGAGTTAATTACTAGGGGGCATAGGTTTAAGATGCGACAGGCAAGATTTAAAGAAGATGTAGAGGCAGTTTTTTTACACAGGGGGTGGTGGAACTCGCTGCTGGGGGTGTGGTACTGGAAGCAGATACAGTAGTAACTTTTAAGGAGTGTCTTGACAAATACATAAATAGGATGGGAATAAAGGGATATGGCCGCCAGAAGAGGGTTTTAGTTCAGTGGGGCAGCATGGTCAGTGCAGGCTTGGAGGATGGAAGGGCCGTTCTTGTGCTATAATTTTCTATGTTCTTTGTTCTCTTCAAGTGTTGGCAGATGGAATTTGGTGGGAGTTCGGGGGCGTGGGGGGGGCACGATTCTACTAAAAGAAAATTCTAAGTGTCGGATTTCTTTAAAACCTGGAATCAATCCCTGCTGTTTTTTCAGCAGGAGTTTCAAAATGAACCTCCCACGCTCTGCACAATTTCCCAACATGAATCATCTGAAATTCAGTGCGTGGGGACAGGCTATTCCCGCTGGGGAGGCCGGGAGCATAGAGCTCAGTGGGCCACTGCGAATGCTGCAATCTGTCAGCACTGAGATTATCACAGACACAGGGGTCCCTCATTGCTGGCCTCCTAGTGACTGGCCAGTTCAATTCCTGGCTAGCCCTGGGATCCCCACATCACTGGCCATGCGATGCCCCCCCCCAAACAACAGTCTGAACACTGGCTCTCCAAACATGCCTGTGCTCATATCTGACCTCCCCCCTCCACGCCTTCTGGCCTGCCTCAATATCCTACCCACCCCCGCCCTCAATTTCCTCCGTTCCCTTCTGGCAGGCTGCCCCCCTTCATCCTATCCCGATGGCCGGCCCCAATCACTATCCTCCTTCCCCACTGATCCCGATTTGCAGCCGGAATCCCCACCCCCATCCCGAAGTCCTGGCCCCCATCAGACACCCCTATTTGGCTCCACTCCTTTGGCACTGCCCCACGCCCGGGCACTCTCCCTGGGACCGACCTTCTGGGAAGCCGTCAATTGCACCCTGTTCTCCACTGGGGTCAGGCTGCCAGCTCCCCGCAAGCTATACTAAACCCCATTGGAGCGAATCGCTCCAGGCAGGGAGGAGAAGAGGCTAGCAGGCCTGGAGATTTCAGTCCCTGGCCTGCTAATAGGATTTAAATTAGATTTGAATTACCTGCTGCATATATTAGGTAGCTGAAATCGGCACAGAGCTGGGAAATGCGTGGGATCCTGGACGCCCAGTGCAAATTGTACACAGTGGTTGCTGCTAGAATATCCCATCCCGCTGCATTAAAAAAGCAGTGCAGCAGGATGGGGGAATCACCCCTATGGTCTGCCTCGCATCCAAATACTATAATGTGGCATCCATAATCATTAAAATTGATGTGAATGCCAAAGACAGTAAATGAGAAGATTTGCAAACGGGGTGAAATGTGGCATATCATAAACAAAAATGCTTAGGAATGGTTTGCTTTGACAATAGAAAATATTCCCAGTTACCCTGTTACTCTGCTAAATAATGAATCATTTTAACTCCCTTTACAATTTAGCCCCTGTGTCCAACGTGGATAATACTACATCAATGTAATAAATGTTGGAATGCAGTCTAGCAATTGCTATTATACTAAGACAGTAACACAAGGAACTTTTTTTTTAAGAACGAGCAGGTAAAGCACGTAATTATGAGTACATGCTATTATTTAATGTGACATGGAACATTATCCTGATCACCCTGATTCAGACTGGGTCACACATGACCAACCCACTTCCTTCCTCCTACCATGCTAAATGAAAGCTTCTGCATTTTAAGCACGCTATTCGCATTCAGGGAATTTTCCAATTTTGAAAGCTGTTTTTAATACAGGGCGAAGTGTGGTTGCATCTGTCAGCGCGGCTAGATTTAATGCAATTAAGGAAGCTGCAGAGAAAAACTGAGTTCAAGCCAGTGTGAGCAATATCGAGTCAGGTCATGTTGCTGCTTCAGTCTAAGCCTGTGTAGAAAAGAAGATTATCAAGTGTTTTTTTTTATTGTGTTGCTTACGGGGTAGAATGTTATGATACCTACTCAGAGTTTGAAGCTTTCAGTGTCAGGGAGATAGAATTTATCATCTAAATTTATGCAAATTGAACGAAAGGTGTTGGGGAATATGCAGATACAATAAACCAAACTGTCACCTCAATTACAAATAATGATGCATTTAAGCGTTTTATTCCACTAATTGACAGCTCTGCTATTCAATGCTAGTGGAAAGATTATTAAACCAAGTGATCTCATTGGTTAAGGTATCAGGGATTAATGCAAGACAAATAAAAAAGCTTGCATTCTGAATATGGGCACGACTGCAATGCTCAAATGCTCTTTGTGGCTGGTATATTACTACAGTCGAAGAACTGAGTCTTAATATGCCTTGCTCCTCATGGTTAGAATGAACTTTACAATGTGTTTCATAATGGAGTAGGGGAACCTTATACTGATTAAAGCATGAGGCTGTGTCTGCCTGCACTCTAATCTCGTTTTAAATACAGTGGAAAGTTCATTAATACCATTAGCAGCGACACACATTGGAGATTTGTATTTGGGATATGGTGGTGCATTCGGAAAATGAACAGCTTTCATGTCGTATTGAAAGTGAATATAAATTGGTTCCAGCATCTCACTTTCAACAAGGTGGATTATGTAAATCGCTGCTGAAGCAAAAACATGTCAATCAGTGACTTCAACAGATACACCTGATTTAAATGCAGCCCTGGCAGAGTCAGTAAACGTTTCCTCTCGCTGAAATGAAGATTCATGTGTAGTGAAGTCAGAGGCAGCTTTAAATGGATCAGCAACACATCTTTTAGCTCTAAATTTAGCATTTCATTGCAACTTTAAGAACTGTCAGTGTGGAAAACGACATCAGTTAGTTAAGTGAAGCTCGAGCCAGGATGAGCAAAGTGCAAAGCTTCCAATTGCTCAAACAAATGGCACAGCCCCAATGAACAAGAAGATAAGCATGTCTAGACTTCTTGCCTCCACAGCATTCAACTATGGTACTGATAACTTCAATGCAATGTTTGATATTGCTGTTAAGGAGAGCTTTATGTTTTTCATCATCCGTTAATCTAATATGTGTTATTTTTACACTGATGATGGTGTGGTGGTCAAATTACTGAATTCAGAAGCCCGGACTAATAATCACGTAATGAGAATTATAGTTCTAGTTGCAGATTTGAATCCCAGTTTAAAATCAGAAAATAGCCTGTTATCTGCAAAAAAGGAATTACTATAAAAGACCATTCAGTAATGTCCTTTAAGTCATCCCAGAATCAGAAAAAAACCCGTCCAAAGTCAACAGACCTTTACGTAGTCCGCCCCCACTCCCAATAGAATTCCCACGGCAGGCAGGATGGCAAAATTCCTCTTGCTGATTTTACCTGGTCAATATGTGACTTCAGTCCCACATCAAGAATTAGCTTTCAGATGAAGTGACCTAGAAAACTGTTCCATTGGATCAGTGCTTTATCAGATGGACTCAGAATGGGCTTGATCAGTGACATCAGTAAGAGTTAAAATAAGATTTCTTCTAACATACTTGTTTACAATACTTAAGGATGTTTAGATTTTTTTAAAAAAATGTTAAAATGACATTTAAAGGTTAAATGAAGCTTGTTCATCTATTGATTAAAAGGTAATGAAAAGCATTATACTTTAAATTTAGCACAATAGGGAGACAGTGTCCTAGTGGTATTAGTGGTACTACTGATGGTCGTGAAACCTTTGTCGATTGTTGAGAAAAACCCATCTGATTCATAAATGCCCTTTAGGGAAGGAAATCTGCTGTCCTTATCTGGTCTGGCTTACATGTGACACAGAAAGAAACCTCATAAAACAAACTTAAAGTCCAACAAGTTTATTTGTCGCAAACGCCCCAAGCTTTTGGAACACATTGTTCCTTCATCACGTGGCTGGGAGTTCTGATCACAAACAGGGCACAAAGACACAAAGTCAATTTACATGCAAACTGATTGGAATGTGAGTCTTTACAGCTAATCTATTCTTAAAGATACAGACAATGTGAGTGGAGAGAACTTTAAGCAGAGGTTAAAGAAATGTGTATTGTTTCCAGACAGGAAAGTTAGTGAGATTTTGCAAGTCCAGGCAAGTTGTGGGGGTTACAGATGGTATGACATGAACCCAAGATCCCGGTTGAGGCCGTCCTTATGTGTGTGGAACTTGGCTACCAGTCTCTGCTCAGCGACTCTGCGCTGTCATGTGTCGTGAAGGCCACCTTGGAGAACGCTTATCTGAAGATCAGAGGCCAAATGCCCATGACCACTGAAGTGTTCCCCAACAGGAAGAGAACACTCTTGCCTGTTGATTGTCAAGCGGTGTTCATTCATCTGTTGTCGTAACATCTGTATGATCTCCACATCATGACTACATGTGACCCCAGAGCCACAGTAATGTGGTTGACTTAACTGTCCTTGGGCTGTTGGGGGTGTGCAATAAATGTTGACCAGCCAGCAATGCCCATGTCCCATGAATGAATAATCGCCAGAGGAATGTTAGCAAAAATTACTCTGATGAATCTTTTAATTTTTTCTCCTGTGAAGCCTTTTAAGATGTTGTGCTGATATGACAATGTGCGATACAAATGCAAGAATGCTTTGCTGTACCACTGAGTGCAATGAGGACTGTAATAACAGTACGTTTATTGACTAACTCTGCAGCTATAACAAACACTTGTGTGCTCTGCCAGGGACTTTGGGGAAATCTGGCACACTCTCACCACGTGATGCTACACATGACTATGTTGTCACATAGTCATTGACAACCCGGACTATATCCACCCGATCAGTTTGGGCAAGTGATAAGAGGTTTAACAGTGTAAGCAGAGAAACTGTCCTTTTAATCACCCAGAATCAGAAAAATCTGTCTGAAGTCAATGACCTTTGCAGAGTCTGCCCCAACTCCTGCGGTGATTCTCACAGTGGGCAAGATGGCAAAATTCCCCTTGCTGTTTTTACCTGGCCGATATGTGACCACACCAAGAACTAGCTTTCAGGTGAAGTGAGTTAGAAAATTATTTCATTGTATCAGTACTTTATCAGGTAGACTAGGGACGGGCTTGATCAGTGATATGCACTGTGAGAGTTAAAATAACACAGATTTGCGTGCAAAAACAAGACGATACAACAGTGTACAATGGTTTGTGTGAACAGTGAAACACAGACTGGGTTTTTGCAATTTAGTTTATGGCCTTTGTGTGTACCTCTCCCCCTTCTTTCAGGTGTGATGGAAGGAAAAAAACAATGTGCCCAGTCCAAAGAGTTTAGTGCGTTACAAGGTGAGCATCTTGAAACTTGTCTGTCTACACCAGCATAATGTAGAGATGCCGGCGTTGGACTGGGTAGTAACACCAGCATACACAGAGGGCCAGTGATTCTTTTGCTCTGGCTTTAGTTGCTTCTAACTCAGGGTGCCTTTACTACAGCTATTGGGTGTAGTACTCCTGGAGCACAGATGGAATGACAAATCATTGAGCAGACAGGATTAGGCCATCTTCTATAGTTGGTTCTACTCTGAAGGCAAAAAATGCATGGAGTTTGTGAGGAAGCTCCCTGGAGGATTTTGGCCAACCTTCATTACCATGATATGCAGTTATGTTCATGTGATGTCTTCCTGCAGAGCGAGTGAAATTCCTTTCCAGAATTGTGTAAGATGCTGATATTATAACACTGTAGCTTTAACATCACACATTGCAGCCGTACATACTGCTCCTTCAGGATGGTTATAAATGGTTGGTGGTTTGTTTCAGTGTTTGCAGGATGACAGTATATGAAATTGTGAAATTCTTCATGCAAAATTTAAGGCAGTGAATTCCTTCTCGATTCTGCATGAAGCTGTGCCAGTGAATATCCTTGAAGTGAAGACTATTGGTCTGTCATTTTGTATGCATGCTGAACTGAGTCCTGCCAGATTAGGACAGGCTCCTGGGACAGCACAGTGGCACAATGGTTAGCACTGCTGCCTCAATTTCTGGCTTGGGTCACTGTCTGTGCTGAGTCTGCACATTCTCCCAGTGTCTGCATGGGTTTCCTCTAGGTGCTCCAGTTTTCTCCCGCAGTCCCAAAGATGTGCTGGTTAGGTGCATTAGCCATGCTGAATTCTCCCTCAGTGTACCCGAACAGGTATTGGAGTGTGGTGATGAGGGGGTTTTCACAGTAACTTCACCGCAGTGTTAGTGTATGCCTACCTGCGAGACTAATAAGTCAATAAAATAAAATAAATAACGTATTGTAGTATCAGTGGATTGTTAATGCTTGTTTGGGCCAGTTGAAAAATGCTGTGTGGTGTTCTCACCAACACCATTCGATGTCCTGGAGGAAGAGTTGACAAAGTAGTTCAATTACCTCATCCTAACATGGAATGAATTTGGAGAGAGTGTTTATCATGCCCAGAATATTTGAGTATTGTGTACAATTCTGGTTGCTACTCCACCAGAAGGATGTTGATGCATTGGAAAGGGTACGGAAGAGATTTACCAGGATGTTGCCTGGTTTGAAGGATATGGGCTACGATGAAAGGTTGAACAAACTTGAATTGTTTTCATTGGAGCGTTGGAGGATGAGGGAGAGTGGGGGGCACTGAGAGAGGTTTACAAGATTATGACAGGCTTGCATGGATAGTCAGAATTTTTTTTTCCAGGGTAAATGGTTCAATTACTTAGGGACAGAGTGAGAGGGGGAAAGTTTAAAAGAGATATAAGGAGAAGGTTTTTCACACAGAGAGTGATGAATGCTTGGAATGAGCTGTTGGATGATGTGGGTGGAAACAGATTCGATAACAACATTCAAGAGGCATCTGGATAGATACATGAATAGGCAAGAAATAGACAGATATGGACCATATAGAGGCAAGAAAATATTAGATTAGAGAGACATCTGTGTTGGCACAGACTTGTTGGGCCTCTTCCTGTGCTGTACTGTTCTTTGCTCTTTGCTGTAGAGTGTGCTTGTCTGCAGAAACAGCCACTTGTCATATGGCTGCAATCTTGTCCAGATTAGGTTTCACACTATCATCAGTGTGTAAGCAACCTGACTTCTCCTGAAGTTGTAACTCACATAGCTAAACTTCAGATCAGAACTGGAGATCACTGACTTTGCTCAGCATGCAATGGTGGCATTGTTGTCTTGCAAAGTATAACCCCAAATCAGGATATCATCAACCATGATCTCGCACGTCGGATCCACAAAGAGGACTGCTGGATGATCTCAGTGCCGGTGGAGATACCATTTGGCATACACAGAAAAAGGTATCTGCCTCCCAGAGACACGAATGTAATCAGTTTTGAAGATATCTATGGGATCTACAAAATCTACATTTTGCATTAAGCACATGGAATATCTTCACTTGTGGCATGTCTGATATAACCTGATGCACTGTCTTCATGAGGCTTTGCTCAGATATGTTGGGTCGCTGCATATCTTGACCAGGCCATCCCTTTCTCTGGCCTCCTCTACTGGGGTAATTGCACCCAATGCTGTCAAGTGATGCAGCTCAAATGACGTTTTGCCTCATGCCTACTGATCCTCTTCTCAGAGTACGAACTGTCATTGGAACTGAGTCATTTACTTGCATGTGATGTATAGCCAGTAGTTTGCCGTTGACCTGGCAGTCAAAAACATCGCTGTTCATTATCATCTCTGGGGCTTGAACTTGTAGAGCATGCTTAGTGCTTAGCACTGCTGCCTCACAGTGCCAGGGAGCCGGGTTTGATTCCCAGATTGGGTCATTGTCTGTGCAGACTCTGCACATTCTCACTGGGTTTCCTTCAGATGCTCTGGTTTTGTCGAAGGATGTGCTAATAAGATGCATTGGCCATGCTAAATTCTCCCTCAGTGTACTGGAACAGGTGCCAGAGTGTGGCGATTCAGGGATTTTCACAGGAACTTCACTGCAGTGTTAATGTAAACCTACTTGTGACACTAATAAAATAAACTTGTAAACTTTTAAAACTTTATAAACTCATGTGATGACCCAGTTTGCAGCAAGTACTTGAAATATTCAGTGCTCCTCATTACTCTCTTGTTCCCAAATGATGTTGCTAGAGTACAGTTCCAAAGGTGACAAGTGTGCTTTTTCACCTTGAAGCCATCCTTCTTCATGAGACCAATTGGCAGGGTATTTAATAATGGAGACAGCAGAACTTTATTCTCACCCAGGCACTCTGAGTGGTGATTGCGAATAAATTTTGAGCACTGATTAATTTCTTTGTTCTGAATCCAACCAGCGAACACTGAGGGCATTTACAGAATTCTTATTGCAGATCTAGTTACAATTTATTAAGTCAGTGTAGCCTAGTCATTCGACCAGGGACTGCCCTAACCTCCAGGTCTCATTATCATATCACACAGTGCATATACCCAATTAAATGAAAGCAGGACAGTTACTCCTTTGATTCAGGAATAGACTTTCCTGGCAGATTGATTTTGAAATCATCAGTTGTATACGTGCCCTGATGCCAGTCCTAATTCCAGTGTTACAGGATTAAGGTGCTGTAAGTGGAAAATCAATCTCAAAGCTTTGGAGCAGTATTTTTCCACATGTGGGAAGAGAGTGGATTTTATCTGCAGCACCAACTGGCCATAAAATACTTCTAATTGATCCGTTTTTAATTTTTATCTTCTGCTGTGTCTTGAAGCGAAATGTTTTACTGGGGGCATTTGTAACTTGAGATAGGAAAGGGTGAATGTGAGGTGAAAGTAATCCCAGTTATGATGTAATTGTACCAAGATTATTTTATGATTATGGATGACTTTTTGGCATGTTGCAAAGCTATTTTTTACTTTTAATCAATTTCTTAGACTGATAATATTTCTACCTCATTTTGATTTAAAGAGTTTGAGATGAACCACTGCTGAATATCAACAAATTAGCCCATTAAGAGCTAACCTTAAACCTTCCTTTCGCGAACATTAAATCCCAGTGGCTGGCACTTAAATTGCTAAAAGGTATTAATTCCTGAGTTTTGCCCTTACATTCACATTCTAAAGAAGCCAGTTTTGGGACATTCTGTTGTCTAGTTTTCACTCAAAATGCCAACATTTTTTTGTAATTATTCCTCGATGGCCCTGCGATAACTGCTGCTTCCTTATATTACTGCATTCCACGTTTCCAGGTTGATAGGCTTGCATGTTTTCTTTTCTTTGACTCCTAAATGTTAAGTATTTGGTTTCCTTCCTGAACTAACCTTTTGGCCATCAGTCAGTAACATTTCGTGATTCTTGTGCCTGGAATTTCAAGCGTACAATTTTTTTCTTCTGGTTTAATGCTTCTCTAATTAAATGCGAATTAACTGTGCATGCTCTACTCCAGAAAGGTTTTGAGAATGAGATTAGTCTCAGGTGATGTTTCCAATGAGGCAATAATTAAAAGAAGTCCCATTTTATAGGGCATCTAATTTTCCTTTTTATTAACATCAATAACAATCATGCTGGCGACATGATGCACATAATGTTGTCAGTGGCTTTATAGTATCATTGAAGACAAATCTAATTTCCTTTATGTTTCCTCTTCAATTTCATCTTCCTGGATTTTCTAAAGATTGGGGCAAAATTGCTGGAGTTGTGTTTACTTCTGGACGGTACAAGGCCCTTTAAGCAGCCAGATTGCTGTCCGCAGAGGCCAAGGAAAATGTTCCAAGCATCTGGCAGAATTTTAACCTCCCTATCTTCCCTCACAGTAGCATATTTTCTAGCAGCAGACACAGCATGCCATTGGCGGCTGGTGAGTTATTGTTTTGTATCAGAGGCCGTTTGAGAAAACACAGCAGTAGTAATCCTTCAGCAAGAACGGTTTTACATGCCACAGCACATTCTGAGAATTGTCAGCTTATTCCCATCGTCCTTCTGCAGCAACTTCAAGCAATTCCTTAAGCATACCTTTGCAAGATCATATCCAGGCATTGAGGGACTTAAGGAATCAGATCTGTGGGAGAACAGATTACTCGAATGTTGTTGTGCTCTGGAAGCCCTTTCCAAATTGAGCTGTGATGTCTGAACCTTCGTTGGGCTATATTAACTGGTCTCTGAATCGAGGTAATTCTTTGGCCGATTGGGAATGTTCCTAACTCTGAGCTAAGAATCAGATGCTTCAAACAATTCTGTAGTACGTACCTAGCTAGTTATCCATGCATGCTAGCCAGATTAAACTTAGTCTAACGCATGGGTAATTGCATCACTGAGACTAACCCCCCTCCCCCCCGCCCTCAACAACCCATTGACTATCCTCCTGACCCAATCTGAATTAAATCTCCACCATCCCTTTTGACTGGCACCCCCAATCTAACTCAACTATCTCACACAGCCACCCGATTATTCCCTCTTAACCACCTGCATACTTCCTAACCACCTGATCACCTCCTGACACTCCCAACTACATCCCCGCCTCCCAACTTTGCTATCCCTCTCAAAACTGGCAACCCTCCCGCCCCAGCCAGCCGACTATCTTCCAACCACCTGACAAACACTCCTAACCAACTACCCCCGACCTGAATACCTCATCACCCTTTACCCAATTACCTCACCCACACCTTGCTCAATTATCCACCTCACCAACCTACCACCATCCACTTCTCCATCTCTCCACGTCGCCCACGTACCCATTTCACCCACTCTACCTACCTACACACCTCACAAACACATCCGTGATCCGACCGACAATCGCGCTGCTGCTTGGAAGATCCGGCCATTATCTTCCTTATGCGCATTCCCTGATCTGAAAATTTCTGTCCTCTTCCAACTGATTTAACACATTGTGTTAAGATGATTGATATTACATAGTTTGACTTACAAAAAACATTTGGTAAAGTCCTTTACAAGAAATGTGTAACTTAAGTGAATGCTCACAGAATGATTATAGAGTTGCAAATCATGTTATTAATTAGTTGGGTAATAGAAAACAGCAGGTAATTATAATGGAAATATTTCTTATTGGACAGCTGTGACCAGTAGAATCCCAGAGTTCTCAGTACTAGAATCCCAGCTGTTGCAAATATTCATTAATAAAAATATATTGAGCAAGATATGGAAACAGTAAAGGTTGTTAAGATTGTTATAACATTTATAATTCACTGTTTCTTAGAGGTTGTCCGCTTCTATTTTTAACTCTCACACTTGCTCTTTTATCAGAGACTGCTTGGGTGACTTGAACAATTGGGGCTCATTCTGGGGTAGGTGGGACCTCTACAAGAGAGATGGTCTACACCTGAACCAGAGGGGAACCAATATCTTGGGGGGAAAATTTGCAAAGGCTATGCAGGGGGGTTTAAACTGATTCAGAGGAGGGGGTGGGATCCTGAGTAGTTTGGATATTAAGAGGGACGAGAATAGGGGGGTCATAGAAGAGAACTGTAAAGCACAGCAGCGTACGGGTGGAGTAGGGCATGGTTTGAAATGCGTATACTTTAATGCAAGAAGTATTCGCAATAAGGTGGAGGAACTTGCAGCTTGGATCAGTACCTGGAACTTCGATGTTGTGGCCATTTCAGAGACATGGATAGAGCAGGGACAGGAATGGTTATTGCAGGTTCCGGGGTTCAAATGCTTCAGTCGGAGTAGAGAAGGAGGTAGAAGGGGGGGAGGAGTGGCATTATTAGTCAAAGACTGTATCACAGTGACAGAAAGGAAGTTTGATGAGGACTTGTCTGTTGAGGTAGTATGGGCTGAGATTAGAAACAGGAGAGGAGAGGTCACCCTGTTGGGAGTCTTTTATAGACCTCCTAAAAGTTCTAGAGAGGTAGAGGAAAGGATTGCAAAGTCGATCCTGGACAGGAGTGAAAGTAATAGGGTAATTGTTATGGGGGACTTTAACTTTACTAATATTGATTGGAATAGCTATAGCTCTAGCTCGTTAGAGGGGTCAGTTTTTGTACAAAGTGTGCAGGAAGGTTTTTTGACTCAGTATGTAGATAGGCCAACTAGAGGTGAGGCTACATTGGATTTTGTGCTGGGCAATGAGCCAGACCAGGTGTTAGACTTGGAAGTTGGTGAACATTTTGGTGATAGTGACCACAATTCGGTTACGTTCACCTTAATGATGGATAGGGATAGGCATGAAACTGGGGTCAGTAGTTATAGCTGGAGGAATGGTAATTATGAGGCCATTAGGAGGGAATTAGGGTGCATAGGTTGGACTAGGAAACTACAGGGACTGGGAACATCTGAAATGTGGAGCTTATTCAAGGAGCAGCTACTGCGAGTCCTTGATAAGTATGTCCCTGTCAGGCAAGGAGGAAATGGTCAAGTAAGGGAACCATGGTGTACTAAAAAAGTTAATTCGCTGGTTAAAAGGAAAAAGGAGGCTTATGTCAGGATGAGGCTTGAAGGCTCAGTTAGTGCAATGGATAGCTATAGATTAGCCAGGAGGGAGCTAAAGAGTGAGTTGAGGAGAGCTAAAAGGGGACACGAGAAGACTTTGGCTGATAGGATCAAGGAGAATCCTAAAGCTTTCTTTAGATATGTTAAGAATAGAAGATTGGTTAGGGCAAGATTAGGGCCAGTCAGAGACAGCAGTGGGAAGTTGTGCGTGGAGCCTGAAGAGATTGGAGAGGCACTGAACAAATATTTCTCTTCGGTATTCACGCAGGGAGATGTAAATGTAGTTGTGGAGAACACTGGGATACAGGGTTGTAAACTGGAAAGCATTGAAGTAGATAAGGAGGATGTGCTAGATATTCTTGAGGGTTTGAAGTTAGATAAGTCCCCTGGGCCGGACGGGATTTACCCTAGGATTCTCTGGGAGGCGAGAGAGGTGATTGCAGAGCCTCTGGCTCTGATCTTCAGGTCGTCGTTGGTTACGGGTGTGGTTCCGGAGGACTGGAGGATAGCGAATGTGGTCCCATTGTTCAAGAAGGGGAAGAGAGACCTTCCAGGGAATTATAGGCCAGTGAGTCTTACTTCTGTTATGGGCAAAGTATTGGAGAGAATTATTAGGGATAGGATTTATAGTTATTTAGAGAGAAATGAATTGATTGGGGATAGTCAGCATGGTTTTGTGAAGGGTAGGTCGTGCCTTACTAACCTTAATGAGTTTTTTGAAAAAGTGACCAAAGAGGTGGATGGGGGTAAGGCAGTTGATGTGGTATATATGGACTTTAGTAAGGCTTTCGATAAGGTGGCCCATGGAAGGCTTCTGCAGAAAATGCAGATGTATGGGATTGAGGGTGATTTAGCTAATTGGATTAGGAATTGGCTAGCTGATAGAAGACAGAGGGTGGTGGTTGATGGAAGTTATTCATCGTGGAGTTCGGTTACAAGTGGTGTACCTCAGGGGTCTGTTTTGGGGCCCCTGCTGTTTGTAATTTTTATAAATGATCTGGATGAGGGTATTGAAGGATGGATTAGTAAATTTGCGGATGACACCAAAGTTGGAGGAGGGGTAGATAGTGAAGTGGGGTGTTATAGTTTGCAGAGAGACTTTGACAAATTGCAGAGCTGGGCCGAGAGGTGGCAAATGGAGTTTAATGTGGAAAAGTGTGAGGTAATTCACTTTGGCAGGAATAACAAATGTGTAGAGTATAGGGCTAATGGTAGGACTCTTAATAGTATTGAAGAACAGAGGGATCTTGGTGTATATGTGCATAGATCCCTGAAAGTTGGCAATCAAGTCGATAAGGTTGTTAAGAAAGCATACGGAGTCTTAGCTTTTATTGGTAGGGGGATTGAATTTCGGAGCCGCAACGTCATGTTGCAACTGTACAAAACTCTAGTGCGGCCGCACTTGGAGTATTGTGTGCAGTTCTGGTCCCCGCATTATAAGAAAGATGTAGAGGCATTGGAGAGGGTACAGAGGAGGTTTACCAGGATGTTGCCTGGTATGGAAGGCAGGTCTTATGAAGAGAGGCTGAGGGATTTGAGGTTGTTTTCGTTAGAAAGAAGGTGGCTTATAGGAGACCTTTTGAAACATATAAGATGATTAGAGGTTTAGATAGGGTGGACAGTGATAGCCTTTTTCCTAGGATGGAGAAAGCTAGCACGAGGAGACATAGCTTTAAATTAAGGGATGGTAGTTATAGGACGGATGTCAGAGGTAGGTTCTTTACCCAGAGGGTGGTAAGGGTATGGAATGCCCTGCCTGCTGCAGTTGTAGATGCGCCCAGTTTGGTGGCATTTAAGAGGTTAGTAGATAAGTTTATGGATGAAAAGGGAATGGTTTAGGTTAGATGGTCATTGCTTTTTCTTAATTTGGCGCAACATCGAAGGCTGAAGGGCCTGTTCTGCGCTGTAATGTTCTATGTTCTATGTTCTATAAATGCAGTTTTGGAATTGTGACTAAACACCAAATATTGTTCCAACCAGCTCTTCCTGCCCAGTATTCCCCTTTCCTCCCTTCATCTCTATTTTCCCTATTATCTTGCCTTTACTTCTCTCTGAGCCTGTATTTCTCTGTGGATTTAGTGAGTGGTGGAGGTAGACTTTCAATGATTAGGTGATAACCACATATCAAGTAAATGGACTATTCAGCCTAACTGGTTTGTGCCATTATTAACATTCCACAGAGACCTCCTTTGACCCTCAATGCCCCAAAACCCTTTGAGCATAACTTTCTATTTCTTTTTCCCTCATGTACTTCTCCAGAATCCTCTAAACACACCACTGCTATTCGCTTCAACTGCTCTATGTAGTAGTGAATTCAGTAAGAAGTCTCACAACACCAGGTTAAAGTCCAACAGATTTATTTGGTAGCAAACACCACTAGCTTTCGGAGCACTGCTCCTTCATCAGGTAAGTGGGAGTTCTGTTCACAAGTAGGGCATATAAAGACACAAACTCAGTTTACAAAATAATAGTTGGAATGTGAGTCTTTACAGGTAATCAAGTCTTAAAGATACAAACAATATCTGTATCTTTATATGCCCTGTTTGTGAACAGTATCTAGCAGGATAAATACGGGGATAGGGCCTGGGTGGGATTGTTGTTGGTACAGGCTCGCTGGGTTGATTGTACTCCATCTGCACAGTAGGGATTCTATAATTCATTTCTTAGGCCTTCCTTCTGTTCGCCTTTTTGTTTCACCGTCTCTCTTTCCTCAAATAATCAGCATATGGAAATAGAATCCCATTGAGCTGTGGCAGCAGAACAATGTGGAGAAAGCAGAGATACTAAAGATAACTGAGAATTAAAAAAGTATATATAAATCAAGGCTGAAAGTTAGCAAGGAGGAGGGAGAGATAGACAGATGTGAGTGGAATACTATGAATGCTGGAATCTGAAACAAAAAAAATGCTGGAAAATCTTCGCAGGCCTGACAGCATCTGTGGAGATAAAATAGAGGTAACATTTCAAATCTAGATCACTCTTCGAAAGGTCATCCTGACTTGAAACATTGAGACTCTTCTCTCTCCACTTAGAGGAACAGGCAGATCTGGTAGAAAGAAAAAAATAGCTCGAAAAAGGAATGAACACAAACTAAAACAAATCCAGCTTGCCTGAAAGAAAAAGATAAATAATGCGTTAGAGAAAGGGAGGTATTTAAACAAAGCAGAGGGCAAAACGCTGCAAAAAATAAAAAAACACAATTGACTGCACCTATCGGAGGTCAGGCAGATTTTGGGCGGCAGGGTGGCACAGTGGTTAGCACTGCAATACCACAGCACCAGGTCCCCTGTTCAATTCTGGCCTTGGGCCATTATCTGTGTGGACTCTGCACTTTCTTCCCGTGTCTGCTTGGATTTCCTCTGGATGCTCCGGTTTCTTTGCACATTTCAAAGATTTGTGGGTTAGGTTGATTGGCCATGATAAATTGACCCTGGTGCCAGGGAGATCAGCACAGTAAATGTGCAAGGTTATGGGAATAGGGCCTGGCTGGGATTGTGGTCAGTACAGACTTGCTGGGCCAAATAGCCTCCTTTTGCGCTGTAAAGATTTTACAAGATATTTCTATATGAAAAAAGAAGAAAAAATAAGACCTTCACATCACAGGAAAATAAAACCAGAAAAATGAGAAACTGGATGGAATTTTCCATCTCTTTATAGCAGTGGAATCTTCTTGTTCCACTGGCATGAATGGAGATTTCAATGGATCACCAGCTCTGCTGCAGTTTCTCCTGCTGAGGGTTGGGGGGAGCGGCCTGTAAAATTCCAGCTGTTGATTCGATCTCAGAGGTAACAAGGATCGCGAAAACCAAAGGGAGGATTTAAGAATCCAAAGAGATGAATGTTGGTGAAAAATAAGATACACTACCAAAGCTTTTTGTCTTCCACTCATCAGGACAGATGCAAAAACGCCAAATTTCAAACAATCACAGCAATCGATATTACAGAGAGAAAGGGTATTGATTGGTTGGTAAGTTGCCAAGATTGGTGAGGTATTGCCACGGAGAAAGTGATGAGGATCTATTAGCTCTGCATACTCCCAGATAATTCAGGAAAGGTTCAAGATTTGAACACATTCCTTTTGTTCGCCGTAAACGGTCCCCATGTGTACAAAATTATGTTGCTTCCAGCAAATATAAATGCAGCATGTTACAAGCCAGGCTGATTATATTAAAGTGGTTGTCAGCATAGCAACTGGCGCAGAATTATTCAGAAAGTGCTGCCCAATCGTGGAATCACATCGAACAGTTGATAGCTGGTGTGGTACGGTCTGTGCTCTGTACCTTTTGCACAACTGGAGGATTGTACCTGGAGGAACTGTGCCTTATTACAGTTATTGGAATGCACAACCTAAATACCTGGATCGCACATACATGCTCAATTGTGTGGGAAGTGGAACATCTTTTTCGACTGTTAGCAGCATCCTGTTCACAGAAAATATCACTTTCACAGCCATTGCATTATAATAATGTGAAGCGGTGATTAATTACAAAGTTGCATCAATGAACATTCTGAAAGGATTGCACAGGTTAAATAAAGGAGGCAGCTGGAGTTGCTTTTCAGAACTGCAGCAGAAAAGCGAAAAAGAAAAATACAAAAGAGGAATGCTGTCAAGGTAAAGAGAATATTCTGAAAAGTCAAGAACATAGTGGCTGATGTAAATATGTCCTCAGAGAGTTTGCTCATCCCTATTAAGTTATATGATAAATAGTTTACATTCTTTTTATTGTGAGGGTACTCTTTAACTATTAATATTACAGAGATATGCCCCAGACATGCCAATAGCGCCCCCCACAACATGGGGAGGTGGTTGTGAAGTGATATTGTCATTCGACAAGTAATCCAGAGACCCAGCATAATTCTCAGGTTCAAATCCCATCATGGCAGATGGTGGAATTTGCATTCAAAGCTTGCCAATGGTCTGAGACCTTGCCAAGCTCACCACTGAAAAAAGCATATTTTGATGAGTATCTTTGCAGCCCTCCAAAAACAGTTCAACTCTGTTGTAGAAATCTGATATTTCTATATTTTACAATTTCACATTGTAGCTGTTACAGTTTGAGTATTTTGCCTCCTCATCTCTTCTTATTAGTTTGTACAAAAAACTGGAATTTGAAGTTTTTTGTTTGCAATATGATTTATTTAAAATTACATATTTTTCAGAGATTTATTAGTAAATAGAAACAAAGTATAAGCTTTGACATTCTCAATTTATATTATGCAAACCTACTTCATACATTTTGAATATTTATTGCTTAATTCATTGTGTAGATTGTACAACAGTTTGATATATTGATTTGTGAGGAATGTAATATTTCCCTGAGTTTAATTTAAATGGTGTTGCTACGTGCCAAAGCCAACTATAAACTCTGTAGACCTCATCTGATTCCTGGGATGGCAGGTCTGTCATCTGAGGAGAGACTAAGTCAACCAGGATTGGATTCATTGGAGTTTACAAGGGTGAGGGAGGATCTTCTAAAATTTTAATAGGATTAGACAGGGTGGATTCAGAAAAAGTGTTCCCGAAGGGTGTCCAGAACTACCAGTCATAGTTTGAGGATAATGGCTAAACCTTTTAGGACTGAGATGAGGAGAAATTTTTTCAGTGGTAAATCTGTGGAATTCACCACCACAGAAAGTAGTTGAGGCCAAAACCAATTAATCAATCAATCGAACAGTTGACAAGTGGTGTCGTACTGCCTGTGCTCGGTACCTTTTGCACAACTGGAGGATTGTATCTTATTGTACTTGGAGGAACTATACCTTATTATAGTTATTGGGATGCACAACCTAAATACCTGGTATCGCACATATATAATGTTGCTCAATTGTATGGGAAGTAGAACATCTTTTTTGACTCCAAGGGGCTTTGGCCTCGTGGATCCAGAACTGGCTTGTCGACAGAAGGCAGAGAGTGGTTGTGGATGGGTCTTGTTCTGCATGGAGGTCGGTAACCAGTGGAGTGCCCCAGGGATCTGTTCTGGGACCCCTGCTGTTTGTCATTTTCATAAATTACCTGGATGAGGAAGTGGAGGGATGGGTTAGCAAGTTCGCCGACGATACAAAGATCGGTGGTGTTGTGGATGGTCTGGAGGGATGCCAAAAGGTGCAGCGGGACATAGACAGGATGCAAGACTGGGCGGAGAAGTGGCAGATGGACTTCAACGCAGATAAATGTGTAGTGGTCCATTTTGGCAGGAATAATGGGATGAAGGAGTACAATATAAGGGTAGGAGTCTTAGCTGTGTTGTAGAGCAGAAGGATCTCGGGGTCCGGGTCCATAGGACTCTTAAATCGGCCTCGCAGGTGGAAGAAGTGGTCAAGAAGGCATACGGTGTACTGGCCTTCATTAATCGAGGAATAGAGTTTAGGAGTCAGGAGGTAATGATGCAGCTCTATAAGCCTCTTGTCAGACCCCAGTTGGAGTATTGTGCGCAGTTCTGGTCACCTCATTATAGGAAGGATGTAGAGGCTATTGAGAGGGTTCAGAGGAGATTTACAAGGATGCTGCCTGGATTGGGAGGCAGGCCTTATGAAGATAGGTTGAGGGAGCTGGACTCTTCTCACTGGAGAGACGTAGGTTGAGAGGCGACCTGATAGAGGTTTATAAAATGTTGAGAGGAATAGATAGGGTGGACTCTCAGAGACTATTTCCCCGATTGGAAATGGTCAATACGAGAGGACACAGATTTAAGGTGCAGGAAAGCAAATACAAAGGAGATGTCAGGGGTAGGTTTTTCACTCAGAGGGTGGTGAGTGAATGGAACCGACTGCCGTCGGAGGTTGTTGAGGCAAATTCACTGGAGTCTTTTAAAAGACTTCTGGATGAGTATATGAAAAAGAATAGGATACGGGGTTATAGATAGATTTGTGGATTGGTAGATGTGATTGGCGCAACTTGTGGGCCGAAGGGCCTGTTTGTGCTGTATTGTTCTATGTTCTATGTTCTATGACTGTTAGCAGCATCCTGTTCACAGAAAATATCACTTTCATGGCCATTGCATTGTAACAATGTGAAGCAGCAATTAATTACAAATTTGCATCAATGAATATTCTTAAAGGAATGCACGCGTTAAATAAAGGAGGCAGCTGGAGTTGCTTTTCAGAACTGCAGCAGAAAAGCAAAAAAGAAAAATAGAAAGGAGGAATGCTGTCAAAGTAAAGAGAATATTCTGAAAAGCCAAGGACATAACAGCTGAAGTAACTATGTCCTTCCCGGAGATGGCACAAAAATGGCACAAAAATGCTGGAAAACCTCAGCCGGTTTGACAACATCCATAGATTGGAGCCAACGTTTCGAGTCTAGGTGACTTATCCTCAGCAATCAAAGGCCCTTTTTGACAGAGTGACATTGTGGATGCGATACTCTCCTTTTCTTTAAAAAAACAAATCAGACTTTGACCTATTGGGCCAAAATGTGTATTCCAGCAATAACAGCCAACAGAAACCAATATCTGAACTGTGGCCAGCACTACAGAAAACGGCTGATGGACTGGCACAGACTGAATGGCTTAATTGTTTAAGTGTCATAGACACTTAGAAATTTTTAACAAAATATTGGAATGGTGGCAAGGAGTCATTATGCACAGGATAAGGCAGATGGTGCGATGAAAAATATGTTGCCAAAAGGTGTTCAAATGCTGTCCCTTCTAAAGCAGTTTATACTACAGTACCATCTGACTCAGTGCTGATATGAGGCCTGCTCATCTGGTAATTTGGTTTGCTGCTGTACTGGCTTGGATGTTCTGATTGCGTTCAGTTGATGAACAGGTTGAATTTCAAATAGAAGTAGAAATTGTTGAAAAGGCACTCAGAGATTTGTTGGTATTTCCAAAAGAAGGTGGTGGTGGGGGTGAGAGGGGAATAACTGAAATAACAGGGTGGATTTTGACATTGGACAATGATGCAAAATGAGTCAAAGGGAATTGGCAGTCCCGTTTGCAACTCAATTGATGTCAAGTAAATAAAATTTGGGAGAGACGGATAACAATTCCCTATCATCCCTGTTTCATGTACAAATATTCTATCAGAATTGGAAGAGGATATGTTATCAAAACAAAAATGGAAATGGAGAGGAGAGCAGTACATACATTTAACTGGTCAAATGTGTTAAACGTTAGTGCACTGAGGTACCCAATGGATCGAATAATCTGCAAATGGATTTATTTTATCCGGGAAAGTGGTGACAATTGTTGGACAATGTTGCAAGATTTAGTTTATTTATTAGTGTCACAAGTTATTCCGGTCATCATACGGTGTGATAAAGGACAAAGGCTCCAGAATGTCCCTGAGGGAGCAGATTAAACCCTGTAAGGTCAGCTCGCTGATTCTTCTTCACAGTTGCTGAGTATTTCCAGCTTTTCTGTTGTGGTTTTCAAACTTTCAGCCACTGCAGTAATTTGCTCTTTTCCAAAGTGAATAGAAGAAAAATGGAACATAATTGAACGGTACAGATAAAACGCCTAAAAACGACAAAGCTTGTGAATTTTGCTGAAATCAGTTACAAGGGAAAAAGCAATTGGCAATACTCAAAAGATCAGACAATACCTATGAAGAAAACATTGTAGCTGATACTTCAGTTATAAAATATCTCATCTGAACACTTTTTTTTCCACACCAGAAATCTGCACAATTCCTGGGAAAAAGATGAGACATTACTCCTGATGTTTGGGTAGAACTTGGTGCAGAGATCAAGAGCAGAATGAGAACATAGGAATTAGGAGCAGAAGTAGCCTTTTGAGCCTCCTCTGCCATTCAATCAGATCATGGCTGATTTCTTCCTAGTTTTAAAACTCCATCTGCTCCCCATATCCCCTTATCCTTCTTTTATTGCAAATATTATCAATCTCCTTCTTGAAACCATTCAATGATTCAGACTCCACTGTGCTTTGGGGCAGTGAATTCCACAAATTTATCACCCTCTGCAAAAAGTAGTTCTTCCTCATCTCAGTTTTAAATCTACCACCTCTCAACCTATACCTGTGACATCTTGTTCTGGATTGCTCCATAAGAGGAAACATGTGGTCTATATTTACTTTATCAATCTCTTTTAAAATATTATATCCCTTGATCAGATCCCCGCTCATCCTTATAAGCTCCAGCAAATACTAGCCCAAACTATTTAATCTCTCCTTGCATGTCAACTCTTTCATCCCCAGAATCAATCTGGTGAACCATCTCTGAATTGCCTCCAAAGCCTCCATCCTTCCTCAAATAAGGAGACCAAGACTGGATGCTATGCTCCAGATAAGTTGATTGGAAACTGGTGGCAAACTATCAAACTTAAGGTTCTGCTTGCAACTGACAAAGATGATAATCAAACAATTTATTTTTAATCTCTTTAGTTCAAGCTTAAATATTTTCTGGACTCCAAAAGCAATGCATTAGGCAAGTGCATGTATATCATGTTGGCAAAGATACCTCGGGTTCATTTCCGTTCTGTGCTTTTCTGTTTGGTTTTGTAAAAGTAGAACTCACAAGATTAAGAAGCTGATGATTAAATTAGGTGGGGAACTCCAAGCTGAGATAGCTATGTCTCTGAACTTCAGGCATGTAGGGGACTGGAGTGTGTTCAAGTTGGAAAAGGAAAAACATACATTTCTCTTTAAGACCATAAAAAATAGGAACTTGACTCTTTGAGCCTGTTGTTATGGATCAGGTCAGAAACTTTGAAGTGTCTTATAAAGCTTGCCTGAACCATAATTTCTTTTTACATTAAATTTGGCTAAGATAGGCATGATATGTTCCACTTCAGGTATGATTCAAAAGACCTTCTAAGGAGCTTGTATCAAACAAAGTTTGTTTAAGAATATAGTTTACAAGTAAAGTAAGAAAATTAGCAAGAACCTTTAACAAAAAGAAAATAAGCACACTATTGTATGACCGTTAACCAATATATATATTCCAATCAAACCCAACATCCAATAAACAAAATCTTTCAATAGACTTATCATTGCATGGGTTAAAGCTCACATAATATTGGAATCCAGTGTCCTGGCTTGGATGCTAATTTCAAATGTTCTTGAAAACTCAGAGCAGCTTGTAGTCATCAGCTCCTCAGAACACCAATACACAAATTCTTTACTGCAGGGTAACAAACAAGATATGCTTTCAGCTAACTGGTAAAACTTCCAAAATAAAAACACTGCAGCCAAAACCAAACTAGAAACAACCCTTGTCACATGACCGGCACACTGATTTTTTTTTTCTATTTCTCCTTCTACCAACAATATCACCTAAGGCTGTGAGCTGCATAATTTAAAAAAAAATCTCTTTAAGGGACACTAACATCACACTACCCAGGCATTCAGTGTGATCATGGCTTATCTTCAGTTTGAACTCTTGCAGTATCCCCACATCTGTTAGTGACCTGGACATCTCACTTCCCCTGCCCCCACCTCCAAAAGAAAATCAGTTGATCTTTGTGTTCGATAGGCTCAATAACTGAGCACCTTTAGCTCACTGGGATATAGAGTTCAGAAGGTTCACAACTCTTTGACTGAGGGTAGTTTTCCTCTTCTGATGTAAGAAGTAGGCCCTTTGTTCTGAGACTAAGGTCCCCATGTTCCAGATTCCTCCAGCCGGTGGAAACATCTCAACATCTACTCTGTCAAGCCCCTTAAGAGCTAAACTTGTTTGAGTGAAATCACTGTTTGTTCTTACAAATATCAGGAACTGGGAGTGAACTCCAGTTTCATTGGTGCTTTTCATCATCTGAGTGCGTCTTCAATGAGATAAAAGGTCAGCGTCACAGCCCCCTTTCTATGAAGCAGGGCAACATATCTTGGGATTTCTTGGGAATTCCTCTCATGATGCACTGAAAGTTGACATGAATTATATTGAGGCTTCAGAAAGTCCAAAGAATGTCTCTAAAGCTATTAAACCCTGACCGCCATCAATTGGCCAAACTTAAAAAGGAACTAATGGCTCCCATAAGAACTGAACCTTTTTGTGCTGTCTTCTTCATTTAGCTCAACATAAAGTCTTGTGGTTCCTGTTGTATTCTAAAAATGATTTAAAGCCACCATGTGGGTAAACACATTGTGGGTTCATTTATTTAGACCAGGAATATAAGTAGAGCTGCATGCTGCGCGTTGTTAAAAATCAGAAGTAAAACACTACTGCCTCACAGCTCCAGGCACCCAGGCTCAATTCCCACCTTGGGGACCTGTCTGTGTGGAGTCTTACTTACTTACTTACTTACCTGATGAAGGAGCAGCACTCTGAAAGCTAGTGGTGTTTGCCACCAAATAAACCTGTTGGACTCTAACCTGATGTTGTGAGAGTTCTTACCAGACACTTTGTTCAGACAACCCAGAGCAAGTCGCGCTGCACTTCTGTCTGGGAGTTACTGAAAGTTTTTTGGTGACTGATTGGGAAACTTGCTATTGAGTGCCAAACAGAGCAGCTCTTTCTTGCTTCACCGTATGCATCAACCCTTAAGGCTATCATTAGTAAGTATGCTAATGTACCGTTGCGAACCCTGTGTTGGTGAGTCATGGTGTGAACCTTTGTTCTGTGTCCTTCCAGTTGATATGAAGTTAGAACTCTTAGATTGACTGTTGCTGTCTTTTAAACAGCTGTAGCTGGGCTTTCAATTTCGTCGACAGTGCTTGTAAGCAGTCTCAGGCAGCTTGCCGCATTGGCAGGAGTTCTTCTTAAATATATTGTGAGCAGCAAACTGAAATTTCTGCTGGGAGTGTAATCATGTACAACAGCTCAATGCAGTCACCCACAATGGGCTAGCAACAGGCATGATCGGGAAATTGTCTCTCATAGTTTTCATTTTGTTCATTTTTTAAAAAGAGAGTGTCTTTCTCTGTTTTTTTGCTTTATTACGATCCAAGTAGGGCATTTTGTTTCTTTGACTTCAACAATAGTAAGTCCCAAATGTTTTTTTTAATGCTTCTCATAACAGAAGCCCAGCTTGGGATTCTGCAACAGTTATCAAAACTTGACAGGTCAAATAATTCCACAGAGGAGCTATTATTTTTTAAAAAAATGTTGAAATGATTTCTTTTCCTGAGGAGGCTAAACAGAGCCAACTTGTCCCCCCAGCTTCTTTCAAACTGCACAATAGAGAGCATCTTGTCAAACTGCATTAAGGTGTGGTACAGCTATTGCTCCATTTCTGGCTGGAAAGTTTTGCAGCGGGTAATCAAAACTGCCCAATATATCATTGGCACCCAGCTAACAGCCATCCGGGACATTTATCACAAGCGCTGCCTGTGGGGAGATCTCAGCATTACTAGAGATCCCATCCATCCCAGCCACAGACTCTTTGCCTCCCTGTCATCAGGGAGATCCTACAGATGCATTCAAGCCAATACAACCAGGTTCAGGAACAGCTTCTTTCCCACAACTGTTATCCAGCTGAACTCAGCAATGTATCATAGAATTCTACAGCACAGAAGGAGGCCATTTGGTCCATCAATCTGCTCTAGCCACAATCCCACCCAGGCCCCATCCCCATAACCCCATACATTTACCTTAGCTAGACCCCCAATACTAAGAGTCAATTTAACATGTCTAATCCACCGAACCTGCACATCTTTGGATGGAAACCAGAGCATCCGAAGAAAACCCATGGAAGCATGGAGAGAATGTGCAAATTCTACATAGATAGTGACCCAAGCCAGGAATTGAACCCGAGTCCCTCGCGCTGCAAGGCAGCAGTGCTACTCACTATGCCACTGTGCTGCCCTCGTCCTTTTATACCTAGGTGATGGGTATTGTGCAATATGCATACATACACTTACTGACTATTGGCACTATTTTATAATGATGACTTGCATTTGTTTTTTCCTTTGTACTTTAGGAGCCTGCAAGCTCACTTTTCATTGTATTTCTTTTTGTGCATTTTTCAATGACAATTAAATTAAATTAAATTTTCATTACACGTTGAATTTTGCCTAATGAACTCATTTCAAAGGAGTCCATAACATTTAAGCCTTAACGTAATGAAGTAATGTGTGTTTAGTTCTTTGCATTTGTATTATCTTTCATCAGGCGTGTTATTTTCTTTTACCCTTATTTTATTTCATCCCCCCCCCCCAAAACCACCCATGCCTCCGTACTCCCCAATTGCCAAGCATCCAAGTGATTGCTCTCCAGTCAGTGCTGGGAGTGTTGCATCATCATTTGGGGAGCATTATAGAATAAAAAGATCTAAGAGTACATGTTCCTAACTCTTTGAAAATGGAGTCACAGATGGACAGGGTGGTGAAAAAGACATTTGGCATGCTTAGTTTCATTGGTCAGCACATTGAATAAAGAAGTTGGGAGTCTTGTTGAAGCTGTGCAAGACATTGGTGAAGCCATATTTGGAATACTGAGTACATCCTGTTACAGAAAAGGTATTATTAAACTAGAAAGAGAGCAGAAAAGATTTACTAGGATGCTACCGAGACTTGATGGTTTGAGTTATAAGGAGAAGTTGGATAGACTGGGACATTTTCCTCTGAAGCTTATAAGGCTGACGTGATCTTATGGAGGTCTATAAAATTATGAAGGGTACAGATCAGCAAGACAATCAATATCTTTTCTCAAAGATAGGGGAGTCTAAAACTAGAAGGCATAGATTAAGGTGAGTAGAGAAAGATAAAAAAGTATCAGAGGGGCAGTTTTTCCAGAGGGTGATGAGTGTCTGGAACAAGCTGCCAGAAATAGTAATAAAAGCAGGTACAATTTTGTCCTTTAAAAAACGTTTAGAGAGTTACATGATTAAGATGGGTATAGAAGGATATAGATCAAGTGCAGGCAATTGGGATTAGCTTAAAAAAAAGAGAGGCATGGACAAGTTAAGTCGAAAGGCCAGTCTCTATGCTGTAATCTTCTATGACTGTCAAACTCTAGAGTATATGTGCAGTTGGCTTGCATGACCCTTTCATTGTCAGAAAGTATTGTGTCTCTATTCTATTACCAGAGCCAATCATTTGTCTGAAGTTATAGAACCAATCATACGGGCAGTCATGGAATAAAGTCTGCACAACCACTCGAAGGTCAAGTGCATTGGAACATCAGCATTGGACAGAAACCTATTAGTTTGTGGCTGTATTGAACATTTCATTTCAGCCTTATTTCATCAGCAAGGTCCATGAAGTGGATTTTGTAATCCTGAATAAAGGTCCAATGGAGATGGAAAGATAAAAATCCCTGCTCTGTTTTCACCCAGTGCCAATTCTTTGCAGTATGAAAACGGATATGGGCCGAAAACAGACATGCGCCCATTAATAACCTGTTAAACACCACGTGGGCTAATTGGCAGCCCACCCCGGTGAGTTTCTTCATCTTCAGGGAAGCAGCTAGCCATGAGCAGGTGTAGGGTTTTCTGAGATGTTTATAAAGATGTGAACGAAGGATTGGAAGCGAGAAGAGTTTAAAAGACAAGTAAAATGATTTTGCTTCCTTGATAAATCATCATAAAATGAGTTGTATCGATGAGATGTAAGGTGAATCATCACAGTTCTGTAACAGTTTAGTCCATTAAACATTGGCCAGGGCTTTCTAGCTGTTCACACTGATGGGATCACCGCTGATAGTGCAACACCTACTTTGGGTTTCCCAACAGCAAAGGGAGCATTGAATAGGAAACCCCAGTGACAACAGTGGGATCAGAAGATCCCACTCTTAGCAAATGAGAGCCACCTCCTGCTGCCTCAAATATGCTGCAATTTGTGTGTAAATCCTACCCATTGTATTTGCCAGATTGTTACTTCAGGTAACCGCATACTATCGAGTATCACCTCAACGTTGTAAGTCTAAAACAGCCTTCAGATGGGTTATAAAACATTTGCCTAATTGATAAAAAGATAGAGTACATTTAACACTATTGAGAGGTTTGCTGCAATCCAAGTGTCCAATCATTTTGTAAATGCTGGACTCTGTTTAGACAGTTGGTTTGAAAAGTCTGTTTGTTTATTTGGGGTGTTTTATGGGCGAGTCAATGATTCCAACTGTTAGAACAGGACTTGTAAGTTATATTCGTAAAGAACACCCGTGGGTGAAGGGAGTGAACATGAGAAAGCTGATGCTGATTTTAAATTGATCAGAAGATTTAAAATTTTGATCAATTATGATTACTTTGGTTGCTGATTCCCCAAGAAGAATAGTTCCAATTTTTTTTAAGTACTGAGGTGGGCCTTTTCATCCACATACTTTGGCATCAGTTTGCTTCTTTTGTTACTCACTCTCTCCATCCCACCACCTTCAATTCCAATGAATTGCCAGTCTCCAAGTCAATTAAGACTATGAATGCTGGAAAATTCTATTTCCTGACAATCTGGGATAGAGTTCTGATTGTGTTGGTAGAATTAGTCCTGCCACTGACTAATTGGAAATCTCACTGCACATTTAGATTTAGATTTAGTTCAGTATTTAATGAAAAACGTCCAAAGAAATGGGAGCTGGAATAGGCCATGTGACCCATTGAGTTCGCTTTACCATTTAATGAGATTATGCCTCACCTGCTCTGGTCCCCCTCCCCCCGCCACACCAACCGTTATCCTTGACTCCCGTGTGGATCAAAACTCTGTCTAAGTCATCTTTGAATATATTTAATGTCCCAACCTCCACTGCCCTTTGGGGAAGGAAAGCCCAAACACCAATGGCTTTCTACGAGAAATTCCTCCTCATCTGTTTCTTAAATGGGGGAACCATTTAATTTTAAACTTTGTTCCTACACAGGGAGAAATATCTTCTTACCGCTCAGAATCTTACATGCTTTAATAAAATGACCCCTTGTCAACTGTAAGAGTCTCGGCCTAACCTGTTTGACATTTCCTCATAAACTAACAAAAGTCACTCCACTGAAGCTTTTCTGAACTGCTTCCAAAGTGAGTGTATTTCTCCTTAAGTAAGGAAATGAAAACTCTATACAGTACTTCAGATGAGTTCTCCCTAATGTCCTGTACATTGTCAGAGGACTTCCTTCCTTTGATATTCAGTTCAGTTTGCAATAAAGTTTATTTATTATTGTCTCAAGTATTCTTACATTAACACTGCAGTGAAGTTACTGTGAAAATCCCCTTGTTGCTGCACTCTGGCGCCTGCTCGGTTACAAGTGGTGTACCTCAGGGATCTGTTTTGGGGCCCCTGCTGTTTGTAATTTTTATAAATGATCTGGATGAGGGTATTGAAGGATGGATTAGTAAATTTGCAGATGACACCAAAGTCGGAGGAGTGGTAGATAGTGAAGAGAGGTGTTATAGTTTGCAGAGAGACTTGGACAAGTTGCAGAGCTGGGCCGAGAGGTGGCAAATAGAGTTTAATGTGGAAAAGTGTGAGGTAATTCACTTTGGCAGGAATAACAAATGTGTAGAGTATAGGGCTAATGGTAGGACTCTTAATAGTGTTGATGAACAGAGGGATCTTGGTGTATATGTGCATAGATCCCTGAAAGTTGGCAATCAAGTCGATAAGGTTGTTAAGAAGGCATACGGAGTCTTAGCTTTTATTGGTAGGGGGATTGAATTTCGGAGCCGCAACGTCATGTTGCAACTGTACAAAACTCTAGTGCGGCCGCACTTGGAGTATTGTGTGCAGTTCTGGTCCCCGCATTATAAGAAAGATGTGGAGGCATTGGAGAGGGTACAGAGGAGGTTTACCAGGATGTTGCCTGGTATGGAGGGCAGGTCTTATGAAGAGAGGCTGAGGGATTTGAGGTTGTTTTCGTTAGAAAGAAGGCGGCTAAGAGGAGACCTTATTGAAACATATAAGATGATTAGAGGTTTAGATAGGGTGGACAGTGATAGCCTTTTTCCTAGGATGGAGAAAGCTAGCACGAGGGGACATAGCTTTAAATTAAGGGGTGGTAGTTATAGGACGGATGTCAGAGGTAGGTTCTTTACCCAGAGGGTGGTAAGGGTATGGAATGCTCTGCCTGCTGCAGTTGTAGATGCGCCAAGTTTGGTGGCGTTTAAGAGGTTAGTAGATAAGTTTATGGATGAAAAGGGAATGGTTTAGGATAGAGGGTCATTGCTTTTTCTTAATTGGTCGGCGCAACATCGAAGGCTGAAGGGCCTGTTCTGCGCTGTAATGTTCTATGTTCTATGCTTCGGTTCACTGAGGGAGAATTTAGGCATAGTCATTGCATTGAACTTTCAAACTGTGGGAGGAAACCAGAGCACCTGGAGGAAACCCACGCAGACGTGGGGAGAATGTACAGTCTACGCACAGACAGTGACCCAAGCTGGAAATCAAACCCGGATCCCTGGCATTGTGAGGCAGCAGCGCTCACCACTATGCCAATATGTCACCCTAACATCCATTTGTCTTTCTTGCCAGCACTAATCCATGTAGCCTTACAATTTGCCAACATGAAGATGAGCTGTTTATTCTGACTCTCTCTTTCCTTTTAGTATATAATTACCTTTTAACCCAACCTGGATCAAGGTTGCAATTTAAATGTAAAGGCCACCTTGCCAATCAGTGCATTTGCCAACTGTAAAGGCAACATAAAATTCCAGTCAGCTTCTAGATTGTCAGTGGGTTTGCTTCCAACTCCTGTGTGCGCCCATTGACCAAAATATCATGCAAGTGCACAGTAATGTGAGGATGTACGGCGGGCGCCTTCTCACACAATTTCACGCGCTTCCAAGTCAAGCTCCTGCACTGTGTAAAATTCTTGCTGAAGTGTTTATCATCGCTCCAACATTTCTATGCTTTTCAATCAATTATTATCCCCTCTTCCCTCACTAATATCTGAGAAATTGTGTCCACCATCAGAATCATGGTATAAAATCAAAGAAAATCCTACCATCAAAAATATTTAAGATTATAGATTAGATATCCTGTGGATAATTTTTTTCAGTTTTATCCAGCAAAGTTGTTCATAGCTTTGATACAACTGAGAGATTTCATTTGAAAATTATCCCTCATGGGCTACATGGTGACACAGTGGTTAGCACTGCTGCCTCACAGTGCCAGGGACTCGGGTTGAATTCCAGGCTTTGGTCACTGTCTGTGTGGAGTCTGCATGTTCTCCCTGTGTCTGCAGAGGTTTGCTCTGGGTGCTCCAGATTCCTCCTACAGTCTGAAAAGAGGTGCAGATTATTAAAGTCTCTCAGCTGCAGTCGAGTAAAGGAAACACAAGTCCTGTTTCTTCATTAACCCATTTTATTTTCTGATCCAATTCCATATACAAATCCAAAACCCAGTACCATCTGTAACGTCTTTGTATATCCCTGTGACTTTTATTAAATGATTAACATCCAATTTAGGATTTAGTGAAAGCTGACTCTTAACTCATTCTTAACACTGGTTAAATATATTGACCATATTAAATTCTGTCTCCATGTCCCTGAACAGGTGGCAGATTGTGGTGACTAGAGGATTTTCACAGTAACTTCTTTGCAGGGTTAATGTAAGCCTACTTGTGACACTAATAAATTATCTTTAAACATGAGAAATTCTGTTTATAATTGTCATTCATTCAATGGAGAGAACATTGCTCCCTGCAGGCAATCCATTTCAGACTCCCATCTCGTTGATCCTTAGTCTCTTCTCCACGGTAACTATTGGAGCCACTTCTTGGTGTCTCTGCAACTTCAACTTCACATCTTGTTCATGGCTGATCCAATATAATAGTGCTTTGGGGAAAACCAGGAGCGAGATTCCTTCGCAAAGATGTCATGCTAATTATGGTATCTTGTAGTTTGTCGCATGAGAGAAACAGTAGCTTCCATAAAAATCCAGTTTAAATATAAGAGGGGCAAACAATGCCATTCGTTATTAGACCCATGAGAGATTGGGGATGGCAGTCTGAAAGATCACAGACATAATGGTGGGAAAATCATGAGCAACATATTTGCAATTGCCTGATGCGCTTGGCTAGCCACAATACTGTGCCAGAATCCAATGTTGCCCTTTTCTTATTCAACACCTTTTACACAACTAACTTCAATGCTGTTTGAAAAATGTGCTTTTCCCATTGATTTTCTAACATTTCTGCTCGGCAATTCCAATAGGGGTCAATGTGTTGGTTTCTGATGTGATAAGGTGCTAACCTGTAACAATCATTAGTTCTACATCATTTGCCAGAATTGACAAGTAAATAGGGGGCATTTTCTGCATCAGTGTCCTGTGCCGATCTGCACTCATTTGGAGTGTTTAACCAAAAGATGCACACCTCCACTCTCTGTTTTTCTCACTTTGGAAGCAGTTGCTTTAGCACCGTGGTGATACTGTTGCCTGTGTCAGAATGTTAGGGCATTACACAAGAGCAGGACATGGGAGTAACTAATACAGGCAAGGAGAGATAAGCTTGGGCCTACGGGGGAAAATGGTATTTGCATTGGCTGGTGTGGAAAATAGGGAAGGACATCATTTGTAAAGGTGACATTGAGGCATAGACACAAGAGGGCAAAAGGCTGAGGATGAGTGAGCAGTAGCTGTTTCGGGTGATTTGAGGTGCCTGCAAAAGGAGGACTGAGTTGAGCTGCAAGATGTACTGCCCGATAGAGGGCTGTGCAGGAGGCTGCTGTGAAAGTCAGAGCGTGAGGCCTGGCACCAGAAAGTGCCACGTCACTCATTTGTCCTGCCCTCCTGAGATGCTGAATTCTCCTGGTATCCAATTCATGCTGCTGACTACCTCAGCCACTTCTATTCATGCTTGCTCGTTTTGGGAGGATGTCCCCTTCTTTTGTCCTTGGTTGAACTCACCTCACTTCAGGTCCTCAGATTCAAAGAAACATAAAAACTAGAAGCAGGAGTAGTCCATTTGACCCTTCGAGCCTGTTCCGTCATTCAATCTGATCATGGCTGATCATCAAATTCAATATACTGATCTCACCATATGCCTTGATCCCTTCAGCTGAAAACCTGGAGTAAGAGCGGCAAATGGCAAGATGCCCTGCTCCAGCAAAGCTCAGCTCATTATGTTTGGACCAATGATTCATTTGTCTTTGGACTTGACTAAAGCTCTAGATCTGTGACATATTGACACTGTAAAGATAAAAATGTTTTAAAGTCCATTGTTCATATTAGATTTGCAGTGGGCACTTTTACCCATTTTGCTAATGACGCCACACAGTCTTTTTTAATTGATTTATTATTGTCACATGTATTGGGATACAGTGAAAAGTATTGTTTCTTGTGCACTATACAGACACAGTATACTGTACATAGAAAAGGAAAGGAGAGGGTGCAAAACGTAATGTTGTAGTCATAGCTATGGGCGGTATGGTAGCACAGTGGTTAGCACTGCTGCTTCACAGCTCCAGGGTCCTGGGTTTGATTCGTTGCTTGGGTCATTGTCTGTGTGGAGTTTGCACATTCTCCTCGTGTCTGTGTGGGTCTCCTCCAAGTACTCCGGTTTCCTCCCACAGTCCAAAGACGTGCTGGTTAGGTTGATTGGCCATGCTAAGAAATTGCCCCTTACTGTCTAGGAATGCGTAGGTTAGAGGGATTAGTGGCTATAATATGTAGGGATATGGCGATAGGGCCTGGGTTGTGTTCGGTGCAGATTTGATGGGCCGAAGGGCCCCTTTCTGCATTGTAGTGTTCTGTGATTTTATCGCTAGGATGTAGAGAAAGATCAACTTAACATAAGATAGGTCCATTCAAAAATCTAATGGCAGCAGGGAAGAACTATTCTTGAGTTGGATGGTACCTAATCTTAGAATTTTGTGCCTTATTTCTAAGAGAAGAACGTGGAAGAATATATGTTCAGGGTGCGTGGGGTCCTTGATTATGCTGACTGTTTTTCTGAGGCAGCGCGAAATATAGACAGAGTCAATGGATGGGAGGCTGGGTTGCATGATGGACTGAGGTACACATGCACTACTCATAAAGAAAAAGTGAGAGCTAATGAAGAGAAAACATAAGAACCTAGAAAAAGGAAACAGGTCCTTGAACCTGTTAGGTTATTTTGTAAGACCAAGACTGATCTGCTACCTCAACTGCACTTGGCTGACGTTTACCCTCATCCCTTGATTTCTTTCATATCCAAAGAACCAATGGTACCAGTCTTGAATGTACTCATTACAGCTGTGTCTGTCACGAGAATCAGAGCAGGTGAGGGGTGGAAAATGATCTCGACGGGATTTTACAGTTTTGGGAAAAACTAGTCCAGAAAATCCCGCCTATGGACTTAGCAACCACTCCATGACAGCAAATTCTGAAGATTCTGAATAAAGATATTTCTCCTCATCTCAGTGTTAAACAGACAAACTCTTATCCTGAGACAATGGCCACAGAAATTGTCTCCTTACTGAATATACTTGTCGCACTACAAGTGCCACTTTGGCTGTAATGAGACATCTGCAATGCACGAACACTCTTTCGCAATGTGCTATGCCAGACATCATTCCCGTGCAGACACTGGCTAGCACCCAAGCTGCCATCAGAAGAATGTAGACTCGGCAGATCATGACATTAATCAACGTGTAATTTTGCTTTGAAACCAATACTACAAATCTGGAGCTCAGTGTTCTATCTCTTAAATATACACACAGCTGAGCATGCATTTAGCAGTGGGAAGGGCACAAAAACATTACTATGGTTCATCAAATCCTTGCAGGTTGATTGCTGATTGATCGCTACTGGCTCTTGCCACAGTTGTAAAAGATATTGGTGGTTTCTTGAGATCCTTGAAGTTTTTAAAAGACAGGTGCTGAAGAACTTTCACCCAGACTTCAAGGATTGTGCACAAACCATTTGCTTGTGGTTGTACGCATTCCACTTGGCACTGCAGCAGGATAGAGAATGAACAGAGATAACATGCAAAGGACAAGGTGATGCAATAGGAAGGAGAAAGAGAGGGAATGTTAGCAAGAGACCAAATTTGCCAGGAGATTCAGGGAGCATTTCTCTTATTCTACATTATGGCAATGGGCAGTGTGAGAGACAACAGGAAAATAATTTTTATATAGCAGCATATAACATCCTAAAAGAGATATTATTGAAAACAAAATAAGACACTGAGCCCCATAAGAAGGTATTAACACAAATGAAGTTTTAAAGTTTATTTTTAAATTTCATTTATTAGTCACACGTAGACTTCCATTAACACTGTAATGAAGTTATTGTGAAAATCCTCTCGTTGCCACACTCCGGCAGCTGTTTGGATGCACGGACGGAGATTTTGCATGGCCTAACCAACACATCTTTCGTGTCGTGGGAGGAAACTGAAGCACCTGGAGGAAACCCACATAGACACGGAGAGAACATGCGAACATCACACAGACAATGACCCAAGTGGGGAATCGAATCTGGGTCCCTGTGAGGCAGCAGTGCTAACCATGGAAATCTTGGTCAATGAGAAAACAAAAGGGCTGGAAGAGATTACTGAGGAGGAGAGAGGCCATGGAAGGATTTGGAAACCACGATGACATATCTGTGTTTCAGTGTGGGGCCCTGACTGAAACTTGCCACCTGCTGGAACCACAGCTGCAGCTTCAGTGCAGGATGAGGGCAGCATTCGTGCCTGTGAAGATCACCATGGCAATGGATGTTTATGTGCTGTTTCCAGCTAAGGTAAGGATATTTGCAACATCTCCCAGTTTGTCTAAAAGAGGTGTTGTACTCCCAGAGAACTGACCACATTACATTCAAGAGGCAAAATACTACGGATGCTGGAAATCTGCAATGGAAGTAGAGAAGGCTGGGTATGAACTCAGCAAGTCTTGATTATTTTTCACTCATCTTTTTGTGACACCACATCCAGTGCTTTTGACTTGACTACCATGGCTTTTCAGCCAGCTGCCTTCTGAGAGATTTTCTGAAGGGTGTCCTGGCTCCAGATGATCGTACTGCTCTTCCGTGCACCTCCCTGAGCAAGGCCTGTAGTGCAGCATCAGAGAGCCATGGAGCCTCACTCACTGTGGCAATATTACATCTTTCTCCACCTCAGAATGGGTTCCAGAATCACTTCTCATCACCTGCAATGTGGTGAAACAGTGGTTAGCACAGCTGCGCCAGAGACTCAGGTTCAATTCTGACCTCGGGTCACTGTCTGTGTGGAATCTGCACATTCTCCCCATGTCTGCATGGGTTTCCTCCCACAGTCCAAAGATTGTGGGTTATGTTGATTGGCCATGCTAAATTAACCTTAGTGTCAGGGGGATTAGCAGGGTAAATATGTGGGATTACGGGAATAGGGCTTGAATGGGATTGTAGTTGGTGCAAACTTGATGGGCTGAATGTACTCCTTCTGCACTGTAGGGATCTGCTCTAGAGTTGCAGGGTAGCTTTATGTGGTGCAGGTTTGCTTTAAATGATACTAGCAGCTCCCACTTTTGAGATCTGTGATGAGGCAAAGTTGGCCTGCTGCCTGCATTGGAAGCAACAGGTGTGGGTTAACCACGCGTCGCAATGCCAGCACTTTTCTCAGCGACTATCAAATTTAGCTCCCTCTTGCTCTTATACTCAAGCCCTTGCAATGAAGGTTAATGTGGAATATTTCCAAATATCACAGCATTAGGAAAGAAGTGACTCATATACAGTATTCCTCATGGTAAACAACAAAGCTTGCAGAACACTAACAGTTTTAGATCATTCTCAGCATAGTGTGCAAAGTTTCACTCAAGACATTCTGCAATGTGATCCCAGGCGGAGAAGATTAGAGAAAATTGTATTTTTTAGTTGTTAAGCGCTCTGAATTTTGAAAGGATCCACTCATACTCTAAGGGTTAAAGGTTTCGTGTAATTCTGATTTTTTAAATCATAATTTATATTACAGAGACAAAAAGATAGCACATCGCATATGTCTCTTCTACCATGAAACATCAGAAAATTCATTTTTCCTCATATTATGTGATTTGGTTGGTTGCGCTGAGAGATTTAATTACAGTTTAAATTGGTAATGCATAAAACATGTCTGATCTACCAGTTTTATGAACCATGTAGTTAGCTGCAGAGGGAATTGTTGGAAGCTGGGATAGAAATGTAAAAAACTGTTCTCTTTACTTTATCACTGTTTTTAAGTACCAAACTGTGTTTTTTTTAAATTCAGAATTGTATTTGAATGCCACGCTATGGTTTGAGCTGACCTTGGAAATAGTGGTACCTTCAGCAAAATATCCCTTCACAAGAGGAATTCAAAAGCAAGCAAAAGAAAGAAACCATACTCTGGTTTATAATAGAATGCATGATACGACAAAATGAACCAGAGTTCAATGAATGTCTTTCTCAATTATCCACCAGAGCATTTCCAAGGCAAAAACTTGATACAACATAATATCAAGGACAAAAGGACTAATTTCTGAGCAGATGCAGTTGCTATGATTGGAATAAAAATGGTTAGGATAAGGTGAAAGGCTTTACAGATGTGATGGGCTTTGATAAAGTAAATAGGGAAAACTAGTTCTGCTGGTAATATGGTTTGTAACTGAAGTGCCATAAATGTTTTTTCTAATATTCATTCATGGAACATGGGCATTGCTGGCTGATCAGCATTTATTGCCCATCCCTATTTGCCCGGGGGCAGTTGAAAATCAGCCACATTGCTGTGGCTCTGGAGTCACATGTACACTGGCCCAAGTAAGAGCCTTCCCTAATGCAGGTTCATTGCCAAGGGAGAAAAGGGATGAATGGGAGAAATTCTTGTTTGGACGTTGAAAGGTCTATGAGAAACAATGTCATACCCTGAAGCAGTACTGTATTTGTCATTGAAACATCTGCCAGTATTTTGGAAAGAGCAGGGAAATTGGATGTATTTGTCAGTGAGGATGGGTGTATGCAATGAATAGCTTGGTTCTGTTGCTGTAAAATTCTGTGCTTTCGTGGAATCAGCATGTTGCCCTTGGAATTATTCAGTGTTGGATATTACTGCACAGACATAATACATGCAAATGCAGTCTATTTCTCCTCTATTTTAAGGTGTTAACTAATTTCAAATAAATGAGTTGACATCTTCAATGGAGCAGCAGAAAAAACTAGTTGTGAATCCATTAAGACTTAGATGCTAAATATTCAAGCAGTAGGCTTTCAAGGTCATTGATATAAAATAATGATAATGCATGGTTGATTGTTGTATGAATGTAGTTGTGTTCTTTTGTTTTATAGGAGCATCTTTGTGAGGCTTCGATCTCATCCATGGACATGAAATAATTATTTTTTTGGCTGTGTTATCATTATTGAGACAAGGCGAGTTTCCCTTACTTGTAAGATGTTGCTTTCCTATGTTCCAGGTCTTTTTCTTAAATGAAGGAGAGAATTTTGCCATAATAATGATTACAGAAACTGTCAGTGCCTATCATTACTGCACCTCTGAACCTTATAGCAAGTTCTGGAGTCCACACACATTTGCAATTAGACATGAACATCCAGAGGTTGTTGTCAGTGGTTTGAAGCTTCCTTCCTGGTTGTGCTGTCATAGTCCATAGTAGGTGAAAAGCATTGAACTGGCAAGAACCTATTCTTTCACACTGTTGATCTCATTGTAAGAATCCTTGTAAAAATCAAACCTTGTTAACTAAGTTGTGAGTACGTTTTTAACACTGTACTCAGTGCATAATTATTGTTCAACTATTTCACTGGCCCGGAATATCTTTGCAGAATGTCACGAGCAAAGAAGTGTCGCTCAAAGATCAATAAGAGGGCAGATTCATGGGGCACTGATGCGAGTACTAGGGAGCTAGTCCATTGAGATGAGCTTCACTCAACCTGCACTAGGAATGCTGCCCTGGCACATTGATTAATTTGGAACATAGCAAGCTTTTAAAGTAAGTGGTGGTAAGGTGGAAGGTTCACACAAGGAGAAATGTGAAACGGTAAAGGGGAAAGACAAAGGCAATAGTACAAGTTGGTGATTGTGTGACAGGAAGAGAGCACTCGAACAAGGCTCATAAAATCCCTCCGAGGCCAACAGAGAATTCCATTCTGCCCTGATTCTGGGGTAGGTGTGCCAGTAAAATTTCAGCCAGAGAGTACAAATAGAAATATGCATCAACAATAGGGTCAAAGTGGGGAAAATGGTGAAAAGTTAGAATTAAAAGCTCTCCATCTGAATGCACTGAGCATTTGTTGCAACTTCGCTGGATGAAATAGATTGGTATAGCCATGACAGAGACTTGGTTGTAAGGTGACCAAGGCAGGCAATGGAGTAATCCAAGGCATTTAACATGTCAAATTGATAGAAAAAAAAGGAAAATGAGATATGGTAGACCTTTTACTAAAGAATGAGATCAGATCAGTACAAGATGACTTGGCAAATGAAGACTTAGAATCAGTTTAGATGAAGATAAGAAATAGTGAGGAAAATAATTTTTTGGTGGGAGTGATTTACAGGTTCCAGACAGGCCTCTATCAAGACACAATGGAGGCTTATAAGAAGGCCACTGCAACAATAGAGGGTAATTTTAATTTTCACATAGATTGGACTCATCAAGTAGGCAAAAGTAGGCTAGAGAATGAGTTCATGAAGTGTATTTGGGACAGTTTCTTGGGGAAAAAAGGACAGAAACAAATTTAGATCTGTTATTCTGTGAGAGACAGGCTTAGTTTAAAGCTTATTTATGAGTGTCACAAGTAGACTTACATTAATACTGCAATGAAGTCAGTGTAAAAATCTCCTAGTTGGCATACTTTGGTACCTATTCAGTTACATTGAAGGAGAATTTTTGACATGGCTAATGCAAATGACTAGCACATCTTTCAGAATGTGGGAAGAAACCACAGCACCTGGAGGAAACTCATGCAGATACAAAGAGAACAAGTGATCTCATGGTAAAGAATCCTTTTGGGAAGAGTGATCATAACATGTCAAATGCCCACATTCAAATTAAGAGTGAGAATAATGTTCAGAAGCCAGTCTCTTAAACCAAGGCAAACGTATTAAGACAGAGTTGGTTAAACTAAACTGCACAAATGGGCAAAATTCTAAAATGGCAAATCAGCGATGGTAGGAATTTAAAATATATTTTGTAAATCTTTACAAAAATACATTCCATTGAGAGAGGTAGACTAAGGATGAACCATCTGTGGCAATTAAGAATGTTAAGAATGGTGTCAAATTGAAAGAAAAGACATAACATTGTGACAATTAGTGATAAAAAAAAGAAGACAGCAAAGGATGACTAAAAACTAATAAGTGATGGAAATTAGAGTACAGGAGTAAACTGATAAGAAAATGAGAGTTTCTACTTTATAAAAAAGGAAGAGAGTAGATAAAGTAAATAGTCCCTTGGAGGGCAAGATTCAAGAATTGATGATGGGAAATGATAGAGATGTTGAGCAAGTATTTTCTACTTGCCTTCTCAGTCGAAAACAGAAAAGTAAACAAGAATAGTAGAAACTCAGGGTGCAAAAAGGAGGGAGAAACTTAAAACAGTTATGAATGCTAGAGAAAACGTCCTAGGAAAACAGCTGGGGGTAAAAGTTGGCAAGTCCCCTGAACATAATGACCTACATCCTAAGATCTGAAAGGAAATGGCTGCAGAGGTAGTGGATAGTGGGTGGCATGGTGGCTCAACAGTGCCAGGGACCTGTGTTCGATTCCCAGCTTCGGCGACTGCCTGTGTAAAGTTTTCACATTCTCCCCATGTCTGCATGAGTTTCCTCAGGATGTTCCAGTTCCCTTGCACAATCCAGAGATGTGCGGATTAGGTAGATTGGCCGTGCTAAATTGTCCCTCAGTGCCAGAGGGACTAGCCAGGGCAAATGCATTGGCTTATGGGAATAGGGCTGGGTGGGATTGTGATCGGTGCAAACACGGTGGGCCGAACGGCCTCCTTTTGCACTATAGGATTCTATGATTCTATATGTTGGTTATAAGATTCCAAAGTATCCTAGATTTTAGAGAAGACTTAGTGGCTTACGGATTCAGGTTTTCGCACTTCCCAACCTCATAACAACTATCCTGACAGTAATAACTCACCTCCTTGTTAAAATCCAGTCATTACAGTGTTCATGTTTTGTGCCCTTTCCCCACTTCTGAATACCTATGCCTGTTTATCTCACTGTCAGTTTAATGTTCATGCTTTGTTTTTGTGCACAGTGCTTTTAGATAATATATTGTTGTTGAGGGTGAAGGCTGTAGCCGTTTCTCAAAAAGCCATGCAGCATGAAAAGATTGGTCTCTCAATTGCGCTTCACTGCCACACCTCTTTAAAATAAGCTGCAGAAAGTGAGGTTTGCGCCTTCCCGATTCTGTACTTTCCTTCAGCAAGATGTTACAAGCTTTATAAATATTTCACAGTCAGAGGTTTTTTTTAATGTAGTACCATGATTTGATATGAGATTTTGTTGACGCGAGAAATTTCTGAGCACTTGGGTTCAGATTTTAATAGAAAATGTGGTTATTTGAAAAATCGTAATAAATGTTAAAATGTATTTTATGATTTATTCAATTAAAATTAGCTGAACTGTAAAAATTGGTAGTCATTGAATTGTGACAGGAATGATAGTAAGATGAGATAATATTTCAATAATGTTTTAAAATAGATTGTTAATGCCATTGAAAATGTAACCTTTCTTGATTATGGTGCCAATATTTTTGTGTCTACATGTTAAAGTGGCAGATGGGAGCCAGTACTTCCAAGTAATGTACAAGGTACATATCATGTCCCAGATTTTTCTGTTCAAATAGCAATGGGATTAATGGCTTATGATTCATGCACAGTGGTACAGGAATTTGAGGCAAAGGTCAGATGTGTGTTAAGCTCAAAAAATCCAAACTTTCTGTGTTGATGACTCCCATCACCCTCCGTTGAATGGTACGTGATGTTGCAATACTGGTACGGTGGGTATGGATTAAATTCACCACAAAAAGTTAAGTCTTGTCCGTTCCAGTCAAAGTATCCATTTTACGACAAGATAACTGCTAGTTACAACAAAATTCACTTTGTGCGTTGGACGTTAAAAGATGTCCCCATTTCACAGCAAAGTTATAAAACAAAACCTTCATACTAACGGACACAAGAGATATCACAGCAGGTGGCTGAAACCTTTGGATGTATCTTTTAAGGAGGACCTGAAAGAAAATGATAGGTAGAGAGACAGAGAAGCTTAACATGGGAATTCCCAAACTTAGGGCCTTGGCACCTGAGGCTGGATTGATTGTGGAGTGACTAAAATTGGGGATGCTCAAGAGACCAGATGTATTGTAACACAAATCTCTAGGAGGGTCGTGATTTTGATTTTGATTTGATTTCATTTATTATTGTTGCGTGCATTAGCATACAGTGAAAAATATTGTTTCTCATGTGCTATACAGACAAAGCATACCATTCAAAGAGAAAGGAAGGATGCAGAATATAGTGTTGCAGTCATTGCTAGAATGTAGAGAAAGATCAACTTAATGCGAGGTAAGTCCATTCAAAAGTCTAACGGCAGCAAGAAAGAAGCTGTTCTTGAGTTGGTTGGTACATGACTTCAGACTTTTGTATCTTTTTGCCAAAGAAAGAAGGTGGAAGAGAGAATGTCTGGGATGCGTAGGATCTTTAATTATGCTGGCTGTTTTGTGGAGGCAGCGGGAAACGTAGACAGAGTCAATGGATGGGAGACTGGTTCACGTGATGGATTGGCTACATTGAGGCCTGTGCAGATCCTAGTAAGTGGAAGGATAAAGCTGTTTGCAAATAACAATGAGAATTTTAAAATTGAAGCATTGTCGACGAAGGAGCCAAAGTAGGTCAGCAAACTCAGGGGTGATGGTAAATGAGATTTGATCCCAGTTAGGTCACAGACAAGCAGTTATTACTGTTTTCACATTTAAGAAGAATAAAGTATAGGATGCTGGCCTTGAGTATGTTGAAATAGTTAGGTGTAGAGGGAACAAAGACCTGGATGAACATTTCAGCTGGAGATGAGCTGAGGCTGGGGCAGGACTGGGTTATTTAATGGAGGTAGAAATAGTCACAGTGATGGTGTGCAAGTGATCGGAAGCTCACCTGAGATCAAATATGACAGCAAGTCTGCAAAAAAATGTCTGGTTGCGACTCATGCAGTTGCCAGCTAGAGAGACAGAGCGAGTAACTATGGAATTCTGTTTGTAACAAGCATTGATGACAATGGGTGGAATTTAATTAACAATGGCGACTCAGTGAGAGCCCAGCATCACCTTTTTTTGGGAAGGACTGCCACATTGGGGCAACAAAGGGCCTTTCCCTAGGATCAAGGACAATGTGGGGGTACAAATCCTGCCCACCAAGAGCTTCCAGCCAAGCAAAGGTGGCAACTCTTATTTGTTTGGCAGTTCCACCGAGGAGATGGTACTTGCTGCCGGTAATGTATCCACTCCAGGCCCAAGATCATCGACTTGTGCATAAAGGCAGGAATAAGATCGCAGGCTGGCAATAGTGGAGGACGCATCTCATGTGGGAAGGAGGGTCATCAGAAAGGGCAAGAAGTTGCTTCTCACCAGATACCCATCTTCCTAAAAATGCATCATTTAATCAGGCACTCAGTGCTTTTGGACGAGACATCTTCCTGGAAGCCTGCAAGCAACAAAGTTTAATTTTTTGTCTTTCCAACATGGTGAGTTCCTGATTGCTATTGGATGAATACCAACAGTGGTGGAATGAGGTCCTTATATAGGGCTTAATTGTGCACTTTATTGGTGCTGGGGTGAGTCCATGAGGTTTCACACCACAGACTTTTTCAAAGCAGAGCAGGAAAGCGGCAAAGTAAACCTTGGTAGTCTGCAAACAGAACTGAAGGTTGCGGTGGGGTGAGGGGGGAGGGCACGTTGTTGGGGGTCTCCTTATCAGGTATTCTTTGATCCATGGAGGGAATGCTGCCTCCATGGCAAAAGTGCCTTCGCTAATCCCCTGCTCCACTTGCTGGACCTGTGGCCAACATCCTAAAAACCTGGTTGTGAGGGCACTGTCTATCCATTCTGTTCTCTTCTTCCAGTTGTATTTCCAGCAGTGGCCTCCACTCCTTGTTGCATAGCTGAAGCTGCTGGACTGTCAGTTCCCTGTTTGGCCATTAGTTGCTGAGTTCCTTGAAGTGAGCAGTCTTTTGGCCATCATTGAAGGTGTGTATTACTAGGTCCTGCAGACCACCAAAGTGGAGATTCCACCCTAACAACAGGCTCCCCATGGCAATGGCTAAATCCAGTTTTTCATTCTTTTTCTTTCTGGACATTGGGATTCACCAATATCTAATTCACATCTCCCCTCAGTCCTAGTGATTTTTATTTCTTAATCCTTCAGCCTTGGTCAGGAACTGTCCTCGTTTTCCCTGTTGCAGCTGGCCCCAGATACTTTTTTTTATTAGTGCTACAAGTAAGCTTACTTTAACACTGAAATGAAGTTACAATGAAATTCTCCGAGTTGCCACATTCCAGCGCCTGTTCGGGTACACCGAGGGAGAATTTAGCGTGGCCAATGCACTAATCAGCATGTCTTATGGACTGTGGGAGGAAACTGGAGCACCCGGAAAAAACCCATGCAGACACGGGGAGAAAATGCAGAAGCTGAACTGACATTGACTCAATCTGGGAATCGAACCCGGGTCCCTGCAAACCACTGTGCCATCTATTTGTTTCCCTCACTGTTTTGTTAGCACTTGCGCCAATTTGCCATGTTAAAAATGTAAAAACCCAATCTGTAAGGAGAAAGCTAACAAACAGCAAATGTCATTTAATGACCTGTAACATCTAATCAAGGCTTAAGGTAATGCACTAGTTTGAACTCCAGTGTCAGAAGATTCTTCCTTACTGTGTCAGCGTGACATTTTCATTTCATGTATTCGCTGTCCTTGTCACCTTTCTATGTGAGGGTAGCAATTTTCTACCAACTAATGGATGGTACTTTTTTAAAAGTTCTGCTCCCCTAACGGCAGGAGTAAATTAATGGTTTTCCCAATCCATTTAATTTTGACATTCTTACCTCTAATTGAAGATTAATTGTCCAGGTGCAGCCTCACCAAGGGGCAAACAAATAGGAAACAGTATGTTAAGCAACAATCATCAACCATTCTATCCCACTGAATGTCAAAGAAGTCATTCTATGTCACTGCATTATTCAGGACTAATATTTTGCATGTCTGATATTTCTTTGCCAGCGTGAAGTTTATGTTATGGTGACACAAGGGTTCAGAGATTATGTGCTGGATTTTATGGCCTTGCGTGTCCTGAAACTGTACAATCCTGCCCGAGGCCAATGGACCTTTCCATGGTCTGTTCCTCGCTCTTGCTCCGATTCCTGTGGTGGGCAAGACGGTAAAATTCCTGACAATGGGTGGGATTTTTCACACCCAAATTTTCATCTTGCCTGCCTACTGGATTTTCTGATGCCACCGGAGATTAGCGCCCCCCTCCCTACAATAGTGGGTCTCTTGGCAACAGAACCGGCGGACCAAACAAAATACTGGTGATATTGTCAATCAATAATGCTCTCCCATTGTGAATTTGCTGGAATTTTTTTTATACAGGTTGCAAGCACTGTATAAATACAGCATGTCATTGTGGTAGTTGTCACTGTCTTCATGTTGTGGACTGCATCAACATCGAGGTTTGTGACCTTCATATTTAAAGCTAGTGGAGTGGGCTTTATTTTGTGTGAGTGTGTGGATCGGCTGATAGTGAGACTGTTGCCCGTTTTATATCTTCCTTGATTTTTATCTCCATCAAAGCCAAAATCAGAAGAGATAAAGCATCCTGCAGACATGCAGTAATCCCTTGTTTACCACTAAGATCTTCCATGCTTTACAGCTGAGCATAATTGAAGAACAGAGAAAAATAAATTTCAACCATCACTTCCAGGTACATTTAACCGCACATCACGTCTCCCCCATCTTAGCTCACCCACAAAGAATGTGAATTCTAGGCATCGTGGATTTTTTTTAATTTATGTGTAGGAGGACTTAAAAACTGTGCAAAACATGGAACATAATTAAGCTGCAGAACACTTTGCATTCTCAGTTTTGGAGCTTTGCTATCAGAATGGAAGCCAATAAGCAATTAAAGGCCTTCGTCAGTCATTCAGAACCTTATTTGAGGCAGATTATGCACATTTTACCTTGTGTGCTCTGTTCATTTATTAGCCTATGTGGTTTTCTTTTCAATGGCCAATAATCATTGTTATTTTCATAAAGAAATAGAGCACAAGACTATTATCTTTTTAACAATGCTGCTATAATTATTGCTTTCAATTGATGCAAGCAGTTGTAGTTCACATCTGCAGTTGTCTGTGCACTTGTTGGGTGAAGATTTGACAAAAACTTCTTTGACCTGAACAATTAGGGGGTGATCTTACAAAAAACATTCTAAGTCCTTAACGTGTGAAAACGAGAGAAATTTACACTTTTTTTGGGCAATTTAAAAATTGAATCCAACATGACTTAGTCAAAAAAATCCTGCCAAACTCGGAATCTGACAGCAGGAGGTGGGGGGTCTGAATTTCCCGAAAGCTGGCTGATAACAGCACAGCACACAATTGTGCACGTGCAGATTTCTACACTCTGAGAGTGCTAGAATCTGTCATTGGCTTTTCTAGCTATAGTTGGCTTGCCTTTTTGCCGAAACACCTCACCTCATTCCTCCTATCGAGGCTTCGTGGCTGATCATCATGCTCCCCCCTTTCCCCCCCCCACCCAGATGATAGGGCGCAAGGCTAGTCTTGCCCAATATCCGGAGTCAGTAACATTGCAAGAAGTAAGAAATTGGGCACTAAACCGAATTCTCGGCTCTCATGATATCATTGACTTGTCCTGTCCATCAGCCAGTGGGGGTTGGGGAATGATATGATTGCCCCCCCACCTCCACCCTGGCCTTAGACTTTCTTCCACCTGCCATGCCTGACAAACACTGTATCTCTCATGCCTCTTTGATTACAGTTAAGCCCCTTAGAATCACATATGGCATTTCACCTTTGCAAGATGCCTTCTGCTGCCATCTCAAGGGCCTCTTCCTCAAATTGGCTCTTTTTGTGTCTCACTAGAATCACCTCAATTTGCATATTCTACAGTTGGAATTACACAATGTAATATGTTTATACCCGTCACATCTCAAACATAATTCTTTCTCAAGTTGCTATTGCTGTTTTTAAACATGATTTGTGAAAATGTGTAAGCAAAGCATTTGGTGTTCAAGCCAGGCTGGATTTATCATATGTCTGCTAAAACAGCACTCAACAGAGCACGTATCTCCGTCAAGCTGTGCTAATTCAGGCTTTTCCCTGGTCAGTTGCTGTCTTGTAACTACAAAGCTAAGAAAAGAAGTATATTAATTAAAAGCTTCCACGTCTTTGAAGAGACTTCAGACTAATCATACCTAACAACCTGCTCCAAAAACTCTGCTCACATTTTGACTGTTATGACAAATTGCACCACAGCTATGCAGAACAACCGGCAGCATTTGAGAAAAAAAACCTCCAATGTCTAGCAAAGGTTAATTCACTGCACCTCACAGTCCTAGTTTCTATAGTTTTATGTTTCTATGTCCTGATGGACCCGGTTAAAAATAATCTCCACAATCTAGATTCATATTAAAACATAAGATTTGGAGCAGGAGGAAGCAGTTAAGCCTGCTCCGCCATTTAATACAATCAGGGCTGATCTTATCTTGGCTTCAATTACGCTTTCCTGCCCATTCACCATAGTCCTTCGAAGTCTTATTAATTAAAAATCTGTCCACCTCATCCTTAAATTTATGCAAAGTCCTGGCATTCAACATGCTCTATGGGATCATGAATTCTACAGATTCGTGACCCTTTTGGGTAAATAATTTCTTCTCATGCAGAATATAGGTCTGAACTGCCCAACCTGTCTTTATAAGTCAAACCCCTCGTCTCTGGAATCAATCAAATTAATCTCCTCTGAATTGCCACCAAGCAATTACATCCCTACTCAAGTAAGGGGACCAAAACTGTTCACAATATTCTAATGGGGTCTCACTAATGCATTGTACAGTGGTAGCAGCACTGACTACTTCCTATCCCTTTAACAGTAAATTCAATTTACTTTCCTTATTACCTGCTGCACCTGCGTATTAGTTTTCTACAATTCATGTGCAAAAACACCCAGATCCCTCTGAAATCATTCTGAAGTTTCTCTCCATTTAGGTAATAATTTGCCTACGCATTTTGTGCTACCAAAATGGATGACCTCGCATCTAACAACGTTAAACTCCATCTGCCACATTTTCCTCATTCACTTAACCCACCAGTATCCATTTGTAAATTACTTGTTTCATTTTTGCAACTTGTTATCCCGCCTATTTTAGTGTTGTCTGCAAATTTGAGTATGGTGCTTACAACACCTGCATCCAAGACATTAATATAGGTTGTAAATAGTTGAAGCCCGAGTGCTGAACCCTATGGCACCCCATTCGTTACAGCTTGTCATTCTGACAAAGATATTTCTGTCAAAAACTAGCCAGTTCTTTGTTGGGCTGTACCTCATCTGGAAAACCAAGTTAAGCCTTAGGTGATTGTGAATATGGAGTTGGCACATTTCGCTCTGTGTGGGCTTCCTTCAGGTGCTCTGGTTTTTTCCCACAGTCCATTGATATGTAGGTTAGGTAGATTGGCCATTGAAAATGTGTGGTGTTATGGGGATAGGGCAGGGGAGAGGGCCTGAGAAAGAGAGTAGGTGCAGAGTCAGTGGGCCCAGTGGCCTTCTTCTGCACTGTAACGATTCTTTGATTAAGTTTGAAACATATCCTTTAGTTTTTAATACGTATTGTTTGCAAACAGGACCCAGCACACAACAGATATACTCTTTTCCACCTTCTTCCATCTGGAAAAAGATAGAAAAGTCTGCGACCACATACCAACCGACCCAAGAATAGCTTCTTTTCTGCTGCCACCTGGCTTTTAAAAGGACCTATCTTGTACTAAGTTGATCTTTCTCTCTATCTGAGCTATGACTATAAAACTACACCCAGCACTCTCCCTATGAATGGTATGCTTTGTTGTATTTTCACTGTATACTAATATATTTGACAATAATAAATCAAATCAAATCAGACTAATGAACAAGAAGGGAACATTGATCCCATTTACCTTGGGCAGGAGGGCTAAAGAGAAAGGTTTGAATATCTGAATTATTTTTCATAAAGTTGTTTTTGTGCAATCTTCAGCAGATTCTTTGGGACAAAAGGTCTGAATTTCTGATAAACTGTCACTTAGCTATAAGGCTACAAATATCATTTTGCAGTTTTGCCGAGTAAAGGATTTGCTTGACACACCTGGCTGTTTCGCTATAGAGATGGCAAAGGGGTTTTCTGATTGGATTGGTGATGTTCAGGTGACCTCTTAGTGGAACAGACTGCAGGAAAATTGGTATTTAAATTAAATCTGGAATATGAAAGCTAGTGTTGCACTGTTGAAATGACTGTAACAAAGAGAGAGGCGATTGCAGAGCCTCTGGCTCTGATCTTCAGGTCGTCGTTGGTTACAGGTATAGTGCCAGAAGACTGGAGGATAGCGAATGTGGTCCCATTGTTCAAGAAGGGGAATAGAGACTTTCCTGGGAATTATAAACCGGTGAGTCTTACTTCTGTTGTGGGCAAAGTATTGGAAAGAATTATTAGGGATAGGATTTATAGTTATTTAGAGAGAAATGAATTGATTGGGGATAGTCAGCATGGTTTTGTGAAGGGTAGGTCGTGCCTTACTAACCTTATTGAGTTTTTTGAAAAAGTGACCAAAGAGGTGGATGGGGGTAAGGCAGTTGATGTGGTATATATGGACTTTAGTAAGGCGTTCGATAAGGTGGCCCATGGAAGGCTTCTGCAGAAAATGCAGATGTATGGGATTGAGGGTGATTTAGCTAATTGGATTAGGAATTGGCTAGCTGATAGAAGACAGAGGGTGGTGGTTGATGGAAGATATTCATCGTGGAGTTCGGTTACAAGTGGTGTACCTCAGGGGTCTGTTTTGGGGCCCCTGCTGTTTGTAATTTTTATAAATGATCTGGATGAGGGTATTGAAGGATGGATTAGTAAATTTGCAGATGACACTAAAGTCGGTGGAGTGGTAGATAGTGAAGAGGGGTGTTATAGTTTGCAGAGAGACTTGGACAAGTTGCAGAGCTGGGCCGAGAGGTGGCAAATGGAGTTTAATGTGGAAAAGTGTGAAGTAATTCACTTTGGCAGGAATAACAAATGTGTAGAGTATAGGGCTAATGGTAGGACTCTTAATAGTGTTGAAGAACAGAGGGATCTTGGTGTATATGTGCATAGATCCCTGAAAGTTGGCAATCAAGTCGATAAGGTTGTTAAGAAGGCATATGGAGTCTTAGCTTTTATTGGTAGGGGGATTGAATTTCGGAGCCGCAACGTCATGTTGCAACTGTACAAAACTCTAGTGCGGCCGCACTTGGAGTATTGTGTGCAGTTCTGGTCCCCACATTATAAGAAAGATGTGGAGGCATTGGAGAGGGTACAGAGGAGGTTTACCAGGATGTTGCCTGGTATGGAGGGCAGGTCTTATGAAGAGAGGCTGAGGGATTTGAGGTTGTTTTCGTTAGAAAGAAGCGGCTAAGAGGAGACCTTATTGAAACATATAAGATGATTAGAGGTTTAGATAGGGTGGACAGTGATAGCCTTTTTCCTAGGATGGAGAAAGCTAGCACGAGGGGACATAGCTTTAAATTAAGGGGTGGTAGTTATAGGACGGATGTCAGAGGTAGGTTCTTTACCCAGAGGGTGGTAAGGGTATGGAATGCCCTGCCTGCAGCAGTTGTAGATGCGCCAAGTTTGGTGGCGTTTAAGAGGTTAGTAGATAAGTTTATGGATGAAAAGGGAATGGTTTAAGTTAGAGGGTCATTGCTTTTTCTTAATTTGGCGCAACATCGAAGGCCGAAAGGCCTGTTCTGCGCTGTAATGTTCTATGTTCTATGTTCTATGTAACTTCCTGTTAGATCCCTTAAGAATGCTGAATAAATAACAGTAAAATTATTTGACTGGGGTTTTTTTTAAAAAATTGAGGACCCAACCAAAGATTTCAAGCAGGAAAACATGGATAACAATCTGTTAGCAATAAATTGGACATCTGCTCATGCATTTTACTGCATCGGTATGTCAACAGGAAACTCTTAGAGTGCTGATTGCTTTTCCCACATTATAGCTTCATTGCCTCTTTAAACTAACATCTTTAACTTTTATTACTGCTCAATCTTTTTATGAAACTTAACCTCCTATTTCTCAAAGAGAGCTATCTTTTGAGACCTTTTGCTTGGAAGCGATACAATGAGAATAAATAAAATCATCTTTGGAATTGTATTCTAAAGTTCAGCATCTTAAGTTACTTTTCAATATAAATTTGCATGCCCTGGTAAACAGGTACAGTAAACTTCCCAAAATAATTTCTGACAGCTTAAGATAACACATGAAAGTGTGGAAAGCATGTATACTGTTGAATGATTTTCCTGGCATACAATCTTTTGGGCTTTCATTTTTTTTTGGTCTTTAAGAGGGTGGCACGGCGGCACAGTGGTTAGCACTGCTGCCTCACAGTGCGAGGGAAGTGGGTTTGATTCCAGGTTTGGGTTACTGTGTGGAATTTGCACATTCTTTCCATACCTGCGTGGGTTGCTTCCGGATGCTCTGGTTTCTCCCACAGTCTGAAAGATGTGCTGGTTAGGTGCACTGGCCATGCTAAATTATCCCTCAGTGTACCCAAACAGGCGCCAGAGTGTAGCAACTAGGGGAATTTCACAGTAACTTCTTGCAGTGTTAAAGGAAGCCTCTGTGTGACACTAATTAATAAACTTGTAAACTTTACTTTTTCCTATATGATTACACACACGTCACAGCCAGACTCTGAACTGAATATTTCCTTTCCCTGAGAGTGGAGTGGGTGGAAGGGAGATGGGTTGGGGTGGGGAGGAGGGGGTATTGTCGTTTGAAAATTGCATGGAACTTGGAAGTCAAGATTACCTTGTCCTGCTCAGTTTGATTTCCACAACGTGTGCATGGATGACCCATAGGTCTCCGACCTGGAAGGCAAGCCAACTGTTATGCCCGGTTAAAGGCTGCATCCTGTTACTGCTGATATAAACCAGTGGCAGGCAGGAGCACACTGTGTGGGCAATGTGGGAAGCAAATATGTACGGGTTGCTTGTGGCCTTCTGGGGGGAGTGGGGGAATAGCTGGGGTGGGTCCCTTATCCCAAAGCACACAGGGTGACCCCTTAACACTGTTTCATCCATGACTCCAGACCCTGGGAAATTCCTCATACCATCATTTACTTCTTGTCTGGGTTGTTCTGCAATATGGGGCCTCTGGAAGCAGCCTTTACTTCCTGCTGAGTAAAAGAGCTGCTGTCCATTTGTTAGCTGGCAAGTATCGGTGGCTGGGAGCTCCTTCTCCCGCGGGATCTCTTGCCTGATCTCTTTCTCTATCACTGTCCTGCCCCCAAAGTTTCAAGTTGTACCAATAACTGCAACTGATTGCAATTGTTCAAGAAGGTGGCTCACCAGGTAGTCACCACATTCGAGGAAGGATATATTGGCCTTTGGGGGTGGTGTACAGAGAAGGTTCACTAGGCTGATACCGGAGATGAGGGTGTTGGATTATGAGGAGAGACTAAATAGGCTAGGTTTGTACTCTTTGGAGTTTAGAAGGCTGAGAGGGGATCTTATAGAGACGTATGAGATAATGAAGGGGATGGATAAGGTAGAGGTTGAGAGACTCTTCCTGCTTAACAAAGATAGCAGAACTAGAGGGCACAGCCTCAAGATTGGGGAGAGGCAGTTCAGATCAGAGTTGAGGAGAAATTTCTTCACGCAAAGAGTGGTGAATCTTTGGAATTCTCTGCCTAATGAAGTGGTGGAGGCTTCCTTGCTGAATATGTTCAAGTCAAGAGTGGAAAGATTTTTGATTGACAAGGGAATTAAGGGTTACGGGGAGAAAGTGGGAAAGTGGTACTGAACCACTACACATCAGCCATGATCTTATTGAATAGCGGGGCAGGGCTCGAGGGGCTGGATGGCCTACTCCTGCTCCTATTTCTTATATTCTTATGTTCTTATTTATCAGAGGTAAAATATTGGCTTTCTGAGTGATGCCCACACCCATAGTGGGCAAATAAGACTGCCTGGAATTGCAACTATTCCGATTTTCAATTCTGCAATTTTTCTTTTTGCGTATCCAGGACAAGTCACACACAAATAGCGCTGTTTTCTTTTAAACAAGACAATCTGGATGCTTTCACTATACTTTCTTCAGCCACAATTGCATCCCCTCATCACCCTTAGGGTGAATATAAGCAAGAGCTCCATGTGGAGTTCCAATCTTAAAGGTCCGTAATAATGGCAATTTTTTGCATTTGGAATAACACTGCCAAATGACAACGTGTGAATCCAGAGATTTTACTGCTTTTGTTTTGGAGTCTTCAATGTTGAGAGTCTTGTTCAATAGGATATCAAAAGTTAGCACTAGTATTACCCCCCACCCCAGGATCTTTTCTTGAATTCTTCCTATTTCTCATCCACATTCCCCCTCCTCAAGGTTTTAGTTTTAGTTTTCAAATGTACACTAAAGACACCCGTTCCACCTCTTTAACAGCCCTTGCAAATCCTCCACTGTTGCTGAAGTATCCAATTCCATGTTAGATAGGCAAAAATATCCTTCAATTAAACATTTGTAAGATGGAAGCTATTCTTTTTGACCCTCACTCCAAACTCCTTTCCCTAGCTACTAATTGCACTTTTTGCCTTGGCAACATAAAATTACAGAATTCTACAGTACAGAGGAGGCCATTCCGTTCATCGAGTCTGCACCGACCATAACCCCATACAGGCTCTATCTCTCTAACCCCATGCATATTATCCTAGCTAGTTCCTTTGACATTAAGGGCCAATTTTAGTTTGGCCAATCCACCTAACCCGTGCATCTTTGGACTGGGAGAGGAAACAGGAGGAAACCCGTACAAACACAAGGAGAATGTGCAAACTCCACACAGATAGTAACCCAAGCTAGGAATCAAACCCAGGTCCTTGGCACTGTGACGCCAAGCAGTGCTAATCACAGTGTCACCGTGTCCAAAATTATTAACAGTCTGAGAGTAGTCTGTTTACGATTTTGGTATGACATTTGATCCCAAGAAGAGCTTCAGATCTCATATTTGTGACATCGCTAAGACACTGAAATTTCCTCATTTTCTTTGAGTCATGGCTCACCTGTTGCTGAAACCTTCATTTATGCATTGTCACCTGTCGACTCAACGTGCTCCCAGCTGCGCACTCCCCCGCCCCCCATATTCTGCTTTTCACAAACTTGTGATCATCCAAAACTTTGCCGTCAGCATCTTAACTCACACTCAGTCTCATTCCTTTTTCACCTATGTGCTGACTGGCCTCCATTGACTCCCAGGCAAGCAATATCTTGATTTTAAAATTCTCAACCTTGTTTTCAAACCCCCTTTATGCTCTGGCCTCTCCCCATGTCTGCAATCTTGTCCATCCCCACAACCCCACAAGAAACACATACTCCTCTCGTTCTGAAAATTATAATTCCTCCACCATTGTGGCTGTATCTACAGTTGACTTGATCCCAAACTCTGGAATTTCCTCCCTACACCTCTTCACTTCTTCACCTTGCTTTCTTTCTTTAAGACATCCCATAATACATACTTCTGTGACCAAGGTTTTGGTCATCTGACTTAGAGTGAGATCTTCCAGTGCGGGATGGTCGACACCAGCAGAACTGGAAGATGTCACAGAGTGCCAAAGTCAAGCCACCTCTGCTATCAGAACCAAGATATGGGGGGGGGAACTTGAAAATTCCATCCACATCATGTTATATGGTTTAGTGTCAGACCTGGTTATGTAATGCTCGTGTGAAATGCCTTGGCATATTTCATTCAGTGAAAGGTGTTAAATAAATAGAAGTTTATTTTTATTGTTGAATCTTGTTCATATTGTCTGTTTGTCTAAAGTCAAAACAAGTTTTTTTTTTCCCTTTGCATTAATCACAAAGCTGTGAAGTTCTAGTTTCTTTGCTTTGTATTTGTTTATTAACATCTGTGCTCTCCTGTTCCTGGCCTGCATGCCCAGCTGGAGTGTTTTTATAAACCTATTTCACTAAAATGTTTTGCCCTGCCAAAATCAGTGAAGCTGCCTGCCAACACAACTTCTTGCCGTGTATACAATTATTTTGATAGATAAAGCAATACCATTTTATTTGTAGTGAATTCTCCAATTCTTCATCTCCTCTTCCAGCCATGACCATTTTTGCAGTGTCCTTATAAAAAGCATACTTGCTTTTTCCAATTTTCACTAATTCTTTCTCGAGCTCCTGCTATGCCTGCGTCATTTGCTCAGTCAAAATAAGAACAAGATGACTTCAAGTACATAAAGCTTATTTATTAGTAGGCTCATTTAAATAGTCTTCAGAGGCAGAAGTCCCTTCACTAATATCCCTTTGCTTACAATTCCAACAGCAGTACACAGAGTGCCATCAGTCAGCGGTCAACCTTCGGGAGTGCCAGAGGACACTCCTGGTTAAATAGCGGGAAAAGACTCTCTGATTGCTCCGTCAATTGACTCCTTGATCAGGGAGTTCATATTCCAACAGGGCAACCTCAATGACCCGATTGCAGTCATTACAGCTTACTTTAACACTTCAGTGAAGTTTTTGTAAAATTCCCTAGTGGCCACACTCCGGCACCTGTTCGGGTACACTGAGGGAGAATTTAGCATGGCCAATGTACCTAATCAGCACGTCTTTCAGACTTCTGGGAGGAAACCCATGCAGACACAGGAAGAACGTGAAGACTCTGCACAGATGGTGACCCAAGTTGGTAATTGAACCCGGGTGCCCGGCATTGTGAGGCAGCAATGCTAACCACCATGGCATGGTAATTTGCAGTCATTCTATTTCCATGTTCCTTGGCATAGCTTTCCATTTTTGACTTGAATCATACTGCGTAAGAAAATATTTTTAATCTTGTAACCATTGGGTTCAGGACAACTCGAAGAACATGTGCAGAATTCTGAAACACATGCTAATGATCTGTGCAATGAGATGGCAATGCATGGTTATTTTGACAGCTTTTGTCCAGAAAGAAATATCTGGCAAATATGATACAGTCCTGTGAAGTGCTTTGAGATGTTGAATTGAGTTAGCACTATATAAATGCATTTTGTTGTTTTTTTCTTATGTTTCAAGGAGGTGCAACATAAATTCTACATTGTCTTTATTTTTATTACCACCTTCTATTGCATTTTAATTAGATTTTTGGTGCTGTGAATTCTAATTAATTTACTTGCAATTTCAATCCACTGTGCAAAATAGATTCCGTTTCTTAATATATTTATTAAATTATGAAGAAAAAGTTAACCAAATAATTCAAAAGTGCAAGTTTCATTCAGATAGCTAAAAGCCAGCAGTGTGTAACTGCATTAAAACTGTGAAGAAATAAAATTACTATTATCCATCTTGCCCAGGCTCATCCAAAAATAATTTCCTCGCTATTCAGAATTGAATGCTTTTAACGCACGGCCTTGCTTCTGTAAAGTACTAATTAAGCGGTAGAAAAACAATAAGCTTTGAAACCTTTTCTCAACTCGACCATTTTTTTCATTGTTATGTGGCTTCTCTGGTGGTGTCATTATGCAGAAAGATAGGCAGCCAAACAAAATAATGGTTCTAAAGCATTAATTAATCATTAGCAAAGAAAGACTATCCATCTTCAATTTAGCACACCAGTGTACGCTTACCTGAACATTTGTGATGCTATTTCAAGTTGTCCCCACTCAAGCAAAACTCTAAAGTGCCAAAGTGATCATTTTGACAGCAGTTTTTTTTTTACATGACGGCCCAGCTGAAAATCAAACTGAAAACACAACTGAACTATTAAACCTAAGAGCTACTTTATACTGGTTGCTAGAGATGCCAGCAGACCATGATTGCCTGGTTGATGAAAGTAATACCTGTTGGCTTCTTTTCGCACTTGTAGGGCACGATGTTGATTCTAAGTGCTGAGTCTGGGTGTACAGATTCGGCTCAGAAATCTGCTTTCAAGCGCTCCCACGCTCTGTCAGCCATCTCCAGTCCTATTCGCGCTGTGGGTGGAGCTGCCGGATTGATCGGAGCTCTGAATTGCACCAGTGCAGTTAGAAAAAAACTTGAACAAGCACGCCTGTGTCAAATTGCTCCCAAGCCGGAGAAAGCAGTCTGGGAGCGAAAAGGGGAGCGAGGGTATATCTCAGGGTGGAGGGATGGAGGGTGTGAGGGGGGAAGGAGGGGGGTAAGATGTATCTCCGGGGGGCTGGGGTATGGATCTGTGATGCGGGGTCAGGAGGGTCTCTGCGGATAATCAGTGGGATGGGGAGGGGGGCAGGGGTGGCGATCGGTCTGGATAGTGGGTGGAGGGGAGGCGTGGATAAGGTGGGCCGTGATGTGTGCGGGTAGTTGGGAGGGAGGATAAGGGTCACTCGCACACACCATTGCCCCTCTGATCTACCCCCATTTAAATTGTCGTTGCACTCAATTTGGGCGCAGAACGGATCTGCGCCGTTCGCAGGTCTCGGTAAAGTCGCGATCTGCTCAGACTTGGGTGCAGATCGCAATAAAGGCTTCACATCCGACTTTGACACGATTTCGTGCCTGAAAACAGGCGCAAATTGTTGGTAAAATTTGGTCCATGGAATTGTACAGTGTAGGAGAGATTATGAAGAGAAAGTTACCAAATAATTCAAAAGTGCAAGTTTCATTCAGATAGCTAAAAGCCAGCAGTGTGTAACTGTATTAAAACTGTGAAGAAATAAAATTACTATTATCCATCTTGCCCAGGCTCATCCAAAAATAATTTCCTCGCTATTCAGAATTGAATGCCAACAAATTTGCACCAACATACAAGAAACGCAACTCCCATCTCATCCCATCTACCAGCATTTGGTCCATAGGCTTGGATGTTATGACATACCAAATGCTCATCCAGGTGCTTTTTAAATGGTGTGACAGTCAAAGAAAGAAATTTACTGTTACTAGCATTCCAGTCTTGGAAGTAATGAACTTAAATCTATGATCTATGATTCTATGATCTATGATCTATGAACTCTCTGATTTTGTATGCCTGGCCTCTGCTGCTAGCGAGAATGGAGAATTTAGCGCTTAGCCAAAACTCCATTCACTGCAGCGGGATTGGAGAATCCCAACTGCAGGCAAGTTTGGAAAATTCTGGCCTAAATCTTTGGAGGAAATTTCTTTGGGTGTCTGCATGACTGTGTCAGCAGCACTCTCGCCTGCTAGTCAGCAGATTCTGAATCCAAGTTCTATTCCAGGGATTTGAGCATAAATATCTAGGCTGACACTCTAGCACAGTACTGAAGGAGCACTGTATAGTCTTACTATTCAGATATTAAACCGCAGCCCAGTATGCCCTCTGTCCTCCCCAGGTAACCTGGCCAATATCTATTGTTGAAGCAACACCAGTGAAGCAAATGATCTGCATATTCGCTGTTCATGGGAGCTTGCTGTCCACAAATTGGCTGTTGTATTTCCCACATATAACAGCAACTATCCTTCAAATGTCTTTCATTGGCTGCAAAATGTTTCATCTAAAGGCTGTGAAAGGTGTGATATAAATGCAAGTCTTTCATTTTTTGCCTAGTAGAAATGAGATACCTTGATCAGAAGCTAAAGTAAGAATTATGCAACATTAATATTTCTGGCCAGCCTACAATTTTCGGTGGGCAACAATTTATTTTAATAGGAAGTTCAGCTTCCTATTTAAGTTGCTTTCGACTGAAGCACAGTGCCTCACAGTGCCGGTGACCCAGGTTCGATTTCCGGCTTCGGTCACTGTCTGTGTGTGGACTCTGCATGTTCTCATTGTGTCTGTGTGGGTTTCTTCCAGGTACTCCTGTTTCCTCCTACAGTCAGAAAGACGTGCTGGTTAGGTGCATTGGCCATGTTAAATTTTCCCTCAGTGTAACTGGGCAGGTGTCAAGAGTGTGGCGACTAGAGGATTTTCACAGTAACTTCATTGCAGTGTTAATGTAAGCCCATTTTAATGAGATACAGTCAACTTAAAGTAGTTTATATTGAACATTCTTCTACTTTTACGTTTTAATTGAATTCTGAATTCAGAAATAAAGATCCAGTAAAGGTTGACCAGATGAGCATGGAACCAATATTCACAGGGAGTAAATTTCTGCCAAAACTATCTTGGATCATTGTGAATGTGCAACTAGAAACCTTAAAATGTGTCTTATAGGGATGGGATACAATTCCTTTTGGAACACTATAAATGTTTCGCTACACTGTGAAGGAAGACCCCTGCCCAGGCAAGGGAGAGGCATAGACTGCGCACACAACGTGAGGGATCAAGATAAGAACTAATGTGAAGACTGAGGGTGTCGTAGACAACGTGAAATGTAGGGTGTGGGGAAGTAGGGAGGGAAGGGTGCCATCATGAAAAGGCTGGAAAGGAAATGAGAATATCAGTTGAAATAGTATCGAGAAATAGCATCTAACTTTGGCATTTGTAAGAACTCCTAATTAGAACACGCAATGCGCTTCAATTAGAATTCAAAGCCGGCATAAGTTTCTGGAGGGAGTGGTGGAGTGCTATTTTGAATTAAGGGAGAAATCTAATGTGACTTGGAGGAGGGGAGCAAACAAAGTGTGTCAGTGCAAACCAAGAAGTGAGGAAGGAAAAGAAGAATGTTTCTGAGGAAAAGGAGAAGTTCAGATATATCACTGTGACAACTGTAAAAATAACAGCAATATCTATCACAGGTGTCAGAGTCCTCTCTCGGGAATCGTTGAGTATATCTTGAGCTAAAAGTCATGACAAGACCACGCTCCGTTGCCCTTTTACTGGAACTAAAAGTAGAAATTCCAATCAGTGATGTTCACGCACGAGCATTTAATGCACACATACTCCATTCCTCAGTCTGTTATTTTAATCCAGGCATTAAACTCCTTTGGATTGCAGTAAAAATAGCGTGCTCTGGAATGCAGCGTGAGCATTTCAACAGTTGTGTGTGACTTTGCTGATTGAAATTTCAACCTTCACTTGCCTTTGGCTCAGATTCATTACTATTTCCAAGTCTTCAACTTTTGCTGAAGCTGTATTAGCTTTTCTGATGTTGTTGCCCAGCGGTTATGAGTGTTCCGGGTTGATATAGTGTTTGCCTCCAGGAAATGGGTGTGTAGAACAGCTCTTATGAATACATGGTGCAATTTTGAGATTATTGTAGCCCTCCATCATGCAGTTAATGTTCACACTCCGCCTCCCCCCCTCCGACCCCACACAAATGATGCATGTTGTTTTGAAAATATGTGGGTTAATCTGTCTTGCAATAGCATTACATCTCTAATAATTTACCAACCTCCACCATTCTCTCCATCCTTATAGAAACATAGGAAATAGAAGCAGGAGTAGGCCATTTGGCCCGTCAAGCCTGCTTCACCATTCATTTTGATCATGGTTGATCATCAAATTCAATATCCTGATCCCGCCTCCCTCCCCACCCTGAATCCCTTGATCCCTTTTACTCCAAGAGCTATATCTAATTTCTTGAAATCACACACTGTTTCGCCCTCAGCTATGTTCTGTGGTAGTGAATGCCGCAGATTCACCACTCCCTGGGTGAAGAAATTTCTCCCCACTCCAGTCATAGAACATAGAATCCTACAGGAGGCCTTTCAGCCCATCGAGTCTGCACTGACCACAATGGCACCCAGGCTCTATCCCCATTAATCTCATGCATTTATCCTCGTTGGTCCTCCTGAGATTAAGAGACAATTTAACATGGCTGATCCACCTAACCTGCACATCTCCGGACTGTGGGAGAAATGATGTGGAGATGTCAGCATTGGACTGGGGTAAACACAGTAAGAATTCTCTCAACACCAGGTTGAACTCCAACATGTTTATTTGGTAGCGTAAGCCACTAGCTTTCAGAGTGCTGCCCCTTCATCAGGTGAGTAGAAGTTCTGTTCACATACTGGGCCTATAAAGACACAAAACTCAATTTACAAAATAATGGTTGGAATGCGAGTCTTTCCAGGTAATCAAGTCTCAAAGGTGCAGACAATGTGAGTGGAGAGAGGATTAAGCACAGGTTAAAGAGATGTGTATTGTCTCCATTCAGAACAGTTGGTGAGATTTTGCAAGCCGAGTCAAGTTGTGGGGTTTACAGATAGAGTGACATGAACCCAACGTCCTGGTTGAGGTCACCGTTATGTGTGCTGAATTTGGCTATCAGTTTCTGCTCAGCGACTCGGCGCGATCGTGTGTCGTGAAGGCAGCTTTGGAGAATGCTTACCCGAAGATCAGAGGCCGAATGCCCGTGACTGCTGAAGTGTTCCTCAAAAGGAAGAGAATACTCTTGCCTGATGATTTTCGAGCGGTGTTCATTCAACTATTGTTGTAGTGTCTGCATGGCCTTCCCAATGTACTATGCCTCAAGACATCCTTTCCTGCAGCATATCAGGTAGACAACATTGACTGAGTTACAAGTGTATGTACCGTGTACCTGGTGGATGGTTTTCTCACGTGAGATGATGGCATCCGTGTTGATGATCTGGCATGTCTTGCAGAGGTTGCTGTGGCAGGATTGTGTGATGTTGTAGTCACTGTTCTCCTGAAGACTGGGTAGTTTTCTGCAAACAGTGGTCTCTATGGGGTTGTGCGATTGTTTAAAGGCAAGAAGTGGGGGTGTGGGAGTGGCCTTGGCAAGATATTTGTCTTCATTAATGACATGTTGAAATCATAGAAACTCTACAGTACAGAAAGAGGCCATACAGCCCATTGAGTCTGCACTGACCACAATCCCAACCAGGTCCTACCCCACACCCATACATATTTACCCAGTAACCCCTCTAACCTACCTATCTCATGACACTAAGGGCAATTTTAGTATGGCCAATCAACCTAACCCACACATCTTTGGACCGTGGGAGGAATGATGTGGAGATACTGGCGTTGGATAAACACTGCAAGAATTCTCTCAACACCAGGTTCAGGCTCCAGACAAGATGTTGTAGGTTCTCCGCTGTGGAGAAGTACTGGACAACAAAGAATATTCTGTCCGTCGTTTCCCGTGTTTGTCTTCTGACCACAGAGAAAACCAGGGCACCTGGGAGAAACCCACGCAGTCACGGGGAGAACGTGCAAACCCTGCACAGACAGTGACCCAAGCCAGGAATAAAAACTGGGTCCCTGACACTGTGAGGCAGCTGAGCTAATATTGTGCCGCCTCAATGTCCTGAAAGATTTGCTCCTTATCCTCAAACTGTAGCCCTGCATTATCTCAAAATCTGTTCCTTGCATTCTACACTGAGTTTGTAATGTTAGAAAGCAATAATTAAATGGGAGATGAATCAGTGAATAGTAATACCGAATCTCTTCAATAGATAGCAATAATGATCACTAGAAAAGAAGGTATTTCACTGCGCAGGAAAGATTTCTGGCTTCTACTGTTGGAGAAATATGCAAGTACAAAAGGAAAACATACTTTAAAAGTGCTTAAAAGATCACATTGAATCATTTGGTAATATTTACATTGCCAGCCAACTCTAATGATAGTTTTAAAGCATCTAATAGCACATTGAATGGTGTATCTGATGTAAGATTTATTTACTTTTCATAAGGTGTCAAAATGACAAATGAACCCACACACACATCCTTTACGAATTCTCATTTAAGGCAAACAATCTCAAGCATGATGGATAGAAAAAGAATCAGCTATCCAACAAAGATCATTCTGCACCAAATCACCATCAGTCTTCCCACATCTAACTTTGGCATTTGTAAGAACTCCTAATTAGAACACGCAATGTGCTTCAATTAGAATTCAAAGTTCATGCCAAAACTTTTCTTTAAAAAAGTACAAAGTGTGCATTTGAGAAAAAGAATGCACAGCACCTTAGCTGTGAAGTATCAGTTTAACTTGATTGCTCTTGATGAGCTAGATTTCCAGTTCTTTTAGAAGTGTAGTCAGGTGAAAATATATTACAATTTTGGAGTATTCGTGCTCTTTGAGCAGGGATTGAGAGAGTCAGTCCCAGTTGGCTGAAGAACCTCTCTTGGAATGTGATTACTTTGATTTGATTTATTATTGTCATATATATTGGGATACAGTTGAAAGTATTGTTTCTTGTGCGCGATACAGTCAAAACATACCATTCATAGACTATATAGGGGAGAAGGAAAGGAGAGGGTGCAGAATATAGTGTCATGACTAGGGTGTAGAGATAGATCAACTTAATACATGGTAGATCCATTCAAAAGACTGATGGCAGCAGAAAAGAAACTGTTTTTGAGTCAGTTGGTATGTGATCTCGGACTTCTGTATCTTTTTCCCAAAGGCAGAAGATGGAAGAGAGAATATGTGGATGTGTGAGATCCTTGATTGTATGCTGGCTGCTTTTCTGAAGCAGCGGGAAATATAAATGAAGTCATTGGATTGCAGGCCCGTTTGCATGTTGGACTGGGCTATGTTCACAAGCCTTTTGATTTGTGGTCTTGGTCAGAGCAGAAACCATATCAAGCTGTGATACATCCAAAAAGGATACTTTATTTGTGCATCTGCAAAATTTGGTGAGACTTATAGTGGACGTGCCAAATTTCTGCAACGTGTTATTGTTGGCAGTGGCAATGAAAGGTCTTTGGCCCAGACAAATAATGAAGATGCGGGATATTTTTGTTAGCGAAGGAAGAAGCACTGAGGCAAAAACCTAGATATTATTCACTGTGCAATAAAATAGATGCACCTACTCCAATTAAAGATCCATGAAAATGTCTAAATCAAATGAACTTTCATTAACCAATCCAATACAGCTTAGTTAATGTTTCTTTCTGTGAAAGTGCTGAAAGATCAGAGCCATCTTCACGAGAGGAGTTGAAGATCCATACTTCCACAAATGGTTCCAGTGTATAACCATTGATTTCCTGTGAAAAGCTGAGAATTTTTCAGCAATGCGTAGTTCTCACTCTGACAAGTACAGAAAATTTTAAGTTTCTGTGGTTTTATGGTGTAACCTGTCATAGAGGGCTATACCAAATGAAAATATCAGCTAAGAATTCTTGGTTAGTTACATGGAAGAGAAAACACACCATTAAAAGGCTAAAATAGCAATGTGTTTTTAGCCTAAAAGGCTAAAATAATCTGAAGGTATGAGGCACAAAGTGACAAGAATAGATTAGGGGACCTTACTAAAGGGATTGAAAGCGGATCAGTAATGGTTCATACTTAAAGAACGTCAAAAGATTTGTTCAAGAAAGGGGAATAGAGTAAAGAGTAAAATTGCAGGGAACAAAGAAATTGACCATAAAAGTTTCTATAAATATGTGAAGAGGGAAAGATTAGTAAAGACAACTGATAGTCAGATGCTGGGGAGATTATAATGGGGAATAAAGAAATGGCAGAAAAATTGAGCACTTACTTTGATTCTTCTTCACATAAGGGGGCACAAATAACAGCCCAGAACTGTTGGGGAACCAAGGGTCTAGTGAGAGGGTGGAATTAAGGAAATCAATATTAGGAAGAAAGTAGTGCTGGAGAAATTAATGGGGTTAAATGCTGACAAATCATTAGAGCTTAATAATCTATTAAAGGAAGTGGATATTGGTTGCATTAGTGGTCATCTTCCAAATTTCTATAGTTTCTGGAGCAGTTTTTCCAGGTTGGAGAGTGACAAATGTAACCCCACTATTTAAGAAGGGAGGGAAAGAAAAAAATGAGTATTACAGACCAGCTAGCCTGACACAATAATGAGGAAGATGTTAGAGTCTATTATAAAGGATATATTGACAGAACATTTGCAAGGATTTGTGGAATTGGACAAAGCCAGCATGAGTTTATGAAAAGCACATGTGCTTAACAAATCTACTGGAGTTTTTGGAGGATGTAACTGTTGAATAGATAAGGGAGAACCAGTGGATCTGGTACATTTGGACTTTTTGAAGACTATTGATAAGATTCCTCATAAGAGGCTAGTGGGCACAATTAAAGCACATGGGATAGGGGTAATGTATTGGCATGAGTAGAGAATTGATTGACCTACAGGAAACAGAGAGTGGAAATAAATAGGTCTTTTTCTGATTGCCAGGCAGTGACCATGGAGATACCACGAGAATCAGTATGTGGGTCCCAGTGGTTCCACAATGACCTGGATGAGGAAACCAAATGTAACATTTTCAGGTTTGCTGAGGAGGATGGAAGGAGGCTTCAAGATGATTTAGACAAATCGAGAGAGTGAGTAAATACATGGAAGTGCAGTAGCAAGTGGCTAAATGTGAAGTTATACACTTTGGTGTGGAAAACAGAAAAGAAAATTATTATTTAAATGGTGATAAATCGGGAAGTGTGAATGTACAAAGGGATCTGGGTGTCCTTGCGCACCTGTTAATGGAAGCGGAGAGGCAAGTGTAGTAAGCAAGTTGGAAGGCAGATGGTATGTTGGCGTTCACTGCAAGAGGATTTGAGAAGTTATACAGGACTTTGGCAAGGCCTTTGGAGAGACAACACTTTGAGTTCTGGTCTGCTTACCTAAGACAGGATATAATTTCTAAAGGAAGTGCAGCAATTCTGAAGGCTGACACCAAGGTTGGTGCAACTGTCCTGTGTTCAATAGAGTTTAGAAGGATGAGAGGAGATCTGATTGAAACGTATAAAATGTTAACAGGGCTGGACAGACAAGATACAGGGAGGACAGAGAATCTAGAAGCAGGGATACAGTTTCAGGAGAAGAGGTAGACCAACTAGGACTAAGGTGAGGAAAATTTTCTTCACACAAACAGTAGCGAATCTGTGAAGTTCACTATCGCAGAAGAACATAGAAACCATCTTACTGAATGTATTCAAGGAAGAGATAGACTTTTTTTTAGATGGTAATGGCATCAAGGGTTATTAGGATAAAGCAGGAATATAACATTGAGACAGATGATCAGCCACGATCATAATGATGGCTCAAAGAGCCCAATAGTCTATTTCTGCATGTAGTTCCTTTGTTTCGTCTTCTGACCACTTTCTCAGATTAATGTTCTAATTTTTTCAGACTATTCAATCCTATGGTAACCTTCCAATCTGATATTCTGCCCCCTTATAGTAATTGTCTATTCAACCTCTGCAACATGTGTGAGGTTATGGGAGTATAGTGGGAAGTGGACGTGGAAAAAATGCTCTTTTGATGAGTCAGTGAAGACTCCATTGGCCCAATTGTCTCCTTCTGCATGATAAAGATTCTATGGTTGGTAAATGGTGCATATCCACCTTGCCTCATGATATGAACTTCAGAAACCCTCACTCCTGATTTTGTTATCTTGCGGTTCTGAGTAGTTTGATCTCTCCTAGTCACCTTTCCACACTGCAGCCTTTGGGTGGCATGATGGCACAGTGATTAGCATTGTTGTTTCACAGCGCCAGGTTCGATTCCTGGCTTGGGTCACTGTCTGTGTGGAGTGTACACATTCTCCCTATGTCTGCATGGGTTTTCTCCGGGTGCTCCGGTTTCTTCTCATAGTCTGAAAGACATGCTAGTTAGGTGCATTCACCCGAATAGGTGCTGGACAGTGGCGACCAAGGGAACTTCACAGTAAATTCATTGCTGTGTTAATATAAACCTTACTTGTGACTAATAAATAAATTTTAAATAAAGTTCACTTTGTAAACCTCAGCTCATCTATAACACTGCTGCCTGTCTCCAACCCCATGACAAGTCTCATTCACCCAATTCACTGCTTCCTGACCGACATTAGCTTTGGTTCCCCTTGTCTTTTCAATATAAAACTTTCTTGGCTAAATTGCTTTAAAACTTCACCTTGCTATGACCACCTCCAGCCCTACAGATTCTTCAATCTCTCTACTCCTCCATCTATGATCTCTCATGTATCCTTTCTCCTCTTTTCTCCACCGTAAGTGGCCACATTTCTTCAGCAGTTTGGGCCAAGACTTTAAAGACCCCCTTACTAAACTTACACACTTCTTACTTCCCTTTGGTGCTGTCAGTCTCTCCTTAAAACCCATCACATTGGCCTGGCTTTTGTGATCCCCTCGTGAAAGCTGTATCTTCTTTGATGTGACTTCTTTTAATTGTCCGATTCCATTTTTATGAAGCATTGCCCTCATTTATCAGGTTACCCTTCAAAAAACTCAGTCAAATTCCTGAGACATGATTTTCCACTCACAAAGCCATGCTGACTGTCTCTGATCAGTCCTTGCCTCTAGAAATGCCTATAGATCCTGTCTCTCAGAATACCTTCTAACAATTTACCCACTAGAGATGTTAGACTCACTGGCTGTAGTTCTCAGACCTTTTCCTGCAGCTCTTCTTAAATGAAGGTACAACATTTGCCACCTTCCAATCTTCTGGCAGCTCTCCTGTGGCTGCTGATGACCCATTTTTGTCGATGCTAGGGGACCTGTAATTTCCTTGCTGGTCTCCCACAATATCCTGGGATACGCTTCATTAGGTTCGGGGATTTAGATACGTTGATGCACTTAAAGAATTTCAGCACCCCTTCCCTACAATATGCACACTCCTCAAAACATCACTGTTTATCTCCCGAAGTTCCTTAGCATCAATGACTTCCTCGACAGTGAATACTGATGAGTAATATTCATTTAGGATCTCACCCATTTCATGTGAATCTGCACATAGATGACCATGCTGATTCTCAAGAGGCCCTACTCCCTCCCTTTTGCTAGTTAATCTAATGATTTTTTTGGTTGTAAAAGTATATTACAGTTCAGAAATTTGGAAGTGTAACAGTTCTTGTGCATATAGCAGGGGAAGGATAATTCTGTGTTCCTTCCAGTCCTGTCGCTAAGAATTGGAGCCAAGAACACTTGAAAGTTTTGTTCTTTTGCTCAGATTTACTTTGAAAATTGCACACTGAGCAAGAAAATCTATCTAACACTGAGATATCCAAATTTAAAACAGCTGCCTGCTGAATTTTCCACGGTTAATGTTTTATTAAATTAAAAGGGACAGATGTTGCTGTCAAAATAATAGTGAGGTTAATGATGCTCACGATCATGTAGGTGTAAATGTTACATCATTTTCAGGCGAGGAGTAAATGCAGAATTAAAATATCCAAATTGCTTTCTGAGTTTCATCTGTTCAAAAAACAGCACTTTGCTCTCCGCCTAACGATTGACAGGCATTTACTGGTGTTTTTTTCTATTTATTCATGGGACATGGGCTTTGTTGGCTGGCCAGCATTTCTTGTCCATCCCAAGTTGTCCTTGAGAAGATGTTAGTGAGCTGCCTTCTTGAATCGCTGCAGTCTACGTTGACCCACAATGCCATTAGGGAGGGAATTCCAGGACTATGACCTGGTGACTGCGAAGGAATGGTGACATATTTCCAAGTCAGGATGGTGAATGGCTTGGAGGGGAACTTGCAGGTGGTGGTGATCCTATGTATCTGCTGCCCTTGTCCTTTTAAATGGAAGTCATCGTGGGTTTGGAAGAGGCTGTCTAAAGATCTTTGGTGAATTTCTAGGGTGCATCTTGTAGTTTGTACATAATGCTGCTATAAAGCATCGGTGGATGAGAAAGTGGATTCTTTTGGATGTGGTGCCAATCAAGTGGCTGTTTCGTCCTGGATGGTGTCAAGCTTCTTGAGTGTTGTTGGAGCTGTATCTATTTAGGCAAGCATTCCATCACATTCTTGATTTGTGTCTTGTAGATAGTGGACAGGGGAATCAGTTTTCCTAGCCTCTAACCTGCCCTGGTAACCATTGTGTTTATGTGGCAAGTCCAGTTGACTGTCTGGTCAATGGTGACCCCAAGGATGTTGACGGAAAGTGGGCACTAACTTCCATCTTAAGGAACTCAATTATTTTCTGGAATGGAAGACTGTCCACAAGCTTTATCCCCCTGGACTTATTCAAGGAAAGGCAGGAAGGCAATGGGTTTGCCAACCTCACACCTACCTACTAATTAAATGCTAATTCAATCATGAAATGGCTGCAACCAAGAGATGTTTGTAAACTAAACACATCACAGAAAGTTAAAGGATGAATTTAATGCCTATTTAGCAATGAATTATGTGATAGAGGTATTTAATTAGCAGAGGGGTATTGGGTTGAAGAACCCACTGCCTTTTTACCTTTCTTTTGTTAAGTCTGATGTGAGAAGTTTTGTGGACAGTCTTCCCATCCAGATGCTGATTGAGGCACTTAAGAGGGTAATTAGTGCTTAGTTACAGGCCTGACTCCACTTATATTTAACCAGCAACAGACAAGGGAGTCGCTACATGGTGACTCTCTGACATCTATGTTGTAGTGAGCATCAATAACCTGACATGTGGTATGACGTACAGAGAATGGAAAGACTGTTTTTAGTATATTCAGGGACACTTTCTTTACGAGTACGTTTCCTCTCAGTGAGGAAGGGCATATTCCTGGACCTAGTCCTATCATAGGAGGTGGAAAAAATGTTAGTAGGGTAACATCTTGGGAACAGTGATCATATTATCATGTGGGAAAGGACAAGGAGTAATGCAAAGTAAAAACAGTACTTTGACGCTGGTCAATTTCAGTAGGGACGGGGGGATGGTGGCATGGGATGGAGATCGAACATGTCCCAGGAAAGTCTTAATTAAAGATTGGCAGGCAAACCATAGCAGAACACTAAAGAGATGTATTGCTAAAAAAAGGAGGTGTTCTTGAAGTTTTTAATCTTGCATTCATCAGTTTAGATAAGATTACCAATTATTATTTCTGTACCATAAAAGTTCATTTCTACCAAATGACTAAAAAGAACATGGTTTGGGTATAATCAAGGAATATTTCCATGAGAGAGATTATTACAGGAATAAAAGCTGAGAATCCTTGAAAGAGATAGAAAGGAAGGTGAAGGAGAAATACATGTGTATATAACAGATGTCAAGTTGAGAATCAGGCTGAATGTGGAAAGTTCAGATAGGAAATAAACAAAAAAGTCAGTGTGTAAAGTAACAGTGTAAGAAGGGACTAGCAACTAATATAAACAGTGAAGCCAAAACTCTTCCAAAAAGGCTTGCAAAAAGAGGAATGGGCCAATTAGAACTGAATAGTCTCATTAGTGTTAGACAACATGGTTTTGTACAAGGAGGTCAAGCCTCACAAATTTGGTTGAGTTTTTTGAGGAGATGACAAAAATGATTGATGAAGGAAGGGCCATGGATATCGTCTACATGGATTTTAGTCAAGCATTTGACAAGGTCCCTCATGACAGGCTGGTGCAAAAGATTAAATTTCACGGGATCAAAGATAAACTAGCTAGACGGGTATGAAACTGGTTTGGCCATAGAAGACAGAGGGTAGCAGTGGACGAGTCTTTTTCTGATTGGAGGTCTGTGACTAGTGGTGTTCCACAGGGCTGTGTACTGTGATCTCTGCTGTTTGTGATATATATAAATGATTTGGAAGAAGGTGTAGCTTAGTAAGTTTGCAACGGCACAAAGATTGCTGGAGTTGAGGAAAGTGATGAACATTGTCAGGGATTATAGCAAGATATAGATAGGCTGGAAAATTGGGCAGAGAAACGGCAGGCAGAATTGAAGATGTGGAGATATCAGTGTTGGACTGGGATAAACACAGTAAGAAGTCTCATAACACCACATTAAAGTCCAACCAATTTATTTGATAGTAAACTCACAAGCTTTCCGGGTTTGCCCCTTCGTCAGGTGAATGGAGAGTTCTGCCTCAGACAGAGCAAATAACAGCACAGACAGTTCATAGATTACTGATTAGAATGCGAGTCTTAGGTTAGCAAATGCGAGTGAGGTTAGTTGTAAAGACTCGGAATAGAGGGATACAAATGGATGGTCTAGTTAGGAACACATGATCGGTGCAGGCTTGGAGGGCCGAAGGGCCTGTTCTTGTGCTGTATTGCTCTTTGTTCTTTGTTCTTTGTTCTTTAATTAAGGACCAAAAAGCAGATCAACAGATGGAAGCATAGATCGTGGCCGTGGTATTTAATGTATACACTCTTTTCCCCAAGGAGGAAGATACAGCTAAATAAATTGAAAACAAAGGAAATAGCTGAGAATAGTGGCTTAAACATTAATAAGCATCAGTTTAAAAAATGTCAACGTTTCAAATATTACACCTTGGTTCAAAAAGATGTGTGAGGATAAAACCAGCAACAACATGTCAGTCAGTGAATGCTTTGAGAAAGAACGTTCCAGGAAAAAATTAACAATCTGGAGGACAAGTGTGGGTAATTGAATAAACCAGCATGGATGTGTTAAAGGCAAAATGAGTTGAATTAATTTGATTGAGCATTTTGATGAAGTAACAGAGAGGGGTTGATGAGCGTTAAATGATTGCTGTGGCATATATGGGCATCCAAAAGATGTTCCCAAAGTGTCACATGTAAAGTTAAAGCCCGTGCAATAGAAGAGACAATGGCATCATTGATAAACAGTTGGCTGAGTAATAGGAAATGGAGAATAATGGTGAATGGTTGTAATGGACTGGAAAATGTTTACAGTGGGCTTCCCCATGCCTGAAATTGGATAACTTCATTTCTTGACATCTGTTAGGGACTTAGAATTGGGTGTATGCCACATAATTTCAAAATTTTCACAGAACTTGGATGTATTGTAGATGGTGAGAAAGATAGTGATGGACTTTAGGAGGACACAGATAGCCTTGCGGAATGGACAGGCATATGTTAAATGAATTTGAAGGCAGTGATGTGTGAAGTGATGCATTTTCATGGGAAGACTGAGGAAAGGCAATGTGAAATAACAGATGCAACTGTGTGCAGGAACAGAGAGACCTGGCAGTATAGGTGCACAAATTATTGAAGCTAGCTGGGCAGGTTGAGAAAGTTGCTTAAAAAGGAATATGGGATCCTGAGTTTTATACGTAGAGGCACAGAATACAAAAACAAGAAAGTTGCAATGAAACTGTATAAAACTTTGATTCTGAATATTGTGTTCCATTCTAGTCACTACACTTCAGAAAAGATGTGAAGACTTTAAAAAGGGTGCAGAAAAGATTTACAAGAATAGTCCCAGGGATAAGAAACTTCAGTTACGTGGAAAGAAAAGAGAACACTTGGGTTTCACTCATTAGAGAAGAGAAGATTGATAAATAATTCAAAAAGATGAGAAATAGAGAAACAGAAACTGTTCCTTTTAGTGGAAAGTTTGAGAACAAGAGGACATGTGATGGGCAAAAGAAACCAACAGTGGGACAAGAAAATATCAGACGAGATCTTGAGCTTGCATCCTCTGTCCGTGGCAGTAGTGACGGGTTGAGGGTTCAAAATCTGGTGAAACTTTGGAATCGCAACTCTCTCTGGTGAGGTAGTGATTTCCGGTTTTCACCACCCCTCGCCGGCAACATAACCTTGTTCATATCCATAATGACTGTGAACCTGATTACAATGTATTTAAATATGTTTAAATAATATTAAACACCACCCTGGCCAAATGACCCCTCAGCGGTATTTTCAAAATTGGTTGACCTCATGTTGACAAGGTTGACAACAGGTTCACCTGGATGTGAACCTGTCATGGGTATGCCCTGTGGGACATAAAAGTGACTGTAGCCCTCCCTCACCATCCACACAAGGTCAGATAGTGCCCTGGAACTGCCTTCAGCACAGGTTTGCACTGCTAGATTGACACCATGGTGCCAACCTGGCAGTGCCAGTCAGTGCAAGGGGGCAGAATGAGAGCAGTGGGGGATACCTGTGATGGCTGTTTGGTGGTGGGGGAAGGGAGTCCTATATCAGCGCTGTTCATGAGAATTGGGAGGGGGGGGCGGTTGCTGTTGACATTGACTCTTTTGGTGTGGCAGAGTGGTGGGGAGAGATGCCAGCACTAATCGTGAGGGCAGAAGATGTAGTAGAGATGCAATCTTTAATATAGGACTGGGGAGAGCTCTCAGACCTCCATGGTGGAGGAGACAGGTTTTGTTTTGGGGGGGGTGGGGGGGATCATCCTTTAAAAACTGCACCCTGATCCCAGCTCAGCCAGCTTTGCCAGTGTGTGCCCCACATGATGGCATGAAACACTCCCTCAAAACATCCCATCCCCCACCCTGTTTTTTTCTGACAAAGTGCTATAAGATCTGGAAAGGGAACCAGCCTGCTGTTTCTCTGGAATCAGACCCTGATACCTTGCCATTGTTTGGTAAGACTTCACCCATCCTCTTTATGGAGTGAGTATCTGGAATACACTGTCAGGGGAGGTGTGGCTGGAGACAAATTCAATCCTGGCTGACAATAGTGAAATGGGTGAGCACACGAAGAGAGAATTGTTGCAAAGCTTTGGGGTTAGGGCAAAACATTGAGGCTGGCTGAGATGCTTTGCAGAGAGCCTGCACTGCCAGTTATGTCTGTTATTATTTTATGGTTTGACAGTTCTACAATTCTACTTCTCCAATTCCTTGCTCCAGAAATCAGTGACTCAGAGTCCGATTTTACCATTTGGAGTTTAATGACCAGATCCGGCTGTAATATAGAATTCTCTTTGCAGCGCACAGATACGCTTTTGGCCAGCTCCGGTCTGATCCGCGCTGTGGGCAGCGGGGCTTAGCATTGCCAGAATGATCGGAGCTCTGAACTGCGCATGCGCAGTTCGAAAAAAATTTGAAAAATCACGCCCAGGACAGGAAAGAAAATAAAATGCAGAGAGAGTACGGCTCTCTAACACAGATCATTCATTGTGGAGGGGTGTGGGGGTGGGGTATGGGGGTTGGGGGGAGGCAGGAGCATGCATTTAGAGTCAGAGCAGCCTCTGGCAGGGGAGCAGGAGCAGGCAGGTCAGATGTATTTCTGGTGGGGGAGGCGAGAGGGCTGGTCGTTGTCTGGTGGTGGGGATCGGATCCGCGCCTGAATCGGGTGTCGGTAAAGCCGCGATCTGCTGGGATTCGGGTGCAGATCACGGTAAAGGCCCGATGCCCGAATGTACTGCGATCTTGCGCCTGAAAACAGGCGTGAATTTTTGGTAACATTGGGCCCTCAGTCTGATCCACTATCAGACCTCTATACCAGAGGGCCACTGTAATGCAACTCTTCATCTAAGAGTTGTTAAGTCTTGTTGGTTGCATTATAATAAGGCTTGTGCCCCAAAGTCTGGAGAGCCTCGGGCCTCATCACTCACAGGGAAGTCAAAAATTAGTCTGTCCAGGTTACTGGACAGTGCTTTGCACGGGAAAGACAGGCGGAACTACATTTTCCTTTCTTTCATCAGAGTCTTCCCTTCTGGCAGCCTGCCATTTCTTGAGGCACTGGTTTATTCCTCAGTGGTCAACCACGTGCTTAAAATTGCTTGATGTGGCTGAAGAACCCCACTCTGACACGGCAGTCTCAGCAGATGAAGACATGGGCATGAATATGTGCTGTCAGCTTCCTCTGAGTTCTCCACAGGACGTTATATTGCTGTTGAAATATCTCACCCCAAGCTTCCATTGGTATTCAAACCTTGAGCACATTGGCAAAATAACAAAAGTATTATTTGCCTGACAATATTTCTGACTGGAAGCAGCAGTTACAGTGTGGAGGGAGGAAGGGGGGGCAGGTGTAGCGGGTCCAAACTGGGCAGAGTGCAGTGTTTTCAGTTCAGTACCACTCAATTTGCATGTTGGAATTGGCATAAACCCAAGCAGAAAGTTTAAGTCAAGGTGTATGCCTTTCAAGTACACTTGCTAGTGAACATGAGCATGCCAGTGCATTCATGGTGGCGATTTGCTTTCTGTTTCATGTCTTGCCACTTGTAATAAGCCCCGGATCAAACACACATCTCAAGGGTAATGCACTTGGAAATTGCATGACTAGTTACTGTACATCCTCCTGCACTGATGTTTCCCTAAGCTTAAATTGAACTTTGTCGGGATGTCTTGTAAGACAACACAACAAATTTAAGCACCATGTAAGCAGAATGTTAGCTCGACAGCTATTCCAAATTTGCAAAGCTTCAAGCTCACCTATTAGGCAACGTGTATTCTTTCAGCCTCTTCCATCCTGGAGGTCATCAACCTGAACCGTTAACTCTGTTTTACCCTGCATAGCTACTACCCCCTAAACCTTTCCAGCATTTTCTCTTTGTATTCTCTCCAGGCCACGTTGTAGGTGCCATTCTTTGCTGAAGGGCAACTCCCTACCATAAACAGAAAGCTTGTTTGCAGGATTTGGTTTCACAGTTCCTAATTGCCATTCAGTGGAGCACGCAGTTGCTGCACACTTTTTTCTCTTCTTTACAATATAGCTTTAAGGATGACAAGCAACCATTTAAGAGCTGCGTTACCTGCAGTCAACCCGATCCTTAAACCAGAGACGTTTCCAGAATGATGTTCATTAGGGACGCTGGAAATGCATTTAAATGAACTAACTTTGGAACATTCAGATTTATTCACTATGGTATAGGCAGTTACAGTGGCCATGGGGGTTTGCTTAATCCAGTGTGGATTGGAATGTAAATTCCTGTTGGAAATTCATTTCCTTCCATTGTGTAAATAGAACAAAAGAGGCAAGATGAGAAAAATTCTTACCATATCTTAGAATGATTTCAAGAGGGGGTGCTATTCTATAAGCACCAAGAACAAAGAAAATTACAACAGAAGAACAGGCCCCTTGGTCCCCCAAGCCTGCACTGACCATGCTGCCTGACTGAGGTAAAACCCCCCAGCCTTCCAGGGACCAAAGGGGTTCCTCCATTCCCATCCTATTCATGTATTTGTCTAGGAGCCTCTTAAAAGTCACTATCGTATCTGCTTCCACTATCTCCCCTGGCAGCGAGATCCAGGCACCCACCACCTTCTGTGTAAAAATAATGTGTTCCATATCAAAACCTAAGGAATCTTTCAGTTTTATAGTATTCATCTTAATGGATTTTTGCAATTCTGCCTTTCATAACAGCATGTGGAGACAAGAAGTTAAAGAAGGTGTCCTGGGTTTCTGACATTTGTCTGTCCGGAATAACTGACTTGAACTTTCTCAAATTTTGCCCACCCTAATGCTATGTTTGAGAGTTAGAAAGCAGCAAGGAAAGATTGCACAAATAATGGCCAGAATTTTCCAGTCCTTCCCACTGATGAGATATTCCAATCCCGCCAATGTGAATGGAGATTTAAATAGCTTGCCAGCCCCGCTGTGGGGGAAACCAGCCGCAGGAAGGCTAGAAACATATAAATTGAGTGACAAAGGCCAATGCTTTTAATTGAATTGAAAGGTAATTTGCTCCACTGAATTTTGGCTGTGTTGACCAGTTATCTCAAAACTGCTAAGCTTATCTTCAAGAGGCACACAATAGAGATAGTAGTGAACCCCTTTAGCCAATCAGGTTGAATCCTGTGAATTCTGGGGCTAAACACAGGGCTGTCTCTAACAGTCCAGCACTTGGAGTCAAAGAAATTGGCATCATCATTCTCACTCTCTCTTATGTGTTGTTAATAAATAGTTTTTTTTGTTACTCCTGCTGGCAGTGGCATTCCTTTCAGGGTACTACAACAGGAACTGGATATACTTCCCTTTGCATTGTCCCAGCTTCAGATTCCAGCCTTATTGGAAGGTCCCTTACTGCACCAATCTCATATTTTCATCTCAACAACCATATTATCTGAGTGGGGGTGCTGAAGTAATGCTACATTTTGAATAGCTTCTGCTCTGCACAGGCAACAAATTGGATCTGTGTTGAAGTTATTCACGTTCATTTCATGAATGACCTTTAAAGGCTGTGTGTGGCAGAACATTTCATTCTTTCAGTTTTGGCTCGATTTAAAGTTCCTGTGGTTAATTGAGATTTCCAACCATTCCCTTGGAAATTATTTTCTAAATCATATTCCTATCCATGTTCTATTTACTGTACAAATCGAAATTCAATGTACAAATCATCAGGTCCATCCACGTCAAGGCTTTTGTATAAGATGATATTAGGCTGGATATTAGTTGTGACAAGCAAGAGAGGGTCAGGGCAAGTGGTTAAAAGGAAATCATGAGACATGTTCCAATCCATTGCTGTGCATCTTACAGAGGTCTATAAAATAATGAGGAGCACAGTTCAGTTAGATAGTCAGTATCTTTTCCCAAAGGTAGGTGAGTCTAAAACTGGAGGGCATTGGTTTAAGGTAAAAGGGGAGAGATACAAAAGTGTCTCGAGGGGCAATTTTTTTTTCACACAGAGGGTGGTGAGTGTCTGGAACAAGCTGCCAGAGGTAGTAGTAAAGGCGGATGCAATTTTTACTTCTAAAAAGCATTCAAACAGTTACATAGGTTAGGTGGGTATAGAGGGATATGGGCCAAATGCGAGCAATTGGGATTAGCTTAGGAATTTAAACAAAAGGGTGACATGGACAAGTTGGGTCAAAAGGCCTGTTTCCATATGTAAACTTCTATGACTTAATTTAAATCTAATAGTTGTTAGTAGGATTTCCCATGCAACATGGCAGCCAATTGGAGAGAAGTCAGTTTCCAGAGGTAAATGCTTTTTACAGCAGTATTTGTGGGCTGAATCAAGAAGGAGGCACTGCCTGGTCCCATAACCAAATGTTGTGCTCATAGTTTCACCTCATTGCTATGATTCACCCAACACCCTCCAACCAAACCTGTGATCCTGTAGCTCCTGTCCCATGACTTTTTGGACCCGTGCTCATTTGACCCCTACCTTCAGCCCATGATATTGCATTCCTTTCCATCTGGCAATTCAACAGGCAGTCCCCCTCACCTTTCCACCACTTCCCCCTTCACCCCCCCTCACCCCACATGCATACAAACACCCCTCAATTTCCACTACCACTTAACCCCTGACCTTTCTCTCCCTTTCTCCCAATTGTTGCTCTGAACGTAACCCACCATTCAACACCCAACCTGTTTCTGATTGCTGGAGGTCATTTCTTGGTTACAACCTTCTGCCTCTGGCCGACAGACAGCCTCTCAATCTGGCTGACCGGCAAGCAGCAACCTATATAACTCTAAAACCTATATAAGTCTTATTCACGCAGAGTGCTGGAAATGTAGCTATGGAGATCACTGAGGTACAGGGTTGCAAATTGGAAAGTATTGTAGTAGATAGGGAGGATGTGTTAGAAATTCTCGAGGGTTTGAAGTTGGATAAGTCCCCTGGGCCGGACGGGATTTACCCTAGGATTCTCTGGGAGGCAAGAGAGGAGATTGCAGAGCCTCTGGCTCTGATCTTCAGGTCCTCGTTGGTTACGGGTGTGGTTCCGGAGGACTGGAGGATAGCGAATGTGGTCCCATTGTTTAAGAAGGGGAAGAGAGACCTTCCAGGGAATTATAGGCCAGTGAGTCTTACTTCTGTTGTGGGCAAGGTATTGGAGAGAATTATTAGGGATAGGATTTATAGTTATTTAGAGAGAAATGAATTGATTGGGGATAGTCAGCATGGTTTCGTGAAGGGTAGGTCATGCCTTACTAACCTCATTGAGTTTTTTGAGAAAGTGACCAGAGAGGTGGATGGGGGTAAGGCGGTTGATGTAGTATATATGGACTTTAGTAAGGCGTTTGATAAGGTGGCCCATGGAAGACTTCTACAGAAAATGCAGATGTGTGGAATAGAGGGTGATTTAGCTAATTGGATTAGGAATTGGCTGGCAGATAGAAGACAGAGGGTGGTGGTTGATGGGAGATATTCATCGTGGAGTTCGGTGACGAGTGGTGTGCCTCAGGGGTCTGTTTTGGGGCCCCTGCTGTTTGTAATTTTTATAAATGATCTGGATGAGGGTATTGAGGGATGGATCAGTAAATTTGCAGATGACACTAAAGTCGGTGGAGTGGTAGATAGTGAAGAGGGGTGTTATAGTTTACAGAGTGACTTGGACAAGTTGCAGAGCTGGGCCGAGAGGTGGCAAATGGAGTTTAATGTGGAAAAGTGTGAGGTAATGCACTTTGGCAGGAACAATAAATGTGTAGAGTATAGGGCTAATGGTAGGGCTCTTAATAGTGTTGAGGAACAGAAGGATCTTGGTGTATGTGTCAATAGATCCCTGAAAGTAGGCAGTCAAGTGGATAAAGTTGTTAAGAAGGCATATGGAGTCTTAGCTTTTATTGGCAGGGGGATTGAATTTAGGAGCCGCAGCATCATGTTGCAACTGTACAAAACTCTAGTGCGGCCGCACTTGGAGTATTGTGTGCAGTTCTGGTCCCCACATTATAAGAAAGATGTGGAGGCATTGGAGAGGGTACAGAGGAGGTTTACCAGGATGTTGCCTGGTATGGAGGGCAGGTCCTATGAAGAGAGGTTGAAGGATTTGAGGTTGTTTTCGTTAGAAAGGAGGCGGCTAAGAGGGGATCTTATTGAAGCATATAAGATGATTAGAGGTTTAGATAGGGTGGACAGTGATAGCCTTTTTCCTAGGATGGAGAAAGCTAGCACGAGGGGACACAGCTTTAAATTAAGGGGTATGAGTTATAGGACGGATATCAGAGGTAGGTTCTTTACTCAAAGAGTGATTAGGGAGTGGAATGCCCTGCCTGCAGCTGTTGTAGATGCGCCAAGTTTGGTGGCGTTTAAGAGGTTAATTGATAAGTATATGGAAGAGAAGGGAATGGTTTAGTTTGGAGGGGCATTGCTTTTTATTTTGGTCGGCACAACATCGAAGGCCGAAGGGCCTGTTCTGTGCTGTAATGTTCTATGTTCTATGTTCTATGTTCTAAAATGAAGTCCTGCCATTAGAATTGACAAAACTGCCACTGTTCACTCACTACTCCATCTCCACATACATATCAAGGCCATGGTCTCTGGACTGTTGAGTTGACAGAGATTGTGTTGTTATTAAAAGCTTCAGTGCACGTCGTTAAATCGAGTTAGAGTTTCTGGTTAATACTATTGACCCAAGTTGCTTTGAGAAAGCAGAAACCCATATGAAATTTGATTTGCATCTTTTAATGCAGTTGTAAAAACAAGTTCTATATCTTTGCTTCACAACAAATTACAATATCTAATACAGTATTTTCCACACAGAAAAATGTTTTATCAGAGAAATTTTTTGACTCACGTTATCTTGTTTGAAACTTACTTCCACTTAATTTGGTAGATAATTTCTAACACCAGGATTTTTGTGAATCTGATTACTCTTCTCCTCACTTTCCCTGCTTTATGTGGCTGGTTTCCTGTCTTTCTATCTGACATACTGAAACACACTGGGCCTGTACCTACCACATAACTTGGCTCTGAGCTACCCCTTGGGACGTAGCTGGATGTAATGGCATTGGAAATTGTATTTTTTGACTACTGTGACTGAGAAGAGGTAAGTGCTGCTCTGAGATAAAGTCAAAGAAAATGCTCCCTACATATCTACTGACATACCAGTCCCACATTGGCTTCATTCAGCCAGGATGGCAATGGGCTCCCTTGGAATCTCTCCTCACCTGCGCATTTCATCCTCACCCCTGAGGTGCCAGCCAGGCAGGGGCCAGCGAGGCAGATGTGGCATGGTGGCACAGTCATTAGCATTGCTGCCTCACAGCATTAGGGACTCAGATTCAATTGGATTCCTATCTTTTAGGGTTTGCACATTGTCCCCGTGTCTATGTGTGTTTCCTCCGTGTGCTCCAATTTCCTCTCACAGTCCAAAGATATGCAGGTTAGATGGATTGGCCAAACTAAGTTGCCCCTCAGTGTCCCAAGATGTGTAAGCTAGGGAGACTATCAGGATAAATATGTGGGATAAGGGGATAGAGCCTGGGTAAAATGCAAAGATTCAGTGCGAACTTAATGGGCTGAATGGCCTCCTTTCACTCTGTAGGGATTCTGTGTTCTACTCTTAAAATCAGATAGGAAGGTGCGGATTGGAGATCCCCGCTGACTTTCCCAATCTCCCCAATTAAAGCTGGGATGGGCAGGACTGAGATTAACCCTTTCAGCTGGTGGTCACAAAAAAACCACCAAAAAGCCTCACTCCATTTTGTTGGTAGAAGTTAGGACAATGACATGCACCCATGCCCAAAGGAGAGACCCTCTAGTGGCAAGAGCCATACTCGCAATAAGACCACTTATTGTCAGCTATTAGAACTAACATCCCACCACTCCCACCCCATCCCCAACCCTGTCGCAGTTGCCTCCTCGCCAGGGTCTCTCCAAGTGGTTATAGTGTTCCTGCTCCGGCTCCAGCAATGGAGTGGCACTGGCAGTGGCCACCTCTCCTGATGGCATTGCTGCCAGTTGCCAGCCTCTGATTGGGGAGACAGAAAATTCCCCTGAAATACAGCGGGGAACCCAATGTCAACCCAACAAGTGCCTAATTGGCATTAAACAGGATTGTGGGGTGTCTTGGAGTGGATGCAACAGGATTGCCACAAGCTGGTGGACAAGTCCATTATTGTGAGCAATAACTCCAATGGATGGGATTTTCCAGCCTTGCTTGCCCCAAAACTGGAAAATCCTGCCTGACGTCAATGGACTTTTCCATGGTCCACTTCTAGTCCACTCCAATTCCTGTGACAGGCGGTATGGTAAAATTCCGGCCATTGTCTCAAGAGTCGTGCAATATTTAGCATTGAATTTGGGTTAATCTTTCTTTTTGAGTAAGCACTCTCATCTTCGTCAAACCTGTATTTTAATTCATCAATTTGTCAGACCCATGAATTCCTCATGCAAGCTCGATTGTATGTTGCAAGTTACTTGTGATTTTGGAATTTAGATATTCCAGCAAATCCACATACATACAAGCATATGCCATATTCTCATTCTAAAATTTTTGAATAATGCTTTGGAAGAATAAGTGAAATAAACCTAAGGATCTTTAATTTTTAAGTCTGAGTGATTTTATGAATTGCAAAATACCATGCTTTTAATTAATGAATAAAGTTGCTTTGTATTAAACCTTTTTGGGTATTGAAAGAAATTGCAAGCTACTCTGCCTAAATGAAAATGTACATTTTACCTTGCCTAACTCCTGAATAATGCCAGTGATCCCTTTTGGCTCATTTCTTATCGGAACTGCATAAATAGTTAGAAGTACATTAATTCCAAGTTTTTCTAAACTAAGATGTAAGAAACAGCAGTTTAATTTAAAATGCTACTTTCTTCCATCTCTAAGGAAGAATATTAGAATTATTGAGCCAGATTTTCAAACAGAGGTTTGTAAACCACAGTTCCTGAGTTTATCTCATGATCTTAATATCTCTGGAACAGTTTGTGATTTTTCAGATAGATCCTTTTAAAAGTGTGGCACTCACATTAACTGAAAATGGATTCAACTAAACTTCTTTTGATTCATCCAGGCGATGTGGGCATTGTTTATTACCCATCCCAAATTTCCCTTGAACTGAATGGTTTGCTAAGCCACTTCAAAGAGCATTTAAGAGTCTAGAACATTGTTGTGGATCACATGTTGGTCAGACCAGGTAAAAATGGCAGATTTCTTCCCTAAGATATATTAGTGAACCAGATCAGTTTTTACAATTGACAATGTTTTGTGGTCATTGTCAGAACTTTCATAACAGGTTTTTATTGAATTCAAGTTTCACCATCAGTCATGGTAAAATTCAAACCTGGATCCCCAGACCATTACCTTAGGTCACTAGATTACTGATCCAGTAACATTACAATACTACCACCTTCACAACCACCTCCTATCTCTGAATTTAACATTTGTGGATATATAAACCCTTTTTAAAATTTTAGTATGTTCTATTAGTTGATAAAGTTATATCATTCTTTCACACAATGGCATAATTTCTTGTTTTTATATTCCGTTTATGCACAGTAAATTAATATAAAGAATCTTGAGCCTTTGGAGTACACATCATTGTATGCTAATCTATGTAAGATGTGGCTAATTTTACACTGGAATTTTATCATGAGATTCCACGAACAGGCTCTGACTTGTGACAACTACCAGAAGCAAACTAGTGCCTAAGAAACAATGACCCAGGGCAGCACAATGGTTGGCAGTGCTGCCTCACCGTACTAGGAATCTGGGTTCAATTCCGGCCTCAGGTCACTATCTGTGTGGAGTTTGCTTATTGTCCCCATGTCTGCGAGTGTTTCCTCTGGGTGTTCCGATTTCCTCACGCAGTTCAAAGATGTGCTTGTTTGGTGGGTTGGCCACGCTAAATTGACTCCTAATGTCAGGGAGGCTAGAGAGATGAAGGTTTGGGGTTATGGGGATAGGACCTGGGTGGGATTGTTGTCAGTGCAGACTTGATGAGCTGAATACTATAGGATTCTATGAGAACATAGAGACTGTTGAATTAGTGGACACTGTTTCTGCAAACTCCTGTTCCAGCAGAAACTTCAGATTTTAAGAGCTGAGATTTAGAAATGCAGGGATGCATGTCTATGAATCTCTAAGGTCACAAGTATATCAGCTCAGATTTCTGACATTGGGTCTCATCAGCTTGCACTGGAATGCTAGCTGGAAAACTATCCTCTAAATTTCTGTGGCACTGAGTCCTGCAGTTGCCAGTGAGGGAGATCAGACAGCGTGCAGAAGTAACACAGATGCCTTCTTCAGTCACTCATCAGTATTGGAATGCAGCATCAGCTGGAGATTGGGGAGAAATATTTTTCAATGCTATGGTATTTGAATTTAAGTTTATTTATTAGTGATACAAGTAGGCTTACATTAACACTGCAATGGAGTTACTATGAAAATCCCCCAGTCGCCACACTCTGGTGCCTGTTTACAACTCTGAGAGAGAATTTAGCATGGCCAATGCACCTAATCTTTCAGACTGTGGGGGAAACCGGAGTATCCAGAGCAAACCCATGCAGACACGGGGCGAGCGTGCAGACTCGACACAGACCCAAGCCAGGAATCGAACCTGGGTCCCTCATGCTGTGAGGCAGCAGTGCTAACCACTGTGTCACCATGCTGCCAATAAATAGTTATGAACATACATGTTCATTCCTTCCCTAACATTTGGTTATTTTTGAGCACTGGCAAAGGCTTATGAAATTTAATGCTCATTTTCCAGGAGTTACTCATGATTTAATGAGACTTGAGAGACTCAAGGGAAGAGATAGCATGAAAGAATCCCAGCAATCAGATTCATTAACTTGTATTTAAAGTATATGATTGTGGGCAGAAAAAAATGCCATTTTTGACTGTTAAGTTGCAACCTGGATTATTTTCATTTTTGTATTCTGTATTATAATTAAAATAGAAATTTGCAACTGGCCGATTGTTTGGCATCCTGTGGAGATTGTCTCATTAGTTCACAGGTCAATGGAGTTAGTAATTCATCTGCTATATTACTTGGAATATGAAGGCTGTGATTTGAAGGATCTAACCAGTACTAAAAACCGCTATTTGAAATATCTTGATCCCAAGGCTGCTGTTAGTCCTCTCAAAGGCAAAAAAAAAGCACAACCCATCTGTGGAAAAATTCCAAAACTGTAATTGTGAAAGAAAATGACAGACATTTAGAGTATTTCACAGAACATTGAACTTCTGCTTAATGCGAAAGCTGACAAAGCTTTCCCTACTTGAACTTGTATTGTTTTGGAATTTAATGCAGTGGGCATCAAAAGCCAGACATGTTTTGAACTAAAACCTGCTAGATCGCTGTTTTTTTTCATAACTCATTCATAGATGTGGACACCACTAGCTAGGCCAGCATTTGTATTGCCCCTGGGAAGGTGGTGCACGACCTGCTTTGTGAACTGCTGCAGCCTATATGGTGTAGTTCAGGAGCGAGTTCCAGGATTTTGACCCAGCTACTGTGAAGGCAACAGCGATATATTTCCAAGTCAGGATGGTATGGTTTGGAGGGGAACTTCCACATGGTAGTGTTTCCAGGCATCAGCTGCCCTTGTCCTTCTGGATAGTAATGGTTTGGGGGTTTTGGAAGGTGCTGTAAGCAGATTGAATGAGTTGCATCACATCTTTATATGACACACGTGGCTGTCACTGCGTGCATCAGTGGTGGAAAGACTGAACCTTTAAAGTGATGGATAGGATGCCAATCAAACTGGCTGTTTTGTCCTGAATTGTCTTGGGCTTCTTGTGTGTTGCACTCATCCAGGCAAGTGGAGAGTATTCCATCACACTCCTTACTTGAGCCTGGTAGACGATGGAGTCAAGAAGTGAGTGACTTACTACAGAATTCCCAGCTTTTTGCTTGCTCTCGTTGCCACGGGATTTGTATAGCTGGGCCAATTCAGTTGCTAGTCAATGGTAACTCCCAGGATGTTGATGGTGGGGAATTGTAATCCAATTGAATGCTGTGGGGTGGTGGTTAGATTTGCTATAGTTGGTCATTGCCTGGCACCTGTGTGGCATGAATGTTAATTGCCTCTTACCAGCCCAAGCCTGAATGTCATCCAGATCTTTCTGCAGATGGACAGGGACCGTTTCAGTATCTGAAGAGCTCTGAGTGGTGCTGAATATCCCTGTGGAGAAAACATCAAACAACTATGTTGTTTGAAGTGGGTAGGGGAGGGGATTGGGGGGGTGGGTGGTGGGAGAGGTGGGGGGCAACCATGCAAAGGTCTATTGACTTTGGATGGGACTTTCTAGTCCTGGGGCAAGCATGGTCAGAAAATCACACTCTTAATGTTGATGAAATGATGATGCAACATCACATGATTGAGTAATAGAGATCCACAAGGAAGAGATATTCCAGCCTTGTGCAGCGGCCCCATTACATATCCAATAGCTGAAAAATTAAGAGTTACAGTTGAACAAAGTATAATCTCGAGCAGTTTACTTTGGCAGAATAGACAAGCCCCAAAGAACACGGCAACACGACAGCTCAGTGACTATCGCTGAGCTGTGCAGATACATGGATTTGGGCCTGTGTCTGTGGGACTTTGCTCATTCTTCCCGTGCTTGTGTGGGTTTTCTCTGGGTGGTCCGGTTTCCTCCCACATTCCAAAGATGTGCTCTTAGACTAATTGGCAAAACAAATTCTCCCTAAATTGTCTCAAAATTGTCTCACAGGGATCACGGGTAGAGGTGGGAACATGAGGGTGGTGGCGCGGGCTCGTTGGGCCGAAGGGCCTGTTTCCCGTGCTGTTTTGTTCTTTGTTCTTTGTTCTTAACCCAATCTAGATCCTGAACAAATGATAAAACCTCTCCAACTTTTACCTTTCTGATGCAGGGAAATTATTACAATATTAAAATACTTAATTGTTTTAAACATGCCAATTTAATGTCTCCCCCCACTCACATCCAGTGCTGTAAGCTGATCAATCCCGTTTCTCTAGTCTCTTTGCCTCGGTGTCATTTTCAGCTGTGTTTTTACGAATGCTGACCGTGGCCTTCGACATCTTTTCTAAAGTGTGGCGCCCAGAATTGGACATTTTACTTCAGCTAACGTTTAACCAGTGATTTATAAGGATTTAGCATAACCTCTTTGCTTTAGAAGGGACAGGTATCAGATTATTAAAGTGGAACATTGAAAATTACAGTCAGCCGCTCAAGTGTGTTAAGAACGTTTTTGTGAAGCTGTTAAATTATATTTTCAAGCCTCTTTTTCTGGGGAGATGAGAAAAGAAAGTAATGCATTTAGTATTATAGTGAATGATCCTGAAACAGACTGGTTGCATGGTTGAGAAAGCAAAGGTAAATTGAAAAAGGATGTTGAAATCCTAAGTTAAATAAGGCAGAAAGGGGAAAATTGAAGTATATTTAAAAAGGAATGTGGTCAGAAAATAAATTGACTGCAAAAAATGAAAATTCCATTATCCTTGTATTCACCGCAATCTTCAGTTCTATTCAGAATTAAGCTTTTTTGTGAAAGCTGATAAGGTGCCACAGAAAACCTATAACACCATCATAAGCCTCTCATAACACAATTCCTTGAAAGAATTTTATATAAGAACTACTTCATATTGTTAGACAGTAATTTCATGTTGGCATAATGTTTTGCTTCTAGCTAACAGCTTGCCTTTGGTCCTCAGTGCAGTAACTAGAACCAAGGTTGTTTGGGGCATATCGCCACTTTACTTTTTGTATATGGTGAACGTAATGTCATTTTTTAAAAAATGTTTGTTTACGGGATGTGGGCATCACTGGCTGGGCCACCATTTATTGCCCATCCCTGAGGGCAGTTAAAGGTCAACCACATTGCTGAGAGTCTGGAGCCACACACAGGCCAGAGCAGGTAAGGATGATGGATTTCCTTCCCTAAAGGGCATTGGTAATTATAACAAGGGTAGCTAACCATTGTTAGCACTGCTGCCTCACAGCATCAGGGATCGGGGTTCAATTCCGACCTCCACTGTGCGGAGTCTGAAATTCTTCCCATTGCAGTGTGAATTTCCTCTAGGAACTCGGTTTCCTTCCACAATCCAAAGATGTGCAACTTAGGTTGATTGGTTGTGCTACATTGCCTCTAGTATGAGATGAATTAGAAGGATAAATATGTGGAGTTAGAGGGATAGGGCCTGGGTAGGATTGTTTTCAGTGTAGGCGCGATGGACTGAATGGTCTCCTCCTGCATTGTAGGGATTTTATGATAATCAATAATGATTTGTGATCATGTTTAGACTTTTGATTCCAGATTTTTACTGAATTCAAATTTCACCATTTGCCGTGGTGGGATTCGAACTTGGGTCCCCAGAACATTACCCTGATCTCCAGATTACTAGTCCAGTGACAATGCAACCACGCACTGCCTCTGCATTTGGGTTCAAACCCAGTCTCAGCAGGTAAAGCTTTCCGATAACTGATAATTATTGGAGATCCCTAGTGGAATAACTTTCATGCAGCCTTGCTTCAATTCCTATGCAGATCAGCTCCATAGAGAAAAAACTATCCATTAGCATTATTTGGTTCCAAATTAGCATTAATTGGACAATCTTATGCAGAGAGCCTGTAAAGATAAAAGGTAAAAAGATCTCCTCGCAACTTTGGTTAAGGAAATATTTATGTTATCTAGGTATTGATGCCCTGACAAACAAGCGTTGAACTGGATAAAATGCTCAACATGCTGGTTTAACTTCTCACTATGGATCAGCCTGGCATTTTATCCTTCCCAAAGAAGATCAAGGGACAAGTGCCTGACTTGCCTCATTGAACATTTAACCAGATTGGATCAAAACTAATTTAATTTACAAATCTGTGATTGAATTATTCTTGAGCTGCTAAATGAGTGAATCAACTATTTGTTATGAAATCATATGTGGAGATGCTGGCATTGGACTGGGGTAGACACAGTAAGAAGCCTGAAAACACCAGGTTTAAGTCCAACCGATTTATTTGACAGTAAACTCACAAGCTTTCAAAATTTCCCTCTTACTTCTAAAGCTTGTGAGTTTACTATCAAATAAATCAGTTGGACTTGAACCTGGTGTTGTCAGACTTCTTACTGTGTTATGAAATCGCCAGCAAAGATTCCAGGTGACGTGCACTAAGAATTATTGGTTACTAATTGCAACTTAAAGTTTAATATGCAAAGGCTTAGCAGATTTGCATCAAAGTTAAGAGAACAAAGAACAACATGGCACGGGAAACAGGCCTTTCGGCCCAACGAGCCCACGCCACCATTTTAACATTCCCACTTCCATCCATACCCTTGTCTATGTTTACGGAAATTTGCATTGGAACCAAATTGGGGAGACAATTTAGGGAGAATTTGTTCTGCCAATCAGCCTAAGAGCACAACTTTGGGATGTGGGAGGAAACCAGAGCACCCGGAGAAAGCCCACGCAAGCACGGGGAGAATGCGCAAACTCCCACAGAGAATTATCTGGTATTAATTAATGGACACCCTACAGTGCAGAAGTGGGGGTCATTCGGCCCATCATGCCAGTACTGACAACAATCATACCCAGGCCGTAATCAATAACCCTATGTATTTACCTGCTGTCCCCCTGACACAAAGGAGCAATTTAGTACGGTCAATCAACCCAACTTGCACATGTTTTGATTGTGGGAGGAAACCTGAGTACCCGGAGGTGTGACACAGGGAGAATGTGCAAACTCCACACAATCACCCAAGGCCGGAATTGAACTGAGGTCCCTGATGCTATGAGATAGCAGTGTTAACCACTGTGCCACTGTGCTGCCCTAATTTAGTAAACTGCAGTAAATGTTACATCAATTAGTTGGTGTGTCATTGCAACTTGACAGAAAATGACAATATCACTGAATTATTTGGCACTCTATTTTAGACGCATTTTAAGACATTTCTCCTATGGGCTTTAAATGTACCTATTGAGCAATTTATGGGACACAGTTCCCACATCAAGCATCTCCACTCATCTAACCAGAAAAAACCCTAGGGGCATAATGAGACAAAGAGAAAAAAAAGTGCCTGATTCCTTCAACACGTGAAGTATTTTACTTCTAAAATGTTAAGTGAACTCAAATTTCAATCAGCCATCCTTCTAAACCTTTTTAAACCATTGGAGCTTTTGTTTTAATCTATATGAGAAAACCTTGGCATGTCTTGCACAGAGTAGAATTCCTACAGGGCGGAAGAAGGCCATTCAGCCCATCGAGTCTGCAGTGACCACAATCCTACCCAGGCCCTATTCCCACAACACCACATATTTACCCTGCTAATCTCCTAACACTAAGGTTAATTTACCATGGCCAATCAACCTAACCTGCCCATCTTTGGATTGTGGGAAGAACCGGAACACTCCGAGGAAACCCACGCATACAAGGAAAAACCATGCAAGATCCGCACAAACATTGACTTGAGTCTGGAATTGAACCCGGGTCCCTGGCACTGTGAGGCAACAGTGCTAATCATTGCGCCATTATGCTGCCCTATGTATAGATACAAGTTATCAGTGTTGTTGCATTGCTTGTTGCGAATATTGGAAATATAACAGTTTGGCAGATAGGAAGTGCATTTTACACAGTAGTGGAAAATACCCATGGTAATGAATGTCCAAACCTCTAATTACAGTCCTGTTTAAAAGAAAGACTGATTGAACCTTCCCTTGAGCCCTCAAATAGGTAATGCAACCTCAGACAAATAGATGGCGCATTCTAATGGAACTTTAAGCGATTATGGCTAACCAAAAAGTTTGTGCCATCACCATTATCATCCATGTCCTCACCAGAATAATTGTGCACTTACTTTGGCTCTCAAGTGACCTTGGAAATGAAAAAATAGTTTTCTCTTGGTTTCTTGTACTTCATTGAGAAATGACCACAAAGCATTTTAATATCAGATATTATAATGCTGCAGCTTTATAGGACCCTTGTCAGACCACACTTGGAGTGTGTGCAGTTCTGGTCGCCTCACTATAGGAAGGACGTGGAAGCTATTGAAAGGGTGCAGAGAAGATTTACAAGGATGTTGCCTGGATTGGGAGGCACGCCTTATGAAGACAGGTTGAGGGAGCTGGGACTGTTCTCCCTGGAGAGACAAAGGTTGAGAGGCGACCTGATAGAGGTTTACAAGATGTTGAGAGGAATAGATAGAGTGGACTCTCAGAGACTATTTCCCCGGGCTGAAATGGTTACGACGAGAGGGCACAGATTTAAGGTGCAGGGAAGCAAGTACAGAGGGGACGCTAGGGGAAAGTTTTTCACTCAGAGGGTGGTGAGTGAATGGAATCGGCTGCCGTCGGTGGTGGTCGAGGCGAACTCGCTGGGGTCTTTTAAAAGACTTCTGGATGAGTATATGGGATCCAATGGGATTGGGGGTTATAGATAGGTCTATGGCTGGGTAGGTTTTGATGTGTTCGGCACAACTTGTGGGCCGAAGGGCCTGTTTGTGCTGTAGTGTTCTATGTTCTATGTTCTATCAGATGATTTCACATAGCTTCTCTTTTTTGACCAATATGGTGACACATTTAATCTTCAATAGTTTGCCTTTGAGATGCTTCCTCTCAATTCGAGATGCATTTTGCCAACAGCCATGGTACCTGGTAGGTTGATAATATTGAAAGCTTGATTCACAGTTTCTGATCACAAGAAATTCTGCTGGAGAATTGCGAGTAGCAGATGTACTGAACTGAGAGGATTCCTGTTTTCATGACTTTCCTCCAGCATTGATAATACAAATAACTTCCCTAGTGTTTTCGTTAGCAGTAAGGTTTTAGAATTAATTTTTCAGTTAATAACTTTCTGGCCCAGATCTTCTTGTTGCAAAATAGTCAGAGATTGGATGCAGTCTAAGAAACATTAAGGGCTGCAATGACTCTGGGGTTTGCTCACAGAGTTGGAACTTGTGGTGGGTAATTCCCCTGTTCTCCAGGCCACTCCAATAAAATCTCTATCTCTGAATTAGGATCAGAGTTTGGAATGTTCCAACTTGAATAGTTATCCAGGAAATGTTAGACAGAAAAATCCTAGTCTAACTCTTGGGTAATTATACACCTGACGGTCTGCCCCACCCTGTCTTGACTCACTAACCTCCCTGACTTCCCAAATTCCCTTCCCTAAACCTTGTCTCTTATTGCCAGCTGACCTGACTAGAGCTCATCTTCTGACTCACCCCTCGACATTGATTCCCTTGACTCCCCAATCCCTTGACTCCCTCCCTGATCCAACCTACCCTGACCTCATCACTTGGCTCCCTCTTCAACCCCTCTTCTAACTCCCCTGACCCTCTGATGCCCTGGCACCTGCGACCCAACCTAACTCCCACCACACAAATATCACTCAGCTCCCCCTAACACTCTGACTCCCTCCCCCATGACCTCTCAATTGTCTCCAACTCTCTCCAGCCTGACCTGGCCTCACCATCCAATTACCTCTACCCTCTTATCTACTTATTTTACCCGCCCTATGCCCTTATCCACCCTTTGCCCTTCTGTATTTACCTTACTCATACTATTCCTTACAGTTTTACCCACCTACCTTCTCTCTATAGATTTTTAAGAAGGTTTGGGACATTTAAACTTTTTACTTACAGAATGTGGTAGCTGGTGCTACAGATGGGCTGGGTGGAGGGGCTGGGGGTTGTGGGCGACATTGATTTTCTTCCCTCATGGTCCAGCATTAGGAAAAAACAGTTCCACTTCAAGAACGCTCCACATTTCTGGACAAGCTGGGGTAGGACATATAGTTGAGAATTCTTATTAATTCTAAATAACCAACATTAAGGCAATTAGCCACTAGTGTTTTAATATGTGATTTGAGAATGATACAAAATATCAAAGTAACATATTAATAATGCCCCTAAGAAATGAATTTATAACATGCCAGTTAAATGAAAAATGTATTCATGAAAGATACCAGCATAAGTCAGGCCCAAATTATGCAACAAAGAAAGTTACCCACACTTATCCAGGCGGGGGGATAATGGCAAATATCAAAGGTACCTTCAATTAGTATTTGAGCAGGTTTAAACTGGTCAGAGAAATTCTGAATCATAACAAGCCATTTTTGTGAGAGGATTTCTATAAAATGGACAAACGAATGACAGATCAATATTTTTAGTGTCAGATCATAATTCGAGCATCAAAATTATCATAAGAAGATTAACGTTGATTATTAAATTAAACTCTGTAAATTAATTACTTGGGTGTATTTTGAGATAATTGAGATAAGCAAACTATTTCATTAACCAAGCTTCCAGTATGAAAACAGAGATACGTGGAGAAAATAGAGTGGTGCTGTTGAGCCTATCTTGAATCTCTCTTTCTATCAGTTGTATGTTTTTCATTTTGTATTTTCTAGGTCTGAGTAAAGCTGGTTTTAAAAATAAATTTTGTTGTGCTTTAAAGACTGACTTTCATTTATCTTTGTAAGAGTTTACGCGTCAACGTTGCTTTTTAGAGCTTTCTAAAGTTACCTGGCTGTCAAAATAGAACTCCGACTTCAGGATATGCCAGCCGCATACACGGTGCTGCAGCAGAGCACAGGAGTCACGGAGCACAGTGGCAATCCAGTGGTGATTGCCATTCCCGGTTAGATTGTGGTCAAGATTTTTCTAAATGTTTTAAGCAAATATAAGTCATAAAACTGGCCACAAATTTCTGGCCGTTCCAGCCCCACCGCCGCTGCCAGCGAGGACGGAGAATTTGGTGCTCAGCCAAATCTTTGCTCACTGCAGCGGGACTGGAGAAATCTGCGAGTGTGAATGTCTGAAAAATCCCAGCCTGTTATTGAAGAGCAGTCCTTTTTTCTTGTGTCAATTGGAAGCATGCAAGAGGATTTAATGCAGGTCCGTGAAGCATTCAGGCACAAACACTGCCAATTGGAATATATATTCCACTATGTTTGCTGACATTGATTTTCCTGTGTCTAATACAAGGCATTAAGTTTACTCATCAATTATATCTAGCAGAAAGTCCCACATTGAAAAGAACTACAAAATCAATGCTTTACCTTTAGTCCTGGCAATGATTAGACTGTTCTGACCTCGGCAGTGATTGACATGTAGTCTCAAGGAATATAGCTTGGCATGCAATGTTGTTTTTCAGTTTATTTTTCTGTTACCATGGAGTGGCTATTGTGCTTTTAGAACCATGTTTGTGTGAATCACCCCTACTTCATAGGCTGCCTGATTGATTGATTAATACTTATCCATTTGGTGCAAGTATCTTGCTTTGGTTCACTGTGGGGCTAAAACTGTAACAAGTCTTACAAAACCAGGTTAAAGTGCAACAGGTTTATTTGGTGTCATGAGCTTTCAGAGTGCTGCTGCTTCATCAGGTGAGCAGTGAGTTGGGTTGACACACGCAACATATGTAGACAGAGACTCAATTGCAAGATAAATAGCCCACATCAGTGCTGAGCTGGTGACTATACCCAGCACACTGATATATTGCTGAGCTTGAAGATTAGGGATATGAGTATAGTCATTCCCTGATTAAGAAGTGTAAATGGTATCAATATTAGGTATTACTTTATCCTCCATTTTACATAATTCTATAAAAATAATTGGATTGAAGGTGTTCTGCTCCAGTGTTTGCATTGTAGGCCAAGATTGAAATATGCTTGCAAAATTAGGATGCTGCATTAATCGAAAGCCATTGAAAGGCATACTGCACATCTGCCCCCCCCCACCGCCATGCTTTAGAGAGTATAATGTTTTCTTTTTGATGATTACAATTTTATGTATATTCATAGCCAATAAGTTTATGTTTTTCCTAATGTTTATAGGTAATTGCAGAGAGGTATTAAACATTCCTGCTTCAGTCAAATATTAGGTAATATTTACGTATATGTCACAGACCAAATAGAACTGAAACTTTACAACTGGAAAAGTGGTAAAGCATTATGGATATGTTACTGGATTGGTAATCCGGAGGCCCAGGCTAATGTTTCGTACCAAACGCCACCATAGAGTTTAGATATAGCCTCTTGATTGTACAGAACTTGCCAAAAAGAGAAATATGTTGCAAAAACTTTCATCATACACTCATCAGGACAAACGGAAGAATCCAATTGCATTAAAGCTGATGCAAAGATAGACACATTGCAGAAGTTTCTCATTCTGCACTCATCAGGACAAATGCAAGAACGCTAAATTTCAAAGAATCATAACATTATGTATATTACAGTGGAAAAAGGGTGCTGATTGATTGGCAAGTGAGCTCTCATTGGTAAACAAGAAAGGAAGAAGGATGTATAGGCTCCTCAAGGTCCTGGGTAATTTAGAAAGACATGATTGGGCAGTAATTGCTAAACAACCCTGAGTGTGCGAACTAACAACCAATTTAATATAATCAGATGAATTTGTAATGTGGCTTATTTATGTTTGCTCAAAGCAGCAAAAATAGGAATCAATTCTCTGAAACAAAAATAAGATGCTCTACTCTTACATCTCAGTGCAAAAGACAAGGTTGAAACATATACAGTCATCTTCAATAAGTGCCAAATGGGTGATAATCTCAGTCTCCTCCCTAGGTCTCCAGCATCACAAATGATATTCAGCTAATTTGATTTACTCCATGTGAAAGCAAGTAACAGCTGAAGTTGCTGGATACTGTGCCCTGACAATGTTCTGATAGTAGCAGTGAAGTCTTGTGCTCTAGAACTAGCTTTGCATTTAGCCAAATAGTTCCACTACAGCACTGGTATCTACCCAACGATATGCAAACTTGATCTGAGATGTCCTGTCCATGAAAAGCAGAACACATTTTATCTGGCCATTTACTGCCCCATCAGTCTACTCTTCATCATCAGCAAATTGATGGAAGGAGTTGTTGATGGCCAGAGACCATGCTGCTATATATACAGTCATTCAATGGGGGCTAACCAAGGTATGATACCAGCTTAACCTAATCTCCCTATTTTTACTCCTGCATTCTAGAAGCATACTCAAGTGTTTGGTTTGCTTTTAAGACCTTATTAATCGGCACCAAAAACAGAAAATGTTGGAAAACCTCAACCAGTCTGACAGGATCTGTGGAGAGAGAATAGAGCCAACGTTTTGCCAAAGTTAACAGCAAAGAAAAATCAACAAAATTTAAATTGTGAGGGTGCAGAATGGAGGCTGTAATTGGACAAGCCTGCATTGTGATTTGTGCATTTGTGCTTCCAGATCCGTTTGCTCATCTCCCCCATATTGACTCTACTTTCCCAAGAACAATGTGACTTTCTTATTTTTTATGACCACAACATGACACCTCACACGTATCTATATCGTAATTTGTGAGACCATGCTCAGATTCTTGCACCATTCTGATTTCCATTTTATAGAAAAAGTATGTCGAGCCATTGGGTAAGATACAAAGAAGACTCACAGCGATGATACCAGAACTGAGAGATTATATTAATCAATAGAGAGTGAACAGGTTGGGGCTTTCTCTCTTGAGAAAAGAAGAATGAGTAGTGACCTGACAGAAGTCATTAAGGTATTGTGAAAGGATTTCATTAAAGGTATTGTGAAAGGACATGAACAGATTACTTCACTTGTAGGGATTTTCATGGGTTGTCTGGTCAAAGACAGGTCCAAACCACATCACTGCAACCTCCACCAGTGGTAGGATAAGGAAGCCTGTATCGAACACATCTCAGCCAGAAGAACGATCAACCCTATGCTATTGACACCAATTTCATCCATTCTAACCAACAGCAATCCCTATTGCTAAAGAAGTAAACTGGCTATGGCAACATACAGTTTTCTATGCATGTTGTATCCTAGAGCTATGGATAGTGATAGTAAGAGGCACCACTCTCTTTCTATCATACAGCCAAACAGGAATCTCTTCTACTCTCACTATAACCATTGATATATTTTGGAAGGATTGACAAGTTTGGCCACATCATGATCACCTTTTCCTTGGCCATCAAGCCCTGGAATGGGACTTGAACCTGGAGCTTCTGCTCAGAGGCAGGTTTGTTAGCTATTGCGCCACAAGACTTCAGACCAAAACTGGAGGATTTAAAATAGGAACAAATTCAATAGGGTGTTCAGAATGCAAGGAGCACTAAGAATATGACATGTGCTAGCAAGGAGTAGTTGAGGCAAGTAGGATCGGCAATGTATTGAAGGAAAATCTATGTAAACACATGGAAAAGAAAGGTTTAGAGAAAAGGGGGTGAGTGGAAATTTGTGTGAAGCAAAGATGGGAACAATAACAAGTTGGGCTAAATAGCTTGTTTCTCTGCTATAAATTCTTCCAAATTTGATGTGACTATCATTCCAGATTCTTCTGAAGATTAGTGACGGACATGTATGTGTATGCCAGGAGAGATCTTGGATGGAATTCTCCCCAAAAAATTCTAATTGTCAAATTTGCATGAAAATTGATGTAATTCACATTAATTTTTTTCAGTGGGGGTTCAGACAAGAATCTCCCACACTTTGTGAACTCAAATTCACAAACAGTTTTTCAGGTAAAGCAAGAAACAAAAGCATTTTTTCTAGTGTTTTAATTTACAATTTTTGTGTGTTTTTTTTAAAACCAGATTGAAATTCGCAATGGATATTCTATTTCTTTAAATATATTGTAAATTAATATTGTTGTAAGGTAAGGACCGAGTTCAGTATATCTTAGGAAGATTTCGTAGTCTTTGGTCATTGAACAGTTAGTTATTTACTAACTACTAGAAACTAGACACATGGACACAGTAAAGATCCAAGCTTGGAATTGTCACCATGTTGCTTCTATACATAGCTTTGCCCAACACAACGCTGACCCTCGTTGTGGGCCATGTGTTCTCTTACATCACTGTTTGGACGAAACAGTCCACAGTCCTATGGTAACTTTTTATGTTGTGGAGATGCCAGCATTGGGCTGGGGGTAAACACGGTATGAAATCTCACAACACCAGGTTAAAGTCCAGTTGGTTTATTTGGTAGTAAATGCCACAAGCTTTCGGAATGCTGTTCCTTTGTCAGGTGAGTTGAGAGTTCTCTCCACTCACCTGACGAAGAAACAGCGTTCCGAAACTTGCGGTGTTCACTATCAAATAAACCTATTGAACTTTAACCTGGTGTTGTGAGACTTCTCACTAACTTTTTATGTGCCAGATCCTTATACTACAAGTATAAGTAATATTGAAATTGAAAAGTTTTCCCACTTGTGGGTTTTTAAAGATGTTATGCCTAATGTTTTTGGATGGTCACTAAATGAGTAATTTTGTATCACAAGAAGAAATATATAGGGCAGAATTTAATGCCCACCTGGAGGGGCAGCATGGTGGCACAGTGGTTGGTACTGCTGCCTTACAGTTCCTGGGTCCCAAGTTCAGTTCTGGCCTTGGGTCGCTGTCCTTATGAAGTTTGCACATTCTCCCTGTGTCTGTGTGGGTTTGCTCTGGGTGCTCCGGTTTCCTCCCACAGTCCAAAGATGCGGAGGTTAAGTTGATTGGCCATACTAAATTGACCCTAGTGTTAGGGGGATTAGTAAGGTAAATGTGTGCAGTTGCGGGAATAGGGCTTGGGTAAGATTGTGATTGGTGCTGACTTAATGGGCTCCTTCTGTACTGTGGGGATTCTGTGAGTTTAGAGGCAATAGATGTGCTGGGTGGAACCTTGTTGCTTTTTCCAGAGGAGGAAAACCACTTAATAACCCCATCTTTCCGCTATTGATGTTCAATCAGTGGCAGATGGGGTGATTGTTACACGGGGGCATGGGACGGAGGCCTTGTGGGGGGGGGACCTGAAAATCAAGCCATGGTATGTTGGAAGCAGTGGGGGTTGGATGTCCATCATTGATAGATACTTAGTCACAATCGAGGAACCAGGCATCAGGACAAGGTGGGTCCTTCTGAAAGCTACTCCTTCCTCTTGCTTCAAAAACCCTTTCGCCCCTGCACTTCATCCTCCCCATTTCATCCCACTCTTCTTCACCTGTGGCCTGAATCTCTCACTAATCCTGGACCTCTAATGAAGGCATTGTCAGCTTCTATCACCACCCTATCTAGACTAAAGAGCTGCTGGCCTCTGATTAGTGAGCAGCCATTGAGATTTGTGCCTCCAGAGTCCTTGCTGTTGGGGAAGGCCGCCACCACTTAGATGCTTGGCTGACGCTTAATACAGCATGGTCTCCTCAAAGAGGCGATGTATGTTTCTCATCAACTCACCATCATCTGGAATAAATTCTGCCTCTGGTGTGGGTTCAGCAGTTTCTTGGGTGCTGGTTGTTTCATTGAAGCATGGAATCCCTACAGTGCAGAAAGAATATAAGAACTAAGAGCAGGAGTAGGCCTTCTGGCCCTTGAGCCTGCTCTGCCATTCAATAAGATCATGACTGATCTTTTCATGGACCCAGCTCCATTTACCTGTCCGCTCACCATAACTCTTCATGCCTTTACTGTTCAAAAATTTATCTATTTTGCCTTAAAAACATTCAATGAGGTAGCCTCAACTGCTTCACTGGGCAGGAATTCCACAGATTCACAATCCTTTCTGTGAAGAAATTCTTCCTCAACTCGGTCCGAAACCTGCTCCCCCTTATTTTGAGGCCATGCCCCCTAGATCTAGTTTCACCTGCCAGTGGAAACAACTTCCCTCCTTCTGGCTTATTATCGATTCCCTTCATAATCTTACATGTTTCTATAAGATCTTCCCTTATTCTTCTGAATTCTAATGAGTACAGTCCCAGTCTACTCAATCATTCCTCATTCGCCAACCTTTTCAACTCCGGAATCAACCTAGTGAATCTCCCCTGCACTCCCCCCCAAGTGCCAAGAGCAATGAAAAAAGCCAAAGAGCAGTGAAAGAGGCCACTCGCCCCATCGAGCCTGCACCGACACCAGTCTCACACCGGCCCGAGCTCCATAACCCCACACATTTATCCTGTTCATCCCCTGACAGAGGCAATTGAGCATGGCCAATCAACCAAATGCATTTACATGGAGGGAACTCGTAGACATGGGGAGAACATACAAACTTCACACAGACAGCGACCCAAAGTCGGAGTTGGACCTGAGTCACTGGTGCCGTGAAGCAGCAGTGCTAACCATTGTGCCACCGCACAGCTTTCTGCTCTTTTCACACTTGCGCGCCTTCGAATGACTTTCACTGGAAATGTAATTGGAAAGTGCCATTGACACAATGGGCGTTAGCTGTATTTTTTAACCCAACTCCCACAGCGGTTGGTGGGGGTGGGGGGGGGGGGGGGAGGTGTGGTAGATGGAGTAGTGGTTGCTGGCCATTATATATTCCAATTTCAGTATATTAATTTGTAAGGTCCAGAATTCCCGTAAATATTCCTTTGGATCAGCTTAATGCAATAGCCCTGAAATGTTACCAGCGAGTTTGCAATCTAATTTCAATGTGGCACTTTGTTCCTCATGAACTGCAGATGCCCGCATTTATCTTTTGTTTCCATTCAGTTCAGCAGATCCAGCTGGCTGCTGTCAGCACTCTGTAAATTTGGGGAAAAAAAATGAGCTCTTTGGCCTCCAAATGTCTGCAGACATGAAATCTGTAATACCAGGCAGCAGGTGACAGGAGTATGATATGAATGCTAATGTTCACAAACTGGAGTCTTCAGTCCCCAAGATGAAAACATGTCAAACTTGATTTGCCCTGTTCCTCAGCCAGAAAAGCATCGGTGTCACTTGCTGGAGTGTAGACTGACTAAAGTACTAATTTATGGTGGAAAAAAATGAATGGGTTTCTCGTTGCAATTATTTACACCTTCTCAACAATATAAAGCAGGAAAAAGGCAGGTAATGAATCAAATCGCACAAAGCGTAAGCAGTCACAGGTATCAGAGTAGAAATGCTTTGGAGGGCAAAGTCTCTCCTTTCATACCATTGCTTCTTTGTTTTCAGATTCTGCTATGACCTTGTCCCTCCCTATCTTCATAGCACCACTTTGAAATTAGATTGCAAACTCACTGGGAACATTTCAGGGCTTTTACATTAACCATGGTGGCATAGTGGTTAGCAATGCTGCCTCACAGCGTCAGGAAGTTGGGATCGATTTCCCGCTTGGGTCACTGTCTGTGTGGAGTTTGCACATTCTCCCCATGCCTGTGTAAGTTACCTTTGGGTGCTCCGGTTTCCTCCCACAGTCCAAAGATGTGCGGGTTAGATGAATTGGCCACATTAAATTGCCCCTTGTATCAGAGGGTTGGCCAGCAGGGGGATGCCCCCCGGACATGGGCACTGCCCAAGAGGTAAAATGGCACTTTTCAAGGGGAACCTTAGCACTGCCACAGGGCATGGGGCAGTGTCAAGGGATCGGGCCTGATGCTGGGGATGATATGTTGGGGTGGAGGATACACTATAGGATTCTATGATCTCTCTGGTCTCCAGTCTTCACAATCATTCATATATCTGCCCTCCCCGAATTCTGGCCTATTGAACATTTCCGATATTAATTGCCCCACCAGAGATCACGGATCAAGCTCTACGCCCTCATATTCCCTCCCTTCCTTCCCTGTCTTTCCATCATTCTGTCCTTAAAATCTACTGCCAGCATTTTCCAGATTTCTCCCTGTTCAGCTCCCTGCTGCCACTTTGGGCCTGGAAATTTCTGTCTGAAGTCTACTGACCTTTGTCAAATTTCCCGCTGCGGAGCGAGCCGATTGACTCTGGCCTAGCTCATTCACACCTCCTTTATGTGACTCGGTGTCAGATTTTACTTTGCAACACTCCTATGGAATACTTTGTTACATCAAAGAAACTATGGATGGGATTGTCCCCAAAAAATTCTAAGTGTTGAATTTGCGTAAAAACTGGAATAAATCCCATTGTTTTTTTTCAGCGGGGAGATCGAAAAAAGAATCTCCCACGCTCTGTGCACCACAAAAGTCATTAGCATAGCACTGAGCAGGCCACTGCGGATCAGTGCCAAGATCGGCGTGTGCATAGTGGTCCAGCAATGCCAGCCTCCTGATCGCTGACCAGCCCCTTGGTGCCCATGAAGCTGCCCATATGACCTTCCCACCAATGGCCCGATTGTTGGTTGCCCGGACAAGGACAGTCTCAATGCCCCCACTGCCTCAATAGTACTGATCTCCGACATTACCACGCCCCGCAGTATCAACCCCCTTCCCAGTGCTGACTATCCCCCCCTACCCTGGCAAATTCTGCCCACACCCACCCAGATGGCCAGCCCTGATTGCTGGCCTTCCTCATCCATAATGTAGAGTGACAGCGGGATCTTCCATCCCAACATATCAAACCCCTCCATCAGGCCCTGATCCCTTGACACTGTCCCATGCCCAGTGGGCAGTGCCAAGGTCCTCCCTGGGCAGTGCCACTTTACCTCTTGGGCAATGCCAGGAGGCCTAGGCTGGCACTGCAGGGTGCCAATGCCCAGGGGCAGTCCCCTGCTGCCCAACTCTCTGGAGGAACCTCAATTGCCCCCACTTTCCTCTTGCCAGATCCCCGCAAGAGGGGAGCTACCGTAAACCCCATTGGAGTGAAACACTCTTGGCGAAGGGAAATGTAGTGGGTCCAGAGATTTTGGTCCCGAAGCCATTAATGTACTCGAATAGTATGTATAATGTTGCATACATTATGCAGCTCCATGCCAATTCCTGGCATCAGAAATCTGGCACTGGGGGTTGTGCTCAGGCCTGGGCACCCAGAGGGGAGCCGCAATACGCCCCCTGTAAGAGTCTCGTGGCCCACTGCATTAAAAAAGTAATGCAGCAGAATAGAGAATCACCCCTTACATAAATACAAGTTGGATTATGCAGTCAGTAAATAGTGTACCACCGAGAAAAACACTGAGGGGAATCCTGAGAATCTTGCCTATTATTTATTCAAAGAGCTATCAATGATCAGATTTTGTGAAAACTGGAGATTTTGCAAATCAATATTTAAAGTCTGGATTTGTGGGCAGAGCTTTCAATTTCAATGGGCTTTTGAAATGGATGGTATAATCACTTGTCGTTTACCCAGATAGAAAAATAGGAGCATTAGAACCAGAGGATAATGTTTGTTTACTCATATAATGAGATTATAACTGTTCTGTGACATAACTGTCCATTCAAATAAGTGTAACGTCCTCCCATCTTCCAACCCTGAGCAGTTCTTCACTTTCTGAAGCCCCCTTCCCTCGCCCCAAGCTCCCAATAATCTCCCTCACTCCTTGTCTGGAAGTCAACTAAGCCATCAGGCTTACACTACAACACCCATTGGTGACTTTGAAGGCAGCCAAAGGCTTATAGTTTTGTCAAAGCTTTTGAACAACCCAAAAGATAGCTAAGCTGATCTGCAAAGGGTGAATGAAAGGAATGAGAGAGTTAAATGATGAGCTCTAGATGTCACACTCTCGAGCCTTTCAATACTGCACATTGTAGATCAGCACTTTATCTCATGGACAATCTATTTTAATGCATCTAAAAATATTTCTGCTTTTACGGTGGCACAGTCGTTAGCACTGCTGCCTCACGGCTTCAAAGACTTGGGTTTGATTTCTGACTTGGGTCACTTTCTATGTAGAATTTGCACAGTCTCCCTGTGTCTGTCTTGGGTTTCCTCTAGGTGCTCTGGTTTCCTCCCACAGTCTAAAGATGTGCAGGTTAGATGGATTGACCATGCTAAATTCTCCAGTGTACCCGAACAGGCGCTGGAATGTGCCGACTAGAGGATTTTCACAGCAATGTGAATGCAAGCCTACTTGTGACTAATAAACTTTAGTTTACTTCTACAGTACTGTTCTTTCACCTCACAGCTTGCCAGTTCTCAGAAGTAAAAATCTGGCAACCAAATTGTTTACTTGTCATTTACTTTTTCCAATGACAGCATTGGCATCATTCACTTTAAAACATCAATCATCAGCACTTTATGATGAACTGTTCTTTCCTCATCCAATTCATTGTTCATGCCTCCACTGCCCAAATATGATTCAGAAAACCTTCCAAAACGTGGAATTTTATCCAAATTGATAAAAATTGTCGAGGGTCTGAAATGCTCACTTACAAAATGGTGCCAGAACTTCTAAAGAACAGTGAACAGGGTTGGTTCCCAACCTGCCCCCTCTCCTGCTTGGCTGAAAATGGGTTGGAGATTCAATTGAAAATGGGACTCAGTGATCACTTTCTTACCCAGCTAAGTCTTGTCCCAAAATGGGACTGCAAAACTCTGGCTCAGAAATCACCTTGATGAATCTGTGCTTCGCTCCCTCCAAGAACAATAAATTCTTTTTAAAGTGTGTGAAGTCCAGAAAAGTTGATGATATTTCAGATGTAGTCTAATTAACAATCTGTACAGATCTGTACAGCTGCAGCTTAACTTCTACCCCTTTGTATTCCAGCTCTCTCGATAGAAAGGCCAGCATTCTATTTGCCAATTTAGTTATTTTCTCTACCTGTTCATGACAATTACTGATCTATGTACTTGGACCCAAGGTCTTATTGATCCACTCTTTCGAGCTTTTCACCATTTAGAAAGTACTTTGTTCTGCCTTTTTAGGCCAAAACGGATGACCTCACATTTGCCAACATTGGCTCTCCTTAGTTATTGAACATACCAACTTGTGAATTATGAGCAATTAGTAGGCCATTCGGCCCCATGAGCCTGCTCTGCTTTTCAATGAGATGTTGATCTGATTGTGGCCACAAATTCTCTTTTCTCCCTACTCTGGTACCCTTTGCCTCACTTGTCAGTCAACAATCTATTTACCTCTGCCTTAAAAATATTTGATAACCCTGCCTCTGCACTGCTCTGGAGAAGAAAGTTCCTTAAACTTGAACCATCTGAGAGAAAATGTTTCTGCACGTCATCTTATCTTGGGGATTGGGGATGTGGGGGGTGTGCAAGGGGGTACAGTGGGACACTGGAAATGGTTCACTTATCCTGGCTGAATGAAGAAGATCATTTATCATCTTCTGAAACTACTGCCCTATCCTCTTACGGAATGCACTGTCTAGCTGCTTCCCAGGTGGGGGTGGTGACCCTGCTAGAAGGCTGCCCCCTTGGAGTGGGGATACGATGTGTCCTGCCTCTGCTCCACTCCATCCAGCATCCTGGCGAGGGTTCCTTCCAAAAACTGCTGTACAGCCTTCTTGCCAGCTATCCCCTGTAAGTCATTGTGGAACAAGTGCTGGGGAGCCGTTTATATGGAGTGACCCATTGCTTGCAGTAGTGAAGTCATTGTGGTGAGGGAACACCACTGGAGCTGTGTGAGACTCATGGACATAAATATTATTGCTAATGGGGCTTCTTCATTGGGAAATACATCATTTTTCGTGTTGGAACTGACACTCTGCCATCTTTTGGTAAGATTTCATCCTATGAATATTTTGAATGCTGAAGTAGATAGATTCTTGGTGCATGAGATGGGGGGGGGGTGGTGATAGGTTATTGGGAGTACATGGAGTGCAGATTTGAGATTGCTATTAAATCGTGAAATGGCAGAGTAGGCTCAAGGATCTCAATGGCCTATGTCCCTTGTTTGTATGTTCAACTCAGGTTGCACATTAAATGGCAGATGCAAACAATACAGATACTACTCATTTCTCAGCAATCCATCTCGCTGTCAGCGACCGCTCTGATTCACAAAATCTCATTAAAACTCTGTCTCTCTGATGACAAATCTTACCTCCTCACTTTTGAAAACAAAGAACAGCACAACACATGGATAGGCCCTTTGGCCCTCCAAGCCTGTGCCAGTCATGATGCCTGCCTAAACTAAAACTTTATGCACTTACAAAGTCTATATCCTTCCATTCTCAGTCTCTTCATGTCTAATCCAGCTTCCCCTTAAATGATAATGTACCTGCTCCCACCACCTCCCTGGGCAGTATGTTCCAGACATTCGCCACTCTCTTTGTAAAAAACTTGCCTCGCACATCTCCTCTAAATTTTTTCCCACACACCTTAAACTTATGTCCCTAGTACTTGACTTTTCTACCCTAAGAAAGAGCACTGACTATCCAGATATCTTACAAGATTTTCCTGCCTGCTTGCCCTCAAGTGATAAAATCCCATAGGAGGTCAATGGACTTTTGCATGGTTTGTATCCCGCTTGCTATGATTCCTGTGACAGATGGAATGGGACAATTCTGCTGCTATCCTTTGACTCCCCTCGAAAGCTACTCTGATTCAGACTACCTCAATGATTGCTCATCTCCCAATTGTTCAATCTCTTCTCCTGAGACTACATTTAATATGATTCAAAAAGTGATACTTCCACCTCTAATCGTCAGCAGAATTCCGACTTCATCACTGACTTACTAATGATCATAAAAGACCATAATTACAATCAAATAGCAGGCTAATTGACTCTTACCTGCCTTTGAAGTAATCAGCCATGCAATCAGCTGTATCATACCACTCCAGAAGAATGTCCACCACCAACCCATTGGAACAACTGAAACTGGGTAACAAATAGAACTAAAATCAGCTTATGACTATATCACAAGCACAATTCTGCTTGACTGTGTAAACTCTCTTCCTTATTCCAATCAAGGAGAATTTCGAACCTTGAATATATATCTATTCTTAGAACATCTGCAAAGAATAAAAATGTCCCAAATAAAATGTAGAAAAATATGAAGTGAAACCAGTTTTATTGCATTAATCAGTTACACTTCCAAATTGAAATTAATGGAATACGGTCATTGAAGATTCCTAAGCACAACAGGCCCATTAGGCTTACTGGAAACCCATTTTTAAAGGAAGGCTTTGGAATGGGCTTTAAGCTAATGAAAAAGTCAAGTCCCTGATTTAAGTTTCCTTCTTGGGATTGTAACTTTAATCTCCTCAATTTGTTTTTCAATTCATTCATTGGAGATGGGAATAGTTGGCTGGCCAGCATTTATTGCCCATTCCTCATTGCCCGAGAGCAGTTCAGAATCAACCACATTATTGTGGCTCTGGAATCACATCTCGGCCAGATCAGATAATGATGGCAGATTTCCTCTCCTAAAGGGACACGAGTGAATATTTTCACTTTTAAGAAGCCCAAATTGATTCAAATAACTTTGATCTGGATTTTTTGCAAAGGCTTTTATCTTGTCCATTTTTTTATTCATAAATACCATCTTTGTTTTTTTTTAGCAGTAAGTTCCATGATCTGCATTTTCCCTGATATTGAAAGGGGAAAGCATTGTCTACAAACCTGCTTTGTGTTTTCTACTTTGACACGAGGAAAATCATTTTTATGCCTCATATATATTTCCAGTGGGATTGTTGCCCCATTGCCCGAAACGATGCTGTACAATTTCACCCATCAACTCTGCGTCAAACCCCAAGTGAACCAAATCACAAAGGAACAATCCCAGCTGAACTCGCTCATCCATTTTTTTTTTCTCTTCCTCCCCTCCTCTTCTTTAGAAAAGCACAAACATACATTGAATTCCCTCTTTGCTCTACAGTGAATCTCAGTCAAAGGGCTGGCAAAGGATTACAAAGCGTGCAAATCATTGAGCAACTATTTCAAATGAAATAATTCAAACAAGACAAGAATAACGATGGCAACCATCAGAGGCTGGTCTGGTGAAAGTTATTGTTTTTCAGCACCAGCGAGCTACACACTTGAGGATTTGGGGCATTCGAAAGAATAAATTTGTGTTCCATTTATTTGAAAGCACACTCTGGAGCATTCCTTCAAATATATGAGGAATGCAAATCAACAAGCTCGGTAGCTACATTGCAGAGGAGAAAATAGCAGGATTTGATTTCTTTGATGAGATGTAGAGGTATGGCAAGGAACAGAGGCACAAGAAAAGGATGGAAAAAAAAACACACACAATTCATTCCTTAAATGTTCAGCCTTTATGGTAAATAGTTGAACTCCATCTTACAATTACTTGATAAAAGCATTTTTGAAGAGGAGTGTTTGTTTGGTTTTGGTGCTTTGGAAAACAATCCCAGAGCCTCAATTGGATGCAGCATTACATGAGTTTACACAAGTTTTGCAGAACAAGTTAGAGTCTGCTTTTTCTTTGCATGTATTCAGGGAAGGGTAGAGAGCAGATTGGCCCCAACCTTTAGGCCCAGGATGAGTGCTTAGTGAGCATGCTTAAATTAGAAGTCTCTTGACCAGCCTGAAATTGGGCATTGAACCTTATCTATGTCTTTGGCACAAGCTGCCAGCGCCTGTTGAATTTGTTTGGCAATGTGCCCAATGAGGAAACTAATTTTAGGTAGGTGACAATAGCGCTTGAGTCCATTCTGAGAGTTATTTCAGATATGGTTAATTGGGGTTTGGGCAGGGAGGGTAAAGATGGCAATGTGAAATTGGGGATGGAAGAGCAACCCTACTCTTGTTACTGCTACATATTTTGAAGGGGTTTAAAACTTGACTTGTATATCGTTCACTGCCACAGGGGCCATTGAAGATTCATTCCTCAGCATAGCAGGCCCATTAGACTTGCTGGAAACCCATTTTTAAAGAAGGACTTTTGAATAGGCTTTAAGCAAATTGAAAAGTCAAGTCCCTGATTTAAGTTTCCTTTTTGGGATAGTAACTTTGACCCCCCAATGGGCTTCACTGGCTGGTCAGCATTTATTGCCTGAGGGCAGTTCAGAGTTAACCACATTCTGTGACTCTGGAGTCACATGTAGGCCAGACCAGGTAATGACGGCAGATTTCCTTCCCTGAAGGACACGAGTGAACCAGATGGATTTTTCTGACAATTGACAATAGCTTCATGGTCATCAGTAGATTTCTAATTCCAGATGTTTTCTATTGAATTCAAATTCCACCAGCTGCCATGATGTGAATGAAACTGAGGTCCCCCGAAAATTAGCTGAGTTTCTAGATTAATAGTCTAGCAATAATACCAAAAGTCCATCGCCTACCCCACAACCTGTTTAACGCAGCCTATGCAGATTTCCCGAGCTAAATTGGCGTGCTATGTGCCTTTCTTGCAAAAGCAAGTGCAAAATATACCAATTTCTTTCATTGTATTCCAGCACATTTTCTGTTGGACGACTGTGCTACCACTAATGCTGTAGGTCTAACCTGACCTCAGCATGAACACTTGTCAAGACTCCTGTGTAAGTGAAGAGGAAAGCTCGCACTCAGAAGTTTCTGAAGCCGAGACACTAGAATCTTGACAGTCTTCAGTGATTTGTTCTGACATCTTAAGCAAAATGAGAGGTTGTGGAATGTGCAAGTTCTTAACCAAATGATAAGTGACTCAGAGAGCATGCCCTATTTAATTGTGGTATGTCTGAATGATGAATGACATTCATGCGATGCTTTACAGTGTCTGAGAAGCCATTAAGAACAGTGACAAGTCTGTTGTGGACTTGCAGAAGTTTAAGGGTTTGGTTCTTCACTATTGTCATCAGTAATTCACAAACTTAAAAAAAGCTTAAATTTGTGGATGCCTGGAGTCTGATATATAAAAAAAACTCAGCAAACAGGTAGCATCTAAAGAGGGAGAAACTGATTAAGGTTGGTACTGCATAAAGTGAGAGATGTGGGCAGGTTTTATGCAAATACAGAGGCAAGGACAGGAGAGAAACATGAAGAAAGAAGATCTGTGATAAAAGACAACAGGCAAAAGACAATGGTAATGAGATGAGTAAAGAAATGTATGATGGATGTAGAGGATGTGCAAAAGAACAGAATCGTAATCAATGGCTGGCATCTAAAGAAATGGGGTCAGAGGTTATAATCTGAAATTCTTGAACTCAGTGTTGAGTCCTGAAAGCTAGCTGTAAAGTGCCAAGTGAACGATGAGGTACTATTCTTTACACAGATGCAACAGGTTGCATTACACTGATCATCCTCCGCCATTTTCACCAACTCCAGTGTGACATCACCATTAAACAAGTCATCCCCCCATCCCCCTTTCAACATTCTGAAGAGGCCATTCTCACTGCACTCTCAATTCCCCCCTCACTTCTAGTGGCACCTTAACTTCCGGCATAGAGGTGCAATACCTGATCTATTATCCATTACAGGCAACTTGATCAAAACTTTTAAGAAACTGAGAGATATTGACAGTGTGGATGTGGAGAAGATGCTTCCTCTTGTTGGAGAATCTAGAACTAGGCATCACCTTTTAAAAATAAAGAGTGTCTCATCTAAGCCAGAATGATTAGGATCAATTTTTCTGAGAGTTGAGAGCCTTTGGAAGTCTGTTCCTCAAAAGGCAATGGAAGCAGAATCTTTGAATATTTTTCAAGGCAGAGCTAAATGAATTCTTGATAAACAAGGGAGTCAGAGATTATTGAGACTTGGGAGAAACATAGGGTTGAAGTTTCACAGGTAAGCCATGATCTTCCTGAATGAAGAAGTAGTCTTGAGAGGCTGAATGGCCTACTTCTGTTCCTAATTCATATGTTCAGATACATATCCTCCCTTCCCACTATTCAAGGTCCCAAACACTCCTTCCAGGTGATGTACCTGCACTCCTTTCAATTCAGTACACAGTGTTTGTGGTTCACAATGAGATCTCATCCATTTCTAAAGTGGCCTGAAACTGCCCTGTCTATCTCAAATTACTCTGGAGGAATGAGGTATCTTAAACAATCTGAACAAAAGATTAAGCTAACCATCTAATTTTGCACTAGCAACATGAGCGATATTTTCCCCTAACAGGATGCGACTGTTAAGCTAAAAAGAACTCTGCCTACCAAACAAATGAATAACGTAATATAAGGATTTAATATAATTATAATATATTGCCAGGTGTTGCCAAGTATGGGGTAGGCCATGTGTCCCAGTGACTGGAATGTTCTATCAAACAGCACATCCCTTCAATCTTTCACAATTGGTGGAATACTGTCTGTAATCAAAGAACAAAGAACAAAGAGCACGGGAAACAGGCCCTTTGGCCCAACGAGCCCACGCCGCCGTCCTAACGTCTTAATGACATATCCTTGACTTTAGGCTATGCCTATTGTTGAAGATTCCCATATAGGGACCAATATAGGGACAATTTGTTACCCAATCAGCCTAAGAGCACATTTTTGGGATGTGGGAGGAAACCGGAGCACCCGGAGGAAACCCACGCAACCACGGGGAGAACGCGCAAACTCCCGCAGACACAGGCCCAAATCCATGTGTCAGCACAGCAACAGCGATAGTCTCTGAGCTGTCATGTTGCCCATCAGATGGTCCAGTTTAAGCATACACTGACGACGTGAAGCACTAGGCAACTCCTGAAGCAACCTCCAAGAGCAGCTCTCGCACGACATGCCGAATGCATGCCCCTTGTTGGTCAACAAGGTGGACCGAATTGCCTGCGGAAACAAATAAGACTTAATTAAACATGCTAAAAAAAACTAAGACATTCCTGAGACGAAACTAAAAGATAGTCGACTACTATTTGGTCCTCCCGATATTCAAACAGTCCTGCTATATCCCTCTATCTGCAGACCGCTCATGTGGCTGTCCAAGAGACCCTTAAACAACCCTAGCGTGCCTGCTCCCACCACCTTACTCGGCAGTGCATTCCACACCCCCACTACCCTTTGTGTGAAAAACTGGCATCTAATATTTGTCTTATACATAGCCCCCCTCACCCTGAGCCCGTGACCCCTCGTTCTATCCATTTCTAATGGTGGAAAAAGCTTACCACCATTTACTCTATCTATACCCCTCATAATCTTATATACCTCTAAAAGATCCCCTCTCAGCCGACGTCTTTCAAGGGAAAACAACCCCGTGTTTTCAATCTTTCCTCGTAAGACAGCCCTTCCATACCAGGCAGCATCCTGGTAAATCTCCTCTGCACTCTCTCCAGGGCCTCTACGTCCTTCCTGTAGTACAGCGACCAGAACTGGATGCCATGTTCAAGCACCCCATGCCTGCAAAACACAAAACATAATGTCTAATATTAGATATAATTCTACAATTGGACAGCACTTACTAAACAACCTCAATTATGCTAAGAATTACACAAATAGCTGATTTAAGATTATCAGTCAGGCTCATAACGTGGCTTACTTATGCTAGTTTAAGCTACATATATTTATTCACATACAGGGACATGTCCTCGGCAGGCAAAGAAACATATCCGGGTATTGCATCCTTTCCAAATTAAACAAAACATTGGGGGACAATCCCAGTAGTGCATTATCCATGGCAACATCTCAACCAATCCGAGTTAACTTGACAACCATGCATATAAATTGTTATCTCCTTTGAAATTTGGCATTCATATGTCTGGCCTGATGAGTGTGAGATGAAAAGCTTTGACAACATGTTTTTTTTGTCAGCAAAAAGAGATTTTTCAAGTTGGGAGTAGATGATTGAAATGCCAATTTCGTCCACCCTAAAACTCAGTGCTTGAGAAGTCTAAAGCTCAAAGCTACACATTGATCCCAATAATACAGACCAATATGTGAACCTTCTTAAGGATCGGTGCCATAGATTTAGTTTGAGCAACTCCTATTTGTCCATTCCTTGTCCAGTTTCACAGGATTTTATCAAGTTGACCAATTTACAATGAGACTTTAGAAAAATATTCACAATCGCACAGTGAAATTCAACCACAAGCAAGAAAAAGAACATTTGGTTCCTTAAACCAGCAGCACTGCGGCTAAATATGTAAGCAACAAGAAAATCCCAGAGAATCTTATTTTGATTTGATTTGATCTGATTTATTATTGTCACATGTAATAGTATACAGTGAAAAGTATTTTTTCTTGCGTGCTATACAGATAAAACATACCTTCATAGAGAAGGAAATGAGAAATGCAGAATGTAGTGTTACAGTCATAGCTAAGGTATGGAGAACAATCAACTTAATACAAGGTAAATCCATTCAAAAGTCTAATGGCAGCAGGGAAGAAGCTGTTCTTGAGTTGGTTAGTATGTGACCACAGACTTTTGTATCTTTTTCCTGATGGAAGAAGGTGGAAAAGAATGTCTGGTGTGTGTGGGGTTTGTAATTATGCTGGTTGCTTTGCTGAGGCTGCGGGAAGTGTAGACAGAGTCAGTGGATGGGAAACTAGTTTGTGTGATGGATTGGACTACACTCTCGACTTTCTGCAGTTCCTTGCAGTCTTGGGCAGAGCAGGAACTGTACCAAGCTGTATGAAAAAGAGAGAGTAAAGAGGTGGAAATGTATAGGTCAAGAATTTCCACATGCGTCTGCCGAGTGTTCTGCTAGCAGAGGAGCCCGCCGTTGGAAAGTCCTACCACTGTCAATGGGTTTCCAGTTGTGTACACCCTCCACTGCCAGGGTACCCATGGTGGGGAGTCACTGTTAGTGGGACTGGAAGATTCCACTAGCAGGACCAACTGGAAGATCCTACCCATATCTGTTGTAGCATCTTTCATGATCACAGAATGTCCCAAAGTGCTTTACAGATTTTGAAGTGTAGAAAACTGTGACCGTCAGCTCTCACACAGCGCGCTCCCACTAGCCACAATATAATAATGAATAGATAATCTGTTTCTAAAGTTATAATTTATTTATTAGTCACAAGTAAGGCTTACATTAACACTGCAATGAAGTTATTGTGAAATTCCTCCAGTCGCCAAATTCTGGCACCTGTATGGTCAGTGTGCCTAACCAGCATATCTTTCAGACTGTCGGAGGAAACCGGAGCACCGGAGGAAATCCATGCAGACACGGCGAGAATGTGCAAATTCCACATAGATAGTGACTCAAGCCGGAAATCGAACCTGGGTCCCAAGTATTGTGAGGCAGCAGTGCTAACCACTGTGCCACCGTGCCATCCCTGTTTTTGCCATGTTGTTGTAGGGATAAGTATTCGCTCAGGTAGTAACTCTACCTCTTCTGCTGTTCTTTGATAGAGTGCTGAGGGATCTTTTACAACCACATGATGGAGCAGACTGGGGCCTTGACTTTAACTCCTCACAGTCCGAAGACGTGTGAGTTAGGTTGATAGACCATGCCAAAAAAAAAACCCCTTAGGGTCCTGAGATGCATGGGTTAGCAAGTAAATGTGTAGGGATGTGGGGCTAGGACCTGGGTGGGATTGTGGTCGGTGCAGACTTATGGGCCCAGATGGCCTGTTCCTGCACTGTAGAGTTTCTATGTTTCTATAATCCTCACCCCAAACAGGGCACCCTTAGAAGTGCAGTACTCCCTCGGCAATGCATTGCCAGTCTGGAATTTTGTGCCCCCGGAACGGCACTTGAATCCACATGCTTCTGAGTTAACGGCAAGACTTAAAAGCAACTTGGCTACAGCTGGCGTGAATTGTGGCAGTGCCTAAATAGGGCTCAAATGTATTGTCTGAATCAACTCATCCATTAATACAAGCATGCACAAAGATGAATGCACACACAACAGTAGGTTGCCAGTGATTCCCCTCCACCAAACAAAACTAGAAATCTTGCATTACGGAAACAATCTCACTATTAGATTACATGAGATCTGTATTGAAAGCAGCAGGAATTTAGTACCTGTCCCCTAGCTAGAAATTCGTGGAGAAAAACAAATCAAACACATGCTTTGCTACTAAATAAAAGATATTTGAAAATAAACTTGTCTGCAGGGATACTGAATACTATTACTTGTTGAAGGTGGTTCTGTAAAACTGCTATTATATAGACAGAGGAACTTAAGGCCTCACAATCACGGACACCAAGGGGGTTATGATCACAACTGGAGCAAGTTACATATTCATGAGTCACTCCAAAATTGCTCAATTTATTTCACATCAAATCAAAACTAAATTGCACCCATTCATAACTTCCAATCTATTCTTTCCTTAAGAATAAATTAATGCACAAGATATTTCCAAGACAAATGTTCCACATGACAAAAATAATTAATTCCTGTATATTTATTCTATGCAGGTAGTTAATTGTAGCATTGTTTTTTTTTATTGTTCCTGTGTACTATCTTTGTTTATTGCTCCAGATTTATATTTGACTATGAACCTTCAGTTAAGCAAATAATTCCTTAAACTGTTCATTGTGAAAAGAATCACATGAAACTAATCAACACAATAGAATGAGCCCCCTGCATTATTAAAACTGTAACAATATTCCCTTGTCTGATCTTTTTCCACATGGTGAATAGATACGCAAATTTCAAAATAACAAGCATAATGTAACTGCAGTGTTGGCCCACACGAATCACGTTAACTAAAGATAATGAGAAAGACTGGAAATATGAAACAAAATTACAAAAAAAACTAATTTTCCAGCCTGTTCTGCCTTTAAATCATATCATGATACATAGTTAAAATATGGTAGCTGAGAGGCCAAACGTGAGTCATTAGCTTCAAAAGTTTTGTTGATGTTTTCCCATTTGGTGACAGCATCTTTGTCAATTGCTTGTGACTGAAAATTAGTCAGCTGTACCAGGTAAAGTCCATTGATGGAGCAGGGAGAGGTGATCGCAGACACAGATGAAAACAAGCTTGCTTTAGGCTAAAACAATTACTGTTAGTCCTAGAGAAATTTTCCCTCTGGTCCCATCCCCAGAGAAGTTGTTTTTCCTTTGATAAATAAAATACCTTTTCCATAACGATGTCCAGTAGCCCTTTTAGGGAGAAACTTGCCTCGTTCTTACTGGAATGACAGAGGCTGAGGGGACACCTGAAAGAAGTCTACAAGTTGATGAGGGACATGGACAGAATGGATAGTCAGAAGCTTTTTTCCCCTAGGGTGGAAGAGTCAATTACCAGGGACCATAGATTTAAGGTGCGAGGGGCAAGGTTTAAAGGAAATGTACAAGGCAATTTTTTTTGCACAGAGGGTGGAACTCACTGCTGAGGGAGGCAGTGGAAGTAGAAATGATAGTGACTTTTAAAGGATATCTGGACAAATACATGAATAGGATGGGAATACAAGGATATGGTACCCAGAAGGTTAGGGGTTTTAGTCAGGCTCATGGTCGGTGCAAGTTTGGAGGGCCGAAGGGCCTGTTCCTGTGCTGTAATTTTCTTTGTCCTTTGACTGTTAGTAAATTTTCTTCAGGCTTGGGGAGAACACACACCAGTTTGAAATGTTCAATGCGTGTGCCACAAAAGACATGGGAAGCTAATATGCACATATAAGCACTTCCCACCTGTGGCAACCAGGCATCCTGGCCATTTGTTTAAAATGGCCACCAGAAGGAAATTGATTCAGGCACAAAAATGGATGCCCAAGGTCTTGATCAGACTTCCTTCTCCAAGCTGTCCATTTCCAGGTAACGAAAGTTCAGCTGGAATCCCCACTCCCATCCTATATTTCTTTATATTTATTATTTTATGGTAACTTTAACCATAAATTGAATTGATTTATTATTGCCACCTATACTGGGATACAGTGAGAAATGTTGTTTCTTATGCGCTGTTGCAGACAAAACATACTGTTCATAGAGCACATTGGGGAGGAAGGAAGGAAGGATAGGGTGCAGAATAGTGTTGCAGTTAGAGATAGTGTTTTACTGACATTGAGGAAGAGGTTATTCTCAATGCACCATTTCATCACATTCTCTGGGCAGAGTCCTCCCAAAAAAAAATTCTGTGTGGCAAATTGGTGTGAAAACTGGAGTAATTCACTGTTTTTTTCAATGGGAGATCAAAAAAGAATCTCCCACACTCTGTGCATTGCAAAAATCACCAGCGTGAATATCATCAAGTTTCAGGGTGAAGCCTATTCCCGCTGGAGAAGCTGAAATCAGTGCATTGAGCGGACTACTGCATGTGTGCCGATCTGTCAGAGCCGAGATAGACGTATGCGCAATATTCCCACACAGGCAGCCTCTCTCTTTGCTGGCCAGCTCCACAAACCTCACAATGCCAGCCCTCCATTCCTCCACGATCTGATCACTGATCCCTTGAGTATTCCTGGGCCCAGCTCTGAATCCCGTACCCTCCCCCTCCCCCCTTCCAAACACTTGGCTTGCTCCAATTATTCCAGTGCCTGCCCCCCTCAATAGTGACCACATCCCAATCCCGTCAGCAGGCTGACACCCCCACCCTCCAGCTCCTTGCTCACCCCATTTCTGGCCTCCCTCCTCCTGACTGATCCCTTGGCAGGATAACAATGGCACCCCTCATTCCCACTGATTGGCCCCACCCTAATAGGCCCATCCCCTTAGATGCTTAATGGGCAATGCCAAGGTGCCCCCTGTGCTTTGGCCCTTTGGCATTTTGGCAGTGCCAGGGGCACTGTCAGGATGCCCATGCGATTTCACACCGTCCCCCACCATCCAACTCAATACACTCTCTGGCAGGGTGGAAGATGCAGCCAGAGTATTTCATCCCAGGCCAGCGAATAGCATTGGAATAGTATGCTAAAATACCATTGAAATGCTTGCCTCCCAGCTGATTTTAGGTGTGTTGCAGACACCACCAGAAATTTGGTCCTGGGAGACGCAAGTGTAGTGTGATGCTTCTGAGAATTGGCTGGTGAGCGATTCTCCCGGCCCACTGCACTAAAAAATTGGCACAACTGGATGGGAGAATCCCAGTCTCTGTCATGTTCCTTAACTCTGTCTCGTCATTGTTTGAGATCTGACCCACAACAGTGGTGTCATCAGCAAACTTGAAAGTCGAATTGGAAGGAATTTTTTCCACACAATCGTAACTGTATAAGGAGTGGGGTAAAGGGCTAGGTAAGGACGTAGCCTGATGGGGCACTGGTGTTGATAATCATGGAGAAGGTGTCATTATGTATCGTTTGCGGAGTGTGGGTTAAGATGCCTGGGATCAGAGGGAGGAGCCGAGCTCCAGGACATGGAGTTTGGAGATGAGTTTTGTTAGAATAATAGTGTTGAAGGTTGAGCTGTAATCAGTTAAAATGAGTGGGACATGAGCAGTTTATTCCAAAGTTTTGCTTTTAATCCAATTGAGATTCACAAATCAGAAATTTACTTACAAAGACTGTAATGTAAGCCACACTCAATGCTCTGCAGCTATTGCATTTGAGTACCTAGGGATACTTGCTATCCAGAGAGCTAATATGCCTTTAGAACATAGAATCACAGGATATGAAAAGCTCAATGAACTAATTCAAGAGAACTGCACTTTCACAGCTCTGGTACCAGTTTTTACAAAACAGCAATGATAAATATACTTAAAATTGTTTAAGGGTAAAGGGGACAAGAAAATTGACTAGAATACAATTATTAGCTTTTACAATCAGAATTGTTATTTTTGGAACCTAATTGTGATCTCTGAGCTGAAATGAATATTTTCCTCATGGAAATATTGTTGTGTTTTTAAAGTATTATGCATTAGCATAGTGATGTCAGATATAATTAGTGCAGTGATATACCCCGATATGATTTGTGTCACTGTGTCATTTGATTATAGATGAATGAAAATGGACTCAAAGCAATTTTTCACAATGTGACATGCATTCCTTTTAAAGTGAAATGGACTGGCTACTTTTGGTCTACTCCACCTTTCCTCTGTCATGTCTTTCAACACCCCGATTAGATGCCAGTTTATTTTTTTGTAACCCTCTTATCTCTGTTCCATCATTCAACCATTGTCTTCATCATCTGAAATGTCTCTCCATGCCCTTTCACCTTGTCACATTCCCACCTGCTTTCTTCAAACCTTGCCCTTTGAAAGGATCCACCTTGATCCTTCATCTATTTTCCTTTCTTTTCCATCTCTGCTGCTGCACCTATGGTTCTGAGATGTGTCTCTCCACAAGCATCATTAGCACTGCTGCCTCATGGTGTCTGGGACCTGGTTCAATTCCCAGCAATTCTTAGTGAAGTTTGCACATTTTTTCCATGTCTGCATTGGTTTCCTCTACTTGATCCTGTTTCCTTCCAAGTCCAAATGTGTGCAGGATAGGTGGAATGGCCGTGCTAAATTGTTTCTTAGTGTCCCAAGATGTGTAGGTTTGGTGGGTTTGCCATGGTAAATGCATGGGGTTACTGGGATAAGGTGAAGAGGAGGGCTTGGGCAGATGGTCTTTTGGAGAGTCTGTGCAGATTCGATGGACCGATTGTCCTCTTTCTGAACTGTCGGGATTCTTTGGTTTTGTGGTTCTAAGAGCAGTGATAGCTAAATGTAGTTTCTAACTGTTGCACTGCAGATTTGCATCATTATAAAGAGTGCCTATTTCCATCTCCTTAAACATTGCCCAATTTTGATCTGTCTCATCTCATCTATTGATGAAATCCTCATTCTGCTTTTACCTGTAGACTTGACAGTTCCAACACACTCTTGGCTGTTATCCTTAGTAAAGTTAATCCTTAGTAAAGTGTTGCTGTGTCTTAACTCTCAATAAGTCCCATTCACTTGCCGTCCTTAAATGCAGTCAAAGTTCCCTTTTCTCTGGACATTCCACTGCACTAGGTTTCCTTGAAGAGTGTTGAGATGTGGTGCACATGTATCTTTAAGGCTGAAAACCTTGTACGTTAAATTGATGGCAATCATTACCATCAAGAGAGGAAATAGGATATAGTAGCCATGTGACATTGTGCTCAGGATACAACAGCACCACAAGGAAAATGTGTATATTCCATCCATCGGTGAGCTATGTATGTATATAGACTGGAATTCTCTGGTCACCTCAGTGGTGCACCCCTGTCCATAGATTTCCGCTGCTTGTAAACAATGTGCTATCTCCCACTGGTGCGAAACACAGTTGGGAGAATGGACAATTTTGCCTATTGTCTTTGCTTCGAATATAGAACTCATATTATTGTTTTACCACTCTTTGTCATATGATTGGCATGTTTGCCTTGAAGAAAAAACATAACAAAGTGAGCAAAAGGACTAGAGAGCATTCTGAAAATATCTGAAGGTACTATGCCAATCCTCTCATTAACACAATCCAGAAAGATAAGCTTATCCAAAACACAGCTTGATCTGCTCCCAGTGACTGAATGAATGAAGGTTTCTCAGAAATCATCTATCTGTGACAGGCTCACGCTGGTCATCCAAGACAGGACACAAGATGATCCGCTGGACTATGTTCCTTCTCCAACTGTGTTCCCACTACCTGCTCCTGCTAAGCCGTGTTACGGTAACACCCAATCTGCTCACTTTTCACTCACACCCTTAAAACTCTGAGAGTTAAAGTTTATTTATTCTTGTCGCAAGTAAGCTAACATTAACACTGTAAAGACATTACTGTGAAAATTCCCTGGTTGCCATATTCCAGCACCTGTTAGGAGGGAGAATTTAGCATGGCCAATGCATTGAACCAGCACATTTGTGGGCCTGTACTCGTTGGAGTTTAGAAGACTGAGAGGTGATCTTATAGAGACATTTAAGGTAATGAAGAGGCTAGATAGGATAGAGTTAGAGAGATTCTTTCCACTTAGAAAGGAAAAGTGGTGTACGAAAAGAGTTGATTTGCTGGTTAAGAAGAAAAAGGAGGCTTATGTCAGGATGAGGCTTGAAGGCTCAGGTAGTGCAATGGATAGCGATAGATTAGCTAGGAAGGAGGTAAAAAGTGAATTGAGGAGAGCTAAGAGGGGACACGAGAAGATGTTGGCTGATAGGATTAAGGAGAATCCTAAAGCTTTCTTTCGATATGTTAAGAATAGACGATTGGTTAGGGCAAGATTAGGGCCAGTCATAGACAGCAGTGGGAAGTTGTGCGTGGAGCCTGAAGAGATTGGTGAGGCACTGAATAAATATTTCTCTTCGGTATTCACGCAGAGTGCTGGAAATGTAGCTATGGAGAACACTGAGGTACAGGGTTGCAAATTGGGAAGTATGGTAGTAGATAGGGAGGATGTGTTAGAAATTCTCGAGGGTTTGAAGTTGGATAAGTCCCCTGGGCCGGACGGGATTTACCCTAGGATTCTCTGGGAAGCAAGAGAGGAGATTGCAGAGCCTCTGGCTCTGATCTTCAGGTCCTCGTGGGTTACGGGTGTGGTTCCGGAGGACTGGAGGATGGCGAATGTGGTCCCATTGTTTAAGAAGGGGAAGAGAGACCTTCCTGGGAATTATAGGCCAGTGAGGCTTACTTCTGTGGTGGGCAAGGTATTGGAGAGAATTATTAGGGATAGGATTTATAGTTATTTGGAGAGAAATGAATTGATGGGGGATAGTCAGCATGGTTTCGTGAAGGGTAGGTCATGCCTTACTAACCTCATTGAGTTTTTGAGAAAGTGACCAGAGAGGTGGATGGGGGTAAGGCGGTTGATGTAGTATATATGGACTTTAGTAAGGCGTTTGATAAGGTGGCCCATGGAAGACTTCTACAGAAAATGCAGAGGTGTGGAATAGAGGGTGATGTAGCTAATTGGATTAGGAATTGGCTGGCAGATAGAAGACAGAGGGTGGTGGTTGATGGGAGATATTCATCGTGGAGTTCGGTGACGAGTTGTGTGCCTCAGGGGTCTGTTTTGGGGCCCCTGCTGTTTGTAATTTTTATAAATGATCTGGATGAGGGTATTGAGGGATGGATCAGTAAATTTGCAGATGATACTAAAGTTGGTGGTGTGGTAGATAGTGAAGAGGGGTGTTTTTGTTTACAGAGTGACTTGGACAAGTTGCAGAGCTGGGCCGAGAGGTGGCCAATGGAGTTTAATGTGGAAAAGTGTGAGGTAATGCACTTTGGCAGGAACAATAAATGTGTAGAGTATAGGGCTAATGGTAGGGCTCTTAATAGTGTTGAGGAACAGAAGGATCTTGGTGTATGTGTCAATAGATCCTGAAAGTAGGCAGTCAAGTGGATAAAGTTGTTAAGAAGGCATATGGAGTCTTAGCTTTTATTGGTAGGGGGATTGAATTTAGGAGCCGCAGCATCATGTTGCAACTGTACAAAACTCTAGTGCGGCCGCACTTGGAGTATTGTGTGCAGTTCTGGTAGCCACATTATAAGAAAGATGTGGAGGCATTGGAGAGGGTACAGAGGAGGTTTACTAGGATGTTGCATGGTATGGAGGGCAGGTCCTATGAAGAGAGGTTGAAGGATTTGAGGTTGTTTTCGTTAGAAAGGAGGCGGCTAAGAGGGGATCTTATTGAAGCATATAAGATGATTAGAGGTTTAGATAGGGTGGACAGTGATAGCCTTTTTTCCTAGGATGGAGAAAGCTAGCACGAGGGGACACAGCTTTAAATTAAGGGTATGAGTTATAGGACGGATATCAGAGGTAGGTTCTTTACTCAAAGAGTGATTAGGGAGTGGAATGCCCTGCCTGCAGCTGTTGTAGATGCGCCAAGTTGGTGGCGTTTAAGAGGTTAGTTGATAAGTATATGGAAGAGAAGGGAATGGTTTAGTTTGGAGGGGCATTGCTTTTTATTTTGGTCGACACAACATCGAAGGCCGAAGGGCCTGTTCTGTGCTGTATTGTTCTATGTTCTATGTTCTATGAAACAAGAACCAGAGGGCACAACCTCAAAATAAGGGGGAGTCAGCTTAGAACAGAGTTAAGTAAGTACTTCTTCTACCAGAGAGTAGTGAATCTCTGGAATTTTCTGCCCATTGAAGCAGTAGAGGCTACCTTGTTTTATGTTTAAGTCACAGGTAGATAGATTTCTGATCAATAAGGGAATTAAGGGTTATGGGGAGCAGGTGGGTAAGTGGAACTGAACCACTTTCAGATCAGCCATGATCTTATTGAAAAACGGGGCAGACTCAAGGGGCTACTCCTGCTCCTATTTTTTATGTTCTTACGTTCTTATCTTTTGGACTGTGAGAGGAAAACCACACACAGAATCTGCAAACTCTGCACAGATAGTGACTCAAACCGGGAATAAACCAGGGTACTTAGCGCTGTGAGGCAGCAATACTAACTGTGCTGTAATGGGTGCATCTAAGTTTTCAGTTTATTTATTAGTCACAAGTAAGATTACATTAACACTGCAATGAATTTACTGTGGAAATCCCCCAGTCACACACTTTGACTCTTGTTCGGGTACACTGAGGGAGAATTTAGCATGACCAATTCACCTAATATACACATTTTTTGGACTATGGGAGTTAACCAGAGCACCTGGAGAAAACACATGCAGGCGCAGAGAGAATGTGCAAAGTTCACACAGGCTGTGACCCAAGCCAGGAATTGAACCCAGGTCCCTGGCGCTGTGAGGCAGCAGTGCTAACGGCTGTGCCAGAGTTAGTTCTAGGGAGGCAAAGAGGCAGTGAAGACCAGCCACGGCCAGATGTGTTAAAGGCTAGCTCACATTCCTGTGATACATCAAATGGAAGAGTTGAGAAAGAGAGGTTGTGCAGGCATCTTGATAAGCAACCTTCACATCGAGTATCATTTGTTTTAAGTGCCTACCTGTGATTTTGTGCAGCATTACTTTACTGAGGTTACTAATCCACCTTCATCCCACAGTCATATAATTGCTTTTCCACAATGAAATCACAATGCCTATTGAAACAATCTCAATATGGTCGAAATAAATGAATGGCCTATAAATCAATGTTGTGTGAACAACAGGTAACATCCAGATCAAAAGCAAAACAACGCACAGCAATAAATCTCCTTGAACCTTGTGACCAGCTCTTAATTAAACTGGTGCTATAAGGGCACTCGGATTATTAGATTTCTTTAGTTATACAGTCAACTAATTAAAGATGGATATATAACGCAGCAGCGGAACAGGTATTAATGAGAGCAGAGTTCTGCAGAGTTAAGGCTGGGGACAATTGTCACGTTGTGTTGACTGTGACATTTAGCATTAATTGATCAGAATGATGGCAGATTATTGCAAGGTTTTATGCAAGTAAGGTAGTTCGGGAATTGGAACTGAACATTAGAATGAGCCCCTTCATGGACTAAGCTGGTTATCAGTTTTAATGGAATGCTGATACGATGGCACCTGAACCAAAAAAATGCAACTAGGACCACAGCACCTAGCAAGGGAAATTACAACTTGGCATTTGAACGAATGCTCTCTGTCACAACTGAAAGCTGAATGATAAGCAGTCTCCGTTCAAAGGAAGAGATGAAGCAAGAAACCGCTGATGACCTAAAAAAAAATAGAAATGCAGCAACCAGATGATATGAAAGGTCATCTTACTCACACAAACAGCTTGCATTTATACCCTTGCCACAGTAAAATATCCCAAGGCATTTTGAGGGCCTTTATAAAATAGACACTGAACCACATAAGATATTAGGACAAATAGCCAAACGCTTGGACTAAGATTTAGATAGCTGCTTAAGGGGGTGGAGGAGGGAGGAATTTTTAGAACTTAGACATTGCAAAGGCATTATAAAAGGCAGTCAAATAATTAAGACTTTGAAATGGTTCACACATGGAAAAAGGCAATAAATCCTACACATTTTTAATGAGCTAGTGGCTTGATACAAACAACATGATTGTAGTTTTCCACTCAAAACTTCATTTAAAAGCATCTTGGCAGCATTTGTAATGATAACTAATGATGGTACAAGTGATCTCAGCATTGCTTCAATTTCCCTAATGTGGGAAACTGAACAAAGGGGATTCCTGATTGAAGTAATATGCATCTTAACAAATACAAAGCCCTGCAGGTTAATTACTAAAAAATAACAGTGCAGAGCTAATTGCATGTGTTGGGTATATAAAAAGCTGATTATTTGTGTCTTCGAAACATTCATACATTATTAACAAATAGCAAGGAAGAAACGCGAGGCTCGAGTCTGCTTCAATCAGAAGTTGAATAGTTAGCCCCTCGCCATGACAGTTGACCAAATAGACAGTTTCAGTAAATTGCTCTTCAGTCTCAGCTACATCACGATCAAGATGCAGACTCCTCATCTACATCACCAAACCCCATCAGCTACAATTCAACAGGAGGCCGACTTATAGATAGGCAATGCCATCTATCTGCACTCTTCCAGGGCACAGTATAAGAGGATTTGTCTTAAAAGAGATAGAGCTGTGGCAAGGTGGGGTTTGCGTGCCAAATAGCTCTGAGATTCAGATCTGTGCTCTCTGGATTGTGAAGGAAATATTCTTATCAATCCATCATTCCAGTCCACTGAGATGAAAAGACTCTTCTTCAATTTCTTTGCAGGATTGACTGTCACAATCCGGCTAATTTCATAGCTACTGCATACAATGACAGAAAATTACAATTGATGATCCTGCCCCATGATTTATCTTTGACACGAGGGGAAGGTGTCAGTTATAGCACAATTAACTGCATCGGTAACCGCTTTAGGAAGAATAATGGGGTTGCAGATGGTGCTGCTGGAATTGAAAGACAAGCGTATATATATAGGAGGCGCCACATATGAAATGCACAATCCTGGCATGAAACTCCGTTCCTTAAAGCTGTAGCGCTAAGTTGAAACGGGCCTTTGTCAATTTTAGAAAAAAAAACAGAAATCAGTCTGTCAAATCACTTATACACAATTCATATAGCTAACCAGCAAGAGGCAGGTTTTAAAATTGTGTTACCCACAGGATTTATTATTATTTATTAGTGTCATAAGTAGGCTTACGCTGCAATGAAGTTACTGTGAAAATCCCCTAGTCATCACACTCCAGCACCTATTTGGTACACTGAGGCCAATGCACCTAACCAACATGTCTTTTGGACTGTGGGAGGAAACCGGAACACCCGGACATGGGAAAAATATGCAAACTCCACTCAGATGGTGACTTAAGTCCGGAATTGAACCAGGGTCCCTGGCACTATGAGGCAGTGCTAATCACTGTGCCACTGCTCAGGACCAGCAAATAAAATGAAACATAACACACCGAAGATTTGTAAAATACCAACTGAACACACTGAAGTTGCTCCCACTCCAAAATTCTTAATTTGTTTTAATTTAGCTTTAAACTCCAGCAACAAAGCAATCTCACAAAAATCCACTTAAAACAAAGCTTTAAAAATTCACAGTATTAATCTTATGAGATTAGTTCCAAGATGTAGAGAATGCATTGTCATTAGGGTATTGATACCAGTTTAATTTTTATTTTCTTGAACATGGAACAGATGCGCTGCCCCAATTTCATAGAAACTAGAAGTATGAGTAGACCATTTGGCCCTTCAAGCCTGCTTTGCTATTCATTTTGACCGTGGTAATCATTAAATTCAATATCCTGATCACTGTTCCCCCCATATCCTTTAGCCCCAAGAGCTACATCTAATTTCTCCTTGTTTCACATAACTTTTAGTTTTTTTTCTGAGCTATTCTAAGTATATTGGATCAGAAAATCATAGCATTGAAAATATTACCATTGATGCCAGGACTCAGCACTTTCTGTCTGCCCAGGCCCCTGTCGTAAACCATACAAAAACCAAAGCAAGAACCTAAGATTTGATTGCCAGCAGTATACTGAGAGCATATCTAGAATATCCCTCTGCTAAAGAGGCTCTAAAGCCTATCCCAAGATTCCTGGGTCAGAGAAAGCTCACCTTGCTGATACAACAATATTAAATACCACTTACTATAGCAAATACTTTAAAATTTATAGGGAACCAGATCACAATCTCAACCTTCATCCCAAATGGGGCTTGCACCTGTCCATTAGTGCATGGTCTGGAATTCGTTGGTCATGCACACTCCAAATCATAATTCCTATCTGAGATTCATGGATCTGTAGATGGTCTGCCAAGTTTTCCATCCGTCCCGTGCCAATTTCCTAGAAATTGGAAAATTTACCATTGTGTGAGATTTTGATAAAGGCCTAGGAGATAGTGATCCAGTAATGGGAGCTCTTCCCTTCAGCTCCTTATTCCATCAAATAAATTGCTTTATAAAGAAAGGATATGAATAGAAGGGTCTCAACTTACTTGAGAGCTAATTGTGATTAATTTTTCCAAGCCCTATCGCTGGGGTGAAAGGTGAGAATTGACCCTGTGCTGATGGGCAGGGAGCCCTGGGACAGTATTTTACTGATGGTGACCAATCATAGGGTTGGTAGATGGATAGCCTCCGCAAGGCCATTGCTAGCCTAGGTTGCAGGAGGAAGAGGAGTGGGCACCTAAATGCCAGTGAGACTGATGGTGTACACAGCTGCAGGCCCACTGATTGGGTCTATAACTCAGGAACCTTAGGAATTGGATGGCAGATGCAGAGGCAACGGGAAATGGTCCCAAATCCTGAAAATATGCATCATCAGAGGATTCTGTCCAATGAGTGCCAATTCCCTGCTTGAGGCTTCTCCTGGCTGCAGCTAAGCACCCCTTTAATGTAAACCCAAATTACCCAGCTCTCAACTTCTCACACGCAGGGCGAGATTTTCCAGTCCCTGCTGGATCTTCTAGCCCCGTCGAGGGCAACCTCTCTTATGATGGATTCCCTGGCGGCAGGATGGGCAAGCCACGAAAAGCACCACAGTCCTCGGCGGGAGTACAAGATCCTGCAGCAGTGAGTGGCTAGATGCCTCAATTGCTGGAAAACCCACCATGGGGCTGGAAAATGTAGCCCATATATATGTTTTGTATGGAAGATTTGGCAGTGCGTGACTGACAAATCAGCATTTGGGATTGTAAAGCTGTCATTTGACAGCTAACCTATATATCATGAGACTTGCCTATTTCTAACAGGTTATGATTCACCACTTTGAGGTTTGAGTGGAAATTAGAAAGGCGTTTTGATAAAATAGGTTATTTATTTTCTGTCATCGTCTCGTGTTTAAGTGAAAACTGGGCAGGTTGGACAAGAAAATTTCTTCCAACTTACCTTTCAACTTGATATATCCTTGTTTGCCTGAATATAGTATTTTTCTTCTAAGAGATACCAGTGCATTTGTATTATCTGGCTGTGACATAAATACAAAATATTCTAACATTGATGTTTTTCCCTTTCTGTTAGACACTGGAAGTAGTCAAGTATGAGTTGATTGTCCAAGCTAAAGACATGGCAGGCAGTGACGTGGGATTGACAGGCACAGCAACAGCAACCATCATCATTGATGACAAGAATGACCACGCGCCTGTATTCACTAAATCTATGGTAAGCAGATGTAGTAACTATTCCATCATTTTGACAGTGAACATTTATCATTGGGTGAATCAGTTAGAAATAGAATTTGATTTTCCATATGTATCACAGAGTCCCCACAGTGTAGAAGGAGGCCATTTGGTCCATTGCATCTGCACCAACTACAAGCCCACCCAGGCCCTATTTCTGTAACCCCACGTTTTTACCCCGGTAATCTCCTTGACACTGGTGTCAATTTAGCATGGCCGATTAACTTAACCCGTACATCTTTGGACTGTGGGATGAAACCAGTGCACCTGGAGAAAACCCACGCAATAGACACGGATAGAATGTGCAAACTCCATACAGACAGTGACCCGAGGCTGGAATTGAACCTGGGTCCCTGGCGTTGAGAGGCAGCCGCTGTGCCATCATGCCAACCTCAAAATTCCATCATCCTGACGTGATTTGAACACGCAACCTTCTTACCTGGGATCAAGTGTGCTACCATTGCACCACAAGTGCAAATTGTAGCCTAATCACATGAGACACAAGAGTGGGAATAGACCATAAGCCCATGGTACCTACTCTGCCACGGATCATAGCTGAACTTAGACCGTATCATGACTCTCATACTTTGTATGCTTCTGTTCCATGTATAAATATTGCAGTCATTGTTACAGGAACTAAATGTTGAAGCAATAAATTTAGTTACTTAGCAATATTTTATGTTAGTGCATGCAATTATAAATACTCAACATTCTCAACTGATCATAATTAAGTGTAAATTATAAATTTTCTAGCAATTAGCATCTGTCTGCCAAAACATACATATTGGGAACTAATCAATGGCTTCAGGAACAGGTGAATGAATGGCAAAACACATTTCATGCTTCAAGCTCTAAAGTGAAATGTTGACAGCTGAGTTTCCTTGCTTTACACATATATAAGGGCCATTTTGTGAGTGTAATGCCTCAGATATATTTTCTTGAACCACTTAAAAAAATAAAAAAATGCTGAAATCAGCAACTGAAAGTCAACATTAATTTTTCAAAAATTAGGAAATAGTAGTACTTGAGATACTGATAGTGTTAGAAGAAGAAAGGCAGAAATCTTTTATGAATCATAAACATGGGCATTGGATATTTGGGCTGTATGGCAAGCTTCTGTGCTATCACCTCCAAATATTGACAAGGAAGTAATGGATTAAAAACAGGGTAAAAGCCTTGGGTTGGCTGGCCACCAGGATCGTGGTGTTCGGTGTCTGATGTACCATGATGTGCAACACATGGTACATATTAAATGCTCAAATATCCAAATGCATATGCAACTATATTTTACAAAAATAAATCTTCAGAAGAGAGCATACAACAGGTCACGTTGCTGGTTCTGCATCTGTCCCATTTTAAATTACAAATGAATGGCAGTTGCCCCAGTGCACTTGTCAAAACCCAGTTTGTAACAAAATTAAATACATCCTCATAACCACACTTAGAAGCAATTCCAGGGCATTAGTTAGTGAAACCTACCTAGAACTTGTATGCTAATCAGCTTTCGCAAAAATGGCTGAGATCACTGCCAAATCTGTAAACTCACATTACACAGTTGTGTCTTGCCGGTCTTTGGTGTCATTTTGTTTTGAGCATCATCAACATTGTCTGGGTTTTTCAAGATGCAGGATACCATAAATGTTATGCATACCTTTCCAGTCTTCCTCCTCATGAATACAAAGAAGTTCAACTCCTTGAAGATGCGGCACATTTTCACTATATAACTACAATAGCATGCACATAAATGTTCTAGCATGCATTCTAGAACATTTGTGCACAACTATCATATTCCGTGCTATTACCAGGAAAAACTTTGAGGTATATCACAACATCATTTAAATCAAACTGAAAGTTAAAGGGTGCATCCAGAAATTGATGAAGTCTGTGAACATAGACTTCTGGTGTGAAGATCTGTTTGCTGCACCTCTGGAGTTGATCACACTCTCTTTGATATAACACAGAGGGCAGATGTTACCACACAAGCCAGTGGCAGACTCCTCCACCCTTTTGGGCATAGTGATAGTCCTTCCAAGTGCTCGCGCAAAGCTTACAGTTTGATTTTCATGGCTGATGCCTGAACTCTATGGTTAGAATTACACTGGCTCCCAGGAAGCAGGAAGTGAGGTGGAGGAGTCTGAAGTAGAGGGGTCCAATAAAATCAGGGCGAATTGTGTTGAATTGGCTCTCTAACCGTGTCCCACTATTCAGGAAATTTACCAACACCGGGAATGGGAAGGGGCAGGCCTTCTGCCACAAGGATATTTAAATTGGTAACCAATTTAAATATCCAAAAGACCCTGGTAAAGATCATTTCACCAGGCCATTGACATTTGCCAAAGGTGGATCTCCTCTTCGTGTGATGAGACTATCAGCTGAATGGTGGTGATGTCCCAGTGCCAGCTCAGAAGGAATGTTTTAAAGCAGAAAAGGAGTAGTAGGCAGAGCCCCTTCAGTAATTCTCTGAGGACTTCTCCCTCCTTTACTTGCAAATCATTTTTAAGTTGTTTTCTTGGTGGTGCTGCTGAGCTGCCAGCACTCTGATTGGGCCACTTGCACTTGAGGGCAGGGTTGCTATCCTGAACAGGACATCAGCCCCAGAGGCAGCCACTTTATTGGCTGTCACCTGTGAAATTGAATTCCATTGCCTATCCATGCACACTGGCAACTCACTTTTCCAGCCACTGTTGTGCCATCTGCTCAAATGGTAAAATTCTGTCCGATAATCTCTGCCCCAGCTGGCTGTCCCTGCTAGCAGGAGATGTTGGTGTGACTGGCTCTGAGTGCTTCAGCATGTGTGGAACTCACTAATGCATGCAGAGTGCCATTGTCTGACAGGAAGGGATACAATGAAGTCCACCGAGAAACATAGAAACTCAAAACAGCAGTCGGCCATTTGGCTCTTTGAGCCTGCTCTGCCGTTAATTATGATCATGGCTGATCGTTGAATTCAATATCCTGATTTTCCCCAACCTCCCATATCCCTTCATCCCTTTAGCCCCAAGAGTTATATTGAATTTATTCTTGAAATCGGTCGATGTTTTGGCCTCAATTACTTTCTGTGGCAGTGAATTCCACACGTTCACAACTTTCTGAATGAAGAAATTTCTCCTCATTTCAAATCTAAAAAGTTTACTCTTATCCTTAAACGATGACCCTGAGTTTTGGACTCTCCACAATCTGGAATCATTTTCCCCAAAAGCCTTGTCTATGTCTCTTTGTAACCTTCTGTTCCACCTACTATGCCACTGAATTTAGAGTCAACTGATACATATTTGTTATATATTACTCTATATATATATATATTTATATATTATACACATGTATACAGATATATTTATTTACAAGTATATAGATAGATACTTGTGTGATATGTATACTATAGGTATGCACACAAGTATATTGTAATGATTGTTGCTATGAGAACACTGGACAAGCCTGCTCCAAACAAGCATTGTTAGGTTTTGTCTTGACAGACCATTATCATTTCAAGAAGGTAATGCGTGGAGTAACCAAAGATAAGGAAATAAGGAGGAGGACTTTGAAACATGAAACACAAACGCTGTACAATCTTGATCGAGACAAACACAAACAATAATGCAAAATGGGTATACTGAGTTCATGAGATAATGATTCTCAATAAAGCAAGCTCCTATTTTAAATTCCATCCAACTAACATGGCCCAATTTAAATTTTTTATTGTGGCTTTCATTATGATTGGATTTTAAACATACTCATACTCTAGGAGGCTATTCCTTTTTCTCTGGGTCAGGCTGCACAGGTCATAGCTCAATTGAATGATACATTTCTTCCAATATGATCTCCTGGTACAAGTATAGGGGCATTGTTGATAATCACACATTGTAACCCACCAAACACATACAGATGCTCCCTTGGCACGTATTTCATAGCTGGACTTCTCTCTTTACAGAGCTACTCTAGAACTCCCTCTTTTCCCCTCCAAAGATGCACAACTGAGTTGTCTGGTTAAACACATCAGACTGGATGTCTGCAGCCTCCAGATCAGCTCCTGTTACACATTTTCCTGATAAGAACCCCACCAGCTTTTCTTTTAGAGAATAGCTCCACCAATGGCAATTTTCTCCCGTAGCAAACTCAGGGCTTTCTTGCTTCTAAAAGTCTCCCAGCTGGGCCAAAATATTACACATGATTATAAAGGCATACTAAACCAAACTAAAAGTAAGTAAGCCCCATTTCACCTTAAACTGAAACCAAAACTCCACATTCTCAACCCATAATGGAGACAGTTTTAGTGAAATGTCCTTGAAGGTAGATCAATACGCCATGTTTTACCATCCACAATTTGGAAAATTGTTATGTTTCTGCAGGTCTCAACCAACTATCAACCCATGTCATAATGTTGTCTTCAATTCCAATTTCATTTGAATCTTGCTTAAAGTCTCTTGTGAGGAAACTTATAAGTAGTTTCTGAAAAAGCGTGTAGACCATATCTGTATATTTCCATGTCTAACATGCTCATGATAGTCTCAAAATATTGGTCAGATATGACCTACATTTCACAAATCCTTGCTCTTTGATCAGCTCAATTGCCTAATTGTCTAATTATCTGAGTGCTCAGTCACTTTGACTCTGAGAATAGATTCCATTAAGTCCCCTACAATTGCTATTAAGCTGATGTTCTCTCCTCTCTCTTTTAAATAATGGACTGATGTATGCAATTTTCAACTCAAAAGTATATTCCCTGAATATCAAGTGCCTTAGAAATTGTGACTAATGCATTTGGTACTGAATACTCGCATGTGGTATGCCCCATTATTTTTCCTTTAGATTTTTTTAAACTTATATTAAATCTATTAAGCTCCTTTCTTGACTTCTTTTTTTAGGTTCCCTTCTACTATTGGTAATTTTATTCTCATCCTCCACTGTGAAAATGGATGAAAAGAATTCACATAGCAAACCCACAACCTTCTTATATTATTACCTGTATCAAACATCAAAGAATCCATATGAACCATGACCATTATTTTACCCTTAATATATTTCTAAAAAAAAATTGCCAATGGTTTTAATATTCCTCACGAGATTTTTTTTTAAACATCGTATTCACTTTTGTTGTTTTTTATAGCTCCCCCAGTACACCGGATTTCCACTTTCCTTTGCATTTCTTCAAGATATTTCTTTTAGATCTACCTTCTACCTCATTAGTTAATCATGATTGCTTAACTTTTCAAGTGGAACAGTTGCCTTTTGGGGGTATGCATTACTTTTGTCTGAGTCCAAGCACTTCAGTGAAAACCCTTGTAAGTTTAGTTTTTGATAGTTCAGCCAAGTTATATTCCTCCTCCGTTTAAATGTTCAGCATTTTTGATAAGGTGAATGAAAGAACATGAGTTAAATGCACACACCCTGTTCTTAAGTAAGCTGACAGATTCTCTTTCCTGATAGGCATGGCTCTGCATAGACCCACGATCTCCAGGACTTCTGGCTTGACACAGGAAGGAATAATTATGTTGCTGACTCTTTCCATTCTATATGAGACTTATTTCTTTGGGAGGATGTATATGTTACTCGGGGACATAACAATAAGGTTCATAATGGGAGATATAGGAGGGATGTCCGAGGTAGGTTCTTTACTCGGAGTGGTTGAGGTATGGAATGCACTGCCTGCTGTGATAGTGGATTTGGACATTTTAGGACCTTTCAAAAGTGGTTATTGGATAGGCATGCGGAACACATCAGAATAATAGAGAGTGGGATAGCTTGGTCTTGGGTTTGAACATAGTTCGGCACAATATTGAGGGCTGAAGGGCTTGTATTATGCTGTACTGTTCTTTGTTATGTTCTATGTTCTATATCCTGTCCCTTTTCTTGTGGGCTGCCTTGTCCTCCAGAATGAAAGCGTGAGAGGCAGTGAGTATCTGTGAAAAAGGTCAGTGGAGATGTACAGATACTACAAGAATTGAGAAGTGAAGCTTTAAGATGGAATGAGGATGGCGAGTTGATGAATGTCAAGGCAGGCAAGTGTATTGCAACATGAAGATCAAGTGCTGGGGCGAATTGGTGGTTTGTGAAAGTGCTAAGATGTCAATGGTGTTATTGTACACAAAATGGATGAGTGTACTTGGAATGAGATAAAGTTGTTGCAGTATGCTTCAATGAATGTTAAATGCTGAAGGATGTAATGAAGAGAAGGATATTATTGATATGAAAGGGTGAAAGGAGCATTGTCAAGTGCTGTTAAGAGAAGCAGAGAGGTGAATGGAGAGTTGTTCTCACACTTGCTGCTCTCATAGGAACATATTAGCAACAGAAGTAGACCATTCATTCCTTTGAGCCTGCTCTGCCATTCAATGAGAGCATGGCTGATCTGATTGTAACCTCAACTCCACTTATGGAGTTGCCCACCTCCTTGCCCACCTATCCACAATAACCTTTCATCCCCTTGTTTTCAAGAACCTATCTAGCTCTGTCTTTAAAATATTCAAAGACTCCCTGTCCACTGCCTTTTCAGGAAAAGAGTTCCAAGACTCAACCCTCTGAAAAGAAAACATCCTCCTTATCTCAGTCTTGAATTGGCAGCTTTTTATTTTTAAGCAGTGGCTCCAATACTAGATTCCTCTGAAAGAGGAAAGGTCCTTTCCTTATGCACCCTGCTAACACCCATCAGGATCTTATATGTTTCAATCAAGTCACCTCTTATTCTCCTAAATTCCAGAAGTTACAAGCCTAGCCTGCCCAGTTTTTGTTGTAGGATGCCCTGCCCACTCCAGGTAATAGTATAGTAAAGCTTTGTTGAATTGCCTCCAAATCATTCGCATTCTTCCTAAAATAAGGAATCTCGTTCTATGTTAAACCTAGTAAATAGTCTCACGACATCAGCTTAAAGTCCAACAGGTTTATTTGGTAACATGAGCTTTTGGAGTGCCGCTCCTTCGTCAGGTGAGGGAAGATCTGATTTCGTAACAAATGCCTGCCCCAGACAAAAGAAGGAAGAACTTGCATTCATACAAAGGGTGTGATTTCCCATGCAATCTGCTACGTGTTTCACAGCAAAGGAGGCACTCACCTGATGAATGAGTGACACTCCGAAAGCTTGTGCTACCAAAGAAACCTGTTGGACTTTAAAATTTGTTACGAGACTACTTACAGTGCCTACCCCAGTCCAACGCTGGCAATTCCACAACATGTTAAATTTAGATTTGGGAGTGATGCTGAAAATGCAAACCTGCTTTACGGTGACCTTGGAAATGGTCATGGTTATTTATATTATTATATATTACATATGTTGTGGAAGCCACATCTTCTTGCATTACGACAGTGACAGCATTTCCAAATACTTACATTAGCTATGCAGCGCTTTCAAATGTTCTGAAGTGCTGGAAGATATTGACAAGAATCTTCTGGCTATTCATGCCGGCAGAATCTTTCCTGGTGTCGAGGGGTGCATTCAACCAGGAAATCCCATTGACAACAGCTGGACCAGAAGGTCCTGCCACTGGACAATGGCAAGCTACCTCCTTTCCTATGAAACCTGTAGCAGATTGCATGGCAACTCGCTCCATTGTAAGAATGCATGTTCTTCCTTCTTTTGTCTGGGGCAGGCGTTTATTACAAAGTCAGATCCTCCCTAGATAGATGAGTGGTGTATTTTGTTTCCAAAAGTGGTCTGTGCATTTTACCTTTATACAAGTTGTATCATGCTGGCCTATATATTCTTGTATGATGGCTGGACCCAGTGGACTCTTGTGAGCTATTCTTTAATTTTGTGTATGGATTTATTTAGTTCTTCCAAGGAAGATTGCTAACATTAAAGGAGGTAACATTTGTTTTGAATTCTTAACCTGCTTTATTCCACGGTGAAGCAAGAGACAGAGGGTCACAGCTAGTGCTTAATCCAGTTGATCTAACTGTGCAAAAAAATTCTAAATTAAGAAAATTCCAAAGTTAATTCCCTCAAATTATGAGGTCACGTTACTTGAGTAAGCCAGGGTCTCTGTATTCTGCCCTCTACTCTGGGCAGGACCTCACTCCCAACATTTTCCAGTGTTTATTTCCAATTTTCAAACACACTTTTCTGCCTGACTGACCTCGTGATTGCATTTGGTTCCACAAGCCTTTTGCTAAGGGTGAGATTCTTTGGCCTCCCCACAGTGATAGAAGGCGGCATCTGATTGGCTGGCTGCAGGAGCTTCTGATGGCATTTATTGTTCATCCCGACTTGCCCTCAGGGGGCCAACTTCTCTGGCATTTGATGCAGAAGTGGACCATTTGAAAGGATAATGGAGCCTAAACTATGATGGTTTGTGACTGTAGCTACATATAGATCACACCTGTCCAGGAAAGCAGACTTTAAATGTTTTTTTTTTCAGCTAATGCCCTCCATACCAGGCAATATCCTGGTAAATCTTTTCTGTACCCCCTCTAAAGCCTCCACATCCTTCTTGTAGTATGGCACCCAGAATTAAACACTATATTCCAAGTGCGGTTTAACTGAGGTTCTATAAAGCTGCAACATGACTTGCCAATTTTTAAACTCAACACCTCAGCCGATGAAGGCAAGAATGCTGTCTGCTTTCTTGACTGCCTTCTCCACCTGTGTTGCCACTTTTATTGACCTGTGTACCTGTACACCCAGATCCTTTTGCCTATCAATATTCTTCTGCCACTTGTTGTATATTTGCTTCCTTTATCAGACCTTCCAAAATGCATTACCTCACATTTGTCTGGATTAAACTCCATCTGCCATCTCTCTGTTCAAGACTCCAACTAATCTATACCCTGCTGTATTCTCGGGCACTTACGTGGCACTTGTATGGTATGGATGTGTGAATGTTACTTGCCAGTTAACAGTCCAAGCCTGAATGTTGTCCAAGTCTCTCTGTTTATGGGCGTGGCAAACTGACAGCGTTATGATCACTTTTGTGATATCAGGTTTTTTTTCCAAAAAATTTCCACAAAATATTTGCACTGAATTCAAATGCTCAACCTTTCATGTTGGTATTTATGCTGACTTTCTCTAATTATTAGTTCAAGTCTTTGAGTTAATCATCCAGTGACATGACTCCTAGCAAATACATCCTTAAATTGACAATGCTTTGTAAGTGACAAACAGGGTGACTATCATTGTAATTATGTAGCAGAACTTCAGTTTTAACATCAGACAGAGATTTGAGTGTTGCAATGCTCTATTAGTAATCCTCTAAATTTACCTCCGGCCTACATTTATTGTGCTAGCTACTGCAAGGTTCAAATATACATTTAAATAATTCCAGTCTTTTATTCAGGGTCAACTTTTTTTTCTGCTTCTAGTTACTTAATTAAATGCCCATTTCACATTAAAATTTTCCATTAGCCTTTCACAAAAGCATTGAATACCTTACTGCCCCACCCCAAGAGTTTCCTACGTCAGGCCCATATAAAGGCAAGAGCTTTTTTTTGTATTCATTTGCTGGACATGGGCATGGCCAGCATTTATCACCCATCCTTAGTTGCTCTGGGAGGCCAGCATCGCTGTGGCTCTGGAGTTACATGTAGGTCAGACCAGGGAAGGATGGCAGATTTCCCTCCCTAAACGGCATTAGCAAACCAGATGGGGTTTTCCAACAAACAATGGTTTTGTTGTCATTGGTAGATTCATTATTCCACATTTCTTTTATTGAATTCGAATTCCACCAGCTGCCGTGACAGGATTTGAACCCGGGTCCCCAGAATGTGAGCTGATTTCTAGAATAATAGTCTCACGATAATACCACTCGACCATCACCTCCACATCTCCTATCTTATCCATCATATTCACCTGTGGCCTACACCACAAATGGATTTAGTTGGATCAATATTTATCCACCTGCCTTCAATATTGATTGCCATCATTCTTGAATGAAACATCTTTGAGCAACAGAGTGTTATAATTTTGGAGAAAGAATCCAGAAATATACATTAATACACAGCATACTGCACAGGAACAGGCACTTTCATGCCATTAGTCTGTGCTGATATTTATGCTCTACTTGAGCCTCTTCCTTACCTGAATCTATCATTGTCACCTTTTAGGCCTTTCTCTCTATGTGTTTGTCTAGTTTCCCCTTAAATGCATCCAAAATAGTCACTTCAACCACTCTCTACCATAAGCAAATTGCACATTCTCACCATTCTTTTGGTTAAAAAAAGCTCTTTTGCATTTCTGATTAGATTTTTCTGCTGACTTTCTTATATTGATGTGTTACAATCTGGTGAGGAAACGTTAACTTTTGAAAAGAAATCTAAATGTCTTGTGTTAACTAACAAAATTCAGCACAAAATTCCATTTCTTTAACAAAACAGCCTTTACTGTGAATGAAAGACTCAAACATGCGGCACAGTAAGACAGAGGGCAGCACGGTAGCACAGTGGTTAGCACTGCTGCTTCACAGCTCCAGAGACCTGGGTTTGATTCCTGGCTTGAGTCATTGTGTGGAATTTGCACATTCTCCAGGTGTCTGTGTGGGTTTCCTCTGGATGCTCCAGTTTCCTCCCAAAGGCCAAAGATGTGCAGGTTAGGTTGATTGGCCATGCTTAAAGTTACCCCATAGTGTCTTGAGATATAGGGTTAGAGGGATTAAAATATATAGGGTAAATATATAGGGATGTGGGGGTAGAACCTGGATGGGATTGTGGTTGGTGCAGACTCAATGGGCCAGATGGCCTCTTTGTGCACTATAGGGTTTCTATGCACTATTAACGGAATATGGGTTATAGCTATATATGTTATGCATTCAGGTTTACATTCTGCTTCTCCCAATAATTATCTCATAAGACGTATCAATATTAAAGTAATTTATTCCTGTATGAATCAGTCATAAGCATGCCACAGTCCTCAGGAGAATTCTCCTTAGCTGCAAGTATTCTAAGAGGTAAAACTTTCATTTGCCATCTCGTGACAGTGGGGGTCTCAATTCCTTGTTCTGGTTACGTTTCCAATACTTCCAAACTAACTTGCTGGTTGCTTTCATTTACAATTGAACACTGTAAGGCCCACTTGTGTCAAACTGTGTCATCTTCTTATACAAGTGACACACTGGTTAGCACTGCTGCCTCACAGTGCCTGGGACCTGGGTTCTCCCTGTGTCTGTGTGGGTTTCTTCTGGATGCTCCGGTTTCCTCCCACAGTCCAAAAGATGTGCTGGTCAGGTGCTTTGGCCATGCTAGATTCTTCCTCAGTGTACCCAAACAGGTGCCAGATTGTGGCCAATTGGGGATTTTCAAAGTAGCTGCATTTCAGTGTAGCCTACTTGTGACACGAATAAATAAACTTCCAACGTTCTTTACAAGATTCAAGCTGACATTAAACCTCACCTGCTTTCCACACAGTCAGTGACAAAGTTTATGTTTTAAGCTGCTGATACTGCTGTTTTGACTATCTCTGATTTAATTTGACTAACTTCTCTCGGTTGACTGGGAATCATATTAGGTCCAGCCATCTCTAGATGTTCTGGCAATCCCTGAAGCCCAGCATTTTAATTGCCTTACATTCACAAAATAATAACATTTCCAGAGCAATATTATCTGTAAAATATTAGGTACTAGGTATTCACAACAGATGGCCTCTAATCGTGTTCCCCCGCAGAAGAGGAAGCATTCTCTCTATACACTCAATAAAAACCTCACGCTTTCATATTTTTAAAACTCTGTTAGATCATTCCCACCCCCCTCCATACCTTTTAATCGTCTTCCGATATTTATCCCCACACATTTATGGTATCATTTTTGTAAATCTTTTCTGCATCCTCTCCAGCATCTCTGTATTCATTTACGTTGTATCTTTCCTCTAATATTATAGAATGCCGCATTAAAAAGTGTCCTTTCTCATTTTATATTCTGGTATGAAGTGATGCACAAGAACTTTCTTCCAGGGTAGTGTGTCACTTTTATTCACATCTATGACCTATTGGCGGCACGGTGGCCATATGCTGCCTCACCATGGATCCGGGTTCGATTCCCAGCTTGGGTCACTGTCTGTGTGGAGCTTGCGCATTTTTCCCATTCTATGTGAGTTTGCATGAGGTGCTCCAGTTTCCTCCCACAGTCCAAAGATGTGCAAGTTAGGTGAATTGGCCATGCTAAATTGCCCCTTAGTATCAGGGGGACTAGCTTGGGTAAATGCATGGGTTTATGGGAATAGGGCCTGTGTGGGATTGTGGTCAGTGCAGACTCGATGGGCCAAATGGCCTCCTTCTGCACTGCATGATTCTGTGACCTGGGCTGATGTCTATCTCTGATCCTTCAGAAGATGGTTTGCTCTGCCTTGTTGTGGTAAAAGCCTTGGGCAAACGTACATGAGTGAAAACAATTGTACACACATACTCCTCCTAATAGGTGTAGTCCTGTAGGACAAATTGGTGTGTAAGTAACAACCTTGTTGAGAGAGCACAATGTCTGTTGGCTGCTATGATCCAGATCAGAAAATCTGAGATATTTTATGGAGTCAGCCTAGACCATAAGTTTTTCACTTTGAATTTGGCTAGAGTAAGCATAAGATGTTTCACTCCTGATATAATTTAAATGACCCACTAGGGAGTGTTTATCAATCAAAGTTTATTTAAGAAGGTCATTAACATTTGGAAAGAAAATTAGCAATGACTTTTACCAATTACAGACCAGAAAGACAAAACAATCATGATATTGTATAAACGTTAACAACTAAATGCTTTATCCCAACACAACAAACCTCCTTACAAACATACACTTATCCCAGATTTAGCACAGAAAATAAGAATGTTCGCACAATCTTGCGGCTCTGCAATACCTGCTGTGAATTAGTCCTGTGGTTGGAGAATTGAATCTCTGGCTTCTCCATTCTGGAAATCTCAGGACTCTCAAAGTATAGATCACTGCTGACATCTAGCTAGCAAACCACCAACAGCAAAATTTCCACTCCAGGAAAGCAAGAAAATCTGCTTCCAGCTCGCTGCCGTATCAGGGAGAGGGATAAACATACTACCTCCAGCCCGGAGTTCAAAGACCTCCTCACCATCCAGCAGCCAAAGCTGAAAATAAAAAAAAACTCTTGGGAGAGAAAAAATGGTCCCACTTGATCTGTCAATCAATCTTCCCACAGCAATTCAAAAAGGGTCATACATTCCCAGACAGTGCTTTAGGCCCAGATTAAAAATCAACAAAAAAACCCCATTTAAATCATTTAAGCAGCAGTAAAAGATGCCACTACAGAATCTCACACTAACTTCATTGTAGTGTTAATGTAAGCCTTATTTGTGACTAATAAATAAACTTTAAACTTTTAGACATCATGATGCCAATAATGAAAAAAAATGACAGGTTTGCTTACAAACTGCAGAGAAGATGATTAAAAACGCATTTCTTAATCTGGCACAATCACAGAATACTACAGTGCAGAACAGTCCCTTCGACCCATTGAGTCTATACTGACACATGAAAGGCCTTGACCTGATCACCTAATCCCACTTGCTAGCAGTTGGCCCATAGCCTTGAATGTTATGATGTGCCAAGTGTCCATCTAGGTACTTTTTAAAGAACGTGGGGCAAACTGTCTCACCACCTTGCCAGGCAGTGTATTCCAGACCATCACCACCTTCTGAGTAAAAAAAGATTTTCCTCAAACCTTCATTCTTAACTTGTATCCCCTGGTATAGTCCTAAGATGTGTGGGTTAGGTTGATTGGCCATGCTAAAATTGCCCCTTTGTGTCCTGAGATGCATAGGTCAGAGGGATAAATATGTAGGGACACGGGGCTAGGCCTCAGTGGGATTGCGATTGTGGACAGTCGATGGGCCAAATAGCCTCTTTCTGTCTATAGGGCCAAATAGCCTCTTTCTATAGGGTTTCATTTTCTATAAACTGTAATTGACCCTTCAACTGAAGGAAACAGGTGCGCTCCCTTTCTATCCTGTACTTGCCCTTCATAATCTTGAACATCTCAAAGTAAGAGATGGTTTTCAGCCACAAAATTAGATTTTGTTTTGTAGTTTTTATTCTGTATTTGAAAAGTTTTCCTGATTTGAAAGTGGCCAAAGCTGATATGAATGCATAAAATAGGAAGTGCTTCACCCTTCAGGGCAAATGCCCTTCATCCTGATGAGCGTTAAATTTCGTGCAAAAAATAAAATACCTTTTAAGTTTTCTCTTCCTAAGTCTTTCATATGTAGCATTGAATTGAAAATGCAGATATTGATTATTCACCCACGCACAGCAGCACGATGCTATGATAATCCATTTGTACACATCACCTCAGCAGAGCTGTTCAGTTTTGTCAAGGTAGATTCACAAGCACAGGGAAAAAGTCATTAAAAAGATGTCACTTCAATAACTAGTGCTGGAGGTTTCATGAATTGCTAACATAGATAGCGTCCACTGTGTGTTTTAGATTTAAGTATGTATAGTGCAGCCAACTGATAACCACTTATGGCTTTGTTATATTTGTATTAAACAATAGCTATTCAGGCTGTGGTGGTAGAATATATATCAATGTCACTTGCCACTGATTCCAAAATGAAAAGCAATGATAGGAAAGTTAAATAGACATTCATCATTTACAGTTGAGTTATTTAAATAAGTCTGTATTTTTGACCTTCAGATGTTGTCCAAATTTACATTCCTTTGTATTAATTGCTTTACGATAAATCCTCATTATAACGATTCACGGCATTTTTATAACTTGGAAAAAAACTGTATTCGGTCAAGGCAAAAGTAGTTTGCTGCCCAGATTGCTTGGAACAAAGTCTTCTTTGCATTCTGACTGAACATTGAGACTATGCTGTAACAAACATTTCAATAGATCTTAAAAACTGCCCATTAGATCTTGACCTCGGAATGAATATAAGAAAGATTGATAGCTTATCTCCCAGGATACTGGTAGGATTTGCTCAGAAGCTTCCAGTCAAATTGAGGCTACACATAATCCTTTGCCTTTGGGAATGGTCTTCCTCAACATGCACACATACATGTCTGCGCAATAGCGAAATACCAAAAAAAATCAATGAAACTTTTTGACTTCCCCACCAAGTTTTGTTGAGAGGGCCCACGGTTTGTGCTACTGAAACATTGGCCAAGCTAAATTCACCCTCAGTGTACCCAGATAGGCGCCGGACTGTGGTATCTCAGGGACTTTCACAGTAACTTCAATGCAGTGTTAATGTAAGCCTACTTGTGACACTAATAAATAAACTTTAAACTTAAACTGAAAATCTTTGAAAGGTCTAAGGACAGCATTAGAACCAGATTAGCACATATTGAGTTTCAGTTTATTTTATTAATATCACAAGTAGGCTTACATTAACACTGCAATGAGGTAACTGTGAAAATCCCCTAGTCACCACACTCTGGCATCTGTTCGGGTATGCTGAGAAGAATGTATCATGGCCAATGAATCTAATCAGCATATCTTTCTGACTGTGAAGAAAACCAGAGGAAACCCATGCAAACACAAGGAAAATGTTCCGACTCCACAAAGACAGTGACTCAAACCGGGAATTGAACTCGGCACCCTGGTGCTGTGAAGCAGCAGTGCTGACTACTGTGCCATTATGCCTCCCTAGTTAATTATTAATTAATCAGGCCACTGCCTGAGGCAGGCAAACACAGGGGTCACTTAAAAGGCCCCACTTAAGAAAGCAGTGGCTGGGTCAGTAAGCTTTTCTGCGGCCATTTTCACTGCGTACCTGGCACAGATCAGCAGGACTAAGCCAGAAATCCCTTCTTCCGGAATGCCAGCGCTGTCTCTCGTCTTTTCTTTCCTAATTCCGACAATTCTATTTGTTGCCTCTCACATGTGCAGTTTTAGTTAGGAGCGTTGTGTTGGTGAAAAAGCACAAAGCGCCAGTTGGCTGTTCTAGAAAATTGTAAAATTGTACCTTTAAAGAATTCTCCAATGCTGCTGCATTCAACCATCAAGTCCTATCACCCTGCTCTATAAAATAACACTGATTTAGATCAATACTTACAAAAAAAGAGAGAAATGCTTTCTTCAAACCCAGTGGCGAGACAGGAGAATAATATTGCTTCAGGCTACAGTCTTTTTGGATTTTCTGAATATTTTCTCCTCCGGGCCTGTATTAATCTCATGGGAAATTAAGCAACTGAGTGCTCTCCAAAGGTGGTGGGATCATGGTAAGCGGGATTGCACAAAGACTGCAGTCAGAGAAATGGAATGTTTGGTGGAGATACAGGGCAGGAGGTGTTTGTGGAGATGGAATAGAGCTGAGGACGGATTTAAAGATGACAAATTTAATGAGGAATATGGAGCTGATGCAGATTAGGGGGATGAGTGTGATAGGTGAGTGGGACTTGGTGTAGGACAGGATTAATGCAGCAAAGTTAATGAATAATGGATAGCAAAGAAAAGGGAACAACTTAACTGGAGGCAATAAATGCTTGCATAATAGCTGATGAAGGGATTGAGGTAGGGTGGAGCCATTCAGTGCTGTGGATGTCAGAATAAGCAGTTAATTGGCCAGTTGGATGATGGAAGGATTGGAAAAGGATGTGGGAGGATAAAGGGATACAGAGCAGTGAGGTTAAATGCAAGTTGCATCAATTTATTCTCCGCAAATTTAAGCGGATTGAAAACTTTGCTAGCCATACAGTAACTCACTCATCCACCACCCCAATGTTCACAAAGTTACATTTGCTTCCAGTTATTCAACAGCTTGACTGTAACATTCTCATCCTCCATAGCCTTACCCCCTCCCTATCTTGGAACCTCCTCCACTCTCTACAACCCTCTAGAGATAGCTGCGTTCTTCCAATTCAGACTTTTCAATGATTGTGCAACCATTAGCTGCCTTAGCCCTAAGGTGCAGAATTTTCTTCTTAAACCTCTCCATTTGTCCTTTTTTACCATTCTTTAGGAACCTCCTGAAAACCTATCTCTTTGACAAAGTATTTGGTTACCTGCCCTAATATCTCGTTATATGCCTTTGTGTTAAATTTAGTATGATAATGCATCTTATAAGTGCCTTAGGTCATTTTACAATGTTAAAGACTTTGTACAGGTGCAGCTTATTTTTGTTGACTGTGTGCTTATAGTCATGGGCTAGGGTTAGGGTGCTAAATACTAACACAGATTGGCTGGGCTGCACAGCCTGCATTCGTGTTAAAACTTCCATTCATGTCTATGTTTCTGTGATGGAAAACATATTGGCCTTAAAAATAATAACTAAATTGCCTTGGACATAAAAGTTTCTGGGATTCAATTCAGCCCAAGAGAATGGAAAATGATCGAAATCCATGGCTAAGGAGTGAAATTTGTGGCAAGGTCTGTGTTTGATGACTTTGATTTTCTACATGTTGACCTGGAAGAAAATGAGATTGGGCAGCTATTAAACAATCAATTCTCGCAGAGACAACAAAGGAAAATCCAGAGAAATGAAGAAAGAGGGGAAAATCTGAGATCAATCAGTGAACATGTAAGGGCTGCATCCTTGTGGGTGGCACAATGGTTAGCATTGCTGCCTCACAGTGCCAGAGATCCAGGTTCGATTCCTGGCTTGTGTCACTGTCTGAGTGGAGACTGCATGTTCTCCCCATGCATGCATGGGTTTCTTCTGGATGCTCTGGTTTTCTGCCACAGTTCAAGGAAAGTTGCTGGTTAGGCACATTGGCTATGCTAAATTCTCTCTCAGTCTACCTGAATAGCCAGTGGACTGTGGCAACGAGGGGATTTTCACAGTAATTGCATTACAGTATTAATGTAAGCCTATGACAAGCTCCCTTTGGGTGGAGGGAACATCCCATCAGGAGATTGCCATGCACATCAAGTAAGCATTGAACAAGAAAGCAAGTGGAAGTCTGGATGGATTGAGATCCTGCCATGTTGAAATTCAAAAAAGACAAATTGAGTTCTTGGAATCTTAAGTTTGTACATAAAGTCTTTTGCCTTTAAGTATATCAGGGGAGCGTTTACTTAACATTATACAGTGGCATTTTATCCACCCACACCAAATACTTCTCTTATAAATTTAACTTCTATCATGACAGTTGCTATTGGCGGACCATTTCCATAACATCCATTCAACCTTCTCATTTTAATGTATTGTGGAACTTGAATGTCACATCAGACAAAGAGACTTAAACAACATCAAAGTCCAATGTCAAGTTTCATCCCAGAACATTAACATTGACGTACGCTCAATATTTCACTGGCTGAGACTGTCGCACTGCATTACATACAACATTGTCAACTTGCAGCCCAGGATTCAAAGAGGCAATAAATTGAGTTATGTAGAAAGCATTTTACATTTACACTCTACCTGTAAAGATTAATGATGAAAAGAAACTGTGCTCCTCAGCATGTTTGTGAAGTACTCGAAGTGAAAGTGCAGTTGGAATGGATTGCCAGTGTTATATCTCAGATTAAGTAACAAGTACTGGACTAGATTACACGCCTTTGAAGCATCTTTGAAAAGTTTTACTACCTTAAAGGAGGTATTTATATGCAAATTGCTGTTGTAAAATTCTACATTTTATAGCCTCCACCCCTTATAATGTGTCCCAGTGAGAGAAGTTATTTTGGATTGTGCATGACAGCTTTTTAAGAAAAATCTTTTTTTTGTGTACGTATTTCTTCTAGTAATTCTAAACTTTATTGTTTCTGTTAATATATTTCGCTTTATTAAAATAGTTATGCATTTGTACGGTTGTATTCTGTGGTGACTGAAGTGTGGCATGATAAAATTTAGTTATATGATGCAGATCAGGATGTTCAAATCATTTAAGCAAGGAGATAAGGAACTATAGACCAGTGAGCCTAATGTCAGTACTGGAAAGTTGCTAGAATTCATTATCAAGAATTTCATAACAGCGTTTGGAAAGCAGAGGTATAATCAACAAAGTCAGTGTGAATTTACAAAGGGGAAATCATGTTTGATGAATACTCTAGAGTTCTTTGAGGATGTAACTTGTAAAGTTATCCAAAGAGAATCAGTGGAGGTGGTTTATTTACACTTTCAAAAGGATTTCGACAAGGTTTCGTAGAGCAGATTACTATCTAAAGTTAAAGCACATGGGAATGCGGGCAGTATCTTGAGATGGATGAGATGGATCCAAAGTTTGTTAGCAGAAAGGAAGCAAAGTGTTGGCATAAATGAATTTTTGTCCAATTGGCAGGCAATGACTCGTGGGCTACTGCAGGGATCTGTGCTAGCACCCCACTTATTCACATCATATATTAATGAACTCGAAGAGGGAACTTAATATATTGGGCCCGATTTTACCATTTTCATTCTAAGTGCCAATTCTGGGCACGGTATAGATCTGACTTAGAAATCTGCTTTCAGGCACCCCCAGATGCTCTCAGCCATTTTCAGTCCAATTCACGCTGTGGGCAGGACTTAGCACTGCCGGAATAATTGGAGCTCTGAACTACGCATACACAGTTAGAAAAAAAATTGGAAAAAGCGCGCCCATTTCAGATCGCTCCCGAGCCAGAGAAAGTGGCCCAGGAGCGAAACGTGGGAGTGAGGGTGTATCTCAGGGTGTGGGGGAAGGCGGGTAAGATGTATCTTGAGGGGCATGGCAGATGGATCTCTGGTCTGGGGGGTGGGGGGGGGTGTGCCATTGCCACTCTGTGGGTGATCAGTGTGGGGGGAGGAGGGTAGGGTGGTGATCGGTCTTGGTGGTGGGGGGAGTGGATAAAGGGGACACACACACATCATTGGCCCCCTTATCCACACTGATCGCCACCCATGCTCTTCTCCCCTCCTGATTGTCTGCAAAATGGCAGCGGACCCCTCTGTCCCGCCCATGATCAGAGACCCATTTGTCCTCCCCCACAACGAGAGATCCACCTGTCCCCCCCGAACAGTGGTCCATTTGACCCTCCTCTCTCCTCACCCCTCATAATAATGATCTGGCCTCACACCCTCTCACCTCCATGACAACGAACTTGCCACACTCTCTCCCCACCCTCCCTCAAGAGAATGGTTTGGCCTCATTCCCCCTCCCTTCCAGAATATCATCTGACCCACCTCTTGCCCCCTCACCACCAGACAACAATCAGCTCTCCCTCCAGCATGGTGGAAGAGGGAGAGAGAAAGAGGAGCCAGACCCCGAGAGCTCTGTGTGTCTTCCCCCATGGGAGTTTACCATTTAATCCAAAACCTTTCCTCAATGGCTTAACAGGCAAACCGGTGATGGTGGAGTTAAAATGGGGAATGGAATACATGGGCTCCTTGGTATCAGTCGATGGATATATGAACATGCAGCTGGCGAACACAGAAGAATATATTGATGGCGCTTTAGCAGGTCACCTTGGTGAAATTCTAATAAGGTGTAATAATGCCCTGTACATCAGGGGAGTTGAGGAAGAGAAAGAAGATGAGCAAATGAGAGAATAACATTATTTTATATTGAAGAACAACAATGTGTAGAATTTTTGAGTACATTTTAAATATTCAGCCTTTCGAATACACTGTATTTGGATTTGCACTGACTAGTCAGGTGTTTGTACTGTGCTGCAAAGTGTAGATGACAAACTATAATTTAATTGTAGACATCTGTTCTAGTTTGACTCTGAATATGTTCAAATGTGAATTCAGGTGTAAGTTGAACCAATAAAATTAGTTTTCAATCTGAAAAATAGATACCGATCAGCCCTCCCCTCCACCACCAGACAATGATCAGCCCTCCCCCCGCCCTTGTCAGACATACATCTGATCTGTCTCCTCCTCCTCCTCCGCCCCACAACCAGACAATGATCTGGCCTCACTTCCCTCCTCCCCCTTCCAACCAGAGAATATTTGACTCGCCTCCGCTCCCACCCTCACTACTGATCTGAGTCAGCGAACAGTTGCAAACGCTGAACGCCCTCTTCAGAGGCTGGAACACCTGACTCAGACTTTTATTCAGCAGGTCCCTAAAACGCGGTTCCAGATCGGCGAACACGGGGGTAGGGGGAAAATGCTGAAAGAGTTGGGTGGGCAGTTCATTAATTCAATTTAAATGTACGCAGATGCATTTAAATTATCGTTGCGCCCCACGCACCATGGACATTCAGGTTCGGGCACAGAACGGATCCTAGCCATTCGCAGGTGTCAGTAAAGTGGTGATCTGCGTGGACTCGAGTGCATATTGCGAGAAAGGCCTCACACCTAACTTTACCACAATTTTGTGTCTGAAAACGAGCATAAATTATTGGTAAAATCAGGCCCATTATCTCCAAATTTGTAGACGATACAAAGTTGAGTAGAAGGATGAACTATGCAGAGGATGCAGAAATGCTTTAGCGTGACTTGGACAGGCTGAGTGAGCGGGCATCTGCATCGCGGATGCAGTATAATGTGGATAAATGTGAGGTTATCCACTTTATCAGCAAAAATAGGCAGGCAGATTATTACATGAATGGATGTTAATTGAGAGAGGTGGATACTTGGCAAGATCTTGGTATCTTTGTGTATCAGTACTGAAATTCAATGTGCAGGTACAGCAGGCAATAAAGAAGGCAAGTGAAATGTTGATCTTCATTGGGGGAGAATTTGAATGTAGGAGTAGGGATGTTTTATTGTAGTGGTATAGGGTGTTGCTGAGGCCACATGTGTATTGTGTGCAGTTTTGGTGTCCTTATCTGAAGAAGGATGTCCTTGCTATAGAGGGAGTACAGTGAAAGTTTACTAGGTAATTCCTGGGATAACTTGTCTGTCATATGAGGAGAGACTAAGCTGGTTAGGATTATAATCATTGACGTTTAGAAGACTGAGAGAATTACACGGAAACTTAAAAATTCTAACAGGGTTAGACATGGTGGATTCAGGAAAAATGTTCCTAATATTGGGGGAGTTCAGAACTAGGGTTCAGAGTTTGATTTGATTTGATTTATTATTGTCACGTGTAGTAACATACAGTAAAAAGTATTGTTCCTTGTGCATTATACAGACAAAGCATACTATTCATAGAGAAGGAGATGAGAGCTTGTAAAATGTAATGTTCTCATCATAGCTAGGGTGTAGAAAAAGATCAACTTAGTCAAGGTAAGTCCATTCAAACGTTTGACAGCAGTAGGGAAGAAGCTGTTCTTGACTTAGTTGGTACCTGACCTCAGATATTTGCATCTTTTTCTCCATGGAAGAAGGTGAAAGAGAGAATGTCCAGGGTGTGTGGGTTCATTATGCTGGCTGCTTTGCCGAGACAGCAGGAATCGTAGACAGAGTCAATGGATGGAAGACTAGTTTGCGTGATGGATTGGGCTACATTCATGACCTTTTGTAGTTCCTTGTGGTCTTGGGCAGAGCAAGAGCCACACTAAGCTGTGATACAACCAGAAAGAATGCTTTCTCTATGGTGCATCTGTAAAAGTTGGTGAGAGTCATAGTTGTTGTGCCAAATTTCTTTCGTCTTCCGAGAAAGTAGAGGCGTTGAAGATAAAGAGTAAAGGGTGAACCTTTTAAGAATGAGGTGAGAAGAAATTTCTTCACCTGGAGAATGGTGAATCTGTGGAATTCACAATAACAGAAAATGTTGTGATTTCAAGAAGAAATTAGATATAGCTCTTGAGGCTAAAGTGATCAGGCGAAGGGGGAAAGTGGGATCAGGATATTGGATTTGATGATCAGTCATAATCAAAATGAATGGCAGAGCAGACTCAAAGGGCCGAATGGCCTACCTCTGCTTCTGTATCCTATGTTTCCAGAACATACCTTGGAATCTTCTCCCAAGCGACGCTCGGATGCCTTGACCAAGGATCCACATCCAAGATTTTAACCTCTCTTTTTGATATTCCTTTGTCCTGGATTGCCATATGTATCCAAGCTTCCACATAATTTCTCAGGTACCCAGCCACACCAACAGAGCATCAATGTTTGACAAGCTATATTAAAGTGTCACCAAACTTGGGATCACCTCATTGTATGGCTTCTCACTAGCCGACATCTTCAGGTGTGCACTTTACAGCCTTTTCTTTAAATGTGGCCTCTCTCAGCTCCTTACCTTAACTTCCTTTGACTTCACATCTTCCTGAAACTTTCCTCTCTCCCATTCACTCATTTCAGGAACTTTCTGTTCTTTAGCTTGCGACTGGCTTCCTGCCCCTGTGCATTATCCTGCTTGTTCTGACAGTTTCTGTGAAATAGTTCTTGCCTCTGAGTTACCAGATTCCAAACTGAAGTTCAAATGTTTCTGCTTTTCAGTATGGACTTCAGGCTACTAATAAGTCTGTCTTTTTATGCCCTGTATTTGTTTTAAAGTTGTAAAATCTGCATTACAATGCAGGCAATGTTTAAAGTGAAACTGAATGTACAGATTTGCAGACACCTTTTTAATATGAAGCCTTCATATTAAGGGAAGTTTTTAACCCTTTCTTACCATGCAAATACAAGAACAAAAAGTAAGTTTACTGATGCTTGTACCTTTTTCCTAACACGCAATATAATCATAATTTAAATATCTTGACTTCCTAACATACACCATACTTCATAGAATAATAAAATCTGTAACATGCTGAAGGAAGCCATTCGGCCCATCGAGTCTGCACAGACTGCAATCCCACCCAGGCCCAATTCCCATAATCCCACATGTTTACCCTGCTAATCCTCTTGACACTAGGGTCAATTTAGTATGGGCAATCAATCTAATCCACACATCTCTGGACTGTGGGAGGAAATTGGAGCACCCAGAGGAAACCCACGCAGACATGGGGAGAACAAGCAAACTCCATCCATACAGTAACCTGAGGCTGGAACTGAACCCAGATTCCTGGTGAGGTAGCAGTGCTGAACACTGGGTCACCATGCCACCTATAGTTACTTACCCTGAATATTAGAATACAAGGTATATATTTTAATTTGTTTCATCTTTCTGAACTTGTATTATAGAATTTGCATTTGTTTGTTCAAATCCCATGGAATCCTGTGGCTTCATTCAAAAATCAAGCATAGAACATAGAACATAGAACACTACAGCACAAACAGGCCCTTCGGCCCACAAGTTGTGCCAAACACATCAAAACCTACCCAGCCATAGACCTATCTATAACCCCCAATCCCATTGGATCCCATATACTCATCCAGAAGTCTTTTAAAAGACCCCAGCGAGTTCGCCTCGACCACCACCGACGGCAGCCGATTCCATTCACTCACCACCCTCTGAGTGAAAAACTTTCCCCTAGCATCCCCTCTGTACTTGCTTCCCTGCACCTTAAATCTGTGCCCTCTTGTTGCGACCATTTCAGCCCTGGGAAATAGTCTCTGAGAGTCCACCCTATCTATTCCTCTCAACATCTTGTAAACCTCTATCAGGTCGCCTCTCAACCTTCGTCTCTCCAGGGAAAACAGTCCCAGCTCCCTCAACCTGTCTTCATAAGGCATGCCTCCCAATCCAGGCAACATCCTTGTAAATCTCCTCTGCACCCTTTCAATAGCTTCCACGTCCTTCCTATAGTGAGGCGACCAGAACTGCGCACAGTACTCCAAGTGTGGTCTGACAAGGGTCCTATAAAGCTGCAGCATTACCTCCTGACTCCTGAACTCAATCCCTCGATGAATGAAGGCCAGTACACCGTAAGCTTTCTTAACCACATCCTCCACCTGGGAGGCCGATTTGAGAGTCTTATGGACCCGGACCCCAAGATCCCTCTGCTCTTCCACACAGCTAAGACTCCTACCTTTGATAGTGTACTCATTCATCCCGTTGGATCTGCCAAAATGGACCACAACACATTTATCCGCGTTGAAGTCCATCTGCCACTTCTCCGCCCAGTCTTGCATCCTGTCGATGTCATGCTGCAACTTCTGACATCCCTCCAGACCATCCACAACACCACCGACCTTCGTGTCATCGGCGAACTTACTCACCCATCCCTCCACTTCCTCATCCAGGTCATTTATGAAAATGACAAACAGCAAGGGTCCTAGAACAGATCCCTGGGGCACTCCACTGGTGTGAATGTTGAATGTTGAATGTTGGCATCTTGAATGTTAGCCTTTATCTGTTTTCCTCAGAAGTTCATTGGTCCCTAACCAATTTCCCACCACATTCTAGGGTCTAATTGATGATCATAACAATGCATAAAGCCCTAATTGAGGCAATCAGCTTCTGCATGGATTTGAATTATTGCCAGAAATTTCTTAATTTGCCTGCATTATTGACCTGATCTTAATGATTGAAGACATAATGAGGAGTGTAAGTGTTTAAAAAATGTAGTAATCTGTTTCCATGTAAATTACTACATAAGTATTTCAGAGAAAATGAAATCCAACACCAGATGTACATGAAACAATAAATTCTGCCTGCATTGCAACAGCAAATGAAAATAAATTTGTTAAAGATCAATTGAATTTCAACCACACAGACTAATTTAGTCTTCCTTTTTAATCAAATTCAGAGCTTGTCATTTCTCTCAAAAAATGACATTGAAGCATAGAAATTTCATGCCATCACATCCATTTTACAGCCTTAAATGAACTCCTAAATATCCAACAGTATGCAAATGTTTGTGGGCTGAATGGCCTTTTCTACACTGTAGGGATTATATGATAATAATATATTGTGAGCAGGTCATAATTCTCGTGAGTCCCTCTGAGCATTTTCCAGTATCTCTGTAAAAAATGGCAGGTACGGTGGCCAGTGATGAGCACTGCTGACTCCCAAATCCAGGGACTCTGGTTCAATTCTGGCTTTGAGTGACTGTTTGTGTGGAGTTTGCACATTCTCCCTGTCTCTGCATGGTTTTCCTCCAGGTGCTCCAGTTTTTTTTCACTCACAGTCTAAAGATGTACAGGTTAGGTTGACTGTTGATGCTAAATAGTCCCTTTGTGTCCCAAGATGTATAGGTTAGGTGAATTAGCAATGTGAAATGTGTGGGGTTATGGAGATAAGGAGAGGCTGAGAACCTGGGTAAAATACGCTATCGGAGAGTTGGTGCAGATGCGATGGGCTAAACGGTCTCTTCTGTACTGTAGGGATTCTATGATCTGCACTGGAATTGTACCGTGTACCAAATCAGTCAATCCTCCTGCACTTGAAATAGCTGGAATTCTCTGGCCTTGCACATAGCTGGGATTCTCCATTCCTGCTGCAGTGAATGGAGTTTTGGCTGAGCAGCAAATTTTCCATTTTCATTGGCAGCAGTGGTGGGAGATTGAAATCTAAGCCCATATGTCTACAAGTAGAGGGCTTTGTTATTGTGCCCTTTTGCTAAATTACTTTGTGACTGCATTGTATCTCAATTGGTATTCTCAGGCACTTTGCAACTAAACCGCTGATCTGGTGATGGCTTTCTCTGGAAGGATATATTTCAATTATTGTATAAGCTTTTATTGAAGAGCTTGTGCACTCCATCCAGTTCTACATTAAATTCTGAGCCTTTTGCTGACTACTATTCACATGCTCCTTGATTCTGCAGAATAGAAATATCAAAAGATTTACAGCCCAGAATGAAGCCTTTTAACCCGTGATACCACTTTGGCTGAGAAAGAGTTAATTCCACCTTCCAAATCTTGAACCATAACTCTCTTGGTTACAGCACTTCAAATGCAGATCTAAGATTTTTAAATGTGGTAAGGTTCTGTCACTACCCAATTTCAGGCTGAGAGTTTCTGACTCTCCATCCTGAGGTAAAAATGTTAGTCCTCAACTCCCGTCTAACACTTTCTGATAGTTACTTTAAATCTGTGTGCCCAGTTATTGACCTCTCTGTTGATGAAAATAGTTTTTTCTATCGGCTTTATCAAGGTTCCTCATAATTTCATCCAGCTCAATTGTTACCTCAGTTAAGCCCCTTAGGTATCATCTTAGACCCAACCATCTTCAGCCGCTTCATCAATAACCTCTCCTCTGTCAAACACTCAGAATTGGGGATGTTTGCGGAAGATTATATAATGTTCATCACTATTTGCAACTCTTCTGACACTGAAGCAATTTGTATTCATGTGCACCAAGACCTGAACAATATTGGGCTTTGGTTGACAAGTGGAAAGTTGTGCCACACAAATGTCAGGCAATGACCATCCCCAACAAGAGAGAATCTAACAATGCCTCCTTGACATTCAATAGCACTAACATTGCTGAATCCCCAATATCCTGGGGCTTACCATTGACCTGAAATTTAACTGGACTAGGCATATAAATACTGTCGCTATAAGGGCACATAAGAAGCTGATAATTCTGTGAGGAGTAACTCCTCTCCTGACTCCCCAAAAGCCTGTCCATCATCTACAATTTTAAATCCAACCGATTTATTTGATAGTAAATTTGCGAGCTTTCAACACTCTGTGTCTTTGTCAGGCAAATGCAGTGTTCTGGTCTGCCTGGGTTTTTTGCTAACCCAGGCAGACCAGAACACTGCATTTGCCTGACAAAGACACAGAATGTCGAAAGCTCGCAAATTTACTATCAAATAAATCAGTTGGATTTAAAATTGGTGTTGCTAAACTGAGTTCTTACTACCCCAGTCCAACGCTGGCATCACTACATCATCATCTACAAGTCAGGAGTGTGATGGAACAATCTCTATGTTTATGTCCAATCTCCATGTCCATCTCCAATCGCCTTTAGTAAGGCATTTGATAAGGTGGCCCATGGAAGACTTCTACAGAAAATGCAGACGTATGGGATAGAGGGTGATTTAGCTAATTGGATTAGGAATTGGCTAGCAGATAGAAGACAGAGGGTGGTGGTTGATGGGAGATATTCATCGTGGAGTTCGGTGACAAGTGGTGTACCTCAGGGGTCTGTTTTGGGGCCCCTGCTGTTTGTAATTTTTATAAATGATCTGGATGAGGGTATTGAAGGATGGATTAGTAAATTTGCAGATGACACTAAAGTCGGTGGAGTGGTAGATAGTGAAGAGGGGTGTTATAGTTTGCAGAGAGACTTGGACAAGTTGCAGAGCTGGGCCGAGAGGTGGCAAATGGAGTTTAATGTGGAAAAGTGTGAGGTAATGCACTTTGGCAGGAATAACAAATGTGTAGAGTATAGGGCTAATGGTAGGATTCTTAATAGTGTTGATGAACAGAGGGATCTTGGTGTATTTGTGCATAGATCCCTGAAAGTAGGCAGTCAAGTCGATAAGGTTGTTAAGAAGGCATACGGAGTCTTAGCTTTTATTGGTAGGGGGATTGAATTTCGGAGCCGCAACGTCATGTTGCAACTGTACAAAACTCTAGTGCGGCCGCACTTGGAGTATTGTGTGCAGTTCTGGTCCCCACATTATAAGAAAGATGTGGAGGCATTGGAGAGGGTACAGAGGAGGTTTACCAGGATGTTGCCTGGTATGGAGGGCAGGTCTTATGAGGAGAGGCTGAGGGATTTGAGGTTGTTTTCGTTAGAAAGGAGGCGGCTAAGAGGAGACCTTATCGAAACATATAAGATGATTAGAGGTTTAGATAGGGTGGACAGTGATAGCCTTTTTCCTAGGATGGAGAAAGCTAGCACGAGGGGACACAGCTTTAAATTAAGGGGTGATAGTTATAGGACGGATATCAGAGGTAGGTTCTTTACCCAAAGGGTGGTTCGGGAGTGGAATGCCCTGCCTGCAGCGGTTGTAGATGCGCCAAGTTTGGTGGCGTTTAAGAGGTTAGTTGATAAGTATATGGAAGAGAAGGGAATGGTTTAGTTTGGAGGGGCATTGCTTTTTATATTGGTCGGCGCAACATCGAAGGCCGAAGGGCCTGTTCTGTGCTGTAATGTTCTATGTTCTATGTTCTATGTTCTATGTGGCTAGATGAGTGCAGTTCCAGCAACACTCAAGAAGCTTCGTGCCATTCAGGAGAAAGAAGTCTGCTTGATTGGCACCCATTCCACCACTTTCTCCCTCCACCACTGACACCCATTTGCAGAATCGTGTACCATCTATAATATGCACTGTAAAATCTCGCCAAGATAAATTTTCAATCATCTCTGAACCTGAGACCTCTACTAACTAGAAGGATAGGGGTGGCAGATGCATGGGAACACCATCACCTGCAAATTCCTTTCCAAATAACACTAACCATCCTGACTTGGACTATAGCAACATTCCCTTGCTGGCACTGGATCAAAATCCTGGAACTTCCCAACAGCACTGTGGGTGTACCGACACCATATGGAATGAGCGGTTCAAGAAGGCGGCTCACCCCCATCTTCACGAGGGCAATTGAGGATTGACAATAGATAAACAACGGCACCTTATCCCATGAATAAATTTTTAAAAATTACAGTGAAGCCTCAGCAAGTCTGATCTCGGAAATCTGTGAATGTGTTATCTCTGCTGCCTGAAATGTGATGTTGAACTCTCAGAAGGATACTGATTGCACGTATCAATATATTATGTTCCTGTGGGAGGCCATTTAGATGTTGCAGCAGTGAAAGGAATCTGATATTGTTCCCGTGGTTACCAGCAGTTTCCAGCAGAAGTCAAGAGAATTGCAGGCTTTTGTTAGCTTTGCCTTTGCCTGCCAGGACAGATGTCCAGTGGTGCAGTTGATGGCTCTCTCAATGGTTGGCAGGTTCATATTCTTTAATATCTGACCATTTGCAATGGGTCATTCTTTGAAATGATGCGTGCCATATGTTTCAATCTCCAAGCATAGCACATAAGCTATTTGTAGCCTGATTTAGAAAGCCCCCAATGGATAAAAAGTTATATTTTTCTTCATAGTCCAGAACACGGAAGCATCGGTTCCTTCACACAGTAGGATAGCAACTAATGGAACCAGGGTTACAGTAATCCTCTCTTACCACCTCCACTCTGGATGTCAGCGAAATCTGCTAGCCAACTTCTTATTGTAAACCTGCTAGAAGAGTGAGGAGAAAATTCCTGCATACTGCAAATTTATTGTTTTTTGCAGGTTTAATGTTTATTACTGCCACTAGTAGGCTTACATTGACGCTGCAATGAAGTTACTGTGAAAATCCCCTGTTTGCCACAGTCTGGCGCCTGTTTAAGCACTCTGAGGGAGAACGCAGCATGGCAAATGCTTCTAACCAGCACGTCTTTCAACTGTTGGAGGAAACCGGACCGCCCAGAGGAAACCCACGCAGACACAAAGAGAATGTGTGGACTCCGCACAGACAGTAACCCAAGCCAGGAATCGATCCCAGGTCCTTGGCACTGTGAGGCAGCAGGGCTAACCACTGTGTCATCGTGCCACCCAGATCTAGGGAGGTAGGATACAATAACAACAGTAAATCTTATATGACATGTAACCAATGCAACAAAACATATTTACAATATTCTTAATATTTACAATATTCTTAATACAGGCTGCCTGTCATGGAGTCCACATTGTGGAAAGATAGATTAGTCTCCAAGGCTTTTGAGGTTGGCAATGTGATCCTTTAAAGATAAAAGCACTGATTTAGTTCACTGTAATGAGGAAGGTACAAGTGTAGATAGATGAGGTATTGGTGAGATCAACTATAGTTTCAGTTTAGGTATTTTGTGGGATAGTTCTGTTGGAAATTGAATAAGTTTGGTGAGTGCATAGCGTTAGCCTGAAATATCCTCCGTGCCAACATCAACATGCTCACATTTCCTGCAAATTCATTTAGATCACGCTCAAAGGTGAAGTGGGCAGAAATCAGTGTAAACAGTCTGAATCTGAAGAATATGTTCTGAATCAGGAAAGGTAAAATTTCAACTCATAACCATCACTCATGCACATTAGGCAGAGCATGTTTAATCTCTTGCAGTTGAGGAAGCTTTTCAATTTTAATGGTGACATAATTATGCCATAAAATTGTCACCAAGGAAACAGAGAATATAGATGCTGGTCTCACTGAGGATAAGTTACATAAAAATATATGCTCAATTTGAATAGAACATCAAGGGATGAATCTTAATTCCTCAAAATGGTTGTGGTTAGATCAGAGATTATGGCTGGAATTTTACTGCCCCGCCCACAGATGAGGGGCAGATTATGAAGAGAGGTCCATTGACCTTGGGCGGGATTTGATGGTTTCCAGATGAGTGAAGCTGTAAAATTGCACCCCAAAAGTTTGAACAAGGAACCCCACAAACATTGAATCTGTTCGCTTCCTGTTTGAATGAAGGCAGGATGAGGAGTGGACAATCAATCCACTCAAAGAGGCACAGTGATCGTTAGAATATTCTTCATGTTAATGATCATTGGTCAAAAATTAATGTGGTAACAGTGGACTTGCTCACCGGTTGGAGAACCATTGGGAACCTTGCGTTAGTTCCGTAGTGGAGACCCAACTCATTTTCCTGGATTCCTAACTATAAAACAACACTCTCACATGATATGACCTTCAGGCTAAAAATCCAAGCTTAGAGAAATTATTCTGGCTCCTGCTGGTCCTGAAATTTTGGCCTTGAGTTGAATTTTGATTGACAAGATTGGCTTGCAGTGAAGCAGGGAGCCATTTGGTGAAAGCCATAGGAACAGTTAAGGAGAATGAATGAGCTAGTACAAATAAATAAAATCTTTCCCAGCACTGTTTCCTAAGAAATATTTTGGGCATAACGTGAAGCAGAATATCAAAATTATTTTCTATATTTATTCATTTTTTTCCTCTTTAAGAGAATTTCTCTGCAATAATTGTTAACAATTGTAAATAATTGTTAATGGGGGTGGCACAGTGACGCAGTGGTTAACACTATTGCCTCAGTGCCAGAGATCCAGGTCCAATTCCTGGCTTAGGTCACTGTCCGTGCAGAGTCTGCACATTCTCCCCATATCTCCATGGGTTTCCACCAGGGGCTCCAGTTTTCTCCCATATTCCGAAGATGTGCTGGTTAGGTGCATTGGCCATACTAAATTCTCCCTCAGTGTACCCAAACAGATGCCTGGAGTGTGGCAACCAGGAGATTTTCACAGTAAATGCATTGCCGTGTGAATGTAAACCTATGTGTAACCAATAAATAAACTTAGCTTAAAAAAGTAGGGCTATTCTATAGGCCAATTAAATTCTTTTCAGTTGATAATCTTATACTGGGAATCCTTAAAAAAATTACTTTTCGAGTCATTCATTAAAATCTTTTTATATCCTGGGGTGATTACATATCAAGAAGGAATGAGGGATTTTCTCATTCATAAACTCTTCTGCTATACAACATTAAAGCAAGCCTTTCGTCATGAAGTAAGATTACTCTGAATGCCAGCACTCTATTTAACAAGATTGAACCAAGTATTGGGATTTTCTTTATGTATGTGGTGAAGTTTAATGTTTCTGTTTAAACATAATCACCTAGCATGTTAATCAGACCCAATGTGCAGTTAATGTGGGGAAATGTCAAAGGTTTTGCCAAGCTGCTAACATTGGTTTTAGTCCAATTCCCAGCACACCAGAATATTGGATATAATCCTTCATAAAAGGGAGGCCATGGCCTAGTGGTATTATTACTGGTCTATTAATCCAGAAACTCTGCTAATGTTCTGGGGACCTGAATTCGAATCCCAACATGGCAGGGGGTAGAATTTGAATTCAATAAAAAAAATCTGAAATTAAGAATCTACTGATGACCATGAAGTCATTGTTAATTGTCAGGAAAAACCCATCTGGGTCCTTAATGTTCTTTTGGGAAGGAAATCTACTGTCCTCATCTGGTCTGGCCTACATGTGAGTCATGGGCCACAGCAGTGGGGTTAACTCTCAACTGCCCTCCAAGGACACCCCATGTCCTAGGAGTGAATGAAAAAGAACATTAAAAAAGCTACAGAATAATTTGATCTCAGGAACAGGGATACTGAAGCTGAGTAAATACTTCAATGTATTTATTAAAGTCTGAATCTGCCAGCGCAAAGTCCTAAGCATAAAATACCCCAAATCTTTTTAGATGTCGATAATTTTGTATGATTGTTTGTGCTGTTACAATTCATAGCAGATGTCAAGTGCATTCACACCCAAAAAGTTTATCTTCAAAGCTAAAACTAATGCTGGGCCTTCAATGTGAATTGGGTATTAAAACCAAAACTGACTGGGGAATGAAGGTGAGAGACACTCCCACGGCCAGGGACTCTCTCTGACTGTTTCAGTGATGTGGAGGTGCCAGTGTTGAACTGGAGTGGGTATAGTAAGAAGTCTCACAACACCAGATTAAAGTCCAACAGTTTTATTTGGAATTAAGAGTTTTTGAAGTGTTGCTTATCATCAAGACTCACCTGATAAAAGAGCAGCACTCTGAAAGCACATGGTTCCAAGCAAAGCTGTTGGACATTAAACTGGTGTTGTGAGACTTCTTGCTGTTTCTCTTTGGTTTCAGTTCAAACTCTATCTCCAGACAGGACCCGGTGCCACAGTTCTTAGATAAATATACGAAAAGGTGTACGAAAAGAGTTGATTTGCTGGTTAAGAAGAAAAAGGAGGCTTATGTCAGGATGAGGCTTGAAGGCTCAGGTAGTGCAATGGATAGCTATAGATTAGCTAGGAAGGAGGTAAAAAGTGAATTGAGGAGAGCTAAGAGGGGACACGAGAAGCTGTTGGCTGATAGGATTAAGGAGAATCCTAAAGCTTTCTTTCGATATGTTAAGAATAGAAGATTGGTTAGGGCAAGATTAGGGCCAGTCATAGATAGCAGTGGGAAGGTGTGCGGGGAGCCTGAAGAGATTGGCGAGGCACTGATAAATATTTCTCTTCGGTATTCACGCGAGTGCTGGAAATGTAGCTGTGGAGAGCACTGAGGTACAGGGTTGCATATTGGGGAGTATTGTAGTAGATAGGGAGGATGTGTTAGAAATTCTCGAGGGTTTGAAGTTGGATAAGTCCCCTGGGCCGGACGGGATTTACCTAGGATTCTCTGGGAGGCAAGAGAGGAGATTGCAGAGCCTCTGGCTCTGATCTTCAGGTCCTCGTTGGTTACGGGTGTGGTTCCGGAGGACTGGAGGTGGCGAATGTGGTCCCATTGTTTAAGAAGGGGAAGAGAGACCTTCCTGGGAATTATAGGCCAGTGAGTCTTACTTCTGTTGTGGCAAGGTATTGGAGAGAATTATTATGGATAGGATTTATAGTTATTTAGAGAGAAATGAATTGATTGGGGATAGTCAGCATGGTTTCGTGAAGGGTAGGTCATGCCTTACTAACCTCATTGAGTTTTTTGAGAAAGTGACCAAAGAGGTGGATGGGGGTAAGGCGGTTGATGTAGTATATATGGACTTTAGTAAGGCGTTTGATAAGGTGGCCCATGAAGACTTCTACAGAAAATGCAGATGTGTGGAATAGAGGGTGATTTAGCTAATTGGATTAGGAATTGGCTGGCAGATAGAAGACAGAGGGTGGTGGTTGATGGGAGATATTCATCGTGGAGTTCGGTGACGAGTGGGGTGCCTCAGGGGTCTGTTTTGGGGCCCCTGCTGTTTGTAATTTTTATAAATGATCTGGATGAGGGTATTGAGGGATGGATCAGTAAATTTGCAGATGATACTAAGTTGGTGGTGTGGTAGATAGTGAAGAGGGGTGTTTTATTTTACAGAGTGACTTGGACAAGTTGCAGAGCTGGGCCGAGAGGTGGCAAATGGAGTTTAATGTGGAAAGTGTGAGGTAATGCACTTTGGCAGGAACAATAATGTGTAGAGTATAGGGCTAATGGTAGGGCTCTTAATAGTGTTGAGGAACAGAAGGATCTTGGTGTATGTGTCAATGATCTGAAAGTAGGCAGTCAAGTGGATAAAGTTGTTAAGAAGGCTATGGAGTCTTAGCTTTTATTGGTAGGGGATTGAATTTAGGAGCCGCAGTATCATGTTGCACTGTACAAAACTCTAGTGCGGCCGCACTTGGAGTATTGTGTGCAGTTCTGGTCGCCACATTATAAGAAAGATGTGTAGGCATTGGAGAGGGTACAGAGGAGGTTTACTAGGATGTTGCCTGGTATGGAGGGCAGGTCCTATGAAGAGAGGTTGAAGGATTTGAGGTTGTTTTCGGTAGAAAGGAGGCGGCTAAGGGGGGATCTTATTGAAGCATATAAGATATTAGAGGTTTGGATAGGGTGGACAGTGATAGCCTTTTTCCTAGGATGGAAAATCTAGCACGAGGGGACACACTTTAAATTAAGGGGTATGAGTTATAGGACGGATATCAGAGGTAGGTTCTTTACTCAAAGAGTGATTAGGGAGTGGAATGCCCTGCCTGCAGCTGTTGTAGATGCGCCAAGTTGGTGGCGTTTAAGAGGTTATTGATAAGTATATGGAAGAGAAGGGAATGGTTTAGTTTGGAGGGGCATTGCTTTTATTTTGGTCGGCACAACATCGAAGGCCGAAGGGCCTGTTCTGTGCTGTATTGTTCTATGTTCTATGTTCTATATCTTTAAATAACAGTTACCATTCAAAATAAAACAAAGCTGGTTATTTCAAATGTATTTAGTCGTTCTCGTATTGCTCTACTTCCCTCTTGAATGTGAAGGAGGGTAATGATATATCTTTTAAACTCAATGAGCTTTATTTGGTATCAGCTGAAAAACTCAAGGTTAAACCTCTTTGACACGGCTGAATATATCATGATAAATTATTCATATGTAGTATGGAGTATCGTTTTTCTATTTTATTTTTCTTCATCTTCTACGCATTTCCTTCAAGGTGCTTAGGAGAAAATACTTAAATGCTTACGTCCAAATGTGAGATCCAAATTGAATTGAAAGCCTAAAGAGGTCCTTCAAAGTTTGCTTTGAATATGAAATTAGAAAATAAATTGAATTTTTTGCCATTAGTTCTTGAATTGACCCATCATTCACAACTGAGGTGGCCTACCTAGTGTTGTGAATCCATTGCCTTTGCAAAATTCAACCTGTTCCAAGTAGTGCCTAAAAGTACAGCCCGTTTATCTATAATCTATTATTGGGTCCCGCTCATTTGCAGTCACTCTACCCAACGCTTCTGTTATCACTCTGTTCAGAAAATAGACGAAGAATGCTCTGGGTGCAACGGGGGCACAGTGGTTAGCATTGTTGCCTCACAGCGCCAGGGACTTGGGTTCAATTCCTGGTTTGGGTCATTGTCTGTGTGGAGTTTGCACACTCTCCCTGTGTCAGCGTGTGTTTCCTCCAGGTGCCCTGGTTTCCTCCCAAGATGTGCGGGTTAAGTGCATTGGCCATGGTAAATTGTCCGTTAGTGTCAGGGAGATAGGGTAAATGCATGGGGTTTACCCCATGGGGGTGGGGGGGGGGGGGGGGGGGGGGGAGTTGTGGTCAGTGCAGACTCAATGAGCTGAATGGCCTCCTTCTACACTGTAGAATTCTGTGTCTAATGTCCAAATAGTGAGTTCCAGTGAACATCCTGCATCTTTCTCTGACATGGACCTTTGCATGTAGGGACAGTACCACTTGAAAATCATGCACTAAGCATTTTAACAAGTCAATTTTAACTTTTGTGATCCAGAGAGTAAATCTCAGTTTTCTGTAACAAGACTAAGAAGACCTGACCTTCCCCAATGCTCTCCATTCATGTTTATTTGTCAGTTAGTCTAAATAAAGTTACAGGGATTTAGTAAACTGTTACTGGTTTCATTAAAATTATAATGAAATGAGAATTATGTGGTTATACTGGGACGATACAGTAAAGTAAAGCACAACCAAATGGTGAAGAGTGGATACTAATTCTATGATTTAAAACAAGGGTAGAAGGTCAGCATAATCCGCTTGAAAGAGCAAAGAAAAGCACAGCGCAGGAACAGCCCCATTAGCACTCCAAGCCCATACTGATCATGATGCCCGAACTAAACTTAAAAAAAATCTTCTGTCCTCACTCGGGCCATATCCCTCTCTTCCCTCTCTATTCATGTTCCCATCCAAATGCCTCTTAAGTATTGCCAATGCGCCTGCTTCCATCATTGCCTCTGGCAGCATGTTCCAGCACCTACCACTCTCTGCATGAAAAACTTCCATGTGAGATGCCAACATTGGACTGGGGTGAACGCAAGAAGAAGTCTCACAACACCAGGTTAAAGTCTGACAGGCTTATTTGGTAGCACAAGCCACTAGCTTTCGGAGTGCTGTAGGAGTGATGAAGGAACAGCAATGAAGGGGCAGTGCTCCAAAAGCTAGTGGTTTGTGCTACCAAATGAACCTGTTGGACTTTAACCTGGTGTTGTGAGATTTCTTACTGTGAAAAACTTACCCCATACATCTCCCTTAAACTTGCTCCCTCTCACTTTGAACCTGTGCCCTCTTGTAATTGACTCTTCCACCCTGGGAAAAAGCCACTGACTACCCATCCTGTCTATGCCTCTCATAATTTTGTAGATGTCTATCAGGTCTCCCCTGTCTTTCCAGTGAAAACAATCCTAGTTTATTCAACCTCTCCTCATAGTCAACACTCTCGAGATCAGGCAACATCCTTGGTTAACCTTCTCTCCAACTCTCCACTTCATCTATTCTTTGTGCCTTCTGACGCACAGAAATGAGACCAGGAAGCTCCAACTAGAGACCTCTCCTCATAGCAACATCCTGGTGAACCTTCTTTGCACTTTATCCAAAGCTTCTGGTTAGTGCGGTGACCAGACCTGCATGTAAGGCTTAACACATTGGAAGACATGGGTCTGTCAGCCTTAATTCCTACCCCAACCCAAACCCACTCATCTCTAACACATCACCCACCTCCCAATAACTCCAGTGACTTTGATCACTTGAAATAATACATATGTATAAATAATATACATTCTATATAGTGTTGGTGGTATGCTGATATGAAATAACACAGTTTCACCCAGTATTTTTTTAATTTTGCTGTTTTCTATGGTTAAATTATAATTTCATTGAAGTCACGATTACATTGCGTTTAGTTTGTTGGTATCTTTGCCGCAATATGTAATAGTTACATTGATTATAGTTGAGAAGACAACTGTGCAAACAGAAATATGATTTAACACAGCTTGGGGAGGAGTTTAATAAAACCTAACTGTAGGTTTATTTCAATTGATAGAATTAATAAGGATTATTATCGTAATGTAGTAATTAAGTTGTCACCCAGAAAAATTATGCAGAATGTGAAACAGCTTACACAAGTTGAAAATATTTTGCTGTCAAACATATTTTGGGATTAATTATTTATACATTTTGTGAGCTAGTTGCTCCCATTACTGGAGCAAAGATGGGTGGGTGGAAATTGTTAGTTTCCCAAGGCTGGTGTAAATCTGGAGAGATGGGTCTAAGATCCAGTTGGTGTTGGTTCTCAGGGAGCTTGTTGCTGAAGCCGAGGGTCAGGTTGGCCCAGGTCTGGCACTGCTTCTGTTTCTTCTGAATATTCTTTGTACACATCGATGTACTTTGTAAAAAAAAACTGGTGGCAGTTTTGGTGGCAGCCGCTCATTTGGCCACGTCGCCTTAGGGTGGCATGGTGGCACAATGGTTAGCACTGCTGCCTCACAGCGTCAGGTACCCAGTTCGATTCCCGGCTTGGGTCACTGCCTGTGCGGAGTCTATATGTTCTCCCCGTGTCTGAGTGGTTTCCTTTGCATACTCCGGTTACTCCCAGCAAAGACGTACTGGTTAGGTGCATTGGCCATGCTAAATTGTCCCTGAATATATCCGAGCAGATGCCAGAGTGTAGCGACTAGGGGATTTTCACAGTAACTTCATTGCAGTGTTAATATAAGCCTACCCCTGACACTAATAAACGTTACAATGATAGACAATTCTGTTTTAGGGAGGAGTTCTTAAATAGACTTTAGGCCCCTTCTTAACATATGCCGGGGTCTAATGCATGATTTAGGCTGACAACAGTGATGCCATAAGACCAGGTGATATAGGAGCAGAATTAACTATTCAGCCCATTGAGTTTGCTCCACCATTCAATCATGGCTGATGTGATTCACATTCCTATTCTCATGCCTCCTCTCTGTAAACTTTGATTCCTTTATTGATCAAGAACCTATCTATCTCTAGCTTAAAGACACTTAGTGACCTGGCTTCAACAGCCCTCTATGAGTTCCACAAATTCATCACCTTCTGGCTGAAGAAATTCTTCCTCATTTCAGTTTTAAAGGAGCATCCCTCCACTCTGAGGTTGTTCCCTTGAGTTCTGGTCTTTCCCATTAGTCGTAGTCATATAGTCATAGAGATTTACAGCATAGAAACAGGCCCTTCAGCCCAACATGTCTATGCCATCCCTTTTTTCAAAACCCCTAAGCAAATCCCAATTGCCCGTATTTGGCCTATATCCCTCTATACCCATCTTACCAATGTAACCATTGAAATGCATTTAAAAGGCAAAATTGTAGCTGCCACTATTACTAACTCTGTCAGCTTGCTCCAGACATTCACCACCCTCTGTGTGAAAAAATTGCCCCTCTGGACCTTTCTGTGTCTCTCCCCCCCACCACCCCCTCACCTTATGCCCTCTAGTTTTAGACTCCTCTACCTTTGGAAAAATATATTGACTACCTGGCTGATCTGTGGCCCTCATTATTTTATAAACCTCTACAAGCTCACTCCTCAGCCTTTTATCCTCCAGAGAAAGTAGTCCCAGTCTATCCAATTTCTCTTTATAACTCAAACCATCAGGTCCTGGTGGCATCCTAGTAAATCTTTTCTGCACTCGTTCTAGTTAAATAATATATTTTCTGTAATAAGATGATCAGAACTGTACACAGTATTCCAAGTGTGGTCTTATCAATGTCTTATACAACTTCAACAATATGTCCCAACTACTGTATTCAATGTTCTGACCAATGAATCCAAGCATGCTGAATGCCTTCTTCACCGCTCTGTCCATTTGTGACTCAACCTTCAAAGAGCTATGAACGTGTACCCCTAGATCTCTTCATTCTGTAACCCTCCTCAGTGCCCTACCATTAACTGAGTAAGTCCTGACCTGGTTCAATCTACCAAAATGCATCTCCTCGCATTTATCTAAATTATCTAAAGTCGTCAGTCCACTGGCCCAATTGATCAAGATCCCGTTGCAATTGGAGATAATTCTCTTCACTGTCCACACTGCCACCAATCTTGTTGTCATCTGAAAATTTACTAATCATACTTCCTATATTCTCATCCAAATTATTAATATAAATGACAAATAACAGTGGACTCAGCTCCGGTCCTTGAGGCACACCGCTGGTCACAGGTCTCCAGTTTGAAAAACAACCCTCTACAACCACCCTCTGGCTTCTATCAAGGAGTGTAGATGCCAGCATTGGACTGGGGTAAACACAGTAAGAAGTCTCACAATACCACATTAAAGTCCAATAGGTTTATTTGGTAGCAAATGTCCTAGTAGCGTTTGCTACCAAATAAACCTGTTGGACTTTAATCTGGTGTTCTGAGACTTCTTGTCCTGTCAAGAAGCCAATTTTGTATCCATTTTGATTCCTCACCCTGGATCCCATAAGATTTAACCTTATGCAACAGCCTACCATAAGATACCTTGTCAAAGGCCTTACTAAAGTCCATGTAGACAACATTGATTGCACGAACATCATCTACATCTTGGTTACCCCTTCAAAAAACTCAATCAAATTTGTGAGACATGATTTTCTACTCACAAAGCCACGCTGACTGTCCATAATCAGTCCATGCATCTCTAAATGCCTGTAGATCCTGTCTCTCAAAATACCTTCTAACAACTTATCCACTACAGATGTGAGGATCATCAGCCTGTGATTCCCAGGTTTTTCCCTGTAGCTCTTTAACAAAGACATAAACCTCCAACCTATAGATTCTCCAACCTGTAAGTACCTGTAGATCCTGTCTTTCAAAATACCTTCTAACAACTTACCCAACAGTGGAAACATTCTCTCTAAGCCTAGGGTTCTCAGTATTTGATAAGTTTCAATTAGATCCCCCATCATCCTTCTAAACTCCATCACATATAGACCCAGACTCCTTAATCGCTCCTCATCTGACAAACCTTTCATTCCTGGGATCATTCTTGTGAACCTTCTCTGGACTCCCTCCAAAACCAGCACATCCTTCCTTACGTATCAGCCCAAAATTATTCCAGTATTCCAAATGAGGACTGACCAGAGCCTTACACAGCTGCAGCAGTACATCCCTCTAAGGCTTCCAAAGTAAAGTTAAATTGAACATCTTCCAGATGCCATTCAAGGACGGGGGGTTAACCCCAAAATAGACTTCTGTATCTCTATTGTCTCCTCAGAAAGTGGATCCAGTAAAGTCTGATTTAAACCTTTGAAAGTACGTTACTTATCGAAGGGCTGAGTGCTTACTCCTGCTTCTAGTGTCTATGTTTATATCAATTGCTATATTAAATCTATCAGAAAGATGAACGGATAAATAATATATTCAGTTCACCTATATAGGTTAACCTCTGCTACCGACCTCTCACAATCGTTGGTATTTATACCATTCTTGCAATCAGTTGCAACCTGACCTTTGCAACCGGAATCTCAAGATGTGTAGCTGTTATCCAACAGCAGGAGGCTGGAGAAGATAAGGTTGATTGGTTATTGTCAGCTTGATGGGTTTCGACCGGGGGTTGGGGGTGGGTGTTAAACAAGGCTAATAAGCTATGTGCAGCATATCTCAACAAATTAAATTCTTTATAAGACACGACATTGTCCAGAATGTACACTGACTAAGATAAAGCTGGTCAACCACAAATAGTTTATCTCAACAATGCATTCTTACCTAGTTATTTTAAAGGTATTATTCAGGACTGTGATAGCTGGGCTGAGCACAGTTTATTTCAGTAACTGTTTCATCACCAGGCACTGTAATTAAATTATACATGCATTTGATTTGATTTGATTTGATTTATTATTGACACATGTATTAACAACAGTGAAAAGTCTTGCTTCATGTGTGCTATACAGACAAAGCATACCGTTCATTGAACATAAGAACATAAGAACTAGAAGCAGGAGTAGGCCATCTGGCCCTTCAAGCCTGCTCCGCCATTCAATAAGATCATGGCTGATCTGAAGTGAATCAACTCCACTTTGTTGCTTTCTCCCTATAACCCTTAATTCCCTTGTCTATCAGAAATCTACCTATATTCAACAAGGTAGCCTCTACCATTTCAATGGGCAGAGAAGGAAACGAGAGTGCAGAATGTCATGTTATAGTTTTAGCCAAGGTGCAGAGAAAGATCAACTTAATGTGAGGTTAAGTCCATTCAAAAGCCTGACAGCAGCAGGGAAGAAACTGTTCTTCAGTCAGTTGGTATCTGACCTCAGACTTTTGTACCTTTTTCCCAAAGGTGCAAGAGAAAATGTCCAGGATTAATCCTTAATTATGCTGGCTACTTTGCCAGGGCAGCAGGAAGTGTAGACACAGTCAGTGGATGGGAGGCTGGTTTGAGTGATGGACTGGGCTACATTTCCAACCTTTTGTAGTTCCTTGTAGTCTTGGGCAGAGCAAGAGCTGTTCCAAGCTATGATACAACCAGAAAGAATACTTTTTATGGTGCATCTGTAAAGGTTGGTGAGATGCATAGCTAACATGCCAAATTTTCTTAGTCTTCTGAAAAAGTAGAGGCATTGGTAGACTTTTTAAACTATAGTGTCAGCAGGAGGGCATCAGGACAGGTTGTTGGTGATCTGGATACCTAAAAAATTGAAGCTCTCGACCGTTTCTATTTTGTCCCCATTGATGTAGACAGGAGCTTGTTCTCCTTTACACTTTCTGGAGTTGATAACAATCCCCTTCATTTTGTTGACTTTGAGGGAGAAATTGTTGCTGAATGAGTTCACCAGATTCTTTATCTCACTCCTATACTCTGTCTTGTCATTGTTTGAGATCCACTACAGTAGTGTCGTCAGCAAACTTGAAAATTGAATTGGAGGGTGAATATGGCCACACAGTCATAAGTGTATAAGGAGTATAGCAGAGGACTGAGAACACAGCCTTGTGGGGCACCGGTGTTGAGGATGATTGTGGAGGAGGTGTTGTTGCCTATTCTTACTCATTGAGGTCTGTGAGTTAGGAAGTTCAGTATCCAGCATCAAATCTTTATTAATTCTTTCTTGAACCTACTTTGTCCTGTTCGTTCTTGTAGCCACTGGGACTTGAACTACCCTTCCATTTGCTGATATGAGTCTACTACCTGGCTGTCCTGGTTTTGCTTCTGATCCTCCAGCTCAAACCCATTGAGGCCAGAAGCGTGGATGGTCAAATCATAACTGCTGGCTAGGGAGCATTAAAATCCCAGCTTATAACTTGGGGGAAGCAATCATGAAGCTGGACATCATCCAGGAGAAAGCAGCCTGCCTGATTTGCACCATATCCACAAACATCCAGTCCCTCCACCATCGAGGTACACACTGCTAGTACTGAGCAACCTACAAAATGCGTGGCAGCAACTCATCAAAGATCCTGTGACAGCAACTTCCCACCCCATGACCACTTTCATCTAGAATTACAATGGCAACAGATACACGGGAATACCACACCTGCATGTTCCCCTCCAAGCCACTCACCATCCTGACTTGGAAATATATTGCTGTTCCTTCGCAGTCACTGGGTCAAAATCCTGGAGTTCCTTCCCTAATGGCATCGTGGGTTAACCCACAGTACGTGTACTGCAGTATTTCAAGAAGGCAGCTCACCACCACCTTCTCAAGGCCAATTTGGGATTGGCAATAAATGCTGGCCAGCCCATGTCTCATGAATGAATAAAAAAAATCATTCATTGTAGAAAATCAAAGACAATTCATTGTGACTTCAACAATGAATGGTTTCATAGTAATAATGTAGAAGTAATGCAGGAATCTACTCTCTGCTCCTCCCTGTCTCCAACTGAAGTTCCTCACAACCCAGGATGCATGTCCTAGTTCCCAACTGGCTCACACTCTTCCTCCTACCATACACCTCCCCCCCCACCTCAAGTTCTGAGTCCAAATATGAAATAAAATAAAAGGAACATCGTTAAACATTAGCTTACATCACACAATAACGCATCAGGTGCACCCAAGAGAAAAGGTTCATTCGCAAGGTTCAATCAATCAACCTGGAGACTTTGGATTCTGGGGGAACAGCTCAGCATGATGCTGTATCCTTCAGTGAGTATAGAACCCGGGCAGATAGATGCAAAAGGCAAATTCATCAATCTAGGGTCAACATCCTGCTCAGTATTTTCTAACACCTCAGCTTCAGAAATTATGGGTTGCTTCTGCTCCACATTAATCACAGGAACCCTTGAATAAGCATTTAGCATGCCCAAGTCCACCACAGAACACATCTGCTGGTCCCCTGAATCAGGGCCACTCTCTTCCTCAAATGACCCATGTGTTCTTTATTTAACTTGGCAATCTTGTACAGCTTATGAGATCCCACCTGTTCTTCCCACAGTTTTGCCTGCCACTCGTGTCGGTCCTCCACCAAAATCTCTGACCATAATGAAATCATCAACCTGCAAAACTCCTGATTGTCTTTCTGAGAGGCTGCTCTAACCTCCAGTCTCCCCGCAAATCTGGAAATGCCAAATCCAAACAAATTTGTAAGTGGCGTCCAATTACTCATTCACTGCTATAACCCCTGTGGTCGCTTTTAGCATAGTATTATACGACAACAAGAAACTAGCCAAACATAAAATCCTGTGACCTCGCTATTTCATCAATGATCTGAATGTTTTACGGCTCATCATGCCATTGTTGAACCATTTTGAACTGGGCAGTAAGGAGCTGGCTGAACATGGTGAATACTGTTTGACAAAACAAATGTTTAAAGCTCCTCCAGTGTAAATGATGTGCCATTGTTTGATACTAAGACCCTCGGGATCTTAGTATCAATCCTCCTGTGTAAATGATTGCCAGTGACAGTAATAACTGCTCGATTTCACAACTGGTTGGATGACCATTCTTTTGATTTATTTATCGACACTGGCCATTGATTGTCAAGGTTATTTCTATAGATAGAACCTTATTGAGTTGGAACAAAAACAGAAAATGCTGGAGAATCTCAGCAGTTCTGACAGTATCTGTGAGGAGAGAAGAGAACCAACATTTCGAGTGTAGATGACCCTTCATCAGAGCTTCATCCACATGAATGAATTATTTTTTTTTCTCACGCTACTGTTGTAAAGTCAAGGAGACGCATTGTGGCTTCAACAATGAACAACTTATTCATAATGACATATGTACAAGATAATGATCTGGCAAAGCTAATTCACACGTCTACTCTGTTCACCTTTCCAACTCCAACTGAGATTCATCCCTGTCCCAGGATATGCGTTATTGTTCACGATTGGCTCAGTTTTCCACGTGGCCTCTCCATAGATCATAGAACATGGAATCCCTACAATGCAGAAGGAAGGCATTTGGCCCATCAATTCTGCACCGACTACAATCCCACCCAGGCCCTATCCCCATAATCCTGTACATTTTACGCCAGCTAGTTCTTCTGACACTAAGGGGTAATTTTAGCATGGCCGATACACCTAAAGCACACATCTTCGGAGTGTGGAAGGAAACCAGAGTACCTGAAGGAAGTCCATGCAGACACAGGGAGGACGTGCAAACTCTACACAGACAGTGACCCAAGCCAGGAATCAAACATGGGTCACTGACACTGTGAGACTACAATCAAGTAGCCCTCAAGGACCACCCCCTTAAAGGGGCCACGTTACCACATGAGCCCAGCGTGCAACATGTATACTTATCTGGGTACTGGATAATAGGATACTTGAATGGCCCCAACACTTGAGTTGGACTGTACCAAGCATTTGAAATGGGAGATGAGTTGTGAGAATGAAACGGTTAGGTTGGACACTACGTCAAATCATTGCACTCCTATCTCTGTGCCTCAAATTTGAATTCTTCCCAGCATGATACGATGTCTCCTCTATAGGAATTAAATTAAATTAGTTTGGGTTAGTCTCAAAGCAATTTTGTCTCCAAGTCAATAACAGGAAATTTACTGTAATTTGATGATGCTGAACAGTGCATTGTATTATCTCTTGAGTATGTACAAGGATGGCTGGTGTAGGGGATGGAAATGTCACATTGGTATAATAATGAGTGCTTATTTGAGACTGAGATAAAGACACAATATCGCAATAATGTAGGGACAGATTTGCTCTGCTTCTGCCCTGCAATTATTTGATACCGACACTGGATTTGAAAAAATGACTGATTTCACCTTGATAAGCTGAATTCATAATTCTCTTGACCTATCAGAAATGATTAGCTGAGGGAGTTGATTGGTACACAGTTGTGCAGATAACAAGTCGTGTTCATATCTGCAGCCATACGGAGGTGTTATCTGGAACTATCAGTTGAATTATATAGCAATTAGTTTTCAACAGTGAAATGTACATATTCATATTTGCCAGGGAAAGTGTTCCCTGTTTAGTCTCCATTTTGAGAAGGAGATTTTAAAAGTAACGGTTATTGATCAAGCCTATTTTAGCTTTGTCTGTCAACTTTTTCTACTAATTATTTCAATTCGTAGAATCACAGGATCCCTACAGTGCAGAGAGGCCATTTGGCCCATCGAGTCTGCACAAACCCCAATCCCACCCAGGCTCTATTACTTTAACCCCATCTATTTACCTGCTGGTCTCCCTGACACTAAAGGGCAATTTAGCATGGCCAATCAACCTAACTCACACATCTTTGGACGGTGGAAGGAAACTGGAGCACTAGGAGGAACCTCACACAGACACAGGGAGAACAGTCACCCAAGGCCGGAATTGAACCCGGGACCCTGGCGCTGTGAGCCAGCAGTGCTAATCACTGCGCCACCATGCCTCTCATTCATATATTAAATCTTGTATCGAAACAACAAAGAGTAACCAATGTCATATTAACTCGTGCATCAAGAATTGTCAAGGTGGAAATTCCATTTATTATCTTTGCATTATTGTTTTTGAAAGCCTCTGATTCAATTAGAGAAATGAGCCTCAATGTTACAGCCTTCCCCAGAAAAATACCACGAGGAATGGGAGAGTGGACAGAATGGAGCAATAAGGGGGAATCAGTTCAAGAATGTAGGGCAGCGTACCCCCTCAATACACGGCACATGTGTGCCAGCTGCTTCTTCGCGATGGTGGATATCATGGTGTCCAGGAATTTGGTAATGGGTTAAAATCCTCTGCTGCTGCACAGGTTTCTAAGGGTCAGGGAAACCCAGCTGTGAAAGAGAGACAGAACCTGTTGATTCCATGAGTGATTATTTTTTTCAGCACTCTGTAGACTGGGAGGAATGGGCATCCTGCACTGCCCCTCTTCTAATTGCAGTCTTTCACATCCTGCCATGTTTTCGAATTCCATCCAAGCTCCAGCTGCCAAGTGACATCCCCAGGTTACTCGGCTGCAGTGTTGATTCTGCTGCTGCGTTTTCTTCACCCTGACCTCCAGCCCAGCTGCCAATTTGACCAGCTTTCACCATGAAATACATCCAAAAAGTGCAAGTCTGGAATTCTTTGATATTGCCTGCGGCTGGGATTCTTCAATCTTGCTGCTGTGGATGGAATTTTGGCTGACTGTCAATCTCTCCATTCTCACTGGCGGCAGAGAATGCCAGCCCAAATGAGGTCCCTACTGATAAGGTTAAAGTTTATTATTTATCTGTTTATTTGTTAGTGTCACAAGTAGGCTTACATTAACACTGCAATGAAGTTACTGTAAAAATCTCGTCACCACATTCTGGCACCTCTTCGAGTACTAAGGAAAAATTTAGTATGGCCAATGCACCTAAGTTGCATGTCTTTTGGACTATGGGAGGGAACTGGAGCATTTGCAGAACACTCATGCAGATATAGGGAGAATGTGCAGAATCCGCACAGACAGTGACCCAAGCCGGGAATGGAACCCAGGCTCGGAGCTAACCACTGCGCCATCTTTCCACCCATAAGGTTGTTACGAGCTCCATGTCCCTTGCTTTGTTGGCTTCTACACATACTTTTATCCTTCCAGCTCTACTAACATTCCCTTCGCCAATCTTCAAAAGCCTTCCTGTAATATCCAGACCTTTGTCCAGGATGCAATTGAAATTAATAAATTGTGTTGAACTGGGACAATATTCTTTCTGATGTTCCACTGAAGGTTTTTCTTGGTCCACCTGTATTGCCGACATCAGCTTCAGAAAGAATCACACAATGTTCATTGTTGAAAGTTTTTAAATACACTGCTTATAGTTTCAAATCAACAGTTACCTGTATTGGTTATTCCATGGATGTGAGGAGAGTCCTTCAACTTCCGTGTGGCAAGATAAAAAATATCTCATTGTTTTGTGCCAAGGATAAGTTCAAGATCTTAGAGTAAGGTTCAGTCGAAAAGGTCAACACCATTTTGATCTGACTCTGTGTAGTCTTTAGTAGTGTGGTGGCAATAAAAATCTCCAATGCTGATGGAATCATTTGAGACCTCATGAAGAATTCTGGTATAGGCCAGAGTTGGCTAAAAGACTTTGACATATTTGCTGCTCTGAAATAATCAAGTGTGATAAAATCTCCAGAGCTCTTTTTGGCCAATTTTACCTCGAGGTAGTGCCCTAGATGGTAAAAAACACTTCAAGTATGAGTAGTATATTTTGGGAACAGATTCCATTCTCCAACCTCCTGGTTTTAACCTTCAGAGCAATCTTAGGTAACTTTCAGAGCCATCTTTGGGTGGCACGGTGGCACAGTGGTTGGCGCTGCTGTCTCACAATGCCAGGGACCCAGGATTGATTCCTGGCTTGGGTCATTGTCTGCATGGAGTTTGCACATTCTCTATGTGTCTGCATAGATTTCATCCGGGTGCTGCGGCTTCAGCCGACATCCAGAGATGTACAGGTTATGTGGATTGTCCATGTTAAATTGAACCTTAGTGTCACGGGGACTAGCAGAGTAAATGCATGGGGTTCTGGGAATAGGCTCTGGGTGGGACTGTGATCGGTGCACACTTGATGAACGAGTGCCCTTCTTCTGTATTTTACGGATTCCATGGATTATATCATTGCTTTCGATGTAAAATGATTAAATGTGCTTCAATTGGGAGAGGCAGTTATGATTCCCCACTTTGAGACTGTAGCCATTAGAACTGTAAGTTGTATACTTGGAAGCTCCACCCATCAACAAGGGCTATCTGTTTCCCAAGTTGACTTTTGTCACTGGTTGGCCAGTATTAATTAACCATTCCAGTTGCCCTTGGAGAACCAACTGCATTGCTGTGGCTCTGGAATCAAAAAATGGTCAGATCAGGCAAGGATGGCAGATTTCGGCCCTAAAGGTTATTAATGAACTCGATGGGTTTTTCCTGACGATTGACAATGGTTTCGTGGTCATCAGTAGATTCTTAATTGCAGATATCTTTTACTGAATTCAAATTCCTCCATCTGCCGTGATGGGATTCAAATCTGGGTCCCCAGAATGTTGACAGAGTTTCTGGATTAATGGTCTAGCGATAATACCACTAGGCTATCACCCACTTAAATCTATTGTACACGGAGATGAACAGGCTTGTATTCGCAGTTTATGCAAATGCAATCACAACAAATAAAAAGTTATTCAAATATCGTGTGCGGTTCACACTTTGATATAAATGCAATTTCTGCAGAAGGTCGGAATAACACTTGAATAATCTGGTGATAGGAAACATCACAGGTTGTTAGGAATCAAAACAAGACTACAAAGAGCATAGAAAATGAGGTAGAGCACTTGAATAATTTATTTTGTCTGATGACTGTACTAATTGAAGACTTGCAGCCACTTAATGATAACAATGTTGGCTTTTTTCATATCAGTTCCAAGCGACAGTGAACGAAGGATTTACCGGAATTATAGTGAATCTTACTGTGGAGGACAATGATGACCCAGCTACTGGAGCTTGGAGAGCTGTCTACACCATTATCAATGGAAACCCTGACATGAATTTTAAAATTGAAACCAATCCAAAGAACAATGAGGGAATGTTGTTTGTTGACAAGGTAAGTGTGCTTCCCCACTCAATCTTAAACATTCTTTGCAAAATAAAAGACGATTGTATCGCATATATGAGATGCCGGACTGCAAAATTATTTGAAGTGGACAAAATCGGTTGTTGCCATGTGTTAACGATGTCTCTTTATAAAAACAATATTTTACTACTTGTTCCCATCTTCTGCATCCATCATCACAGCCTCTATCCAAAAGATTTTTCATTTGTAATCTTGAACTCACTCTTATCTGTGTCTATCAGAATGAATGCCTGGAGATTATGAAGCTTACGACTGGACCTGTATCCGTAGCTTTATCCCAGTGAATCAGTCAGTGCTGAAGCAGCAGCTTTCAGAACGTCTTGCTAACACATTCAAACCAGTATGCCACTGCTTTTGGAAGGAGCTGTATTGATGTTGTTGCATTGTCACTGCCATAAAAAACAGCAATGTTCAGCTGGGGCGGCACAGTGGTTAACACTGCTGCCTCACAGCACCAGAGACCGTGGTTCGATTTCCTGCTTGGGTGACTCTCTGTGTGGAGTTTGCTTATTCTCCCATGTCTGTGTGGGTTTCCTCCAGGTGCTCCAGTTTCCTCCCACCAAAGATGTGCGGGTTAGGCGCATTGGCCATTCTCAATTGCTTCTTAGTGTCAGGGGAACTAGCTAGGGTAAATGCATGGGATTATGGGGATAGGGTCTGGATGGAATTATAGTTGTACAGACTCGATGGGCTGAATGGTCTCCTTTTGCACTGTAAGATTCTATGATCGTCACAAGCTCAGTTGGATTGATTGGTATGTATCAGAATAGGATGGACAGCCCCAATTAAGCTTTGAAAGCACTGAGCTAGGGCTCTCTTCAAATCATTTCTGAAAATAATCAATGATGCTAATTCAGATGTGATAACTGCTCTTAAAGCATCCTCCTGAAGTCATGGCACTGCACACTGATCTACATTGATTACCACACTCTCCAGAGTGTTCCTCACTCCATGCTATTGTATTGGACATGTGATAAAAGCATATTACTGCAGATGCTGGAATCTTAAATGAAAAAGGAAAATGCTGGAAAATCTCAGCAGGTCTGGCATCATCTGTGAGGAGAGGAAAAAACTGACGTTTCGAGTCCAGGTGACCCTTTGTCAAAGCTAAAAGGCATACTGTAGGATTTCACCCCAACTCTTTCCCCTATTTTATCCCCCCTTTCTTTACCTTTTCTCCTCTTTTGCTTCTTCTTTCCCCCTTTTTCTCAAATTTACCTCGCTCCCCCACCTATTTCTCCCCTCACCCCACATCTTTGCCTGTCATAATTTGTCCTCCTATTTCGTCTGTGGACTGCCACTAGCAGCTTTTCCCCTCAGTTTTCTAGCTGTGATTCATCTTCCATTCCCTCACCCTACAGTATAAATATTTCCCACTTTCTGTGCTTTTTAGCTTTGACAAAGCATCATCTGTACTCGAAATGTCAGCTTTTTTCTCTCCTTGTGGATGCTGCCAGACCTGCAGACCAGCAATCCAACAGCCTTTTCAATTCTCAGGCAAATATTAGGAAATATGTATGATAGGTGAGAAGTTGGACAGATACCTTTGACTCAGATGTAGCACACTCTCTTGTGGCGGAAGGTTGTGTCTTCAAGTCTCACTCCAGGATTTCAGTGCAGTAATTAAGAGTGACAGTGCAGTGGATTAGTGAATATGCTAACTGTGGATGAGACATTAAACCAAGACCCCTGCTGGAATTATTACCAGCACGCATGCCCCAGAATGGGGGCGGGCGAGGCTCACAAAATGACATTCTCCATTGGCCTAGGGTGGGATCCAATAAGTTTCGGGTGGGTGAGAATGGTAAAATTCTGGCACCCATCTGTCCTCTCAAATGGATCTAAAAGATACCATGACAATAGAAGAGCAAGGAAGACCATTGTGTCTTGGTCAGTATTTAAGGGTGACACAGTGGTTAGCACTGCTGCCACACAACTCCAGGGACCGAGGTCCAATTCTTGCCTCGGGGCTGTCTGTGTCACTTTCCTCCAGGTGCTCCGGTTTCCTCCCACACTCCAAAGATGTGCAGGTCAGGTGGATTGGCCATACTGAATTGCCCCATAATGGAGGATTAGTATCAAATGTGTGAGGTTACAGGGCTTGTGTAAGATGCTCTGTTGGAGATTCGGTGCAGATTCAATGGGCTGAGACACCTCCTTCTGCATTGTAGGGATTTATCTCCATCAATATTACCAAAGCAAATGATCAGATCAATGCCACATTGCTGATTGTGGTAGCTTGCTTGTGAAAATTGGCTGCTGTGTTCCCCACAATGTAACAGTAACAATCATTGTTGTAAAGTAGTGTTAGATATCCATAGTTGTGGGAGGTATGGTATAAATGCAAGTTTTTTGTTTTTCTTTCCTTATGGTGTTCTGTTTTCTGCCTTTCACTTTTCTATGTTTAAGGCACCTCCAGCACAGTATTTTTCTCTGTCACTTCTGAGTTTCCTTGCTTGCCTCAGACTTACAATTTACCACTTCCAGCTTTGGAAACACAGCAAAGTGCAGGATTCTCAGTCATGCTGTTTTGCCCGGTAAATTAGATATCTGAGCCAAAGCAGATGGGATCATGTGAACCATAAAAGTGATACAGCACAGAAGAGGCCATTCAGCCCATTAAATCTGCACCTACCCATCGTTGTTTAACTTTACCCAGCCCTACCCTGTAACCCCCATATTTACCTGGCCAATTCCCCTACCCTACGTGTCTTGGGACACTAAGAGGCAATTCACCACAGCAAATCCACTTAACCTGCACATGTTTGGATGGTGGGATGAAACTGGAGAACCGAAAGGAAACCCACACAGCCTGGAGAGAATATGCAAACTCCACCCAAACACCCAAGACCAGAATTCAATCCAGGTCCTGGCATTGTGAGTCAGCAGTGCTAACTAACCACTGTGCCACCATGCTGACCTTGTCCATGCCAACTCACACATACCCAGGTGCCCTTTCTAATCCCATCTTCCTGCATACGGGTATAGCCCTGCAACTTACAGCATTTAAGATGCAGATCCAGGTACCTGTTAAATGAGATCCATAATTGTTTCAATTATCTGAGGAAAATCCTGGTCAGAGGATATTTATCTCAGTGCAGTCGTGATCACAAAGACCCCTGGATGAATTACTACCTGTGTTGAATGAGCTAATCTTAGTTATAGTACTCAGGTAGTAGTGAGTATAATTAGTCTGAATTTCAGTGAAGGAAGGAAAGGAAAAGTCAAGTGACCCCTGCAGGAAGTGAGAAAATGTAGCTGGTGTGGTGGCACAGTGATTAGCACTGCAAGCTCATAACACTAGGAACCCGGGTTTGATTCCCAGCTTGGGTTGCTATCTGTGCAGAATTTGCATATTCTCTCTGTGTGAGCTTCCCCTGGGTGCTCTGGTTTTCTCATGTAGTCCAACAGACATGCTGGTTAGCTGCATTAGCCGGACTAAATTCTCCCTCAGAATACCCAAACAGCCGCCGGATTGGGGTGACTAGGGAATTATCACGTTAACTTGATTGCAGTGTTAATGTAAGCCCACTTGTGAGTCATAGATAAACTTAAATAAATAAACTTTAAAAATTGGATGGGGACAATAATGAGGTGGGTTCCATACTCCAATCAGCTGTTGATATCAACCATCAAAAATTCCACCATAAATAATAGCAAAACCCCAGAGCAAAACTGCAGAACCCTAACACAGAGTCAATTCTTCAAGGGAAATGAGAAAAGATAAAGAAATATTGAGTAGACTTTTACTCAATTCCTCAATGACCATGAAATATATGAACAACTTTCACTTTTCGGGAACCAACACATTTAATAATAGATTGATTGAACCAAATGAGTAGTTATGCTTTAAATATTGATCTGCTATTCACAGAGATTAATTTCAAGTCGATGAATCAGTTTGAAGAAATTGCTTCACGTTTGTAATTGCTGTTCTAATTTTGAATTCATTTAACAACTTGAGTGACTACAACATTCTTTAATTGATTTCATTTCAGCCTTTGGATTATGAAAGATCTGCATTTCACACACTGCTGATTAAAGTAGAAAATGAAGACCCGATCATGCCTGAGATCAGTTACGGGTCAAGCTCTACCACCACCGTGCAAGTCACGGTTCTTGATGCCAATGAGCCACCGGTCTTCAATCCAGATCCAACAATCGTGGTGAAGCCAGAGAACATCCCAGTCGGCAGTGTGGTCGTGACGTTGAATGCAACTGACCAGGACATTCTTCAGAAGCAGACAATTAAGTAAGTGTTCTGCATAAGGTTGGAAATAGGCAGAGCTTATACAGATCTAAAGACAAGGGAGGAAAGAGGAGTTGGTGTTTGGAGGTTAAGATGTGAGTTAAATGGTTCTGCAGTCACACACTCAGAATGTACAAATTTAATCTGCTCCACCCATTCACAGGTTTGAGGAAGGTGAAAGATAGTGAATTGCTCCCTTTAGCACTCTGATTGCACCTCAGCTTGGAACCACACACCAAATATCCAGTCTGAGATGCACTTATTGGACCAGATGTGAAATTTATAGATTGCTTATCTGATCCACTGCCTTCAGCAGAATGCAAAAGAAAAACCTGACTGTAAGTAAAAAGTTCAAACAACCCAGAGAGATTGGGCAGGATTTTCCAGCCTTACTTAATACCCAAAACCAGAACATTCCACCCAAGGTCAATGGACCTTTCTGTGGGTCTGCCCTTGCCAGCTATGATTCCAGTGGTGGGCGGGATGATAAAATTCACCCCATTACGTGCGTATGTAAGTAAAAGCAAAGTGCAGACACTGGAAATCTGAGATATTAAAACAGAAAATGCTGGATCAACTGAGGTCCGGCAGTATCTGTGGAGAAAAACAGAGTTAACGACAGAAATTTTACCGCCACGCCCACCCCGGAATCGAGGTGAAAGAGGCAAAACGAAATTCCCCAATGGCCTCAGGTGTGATTTTACTAGCCTTGCCTGAGTGAGGTCGTAAAATCCTGGCAAATGTTTTGGGTCTAAAAGATCTTTCTGCAGATGCAACGGATTGTTAGGAATGTGATGTATTAAAATAGGTTTTGAATATCCCAAATAAAAATCAATTTATGGAACAATGTTATTCTCAGTTAGGACATGATTGTTTTTAGCTAATGGAAATTAAATCAAGAATAGGAATTACGGAATGCATTGAAATGAAGTGTGAACTCATCACAGTTGTAGTGTCTCGCTCAATACATGGATTACAGGAGGTTTCTAATTTCCTTTTAATGTCTCTTAAGGATAATTCATTAAATAGATCTGACACTTATCTTTAATTCAGTGGGGAAATATTTTTACAGTATACAATTGCCTGCTAGGCATTTTGCTCTGAAGCGAAATTTGTCCCATGAGGAATTCTGATGGAAATAGGGTTTTATATCTTGGTTTTATATCCTGCCTGGTCAGTTAGCATCCTCATCCATGGTTTGACTGCAAAGAGTAGGGCTCCCATTATTCCACTGAAACTAGCAGCAATTTCTGGAGCCCATACGTGTGCAGTTAAACACAGGAAATCCGGAAACTGCTTTGAGGGATTTTATGCTTCTCCACATGTTGCACTGTTCAAATCTCACCAGAGTGCAATCAAGTCGAACTAATTGGATTGACAACAACTTCTGCATTAGCCTTGCTGTAAATAGAACATAGAACATTACAGCGCAGAACAGGCCCTCCGGCCTTCGATGTTGCGCCGACCAATTATGAAAAAAGCAATGACCCTCCAAACTAAACCATTCCCTTCTCTTCCATAAACTTATCAACTAACCTCTTAAACGCCACCAAACTTGGCGCATCTACAACTGCCGCAGGCAGGGCATTCCACTCCCTAACCACCCTCTGGGTAAAGAACCTACCTCTGATATCCGTCCTATAACTATCACCCCTTAATTTAAAGCTGTGTCCCCTCGTGCTAGCTTTCTCCATCCTAGGAAAAAGGCTATCACTGTCCACCCTATCTAAACCTCTAATCATCTTATATGTTTCGATCAGGTCCCCTCTTAGCCGCCTCCTTTCTAACGAAAACAACCTCAAATCCCTCAGCCTCTCTTCATAAGACCTGCCCTCCATACCAGGCAACATCCTGGTAAACCTCCTCTGTACCCTCTCCAATGCCTCCACATCTTTCTTATAATGTGGGGACCAGAACTGCACACAATACTCCAAGTGCGGCCGCACTAGAGTTTTGTACAGTTGCAACATGACGTTGCGGCTCCGAAATTCAATCCCCCTACCAATAAAAGCTAAGACTCCATATGCCTTCTTAACAACCTTATCGACTTGACTGCCTACTTTCAGGGATCTATGCACATATACACCAAGATCCCTCTGTTCATCAACACTATTAAGAATCCTACCATTAGCCCTATACTCTACACATTTATTATTCCTGCCAAAGTGCATTACCTCACACTTTTCCACATTAAACTCCATTTGCCACCTCTCGGCCCAGCTCTGCAACTTGTCCAAGTCTCTCTGCAAACTATAACACCCCTCTTCACTATCTACCACTCCACCGACTTTAGTGTCATCTGCAAATTTACTAATCCATCCTTCAATACCCTCATCCAGATCATTTATAAAAATTACAAACAGCAGGGGCCCCAAAACAGACCCCTGAGGTACACCACTTGTCACCGAACTCCACGATGAATATCTCCCATCAACCACCACCCTCTGTCTTCTATCTGCTAGCCAATTCCTAATCCAGTTAGCTAAATCACCCTCTATCCCATACATCTGCATTTTCTGCAGAAGCCTTCCATGGGACACCTTATTGAACGCCTTACTAAAGTCCATATGTACCACATCAACCGCCTTACCCCCATCCACCTCTTTGGTCACTTTTTCAAAATAAGGTTAGTAAGGCACGACCTACCCTTCACAAAACCACCTTATTCAGTAAATCACCTTATTCAGTGAGTAGCTGAGTTGTTAATGGTGTACTCAGTTTCTAATTACTGCTGAACAACTATTCTGGCCCTGAAAATTTAAATTTATGGAACCATCGAATAGTACCTTCTATTAAAGGTACTATTTTTAAGTCAGAGGTGCCGATATTTGCTGATAATTGCACAATGTTCAAAGGTGTGCAGCTTAGGTGGATTGTCCATGCTATATTGCCTCTTAGCATCCAAGGGTGTGTAGATTAGGTAGATTAGCCTTGGTAAATGTGCGGGATTATGGGAATTGGGCCAGTGGGGGGTGCAGGCTAAGATGGTCTTTCAGAGAATCGGTGCAGATTTTATGAGCTGAATGGCTTCCATCTGCAGTGTAGATCCCCCTCCCCCCTCCACACTCAATAAAACTTCAAGTTATTTAAAGTTCTATGATGACTTCATTTGTTTTAAAAGAGTGGAGGAGAATGCTATCTTCCATCACATTTCTAATTGCCAGGAATGCTACACCAAGCAATGTATCTTGGTTAATGGAGATGTGAGTGGCTGTCTGTGACTCTGCCACTGCTATGTTAGTTCTTTTTAGCGCGAGTAACTAAAGCCTATCTTCACTTAAGACAAATGCAGTTTGTTACTCACTTGTTTCTGGCTACCAGCATTCTTCCATTGTTGAAACTATAAAGATGGCCTGATCAAAGTGCACAGCATTAGGGATTTAAAATAACTTGTTTTGGATGGGTGCCATTCTGATGTCAATTCTTTAATATCAATGGTGTGAACCACTATTTTTGGGACTAGTGAGCCACAGTGTTTTACTCCACACAGGTTTGCAGTTTGAGTTAGAGCTTTATATATGGACTTCTCATGGTTCAAGAATGCCGCTCACAATCACCTTCTCAAGGAAGGTGGAATGGATAATAAATGTTGGTCCTGCCAGCAAAGCCCATATCGAAGGTTATCTGGGATTGCATTGGGAACTTGATCAATTGGGCCAATAGGCTGATGAATGACAGATGGAGTTTAATTTTGATAATGCGAGGTGATGCATTTTGGTTGAAACAGGGCAGGACTTTCTCAGTTAATGGTAGGGCACTGGGGAGAGTTGTTGAGCAAAAGAGAGTACAGGTTAATAGCTTCTTGAAAGTGGAGTCACAGATGGACAGACTGGTGAAGAAGGCCTTCAACATGCTTGGTTTCATTGATCAGAACATTGACTACAGGAGTTGGAACATCTTGTTGAAGTTGTACAAGACACCGGTGAGGCCACACTGAGAATATTGTGTACACTTCTGGTCACCCTATTATAAAAAGGATATTCTTAAACAAGAAGGAGTGCAGATAAGGTTTACTAAGATGCTACTGGGACTTGATGGTTTGATTATAAGGAGAAACTGGATAGACTCGGGCTTTTTTGTTTGGAGTATAGGATGCTGAGGGTGATCTTATAGAGCTCTATAAAATAATGAGAGGCACAGATCATTCAGATAGTTGATACCTTTTCCCAAAGATAGTGTAGTCTAAAACCAGAAGGCATAGGTTCAAGGTGAGAGGGGAAAGATACAAAAGGATCCAGAGAGACAATTATTTCACACAGAGGATGGTGGGTGCCTGGAGCAAGCTGCCAGAAGTGGTAGTAAAGGAGAGTACGATGTTGTCTTTTAAAAAGCATTTCGACAGTTACAAGGGGAAGATGGGGAGAGTGGGATATGGGCCAAATGCAGGCCCATCTAAGACTCACTTAGATATTAAAAAAGGACTGTTTTCCATGCTGTAAACCTCTTTGACTCTAAGTTAACATATAGTCCTACAGTGCAGAAGGAGGCCATTCGGCCCATCAAGTCTGCACTTATCACAATCCCACCAGGCCCAATCCCCGTAATCCCATGCATTTACCCTAGCTAGTCCCCCTGGCAGTAAGGGCAATTTACCATGGCCAGTCCACCTAACCAGCACATCTTTGGACTGTGGAAGGAAACTGGAGCATTTGGAGGACACAGACACCGGGAGAACTGGCAAACTCCACACAGGCAGTAACCCAAGCCGGGAATCGAACTCAGATCCTGGTGCTATGAGGCAGCAATGCTAACTGATGTGCCACCCAACTAAATCCCACATATCCCACAGATAATTTTTAAAAAATATGCACATTATAGGGCGGCACTATAGCACAGTGATTAGCACTGCTGCTTCACAGCTCCAGGGTCCTGGGTTCGATTCCTGGCTTGGGTCACTGTCTGTGTGGAGTTTGCACATTTCCTTGTGTCTGCGTGGGTTTCCTCCGGGTGCTCCAGTTTCCTCCCATAGTCCAAAGATGTGCAGGTTAGGTTGATTGGCTATACTAAGAAATTGTCCCTTAATGTCCAGGGATGCATAGGTTAGAGGGATTAGTGGGAATAATATGTAGGCATATGGGGGGTAGGGCCTGGGTGGGATTGCATTTGATACAGACTTGATGGGCCAAAGGGCCTCTTTTTGCACAGTAGGGTTCTATGATCTCATAATATTTTTCCTAAAATTTACTGTGTATTCAAAATTATTGAAACTTTTAATTTTTTGCACTCAGTGGAACAATTTATTTAATCTCCCAGAGAAATTCTTGCCTCTGTGATGTCTATGTGTTCCAATGATGTAACTGAGGTGCCAACACGAGTTTGTTTTAATTGAAGAACACTGAAATGGGCATAATCCAAATCGTTAAAAATGATATAGGTTGTTGGGTTTGGACTGAGTGTGCGGAAAATAGAAAACACAGGTTTAAAATTGACAAGCCTCAAGTGAGACAGGAGAGGAGGCAATTTCATTTGTTCTCACAGAGTATTCAATACATGTGATGGCTTCCTAGCAAGAAAAGTGGTTGTTGTCTTATCGATTGCCCCCATCAAATGGATTCTGACCATATTTTTTACAGCAGATGTGAATTTAAAAAAAAACAGAAGCAGGATGAACTAATTAAAACCTTGCATATCCTGTCACAGGAATCAGTGTTTTATTGATGAGGTAAAGCCAGAAGCAATTAAGACTCTAATAGGATTTAACCACATCACGTATTGCTAAAGAAGTTGCCCTTCCTTAACCTGTGAGTCAAACAGAGTGCACATCAACATGTAAGTGTGATGCAAAATTGAGTCGAAACAGCTGGGGAGTTATGTTCAGATAAATGTATTCATTAAGGCCCGAATCTTAGAGCAGAGGTGAAAGTGACTGACTTTGACATCAAGACAGCATTTGATCAAGCCTGGCATTATGGAATCCCAGCAAAATTGAAGTCAATGGGAATTAGGTGGCGAACTTCCCAGTGGAATGAGGCTTATTTTGTGCAAAGGATGACAGGTGGCTGTGCTTGTTGAAGACTAAACATCTCAGCGCCATGGGCTGGTTTAGAATCGTAGTGGTTTACAGCATGGAAACAGACCTTCGGCTCAACTTGTCCCTGCTGCCCCTTTTGTTAACCCCGAAGCTGGTCCCAATTGCCCACACTTGGCCCATATCCCTCTATACCTATCTTACCCATGTAACTGTCTACATGCTTTTTAAAAGACAAAATTGTACCCCCATCTATACTACCTCTGGCAGCTTGCTCCAGACACTCACCATCCTCTGTGTGAAAAAATTGCCTTTCTGGACCCTTTTGTATCTCTCCCCTCTCACCTTAAACCTCTAGCTTTAGACTCCTCTCCCTTTGGGAAAAAATGTTAACTATCTAGCTGATCTATGTCCCTCATTATTTTATAGACATCTATACGATCACCCTCAAGCCTCTTACATGCCAGAGGAAAAAATCCCAGCATATCCAGTTTCTCCTTATAACTCAAACCACCAAGTCCTGGTAGCATCCTCGTAATCTTTTCTGCACTCTTTCTAGTTTAATAATATCCTTTCTATAACAGGGTGATCATAACTGTATGCACTATTCCAAGTGTGGCCTTACCAATGTCTTGTACAACTTCAGTAAGATGTCCAATTCCTGTATTCAGTGTTCTGACCAATGAAATCAAGCATGCTGAATGCCCTCTTCACCTCTTTGTCCACCTGTGACACCACTTTGAAGGATCTATGAACCTGCACCGCTAGATCTCTTTGTTCTGTAACCTCCCCAACACCTTACCATTAACTGAGTAAATCCTGGTTCAGTCTATCAAAATGCTTCATCTCGCACTTATCTAAATTAAATTTCATCTGCCATTTGTCAGCCCATTGACCAATTAATCAAGATAAATAACCTTCTTCACTGTCCACAATGCCACCAATTTTGGTATCATCTGAAAACTTACTGACAATGCCCCCTACATTTTCATCCAAATCATTAATATAAATGACAACTAACGGTGGACCTAGCATCAATCCCTAAGACACACCACTGGACACAGACCTCCAGTTTGAAAAAACAATCATATAAAACCACCAAGCCAAGCCAATTCTGTCACCAAGCCAATTTTGTATCCATTTGGCTATCCTGTATCATGTGAGATTTAACTTTTGCAATAACCTACCATGTGGTATTTTGTCAAAGGTCTTGTTAAAGTCCATGTCGACAACATCAATTGCACTGTCTTCATCTATTTTCTTGATTACCCCTTCTAAAAACTCAATCAAATTTGTGAGACATGAGTTTTTACTTAGAAAGCCATGCTGTCTCCCATTAGTCCTTACATCTCTAAATGCTTATAGATCCTGTCTCTCAAAATACCTTCTAGCAATTTACCCACTACAAATGGGAGGCTCATTGGCCTGTGGTTTCAAGGTTTTTCCCTTCTTAAACAAAGACATAACATTTGCCATCTTCCAATCTTCAAGTACCTTATTTGTAACTACCAATGATTCAAATATCTCAGCTAGGCGATCCACAATTTCTTCCTAGTCTCCCACAGTGTCTTGGGATACACATCATCAGGTCCCAAGGATTTATCTACCTTGATGCGCTTTAAGATTTTCAGCACCTCTTTCTTGTTATATGTACACTCCACAAGACATCACTATTTCTTTCCCCAAGTTCCCTAATATCCATGTTTTTCTCAACAGTGAATACTGATGAGAAATATTGATTTAGGATCTTACCCATCTCTTGTGAATCCGCGTGTAGATAACCTTGTTGATCCTTAAGAGATCCTATTCTTTCCTGAGTTACTCTTTTGCCCTTTATGTATTTGTAGAAGCTCTTTGGATTCTCCTTTGCCTTATCTGTGCCAACAACTTTGTGTCTGCTTTTTGCCCTCCTGATTTCTCTTTTAACTCTATTCCTTCACCCTCTATACTCTTCAAGGGATCCACATGATCTGAGCTGCCTGTGCATGTTTTCTAGCAAGAGAAGTGGTTGTTGTCGTATTGATTGACTCCATCAAATAGATTCTGACCATACTTGGTAAAGCAGTTGTGAATTTTAAAAAAAACTGCATCAGGATAAGCTAATTAAAACCTTGCATATCCTGTCATAGGAATCAATGTTTTATTATTGTGATAAAGTAGTAAGTTCTCTAAAGCAGTGTACTGTGTACAATCATCATCATCAGCTCCATCAATAACTTATACACCATTGTAAGATCAGAGATTGGGATGCCTGCTGATGATTGCACAGTGTCCAGTGTAAAAATTCTTATCCTTGAAAGAAAGGGTACCATCTTAGCATCCATTCGCACCCTGCTCTTACTGCAGTGAAGAGGGAAGATTTAGCATCAAGCCAAATTTTCATTCACTGCAGTGAGATGGGAAAATGCCACTGGCGTAAATGTTCGGAAAATTCCAGCCATAGTTATTGTTGGCATTAATCACGTTAATCCATCAGGATTAGCTGCAAGCAATATGATGAATTTAATCAGAGATCAAGATGGAATATAATACTACTGCAATGCGAAGATATACAGCTGTGACAAGTAGTGAGTCTAGGGTAGCCAAGATGGCTGCTTCTTCCTTTCTTCTTCCTTTTAGTCATCAGCGTCTCTTCTTTCTGATTTGTACAACCACACAGGAGTGTTAGCATGGAAAACATTTCAGAGTTTCTCTGCACTGAGTTCGGCCAAACTTTTTTATTTGTTTCTCTTTTTTCCAGGGGTAGACAGTGATGGCTTGTTGACAAGGCCATTTAGCCTTATAAAGATTTATTTTATTACAAAATACACCACACAATGCCAAGTACAATGAGTAGAGCTTGGGTTTAAAAGCTCACTTTAACATCATTCACCTTCCATTAGCTTTTTGAGCCTTATTCTTCAGTCAATAACTCTTTTCTTATCTCACCCTTGACCAACTTCACCCTTCCAAGAAACATTCCTCCTTTTCTAAGCTAAGTTCCAAATGTTTCATTCATTTGTGCCTGCCGCTATCACCATTTATTTTTTAGCTAAAACTGTTCATAAAGCCAGTGAATGAATTGTATATAATGGCTAAGAAGCCTGTTAAACAATAGTGTTGCTCACTAAAGTAACACCTGTTCTACTCCAACACATTAATTCACTTATGTTCCAGTAAGGTTGAGTGTAAAGCCTGGTAGCCTTGTAGTATGGTTATTTGTTTAAGTGCCTACCAATTACTCTCCCATGATTGCAGAGGCCTTGTTTAACCATAATCTCTTTCTGCAGTTAGATCAGCTTTTATCTCTTTACGATAATCAATCCACAAATCCTCTACTGTCAGTATCCAGAAGATTGTCATTGACTAGAAACATAACTAGACCCGTCACATAAATATTGGATTATAAGAGCAGGTCAGAGACTGAATGCTCTATGGCAAGTGTATCACCTCCTGAGTGGGCAGCATGGTGGCACAGTGGTTAGCACTGCTTCCTCGCAGCGCCAGAGACCCAGGTTTGATTCTCGATTTAGGTCATTGTCTGTGTAGAATCTGCACATTCTCCCCGTGTCTGTGTGGGTTTCCTCCAGGTGTTCCGGTTTCCTCCCGCAGTCTGAAAGACATGATAGTTCGGTGCATTCAGCCTTGCTAAATTCTCTCTGTGTACCCCTGAACAGGTGCCAGAGTGTGGTGATTGGGAGATTTTCACAGTAACTTCATTGCAGTGTTAATATAAGCCTACTTGTAACAATGAATAAATAAATAAACAATTGCAAAAATAAAAGTAAATGTAAAACGAACATCCCAAACCAAGTTGATAAATTGAAGTATGCCATAATGGACATAAATTAACCAACCTTGTCCATTTCATTTGTGCTGGTCTTCTAAGTTTCTTCACCTATCTTGCTGCTATTACGCATTGCCAACCCAGGGGCTACAACATGGTAGAAAGCTATTTAAACTCAGGCAGACAGCATTGGAGGACAAGTAGTTGAATCTCAAGGAGCCTTCAGAATGCAAGGAGCACCTGGTTTATCCCTGTTGCCTCCCGTTATGTATTACTTGCCCTGGAAGAGAAGAGAAAGAAAAGTAAGCCAGTGGCAGTGGTGAGGTCTGCTTGTGTGATGTAGCTTTCATCACTGAATGGTTGGCAATGTTGCAAGCTGTGAGGTACGCCGGTGAGTTTGTGCAGTAATGCTAATTGTGTTAGGTCAATTGTGAATGCAAGGATTGAGTTCTGATTGATAGAAATCATTGATAGGTGAGTGATAGGGATGTAGTGCATTGAGCAGTGTCTGAGGTTAACAGTGCAGATGATGGGTTACAGATGGATTCGCTGTCCTTTCCCACTGAAATAGTGCAACTATTCAGCAGAGTGATGATGAATCCGACTACATACTGTAATCACAAGAACAAAAAGTTGGTGTGCTGCTGATGTCACATTGCAGTATGTGAGAACATAAGAAATAAGACCATAAGAAATAGGAGCAGCAGTAGGCCATCCAGCCCCTCAAACCTGTCCCACCATTCAATAAGATCATGGCTGATCTGAAGTGGATCAGTTCCACTTACCTGCCTGCTCCTCATCACTCTTAATTCCCTTATTGATCAGAAATCTATCTATCAATGAGGTAACCTCCACCACCTCAATGGGCAGACATTTCCAGAGTTTCACCACCCTCTAAGAAAAGAAGTTCCTCCTCAACTCTGTTCTAAACTGCCCCCCCCACTTTATCTTGAGGCTGTGCCCTCTAGTTCTGTTAACTGCTCAGTTTCAGGGGTTGTCAAATTCAACCCCTTTTGATTCATTTTTATTTTTTTAAATTATTTATTTATTAGTGTCACAAGTAGGCTTATATGAACACTGCAATGAAGTTTTTGTGAAAATCCCCGCGTCTCCACACTCTGGCGCCTGTTCGGCTACACAGAGGGAGAATTTAGCATAGCACTTAACCAGTATGTCCTTTGAACTGTGAGAGGAAACCAGAGCACCTGGAGGAAACCTATGCAGACATAGGGAGAATGTACAAACTCCACACAAATAATGACCCAAGCTGGGAATCAAACCCAGCTCCCTGGCACTATGAGGCCACACTACTAACTACTGTCTATGACAATCAAGTGCTATACACTCATATTCAGTAGGGTTCTACAAATTTTATTTACCATATAAACTGATCGCAGTATCAAACTAGCTACCTTACCTGCATTTGTGTCAACTTTATATTAACTTTTTCCATGCTAAATAAAATATTTGTTTGCACATCGATCGCTGTGATCTGGACTTCAACGTAATAACTATCTGGAGACTTTAATGTGATGATTGCTAACTGCTCGAGGCTAGAATCAGAAAGACTTTGATGAAGTATACAGGGATTTATCATCACAAATAATTGCATACAGCCAATTAAAATGCACATTTCCCTGAAATAAATAAGAAAATAAAGTAACAATGCAGAACTGGAAATTGTGTTCAGTTTATGGCCGTTCTTTTTGAAATCAAGTAGTTTGGTCCACTGATTTGCATTAATCTCCATTTCTTGTTTGGGAACATAATCTCATTATATACAGGGATCAAAACTGTTGACAATTCAACTGTTTAGGATAGATAAAATGCACAATGGGACTATGGCAAATAGGGACTTCTATTTTTATTTTCAAACATTATGGGACAAATTAATTAGATTTGTGTTTATCTTGCTAGCAGTATTGGCCATTAATATCTCATCAAAAATTAAAAATAGAAAATCTATTTTCAAACATTTGCTTCCTGCTTGTTCAATAGCTAAGTTTAAACAGTGGAATTGCTGAGGGGTTCGACTGGGAGAACTTACTGAATATGAGGAAACTGGATTAAAAGGTATCGCATCTTTCCACTTCAACTGAGTCCCAGACACAAATGGTGCAATCCCACTATCTTCCTACCATAGTACAATCAGCATTTAACTGGTAAAGCAAAACATTGAAAAAATAAATTCAAAAAGAATTAAATTATGCCAATGTTAATTATTTTTTGAATGATTTGATTTGATCTCAAAAAATAATACAAATAATGATTTTTTGTAAATCCTTATTGAAAATGCACAGCATTACTCTGAACTTGCTGTAACAGGCCAGATTGGTGACAAATACCCTTAAGTTTTACCACTTTGCATTTATACTTTCCTAATTTTTGAGTCAGAATACACCATGGCAAACACAAGAGCCAGAAGCAAAGCAGCCAACAGATAAATAATTCATATTGATTATCAATTCCTCTGGGGATTTCAAGCAAGTGCATTTGTTTACTTATTTATGTGACAGAAAATTGCGAAACAATTTAAACAGGAATAAAATATTGTCAGTGGATAATTAGAGAAATAAGAAGAAAGATTGTTAGATAAAAATAATTCTTACATGAGACGGTGGCAGGAAGTTGTCTATTTTTTAAGAAGAGTGCCTTACTTTCTCCATAATTTCCATTCAAGAGGAACTTCAGAAGCAATGTAGGATACAACCAAGCCCTGGGGCTGTGTCATACTGGTTCAGAGATTGGTCCCATGTTTCTTTATTGTGGTATCTAGCAGTGTGGGAAATCATTGTGCATTAGTGACATTTATACATTGGCTTTCAATAATATGACTTTACTGACCTGCCTGCCATGGAAATCGGAGCAGGTGAGGGGTGGACTGTGGAAAGGTTTGTTGACTTCGGGAGGGATTTTATGGTTTTGGACTAGCGAGGGCCATAAAATCAGTGCATGGAACTGCTCTGATCAGGTAATCTTGTCTATCCTGGGTAGCAAAAGAGTTGGTAGGAATTCTGATATGGCAAGAGCACGATGCTCAGAAACAATGTTGCCTCATATAAATGCATTGGAGTTCGTCAGTAAGAATAATTATAGTTTAACTGTGGACACATAACATTGATCAAGCCAATAATTACAGGATGCAAAATTCAGAGGAGAACTTGGCTTCTCAACTGGAAATGAAAAGGAATACGAAATGAGGGAGTAGAGAGGACACAATAGGATAATGATGTGACACATGATGTTCTTAGGCAAAGAAAAGATCCAGAGGGAGAAACGTTTGAAGTTAATTTTATCACGCAAGTAATACTCTGCTATTTGGCTCCAAGTTCTAACCCAAATTCCCAACAGATTTGCTGCAGTCAAGCACTTCATTGTTTGATCCTTTTTTTATTCTGTTGTGTTGTGACATGTTGTTACACAATGACTAAATAGATAATTTCCACTTATTAAAGAAATCATATTATTTGGACATATCGCAGCATTTGACTGATAAACTGCAAAAAAAAATCAGTTGAGCACACTGTATTTCAGCCAACATTAACAGCTGTAAGATTACCCATAGGTAGGTAAGCATATGGGGGCAATTCTCCCATCAGACTGTGTTCATAAATTAGCACAGCAGGCTGGGAGATTTCAATGGGGCTGGATTAGCACGACCCATGCTGGGCATCTGGTCCCGAGCGCATCTCCCAGATTTCTGGTGCCATCAGCTCCATGCTGGAAATAGGCAATGGAACTGCATTAAGTATGCAGGGAGTGGGGGAAATATTAATGTAATTTGAATGTGATTAGCAAGCCGGGACTGAAGTCTCCAGGCCCACTATCATCTCACCCCAATGTTTCACTCCAACGGGGTTTGGAATAGCACCTCTCTTCGGGGAGCTAGCAGCTGGACCCAGCTGGTATGAAGGGGGGTGCCTGGGCATTGGCACCCTAGCAGTTCCAGTGGGGTGAGGAATATGCGGATGGGATTGCACTTTGGGGTTGGTGGAGATTCCTGCTGCTATATTGCATAGGGATTGGTGGGTGAAGATGGGAGGTTAGCGATTGGGTTGAGGGAGGGCTTAGCCTGGGTGGCGTGGTCAAGATTGAAGTGGGGGGGTGGGGGGGTGTCGGCACTGCAGGCGGTGGTTGGAAACTGTTGGGAGGTTGGGGGGTGGTGCTGGAGATCAGAACGGGCTGAGAGAAGGGGTTCGGAGTTGGGCCCAGGAATGGTCAGAGGGCATGATTGGACCATGGGTGGGGGTATAAGTCTGTCAATACATGGGTTGCAGGACTGCCAACGCAAGGGTCACAGGGCTGGTCAGCAATCAAGCAGGGTTGGCCAGTGATCCAGCAATTGGGAGGCTGACAGTGTGGGGCTAATGCTCATGCACCGATTGTGGCGCTTTGACAGATAGGCACATGTGCAATATTCTGCTCAACATGCCAACATCTGCTTCTGGTTTTTAACGATATTCATTGCTGATGGCCTCTGCAGTGCACAGAGTGTGGGAGATGCTTCTCTGAACTCTACTGAAAAAAAAACCCACTGTGAATTACTGCAGTTTTCACGTGAATTTGACACTTAGAATTTTTGGGAAGTATTCCGGCCTACTTGGGGGAAAAGAAAGTTGAAATTTGATATCATTTTAAATCCGTTTGCACGACAAATCACAAATATACTTAAGCCGTGAATTAAAGTTTCTGTAATCATGCTGAACGTACTAAGTTCACCAGTGCCTTTTCTGTAACAGTCTCTGTGGCAATCAGAGTGGTTTTCATTCAGCAAATTTATCATCCCCATTGACTTGAACAGGGACAAAGCAATGATAAATTAACTGTTCTTCATTTCAACAAGAGGAACAGTGGAACAATGCCAGAATCCCAGAAGTAAATTGAGACAATTTTTTCAATGCTGTGAAATGAGCACTTATTCTGGAAATGCACTCTTAACTGTGGTAGAGGTCTCCGATAAATTCTATGTCAATGTTTTAGTAGAGTTCCTCTAACTTGGCTGGAATTTCTATGTTTAAAGTTTATTTATTAGTGTCACAAGCAAACTTACGTTAACACTGCAATGAAATTACTGTGAAAATTCCCTAGTCGCACATTCCAGCACTTGAGGAAGAATTTAACATGGCCAATGCATCTAACCAGCATGTTTTCTGGACTAAGGGAGGAAACTGGAGCACCCAGAAGCAACCCACGTAGACATGGGGAGAATGTGCAGACTCTGCATAGACAATAACATCTCAAAGTTTGCAGTTAATACAAAGTTGGGTGGGAGGGTGAGCTGTGACGAGGCTATAGAGATCCTTCAGCATGATCTGGGCAGGTTGGATGCATGGGCTAAAATGACAGCACTCGGAGGAAACCCATGCAAGATATGGGGTGAAAGCGCAGACAGTGACCCAAGCCGAAAATCAAACCTGGGTCCCCAGCGCTGTGAGGCAGCAGTGCTAACCACTGTGCCACTATGCTGCCCCAACACATGTAAGAAAACAGATCTATTACATTTTGAAATTTTCCTTTGGGAGAATTTATTCCCTACAAAACCTACTTGCACTTGTCATTTTCTTGTCAAGCTTTGGTGTAATTTCTTTTCATTTGAAATAACACTATCAATGGTAAAAATGGAAGTTGCCCATCTAAACATCAAACGCTAATTCTGTAATCACACCCCTCCATTATCATGCTGCAATTTTAATTTCCTAGTTTCTCAGCCTGTACTACAAAGGAACTCTTTACACTCCAAAGCACTAAACTCTTCCTTTCTTAAAATGGCACAAATTGATATTTAGTTATTAATATTATAAAATTAAAATGAGAATTTGTTTCTGTGATTCCGTAACGAGAGCACAGACATGAAGGAACTAGTAATGAATGCAAAAGCAGTAGGAGAAGATAATAGTGTCTGGATTGGATTGTCAGAGAGTGTGGTGGCAGATTCATTAGAAGCATTCAAAAACAATTGAGACTGTTAGCTGACAAGGAAGAATGTGCAGAGTTAAAGGCAGAAGATGGGCAAATGGCAGTGGGTTACCCATTCAGAGAGGTGGTACAGATAGAGTGGGCCAAACGGCCTCCTTTTGCACTTCTGTGATCCCATGCCTCAACCAAAATGTGCATCATGTTTTCCTGCTACTTTGAAAGATTCAACTCGTTTTGCAGTCCTCTTGGAATACTGTCTTGGAAAGCGATGTGGTAGCACACTGATTAGCACTACTGCCTCATAGTGCCAGGGACCCAGGTTTGAATCCGGGCTTGGGTCACCGACTGTGCAGAGTTTGCACATTCTCCTTGTGTCTGCATGGGTTTGCTCCGGTTTCCTCCCACAGTCCGAAAGCTGTGCTGGTTAGATGTTTCGACCTGAACAGGCACCAAGTGTGGCAACTAGGGGAATTTCACAGTAACTTCATTGCACTATTGATATAAGCCTTACTTGTGACTAATAAACTTTCCTTTGTTTTTGAAATTTGAGAATTGCAAGAAGAATAACAGGAAAACCATAAAATGCATAAATATAGCAGCTTGCTGCTTTTGTTTTCTTTCTCCTGCCTGATGTTCAAATTGACTGACGTCTATCTGCAGTTGTCTAGGGTAGGTATCGCTAATGCTAGCACAGCTTTCTACTTTAATCTTTGCTCCCTTGCTGGAATCTAACTCTTTGCCAAGTCTCCTCCTGATCTTCCCTTTTCTCAATCCATTCCGATTACTATCTTTCACAGTTGATGCTCACTTATCTTTGAGGCTAACTCTAAATATTTCCTCTTTAGTCAAAAGCTGGGAATGAATCATCCATTTTTACCCTTGTATCGCTATCATTTACCAGGAGAGATATAGTTATGCAATTTCACTTATGGAAAAGATAATGGGCAGGGTTTCACAGCCTCTCTCCAGCGAGATCTGAAAATCCCACCCAAGGATAACAGACATCTCCATTGTCTGCCCCTCACACTCTCCGATTCCATGGTGGGTGGGGCTTCAGAATTCCAGCACTTAGGCAGAATTTTCCAGCCATGAGTGTCCTACCACCAGAAATTCACGTCCGAGGTCAATGGACCTTTAAGTGATCCACCAAATTTTCATGTTGTTTGGCTTAGCATAGAAACACAGCCATTGTGAGCCCATTGATGGTAGTATTTTCGCTATGAAATGGTAGTTTAATTGGTTTTAATTGTGGTACCCATATCTCAGTGATTATTGCAGGATTTCCTTCAGAGATGACAGCTCAGTAGCTCACCAAGCTAGTCACTTGTAAGTAATCTGTCTGGAAGATCAGGTTTCTTTAAGCATAGAATTGGAATTAGGCTGGGAGACTTTATAGAAATCATAGAACTCTACAGTGCAGAAAGAGGCCATTTGACCCATCAAGTCTGCACTGTCCACAATCCCACCCAGGACCTACCCCCATATCCCTACATATTTATCCACTAATCCCACTAACCTATGCACCTCAGGACACTAAGGGGCAATTTTAGCACGGCCAGTCAACCTAACCCGCACATCTTTGGACTGTGGGAGGAAACCAGAGCACCCGGAGGAAACCCATGCAGACACGAGGAGAATGTACAAACACCACACAGACAATGACCCAAGCCAGGAAAGTTTATATGTTACAATCTCTCGAGTTTAACAATGTGTGAGCCTACTGCCTTTTCAGTTGCTGATGTTCTGCTGCTGGTAGTCAATACCATTTAAGTGAATTTCTCTCTGGGTCTTAAGTATAGTTCGTTAGCTGGACAATTTTAGTTACATAAGCAACCTCTGTTGTCCAGAATGATCTGCAAATCCAAAACCAAGGCTGTACAAGTTTAAGTTTTAAGTTTATTTATTAGCATCACAAGTAGGCTTACATTAACACTGCAATGAAGGTACAGTGAAAACCTTCTGGTCATCACAATCCGTCACCTGTTCGGGTACACGGAGGGAGAATTTAACATGGTCAATAACCAGCAATTCTTTTGGACTGTGGGAGGAAACCAGAACACCCAGAGGAAACTTATGCAGACACTGAGCAAATGTGCAGATCCCACATAGCCACCCAAGCCGTGAATTGGGTCCCTGACATTGTAAGGCAGCAGTGCTAACCACTGTGCCGCCATGCCATTTAAAGAGGTAATTGCATGAGTTCCTTGCATTTACCTAGATTGAATTTTTTTCTGCCCAGCTATCATCGTTAAGACTCACACTCGGAAAAACTGGGGGGTATTTTTGCCATCCTGCCCATCACAGGAATCACAGCAAGGAGGAGGCGTACCATGGAAAGACCTATTGACCTTGAGTGGGATTTCCCAGTTTTGGGGCAAATGCAGCTCTAAAATCCCACCTATGGAGTTTAGACTCGTCTCTGTGATAAATCCATAAACAATAGCCAGTGTTAGTTCTACAGATAGTATCTGTCTTGGTACATACATTCAATGAGGTGCATTCCACTCACAAGCATTCAAGTAGGAACTTCGGGTAGATTGTGTAGGCATTGCAGAAGTCACTTGACCCTCATCACTCATCTTAACAATCATGTAACTGTCCATTTAAAAAAAAAAGTTGGAGGAAATTTTATACTTGGTTAAAGTTATGAATAGAACATTCCTTCACCAAACTTGACAAGCATCTATATTCAAAAATTCTGGAGAAAGTCCAACTTGGTGCTTTAGAGCAAATAATTGATTCCAGGCTAATTGTGAAAGTTTGAAATATGAATTCAAAAGATTTATGTAATAAAGCACAGGGTGGAATGAGTTTTTAGATAGTGATTTTAAACCTGATGTTACGTAATAGATGATTCATTTTAAAGTCCACCCGTTTTTAATATGGTAGCACAGATTAAAAGATAGGCGAAGTTAGTGAATGTTAGGATTTATCACTAAAGTTATTTATGAGTCATAAGCAGGGCTTATATTAACACTGCAATGACATTACTGTGAAATTGCCCTAGCAACCTGTTTGGGTTGCTACACTTAACCAGCACATTTTTCAGACTGTGGGAGGAAACCAGAGCAAACCTATGCAGACATGGGGAGCGTGCAGACTTCACACAGTGACCCAAGCTGGGAATTGAACCTGGGTCCCTTGCGCTGTGAGGCAGCAGTGCTAATCACTGTGTCACCATGCCATCTAGTTCAGGTTATTTATTTTTTGGAAAATGGGTATTCTTGATCAATCCTTCATGATAGCAAAATAGCATTTCTTTTAGAGGAAAACAACGTTTTTTCTAGGAATTCTACATCACATGACTTACAAATATTCTCACTTCTTATGATTTAACTTTGAAATGAGAATGTAATTAAGCAAAGCTAGATGTAAGTAAGCATAATGAAGAGTTTGAACTGGTTTTTAGATAGTGAGGGTGGCACAGTGGTTAGCACTGCTGCCTCACGGTGCCAGGGACCCGTGTTCAATTCCTGGCTTGGGTCACTATCTGTGTGGAGTTTGCACATTCTCCCTGTGTCTGCGTGGGTTTTCTCCAGGTGCTGCGGTTTCTCCTCACAGTCCAAAGATGTGTGGGTTAGGTGGATTAGCCATGTCAAATTGCCCCTTGGTGTCAGCAGGGCTAGCTAGGGTAAATGCATGGGGTTATGAGGATGGGACCTGGGTGGGATTACATTGGCACAGACTCAAATGTCGAATTCCTTCTGCACTGTCGAATTCCATGATTCTATGAGTTACAGAGAGAAACTTATAAATTGATATATCATTAGTTTCAGGAAAGAAAGGAAAAAACACTCGACTGCTATCCTTGTTTTTAAATCACAAGTTCTAATCTGTCCAATATGGTAAATATAAAATATTGAGCTAAGCAGTTATAGTGTGGATTTATGGCCACTGGGGAGTTTGGAGAAAGGTGTCAGACAGGAGCCATTAATCAGGTACTGAGAGTCATTAATCCATCCAACAGCCATGCTAAGCAAACTTTACAGTCATTTTTATGCATCCTGCAATAACTCAACAAGTTCTAAATCATATATTTATGGAGATTTGTAATGAGCATTATAAATGTGTAATTTATGGATAACTGGATACATTCAACTGAACATCTCCAACTGTCACTAGACTACCTCCATTTGCAAATGAATGTCTCTGAGCAAAGACGTGGCAGAAACTATTCATCATGTCACTTGAGGAAAATCTTGCAGTGGGCCACAGATAAATTTCCCTCAGTGGGTTATCTCGAAGCACAAAGGAGCCGATTAGCTCAGTTTGGTAAGTGGCTGACGTTTGATTCAGAATAACGCCAGCAGCACAGGTTTGATTCCTGTTCCAGCGGAGGGAAGCTTGGGACCTGCCTCCTTGCCCTGTCCCTCAGAGTGGAAGGCAAGAACAAACCACCACTGATTAAAAACTGTCAAGAAAATGCCTCCGGCTGAAGTATCAGCAGAGAATGAGCCAACGAGCTTGCCTACATGCAGAGCTTGCATTACTTGATATAACAGACATGATCTTGAACCATAATGAAAACAGGTTGTTTTGCCTGAGTTTGGTGTGTATCAAAATGTCAGTGTGTTCGGAATGATTCTTTACTCAACAAATTCCTGATCACGGACTGAGATGATGAGAGAGTAAGCAAAGTGATATACTTTTCACCCAGAATGCACAATTTACCACGAATGAATTTACAACAATATGAACAACAACTTCTATCTTTAAAGTGTCTTTCACACAATAAAACATACCAAGGCAATTCGCAGGAAAACAAAAATGATAGCAAGCCACTTAAAGACACATTAGGTCATACGTCCAGAAGCTTAGACAAACAGATGGCTGTAAAAGGATTTTCTTTTTGGAGTGAGGTAGAAAAACAATGACATTTGAAGGGATTTGAAAACAAGAGTGAGAATCTTGAAATCAAAAATTTCCTACCTGAATTCTTTATCATTTATGCGTTCAATATGCTCAAAATTATTTTTAGTGTTTGGTATTTTAGTAGGAATCAGTTTGAGGGAGAATGAGCCAAAATGACCATGAAGGGAGAGAGGGGAGAAAGTTGAAGAAGAAGTGCAAGTTCAGGCTAGTTTGGCTTGTTGGTCTATGGGAAGAGTAGAATACAACAGAGGCAGCTGATTGGATGATCTCGATCTTTGTGACAAAGAAGGCCAGAGCTCCTCATCCTTAATGGTAGAGGTGAGGGTGGACAACATGAGGAAGAAGAATTTTAAAAGATGATCCTCAATAGAGGAAAGAAGGTGCGGGTTATTTTCGCCTGGCAGGCAACAGCAAATTTGCAATGACACCAGTTCAATCCAATTAAGTATAAATTTAGAACTGAAATTTTTCTCCATGTGATAAATGGTCACTAAATAACAAATGTGTAGAGTATAGGGCTAATGGTAGGACTCTTAATAGTGTTGATGAACAGAGGGATCTTGGTGTATGTGTGCATAGATCCCTGAAAGTTGGCAATCAAGTCGATAAGGTTGTTAAGAAGGCATACGGAGTCTTAGCTTTTATTGGTAGGGGGATTGAATTTCGGAGCCGCAACGTCATGTTGCAACTGTACAAAACTCTAGTGCGGCCGCACTTGGAGTATTGTGTGCAGTTATGGTCCCCACATTATAAGAAAGATGTGGAGGCATTGGAGAGGGTACAGAGGAGGTTTACCAGGATGTTGCCTGGTATGGAAGGCAGTCTTATGAAGAGAGGCTGAGGGATTTGAGGTTGTTTTCGTTAGAAAGAAGGCGGCTAAGAGGAGACCTTATTGAAACATATAAGATGATTAGAGGTTTAGATAGGGTGGACAGTGATAGCCTTTTTCCTAGGATGGAGAAAGCTAGCACGAGGGGACATAGCTTTAAATTAAGGGGTGGTGGTTTTAGGACAGATGTCAGAGGTAGTTTCTTTACCCAGAGGGTGGTAAGGGTATGGAATGCCCTGCCTGCGTCAGTTGTAGATGCGCCAAGTTTGGTGGCGTTTAAGAGGTTAGTGGATAAGTTTATGGATGAAAAGGGAATGGTTTAGGTTAGAGGGTCACTGCTTGTTAGAGGTTCGGCGCTACATCGAAGGCCGAAGGGCCTGTTCTGCGCTGTAATGTTCTATGTTCTATGTTCTAAATGCAGCAGGCTTCCAGGAGAATTATGGAGACAAAACCCTAGAATCCTTTAAGAAACAATTGAATGCTGAAAAGAAGAGAATTATCTCTCTGAAGAGATGAGTAATGATCATTCAAATGGCTTCCCTCATCCATAATTATCTTGTGAATTCAGAAATGCCAAAGATAGAATCCAAGTTGACTACTTGACTTCCCAGTCAAGAAATGGAAAAAAAGAAACTAAAAGGAATTTGCCCTGCTTTCATGATCTCAGAACATCCCAAAGAGTTCTGAAGACAATGAAGTACTTCAATTTGTACTTCACAGCATCACAGAATGCCACAGTGCAGAAGAGGCCCTTCAGCCCATCAAATCTGCACCACACATGAAATGCCCTAACCTCCCCACCCAATCCCACTTGCCAGCACTTGGCCCGTAGCTTTGAATGTTATAATGTGCCAAGTACTTATCCAGGTATTTTTTAAAAAGTGTGAGACATCCCGTCCTCACCTCCCCCCCAAGACAGCTCATTCCACACCATACTACCTCCTGAGTAAAATAGGTTTTCCTCAAATCTCCCCTAAATCTCCCACTCCTCACTTTTAACTTACGTACCCTTGTAAGTTACCCTTCAATTAAAAGGAAACAGCTGCTCCCTATCCACTCTGTCGATGATCCTCATAATCTTAAACACCTCAATCAGGTCGCCCCTCAGTCCAACGAAAGCAACCCAAACCTATCCAACCTTTTCATAACTTAAATGTTCCATCCCAGGCAGCATCCCGGTAAGTACCCTCTGCACCCGCTCCAGTGCATTCACGTCCTTCCAAAAATGTGGCGACCAGAACTAACATAGCACTCCCGCTGTGATATCATGTGGGGAAATGTAGCAAGTAATTTGTGTACAGCAAGGTCACACAAACTACAATGTGATAATGATCAGGTTATCTGTTATCATGGTGTTGGGTGAGAGATTAATGTTAAACAGCAGAGAAAATATAAGGGAGTGAGAGAATGCTACTGTTAAAATGTGGGGGAGGAGAATTCTGTACACCTGCCTAATTGACTGCGCTAATCCTTGAAATCTCCGTGAGATCTTATGGACATTCAGAATAACTTAGTTGGCCTCCTTTCATCGTCCACACAAGTAGGATCTAGGAAGCAGAGAGTAGTCAGTGAATATCGGTTCTTTTATTCAAATCAATTGTACTTTATTCTTCAAATGTACTCCTCAAAAACATTGATAAAACTGAACACATCTGTGACAGCCAAGCCAGAGTACTATAGTCTCCTGGAATTAAAAAGGAAAGCCTGAATGTTTTTTAAAAAGCTTTTCAGTTTTTAGATATGCAGGAACAGCCTGATTCATAATATTTGCAATTTTCTGGTCTTTAAACGTAGTGGAACATAATCTATTGGCTGGTCTAGTAATTCCTTATTTCCTTTTCTGGATTTTCCTATAATATACTAAATTGTACCTACATTTTAAAAGAAAGATTGTTTAATGTTGAATCAATAAATCAATAACAAGATGTCACACTTCCTGCGTATACTTACTAACAATGTCACCTTGCATGACAACATTGAAAGGATCTTCGAAAAAGGGGCTGGGGATAAGTATGAAGTTGCAAATCATAACAATTTAAACTGTTGCTATAGTGATGACATTGAGTCAGCGGTGATGCAGTGCTAACTGTGTATTGTACAATTCCGACTCCTTTGACACATTCAAGACCATAATCTTCCTACAATAACTTTTATTTGAAGATTATTCTTATGAAACTATTCAAAATATATTCATTGTTAGGACAGCAGCAATCTTGCATTTTCATTGCCATCTTTGATTATTATCAAATAGCTATTCTCTTTGAAGGTTTGGGAAATTGAATTTTCATTCCGTGGCCAAGAATTCACCATTGTATGCTCGAATGATAATTTTTACCACAGCAAGCATTAATTAAATTATGCAAGACTAATTCTATGCAATCACCAATCATTAATTAACAATGTCATGATATTTCAAGTGTTAAAAGTGATTAATTCTGTTCATACAATGTTGCAGTTCTGCTGTCAATGTAATGGTGAATTTAATAGTACTCCGAGCTGTTTATGTGCAACAGCTTCAGGTGAGGGGAGACCTGTAGTTAAGCATGGAAATTCAGAAGTTCCCCATTAGGCTGCACCGCTTCACTCATAACTTTGCAAAATGATAAAGAACCTATCTGCCCTCAATTGAAATACATTTAAGGCAGCACAGTAGTTAGCATTGCTGCCTCACACCACCAGGGATCTAGGTTCGATTCTGGCTTCAGGTCACAGTCTATGTGAAGATTGCACATTCTCCTGTGTTTGCCTGACTTCCCTCTGGGTGCTCCGGTTTTCTGCCACAGTCCAAAGGCTTGCGGATTAAGTTGATTGCCCATGACAAATTGACTCTAGTGTCAGGGGGATCCATAGGGTAAATGTGTGGGATTATGGGAAGCAGGCCTGGGTGGGATTGTTGTTGGTGCAGACTTGATGGGCTGAAAGGCCTCCTTCCGCACTGTACAGATTCTATAAATGGTGTGATGTTCCAATACTAGGAGGGGGGAGCGCGGGATGGCGTGGTGGTATTGTCACTAGACTATTAACCCAAAAACTGAAGACCCAGGTTCGAATCCCACCACGATAGATGGTGGAATTGGATTCAGTAAAAAAAAGTCTGGAATTAAAAATCAACTGATGAATATTGTCAATTGTCATAAAAACCTGTCTGGTTTACTAATATCCTTTTGGAAAAGAAAGCTGACATCCTTATCTCATCTAACCAACGTGTGACTGCAGACCCACAGCAACGTGATTAACTCTGAATTGCCTTCTGAAATGGCCAAATGAGACTGCGTACAAGGGAAAGTAGGGATGGGCAGTAAATGCTGGTCAGTCACTGATGCCCGTGTCCCATGAATGAATAAAAGAAACTTGCTTGGCAGATATACACTAAATTTGGCGTAGAAAATTAAATCTTTTCATTGACCTTTTCATTGAATTCTCTCAAAAATTAAAATTAACTATTAGCAATGTCGAATCTCGTTTTTCAACTTTTAATTGTTGGTGATTTAAAAAATATATTTATATATTATGTATTATATGTGTAGGTGTATATCTCCTTAGCTTTTTCTTTTCTTTTGTTCTCTATCTTAATTCAATCTTTCTTTCTGTCTATTTCATTTTGTCACTTTTTGAACAGCGCTTTCCGATTTAGGCTTCCTACTGGTCATTTTGCAATCTTTTAGTTGGTTAAGGAGGTGTATAGTTTCTTGGCCTGCTTATTCACATCCCTGATGTTTTGTTTAGGGTTCCATGTTTTTCCAACTCTTCTGCTCCCAGATGTCAACAGCTGGTGTTGTTTGTTGACTAACTCTTAAGAATTCGCTGCCTATAAATATAATTAAATGTTAAGTTTAAAGTTTATTTATCAATGCAAAAGTCAGATTATGTTAACACTCCAATGAAGTTACTGTGAAAAATCCCTCCAGTCGCCACACTCCAGCATCTGTTTGGGTACATTGAGGGAGAATTTAGCATCTAACCAGCACATCTTTCAGACAGTGGGAGGAAACTGGAGCACCCAGAGGAAATCTACACAGACAAGGGGAGTACCGGTGCAAACTCTGCACAGACAGTGACCCATGCTTGGAATTGAAACCAGGTCTCTAGCACTGTGAGGCTGCAGTGATAACCACAGTGCAACTGTGCCAGCCCAATGCATTAACTGTAACCAGCTGGGGAACATTTTGATTAAAATCTAAAGTACATTGCAAATTATATTTCATTATACATTCATAAATAATTAGAACATCATTTGGAATGAAAGTTCATTAAATTTACAGTGCCATTATTGCATGCTTTAAGTTATCTTTATAAGTGTTTGTAAGACTCAAACTTTCATGGAGAGGCAATATGTACCTAAGGTAGAATAAGCCAGAAAGTTAGCAGAAATTGGTCCATTGCCCAAAGGGCAATGTTAATTTTGGACCATCTGCCTCAGAAACAGCAATGCTAGCAGGGGCACTTGGAGCAAAATTTGGTCTTGTGATTTTGATATTTGGACCAAATTGTACAGATTGAGTACAGACTGTCCCACAACACACTTTTTACTCCAAAATAATGGGGAAAAGAATGTCAATTTCACCCTTTGATTTTACATTTATTATTGGCATAATCGGACCATGTTGTGTGTGCTTTCCAGGTATTAAAACAAGTACAAAGTGATTCAAGTTAAAGACTGAACCTACTACCCTCGCATCTTTAACCTATGTCCCCTAGTAATTGATTCTTCCAACTTTGAAGAAAGCTTCTGACTATCCACTCTGTCCATGCCCCTCATAATCTTGTAGGCTTCTTTCAGGTTGCCCCTCAACCTCCGTTGTTCCAGTGAGAACAAACCAAATTTCTCCAACCACTGCTCATAGCTAATGCCCTCCATATAAGGCAACATCATGGTAAATCTTTTCTAAATCCCCTTCAAAGTCTTCACATCATTCTGTTAGTATGACGGCCAGAATTGAACACTGTATTCCAAGTGTGGCTTAATTAAGATTCTATAAAGCTGCAAAATGATTTACAGTTTTTAAACTCAATGCCCCAGCCGATGAAGGCAAGCATGCCATATGCATTTTGACTGCCTTCTTCACCTGCATTGCCACTTTCAATGATCTGTGTGCCTGTACATCCAGATCCCTCTGCCTATCAATACTCTTAAGGGTTCTGCCATTTATTGTATATTTTCTGTCTGTATTAGACCTTCCAAAATGCATTACCTCACTTTTGTCTGGATTAAACTACATTTGCATCTCTCCACCCAAGTTTCCTGCTATATCCCCTGATGGTCATCATCGCTATCTACAAATCCACCATCTTTTGTGGTTGTCTGCAAGCCTACTAATCAAACCAGTTATATTTTCCTCCAGATCATTCATATATATTACAAACAGTAATGATTTTAGCACTGATCTTTGAGGAATGCCAGTTGTCACAACCCTCCATTCAGAAACACGCCCTTCCACTGCTACACTCTGTCTTGTATGACCGGAACCAATTCTGCCTCCAACTTTCCATCTCACCTCTGGTTCCGTGCAACTTCATCTCCTACACCAGTCTGCTATGAGGGACCTTGTCAAAGGCCTTACTGAAGTCCATGTAGACAACATCCACTGCCCTACGATCATTAATCATCTTTGTCACTTCAGTTCCTGCCTGATATTGTTGTAATTAATCTTCCCCATTTAGCATCTTAATGATGACACTGATCTTTATCCGTAGCACCTTAAGCTTACTGAATTGTGGTCATTGTTCCCAAACTGCTCCCCTACTGAAATGACAACCACCCGACTGGGCTCATTCACCAATACCAAGTCCAGTACAGCCCCTTCCCGAGTTGGAGTATCTACATATTGTTTCAAGAAGCCTCCCTGGATGCTCCTTACAAACTCTGTCCCATCCACGCCCCTATCACTGAGTCTACATAGGGGAAGTTAAAATCTCCTACCACAACAATCCTGTTACTTTTATATCTCATCAAAATCTGCCTACGTATCTGTTCCTCTATTTCCCACTGGCTGTTGGGTGGCCTTTAGTAACCACCCAATGTTGTGACTACACCTTTCCTATTCCTAAGGTCTACCCATATTGCCTCGCTGAGGTGTCCTCCTGCAGCACAGTTGTGATATTCTTCTTAAGCAGTATTGCAACTCCCTTTTACATACCCCTCTTTTAACTGAGACAAAAATTTGGGAATTCTACTACCCCGCTTGTCATGGGAATCTGAGTAGGCGGGGGAGGGTGGACAATGGGAACGATCCACGATAGACATTTTGATAACAATGCCACATCTTGTGTTTATTTGACCTTGCAAGTCTATTCACTGATGTGCCACTCAAGGAAGCTATAGGTATTTGCATTGTGTTACACTATAGCAGGGAAATTGGGATAACTCGCTACTCCCTAAATTTGTATTCATTGAACTTAAAAATTTAGCAACTTGTTCTGTTTGGTTCAGCTCTAATGACACCATGTTTTCCCAAATAGTTGGTGTTGCCATTTGATTCTTTCTAGGCCCAGGTCTTCCTAAAATTTTCATTGGTTTCCATAACAAATATAATTCCTATGAAGTGACAGTATACAAACTGCTATAATAAAAACAAGAACAAATTACTGTGGATACAGGAATTTGAAAGTAAAACAGGCAAATCTCAACAAGTCTGCAGCGTCTGTGGAAAGAGAATAGACTTACATTTCAAGTCTGGATGACCCTTGGTCAGAGGTATACAATAATATAAGTACCAAAGTGAGATTTTCTGGTCTCAAGTCAAGCAAAGCTGTAAAACCCAACCAAAGATAAATCTGAGATTGGAAGTAAATATAAACTTCTATCAGAAAGATTGATTGATGTTTTTGTGGAGCACATATCACAACCACTGAAGGTCCTTAAGTACTTATGAATTCTGACGTGATTGTAATGTAGGAAATAGGACTGTGATTTTTTTGTGCACAGCAGGATCCCACAAACAGCTGTGCTATTGTCCACTTAATCTGGTTTTCTTTTGGTGATGTTGATTGAGGGATAAATGTTGTCACATAAACCACCTATGTTTTTCTTTGAAACGGCAGCATAGGATTGCTTACCTCCACCTCAGAGAAAAGGGGGTCTCAATTTAAAATATTACCCAAGAAAAAATCTTCAACATTGCAGCACTCCCTCTCCATTGCACTGGGGAATCAGTTTTGATTATTGTGCTTCTGGTGTGGGACTTGTACCTGGAACCTTGTGACTCAGAGAAACAAGAATGCTACCAATTGAGACGTTTGAATAGTTACCTGACAGTACAAAACTTGAGTGCTGCAGTAAAAAAGAAACATGCTGCCAAAGTTCTTTATCATACACTCATCAGGACAAATACAAAAATACCAAATTTCAAAGTGAACAACAATTTATATGATTGTATACCTCTGACCAAGGGTCATCCAGACTTGAACTGTAAGTCTATTCTCTTTCCACAGCTGCTGCAGACTTGTTGAGATTTGCCTGTTTTACTTTCAAATTCCTGTATCCACAGTAATTTGTTCTTGTTTTTATTATAGCAGTTATTATAACAAATATAATTCCTATGAAGTGACACAATGCAATTTGTTATGGAAACCAATGAAAATTTTAGAAAGAGCTGGGCCTAGAAAGAATCATATGGCAATGCCAACTATTTGGGAAAACATGGTGTCATTAGAGCTGAACTGAACAGAACTGGTTGCTGAATTCTTAAGTTCAATGAATACAAATTCAGGGAGTGGCGAGTTATCCCGATTTCCCTGCTATAGTGTAATACAATGCAAATATTTATGGCTTCCTTGAGTGGCATGTTAGTGAATAGACTTGCAATGTCAAATAAACACAGGATGTGGCTTTGTAATCAAAATGTCTATCGTGGATAATCTTTGCAAATGTAAAGAAACCCTTGATGCAGGTCGGGTTGTAGCAACCATTCAGTTATTTGGCCAAGTCATGTGATGCAGAAGCAATTACTTTTAGATGACACGGTAACACAGTGGTTAACACTGCCAAGGACCCAATTGACTTCTGACTTGGATCACTGCCAATGTGGAGTCTGCATATTCTCTCTGCATTTGCATGGGTTTCCTCTGGATGCTCTGGTTTTCTTCCACAGTCCGAAAGGCGTGCTGGTTAGGTGCATGTCCAGACTAAATTCTCCCTCAGCGTATCTCAAATGGTGCCAGAGTATGGTGGCAAGAGGAATTTCACAGTAACTTCATTGCAGTGTTAATATAAGCCTCCTTGTGACAAAGATAATAAAGAAATGTAAATTCTTAAACTTAAATTTTTGAATTAAAGAAAAAGCTTCTGGGTTACATTTTGTTGTCATGTTCTCCATAGCAATGCCTCAACTATTCAATCAACATCCTTTTGCTGTGTATAAAAAAGTTATTCCCTTGAAATTTGGTACTTTAGCATTTGTCCCAATGAATGCAATCTTCAACAGATTGATGTTTTTTCAGCAATAAGGCATTTCTCAAAGTGACATGGGATATTGAAGGAAAGGGTTTTTGGCATCCATATTTGGAGATTTATTCACACCACGGGTAGAACTTTCCCATTCCACTGTCACAGGAATCAAAGCCAGTGAGACATGGACCATGCAAAGGTCCCTTTACCCAAGGATTTCTGATCTTTGGATGAGGAAAGCTGGAGAATCCCACCCTACATGTCAATTTATAGTTTGAATTACCTTTGCTTTTGCGCTGCCAGCATTTTTTTTGGAATCTATTGAATATTACCTGGGCAACAGAAGAATTGTAATACAAATGAAAAAGCAAAAACTCAGTTCCATTCAAGCAGCAAAACAATAGAGTCCACAAATACTGTCAATAATGTTTATGAATCAGAGAACATAGCAGTTCATTGGAGAGGACACAGTTTATCCCAACAAAACCTAAGCAGCAGTGTGCAGGAAGTAGGTTATCCTTTTCTGTTCAATTGGTTTTGTTCATTATTTCATGATTACTGTCAGACAATGGGAAAACTTGAAGCATTCTTCCTGTAGTTAGTTATTTAACTTCAACTTAATTTTGGGTTGTTTACATCAAAGTGGATTTATGCAGATAGCAACTGGCTGGGGAATGAACCCGAAAAATATGCTCAGTATTAAATGAGGACAAATTGCTTAAGTGTAATTAATCAAGCCCAATTTAGCTTTCCACAAATCATTCCACCTTTGTACAGCAGGAGCAATATATAAATGATTATGTAGGCTAGAAACAGACCTTTTCCCTCATTAATTGGGTTTACCATGGGAAGTGGTGTATGACTGCCCCATTTAGTTGTGAAAAATTGGGATGGATTTTGGATTGCCTTCAGTATCTTGAGTGTTCTTTATAAGGCCATCTTCACCTGAAGGATAGCTTATCCCTTGCAGTGCAGTATTTTATTTGCTGCAGCTATTTAAAAGGACAGACAAGCCAAGAGCAAAGAATGAAATAAAGGTGTCTGCCAGACGTTGCTTTAAATGATGAGGAATCAGCAGAAATACTTTCAAAAACGTGCCAAAAAAAAAATGAATTTTGATTTGATTTGATTTATTATTGAAACATATATTATGATACAGTGAAAAGTATTGTTTCTTGTGCACTATACAGAGATATCATATCATTTGTAGAGTACATAGGGAAGCAGAGAAGAAGAGAATACAGAATCTAGGGTTACAGCCACAGCTAAAGTGTACAGAAAGATCATCTTAATATATCAGGGGGAGGCAATGGCTTATTGGTATTATCGCTACACTATTAATGTAGAAACTCAGCTCATGTTCTGGGGACTTGGGTCGAATCCCACCATGGCAGCTCGTGAAATTTAAATTTAATTAAAGAAATGGAATTAAGAATCTACTGATGACGATGAAAACATTGTCGATTGTTGGAAAAACCCATGTGCTTCACCAATATCTTTCAGGAAAAGAAATCTGCCAGCCTTACCTTGTGTGGCCTAAATGTGACTCCTGACCTATTGCAATGTCATAGAGTCAAGGAGGCTTGGTGCCCAGTTTGTCTATGTCACCCAATTTGTCTATGTCACCCAATTTTTGCCACTAAATTATTCCTAATTGCCTGCATTTAGACCATCCTCCTCAATATGCATCTTACCCATGCAACTGTCTAAATGTGTTTTAAAAGACAAAATTGTAACCACTTGTACTATTACTCTGGCAGCTCATTGCAGACACTCACCACTATGAAAAAGTTGCCCCTCTGAATCCTTTTGTATCTCTTCCCTCTCACTTTAAATCTATGCCATCTAGTGTTAGATTCCACTATCTTTGGAAAAAATTGTTGACTATCTACCTTAGCTATGCCCTGCATTATTTTACAGACCTCTATAAAATCATTCCTAAGCCTCTTACATTCCAGGGAAAAAAAAGTTCCAGTTTCTCCAGCCTTTTCTTGTAACTCAAACCATCAAGTCCCACAACATCCTCGTAAATTTTTTCTGTACTCTTTCTAGTTTAATAATATCCTTTCTATAATAGGGTGACCAGAATTTTATATAGTATTCCGAGTATGGCCTTACCAATGTCATATACAACTTCAGCAACATGTCCCAACTTCTGCATTCAATGTTTTGACCAATGAATGCCTTCTTCACCACTCTGTCCATTTGTGACTCCACTTTCAAAGAGGTGTGAACCTGTACCTCTAAATCTCTTTGTTCTATCACTCTTCCCAATGCTTTACCATTAGCTGAATATGTCCTGTACTGGCTCAATTTACCAAATTGTATCACCTCACATTTATCTAAATTAAATTCCATCTACCATTCATCAGCCCGCTGGCCTAATTGATCAAGATCCTGTTGTAATCCTAGATAACTTTCATCATGATCCACTATGCCACCAATCTTAGTATCACCTGCAATGTTACTAACCATGCCTCCTAAATTCTCAGTAAGAAATCTGACAACATCAGGATTAAATCCAACCGATCTATTTGACAGTAAACTTACAAGCTTTCCACCCTATGGTCTTCGTCAGGTGAATGAGGTGGTCTGGTCTCCAACATTCGCCTGACGAAGACCATAGGTCCGAAAGCTTGTAAGTTTACTATCAAATAAATCGGTTGGATTTAAACCTGGTGTTGTCAGACTTCTTACTGTGTTTACCCCAGTCCAACTCTGACATCTCTACATCATGACTCCTAAATTCTCATCCAAATCATTCATATAAATGACAAATAATAGTGGACCTAACACTGATTCCTAATGCACACAGCTGATCACAACCGTTTACAACTATCCTGTGTCTTTTGTCCTCAAGCCAAATTTGTATCCAATTGGCTATCTCATCATGGATCCCATGAAATTTAACTTTATGCATCAATCTACCATGTGGAACCTTATCAAAGACTTTGCTAAAGTCCACGTGGACAACATCGACTGCACCATCCTCATCTATCGTCTTGATTATTCCTTCAAAAGACTGTCCTCAACTGCCTCAAGCAATTAGAGATGAAAAATAAATGCCGGCCAGCCAGTGATGCCCATGTCCCACCAATGAATAAAAATGAAATGGCTGGTCCATTAAAAAATCTAATGGCAGCAGAAAACAGTTTGTTCTTGGGCCGATTGCTACATGATTTCAGATTTTTGTATCTTTTTCCAAATGGAAGAAAGTATATCCAGGGTGCATGGGGTCTCTGATTATGCTGGCTGCTTTACCAAGGCAGCGGGAACTGTAGACAGAGTCAATGGATGGGAGATGGGTTGAGACTAATGGTTTCAAGTCGGGCCTTCAACGTTCAGTTGCGTATTGTGGTTAATCAACACTAGGTCGAGTGCTGCACCTCAAAGGGCAGTGTGGGTCGAAATGCTAAAGGTGGTGATCTTTAATCAAAAGCTGTCTCCATTCTATTTTCTTCATTTCCCATCTGTATACCAGTATTCAGAGAGAAAATCCAGACCAGTTCTTTTTTTTATATTTCTTTGTGGGACATGAGTGTTGTTGGCTTGCCAACATTTATTGCCCATCCCTAGTTGCTCTTGAAGAGCAATTAAGAGTCAACCACATTGCTGAGTCACATGTAGGCTAGACCAGGTAAGGATGGCAGATTTCCTTCCCTAAAGGACATTAGTGAACCAGATGAAGTTTTCCAACGATTGACAATTATTTCATGGTCATCATAAAACTTTTACTTCCAGATTTTTTTTTGGTGAATTCAAATTCCACCATCTGCTGTGACGGGATTTGAACCCAGGGCCCCAGAAGATCAGCTGAGTTTCTGGATTGATAATCTAGTGTTAACACCATGTGGGCATCACTTCCCCATGACAAACAAATACGCACATGTATTATTGAAAAATGTCTTATGGTTTACAGAAAAATATAAATATAATAGAATGTTACCTCCATTACACTATACAATCCTTTCAGCATCTTTCCATGCTCCTGTCCCTCAATGATATGACCCACCAATATGCTCAAACTTAATAATTCAATATACACCTTTTCTGAAGCCTCGGCAGGTGAATAAAGCAAAAATCAAGGAACACGGCACAAGCACATGTGACTAGTCAGTTTCATCGAGAAAGGGCAGGAGATTGCAAACATATACTTTTTTAATGGTCAGTGCTTCTCGGACTGATGTTTGAGTATATTTGAAAATCGAACGGAATCAATAGTATATGGTTGAAGTTTCAGCAATGTTGCTCATGGAAAGAAAGAGTGATGTTATCAGTCTTTCATGGTGTTTTGCACAGGTGATATATGTCAAATGCAGTCTTTGGATGATCTGAGATCATAAATCTGAGAGTTAATTGGGCCCAATATGCCAGCATGAAATCTTTTTTTTAGAGCAACACAGCACGGGAAACAGGCCCTTCGGCCCAACGAGCCCGCGCTGCCGTCATAACTATATAGTAGCAAATCCATTATCCTATTATAGATTTAGGTTATTCCTAATATGGAAGACTCTCACTATAGGGACAATTTGTTTCCCAATCAGCCTAAGAGCGAATTTTTTGGGTTGTGGGAGGAAACCGGAGTGCCCGGAGAAAACCCACGCAACCACGGGGAGAACGCGCAAACTCCCGCAGACACCGGCCCAATTCCAAGTGTCTGCACAGCCACATCGATAGTCTCTGAGCTGTCATGGTGCCCTTCAGATGGTCCACATAAAGCACTCATTTACGACATGAAGTACCAGGCAACCCATGAATCAACATCCAAGAGCTGTACTCGCACCACCTGCCGAATGCATGCTCAAATTATGGACCGAATTACCTGTGGCAAAAAGCCGTAGTTAAACAGTCCTAATATATCCCTCTATCTGCATACCGCTCATGTGGCTGTCCAAGAGACCCTTAAACAGCCCCAGCGTGCCTGCTCCCACCACCTTACTCGGCAGTGCATTCCACATCCCCACTACCCTTTGTGTGAAAAACTGCCCTCTAATATTCGTCTTATACATAGCCCCCCTCACCCTATGGCCATGACCCCTCGTCCTATCCATTTCTGAAGGTGGAAAAAGTTTACCTCCATTTACTCTATCGATAATTTTATACTTTATATATATAACTTTAATGATAGTCCTCAGCCACAAAAGGTTAAGGGGCATGGAGGCATATACTCAGGCACAGTTTCTGGACGAGTATAGATTTATAGCAGCAGTTCTATCGTAATGTGGACAGAGGAGTTTATAGTTGACACCAACACATGAGAAAAATACAAGAGCCTACAAGAGGGGGATTGACATTTTTAATAACCTGTTAGAGGCGTGTTTGTTTATTTTGACAGATTTATAAGCATCTAAAGAGGATAATCTTTTTATGAGCTTTTCAAAGACTTTAAAATATTATAGGACTTATGATTTCTGTTTATACGGAGTTTAAAGTTTATAAAGAGCCTGTTTTAAAAGGCTTGAATGAATTGGAGGAGCAGGACCAGAGGCGTATAAGGAGAGTGAGAGGGGTGGGAAAAGGCTTGGTGGTGAAGATTAGGAAGCCTTACTCTGATGTGCAGAACTAGGCCAATGTCTCAATGTGAATGGAAGCTGACTTATGAATCTGACCACCTCAGCTTTGGCCCACCTCCACCTCTGTGGTAGGCCTAATTCCAGGCCATTCCCATGTATTCTAGATGAACATTCTGCCCATTGACACTGCTGGGATTGAGGCAGGATTCAACATCAGGGAAATTCCTAACTCTCAATTCCTCTCTCCATCATGAAAATCCGGCCCAAGGTGTCCAGCCCAATTGTGCAGATGCTGGAAATCAAATAAAAACAGACAACTGGAGAAACACTCTGGGAGAGAGTGTATGTTTGATGTTTTTTCTTCAGAATCTGTTCACAGCTTTCAATGACAGAAGTAACAAAGAAACTTGTAGTTGTAAAAATAAATTGAAAAACATCAAAATAAAACGTTTCTTCTGGTAGGAAAAACTAGAACCAGAGGGCAACCTCAACCTAAAAGGACAATCCTTTAAAACAGAGATGAAGAGGAATTTCTTCAATCAGAGAGTGGGGAATCTGTGGAATTCTTTGCTGTACAAGGTTGTGGATCCCAGGTCTTTGAGTATCTTTAAGACAGAGATATATAGGTTCTTGACTAATAAGGGGATCAGAGGTTATGGCGAAAAGGCAGGAGAATGGGATGGGAAAATTATGAGCGGCGATTGAATGGCAGAACAGACTTGGTGAGCTGAGTAGCCTAATTCTGCTCCCATGTCTTATGAAATTATGGTCTCATATCATATAAACATAAATTCCATATTATATAAACATAAAAATGAATGTGAAAATTAGACCTTGAATGCTGTAGTGAAGAGAATAAATGTTTTAAGTTTTAATGTGACAGTTCTACTAAAAAATTAGTTGAACAAAAATTGACAAGTGAGAATGTCCTATCCTTGAACTAGTACAGAGAAAATGTAGCTTATTATTTCGACTAGATAGTGAAGAGGAAAATACATATCCATGGGCATATTATTTTAAAAATTCATTAACTTTGTTGGCATGGTCTTTATCGGAAAATGATGAGGGCAATGAATTGAGAGACAGAAAATGTAAACTAGTTGATGCAAAAACAGAAGATGCTGGAAAATCTCATCAGGTCTGACAGCATCTGTGGAGAGAGAATAGAGCCAATGTTTCGAGTCTAGATGACCTTTTGTCAGAGTTGACATCAGAGCTGTGGCGAAGGGTCATTTAGATTCGAAACATTGGCTCTGTTCTTTTCACAGATGCTGCCAGACCTGTTGAGATTTTCCAGAGTTTTCTGTTTTTGTTTCAAATTCCAGCATCTGCAGTATTTTGCTTTTAACGAGTTGCAGTGAAATAGAAACATATCTGAAGCTGTTGTACCCTAGTCACATATTCACCTGATATATCCAGCTAATTCTGCTCTGACTAGCATGTGGCACTGGTGGTATTCCTGAGATTGCTACCTTTGAGGTGCTATTTTTTAACCTTCTTCTTCATTCCCATGCCGTTGAAGTCGGTTTTCCTTAGTTGTTGGACAGCTGGTTAGTGATGCAGAATGGTGCTAACAATGGGAGTTTAATTCCTGTACCTGCTGAGGTTATTCATGAACACCCACCTTCTCAACCTTGCCCTCGCCTGAGGTTTGATGATCCTCAGCTTAAGTCACCATCAAGTCATTACTATGGTCATCTGGGAATCTGATGGCTTTACTTCAAACTCAAAAGTAAGACCGAAGATATGAATTCTGAAGAAAATTATTGAACACAAAATAAGAAGTGCTTGCATTTTTTAGCAACAATAATGTATGAAAACTTGTAAACTTTTCAGAGTAACTTCTTCGAATTTAGTGCTTTGAGCTTTCAACGTTGTGTCATTGTACAATAACAAATTATGATTTCTGTAACCACTGAAGCATATTTCTTGTTTTTTTTCATCTCTGTTCCTTCTTTTTACAAAATAAGGTAGCAAAATATGAAATGCTGTTTTTGTGTGGCAGGAAAAGTGCCAAAAGGCTTTTTGGCCCATTATGGGTTTTTAGTCACGTGATGCACCTAGCTTTAAGGCACTTACAGAACCCTTAAATCACACCAGTGACAGCTCTAATTTGTCAAACACAGCCTGACTACAGCTGCCATGTATTGACCTTCCAGTAATGCACTGTATACTGCTGAATGAACTGGAATGGAGAAAATAACATCCAGTTGGCAATAGGAAATAAATTTCTCATTCTGTATACATTAACATTTAGAACGAAGAACAGGAACAGGCCCTTTGGCCCATCAAGCCTGTGCCGATCACATTATCCTATCTAGACCAACCACTTGTATCACTCTATACCCTACCTGTTCATGTGCATATCCAGATAAGTCTTAAGTATTGCTAATGTGTTTGCCTCAACCACCTCACTTGGCAATGTCTTCCAGGCTTCCACCATCCTCTGTGTAAAAAGCTTCCCCTGCATATCTCTACAGAACCTTTCCCCCCTTACCTTGAACTTGTGCCACCTTGTAATTGTCATTTCTACCCGGGGAAGAAGCTTTCAATTATTTGCCTTATCTATGTGCCTCATAATTTTATAAACTTCTATCAAGTCGCCCCTCAGTTTCCATCTTTTCAGAGAGAACAATCACAGTTTATTCAATCTCTCTGCGTAGCTAATATCCTTCATACCAAGCAACATCCTGATAAACTTTTCAGTACTCCTTATAAAGCTTCCGTATCCTTCTGGTCGTGTGGTGACCAGAATTGGACACAGTATTCTAAATGTAGCCTAACCAACTATTTATCTAACTGTACCATAATTTGTCAACTTTGATGCTCAATGTCCCAGCTGATGGGGATAAACATACTCTACACTTTTTTCACTAACTTTTGCACCTATATTGCCACTTTTAAGGATCCGTGAAGCTGAATTCCCAGATTTGAATTGGATGTAACTAAATGCATCACCTTGCATTTGTCTGTATTAAATTCCATCTGCCATTTCTGTGCCGAATTTTCCAACCCATCCTGCTATATTCTTTTACAATCTTCATCACTTTCTGCAACCCCAGTAATCTTAGTATCATCTGCAAACTTGCTAATCAAACCAGCTACATTTTCTTCTGAGTCATTTATAGATTACAAACAACAGAGCCCTAGCACTGATCCCTGCAGAACATCATGAGTTACAGACCTCCATTCAGAAAAATACTCTTCCACTGTTACCTTCTGTCTTTATGGCCAAGCCAATTCTGAATCCATCTCGCTAGTTCACCCTGGATCCCGTGTGATTTAACCTTGTGGACCAGCTTGCCATGAGGGAGCTTGTCAGCTGGAGTTCTGGTCGCCACATTATAAGAAGGACATGAACGCACTGGAAGGGATGAAGGTGAGATTCACTAGGATGTTGTTTGGTGAATTTAAGTTATAATGAGAGGCTGGGTTGTTTTCTGTGGAGCAGTGAAGGCTAAAGACTGACCTGATTGAGGTGTTCAGGATTATGAGGGGCACAGACTGGGTGGATAGGGAGCAGCTGTTCCCCTTCTTGAAGGGTTAGTTACACTGCTGTCAAGCTCACTGGCCTATAATTAGCTTACTTTACAAATTAAAAGTGAGAGTGGGAGATTTAGAGGGGATTTGAAGAAAAGCTCTTTTACTCAGAGGGTGGTGATGGTCTAGAATGCACTGCCTGGGAGGGTGGTGGAAGGTAGGATGCCTCACATCCTTTAAAAAGTACCTGGATGAGTACCTGACATGCTATAACATTTAGCAGGTTAAAGTCTAGCAGGTTTATTTGGTGCACAAGCTACTTTAACCTGGTGTTGTGAGACTTCTTACTGTTCCTACCTCAGTCCAACACCGGCAATTCCACATCATAACATTCAAGGCCATAGGCCAAGTGCTGATAAGTGGGATTAGGTGGGCAGATCAAGGCCTTTTATACATTGGTGCAGACTTGATGGGCAGAAGGGCCTCTTCTGCACTGCAGAATCACAGACTTGGTGAAATGCTTTGCGAAAGCCCATGTAGACAACATCCACGGCCCTTCCTTCATCAATCATTTTTGTCACCTCCTCAAAAAACTCGATCTAATTAGTGAGACATGACTTCCCTCATACAAAATAAGCAGTCTGTCACTAATCAGATCATTCAGTTCCAAAAGCACATAGATCTTATCTCTAAAAATCTTCTCCAACAATTTCACTATCACTGATGTCAAACTCACTGGCCTATAATTACACAGGTTGTCCTGGCTCCCCTTCTTAAATAACGGGACAACATTGACTATCCTCCAATCCTCTGGGATTTCACCTGTGACCAACAAGGAAATAAAGATTTCTGTCAGAGGACGAGCAATTTCCTCTCTTGTCTCTTTCGGTAATCTGCAATAGATGCCTTCTGGCCCCTAAGGTTTTCTACCTTCATGCTTTTCAATATACCTAACATTTCCTCCCTCATAATAATGACTTGCTGTCAACGGTTTACACACCCCTCTGAAACACCACCAACTGGCGTCTCGTTCTCCTTTGTGAATACCAATGCAAAATACTCATTAAGGATCTCGTCCACTTCCTTTGGTTCTATGCACAATTTCCCTCCTTTGTCCTTGAGTGGATCAACTCTTTCTCTAACTTGTCTTGTTCCTAATATTTGTATAAAATGCCTTGGGATTCTCCTTAATCCTGCCTGCCAATGAATGACATTCATCCTCATATATAATAATCAGTTTATGGTAACTAAGCAGCAATTGGTTCATTAATTCCAAGTTCATTCCTTTGAAAGAGATCTTACTTATACCGAATATTCAATCAGAAATAATCCTGAAATCTTTGTAAATCATAGAATGACAAGCAATGTTTTTTCATATTTTTCTTTATGCACCCCATGATCTTAAATTCTAAATACTTACCTGAAGGCTGGCATATTTTAGCATAACAGCAGGATCAAAACACTTTTGCAATATTGGCTGCAATTTGCATATCTGTTTGGGGCTATTGTACATCTCAATAAGTTAGTCCATTTACACTCAGTGAAGGTCCTCTTAACTCTTCATGTGCCAAGGTAAGAATGAAATTCTTAAGCATTAAAGCATGCACCTTCAATTTAAATACCTTCCAAGCATTTCAGTTTAATGAGACAAACAGGACAATAATTTAATTACTTCTTTATTTAACACTTCTAGTAGCAACTCAAACATAAACAGTTGCAAGTCATTAACTCTTTACTGAACTTTAACTTTAACTAAACATCAACTTTAACTATTTAACTGAAAATAGATAATACTGAGTTTAGGAAAATCTTGGCCAAGAAATATCCTTGATATAGAATCTATCATCTTCTTCTCTCTGAAGTATCCTTCAGGGTACAAGCTTTGTTGTGATGGTTGTTCTGTTGGAGGTTTTGCTGCCAAACAAAGAACTCGTAAGTCTTTTATCCACAGTTTTCCACTTACTTCCGGAAGATTCTCTACCATCAGCCAACTGTGTCACCAGAAACCGATCACATGGCTCGAACATCCAGTGAAATTACTTCTGAATGATGCCATAATGCTTATTTCATTTGACATGTTCCATATATAGCAGCCATAAAAATCAAAGCCATACTGTCTTCGTTAATGTAAACAACTTCCCTAATCTGACCAACACATGAAGCTTCAGATCACAGCTCCCAGCCCAGAGCCTCTTTACGACCTTCATCTAGTTTTAATCTATAAGCTGACCAAAATTCCCAGCATGTTTAGCTCTCAGCCAGCGTAGCCATTTTAAAGCTGCTGTTGACATTACTGTTGTTAAATCATTGTTGTAGCCATTCTTTCTCTGTCCACAACATTCATTGACCTCAGGGTTTTGCAATCCATCTTACACATAATGAACTATTATTATCTACACTATTGTAGATGAGTGAGAGGTGATCTTTTTGTCCATTGTTAATTTATTTGTAAACATCGGGTGGGAATTAATGACCTTGCTTGTCCTGAAACCATAAAATCCCACCTGAGGTCAATGGACCTTTCCATTGTCTGCCCCCTGCCTGTTCTGATTCCCATAGCAAGCAAGATGCTAAATATTTTTTGATAACCATGTCAATCTAATTCCTGAAACATTGAGCGATAGGGCAAATAGTCTTTTTGTTTCAGAATATTGTGGATTGTTTTATTTAGAATGATGTGATTTATAACATTGTAGATTGTCTCAGCTGATGTGGTGGAATTTGTCACTGCTGCCAAAATGTGAGCTGAGTTTTCAGTGCAGGTTGTTGGATGAAGCCTCCCTGAATGAAATAGCAGCCCTTAATGGTAAGATTGCTCCTGTTTTCAGCTTTGTAGTTGCATGACATCAACGAGGCAGGGAAAAGCCTCAAAGAAGAGTTGGGTAATTGTAATAGTGTTGAGCTAACCAATGTAGTGGTGGTACTGAGTGCATTCTTCACTTGTTTTGAAGTGTGGACATTATAGTGAATATGCACTCAGCAAGCTCCCACAAACAACAATGAAATAATGACCAGACAACCAGTTTGCGATGGCATACATAATGGCCAGGAAGAATTCCCCTGCTGTCTGTGTCTTCAATGCTCATCAGCAGAACAATATTGCTTTAGAACACCAGATTAATATCTACTTAACAGAAAATATGAGACCAATAAGGGCAAATTTACTTAGCTATTTCTTGAATTACATAGCCTGGAAAAATCTGTTTATAAATGTCAACAGGATATTAGAAGCTGCTGACTGTTATATTAACAGTCAGTGATATGGTTCTGTGTATTTGCATAATTGAAAAACACAGCAAAAAAAGAATGACCTTTTCTTTACTTCTGAAAGAATGCAGCTTAGAAATTGCTCTACTGCACAGACCTTCATGATTATGTTGTGTGAGGGAGCCTGAATGCAAACTGAGTTGCCCAATGACACAATCAAGGTCATAAATTGCTGCACTGTGCTCTACAGTAATTTCTAGTGCATAGCAATACCGCACTCATAACTTAGATAAATCATTTGCGACTTGCAGTTGTTGCAACTCCAGTGCCAAAAGAGCACAGTTACAGTCAGATTAAATTTTCTGTTAGATGGTTTCTGTTCACTATGGGTTTCTTTTTATGAGTTTCAAGTTCAAATATAATTACTTTAGGTATTAGAAGTAGCTAAAAGGTTATAGATATGGTTTAACATGCATTGCATAGTTTAGATAATCCTGGACATTAATAGCGCAGAAATAAGTAGAGATAAGAATGATGGTAGAGGACACTTTGAAACTCGCAAGGGAAATTTTAACCATTCTGACTTAAACTATTTAATGCATATCTCTGACATGTTTTAAAGAAAAAGTGAATCTGTAAGATAATAGCATTGACGTGTTGCCTTTTGCAGGTTTGCACAGTTTCAGGATCCTGCAGGCTGGCTGACTATCAATCCTGCAAATGGCACAGTTACAACCAGAGCAGCCCTGGATCGAGAATCAACCTACGTCCACGACAGTCAATACACAGCCTTATTTCTTGCAATTGACAATGGTATGTAAAGAAAAAAAACTAATTAACAACTTGCTTTGTCTTTGAGCACTTGAGATATATCCAGTGGCGGGAGTCATATAATTCCAATTCCAATCTTGAAAAAATGTATAGATTGTGTGAATGCACAGCATGCAGACACAACTGTAAAAAAAAGTCCCTTTTGTTGCATCAAATTCTTCCTTATGTTATGATGCTTCCATTGTGCATTTAACAATATCATCCTGACATTTGCACAACAGGGATCCTATGCAAAATGCTATTGTGTATAAGATGTTCATCTAGCAGAAGGAATTCTTTAGTTGCTGCACTAAAAGGAAATTGCTTCAGAAAATAAATCAAAGAGAAAGGTTTAATAAAGAAACTTCTTACTCAAACCCCCTTCCCACAATCCTGATCTGTTTCTTATTTATATTGGATCAGCTGACTACCACATAATTTTGTCATTGGTTACATTGTCTAAAGGTCAGCTGACTCTCATAACATGTTACTATTGTAACAGATCCAATGTTATCATTGGTTACATTCTAACATGAGACATGCTTACTTTGTTGAAAAATACTTCTTGCATTTTTTTTCCAAGATGAAAGGCTGAGTACACTGGCTATAGGAAAGATTGTTGTGCCTGACAACATACTGGTTCTAGGGTTAAAGTCAAGTGTTCCAAAACTGGCCATGTCTCTAGCCAGTCTGTTCCAGTGTAGCGTCAGTATGATCCAGTAGAAAATTGCCTCAGTGTATCTCATCCACAAAAAAAGCAGGACAAATTTGTTCAACCTATTGCTACTCTATCAATCTGTTCTTAATCACATCAGCAGAGTGATGGACCATGTCATTGACATTGCTATCAAGCAGTGCTTACTCATCAAAAGCCTATTGTTCACTGATGCTCAGTTTGGGTTCTGCCAGGACCATTCAGCTCCAAACCTCATTACAGTCTCGCTGCAAACATGAACAGAAAAGCTGAATTAAAGAGATGAAGTGAGATTGACTGCACAGTGGCACAATGGTTAGCACTGCTATCTCACAGAGCCAGGGACCCACGTTCAATTCCAGCATCAGGTCACATTCTGTGCGGAGTTTACTCCAAGTGCTGCAGTTTTCTCCCACAGTCCAAAGATGTATGGTTGATTGGCCATGCTAAATTGGCCCTAGTGTAAGAGGATTAGCAGCGTAAATATGTGTGATTATGGGAATAGGGACTTGGTGGGATTGTGATTAGCACAGACTCGATGGGCCAAATGACCTCCTTCTGCACTGTAGAGATTCTATGATTCTATGACTGAACTTGGCATCGGGGCCACATTTGATCGAATGTGGCATCAAGTACTTCTTACTGAGCACAAAGGTTTTGATTGTTGGAGGCCAATCATCTCAGCTCCAGAAAGGTCCTGCAGAAGTTTCTCAGGGTAGTACCCTAGGTGTACCCAACTTTCATTGCATCTTCAATGATCCCACATCCAGCATCATGTCAGAAATGGGGATATGCATTGTTAATTGCCGTATTAATCAGATACTGATTAAGTCTGTGCCTGTGTGCAGCAAGACCTGGACAGCATTGAGAGATGGGCTGAAAAGTGACAAATAATATTTGGGCCACTCAAAAGCAATGATCATCTTCAAAATGAGGGTCTAACCACTCAATATCTATCTAATTTAGCTAAAATAGTCAATGACCCTGCCTCCACCACTCTGAGAGAGTTCAACAGACTCAAGACACTGAGAAAACAAAGATCTCCTCATCTCCATCTTAAATGGAAGCCCTTTTGTTTTTGAACTGTGTTCTCTAATACTAGTCCCTCCCAGAAAAGGAATCATCCTTTCAGCATCGACCCTATTAAGCTCCCTCGGGATCTTTCATATGTCAATAAAATCACCTTTCATTCTTTCAATGGATGCAGGTTCAATCGGTAAAGTCTTTCCTCATAAGATGACCCTCTCATTCCAGGAAACAGCCAAGTGAATTTTCTCTGAACTCTTCTAATGCAATTATATATGTTCTTAAATAAGGACACCAAAACTGTACACAGTGCTCCAGACGTGACCTTGCTAATATCTTATACAACTCTGGCAAAACAATCCAACTTTTATAAATGCAAAATACCGCAGATACTGGAATCTGAAACAAAAACAGAAAAATGTCGGAGAAGTTCAGCAGGTCTGACAGCATCTCTGGAGGCAGAATAGAGCCAACGTTTCGAGTTGGCTAATTTAGGCAACCATTGGCAAACGTTTAGTTGAATGGCCATGCTAAAAAATTGTCCGTGTCCAGGAATGTGTAGATTAGAGAGATTAGTGGGTATAATGTGTAGGGATATGGGGGTAGGGCCTGGGTGGGATTATGTTCAGTGCAGACTCAATGGGCCAAAGTGCCTCTTTTGCATTGTAGGTTCTATGACTCTGATTCTATGAGTCTGGATGACCCTTCATCAGAGCTAAGAGGAAAGAGAATCAGCAGAGATTTATACTATGAGAGTAGGGATGGGTTTTGGAATTGGACAAAGGGAATGTACATGAACATGCAGAAGGCTGAGAAGTTGTTGAAAATGTCCATTAAGTGATCAGAATGTGTTAATGACAAAACAAGATCCAGTTTGGTAAAGACTGTCTAAGGAACGAGGCGGTTGGCCTGAAGAAGATCGGAGTGGGGGGGGGGATGCTGATGGAAAGAAGGAGAGTGATAAAATGGAGAATGGGATGAAATTAATAAAATAAATGGAAATTGGGTTGACGTTCAGTTTGGAAAGCTGTAAAGTGTCTAATCAGAAGATGAGATGCTGTTCTTCCAGTTTGCGTTGGTTTTCGTTAGAACATTGCAAAGGGCCAAAGACGGACATGTGGGTAATGTGTTGAAGTGGCAAGTGACAGGAAGGTATAGGTCTGGCTTGCGAACGAACCCAAAGATGTTCAGCAAAGGTCACCTAGTCTGTGTTTGTTCTCTCCGAAGTAGAGTAGATCGCATTGGAGGCAGCGAGTACAACAGACCAGACTGAAGGAGGTTGCTGCTTGTAAGGAAGCGGCACAAGTGCCTGCAGTGTGTACCCTTCAGATGATACCAACAGAAACACATAGGAAAGCTGTAACATAGAATCCCTCCAGTGCAGAAGAGGCCATTTGGCCCATCAAGTCTGCAGTGACTTTCTGACAGAGCATCCTACTAGACCCTATCGCTGCACCACCATGTATTTGCCTCACTAATCTCACTAACTTACACATCGTGGGACACTAAGGGACAGTTTAGTATAGACCAATCCTAACCAGCACATCTTTGGACTGTGGGAGGTGACCCGGAGGAAACCCATGCAGACATGGGGAGAACGTGTAAACTCCGCACAGACAGTCACCCAAGGCCAGAATTGAACCTGGGTCCCTAGTGCTGTGAGACAGCAGTACTAACCACTATGCCACCTTTCCCCCAATGCAGTCTTATCTAAGAAGGAGTCAAGTCCAGGATGGTGGCAGAGCAACAGGAAAGTTGCTGATTTAGGTGGTTAGAATAACTGAGAGGCCACAAATGAAAGGAGGCATGATGATCAGAGAAAGGAAGAGGAAATGTAAGCCTTTGAAAAATTAGGAATGGGTAATAGCTGCTGAAAATTGTCCCAATTTTTTTTTAATAAAAGGAATTTCTTTCAGAATAATGTTCAGTAAAACATGTTACATGTGGATATCTTAATTGAAAAAATACAGATTTTTGGACTGGGGTAAAGTTGCATGTACCCAACAAACCCGTTTCTTACTATTTGGTAATAGCTGTACTGACCCAACTTTCCCCTGTGGAAGTTGGACCATAATTACCTGTTCAGCCCAATTACATTGTTCATATCAATGGATTTTCCCGGATAATCTATCCTACAAATCTCTCAGCCCCTGTAACAACCTGTTCCTTATAACTTTTCCTGCTAATTTCTGAACATTCAAATCATATTGTTGGATATTTGGTCCTTCTTCAACAGTGAACAAGTTGACCACGTGAAGTACTACTCACATATCAGAAAACATTGTGCTTGGTGGCACAGTGGTTAGCACTGCTGCCTCACAACACCAAGGACCCGGATTCAGCTCCTGGCTTGGGTCATTGTCTTTGTGGAGTTTGCATGTTCTTTCCATGTTTGTGTGAGTTTCCTCCAGGAGCTCTGGTTTTTTCCCATACTCCAAAGATTGGTTTAGGTAGATTGGCCATTCCTAATTGTCACTTAGTGGGAGGGGATCTAGTTAGATGAATATATAAAGTTATGAGGATAGGGCCTGGGACGAATTGTCATTAATGCAGATTTGATGGGTCAAATAGCCTCCCTCTGCACTGCAGGGATTCTGTGATTTCCTACATATTTTGGGAATTAGGAAAGAGGTCACATGTAAGCAAGTGGAAGGAAACAGTCAATGGTTTTGATATTGCCATATAAATCTTGAAATTTCAATTAAGTTTCTTCATAATCTCCTGCTCATCAAGGAAGAACAGCCTCCATTGTCTGTTTACACAAATATCAGATATCAGAAATCATTATTACTGCTTTGTCCCTGAACCTGCCACACTTGAGTCACTTGTAAAAGTACAGCATTTGGCAATTGGAATGTTTCATCCTATTTTGTTCTGTTATGATTGAATATGGGATCAGCTGACACATTTGCTCTGTAGCATACACCCCATCTAATTATCTTATTGAACAAGCTGTAGAACTGGTCACAGCTTATCGCTATATATCTGGTTGCTGTGGAGATGCCCAAACTAAACTTTCACAATGTTAGAATCACCAAAGAACTTGCAACCTTTTGTGTCTGTGCGAAAATATTCACACAACCCAGATCAAAAATTTAACAATTACAATGGATATTGCATTTGCACTCTGAAAATTTAAGAATTGGTTCCGTATTAAGTATTAATATTGCTGATAAAATGAAGGTATACAATTGTACAAATATGTTAAAGATTAGCAGCTTTTCTAAAATGGAGTTGAAAAGATCACATTTTGATCCTCTGGTATGTTGAAGCAGCACTTTACAGTAATATCAAGTAAATATGTTTGATTTATTGTGCTATTAGACACTTTGTGTGGACCAAAATAGGCTGAGAGAGATTGAGTGGCAAATTGAAAATGCATTGTAATTCCAAAACAGTCACACTGCATGTGGCCAATAGAAATGAAAAGACTAGATTGAGAAAAAAGAATCACAGGAAAATTATCTTTGAGTCGCATGCCCTGATCGTTCTTTAGAAATGACTTTTCAATGGTTATTTAAATTAAATTGATTCCTTAACATTTCTACCTGAACGATTGACCCATGTTGCTTCTTGTTGTCGCTTAGACCTTCTCACAGACATTCAATCCGGACTGAAGGCGATACCAGTTTGATGGGCCCTGAAATGGCTATTAAGGCCAATTTGCAACCCACTACATGTGAGGCAGGTAGCACTTGAAGTGTTGGGTAGATGGGTTGTTTGGAGGTTTGTGCAACACCTCAAATTCACTTTTGCATGTCCACGATGAAACCTTTTGACGTTATCAGTGCCCTCTCAAAATAATTTTCTCCATTTTGGTCAGCTACATACCAGGATCACCCAAAGTTGACAAGTACATTTGATCTCTTCAGGGATGCTTTGATGACATCCCTAAAGCGTTTCCCTTGCACTTAAGGGAATGTAGACGAGGACCATACTGGGGAATAGTTAGGATGAGAGACATAAGGGAAGGAATTCCAGGATTCCGAACCAGCTATAGTAAAGGAATGGAAATATATTTCTAAGTCAGGATGGTGAGTGACTTGGAGGGGAACCTCCATGTGGTGATGTTCCCAGTATATCTGCTGTTTCTGTCCTCCTAGATGATAGCAGTCATGGGTTTGGAAGGTGCTGCCTCAGGAGTTTTGGTGAATTCCTGCAGAAAACTTGTAGATGGTATACACTGCTGACACAGTGTTTCAGTGGTGGAGAGATTGAATGGTTCAATAGAAGGGGCAACAATCAAGCAGGCTACTTTGTTGTAGCATCATAGAGATTTACAGCATGGAAACAGACCCTTTGCCCTTTTTTTTAAACTCCTAAACTAATCCCAATTGCCTACATTTGGCCCATATCCTTCTATACCCATCTTACCCATGTAACTGTTTAAATGCTTTTTAAGAAACAAAATTGTACCTGTCTCTACTACCACCTCGTTGGAGGTGGTCATTGCCTGGCCCTTGAGTGGCACAAAAGTTATTTGCCAATTGTCAGCCGAAGCCTGAATCTTGCTGCATTTGGACATGAACTGCTTCTTTACTTCCTATTTCAACTTCCTAACACTTGACACTATGCGTGGGAGAGCCCTGCAGCATTTCACAGAGCAAATGTCAAAATTCAGTACTTCCTTCCGAATTGTGTGCAACCAAACTGTTATGAAGGGATAGATTCACCATATATGGTGAATAACTGAGAGAAGCAGGAGAAACAGAACAAAAGCAGACAACCTATCCCCTTTCTAGCCTAGCTGCCCATGAAGTGCTGAACTGAGCATGATACCAGTGAACGGATGTTACCATTACTAGGATTACAAGGATGCTACTGAGACTTGATGGATTGAGCTATAAGGAGAGGCTGAATTGACTGGGATTTTTTTCTCTGGAGGCTGAGTGGTGACCTTTTAGAGGTCTATAAAATAATAAGAGGCATAGACAAGGTAGATAGTCAATATCTTTTCCCTAAGGTAGAGCAGTCTAAAACTAGAGGGCATAGGTTTAAGGTGAGAGGGGAGAGATACAAAAGTGTCCAGAGGGGCAATTTTTTCACAAAGAGGATGGTAAGTGTCTGGATCTAGCTGCCAGAGATAGGAGAAGAGGTGAATACAATTTTATCTTTTAAAAAGCATTTAGATAGTTACATGGGTACGATAGGTATAGAGGAATATGGGCCAAATGCGGGCAATTGGGATTAGTTTAAGGTTTCTTTGAAAAAAAGGACAGCATGCACAAGTTGGGCTGAAGGGCTGTTTCCTGTAAACCTCTATGACTCTATGAATAAACCCGAATACCCCATTCACATCAATCGTGCACCTTACTTCCTTTCATCACTCACCATTACTTGGCCACAATGCAAAAGTAAAAACCATCACATTATAAATATTTGAAATCATATTTATAAATCAATCCATTCCTTCACTGCCTTTCTTCCTTGCATCTTTTCCTGCCCTCTTGCCTCTGAGCCCAATTGTTGTTGTATGTCTCCTGGAGGCCTGCTGACTTTCAGTGGTGGAAACTGCCAATAGACGTTGAGGATGTCTATAAGCAGTTTTGGAGCTAGAAGGCACAGTTATAAGTGGGATAATCATGGGATGGCAGAGTCTAGTTAGCTACAGCAAGCGCACTGGTTAGGTGACAGTGATGGGAGGACAAATGATGTCTTCTTGAGAGTGGATAGCAGGTAAAAATACCCCATTGGGTCACTGCATTTGTCCTGGATGATATTTCAGCAATCCAAGAAATATGCTGGATACATTTTATCTGGCCCTGCAAGCCCCTTTGAATTCACAGCCACAATAGCTGCTTGATCTTCCACAGCAGTGTTCAGACCTCTGGTGAGAGTTGTTCTACTGTAATGGAGGCTGAAATGTCAGCCATCAGGCACTGTATCATGATTGGGTTCACAAGTGCGTAGATAGAGTTGGCAACTATTTCCATGATGGAAGAGATGGGCTCTGAGAAAAAGCAAAACCATGTGCCAACCCAGTGCCAGACTCTTCCTTGCTTCCTGACTTTGACTATCTGGCAGCCTTCCCAATACACCAAGCATTTTGTTATGTGCATCCATCCTGTTTCTTCAACAGACTTCAATTCTTCAATCGAGGACCGTGATTGTACTGCACTGTAATGTTCTATGACTATCCCATCAAAGCATCCTCCACAGCACAACTGCCATGCAACTTGGTGCTTGGCACTCTGACACTGGGTGTCAAGTAGCAGGCAGCTTCACATGCTCTCTGTGCTGCATTTGACAGATATAGGTTCATCACACTTCACAATGATTGGAAATGTTTTGGAAATGACTGAATTTAGCTCCCTTTGAAATTTACAACTTACACATTTGTTTCTTCATCTTGCTGTTTTTGTTTTGATATTCCCTTAGCCTCCCTTTATAATTCTTTGACTCTTATGTTTTGCTTTTAATTCCCCAAAGTTGCCCTTGAGGTTTTCAATGTTTTATCTCCTAATCTGTTTTACCTTCATGCCTTTCATCCACTCCTTCCTCTGTGGTGCTTTTCTGTTTCTTATTCCAGACTTCACAGAAGGTAAATATCCTGTCCCATGTGGTAGTTTGATCTTGCTTCCTATCATCAGTGTTATAAGCATCCAGTACGGAAAGCTTGTAACTGCTGTGATTCATGATGAGAGTATCTCTGGAATTGGCTTCAACATTTCTGGGTTGAATGGAAGGATGAAAATTATTCTTCTGTTTGCAATGTTAAGCTCAACCATTCACTTATTTTCTAACCTTGCTTACAATCACTCTGGAATTGTGTTTAAAGAAAGTATTTGTGATAAAATTGCATCTCAGTATTTGCTAATTGATTTTATTATTGTCACATGTGTTAGCATGCAGTGAAAAACATTGTTTCTTGCATGCCATACACACAAAGCAAATTGTTCACAGATAAGGAAAGGAAACAGTGCGAAATGTAATGTTATGGTTATAATTAGGATGTAGCGAAAGATCAACTCAATGCAAGGTAAGTCCATTCAAAAGTCTGATGGCAGCAGGGAAGAAGCTATTCTTGAGTCGGTTGGTACACGACCTTAGACTTTTGTATCTTTTTCTTGACGGAAGATGGGAAAGAGAATGTCCGGGGTGCATAGGGTCCTTAATTATGCTGGGTGCTTTGCGAAGGCAGCAGGAAGTGTAGACAGAGTCAATGGATGGGAGGCTGGTTTGAATGGCGGATTGGGCTACATTCACGATCTTTTGTCGTTTCCTGAGGTCTTAGGCAGAGCAGGAGCCATGATACAACCAGAAAAAATACTTTCTATGGTGCATCTGTGAAAGTTGGTGAGAATCGTAGCTGACATACCAAATTTCCTTAGTCTTCTGAGAAAGTAGAGATGTTGGTGGACTCTTTAAATTATAGTGTTGGCATAGGGGAATCAGGACATGTTATTGGTGATCTGGACACCTAAGAACTTGAAGCTCTAAATCTTTTGTACTTCATCCTCATTGATATAGACAAGGGCATTTTCTCCTTTACGCTGCCTGAAGTCAATGACAATCTCTTTTGTTTTGTTGACATTGAGGGAAAGATGATTGTCATCACATCGTAAATGATAAAAATGATATAAATGTCATCATGCAACATCATTGTCACAATGAGTAGTTATTTATTTTAAAGTTTATTTATTTGTCACAAGTAGACTTACATTAAAACTGCAATAAAGTGACTGTTAAAATTCTTTAGTTCCTACATTCTAGCATCTGTTCGGGTACTCTGAGGAAGAATTTAGGCCAATCTACCTAACCAGCACATCTTTGGACTATGGGAGGAAATCGGAGCACATGAAGAAAACCCATGCCAAACATTCACACTCCACACAGACCCAAGTCAGGAATTGAACCTGAGTCCCTGATGCTGTGAGGCAGCAGTGCTAACCAGTGTGCTACTGTGCCACCCAATTTTATTTGCATCAGGTCGCAAACAGGGCCAGAAAAATGGAATTCTATTTGTCCTCAGCTATTTATAGAATGACAGCAATGATTTTTCCAAAAAATCTGTGCCAACAAGAATAATATCCTGAGCACTTTAAAAAAAAAACTTGAAGTACGTCTTACACAACATTCAGAAAAAAACCTCAAAAATGGAGGGAGCTGAGCTGTAGATGAGCCATGTTTTAATTGAATCACACAGCAGGCTTGAGGGACTGTATAGTCTATCCCGTGCCCATATTTCCAATTTAATGAATTATGTGGAAGATCTGGCAACGATTCACAGAATCACAGAATCTCTATAGTGCAGGAGGAGGCCATTTGGCCCATCGAGCCTGCACCGACAACAATCTTATCCAGGACCTATTTCTATAACCCCACCTATTTAGTCTGCTAGCCCCTCCCAACACTCAGGGTTAATTTAGTGTGGTCGATTAACCTAATCCATACCTTTTTGGAGACAAGTAATGTAGGTAAGTGTGGTAATCATTTTTTACACAAAAAAAATATTGCGAGTAGTTCTGCTTTTGAAAGGATTATTGGCCAGATTGCCATTGGAACTTTCTGCTCTATCTCCTATGAAGTGTCCCCAGAACTTTTTATTTCATCTGAAATGGGACTTTAATTTAATGTCGCATAGACAGTACAGCATTTCCAATAGTACAAACGTTTTTCAGTACTGGGAGCTCTGGAGGGGGAATTTGAGCATGCTATCAATATTGCCAAGCCAATATCAGATATGCAAATTGATCTATCAGGTTTCATTATTCCAGAAGGCTGATAGGAGATCTCATAGAAACTTATAAAATTCTAGCAGGATTAGACTGGATAGATTCAGAAAGAATGTTCCTGATGGTGAGAGAATCCAGAACTAGGGATCATAATTTGAGGATAGGGATAGAACTCAGGTGAGGAGACATTTCTTCCACAGAAATTTCACCATCACAGAAAGTAATTGAGGCCAAAACATTGTGAGATTTCAAGAAGAAATGAGATATATCTCCAGGGGTGAAAGGAATAAAGGGATATTGCGGGGGAAGGCAGGGGATCAGAACATTGAATTTGATGATCAGTTATGATCAAAATGGATGGCGGAGCAGACTTGATGGCTGAATGACTTCCTCCTGCTTCTATTATTTCTATGTTTTTATTTTTCTATAAATACTCCTTTAGAAATGTCCTGCTAGATTTTCTGATGGTTAGCTGCGATGTTCCATCTAGTTTTCTTTTGAAGTGTTTGGGTAATGCATGTAAATGTGCCACTTCATTGTGTTTGCATGACTGGGCACACATGATCATTTAGAGAAGATGACTTTGTGTGTGGCATGCTGAGGAACTTTTGGGTTGCTGTGTGGCCCCCTGGTTTACAGGAAGCCACTTGTCATTTCTGAAATGGTCTTTTTTTGTAAACCAATTTATAAAGGAAAGTTAGGCATTGTTTGAAAAGATAGATAAGAGATGTGGTGGCATTATCCTATTCAGGTAAATGAGAAGGTTTAGGATTGTGCTTACGCTTAATTATGATAAAGCGGATGGATAAGATCCAGAGTTAGTACAGTGGCACAGTACTGCTGCTCCACAAAGCTACAATTTCATTCAATTTTGGCTTTGATCACTGTCTGTGAATAATCTACACATTATCCCCTAGTCTATGCAGAATGTAGTGTTACTCTGAAAGACATGTGGATTAGGTGCATTGGCCATGCTAAATTTTTCCTCAGTGCATCCAAATGGGTGTGACAACTACGGGATTTTCACAGTAACTTCATTGCAGTGTTAGTGTTAGCCTATTTGCAACAATAATAAATGAATAGCATTCCCTTTAAGCAGAGTGAATTATGAAGAGACAATTGTACAATTGTGATATTTATGAGGTGAATTGTGTGCCAGTGCCCAGGATGAACAAGGCTGAGAGGGAAAGTGCTTGGCTTGTTAACTTGTTTTCCCTGGTCAGGTCATTGAACTTTTTTTTGATGGATCTACAGTTCAGAGGGCAGTAAATAGCATTTTTTTTAAGTATCAGTGTCACTTCTGTCCATTTGCTACAAATAGCCTTTTTTGGCCAGTTTCCTGCCACGAACTTGCACCAATTTGTGTCTCCTAAGCTGTTTCCTCCGAAAGGGTTAGCAGGTCCACATCAGGGAAAAAGTTAGTCTCTGCCTCTGTGCGTTGCCCTTGTACCTTGTAGGGCTGTTGGTGTCAGCTACTCCAATGTTGGGCATTCGTGAAAAGAATCACAAATTCATAAGGCACATGGGTCACCTAAAGTGAAAAACCAACTCAGGCTATCATTATTTCTTGCAGCTTCAAACTGCAGCCAGAGCCAGCATTTTAAAAACTGCACTCTGATTTCCACACTTCCTAACAGAATCCTCCTATTTTGCACGGACTTTTCACCAAACTCGCTTCCAATGAGGTGATCCAGAAAATGAGGTGACTCAAGGAATCTTTGTGTAAATACCATTTAATAAAATCAAAGCAGAATTCAAAGTTATTATCGTGAAGAAGGATTGGAACAAGTTTTCAGTGAAACAGTGCAACCTAAAAAGAAGCTGGAAAATATACAATGATTTAGGACAGTAAATAATGCTAAAGGGAAAATTGGGATAACACTAATTTACACACAATTCCCTTAGCCTAATGAAACATCCCGTGGCATTTCTTGAGAACATTATAAAACAAAGTTTGACACTGAATGACATATATTAGGTCAAATGACCAAAGATTCTGTCAAAGGTAGGTTTTAAACAGTATTTTAAAGGATGAAGGCTAGATAGAAAGGCAGAGAGGGCAGGGAGGGTATTTCCAAGATTTGGGGCCTAAACAATTGAAGGCAAGGCCACTACTGGTGAAACAGTTTTAATTGGGAATGCACATGAGACCAGAATCAGAGGAATATAGACTTCTCAGAGGATAATGAGGCTAGAAGGGATTACAGAGATTGGGAGGAGCAATACCATGGAAGGATTGAGAAATGAGGGTGAAAACAAGGAGGGTTTGCCACTGGCAGAATGATGAGACAATTAAAAGTAACTATTTTATACAGAGTGTTTCTTTAACTGCACATGTCAATTGAAGGGAAGACAACAACATAATTCAAAAAAGGAACTGGGTAAATATTTGAAAAAGAAGCATGTGAAACAATGGAGGGAAATGGGCAGAAAATAGGATCAAAGCAGCTACTTCCAGTTAGAGGGCTAGCTGTAATTGGAGGTAGCCCTGTAATGGCTTAGTGATATTATCACCATCAGAAACTCAGCGAATGTTCTGGCGAACCAGGTTCAAATCTCGCTATGGTAGATGGTGAAATTTGAATTTAATAAAGGAAACAAAATAAGAATCTACTGATGACCATAAAACAGTTGTCGATTGTTGGAAAAACCCATTTGGCTCACCGATGTCCTTTGGGTAGCACAGAGGCACAGTGGTCTGCGCTGCTTCCTCACAGCGCCAGGGACCCAGGTTAGATTACTGCTTGGCTCACTGTCTGCACATTCTCGCCTTATCTGCGTGGGCTTTTTTTGGGTGCACTGGTTTCCTCACACAGTCTGAAAGACATGCTGGTCAGGTACAACGGTTTTCCCTCAGTGTACTTGAACAGCTGCCAGAATGTGGTGACTGAGAGATTTTCACAGTAACTTCATTGCAGTGTTAATGTAAACCGACTTGTGGCTCTAACAAATATACTTTTAAAAAAGAAGAATTGGCACTGACACACATAAACGGGCCAATTCATTTCCATTAGTGAAACACACCAAGCCACAGTTCATCAAGCTACACAAATATGGGCTTTTATGTATTTTTAATTGCTGCACTTGTCTTTTTTTTATTGCTGATGGACAGTAAATGAGGTTTAGTTATTTATTTCCTCTCACTACTCTGCTTTAATCATAAACTAATTGTTAAGTTTGTTCCAGAACTGCCTATAACTTTCACACATCCCGAACATCTGCTGGTATCAGTCAATAAGAAATCTGGTTATGTTATTGCAAAAATTTCTCATGGCCATAAGCAACTGAAAAACAATAATTATTAATTCTCTGGAAACTGTTAACTGTGCTCCAATGCTAAATTGTACCTAATTGCAGAAATATATTAAATGGTCAGCCTGAGGTTCTGGTTTACACAGATTATATAACAGGAACGGCACAGTGGCTGACACTGCTGCCTCACAACACAGTAAGAAGGCTCATAACACCAAGTTAAAGTTCAACAGGTTTATTTGGCAGCACTGACTCATTATTTGGCACTGCTGCCAAATAAACCCATTGGACTTTAATGTTATGAGACTTCTTATGAGTTATGAGACTTCTTACTGTGCTTACTCCAGCACTTCCACATCATGGCTACCAGTGTCAGGGACCTGGCTTCAATTCCGACCTTGGGTCACTGTCTTTGTGGAGTTTCCACTTTCTCCCTGTGTTTGCGTTAGTTTCCTCCGGTACTCCAGCTTCCTCCCATAGTCTAAAGATATGTGAGTTAGGTTGATTGGCCATGCTAAATTAATCTAGTGTCAGGGGGATTAGCAGGGTAAATATGTAGGGTTGGTGCAGACTTGATGGGTTAAATGGCCTCCTTCTGTACTGTAGGAATTCTATGATCCTATGAGGAATGGAATATCAAAAATAGAAGTAAACTGCACATAAGGTTTTGATTTGATTTGATTGTTGTCACATATATTGGGATTCAGTGAAAAGTACTTAGTGAGATTCTTCGACCGTGCTCTTCCCAAAGCCAGAGAATCCTGCCTGAGGTCAATGGACTTGTGCATGGTCCCCATCCCCCCACCTGCTGCAATTCTCATGGCTGGCAGAATGGGAGAATTCCGCCAATTGTTTCTTGTGTGCGAAACAGACAAACCATTAATAGAATACAGAGTGGAAAAGAAAAGGAGAGAATGCAGAATGTGGTGTTACAGTCATATATAGTGTGTAGAGAAAGATCACATTACTACGTGATAGGTCCATTGAAAAGTCTGATCTTAAAGTTCATTTAATGGTGTCACAAGTAGGCTTACATTTACACTGCAATGAAATTACTGTGAAAAACCCCAAGTGATCATACTCCGGCACCTGTTCTGATACACTGAGGGAGAATTTAGCATGGCCATGCACCTAACTAGCACGTCTTTAGACTGTGGGAGGAAATCAGAGCACCCAGAAGAAACCCATGCAGACACAGGGAGAATGTGCAGTCTCCATGTAGACAGTGACCCGAGCTGAGAATTGAATCCAGATCCCTGGCACGGTGAGGCAGCTGAACTAACCACCGTGCCACTGTTCTGCTCTGTTGGCTGCAGGGAAGAAGCTGTCTTGAGTCAGTCGATACATGATCTCAGACTTTTGTATCTTTTTCCCAATGGAAGGAGGTAAAATTAACATCAAGACTATAAAATAACAAGGCTATTTTCAGCATCGGAGATTGAGTAGAGGATCCGATTTTATTACCAATGCAGAGTTACAAGAGAAGCAAGTTGGAAACGCTAGATCGAAACAACTCCAATCTGAAGCTTGCCTTTTTTGTGCTTAGTGCACTGTCCTATTTTGAATGAGTTAAACACTGAAGGAGACTTCCTCTGCAGCTATGTACTCATTATAGTGATTGACTCCATATGCAGTCTTTCTCTTCATTGCATAGTCAATTAATTACCATAGTAATCCAATTAAAAATAATTAGGCACATGATGTACTTTACTTGCTAACAATTCGGAACAAAAATTAAGAAAGCCCCACCATCCTTATTAAGAAAATTGCCAGTAGTTCCAAAACTTTGTTTCAATGAATTATTAGGATCTTTTATAATGAAAACACTGTTTTGAGGAAAAGGTTTTTGCCATTTATGTAATGCCATGGTTAATGTAATGAGTGAGTACAAAGAACAAAGAACAAAACAGCACGGGAGCCCATGCCGCCACCTCGATGTTCCCACCTCTACCCATGATCCCTGTCTGTGTTTATAAATATATGCATTGAAACCAAATTTGAGACAATTCAGGGAGAATTTGTTCTGCCAATTAGCCTAAGAGCACATTTTTGGGATGTGGGAGGAAACCGGAGCACCCGGAGAAAACCCATGCAAGCATGGGGAGAATGCGCAAACTCCCACAGACACTTTGGGCCTGGTTAGTATGAGGATTGGAAACACATTCCAGCCTCTCAATTTGCTTGGATCCACTACAGTTCACAGATTGCCGCAACACGTTTTCTCCATAACCTTGCACTCAGCCCTGGAATACATAGGATAACAAGGATACTATGCCGGACTCCTATTTATTGACTACAGCTCAGCCTTCAAATTATTCCCATGAAACTCATTTCCAAACTCTGTGGCCTGGGCCTCGGCACCTCCTCTGTGACTGGATCCTGAACTTCCTAACTCACAGACCGCAATCAATAAGGATAGGCAACAGCATCTCCTCCACAATCATGCTCAACGCAAATGCCCCATAAGGCTGTATGTATATATAAGACTATAGGAATGTCTCCTATAGTAGGAGACATTCAGTCTCCTACTATACTTCTTACACACCTATAACTGTGCAGTCAAATTCCCCTTCCATTCAATTTTCAAGTTTGCTGATGGCATCACCATCGTGGGTCGGATCTCAAACAATGACGAGACGGAGTACAGGAAAGTGATAGAGAATTTGGTGAATTGATGTGATGACAATAATCTCTACTTCAAATGTCAACAAAACAAAGGAAATTGTCATCTACTTCAGGAAGTGTAAAGGAGAACATGCCCCTGTCTATATCAATGGGGATGAAGTGGAAAGGGTCAAGAGTATCAAGTTTTTAGGTGTCCAGATCACCAACAATCTATCCTAGTCCCTCCATGCTGACGCAATAGTTAAGAAAGCCCACCAATGCCTCTACATTCTCAGAAGGCTCAGGACATTTGACATATTCGCTACAGCTCCCATCAATTTTTGCAGATGCACGATAGAAAGCATTCTTTCTGGCTCTATCACAGCTTGGAGTGGCTCTTGCTCTATCCAAGTCTGCAAGAAACTATAAAGAATTGTGAATGAAACCCAGTTCATCACTCAAACTAGCCACCCACCCATTAATACAATTTGCACTTCCAACTGCCTCAGAGTAGCTGCCAACAGAATTAAGGACCTGACGTACCCCGGACATACTCTCTTCTATCTTCTTCCAATGAGAAAAAAATACAAAAGTCTGAGGACACATGCCAACCAACTCAAGAACAGTTTCTCCCCTGCTACCATTAGACTTTTGAATGGACCTAGCTTGCATTAAGTTGGTCTTTCTCTACACCCTAACCGTGACTGTAACGCTACATTCTGCACTCTCTCCTTTCCTTCCCTATGTATGGCATGCTCTATCTGTATAATATGGATGTAAAAATATTTTTCACTTTTAGTATTGTATACTAAAACATGTGAGAATAATAAATAAAATCTAATCAAAGGACAGTTCAGGTAAAATAATATTTGAGGATTTCTTTAATTCTTGACTGAAGACAGCTTGATGTACTTGTACAAAGATGTGTGCTGGGTTGATTTAGGCAAATGAGCAACAAAAGTAGCATACTGATGTTCAAATGTCTTGTTCAATTCTGTTTATTTCAGAACCGGAAAGTTAAAAGTGTAAGAGTTTGTGGCATTAGCAAAATAAATGTCAGTTTTAATGATGTCTACCAGATTACTGATGTAGAGGAGAAGCAAGCTGAGATCAGCCATCCTTTATGAGAGACTCCTGCGTAGGTGTTGCAGCAAAAAAAAACAGATGTCTATTTATCACGTTTGCACCCTGTCATAATCTAACTCAGCAGTTCATCAAATGCACTACAGGGTTCCAGTTCTGTTATTAGTTTTGGTAATATAGCCCACTGAATATTTCAGAAATATTAATGGCTGCCGCTGTGCTGGACATTGAAAGAAAGACCACTTATGCAGCATGAAGCCAAGAGCACTTTATGTTAGCCAGTATGCTCCAAAGTCAAATGAATAACCAGGATAGCAATCACTGAGATTAAGATGGAACTCACTATTATAATTCCACATGGTTGCAGCAAACCAGAATCGAACTGCAAAACTAAGGCTTCACTTTGATTGCTTTCATTTGAAATGCAAGTTAGCAAAGTCTGCTTTGCTAATTCAATAGCTTGTTCAACAGAAATGCACACTGAAGAATTCATGTTAAGTACAATATATTGGACTTAATAGAAAGTATTCTTAAGTTTATGTTTATTTATTTGTCACATGTAGACTTACGTGAACACTGCAATGAAATTACTGTCAAAGTACTTTGGTCGCCACACTCCGGCACCTGTTTGGGTACACTGAGGGAGAATTTAGCATGGCCAATGCATGTAATTAGGACATCTTTTGGATTGTGGGAGGAAACCGGACCACATGGGGAAAACCCACGCAGACATAGGGAGAATGTGCAGACTCCACACTGACAATGACCCAGGCTGGGAATCAAATCCTAATCTTTGTCAATGTGAGGCAGCACTGCTAACCACTGTGCCATCATGCGGCCCTACATAAAGTTCAAACTTGCATTGCACAGGCAGAATTGGAAGAGTGCGGGTCCCGAAGAAGAACTGCTCCATTCCTACATTGATCAGCATAGGAAAAGGGGGGCGGGGGCTTTGCAAACTCACGTGTAGCAGCCACATCCTTGCCAGCTCCGTTGTGGGGTGAGCATTTTAAAGTCCCAGTTGCTGCCTCAAAACGGACAACCTGGCCTCTCTCAATCTTTTGTTTTCTTTATTCTTCCATGGGATTTGGGTGTCACTGGCAGGGCCAGCATTTATTGGTGTGGAATCACATGTAAGCCAGACCATGTAAGGATGTCAGGTTTACTTCCCTTGAAGGGCATAAATGAATCAATTGGGTTTTTACAACAATTACTGATAGTTTCATAATTGTCATTGCTGCAAATAGTTTTCAATTCCAGATTTTATGAATTGAATTTAAATCTCCACCAGGTGGGATTTGAACCCTCATCCCCAGATCATTAAACCAGATCTGTAGATTACTTATGTTTATAGAGGCAGCGATGGTCAAGTGGTATTATCACTAGACTATTAATCCAGAAACTCAGCTAATATTCCGGAGACCCGGTTCGAATCTCACCATGGCAGCTGGTGGAATTTGAATTCAATAAAATAAACCTGGGATTAAGAATCCACTGATGACCTTGAAACCATTGTTGATTGTTGGACAAACCCATCTGGTTCACTAATGTCCCTTAGGGAAGGAAATCTGCCACCCTTACTTGGTCTGGCCTACATATGATCCCAGAGTCACAGCAGTTTAATTGACTCTCAATTGCCCTCTGAAATGGTCTAGCAAGTCACTCAGTCCAAGGACAACTAGGGGATGACAATAAATGCCAGTGAGGTAGCAATGCCCATGTCCTACAAAATAATAAAAAATTTGGTCCAGTAAAAGACCAATGTGCCACCATCTCCTGTGTACACCACCAATTCCCCTATCTTAACATTCATATATTTAGTAGTATCTTCGAAGGTGGGTGAAGTTTATTGAAAATAAATAACTATTTACGGACAGTGACTCAAAGGCTAATGTATTCCATGGCTGCAAACTACTAACTGCTAGATAAACCTGTGCTCAGCCTTAGGATTTGCATATTCCACTCTGGCAAATGAGTCACATGACCTTCCAAGAACTCACCCCTTCGAGGTCATGCTACCAGACCTTTGTTTTAAAATCCCTCCATGGCTTTTGTCTCTCTGTAACCTCTGACAACATCCCTTAAATTCTACCAGGACCCTCGGATCTGGCTCTTTCCTGAGCCTCTCTATTGCTCTCTTTCTCTTTCACCTTAAAACCTACCTCTTTGACCAAACTTAAGTTTATTTCAGTCTAATATCACCCTGTTTGTAGTTCAGTGCCAAGCTTTTTTTTGAAAAAGCTCTAATGAAGTGCTTCGGGACATTTTATTATATGGGGCAGCACAGTGGTTAGCACTGCAGTTTCACATTGCCAGGGACACAGGTTCAATTCCAGCCTCAGGTCACTGCCTGTGTGGAGTATGCATATTCTCCCCATTTCTGCATGGATTTCCTCTGGATGCTCCGGTTTCCTCCCACAGTCAAGGTTGTGCAGGTTAGGTTGATTGGCCATGCCAAATTGACCTTAGTATTGGAGGGATTCGTGGAGCAAATATGTGGGGTTATGGGAATAAGGCATGGGTGGGACTATGATTGATGCAGATTCAATAATTTGAATGGCCTGCCTTCTGCACTATAAGGATTACACACTATATAAATGCAAGTCATTGTTGTAGCACATCTACAATTTACGTCAATAGTGTAAGTAGCATGTTCAAGTCAGATACAACTTGGCCAATACATGCAATGTTTCTCTACCCTGCTTCAACAATGTTTATTGCACCCAGCCTCAGCAGAGCATTTTAATCCCACTATGTGACATTGTTCTGCCTTCCACCCCTGCCTTCCTAACCCTGTCTGACTAAAATTGCAAGAACAAAAAACAAAGAAAAGTACAGCACAGGAAACAGGCCCTTCAGCCTCCAAGCCCCTACTGATCATCAGGCCCGAACTAGACAAAAACCTTCTGCCCTTACTCGATCCATATCCCTGTATTCCCTCCCGATTCATGTGCCCATCCAGATACCTCTTAAGTGTTGCAAATGCGCCTGCTTCCACCAACTCCTCTGGTTGCGCATTCCAGGCACCCAATACTCTTTGCTAGTCCAAAGCTATTCCCTATAATTTTTCTATGGCGTCCTTTATTAATAACATTGATTTTATTGATTATTGGTATTGAAACTTATAAGTTATCAATTTATTGCATTCTGATCAAGATATTTGCTGCTAAGTCTTCTTTGGCATTGATATAAATATGCCCAGGTATTTCTACTGTGGGTCTTCCATGGAAATATAAATTAATTTAAATGTAGAATTGTGAATAGTAAATAAAATCTGAATGGAATCATATGTGGTATTTTTCACAAACACTGCATTCCAGTCAAAGTAATTAACGATTGAGCCAGTTTTACAGTGCAATAGTCCAAATTCTTCCCTAATACATTACAAACAGGTAGTTGGATGCTGATGAGAGTAAATATAGCACAACAATATTATAACAGAATAAACATTGACATTATGACTCTGACTTTGATTGCTAATGTAAAGAGGGGATTCATTTCTGTTTCAAACAGCAGACACAGACTATTCAATGCTGGAATTCATTTATTGGATTCAGAGACTGACCAAGAAGCAAGATTCATAATTGTGTTTTAGATATTCCCTAATTTGTCAGAGTCATAGAATCCTTAAAGCACAGAAGAGGCCATTTGGCCCATCATGTCTACACTGACTCTCTCAGAGTATTTTAGCAGGCCCTCTTCTGCTGCCCTAACCCTATAACCTCATTTCCAATAGCTAATTCATCCAATCTACACATCCTGGGACACTAAGGGGCAACTCAGGGTATCTCATAGAAGCTTCTAAAATTCGAAAAGGGTTGATTCAGGAAGAATGTTCCCAAAAGTCCAAACTAGAATCATAGAATCCCTACAGTGCAGAAGAAGGCCATTTAGCATGGCCTGACAGCAATCTCACACAGGCCCTATCTCTGTAACCCCATGTGGTTACTCTGCTAATTCCCCCTAATACTAAGCGGTAATTTTTTAGTGTAGCCAGTCAATCTAACCTGCACATCTTTGGACACTTGGGAGGAAACCAAAGGACCCGAAGGAAACCCACGCAGACACGGGGAGAATATGCAAACTCCAAGGGGGGAATCAGGATATTGAATTCAATAATCAGCTATGAGCAAAATGAATGGCAGGACAGGTTCAAAGGGCTGGCTGGCTTACTCCTAGTTTCAATGTAACTTAGCATGGTCAATCCAGATAACTTGCACATTTTTGGAAGGAAACAAGAGCACCTGGAAGAAATCCATGCGAGCATTATGTATGTGTGTGTGTGTGGAGAGGGTGGGCAGATTTGTGAAAACTCCACACAGTCTCCTAAGAGTAGGATTGAACCCAGGTCCCTTGAACTGTGAGGCAGCAGTGCTAACTTCTGTGCCACCATATTGTCCTGTTGCATCGTAGCTCAGGATGAATATTTTGATATATACATGTTCACGTGCTAATTATTAATATTCAAGAGTGGAAATTCAACCTATTTGTATTAATTACTTAAAATGGATTGAATTTCAGAGAAGGGAATCTCTGTTGAATATGTAGAGTATTAAGTTGCCAGCATTCCGCAAAGTGGTGTTGAATATTACTGATTCTCTTATTAAATTCAGGAGCTACTTTTGGCATGTTAATACTGTCTGACAGTGACATTAGGTCTGACCAAATCAAATTAATATGCTCAAGACTTGATTTAGAATAGTCACAATCTATTTGCATAGTGATTTGATTAACAAATTATTGCACTGAAATGATTGTAGAATTATGTAATCTGAGATGACCAGGGGAGTTATGTGAGACTGTACATGAACCTTATTTTCAATTACAGCAAATGTAAATGGATGTGCAGATAGTTTTAAAAATTAGAATTCATATCCATCTCAAATAATCTGAAGAACTCCAATGCAAATGTTTTCTCACAAAGTGAAATCTAATTACTGTACTTACTCTGTTATGTGTCCAGAATCTCGGGTGCACTATTCTTCCATGAACTATATGCTAGAATGAACAGCGTAATCGTACATTAACCTATCTGCTTCTCATATCCTGGTTTATTTAATAACTATTACTGCTGATAGATTTGCCATGGTTTAAAGGACTGCTTGCCTTTCCATGAATTTAATTATAATGTAAGTTTTAGATAAAATTGGCTTTTAATTTATCGATGCCATTAACTCCGTAGAATCAACGATGACAAGTTTAGTACAACGAACTGGTTCAGCCTTTAGAATGGATGTGATTTTGGAAGGCACAGTCTTTGTAGGAAAATCTTTACTTAAAGCTTGATACTTTCAAATATTCCACTTGTTTCTGCTTATCCATAAAGGAAAATGTTGAAATCTTTAATTAGAGCCCATTGTTCTTATGGGAAAGTAATCTAAATACATAAGACATGATGCAAAGTTTTGAAATTAATAGTCATTATATGCAAATAGAAAACTGTAGTACAAACTGAGAACAAGTATACATTTTACTGATTCATAATTGCATTTTGTCAAGTGCAGAATTCTATTTGCTGCAATAGTTCTATTCTGAATACATGATAATATTACAGTGTACGTGTAATGGTGTCATTGGTATACTGGAGGTATACTGTATCAGTCTGTATATTTATGGGCAGATTTATACAAGTTGTTTTATTCAAGTTGCACTATCTGGGTGCTCTTCAGATTTGAGATTACGTGAAAAATATTTAATCTGAATGAAATTAAGGGAATATTAATGCATGCCTGTGCCTTTAAGGAGGTATTGCGGTCAATTTTCAATATAGCTCTGAGTATTCTAACTCAGAGCCTGTTCCTTAGTGCCCTGACAATGAAACTGATTACCACTTAGTGCATTAAACTGACCCTGAATAACCTTGCCACACAGAATGCCTGTCACTGCAGTCTCTCTGGACATGATAAACAGGACATACTGGGATGATTGACATTTTTCTTTTATAAGACCTAATCCCAAAATGTTTGCACTTTGCCATCCTTCAAGGTTGAATCTGGCACCTGAGGGGCAGGCAAAAAAATGAAAAAGATTCGACTTTTCAAAACAGAGGAGTGAATTTTCCGAATATTATTTTGTGGTGAAAAGGATGGTCGAGTGAGAAATAAGAATTCCTGCCAAACTCAGTACCTGTGTTTTGGGAACTGTTCAAAACATTTTAAGTTTCTTTGTTTTTTAACAAATTATGATATTGATAATTGATAATAAAATGTTCCTGCTTGGTATTGTTCAGGTTTGGATCACTTGTTCCTTTTATTTAAAAAAATAGATTTTTCTGTAAAGGATGAAGATTTTTAATTAATCCTGAAAAAGATTTATTAGGATGCTACCAAGACTTGATGGCTTGAGCTATAAGGAAAGGCTGATAGACTGAGACTTTATTTTCTGGTGAGCAGGAGACTTAGGGGTGATCTTATAGAGGTTTATAAAATAATGAGGGGCATAGATCAGCTTCAACATCTTTTCCCAAAAGTAGGAGAGTGTAAAACTACAGGGCATAGATTTAAGATGAGAGGAAAGAGATACAAAAGTGTCCAGAGGGGTAACTTTATCACACAGAGGGTTGAGAGTGTCTGGAACAAGCTGCTAGGGGTAGTAGTAGAGGTAGCTACAATTTTTTTCTTTTCAAAAGTATTTAAACAGTTACATGGGTAGGATGGGCATGGAGGGATATAGGCCAAACACGGACAGTTGGGACTAGCTTATTGGTTTAAAAAAAGGGCGGCATGGATTAATTGGGCCGAAGGATCTATTTCCATGATGTAAACCTCTACGACTCTAAATGACTTTAAAAATTCTTTATTTGGTACTCCTTTAAAATATTCCTGGCTACTAAAATTAAAAGTGGAAATATTTTCCACAGACCATGTTCTCAGCAAAGGATCACAGTCTCAGGAAGCATGTTATAAAGAATTGAAGCTACATTGCACTCCTTATTTGCACTGAGAAGAAGATATTATAGAATGTATCCTATAATTTAGATAGTAACATCTAAATACAGCATTTGACTGTTGGTATTAATTACTATGGGAACAGGAGTCACAAAGTAATAGCATTGGAAGAGCAACTCTTTATGGTCATACTAACTTGTGCAAATGATTTTAATAAATCTCTTAATTTGTGAGCTAGCATGAAAATCCCAACCAGCTCATCAATGTTTCTTTTCCTGGAAGGATACCTGCTATCCTTACCCTCTGGCATACAAATGATTCTAACCTCACATTTTGCGATTGACTCTTAATCAGGGCTTCATCTTGAGATGGTTAATAATACATCACCAATGTTGCCCACGTTCCAAGACCAAATAAAAATGCTATTAATTTCAATGATGTTAATAACATTTTTAAAGAAGTTTAACTGTTAAAACACAATTGTTAGCCTTGGCTTAGTGATTGCACTCTTGTCTCTGAGTCTGCAGGTTGTTGGTTTAAACTCCGCACCAGAGACTTGAACACAATCTAGGCCGTTACTTCCATGTAGTACCAAGGGAATGCTGCACTGATGGAAGTGCCATTCTTTGGATCAGATACTAAACGGAGCACCTGCCTGTCCTCTCAGGTAAATAACAGCATAAAATTGTAGAATCCACAGTGCAGAAGGAGGCCCTTCAGCCCATCAAGTCTCAAGGCAGCTTGTAGGTTTGAAAATGGCTAATTTGATCCTTTTTTTTCTGATAATAACCCTCAAGTAAACCCTGAGAAGGAATGAGGAATGTGAAAGAGCTAACTGGGCCTCACAGCACTTAAATCAAGTTTAAAGTTTATTAATGAGTGTCACAAGTAGGCTTACATTAACACTGCAATGAAGTTACTGTGAAAATTTCCAAGTCACCACACTCCGGCCCAGTTCGGGTACACTGAGGGAGAATTTAGCATGGCCAAAAACAGAGCACCTGGAGGAAATTCACACAGACAACATGCAAACTCTACACAGACAATGACTCAAAGCCAGGAATCAAACCTGGATTCCTGGTGCTGTGAGGCAGCAAAGCTAACCACTGTGCTACTATGCTGCCCTAAAAAAGATCACATTAGCTAAATGATGGTACTAGCTGACATGTTAGAAAGTTCAGTGATTCTATGATTACAGCTCCTATTAATAAACATCCAAGCATCTTTATTAAAGTATAACTGGCAAATACTTATGCTCCATCCTTTAGGTGTTCCTCCTGCCAGTGGCACCGGCACTTTGATCGTCACTATGCTGGATGTGAACGATAACCCGCCCTCAGTTTTTCCAACCACAGCTAAGTTCTGTGAGGATTCGAAAGATTTCAACGTAGCTATCTTGGGGGCAACTGACAAAGATCTCCACCCGAATGCAGATCCATTCAAATTTCAGCTGGGAAAGCAACCTGGAATTGAAAAAACCTGGAAAGTCACCCAAGTAAACAGTAAGTGACTTTTGTTTCAATTTTTTAACAGGTGTTTGAGGAATCTCTCAAATGATGTATTGTGCTGTATTTTTATAATGATCTAAAAGCACCAATCTCTCGTAAGCAATTGCCTAATGCAGTTGTGGGCTCAGTCATTTAGACTAGACATATGTGAACTGTTATACATAGGTTGAAAGGTTCAAGACATCAGCAGAGTTGTGTGTATGTGTTCTGCTCAAAGGCAAAAGCGAAACCAAGACTGGATCACATGAAATTCTTCCCTTCCAGTGTTGTTATGTTTCTATCCCTGAAAGACAAAATTCAACAGCATGATGTTCCAAACGTCTAATAAAGTGTAGTGCCGAGTAAACGGATTTAGATTGGTGCTTGAAATGCTTAACACACTTTCCTATTTTGCCAACAATTTAATGTATTCCCACAGGCAGGCAACTCACCACAAGGATCAAAGAATTCAGTAGAACTCAACTATTCTCTTACTGGGTTGATCAAGCACTGCTGACCTCTTTTTTAGCCCAAACAGCAAACCATATCCTCGCTATGGGAACACATGAAGGTCTGCCTTGTGCACCATTAGTTGCCAGAAAAGAAACAACAGCAATAGCAATAAACCTTGACACTTATAGATGAGCAAACCTAGTGTAGAAATACAAAATCTGCTGTTAAACTGACACAAAACATCCATCATTATTATAGTGATGACAAGGGACACTTGTTCTTCCACCTCAGGCACGAAGAGATTTTCCAAATTGCACCCAAGGCAGCATTTGTTCAAGTGATGTAGTTTGGTCATGGAGAACATGGAGAGTGGAAAATGATTTACTTTTCTGTTCAGTATAGACAGGATGACCTGGGTCAATGTCAAATGCAGTGTACCAGTACTCTGGTCCTCCTGATATTTCCTGACAGTATGTTCAGTAAAACGTCCAATTGTGGAATTCTGGGAGTAACTTTAATTCTCTAACTATGTAACTATGACTCTCTTAAGGAGGACTCTCTTGGGGGGACTCTCTTGAGGTTTCTGGTTACTCCCTCGGGAGTGACTATGACTCTCTTAAGGAGGACTCTCTTGTGGGGACTCTCTTGAGGTTTCTTGGTTACTTTAGCTGTGCGAGTCTTGTCGTTTCTGCCGCACAGTGAGCTGCGCCTCCACGTCGGTCCCGCCGGGCAACGTCACCGCTACTCCATCGCGGTGGTGGCTAAAGCAGCTGTCCCAGAATCGACGCGGTTTGTTGTATGTCTGGATGCCCGTGTCAGGCTGCAATTACAGGTGGATGGATGGATTGGCTAAGCCGAAATAAAGGCGATTGACAGCCAATCCCAGTAACTGTGCGGGTCTTCTGGTTTCTACCCACAATGAGTCAATCCCTTCCACGGGAGCCACCTGGTACCGTCTTCTTGGGCACAAGAGAGGGTATTCCGTGACTGGCCGAGAAACAAATAGCGGGGGCGATGCATGCCAGGTCCATGACCACTACCACGACCACTTGGACTGCCATCCAAGCGTGGTATCGCTGGAATGGACTGTGGTGTGTGTTGCGTAGCTGTGGTATTCTTGGCATTCTAGACCACAGTGAGTCAATCCTTACCGATGGTCCAGCAAGGAATTCAGGCCTTCCAGCTGGCAGGCGATGGCCTGGAGGAATTTGACTGGCCGAGAATAGCCAACATGCTTCTATGCCTACAAACCCGGTAATCGGTGAAAGAAAAAAAGTTTTGGCTCGACAAGTTCCGGCTTGTCCCGGGGATAGTTGGTGATCCGCTGGTGGATGCGGTCACGCCTATCTAGGTAGTAGAAGCACCTGCAACCCCCTACCCACACGATTCGGTACAGAGGGTAAGACGAATGAACCGAGCCTGGAGTGACACGGAGAAGGGACGTAGTGCCCCGTCTTGTCTCTGATGATCACTACCAGAGGATGACAACGGCACCGATTTCCACCCAAGGTGTCGTGGTACGTATGGGCAACACGTCAGCCCAGTGATTAGCATTGTCGGCTGGTCAGCTATAAGGACCCAGGGTCGACCCCCGACCTTGACCTGTGGCTGGGGGAGTTTGCACATTCTCCCCGTGTTTGCGTGGGTTTTCCCCGGGTACTCCGGTTTCCTCCCACATCCCCAAAAACGTGCTAACTAGGTTAATTGGCTAGACAAAATTGTCACGTCACCTAATCTGGCTTCCCTTGATTTGGCCTAAATATATCCCCTAAATTCTAAATTCCCTCCCTCATGCAAGAGAGCCGAGCACCGATCACACAGTACCGACAAAAGGCTCATTAAATTGCCCATAAACATCAGGGATGACAATAAATAGAGCTAGCTATAAAATCTTAGCTTAAATCCCAGCTCACACCCCAGCTAATAACATCTTAGCAGGGAATCCAACCGAGCCACAAATTAAGATCAAGTAGACCCCGGCTGGGGTTCTGCTAGTGGTAGACCAAACCGCCGACGAGCGACGTAAAGACTCGGAAAAGGCACTCATGCGAGTGTATTAAAAAGTACAGAGTTTAACAATGTACAACTATCAAGCCCTAAGCCTCACTTGAATAGTGAAGAACAAAGAAAACTACAGCAGAGGAACAGGCTTTTGGCCCTCCAAGCCTGCACTGACCATATTGCCCGACTGAACTAAAATTCCCCACCCTTCGGGAACCATATCCCTCCATTCCCATCCTATTCATATATTTGTTAAGATGCCCCTCGAAAAGTCACTATTGTATCTGTTTCCACTCCCCAGCAGTGAATTCCAGGCACTCACTACCCTCTGTGTAAAAAACTTGCATCTTCTTTAAACCTTGTCCCTCGCATCTTAAACGTATGTCCTCTAGTAATTGACTCTTCCACCTGGGAAAAAGCTTCTGACTATTCACTCTGTCCATGCCCCTCTTAATCTTGCTAATTTCCATCAAGTCTCCCCTCAACCTCTGCCGTTCCAGTGAGAACAAATCACGTTTCTCCAACCTCTCCTCATAGCTAATGCCCTCCATACCAGGCAACATCCTAGTAAATCTTTTCTCTACCTTCTCCAAAGCCTCCACATCCTTCTGATAGTGTGATAACCAGGACACTATATCCAATCCATAACTTCTCCACATCACTGTGAAGGCACAGCTTGGTAAATATCAATTATGGAATTTTCAAATGGTAATTGTCAAACGAAATCCAAAACACTGATAGTTGATAATTAGTTTGCCAAAGGAAACCGTACCCCAAAGTTAACTTTAAATTTAATTGAGATTTTTGGAAAATAGTAATTTTGAAAAGCTTTGCAATATAACCCAATCAAAAATTGTCAAAAGACTGACCTGAAAACCATTTCCAAAATTATTCACAATGTTAAAATATTCAGATTGCGAAAATAATCCTGATGTTTTTGGATGAATTTCTGAAGCTATTATGTTGTTTAATACTGAGCTGTAAAAATGAATAATTGGTGTTTGAATCAGTGAATAAATGCTAAGTACTTTGGTGCTTTAGAAGCTTTGCTCCTTTCAGGTTCAGCTGAAATTCAAATTTGCCCATTCTAAATAAAGGAGTTCCAGGATTCTCTTCTCTCCCAATATTTTCAATGATGCTAGTCGGCAGGGATGTCTGTCACAGCCAGCCCCATGAAGATAAGAACCATCTCTTCCACATGCATTCGGGCATTTGGGTGACCTTTTCCTCAATTGTTTCTACATTGCCCTTTCTATTGGGTGTTAACTTGTCCTGCAAAAAAGGGAAGATTTTTAGTGACTGTGTAGTGATGTGTCTACCAAAGCTTAATAGCTGGAGGCATTTGAAAGCAGAAAAGGTGGGAGTATGTCTTCCAGTATTGGTCAATGCTGTGAAACTTCTGGATGTTAGGTGCAAGCCCAGAGTGTCAAAGGGTGCTTTTGGTAAGTATATGGGTGAGCTGGAGTTTCTGGATGTTATGCGTAAACCTGGATGTCACAGTATGTTGTTGGATAAGTGATTTGATTTGATTTGATTTATTATTGTCACATGAATTAGCTTACAGTGAAAAGTATTATTTCTTGCACACTATACAGACAAAGCATATTATTTATAGAGAAGGAAGTGAGAGAGTGCAGAATGTAGTGTTACAGTCATAACTAGGGTGTAGAGAAAGATCAACTTAATGCAAGGTAATTCCATTCAAAATTCTGATGGCTGCTGGGAAGAAGAGTTGGTTGGTACTTGACCTCAGACTTCTATACCTTTTCCTCGAAGGAAGAAGGTGGAAAAGAGAATATTGGGGGTGTGTGGGGTCCTTAATTATGCTGGCTGCTTTGCCAAGGCTGTGGGAAATGTAGACAGAATGAATGGAAGGCTGGTTTGCATGATGAATTAGGCTACATTCACACCTTTTGTAGTTTCTTGCAGTCTTTGGCAGAGCAGGAGCCGTACCAAGTTGTGATACAACCAGAAAGAATGTTTTCTATGTTGCATCTGTAAAAGTTGGTAAGAGTTGTAGCTGACATGCCAAATTTGAGAAAATAGAAGCGTTGGTGAGCTTTCCAAACTATAGTGTCAGCCTGAGGAGACCAAACAGGTTGTTTGTGATCTGGACATCTAAGAACTTGAAGCTCTCGACCCTTTCTACTTCGGCCCCTTTGATGTAGACAGGGGCATGTTCTCCTTATGCTTCATGAGGTTGATGAGATCTCTTTCGTTTTGTTGACATTGAGGGAAAGATTATTGTCCCCAGATTCTCTATCTCATTCCTGTACTGTGCCTTCTTGTTGTTTGAGATCCAACCCACTACGGTGGTGTCATCAGCAAACTTAAAAATTGAATTGGAGGGGAATTTGGCCACATAGTCATGGGCGTTTAGGGAGTATAATAGGGAGCTGAGAACACAGCCTTGTGGGGCACTGGTGTTAAGGATGATCTCAGAAAAGGTGTTGTTGCCTATCCTTACTGATGGTGGTTTGTGAGTTAGGACATTGAGGATCCAATCGCAGAAGAAGAAGCTGAGGCCACAGAGTTTAGAGATGAGTTTTGTGGGATTAATGTGGAGTTTTTGGATATTAAATGTAAGTCGAGATGTCAGCATGTACTGTTGAACAAGTGTGTAGGTGTGCTGGAGTTTCTGTAAGTTAGGTGTAAGTCTGGGGTGCCAGGGAATGTTGTTGAATAAGTGTGTGGGTGCGATGGAGTTTCTGGATGTTCAATGTAAGCCTGGAGTATCAGGGAGTGCTGCTCGGAGAGTGATGGAGATGTTTAACAGGTGACAGAGGCAATTGTGCGTTTTGCCCTATTGTCACCCCAACTATAAAGTGCTCCATGTGCTGACGTTAATAGCTGTCATCTTGAAGATCAAAGGAGATTTGTTATATA